>JAZDUH010000130.1:27152500-28405000 GCA_036419115.1 Scarus forsteni | reverse complement strand
GAAGGAAATGCAGTGTTCAGTTTCCAAAAAACAGTATCTGGCATCCGGGATTCCAGAAAAAAATGATTAAAAGTCTAAAAAGGGTGATATGGTCGCACAGCAGGAACATAGGCAGAGTTGGATGATTGATAAGACAAGCGTTGATTCAAAGTTCAGAGTATCTCGCAGCAAGAAGGTTACTGGTTCAAGCCCTGAGTCAAAGTGGAGATTGCATTTTCTCCCTTGGCATGCATGGGCACTCCCTGGGCACTCCAGCTTCCTCCCACTGACAAAAAACATGCTCGTTAGGTTGACTGGTGACTCCAAATTGCCCTTCAGCAAGAGAGTGAATGTTGTTTGTCTCTCTATATGGCCCTGTGATTGACTGACGACCAGTTTAGGGCACACAAGGCCTCTTGCCCAATGTCAGCCTGGAAAAGCCCCAGTCCCTCGTGACCCCAAGTGGGATAAGTGGGTCTGTCTCCTAGCAACAACAACATAGGTTTCCGTCTCCTCGATCCTAAACAGAAGCATAAAAGACAGGAGTAACACACAAAAAAATGTTTTTTATCCATGGCCCATCAGACTTTTAAATACGGTGAGACAGGACACAAAATGTGCGACCAGCACTGTGGGCAACAGTGCAACACATACAGGATACTCTATCTGTACCTGCTGGTAGTTTTTGTTTTTAGAATTATTCTTATATTTTATAGTTGGTTGATTGCATGTGTTTCTAATGTTTCTTTTGTTTCTTGTATTTGTTCTGCACTCATGGTAGACTGCTCAAACAAGCTTGATTGTATGCACAGCATGCAGTGACAATAAAAGCTATTCTATTATTCTATCAGCCATGGTGAATGTTTCTACAATCGCTGCCTTCTTTCTGTTATGAAATAATAAGACACTAAATGTCCCAAAAATCTGAAATAGAAACACATGATCAATGATCAATAACATCCCCGGGAGCCGCACAGTATGTCCAGATGATGGCCCCTCTGTTGACCAACCTGCCTGATGTTTTTTCCGGTGCGGCCTGAGATCCACTCCTCGCTTGCTGGTCTTTTCTTTCTCTCAATGGCGCTCCTGTAGTTCTGTGAAGTTCTGCATATTTTCTTGGGGAAAAAAACATGTTTATTCATCACTAGAAAGCCAGAAAACACACCAGTAGTCAGCTCGCCGTTGTGTTAGTGGACTTTGTTCACACTACTGCCCATGAAAAGTGTGAAACAAATATGAGCTGAACTTATGCATACTCAAAACTCTTTCTCTCTGTTTCTCCTCTCTATGGTTTGGTCTTTGTACACTTAACCATATAGAGCTTCGATGCTGATGTGCAGATTGATTGTCGTGCCACAGCTTCAAATAAATTTGTCACAGAAGATGGATATTTTCAGCTGTGGTGAAAGAGGCAACATTTGTGACATTCTGGGGAGAATTTCACCATGACTTGCTG
Source organism: Scarus forsteni (assembly GCA_036419115.1). NCBI lineage: Eukaryota > Metazoa > Chordata > Actinopteri > Labriformes > Labridae > Scarus > Scarus forsteni. The sequence goes on along the minus strand of JAZDUH010000130.1, from coordinate 28,403,565 downwards.
TATGATGATCTGTCAAGGCTAATCTCTCGTCTTTCCATACACTAACTGAACTGAAATTCACATTTGGTGTGAACACAAATGAAGCGAAGCCTGCGAGCTAGTTCAGGCAGACAACTCGAGCAGCGCTGCTATTCACATGTCACATTCACATATCATACGTCACACTCCTTACATCAATCCTCCAATCACACTCTCCACCTCTCAATTTGGCGGTGTATTTAAACTGGGAGTTTACCCATCTCTCCCTCTGCTCGGCAAATGTCTATGCTGCCAGACGCTGATTTGCTGCGTGTTCTTTCACCCCCACCTCCACCCCAGCATCCACCTGCAGGCTCCAGGGGTGTTCTCATATGTTTTGCTCATCACTCCTCCATGCCTTCATGTAAACATTTCTGCAAAGGAGTGATGAAACTGGAGCCTGGACGCCAAACCTGTAACATGTATGCAGCGACAATAAAACAATTGAACGTGAGTTGACTGACTGAACTTAAGGATGATGGATGGATGAAGTTTGAATTTATAATCTGCTTGTTGAGGTCACCAACATTAACATATTTTGACACAAACACAATTAAATATTCACAATTTAATTATGTGTAATTGAAGCCAATTTAAGCTTATTTAAATACAATTAAATAGTGTTTTACTAGATTTAAAGAACAAATATATTACCCCATCATTGTTTGCAGTTTTTACACTATATGTTATATTTAAATATCTTACAAGAGATATTTAAAACATAATCATGCTTCAAAAAATGATCACACCAACATTAACATATTTTGACACAAACACAATTAAATATTCACAATTTAATTATGTGTAATTGATTAATCATATTTAGCAGTTGTTAATTTTTCTTCATATTTACTTTTTTATAAGTATTTATTTATATATAAGTGGCAGGCCATAATCATAGTAGTGTAATTTCTTCAAAAAAAAATCTTGTGCATTACCAGCCATTTTAGTATATACGTACTGGTAACCTGATTAACTATGAAAATATACAATTTTTTCTGAAAACTCAAGGTATCATCCAGCCCTTGTTGATCCCACATGTGAAGATGAACTCAAGGTATCATCCAGCCCTTGTTGATCCCACATGTGAAGATGAACCATAATAAGCTCAAGGGCCCGGTCACCACCGGGGCCTGTCTTTACCTTACACCCCAGGGGCTTATTACCCTGCACAGTAAGAGCCTTCTCGTGTTTTACCTGGCATCAAACTGTGAACGGGCTCACCTCAGAGCTTGTGTTCGAGAGTTTGATCTCATCCTCGCACAGACTTTTTACACCCAGGCTCTCCATTCCTGAGCTTCAGGATCAACACGCAGCTCCTTCATCTCCACGCCTCACCTGCCAAACAACACAGAGGGCAAAGAAAGCCCACGGAGAGGGAGAGAGCCGAGCCGCTGGACATCACAAGAGAGAAATAAGTCATGTCAGAGAACATCAGAGTTATGATAGATAATCCTCCTGTAGGATCAAACGCAGCTTTGCTCAGATAATGTTACTGTGTGCTTTTAAACTGTCACAATAATCAACCGAGGACATGAAGGGATTACGGCTCGAACACAGGGAAACATGTCTGAAGAAATTTACTCTGGAAACAGATCCAAGTTTCCAAAACTCCCATCAAACTCTTATTCACATCCCTCAATTGTTTAATCCAAATGTGGTCTGAGCCTGAACAGAGAGTTTATTTAACTGCTGTATAAGATAAACCTCTTTAAATGACAGCAGATCATAACCACAAAACAATATTTTAGCATCAGAATGTAAATGTGAAGAAGCAGGACTCTGATATTTATTGGACTTAAATGCTCAGATGGTGTATTACTAATCTAATGCTGTAAAACTGTTGTGTTTGAGCATATAGGAAAATTAAAGTGTCTAAATTAGCTGACTGAGGAGTGCAGTTAGTCCAGGGCTCTGAATAAACTCAGTCCTGCAGCTCTCAGCGTTCGGCCATTGTTCTTTGGATCTCAGGAGGATGGAGGTAATATCACAAATCTGGAGGACAGGACGCTCAGCTTTCACCCAGGAGGATCAGAGGGTGAATGGGTGCACAGTTTCTATTGTGCCGCTGGAAATACTCCAACACACTTGACAGGGCATAAATAAAACCAACCTGAGTAAACAGAGAAGATGTAAATTTACACAAATTTTTTCACCATTTTTCACAAATGGTGTGGCGTGCATACGGGGTCCCTCGAGACATGTCACGATGGACTTTTGTATTTATTCAACCAGGTGTTTTTTTTACTACAAATATAGAAAACAAATCAAAAAGGTGCACAGCAAACTGAGAAGAGTTAAAATGTTGGTCCTTAGAAAAATGTCCTGAGTGCAGAGTTAATTCTACTCTGGATGGAGTCAAATCCCTAAAAATGGGCTCTCAATAAAGAGTTGGATCTATGAGGCATGAATAAAGGTTTCAAATTAAGGACTCAGTAATAAGTGGATGTTAACTGTAGCATTTTTAGCTCTGAACTTTGAATTGACACTTGTAATGTCAATCATCCCACCTATGCACAGACAAATGTTACAGATAAATATTTTATTTACATGTCTTGCACATTTAAGTGCCCAACCCTCATGGGTTTGCAAGACACCAGAAATACAGTTGCAGTGTTACCAAAATATAAATTCACAACTACCAACATGTCTCCAGCAGGAAGCCTGCGGTTTCTGCATGACCTCTGGATTTGGTGACTCTTTTTCAGTGAGAGTAAAGCTCTGAGTCCCTGACTGATCCATTCATATTCATTGGAACAATAATGACCTTCCTGTGTTTGAGAAATCTGCAGAATTAATACAATGTGATTTTATCTAAGGGTGAGCTGATAACACACTTTATTTAATGAACTTTAATACACATTACGTAGAGGAACACACTGATTATATTTTTTTAATAGTTCTGACTTCTGAGGGCATTGCTCATGTACCCAATTTGTTAGTTCAATTATCCAACCCTAATGTTCAAACAGAACACACTAAGAAACACCAGTTCACACCAGAGGATTTTTCAAACAATTTTATTTTTCTTTTTTTTTTCATGTAAAAAACCCTGACATCAAAAAATAAGTATTTCTTACAAAAGTTGTGAGCATGTTCTCCACCCCATCCAGGTGGAATCCCTCTAAACAAATCAACATAAGCGTTCACATATCTACGGAAGAGTATTAGGGCCACTGAGAAAAAAAAATTGGACTCCATTTTTTTTCACGGTGGCCCCAATCGTCTTCCGTACATATCAAATGGGCAAACAGAACAGCTAGAAAATAAATGAATGTATACAAATACAATAAACAGACACACACAGAAAGACTCAGCCCATTCATATATCCAATACCCAGCATCAATCCATATAGCCAGTCATGAATCCCTCCACCATGGTGGCAAGAAAAAACCTTCTGTTAAGCAGCAGGAAATCTTGAATGTGGATCCCAGTCTCATGATGAACAGCAAATCCACATGATGCTGTGTTGGGTGTGTGGGCAAAGGAAGGGAGGTAAGAGGAGACAAGTGGACTAAAGTAAGAACTAAAGTTAGTGACAGATCCATGAACCATAGAGCTGCCGTCATCATATTTGTTTCTGCTGAAAACAAATTTATTAGAGGTTAGCCTCTTGGGATGATACATCTCGTTTTCAAGAGGGTCCTCATCTCTGAATGACTATGGTGATAATTTTATAGAAGTATAATCAATAATAGTCTTACTGAAAACTAGAATTTATGGTAGTGACAAAATCATGGATGCCCACACCACACCATTTGTCTCCGTTAAGTATAAATGTATTAAAGAAAGACCTCTTGAGATGTGACATCCCACTTTCAAGAGGGGCCTCATGCCTATGTGGTGCTAAGACAAGTTACTATAGATGTATCAATCATGGATAGAGACATTGTGCTAATATCTACATGAACAGCTATAATGATTATGAACTGAACTGCGGTTAATGAAATGGCCAAACATGTCTCCTCTGTCTCACTTCCTTCCATCTTCATGTGAGAAGAAACAAGGAAGAGATGCATGTGAAGGAAGTAAGGATTTGCTATAAGAAAACCAAGAAGCAGTCTGTCTTTTATGTGTTGAACTGTAGCTGCTCCTAAATGAATGATGCTGTCACAAAAACAGCAGAAGAGAATGAACGTCATTAAATTGGTCCAAAACTGGCAGGAACTATAACTTTCTCCAAGGATCAAAATTGAGGTTGAATGACATCAGTGCTACATTTTCATTTAATAAAATATCATGAAAGGGTGTAAAGGGATTCAAGATTTCTGCTTAACTTGTTAAACATTTTTCATCATCTCAGATTATCTACTTTATTTTGTAATTGTTAGCTTTCTTGTCTTGTATGCTTGACTAACAAAAAAAAAAGATTAAAAAATCATCTTTTCCCTGTTTTACTGTAATTGTGACTTCATTTTTTTTTTTACATATGTCCATGTTAAATCTTGTTTAAATATTACCTCCATCTTTAAGCTTTGACAAAGTTTTTTTTACATTCTTATTTTATTTTTTCTTTGTGAATTACTCGTATCTCTTTTAATGTATTTATAGCGATAGACAGTAGCCTGAGTTGGAGGGGGTTAAAGGGGCAGAAGAGGACATAAGGCGAGCGGGCCGCCATCATGAGCCGAGCACAACCGCAGTTATGCCACATCCACAAAGACTGTTTCAGAGGCAGCCATTATAATCAAACATGCAGTCACTTTCTGGTGTATGCAGGATTCCAGACAAAGTATCAGACAGGCCCATCTGCTCTTTAAGGTCAAGAAAGTGTTTCATTTTCTCCAAACTTTTTAAATTCATTACAGAATCACTGAACACCCCCTTTTTTAAAACTTCTTAAAATATCTTTTCCACATTTTAAAAGTAAAACACTTCATTTCCAGATGGTGACCCTCCTGTTTTCCTTCAGACACTCATACAAAAAATCACAAAAGCACACAATCAGAGTTTTTAGTTTAAAGATCTAGATCATTTCATTGTGTAGAATCTAAAATAACTGAATCAAAGTGACCACGATGATTACGAACTGACAAAATATTTACAGTGTGATCCATTTAATTTTGTGTCATGGTTTGTCTGTTTGAGCAACTCAAATCAACAAACCATGACAACATAAAATCTTTTTTTAAACAACCTTGATTTAGAAATATTTATGCACAGCTTTAACAACATGTCATCCAACAAAATCATTCACAAAAGTAGAGCTTTCAGTCTCATATTTAGAAGATCCAGTGAAGTAAATAAAAAACGATGGAAAATATGACGGACCAGAGTGGACCTGTGTGAGACATAGATTTGATCCATTCAATTTACTCTCATAGAAATGTTTTTATCCAATGGGATCCTCATTCATTGGTAACAACTGTTCATCCAACAGAGAAATATCAACAACAAGTTTAAAGCTGGGACATTTACTGAAGACAGAAATACTGATGTTTTCATTGTTTTTGTAACAGTGAAAAACGTCATGTTTTAAACAAGCACATTTCATGGCCTATATTATTGTTGTTGTTATTTTGTATTAAATAATGGGAAGTTATTGTTTTGTAAACACAGCAGCTTCCAGCAGTAATGAAGACAAGCCTCCCTGCAGCCAAACCACATAATGCAATTTGACAACAAATGCACTTCAAATCCAAGCAGGAAATTCTGTCTGTTTTGAGGCATACTTCAATAAATCTAAAGTAAACTTCTCAGTTGATATTTTTGTTATTTGTGAGATTTTTTTTATTTAAGCAAGATAAAAATGGATTAAATCAGAAAATTGGTTTTGTTTTAGGTTAAACTGCACACTCTGTAACAGCATTAATAATCACACAAATGTTTGATTCTAATTTAAATCAGAAAAGATTTAATGTAAACTTTCATTTCTTAAATTCCCTGTGTCGTGTTCTATGCTGATTTTTTGCACTGATCTTAATGGCCCTTTTCCAATAGCACGCCTTGGCCCTACTCTACTCGGCCCTACTCGATTTGCAGCGTGTTGCACTAGCCCGGCTGGTACCTCCTAAAGCAAGCTAGTTTAAGTACCTACTCCACTCTGGTTCCAAGCGAGCAGAGTCGATACTAAAAGATGACGTCATAGACTGCCGGCTACCGATTGGTCAGACAATGTCGTCATCGGTGAGTCATGAGCGCGACGACCTAGCATGCTAGCGGTAGCTACCGTTAGCTTACCCTTATACATCTTTTTCTTTGCAGCTCGATTGCTCTCGTTCTCGGCTTCATTCTGTTGTATAGCTTCCAAAACTATCCTGTGCTTCTCAAGGGGTATTTCTTCTTACCACCTGTAGCCTTCTTCTGCTTTCCTTTTTTACTCAATTTGTGACAAAAAGCCACAGATTGTTGTGTCGCGCTCAAAATGACGTCACAGCAGTGCCGCTCAGCGACAAAAGCAGCACAAGGCGAGTAGAGTAGAGCCAGGTAGAGTCGAGTAGAGTAGAGTAGGGCTAATGGAAAAGGGCCATTAGTCTTGATTTCATGCACTCTCAGTTATTCTGCTTAAACATATTAATCTGTCTTATTTAACTCCTTGTTTCCATGCTTCCAGGCATTTTTCAAGCCACTATTTCATGTTTGAAAGTGACTGTGGGACCAAATGTCCCTCAGGATCTGTGAAGTATGTTAGACTCTGGTACTAATAAAAGTTCTCTGCTCTTGTTTAGCAACTTTAAATCTTATTTCCTTCTGTCCGTGTAAACCTCCACAGATTTTAAACCACAACAGTGAAGTGATAAATGTGCAGCTCTTCATTTAATCAGTCAGATATTCCTGAAGACACCCACTGTCATGTTTCTGTTTTTAAATCTACTGCCTTTCATTTTGTCTCTCTGAGACTGAAACATGCAAACCAGGACGCTGATGTTGAAAAGGTTCAGTCTCAGATGAGGTTGTTTATTTCTGTCTGTTTCATATTTCTCCCTGAATTCATCAGACCAGAGATAATCTTCTAATCAATATCAAAAGCAGGACTTTGATTAACAGCCTTCATAAAGCAGAATAAAGCGGAGAGTTGAAAGAGGAGCCTGGACTGGGAGCAATCAGAACCGAGAATATCCGTGACGTTTCTGTCCTTAGCGTGTCTCTTTATCTCCAGCAGGGTGCTCCGCTCAGCTGCCAGACCATTATTGATAAATAATCAGATCATTATGGATGACATTAACGGCATTCCTCGAGGGGATTAACAGATGAATCAAACACAGCAGAGGGGACAGTGACAACTTTGTACTGGCCATCTTAGAATCCTGTGATAATCAGAGGTGGTTTTACTATCAAGAATCGAGGAGAGATTATCTGGGGCTCATTCTCTAAGAGACCTCAAAAACAGTCATTTGTTGAGTATTAATCAACTTGATTGTGCATTTAAGATGGTGTCAGGAGTTTGCTTGCTACCCCAAACAATTCTGAAGCAATTTAGAATTATGTTTCTGAATTAACTTAATAATTAAACTGCACAAATTTGTTGGTGACTTTGAGAAAAGGAGGAATGTCCCTGCAATATTTTAACTAAATAAGAGAAACGTAATACTAGAAAGTAGTGAGAGGATTGTGCAAACATCTACCAAGGCAGCTCACATATTATGGTTACATCTAAAAGCAATAGTTCATGATAAAGTGAGCATCATAATATGATTCCTTATCGTTTATCACCAAAATCGAATCCTTTTTGCCATTACCAAACACTCCTGAAAATTTCAGCAAAATGTGTCCAGTTGCTCTTGTGTAATCTTGCCAACAAACAAACTGAAAAATAAACAATCAAACAAACAAACAAGCAAACAGATGCTGGCACAAAATCATAACCTCCTCAATGGAGGTACTACACTTTCAAAGCGGCCGTTGATTGTACTTTATTTTATGAATTTATTTATATTGTTGTGGAGAGCGAGAGATAGAGAGACAGAAAAGTGGACAGTGACATTAAAATTAAAATGAGAATTCATCCCCACAAATTTGTCTTTATTAACTTTCTCTCCGTTGCATATATATTTATTAGAGGTCAGCCCCTTCAGATGAGGTTTCCTGTCTTTAAGAGGGTCCTCTGTATAATAAGTTTGTTAATTTAGTTAACTTAGTGGGAGAATCAATTACAACTATGAATACAAAGACAATTGTATTATTGAGAAGGGGAGGCCAGATGTTGGTTGTCAAGATTGCAGTAATATATTAGTGTGATATTTGTAGGAACTACCATGTGTTATAACTGACTGACCATTCTGAAGTTAATATCAGGAACTGTAAAGATACTGGAATGGGGCGAAAAGGAGAAATATTTGCAGTTGTAGTAGTTAAAGCTTTACAGGTCCACAGCAGCAGGCAGTCCACACCAACAATTCAGTGCAGCCTTAAGAGTACAGTAGCAAAAAAAGGGGCAAAGAAAACTAAAGAAGGGTCCAGATAGAGAAAGGTCAGTCCAATGTAGACTGATCCAGGCCTGATTAGCCCTAAATAAAAGCTTTATCAAAAAGGAATGTTTAAAGTCTAACCTTAAAGGTAGAGGGGCTGTCTGTGCTCTGAAATGCAGTTTATATATCTGTTAAAGAAGAAGAGCCTGCTAACTGAAAGCTTTACTGCCCATACTACTTTCAGAGAGTGATGGCACCATGAGCAGGCCAGCATTTTGTTAGCTTAGGGGGCTGTATGGTGCTACAGACTCTTTAAGATAAATTTGAGCCTGCCCATTAAGAGCTTTATATTCTCTATTTTATGGGAAGTCTTGCTGGGACACCTTGACAAAAGAAAATTACCATAATGCAGTCTAAAGGTAACAAAAGCATGTACAAGCTTTACAGAATTGCTCTGGGACAGGATAATGTTAGAAAGATGGAAAGACTGAAATTAGTTTTATGTGGGAGTTGAAAGCTAAATTCTGACAAAACAGGACCCCAAGATTTCTAACAGTTGTGCTCAGGGCCCGGCTAATGCCATCTAGGGCAGTTAAATCACTAGAAAAGGTTTTAACGGTGTTGTAGGCCCAGCACAATGACCTCTGTCTTGTCTGAGTCAAGGGGAGTAAAATTTCTGGCCACTCTGGTATAATGTCCTTTAGCCACACTTCTGGTTTAGGTAACTGACTTGTTTCTTCTGGCTTTATTGATATGTACAGTTGAGTATCATCAGCATAACAATAACACAAATGCAGTTTCCTCATTACATCACAGAGGGTTGGCAAATAGAGGAAGAGAATTGAACCTAGCACCGAACCTTACTTACTAGTTTACTTTGGTAAGGACAGAATTACTGGATGTTGAGGTGGATCCTCTGATCTTTAAAAGTATTTGTCCAGTGTGGCAAATGAAGGTAAAGCGGGATCTGAGACTGCCCAGACATTTGCGTCCAGAAATATATCAGCTGATTGAGTGGCTGGAGAGGCAGGTTAGTAAAATGCTCATGTGGATTTCTGGGTTTTTTAAGACTCTGACATTTTCCATGCACCTTGAAAGTTGGTGCAGTTATGCCAGGAAATCTGACTTCTATTTAAATATCGTTTTTCATTGAAATATGTTTTATGACTTAGGTTATCTAACAGTTGTGTTCATTTTAGGGTCACATGACATTTCAGCTTGCTTTGCTTTTGGTTGTGTCTTCCAACAGTTCATTCTGTTTGTCTCCAGTTCTATCAGAACATCCACTGTTCATGTACATAGTTTAATTAGATCAAATACTGTACCTCTGATGCTCTCAGGAGTCTGTAAACAGCCCTCTGCTTCTGTCTCTGTCATATTTCTCAATAAAACCAAGAGAAAAGACTCCAGGAATAACACTGCAGGGTGTATTGTTGCTTTAGAGTGTGTTTGGATGTCAAAGTTGTTTAGGGAATCGCCTCTTTTAGTTCAGATTTATGTCGCTGTGCTGATATGACCTCAGTTATGAGTTTAATTATCGGTGTTACTGGATTCCTCTCCGGCAGCTTTGACCCAAGCTGCAGAAAACATTTACTCTTCATGCTCAAAGCAGAACAGCCGCAGTCATCTTTGTTTTCTTCTGGTGACCTCACAGCTCGGGGTGCAGACTCTTCAGGACCACATGACGTGTTCAAAAGTGCCACCCATCTGTCACATGAAAGAGCCACTCCTCACAGCACAAAGAGATGGAGGCTGTAAACAAATGGTTTACAGGGGACGTGGGTACAGTCTGCCAGATTGGACCGGGGTTGTTGTTTTCTGAGCTGCTTCCCACTGTGAGCTTCACAGGAGGGACCTTAGAGGGAGTCCAGGGCCCAAGACAGGTTAGTCATTTAGGGGGTCACAGGCAAAGACCGGAAAATGGTCCCTCCCTATGTACAAAGGAGTCTATCCAGTTATTTTTACTTAATATAAAGACATTTTAGGCTTTTTGGGGGAATTTGAAGTGCAGAAATGAATCATCTGTCTTCATATTTTTAGCAGAGAGAGAGAGCTCTGTCTAAACTGCACAAAACAATTGAAAATGTGAAAGTTTCAACGACCAGTTTATCCAGATTTAACAAAATGAATTAAAGTGATGTTAATTTCCCAATGATAATGTATGCATTTAGTACTTCTATAGTCGAGGCAGTGACAGGGCTGTAATTACTGTTGTAGCTTTAACTGCTAATGTGATCTCATATATTTTTGTGTTTTCTCTGTTTTCTCCTCTTCTAGAGAAACAATCAACCTTTTCAAAAGTCTTTCTCACTACTCCAAACAGTTTTGAACTGAAAGGGCTCTTTTCAGGCACAAGATGTGCTCAGAATAATTGTCATCTTTATGAAAATCTTTCAGTGGAAATGATTGAAAAACTTTCCAAGAGCAACTTTTAAACTTTTTAGGTACAATTTGGGGGTGTCCAGGGAATATTGGTTGGGAACCACCGATTTAGATGATCATGTTTTATGCCAAACAGTTTGATTGCTGTGTCCTCATGGAGGTTTGTGAACAGGGGGAGAGTCCACTTCAGAGAGAGCAACTCTCCAAAATGATCTAGGTGTAAGATCATCATATGGCACAAAATGGGATGATGGCGTTAGCACACTTACTTTGTTTTCTTGATAATGAATATTAAACTGTAATAAATCCATTTTTACAGATGATTCAATCTGTGCCCTCTGCTTGAGCCCCAGTCTGGGTGGAACCAGGCCACGACAGGCCCCCAAACAGACAAACCTGAAGGAGACACTGACCCTGTTTACATGGGTAGTTTTCCTCAATCTGATTGAAATCAATCAGATTAAGTGAATCTGATCTGATCTGTGTACATGAACTTAGAGTAAAGAGATTCAATCCGCGTTTGCATGGCCCCACCTGAATCCTATTGTATATTTTTTTTTGACATGCGCAGAAGGTCACTCTGCCACTACCTGCAAATGTGTAAGAGAAGAAGAGGTGCACTTCCTGCTTCCTGTTTACCTCTAGAAAGATGGATCCACGTCATGTTTTGTTGGGGACGCTCTGCGTATGTCACTACGTGTCTCTGACGTACTACGGAGCGCCTGTGCAGACCGAACAATCCTCTCTATCAACCCAATCCGCTCCACTCAGCCATTTACATGAAGCATGTAGCAGATTATCAATAAGCGTAGACTACCTACCAGGCATCGATGGCGCAGTTGGATAGTGCGCTTGGTCAGCTTGGTTGCAAGTTCAAGTCCATCTCCGGGCGACACATGGCGATGTGTCGTTGGGCAAGACACTTAACCCCAAGTTGCTCCCACTGCTGCGTCAGTGGTGTGTAAATGGGCATGAAAGGGTGTGAATGTGTTAGAGATACTGATGAATAACTAACATATAAACTCTCAACCATCAGTGACTGAATGTGAGAGTGAATGGGTGTGAATGGGTAAGTGTGACCTGCGGTGTAAAGCAGCTTTGAGTAGTCCAAGACTAGAAAAGCGCTATATAAGCTCAAATCCATTTACCATTTACCTCTTACAATCCGATCCGAAACACAATCAGATCTGGGTGAATCCGATTGGCTAAGGTGTTTACATGAGCTATTTCTAATCTGATTGACCTTTCAATCTGATTGTAAATAGGATTTTTTGACCCATGTAAATGGTCACGATTATGACCCTAATGGTGTGTTCCCACCAAGCACATTGTTTCAGTTTGGCTTGGCACAGTTTCAGGTGTTTTCACTGACAAATAGGGAACAAGGTACACTAATAGCTGACCCTTGCCACCCCATTTTTGGCAATCCTCTGAAAGGGAACAGGGCATACCAAAAGAACCCAAAGAGTGGAGCTGAGTGTTGATCAATCAATCAATCAAACTTTATTTATCACTTTTCCTACAACATGTGTAACTCAAAGTGCTTGATGGGTCATAGGAATTGTCACTTCCTGTGTGACTGGCACATTTTATTCTTTTCATAACCTTTTATGAATTCCTTTTGTGTTAGTGGGCACGGATTAAAAATAAATAACATGATAGTAATGGATGTTGGATGCATCTCATGAGAGAATTAGTGAACAAGTCAACGATTTAGTAAAACCGCAAACTGCTTGCCAACCATGACTTTACTAATACAAGAGAAACAGCATGAATCCACATGAATTATAAAATGTGTCCATAATCCTGTCTGGTATTTTTATTATTCTTTGTTGAGGAGCAGCTGCAGGATCCGTGCCATGACATCATCACCCCAGTACGTCTCTCTGCTCCTCTTCTGGTCCAGAACAAGGACCAAAGCTGAGTCATACATCACCCAACAATCAACACGTGAGGTTTCTGCTCAAACAAAGACGTTTCTCCCAGCGTCAGGGGCCTCAGCAGCCACACAGGTCCTTTATCATTCTGAATGAGGCCGAATCACTGAACCTAAAGAGGTGTTGCTGAAGAGGAGCAAAAGGCGTCGAGGGCAGAGGGGGTCAAGGTGGACTACGTGGGTGGGGTGATGATTTCAGCAGAGTCTGGGGTGGTTTTGTTCCTTTACAGATGTCCAATCGTCAGCACCACGAGCTAAACACTAGGCTGAGGAGCAATTACACAGATATGCACCAGGACTCCAAACACAGCAAAGGTTGCTGATACATCTGGTTCTCATGAATTTAAGTCTTTAGATTGTGGTTTGGGAGGCATGACAGTGCAGGGATACTCAGAAATGATCAAAGCTACTGTACACTACCAATCAAAGTCTTCAGACCAGTTGAAAAATTGTAAGAATTTGCTTTTTGCACTGTTGGATCTTGAGAAGGTTTTAATTAGAGCTTCAAAATGCAAAAATAAGAGATACAAGTTAGACAAAAAGTTTTGAGTAAACAATTTGTTGAAAACTGCATTCAAACTCAAGCATGCTTTTAAAACTACATCCTTTAAAAGTTAAATCAAAATGTTGGAGACCATGTCATTTTCTGTCAAGTATTTACACTGTTACGACCTCCTTGTGGTAAAGCAAAAAAAACTTCTGTCTTTGAATGTGGTAGGATTGTTGTGCTGCATAAGCATGGCCTCTTACAACACTCGCTGCTAAGGCTTGACAGTCACTTTTCAGTCCGTCACTTTGACGCTGAGCCTTATGGAGTTAATTTTGTTTCTTTATTTTGCAATCAAAAAGAATAGATTTGAGAAAAAAAACTTTGCAAACAAAACTACGATTTCAAAAATACAAAAAAAAAAATCAAGTGACCAAATTAAATATATTTGTGATTAAATTTGTGTCTTGCTAACTCTCATGAGCGGGGCCTCCTCTAAAAACTGTAAGAAGCCTCCTGATTGGTCAGTCTCACTCAGAGAGGCGGGATGACAACTTCCGCCTCAACACAGACGGCGGTGTGGGAGAAATGGTGAGAGTAAGTCGGAGGAGACAAACATCGATAAACAGGAATGTTTTGCCTAACCTCTCTGTCTTTCTGATGCTTTTAAGATTTCTCTTGTCAATCTTCTATTACTTTTTTCTCAGCCAGTAGAGACAGCGTTATTAGAAATTAACACTCATAATGTAGACTTACCAGCTGAGCGTTGTGTGCTCGTCAGGCTCATCCCAGCTTCCGTAACAGTTTGATTAATTTCACAGGTATTAACTTTTTTATGGATAAACAAAACTTTAATTAGATATACAATTGGAACAAATCATCTAGTGTGTGTGTGGATAGGGATTGATCATAATACACTTGGTCTCGTGAAGCTGCAGAAATGACAGACTGTGTATTTAACTCTCACCATTTCTCCCACAATGCCGTCTGTGTTGAGGTGGAAGTTATCATCCCATCTCTCTGAGTGAGACTAACCAATCAGGAGGCTTCTTACAGTTTTCAGAGGAGCCCCCGCCCATGAGAGTCAAGTATAAACGCAAGCAAACTTTGAGAAGCACAAACAAAACTTTGTGCAGTGCAAATGAATCTGTGGTTCATGAGAGCAATAAATTGGTTTGTAAACAAATCCTGTGGATTTATCAAGACACAAATTTAATCACAAATACATTTAATTTAGTCACCTGAATTTTTTTTGTATTTTTGAAATCATTTTGCTTGCAAAGTTTTTTTTGTTCTCAACTCTATTCTTTTTGATTGCATAATAAAGAAACAAAATTAACTCCATAAAGCTGGAGGATTTGATTGGCTGTCCATCAAGACATGGGATGATCCTCAACCTAATTTCAGGTTGTTACTGGTGCTGACTGCAGCCTGATAACCACCAGATGGCATCTGCAAGGGAAGGCCTTAAAAAACAAACAAACAAAAATCTTCTTCAAAGTCCATGTCTCCTTCAATGCCACCAAACTGCCCATTTGGAATTAGCAAGGGAGCACCAAAAACAGGTCATTCAAAGGTGGAAGAAAGTTTTAATCTCTGATGAGAATTTTCTTTAACTTGATGGTCATGTCTTCCAATGTTACTCCCATGACAAAGAGATCGCACTGAGATGTTTTCAACCCAGCACAGCGGAGGGGGGCACAATCATGATCTGGGGTACTTTTTCCTTTAAAGGAACAATGGAGCTTCATACAGCATCTGGCTTTGTAGAGGTGGTGCAGCCGGGCAACTCATGACTGAGGGCCCACTTATGTGTAGTATTGACAGAGGGCCCTTGTCAATGTGGTAATAACTGAGGGCCATTGTCTGTTCAGTAATGTCTTAGGGCCCTTGTTGGTGTGGTAATAACTGAGGTTCCTAATCTGTGTGGCAGTGATTAATGGCCCTTCTCGGTGTGGTAATGACTGAGGACCCTTGTCTTTTTAGTAATGACTGAGAGCACTGAACCGAGTGGTGTTGGCTGAGAGCCCTTGTCTGTGTGAAAATGATTGAGGGCCCTCCTTTGTCTAGTAATGACTAAGAGCCTTTTTCTGTCTGGTATTGGCTGAGGGCCCTCATGGGCGTGGTAGTGACTGAGGGCCCTCGTCTGTGTGACGTTGGCCAGGTTTTTCAATAGGACAGCGCTGCAGTTCATAATGACTGCCAGACAAAGGACTTCTTTCAGGAGAATAATGTCGCTTTTTTGGACTATCTTGGGTGTTTCCCTGATCCAAATCCAATTAAGAACACTTGGGGATGGGGGGCAAGGGAAAAATGGACATCAGTTCCAGACAGTGGATGCCCTATTTTAGTTTAGTTGTTGTTTCCAATAAATTGCCAGCACTAAATGTTATGTCTCTTGCTCTTATTTCTGCTTTTTTGCATTTCGAAGCTCTACTTTGAACCGTTAAGATCCAACAGTGCAAAATGTAAATTCTCCCAACTGGACTTGAGATTTTAATCGGGAGTGTATGTGAGGATTTCAAAAGAGTCTGAGCCTCCAAACAGCATGCTCACTGTTCTGTGAAACTGCTCCAGGATGAGACAGGAGGACACATTTGCTGGGAGACAAAAAGTGAGCTGAGCCTTTGTGTTGATTCATTTCAGGCAATCAAGTAAAGACTAGAAACTAGGAGGTGGTGATTTCTCCTAATGAGGGACAGTTAATGGAGGGTGGTGGGATCAAGAAGAAAAGCTAAGCATTTTTGGAAAGAAATAAAATATCTTTGACCTCGATATTAAGTCAGTGTAGAAAATCTTAGGTTTCAAAGCCAGCTTCTGAAGCGACCTGCATGGATGTGGCAATATCTGCAGTTCTATCAGAAATTGACTGAATTTTGTCTTAAAAGAGGAACAAGTAACGTCACCGACAGCTTCTCTTACAGAAAATCATATTATTGCTCATGTGTTGATCGGTGTGTGCAAGTTTGATTTATCAACTAGTTCCTCTAACCATGAAAAAGATGGGAAGGACTCCAAACAGTGGCATGAAAAACAGTGGCTTCTAAAGTGTCCTTGAGAATTTTTTACAAGCAAAGACTAAACTTGAAATTCAAAGACATTGACTCTTGACCTGAAACCTCCAAATTATGACCAGTTCATTCTTGAGTCTAAGTGGATATTTGTTCAAAGTTTAGTGAAAACAAATGATGAAAATAAAATATATTTTAAAAAAGTATCCATGAGATGTACAGCTAAGCAGGCAAAAACACGAGGCCAAATTACCATTGACCTCTGAAATTCAAATAACTCATTCTTACATCAGAGTGGACATTTGTACTAAGTTTTAGGGAAATTCCTTCCAGACTTCTTGAGATTTCACTATTATTTGAATAAACAGCTCAGCCTCTGACCTGGATCTCCTCCAGCTCAGAGACTATGTTAAATATGGATTCTGTTTAATCCAAATAAGAGTTAAGCTTTTGTTCAGAACCATTCTCACCAAACAAAGACACAACGGCAAGAAATAAATTGTAATCACTGTGATTGGATAATCTTTAAAACCTGAAACATCCACTGTTTTCATGTAAAGTTTTAAATCAACACGCTGAACAGAGCCAAGAGAAAAAGTAATGCGTTCTCTCGCAGCACAATCAAGGCGACTTCTGAATAATTAAAACCAAAAGTTTTTCTGCTCCAACACGGAGGATCTGAGTGCTGGTCTGTGCTGCCAATTTCCCCTGAAAGGAGACCCTGAAATGAAATCCATTTAAGCCGTCTGTCTTCCCTCCAGAGTGCAGTTAAATCCTGGCTGAGTATGCACATGATTACAGAGCGCCACGGCTCAAACATCCGTGCAGGACCTGGACTTCCAGCTGGAGACCTGGAGCAGACCTGGAGCGTAGGTCCAATAGGTTTAATGGTGGAGGACATGTTCTTCCTGCTCCAAGGTGATAGCCAAACTGAATACCTGATCTTCAACAGAGTCTTTAAGTCCGGAGTGTAAATAAATAAACAGCTGCAGAGGTTTATTTCTGTCAGCAGAGCTCATCTTTAGTTTCAGTCTTGCGCCAAAAAGTATAATAACTTTTGTCACATTTTAGTCTTTTTTTTTTGTCTAGTATGAGTCAGTAGGAAGTCAGAAACATTTAATGAAACATAACTGAATAAAGGAAATTGAATTTAAGTTATTGAATTATTAGATAATTTTTAGAATATTTTTATACTAAAATTGGCCCCTAAGTACAAAACAGAACATCATCCAAGAAAACACGAAAATAAATCAGAGGATGGAAAAAACTACAGATCAAAAGGCACAAAGACAGCAACAAATACAAATATGAAACATCAGACACAAATAAATCACTAGACTAACGAATTTAAAAGCATGACCACAACAAAATAATACATTGAAAAAAAAACAAAAAATTTAAGAAAACCAATCTTTTGAAAGAAGAAAAAAACGCAACAAGTCAGAAACACTGAGCAATAAATTACTGCACATACAAAGTACAAATCAGAAAGTACATGGCAAATTTAAAAACACAAGTCAGGAAAACAATAAATGAATTCAAATTAAAAAACAGTGGTACAGTAATACTCCTGAGTGTGCTCAGAGAGATCTTTGATTTTTAGCTAAACTGTACTGAACACGTGATGTTCCACCAAAACCGTTTTTAGTAAGTTTGTGCTTTTGGTTTATACCAGAAATCAACAGACCACTGTTTTTCTGTTGATGTGTTTTCTTTATTGTTGACATCTTTTCTTATTTGTTGTCGTCTTTTTTTGCTTTGCTTTCTGGTTTGTTCTTTTATTTTATACCATTCTGGGGCATTATAGTTGAGAGTCAATGTACAGATTCAAAAAGGGGAGAGAGAAGCGGGGAAGACATGAGGCAAAGGGGCCTCAGGTGGGGATCAAACTCTGGCTGCCTGCACAAGGTAAAAGCCTTCATACACTGCAATATGTACATGCATGGTCGCTGCCTATTGTTGATATTTTAGTTGCCACATTTTTTATGGTATTTTGCTGTACTTGTGAATTGTGCTTTGCTTTCCATTTTCCCTTCTTTTTTGTTTGGTTGTGTTTTTATGTTTGATGTCTTGTGAATAATCATTCTCCACTTTGGTCATTTGCTCTGTTTTTGTTTTATTGTTATATTTGATTTGTCTCAATAACTGGTGGATATAGAGTGTCCTTAATGTGTGGACCTGAGATTTTATGTAACTTATTACCACATTTTTATTATTGCTGTTCTTTGGGCATGCCTTTACTAACCATGTTCTCAAATTGAGACACTTAGTCCTCTTTTTGAAAGATCTATCTATACTTTCCATCCATTTAACTTCTTTACATGAACAGTGACACAAGAACAGTTGGACCAGCTTTCTTCAAAAGCTGAAATACTTTTTTATATTTTCAAAATAACCAATAGTACATTTTTTTCTTAGGAGAGGGTGTTTTAAAAATAAATCACTTTAGGTAGCCGCTGTGCATTTTCAAAATCCATATTTTATTTTTTTTTAAAAAGCAACCTAAAAAAATATTAAATATATATTGTTTTACTTTTTTCATTGATTATATTATTTTTTTTCATGACACTCCTTGGTATACATCCAAGCACCCATCCCTGATCTCTACGTCCTGCTTTATTGTTGCACTTTATTTATTTGTTTTAGTGTTTTCTGATTTGTTGACATCAGACAACACCTTTAAGTGTTCTTATCACATTGTAGTTTCTGTATATTGGTAATCCTGAAGATATGTTGAAATAAGAGCATCTCTAACTGAAGTTGAATACTATGTTATATTACAAGAACAGACGTAATCCTTCCAGAGAGAGAACAATGTTTGATTCCTGACTTTTTCATGTCTGATAGCTCACTCCTAACATCGTAGTTTGTTTTGTCTGTTGTAATGAAAGCAAACTTAAGTTGACCACAGATTTTAAGATAAAAGGCTAATTTTCAGCCACCTTGTCACTTTTATCACGAATAAAGCTCATCAACAAACACTTCAGTCATATTTTTGTTGGACGACAGCATTAGGCTGCTTGTGTTGTGGACTGAGCTCCTGTGCCACACATGTCTGCAGTGAGGCCTCTGAGCTCTTCAGCCGGCGGCCCACAGCGGAGGCAGATCCGTTTGCTCAGCAGCTGAGCGGGGACACGGAGATGCTCCTTTCACAGAGAGCTGAACACCAACAATCGAGGCTTTGTCAGGGAGGCATCTGCTGTTACCGCTCACAGGAAGAGGAGCTGTCTCTTTAAAGAGGACAATCAGAGGGGATGTCAGCCCCAAAGATAAGGTGGATTCATGTCATCACACATTATGAATATGGCAGAGTTTGCAGCAGCATAAAGTCCATTTTTATTAACTTTGTACATTTATTTACCTTGAAATAAACCCACTTTTATAGAGGAACTTAAAGGACTTACATCCACTTATATTTCATCCAATTAAATTTGGATTGTTGTTTTTTGTAGGATCAGATCCTATTTTCTTGAGAACTTTACTTGTTAACATCATTATCTTTGGATAACAACCCTCACTGTTTTATAAACTTTAATAGTTTCTGCTCTTCAATGTAAAGCCCCACACTGACTTTTTCATAACAGTCCATGTCCATGGAATCCTGTATGTGTAAACACTCTCACCAGTCACTTCTAAAGGAGACTGGTCAAACAAATAGTTAACCACATGGCAGTGGCACAATACATGTTGGTATGTAGAAACTGGTCAAGACAACCTACTAAACTTCAGAATGAGCATCAGGATGTAACCTGACACACCAGATGGTCTGTTCAATAGTGTTGTGCTCAAGACCACACTATCCGAGACCAAGACTTGCATGAGACAGGAATGCACCAAGACCGAGACAAGACCAGGACTTTTGGGAGTCAAGACCGAGTTGAGACCAAGACTGAGACAAGCCGGGGCCAAGACAAGAACAAGATCATTCAAATGAATTAAAAACTATGACAAGGTTGAACAGTTCGGGAGGGTGTCCCTCAGTCACAACACCAGGCAGGTTGCAATCAGGGAAATAACACATGAACTGAAACTTTTTTGCTGTTTTACCAAGTGCTCCTCCTTGTTCACATTAATGAAGTTGAAGAGCAGCAGATCAGTGCTGGTCTTGATCCATCTTGATGGAAAATTTTGGGTCCGACCAGTCTGAGACCGAGACAAGACTGAGTAAAAATGCTCTTGAGTCTGATGGCATTTTCACATTAGGTCCACTTGTTTCGAACCGTGCTGCGGCGCAGTTCGCCATGGGTTCGCCCCCCTCCCCCTCCCCGCTGGCTTTCATTCACACTGGCAATATCAAACCATGCCCGGACCCACTTGTGTATTTACTCAGTTTGAAACAGCAGGGGGCGATATGCACGTAACTGGTTACCAAACCTGCTACGGTGAGAATGAAGAAGAGGCTACCATGGTAACCATTTCCTACGCCAGACAACCAATGTTTACGTTTAGCTTTCTTCTACATTTTCCTTCAAGTGTTTTTTTTTTTTATCGTGTTTAAGACGGCATCAGCGACCTTCTCGTAAACCGCGACCTCGTAAATCATCGTAATCCTCAACCAGAATAAACAAATCGACAAATTGAGTAAGCAAACGATTCAACCGCGGGATTAACAGGAAGTGATGCATCAAAAGTAGATTGGTTTGGACCACTTTGTTTCACACCAGTGAAACCGCACCAAATGTCAGGAGATGGAGCGGATCAAGACCTCCCCTTAATGGAGGTCTCGGACCGGCTGATTTGGTGCGCACCAAACTGCAGTGGTTGCATTCACACTGACACTAATGTACCAAACCCTGGGCCAAAACTTCTTTGGTGCGCACTAAATGTGGTTGGTGTGAAAACACCCTGGTACTTAAGTATGTTTTGGGAGTATCTATACTTTACTTGAGTTTATATGTTTTTTGCAACTTTCACTTTTACTTCACTACATTAAAAATTAAAAAATGATACTTTTACTCCATTACATTTGAATTTTCAACTTAGTTACTCGCTACATAATAAAATGTGAATATAAATTACACTTATTTTCACATTTTATTTTGAAGAGGATCGTACAGACTGTTTGTGCTCTTGAGCGAAGCTGAACACACCTCTACCTGCCTCTGCAGCCTGTGAACGACTGTTTAGCATTGCAGGACTTGTATTCAGCCTGCGAAGAGCACGACTGAACTCATGCAATTTTGAAAATCAACTTCTGCTAAAGATGAACCGCAAGTTTGTGGACTTTTACGTAAGGGAGGAATGGCGAGGGGGAGTAAGAGGTGAAGGGAGCTGAGGGAGGGAAGAGTTAAACTTAATAAAGCTTGGGGGAGCAGCAACTATTTGTACCTTTTCTCTTTGTTTGTACTTTTACTTTTAATAGTTAAGTACATTTAATAGTTGCTACTTTAAGACTTTTACTTAAGTGATTTTTTAATGAGTGACTTACACTTTTAGTTGAGTATATTTTATATAAGATATCTTTACTTTTACTCAAGTATGGCTTTCAAGGACTTTTTACACCACTGTGCGCACTAAATGTGGTTGGTGTGAAAACGCCCTGAGACACGACCAAGACCTTTAAAATGTGGTCTTGAGACCGGTTACAAGACCAAGACCGGTCTTGAATAACACAGCACTATTGTTCAATATACTGTATTTAACTATTAAATCTGGAAAGAGCCCAGCAGAACCTTTCATCAGCTAATCCAGCAGAAGATTGGATGATCATTCCATCAATCACATGCATGACAGGCACATCAGATAATGCAGTAGGCAGGTGCTATCGTTGAAGTGTGAGCCATTTGGAAGAACAAAAACTCACCAAAACATGTCAGAGGTGGAGCTAAAATATAATTTCTAGGCTTTTCAGAAATGCTTCCAGTGTTCTTATTTATTTTTCATTCAACAGATGCAGTCAAGATCTGATAAAACAGCTACTGAAGCTGTTCGCACCTCTTCCTGATCTAAAGGAGCTTGTGTTGTCCTGCTTTGTGTTAACAGTTGTCGACAAGAGCTTGGCAAAATGGACCTACCCGATTACACACATTATATCAGGCTGATCCAGCTGCACTGCAATGCTAATCAGAATACTCATGAAAGGTGATTCAGTGACTTTGAACACTGTTTGTTTATGCCAGACAGAACATACTCTACAATACTTACCTTTTAGGTTATTTGTTTAGCAGTGCAGCCTTTTTTTACTTCCTATAAAGTTACCATTTTTGAGATGTGAGGTCTTGGTCCAACACTGACAACATATAGTAGACACTGATTTGCTTTTCCAGGGTGACTTGGCGCTTGCCCACCATGCCAAAACAACCAGAGTCTGATCTGCTGGCCATGGTGCTATCCGTTTGATTGGAAGGCCAACTCGATTGAGATAAAACATAATGAAAATGTATGGGATATTGTCAAGAGGAAGAGAGAGCACACCAGAGCCAATGATACAGATGAGCTGAGGGTTGCTATCAAACCATCTGGGCTTCATAACACTCCAGCAGTACCATAGACTGATCACCTTTATGTTAGATTAGGTTGATGCAGCCATCTGTGCAAAAGGAGCCCCAATCATGTGCATTATGGAGCCCAATTTTACAAAGTGTTACTCCTCAAAAAAAGGAAACATTGTTTTGGTAGATTATGTGTCATTCCAGGAATGTACAATCCTTAAAGTGATATTCCGGGATGGAACAAATTGGGTCCTATCACAAGGTTAAGAGCAGAAATTACCCCTACAGCAGTGTTTCTGTGTCACAGAAGCCCATGTCGCTATCACACCCCTTACGTCCTCCGTTCTGCTCCTCTGCTGATTTGGCTGGACTCACAGGCCATATTTTCCTAGATCAAAAACACAAATAAGCGGACTCCCACGAAAAAGTCTGATATCGGTCTGCATTCACGCTTTATTTAGAAATTTTCAGCGTTACTTTCACACACACGCTAAATAAGGGTCTAGTTCTCGTAGCGGAAGAGACTCAGCTGTGGCTGGAGGGCCAGAGGTGCAGCTCTGGCTCTTCGCGTTAGCGTTTCAAAGGTGACTTCAGCTCAAAAAGTTCTGTCCAATGTACATCATCACAGGTCTGTAGAACGTTTGCTCTAGAGATGATCACCAGGCATCCAAAAAGCCATCTCACTCTGCTGTTTGATATGGAGCTAAAACACTGCAACTTTCTTTCTCAAGTGTAGTTGTACATGCTTTATACTTTTCAGTATAAGCACAGTATACTTTGCTATACTATTCTTGAGTGTATAAAATATATTATATGAAAAGAAACTTCAGGTATACTGCCACAGTTTTAGTATATAATAATACATCATAAGTACTCGTAGTACACTTGAATAAACTACTTTTTGCTAAGGGAAGGCTCATGGCTCTAGTAAATATGTTGCTGCAGGAGCAACTTGCAAGTTTTGTCCCTGAGGGAAGATATTCAGGGAGAGACGAGAGCCAAAAATATACAAGTACATGGCCGCTATATATTGCAACCAAAAGCCTTGTAGTTACTTATCTTATTTTAAAACTACACAAACAACATTGAATCATCTGTGCTATAGTTAGAGTCTTTATAGAATATCACTTTTCTCAACAAAGCCCCTGTTGTAAGAACTTTAGCTTGTTGGGGTGTTGGTTTTTATCACCATCAGCTGGTCAGAAGAACAACAAACGCTTACTTTACTAAAAGATTTTATATTGCTCCGACAAAATGCCTTTCGTCCTTGGTACGAGAGGATGCAGAAGTTTTGCAAATGGAGTCACCAACAGAAAGAGGGATTGGAGAAACTGTTGTGTGAACTGAGGAGCAGGATTACAAGTTACCTGGTGGTGCAGATGAGTTAACTGTGAGCTCATGTCCACAAACTTGGAGGCTGATGAAATGAATGAATGAAAAATACTTTATTTATCCCAAAGGGAAATTCAGAATTGCAGTAGTTCAGATTGTGTTCAATAATAATAATAATAACGATAATAACAATAATAATTAATTCTGGACTTTGTTCATGAGGCTGATGGCTGCTGGCAGGAATGATCTTCTGTACCTCTCAGTCTTACATCGGACCTGAAGAAGCCTCTCCCTGAACCCACTTCTGATTGATGTCTCATGACTTTGTAACACCATTTCTCTTTGACCTTTCATCAGAGCCCTTATCATTTGGGTCAGCGGCTCTAAAACTGCCCTTACCTTTAAAATGGACACTACAAACAGAATGTTCAGAGTGGTGAGTCCTGATGTTCATATTCAGACAAGCTGAAGTTAGCAAAGCACCCTATTGCAGAATACTGTTTGTTTTGCCTATTTTTACATCCAGGGTAAATACAGGAGTGTACAGAGAAAGAAACTGTAAAGAAACTGCTACTGAAGCTGCTAGAATCATTGCTACTCTTTGTACAAGCTTTCACTTCCTGCTGTCATCTCACTTGTAGCTCCACTTCTTCCTACTTCAACAGATGCTGATTGGGCCAGGGTAACTGCCCATGGAGGTAAATGTATCAATCAGTGCTCCAGTAACCACTGCCAAGGCCTCAATTACCACTCTGACCTGCACATCTAATCACAGTAGCTGACAGAAGGATTAGCCATACATATGTTGCATCACAAAACAGTTCGAAATACAGGGGCTTTGTTCAGGCAAAGTTAAAAGCTGTAAATAATCTTACTGTAGCGTCTGGCCGATCCTATGTTTTTTTTTTTTGAGTAGTTTTAACCTAAAAGAGGGCTAGTAACGAGGCTTTCATGCACTGCTATGCACTGCCTAGCTTCCTGAATCCACTGTCGCCCTCTCAGGGCCAAAGTTCACAAGTTTCTTCATTGGCAATCATATTTACTAGTACAATAGACAAGGTATCATCTTTTCCACAGTAAGACTTTTGTTGCAGTGTGATCTAAGCCACCCTTCTCCATCCCAGGGACCTTCAATCATTTCCCTGGTGTCCAAGATCAGCCCCTCAGAAGTGTAGTCTTCACCTAATCCTGTTTCCTTTTATCCCATCCTTCTGTCAGCCTCACTCACACACCCCTTTAGTACAAGAGTACATCCTGATGGAGTCAAAAGTCCAAACACTGCACATTTGTCAATCGGCCAATCTTTAAAACAAGTAATTGTTCTGTCATATTTTGATGGCTCCTTACTGAAATATTGGTAACATATATCTAGGACAAGGTAAACTTTTAAAACTAGTATGAGACATGTGCCATAGCTTGCTTTGACAGGAAATCATTATCATTGCTTTTCCAAGATAAATAGTTTGAGATTTACAGGAAAAAATATACAAAATTCTCTTTAATCTTGGCTGAAAAGATCAGAAAATTATCTGTGTGAATGCATGCCTGCTTGATAATTCCCCACATGGTTCCTTTATACTTGCTTAATGAGAGTCCTTATTTATTTGAAAACCTCTTTCTTAAACCATGAGAGGCTATGTACGTCTTGGCAAAATGTCAGTTTTATAGCAAATAATTGACAGGAAAGGCAAAGCCTGCCCGACAGCGGACCCACAGACTGCTCTTGTTCTGAGATGTTACTCATTAACCAAGCCACAATGTTAACAATAGAGCCGGAGAGCCGCGATTTGCATCTCTGTCACATACCCCACATTGCAGAGAGCTCAGCCTTTGAGGACAAAACATAATTGTTAAGTAAATATTTACCCGATATCTTCAGATAACACAGTGATTATATGACCCAATAACCCTCCGTCTAAACCCACATCCTTGTTTACCGATATCTGAATTATGAAGGAGATTTGAAAACAGCAAGGTCTGGAGTAAGATCTATTTTTCACTCTGTAATCATTAACACTGGCAGTTTGCAGTGCAGGTCAAATAGTTTTATGGGAGAGCGTGCTTGATATATTCCTCTTAAACTCCTCATTGAATCATTTAATGTGATAAAGGTTGAAGAAGTAACGTTTTACTTGCCAAAAGGGTGGAAACTGAGCAGCTTCATTTGGAGATAATTCTAAAAGTAAGGAAAGCACTCCACAGTTCGTAACAGTGAAAGATGAAGAAAATAATCAATAAAGGTATTGACTTTGTTGTGAACTTTGTTCATTTTTTTAAAAGGGCATTTTTGGGACAATTAAAAAAATAAAAATTGTTTACTTTAATACCAAGTTTTAAGTAATATTAAAATTTAAGTATTAAATAGTTACTTATCAAAATTTTCAGTAACTTGTCCAATGCAGCCAACACAAAATGCAACTTAATTTTATACTTTGTGATCTCAATTTTTTAAACTTGGTTTTGTACATTTATCTAAACTTAAACTTTCTGAATTTGGTTTCTCATAAACACACAATTTTATCATCTCTAAAAATTAAGTGTTTTCTTTCTGTTTATTCCACTTTTGATATGCAATCATAACTGACAGGTCATAGTATATTAATATAATTTTTAGATTTAGGATAAGGGTGGCTGAAGATATTCAGATTCAGATACTTTTATCTAACGACAGAATCTGATGTGCGGTGATGAGGGCAGAGGCTGGAATTAAAAGTCTGGCAGGCTGCATCGAGGCTGGAGCTATTTCACATGCAAGCATGATCCACTAGGATCCACTATGGCAGGGGTCCTCAAAGTGTGTCCAAATGCTTTGTAAGGGGGGTGCAGCAAGGCTAAATAAAAATAAAGTACAGTTTGTAAGGTTTCTGGAAGATGGAAGACTTTCTCAAAGGGTTTCTATGACAAACTTTGTCAAGCAGTGGCTATTAAATTATTCTAAACTTAAAAACTCTGATGAATATAAACTCTAAAAGCAGGAATTTGATAGCAAAATGCATAGCTGATTTTGTGTTCATCAATATTTGCATGTTGATGAGCATCATGGGTGATAGGGGGGCTTAAGCTTTTATCATCCAACGGGGGAGCAGGCAGAAAAAGTTCAAAAGCCTACTCACCCCAGGATATAGAGGACTTCTATTAATGCACAAGTGAGACTGGCAGACTTTTACTTTGAAGTTGGACTTTACAATCGTTTCAGCATTTTCTCACCTGAATTGTTTTTCCTCAAATAAATAAAAAAAATTCTAATAATTCATTGGCACATTTTTTTTAATAATCTACATTTTTACAAATCTTTAGTTATTTTGCATTCTCACTCCTCCACTTTGAACTGTATTAAAGTGAAAGAACCTTTTTACTGTAAAATCTTTGCATTAGCTAAAAATATTGAAGCAGTAGATCTTTACATATACCTTGCCAGAACATGTACAACACAGATTCCACAGAATTGATACACAACACATGGTGTGACAGCAGCTACAAAATACGCCCTCGATATCACAATATTCAGCTCGTGATAGCAGAAACCAAACTTCATGGTGCAGCACCTGTTTTAAGGTTACTTATCAGACCTCTCAGAACCTGAAATTGAAGTTGAAGGATACTTTAAGACGCGTCCTTTTTGTTTTAACTAATTAGTAGGGAATTCTGTAAAAGGACTCCATGCCCACCATTTCAGCATAACTATCTCAGTCATTGGGAGAGACAATGGAGTGATGGAGCAGAGGACGGTACTCTTCAAATGGGCCTCAGGTGGAAATTGAACCCAGGCTTGTTACAGTATTTATGGAACAAGCCTGGTTGCTTTCCTTAAAAGGACACTTGGGTTACTCCTTTTTTTTTTAAACACAACTCTGTACAGCAAGGTTTCTCATCATACTGTGTGGAAACTTCAAGTTTTGTTGTAGAGATCCCTCATATTAACATTTATTTCCTAATTTAAGGAAAACTAAAAGCCTCTGTTTGAAAACAGTGACAAGCCTTTTTTTCCAGATTTACATTTTATTGCCAAGGGTCTTCTAATGTTTTG
The DNA here is from genome assembly GCA_036419115.1 of Scarus forsteni. Classification (NCBI taxonomy): domain Eukaryota; kingdom Metazoa; phylum Chordata; class Actinopteri; order Labriformes; family Labridae; genus Scarus; species Scarus forsteni. The sequence goes on along the minus strand of JAZDUH010000130.1, from coordinate 28,375,592 downwards.
TTTTCAGATTCAACACATAATATAGTGACTTAAAGTACAGACAACCTGGCTGCTGAGGTGGGAATTAGAGGAATGAGACACAAAACCATGACTAACAGAGCACTGCCCCAACAGTCTGTTACTCTGCTGCACCTTGGCACTGTGGTCACTTACCAACAGCTCAACTTCTTCACAGGTTCATAAAGGCCCTCTGAGGGAATAATGCAGTCTCTTGGTGCCATCTTGTGTTGACTTAGAGGCCATGACACCCAAAGAGTGCACGCTCTACCTCTGGATTAAAAGGGGGAACAGAAACCCTGAGACAAACCATCTTTTTGGAGCATTTTATTACTTTTTTGACAAATATATATGAAGGTTTTTCCTCTCAAGGAAACATTCTTTCAAAGATAACGTTTACAGCAAATTCATTCCTGCAGAGACAGGAAACATGGGAAATCATCAGAAGACATGATCAAACTAACTTCTATTTGTGCCCAGGAAAAAGGGTAAGGGTGCAATTTCATGATTATAACAATTCATGACAGTGAGACAGAGGTCAGTAAACGCCAATGGGACATTTGTCAACATCTGTGTTATCATGATACATGGGGGTGATTTATTAACTTTGCATCAAGGCACACAAGCATCGAGAACTGTCAGTGGGGCATTGCTTTTTTTTGCCAAGACATTGGTCCCATTGGGCAGTACAGCTGTACAAACTAAAAAACGAACAACGAACAGAATATAACATAAGGTTTGCGGGGTAACAAAAGAAAATCTCAAAGAATTGGATCAATAATGTACACACAGATTGAGTGAGAGCTCAGGATCTCAGCAGTGGTTGAGAAACACTGGCTCTGACGTAAGGAGGCGGTGACATCTCAAAGAAATCTCTTGCTGGGGATGATGGAAGACCTGCACCTCCTACAGAGGGTGGAGCTCAGTGAGGGATCTTTTCTCCTGCTGTATAAACTCCTGGAGGCTCCTCTGTCCCTGCCTGAAGTTGCTCTCTCTCCTTGAGAACGGTAAGATGACCAGCAGTCTGAGGAGTGTCTCGATGTTAATGAAACTCCGGGTCTGCGACGTCTTGAGCGTATCGAGCACAGTGGTTGGAAGATAACTCGCCATCGTGCCCAACCACTTCTCCTTCCATGACTTCATCTCAGAGTGAAGGGAACCCTGATCAGGCAAGTCCTCTTTGTACAAGCGAAACACAAGACCGCTAAGGATGCTGGTTTCTACTTTGGACATTGCGTAAGGCACAATCTCCAGACACCTCAAGGTATCCACTACTTTCTCTGTGAAGAGGTCGTCAATCTCTGCTATTGAGTGCTCTACACACTTGGTGCTTATAGATTCTTTGTAAAACTCGCTCAGTGGCTCTAAAAGGGCTGAATGCAACATCGTAACGTCAAGTTTTGAAGCTAGGGTAATGGCTTCCTCAAACCAGGCCTTGTGATGGGTGTCAATATCGCTCTGAAGTTTAACCAGGGATGCTTTGAGATCAGGGAAATGATTCACAGTGAGCAACATATCCAAAGGTTTGCCCTGAAGACACTGGCTGAGCCTTTTAGTTACACCCAGGATGTTCTTTTGGACAACCGCTGAAAGGATAAACTCAAAGTTTCTGATCGCGTCAAAGAACTGTGACGCCTGCTGTCGACTTGAGATGCTACCCTCCATTTTCAGCTCGTTCAAACAGAGCATGACGGCCTCTAAAATGTCGACCATCAGCTCGTGCATGTCGTGGCTTCTCTCCCAGTTTTTGATCAGTTTGTCCCTCAGCTCGTTGCCCTTACCTTGATCCTGCTGGAACACGTGAAGGATCATTTCTTCCAGTTTGTTCTGGCGTTCTGCGTCTTCTGTGAGCCAGTGTAATATTTTAGCCATGAGTATGGCCCCGTCTGCTGCTTCTTCAACAGAAGAGGACCTCGCCAGCCATACATTAAGAGACAAAGCAGAGCTCAGAGTTCTAAGAGCATGAGGGTACTTCTCTGCCATGGCTAAACTCACAGCTTTCATCTGAGCTCCTACTTCACCAAAACTCATCATCGTCAGGCCTCTGCAGAACGCCATGTTGAGACCCCATTTCTGAGACAGGGCCATTTCGACAGCATCCAGAAGGACAGCTGCGTCTCCAACAAAAGGTATAAAAGCTAATGTTTCCTCACACTGGATGGACTCTTGGTTAAGGTACCTGATGCATACAGGAACATAGAGCTCACCATCGATGTTGACCGCTTGCTCTGTTATGACCGTGAAGAACTGAGAGTGCCAGAGCTCCTTGAGGATTTGTTCACGTAGTTCTGGTTCATAGAAAGACAAGGATGTTCTTGCTCCTTGCTCCTGTTTCATTTCTTCCTGCATTGGATTCTCTGCTTTAATTTCTGCTGGTGCCTCTGGTTTGGGCTCAACACCTCCTGAGAGAAAAAAAAATAAATCTCAATCAATACAGAAGAAGGAAATCTACAACAATCTTTACTGCCTATAGCTGATTTCATGCTTTCAATGTTGGTCAGCTTCTGAATGCCTAAAGCCTTGTGTAGGTATACTTTGGTATCTAACAGCAAAGGAGTGCATTACCTTGTACTGACTAAAGGCCTATGAATGTAGCCTGATGTGCGTTTTAAAATGTATCAAACTGTTGAAAAAGCACATACTTCAAGCCCATTGACTGGTCTTCTATTCTGACTGTGCCTCTCAGGGCACACTCACACTAAAGCCAGTTTCCTTGTAGTGCTTAGAGAGATACTTGGGAATTTTTGAAGTGGGGTTTTATGAGGTGCATGGCCTTAGCCACATACAGTAAAAGAGTTGAGCTCGAGAGAAAGAGCTGGCACAAAAGCGTCCTCTATCAAACCGCTTTCATTAGGCACTGCTTCCCTAGGCGGTTCAGTCAATGTGTCCTTCTGCCAGAAGTAGTCTGCAGTCTTAACAAAGAGAAACAACCACTACCAAAGCAGATAAAGGGGAACATGTTCTGCAAATGTGAGTTTTCTTTGGAAACTTTGGAATATGTGTTTGCACTGAAGTACAACAGGAAAAATATTAGAAAGTCAACAGGTCTCATCCAGACATGGAGGAATCTGCTACGAGTACTGGAGGACCAGAGAACCCCATATCACTGGTTGATGCGCAAGTGTTTATCACGCCTTTGTGTTGTCAACCTGAATGAAATAAAAGTGTGACAACAAAAACAACACTTTGGGATGTTACAGGATCAGAGGCTCTTCTATGTGCCTCTGAAGCTCACAGCTTTCATCATGCAGAGCCTCCCTGCTGAAATGAGCCTTTAAACTTGTACAGATCAGATTCAGTTTCATGGACTACTAAGAAAAAGGAAAATGGGTCTAGTTAAAGTTTAAAATCCATTTAACAAGAAAAATTAAATTAGCTAATTTGGGGTTCAAAATACTTTTTTTTTCTTTACCAAAAACAATCCTTGTCATGTGTTTAAATGTAACTACAACAGGACATGAGACAAGATATTTGTTGTGTTATTAAGAGGTGAAATGTTTTTTTTTGTTAGCAAAATGTTAAATATGTAAATGTCCATATACATATATATATATATATATATATATATGTGTGTAAGCGTGTGTGTATATATACATATATAAAAATAGAAATTTTAATAAGTAGAGAACTCCTTTTTCTACAGCCTAAAAATCAACATTGTAATGATAATAAAACAATATCAGTTTAAGTTTATTATTCTTATAATCTTTGAAATGAAATGAAGATGGCATTCATAATAATTGAAAATAACCAACTCTATCCTTACTTGAGTCTTTTCACACCTAGTATATTTGGTCCAGTCCAAATGAACTCAGGTTCACTTTTTTAGAAAGTTCGGGTCATTTGAAAGAAAGAACCAAACTGCTCGCCAAAAAAATTGAGGTCTTGGTTCACTTAATGTACCCGAGTGTGGTTTGCAATGGGTGTGAAAGAAACCCGAACCAAACACAGCACAGAAAACTTCAGAATTGTTTGGAGCTGAACAGTGTTATAGCTCAAAGCCAGTGGTGTATTTTCAGCCCACTAAGCAACAAGGGGCCCGATAGCAGGAACAAAGTCTGCAGCTTCAGCCCGAGCTAGTCACAGGAGGCTAGATTACACACAATTTAACTAAAGCTGGTCTGCGTGACGAGGTTTGAAAGCAAACCAAACTAAGTGAAAAAAGGAAAAAATATGTTGCAACTTCACTCCTGAACCAAACAGAGGTATGAAAGTGATCTAAAACACCAAAAAGAGGGCACTGAGTAGAGTTCGCCTGTTCTCCCTTTGCATGCATGGGTTCTCTCTGGGCACTCCAGCATTCCTCTCGCGGACCAAATATACCATCAATAGGTTGCTTGGTGACTTCATATTGCCTGTAAGTATGAGCATGAATAATGTCTATCTCTTTAAGTGGCCCTGTAATTGGCACACGTGGTGCATAAATGAAACAGATGCAACAGTTTAGTATATGACAGCTTTATCTTTGACTAACTACGTAGCTGTGGTACAGCCCTACTTAAACTATTTTCATAATAGTTTTAATTTAGTTACCATGAATTACTTACCACTGACCAACTTGAGTGTTTCCAAAGATCCCATCACCTGTAGAACGAGTGACAGTGATTAGAAAGGCTTTAATATCTATTTATGTCTGATGACAAGTCACATCTGTCAACAACCTATAACAAATTTTGCTCCCATACATCAAGTAATGACTTCCTGTGGACCCAAAACTTGTGCATGTGCTCAAATTAGATTTTAAACCTGCACACTATGACAGGTAATTGAACACTCACCCACATTAGACACACTGTCAACAGAAAATAACTGTAAATCAGGTTAAATGTTTTGTCTAAATGACACTGAAGCAGTTGGAGTAAAAAAAATAGCAGGCAGTATGTTTTAAAACCAGCCTCTTTTATTATGACACGCTGCATAATGTTGTGATGTGTAACAGTATCATCAGTGCCCAACGTGTGTTAGTGGTGTTTTAATTCATTGAAAAAGAACAGGACCTTTCTGTATCTTATAGCAAACTGAACAGAGGTACAAATTCTTACAATGTCACACCCGTACTGAGTAAAGCCATAACTATGTCATGATGTTATAAAAAGAATAAAATCAAAAGCTTGATAGTGTTGAACTCTTTTCCTAAAAAACCTGGCTGAAAACTACCGGTGACTGCGCTTTTTCAGCAGTTGCCCCCAAATTGTGGAATGAGCTCACACCTCAATAAAGCTATAAAGCTTGGACTATTTTTTTTCCTCTTTAAATAATACAAACTGGTATTGTATTTTCTATTGTTCTGTGCAGTAAAGAATGAGAAACACAGCAGAATGTGTGGTCAGCACCTAATAATGAGTCAATTCCTTCCCCTGGATGAAAGCTCACGGCTCTCTGTGAGGTAAGGGTGAGAAACTGATGTGTTGGGGTGTTGCCTTTGCCAACTTTGTTTTCTGTCTTTCATTTCACCAGTCTGACGAAACTTGGTCTTATGTTAGGAAATGGTACCAGATCTGACACCTAATAATGCTGCAACTCTGTGTACTGCAACACCAGCTTCCAGCGACAGAGGATTGTGTCACTTTTTTGAGGGGTGCTATCCACACAACTAGATGTTTTGCTCATTCCCTGAGTGCACAATCCTTCACAAGTTGTACGTCTTTGTAAAGGTGACTGATCAGGCTTTCTGCCTGTATTAAATACAATAATAATTGGTGTTACTTTAGGGAAGAAATAACATTTCAGTACTTTCTGAAGGCTGTTGCTTTGTTGCAGTCATTCATTTTTACAAGAATGTGACTGGAAAAATAATTTTATGAACATACTGTATGTTTTTGTGTTGGGGTAGATGATTTTAAGTTTTTCCTGTTTCTATTTTGGCTGTGATTTCTATATGTTTCCTCATGTTAATTTTCAACATGCTCAGTCACGTGAAGTCCAGTTTTTTTTAAGGCTATGCCGACGTGAATCTTTCATGTGCAAGTAAAAGCCCCCCCTTTATTTTTTTTTAGCCCTTGGCATTTAATGAATTCTAACTAAATAGCAAGTGACAGTGTTATATTTGCCACTGCGATATTTTTCAGTCTGCACTAATGTACAATTTGGAGTTTCATATTGCACCAGCATATTGCGAGCAAATTCAACTGTTGCCTCACAAAAACACTTGCATTTGGCAGGTGGCTGGTGCTGATTTCCAATCTGTTAAAATAATTGTTTCCTCTTGGATATTCTGTAACATTTTAGTGCAACAGATGTAAAAACAGCAGACACTGTTTTGTGTGAAGCATGTGGTATTGAAAAAGTATCTAAAGTTTTGGCAGTGTTTGATGGATCATAGTTTCATTTCTTGAGGTTTACCTGGTAAAGACATGGACTGCTCTCTGGATCCACAGCCGCACACTCTTCAACGACCTCTGGCAGCCTCTGGAGCGTTGAACTGTGAGAAAGCAGCATCACATGATCAGTTCTGCTGCCTTTGCATACCGTGTTCTTCAGGAGATCCCTTAGTGAATTCAGAGTGGTCTTCATCAGGTCACACTCCATGCTGACGCTCGGCAGGACAGCCACCAGTCTGAGCAGTAACGAGACGGTAGGGTGGTTCTTAGACTCGGGGTGGTTCAGTGTTTCGGCGATAGAAGATGGTGGAGCAGCATCTTGGTATTTCTCCCTCCAAACTGCGGCCCAGGCGTTGATTTCCTGCTCTGCGGCTTCAGGCTCAGGAACATCTGTCAGGTAGATGCTGAATGGCTTGTCTGTCGACTCTGGCAGAACAGGTTGAGGGTTACACGTGGGCAGTAACGACAGCACAGAGAGCGCCCTTAGGTGGCCATCTGAGAAGCTGTATTTCATCTCATCGATGAGACTTCTGAGGAGAGGAACACTCAGATTTTCTCTGTAGTATATCTCTGGAGATTCATAGCTGTTGGCCTCCTCTGAGAAGCACACTTGTTCGGGAGCGACTCTCGTGGCCAGTTGGAATGCCTGCTCGAACCACGAGGAGTGCAGCACGCTCACGTTTTCTAACATTTTGTTAAGAGTCTCGATGATCGAGGGGATTTTCTCCACTTCACAGAGGATATCAGCAGGGTTTCCACATCTGAAGACGGTGCTACAGTTACGAAGAGGGGCGCAGGCGTTCTTTAAAATCACAAGGGTGACGATAAAATCCATGTTTCTCAGGGCCGAGGAGAGAACTTGTGCATGCATGGACTTGACGCCTGCAGTACTGGAGCTGACATTATCAAGGCAGCTGAGGATGCCCTCTAGAGTGTCTGCGAGTATGTCGAAGAAGTCCTCCCTCTTTTTCCACCTGGAGCAACATGTTTCTGGGATTTCCTCCAGAGCCTCTCTTGGCATATTCAAAAGGCCGTCGACTGCCTCTGCCAGCTGCCCTTCAAGCTGAGGAGACTCGTCAAAGAACAGCAGCAGGTCTTCCGTCACGTCTAACATTTTTGCCACCGAGGGACAAGGCACACTTCCTGACAGCCAGTGAGCGAGGCCGCAAGACTCACTGGGCGTCACGACAGCGAGTGGGTAGTTTTTGAGGAAGTCCAGAGACATTTTCTTCAGGCTTTGATAACCTGAGCCCAAGTGCATGAATGCTTGCCCCCGGCACTGAGACATTGGTAAGCCCCAGTCTTCTGTGAGGATCTTAGCCAGGGTTCTAGCTTGTAAATCAACATTACAGTTCTCAAAGAAAGGCAAGAAGCCCATGAGCTCGACTTTGGGGGCAGATTCTCCAACATATCTGACGAAAACAGGAAGATGTGTCTTGTTGGCGATTCTGACTGGTTTGTCGGTGATAAGCGAGAAGAATGGGGATTCCTGAATTTCTTTGAGGATGACGTCTCTGATTCCATTTATGAGGAGGTTCACCACTTCATCATCTCTTAAGAATGTGCATCTGCTGTCACTTTCGAACCATTGGCACATGCTGAGCTCCTGGTTGAGAAGCTCTCGGCTCTCTTCAGTGAGGTCAGAGAGGCAAACGTTCTTTTTCCCAAGTAGGGCTGCTTGTCTGAACACTGTTGCAACGCTTCGGCGATTGTCTCCTGTATGGCCGTTCTCATCTGCTGGTTTTATTTCTTGAACTTCAGTGTTGTCAGGGAACTGCTGAATGATGGGCTCTTCAAATTCTTCCTTGGCTGGATCAACTAAGTAGACCAGAGAGAGACAACATGGTTTAAGAAAATTATCCACATAATGGGGAAAATTTATACTGCTTCATAGCTCAAGGATCATTTTTAGAAAATTTTAGACAGCCCCTTTAATCTCTCCCGACTTTTTGATGGGAATGGAGAGGGTGGGATTGTCTTAAAGACAAGACATGACCTACAGCAGTAATAAAGAAGAGTATGATATAAACAAGTCCTTTAGAACAGTGTAAAGGTGCGCACTAAAACGTAGTAGTTTCTAGTGATCATACCGTGAAACCCTACATTTCCCATAATCCTGGCACATTGTTTAACATTTTTTCTATCATGGTGTCCTGCACTGAGGACAAGGAAGAGGAGCTGCTCTGACTGTAATGTAATGGTGCATGCAGGCTTTAAATGCCATGAAGGACGTGTGATATTGACGCTGAAAAACATTTACTAGACTTCCAAATGTCAAGTGCAAAATTCAGTGATGTAGTTGGGTGCCTGCTCCCCTTCCTTCTGCGCTCTGGTAGTCACCAGCCATCCGTCGACTCTGCAGAGGACAGATGTCGCAACAGGGTGTCACATTTAATGTGGGTGTGGGTGTATATTTTTGTGTGACACCAGTACTCATAGCAGAGTCTGTGCGATCATAAAATTCGAGCTTTGCGTGCGTGGGCCTTGCGGGAGTGCGCTTTGACTCCACGCATACCTCAACGTTCTGCTCGAGTATGTTTGGGCCTCAAGGCAGGTTCTCCTCTGGGGGGCGCCAGAGGACTTAAAGGGAAATGCTGCATGAGAAATACAGCCCACATAAACGAGCAGAACGATTCTGGGATGAGCAGAAGGTTCAGGTACAAGAGTTTCATGAATTAATTTTCATTAATTGGCCCTGATCATGCTTTACAGCCACAGTGCAGTTATCAAAGAGGTGCAAGCTGATGAGAACAGGGCTGTGTACGTCAAAAGGGTTTATTAATGATGTCAAGAGACATACTGCACTATACTATTCCTTTGAGCCCAGGAGCCTTTTATGTTTTCAAAATATGAATTCACTATAGTTAAATATACTTTATAGAGCTTAGAATATGGTGTCGATTGATCCATTACTAGAATGCGTTTTTAGTCGAGATTCATTTTAAACCTTCAAGGAATAAAGAAAAGAAAGACAGCTTTGACTTTAATGTGAAGCAGATAGTATCATGGGCACACGTGTCAAATATAAACAAGGTTAAAAGATCAGACTGAAATACTATATCTTCAGTCTCTATAAATGTTGAAAGGGAAAAATTAATTTTATTAACACTGCAGAAAACGTGAAAATAAAAAATTAAATAAAATACAATACTTTAAGATGACAGTAGTATTTGGTAACATCTCAAAGACATTTCTGAAAGGAGGAAAAGTTATTAAACTAACAATGCAGACAAAAAGATGATAAAGGGTTACAAAATATTTTTAAAAAAGGGGATGGGACAAAGACTTCTGTTTCATTCCACTGAATTAAAAAAAAACAAATAAAAGAAGAATGACTAAAACGGGATGTTTTTAGAGCAAAGCAGTTTAAAGAAGTATTTTTTCTTCATTAAACAATTTTATTAATTCATTTTGATGGCTGCACTTCTAAAAAAGAACATTTCACAGCTTCAGCTGCTCCAAATCTCAGCTGCACGCATGGTGACAAACAACCAGAAAGAGCCAAGATCATCCTGATTTAAAGTTTCTATGGTGAAGCCTCATTTCGTTATAGGTAGACCTGAGAGCACCACCTACGGTTGAGATTTTTAAAAGCACAGTCAAGAACCACCTTTATTGGACTAGCTTTTAGCTGATTATAATTATTTATTACCTTTTTTAAAATTGTAACTACTAATTTGCTTTATTTCTATATTTCAGTTCAGATTTATTATCTGGAATTTTATTGACTGTTAACTGCTTTTCTTTTCACCACCCTACATTAGGCTGCTTTTATTGCACACCTGTTTTTAGATAATCTCATTTAACCACATCATTTATTTAAATTTCATTATATTCGTTTTTATTTACAAAACCCAAAACCAGTGAAGTTGGCACATTGTGTAAATCGTAAATAAAAAAACAGAATACAATGATTTGCAAATCCTTTTCAATGTACATTCAATTGAATACATAGCAAAGACAAGATACTTAATGTTCGAACTGAGAAACTTTATTTTCTTTTGCATATAATCATCAACTTAGAATTTAAAGGCAGCAACACACTGCTAAAAAGTTAGCACAGGGGCATTTTTACCACTGTGTTACATCGCCTTTCCTTTTAACAACACTCAGTAAACGTTTGGGAACTGAGGAGACCAATTTTTGAAGCTTTTCAGGTGGAATTCTTTCCCATTCTTGCTTGATGTACAGCTTAAGTTGTTCAACAGTCCTGGGTCTTCGTTGTTGTATTTTACGCTTCATAATGCGCCACACATTTTCAATGGGGGACAGGTCTGGACTACAGGCAGGCCAGTCTAGTACCTGCACTCTTTTACTACGAAGCCAAGCTGTTGTAACACGTGCAGAATGTGGCTTGGCATCGTCTTGCTGAAATAAGCAGGGGCGTCCTTGAAAAAGACGTTGCTTGGATGGCAACACATGTTGCTCCAAAACCTGTATGTATCTTTCAGCATTAATGGTGCCTTCACAGATGTGTAAGTTACCCATGCCTTGGGCACTAATACACCACCATACCATCACAGATGCTGGCTTTTGAACTTTGCGCCTATAACAGTCCGTCTGGTTCTTTTCCTCTTTGGTCCAGAGGACACGACAAACACAGTTTCCAAAAACAATTTGAAATGTGGACTGGTCAGACCACAGAACACTTTTCCACTTTGCATTAGTCCATCTTAGATGAGCTCGGGCCCAGCGAAGCCGGCGGTGTTTCTGGGTGTTGTTGATAAATAGCTTTGGCTTTGCATAGTAGAGTTTTAACTTGCACTTACAGATGTAGCGACGAACTGTAGTTACTGACAGTGGTTTTCTGAAGTGTTCCTGAGCCCATGTGGTGATATCCTTTACACAGTGATGCCGGTTTTTGATGCAGTACCGCCTGAGGGATCGAAGGTCACCAGCAGTCAGTGCTGGTTTCGGCCTTGCCGCTTTCCTGCAGTAATTTCTCCAGACTCTCTGAACCTTTTGATGATATTACGGACCGTAGATGATGAAATCCCTAAATTCTTTGCAATAGCTTGTTGGGAAATGTTGTTCTTAAACTGTTGGACAATTTGCTCACGCATTTGTTCACAAAGTGGAGACCCTCGCCCCATCCTTGTTTGTGAATGCCACTTGTGCCAGCTTTTTTGAAACATGTTGCAGGCATCAAATTCCAAATGAGCTAATATTTGCAAAAAATAACAAAGTTTACCAGTCTGAACGTTAAGTATCTTGTCTTTGCTGTGTATTCAACTGAATATAAGTTGAAAGGGATTTGCAAATCATTGTATTCTGTTTTTATTTACGATTTACACAACGTGCCAACTTCACTGGTTTTGTATTTACCTTCCTTCCCCTAAAGTATGTTTATGTATTTTTCATATGATTTTTAATTATAATGTAAGTAATGTAAGCGTTTCCTTGTTTTTAATTAGAGATAGCACTTCCTCAGTGTTCCTCAGTCTTAATGTCTTTTTTAATTAATACAGTGTGTTGTATGTGAATTGTGAGGGTGGGTGGGGTCTTTACTTTCATTTGTAAGCAATTTTCACTTTTAATCTCATTTAGTGTTACTTCATTTAATTTCTTATGTGAAGCACTCTGTACTACAAACTTTAAGTATGTGTGTATCAGGCTCAAATGTGGGCATGTAGTATGTGATGCAGTTTTATTGTAGTTCAACTTGTCATTAAGTAAATACAAGATTATAATCATTCTTACCTTCCATGTTATTTTCTGAATTCTTGTTGAGACTTTTTGTTTCCTTGTCCTGAGAAGACATAAACGTGTACACATTTTAGTCTGATATTCACATAGTTAATAATGAAGTATTAACTACAAATGTATCACACTATTAATGAAGAGCTATTACAGAATAGGATAACATACCAGACAGATACCCTCCAAGGCTTGTGGTGTAACCTTCAAACACTGGGTCACCATGTGGTCCAGATCTCTGTTGAAGTCAGTGCCCACCTGAAGCATGGCCAGACACAGACTTCGGTCTTTGGGGTCTGTTTCTCTCAGGTACTCTTGGAACTTCTTATGGCGCATAACGACCCCACAGTCCTCCAGTGCTGTGCTGGGGAGCACCGACATAATCCTCAGCAGCGCGTTGATGTTCCCAAAGTACTGCATGATGGGCAGCCGTAATGTCTGGAATAAGGAGTCTGGGATGGTCACGGATGCAACTTTGGTCTTCCACGTTACTCTCCAGCAGCAGAGCTCAGTAAAGAAGTTGTCGGCGTCTGGGAGGTCCCTGCTGTAGAGAGGAGGTTTCGACTTCAAGCTCTCAAACATGTAGCTGACTGTGACCGAGCACGGGACAAGAGAGAGGAAGTTAAGCGCTTCTTTGTGATCTTCGGAGAAATGATCCTTCACTGAGTTGATCAGGTTATCTACAAGGGGCACACTGAGGGAATCTTTGTAAAAACCGACCGGCTTTATCATGCCGTCTCTTGGCATCGAGTTTTCAGGCACTTCAATCTGCACTCTCAGACTCTGAGCTATCGCGCACGCCTCGTCAAACCAGTTCTGGTGAAAGACTTTCATGGTGGTTTTTACTCGAGTCAGAGTGGCCACAATGCCACCAATTTGGCAAAGTTGGGAAGCAGAACCAAAGTGGTCCTTCTGAAGACCTGCACTCAGCTCTCTGGTGAAAGAGGCTGCATTCTTGAGGACCACCATCGCCATAATGAAATCAAACTCCATCACCCTGCGGAGCAGTGCCCTGGCCTGATCAGAAACAGAGCCTTTCCATCTCTGTGGGTTGTCTTTAATTTTCTCCAAACATTCAACAAGTGGTTCAAGCATTTGCACAAACACCTCGTAAGAATCGTGCTTCTCCTGCCACTGAGCACAAAACTTCCCCTGTAACTCTTGGACCTTCTCGTAGCTCTCTCTCAGTCCAAAGTCTATTACATGGTCTAGTTGTTTTTGTAGAGCGGCACTGCTGCCAAAAAACATCAGCACCTCTTCAAATGTATCCAGAGCTCTCTTTACAGCAGGCACGGGGATGGATCGAGACCACCATGTGTTGAAGGAGTAGGAGGAGCAGTGTGTGCTTATGGCCAGAGGATGCTTCTCCTGGACTTTACATGCAAAGGCTTTCAGCTTGTAGGACACATCACCAGAGCCCAGATATGCTTGACCTCTGCAGTTATTCAGATCTAGACGCCACTCAGCTGTGACCATTTCATGGAGACGATGTACCATGGTATCACAGTCAAGATCTGCCTCCAGGAATCCCATCAACTCCAGCCTCATGACATCGAAGCTGTCCACAAACCTGAGGAACAGTGGCAGATAGTCCTTTTCCCCAAACTTCACCACACGGTCGATGAACAGGGAAAAGAAAGAAGTCCCCACTTCTGTGAGGATACCCTCTCTGACAGCTTTCTCGCACACGTTGAGCACCTCGTTCATTTCAGACTTGGTCACATACTCCACCTCTCCGTCTTGGGCAGAAGTCTCAGCGTGATATCTGCTCTGACTGCTGTAGGCTGCTGTCACTGCAGCCTGCAGAGCAGATTTCAGAGCTTCCCTGTCAGTCTCGGCACATTTCATCTCCACAAGCCTCTCAGCGTCCATCTCCAGGTTTATCATCTGTAATTCTTCTTCAGTGTCTTTTTCTGCGTGGTTTCCATGGGCTGCCACTGAAATGTTAGGTGAGAACAAATATAGAAAGTACATCAACAATCTTTAAAACTAAGAAAAGCAGATGTACATGGAAAACACTGCAGTGGAATAAAAAGAGTTTAAGTTAGGGCTCTTTAAATCTATTTTGATTTTCCTGTCCAAAGCACATCCCATAATTCTGAAATTCAACAGCAGCCCCCAAAATATACATATTAAATGTTCATGGCATTTGTGTGTTGTATTGGAATAATCAGTGTACTTGCTGGTTGGGTTGTCAGGATGCAATAATAATGAACTTCAATATGAAAAAAGTATAAAAATAAGCAATAGTAACACCTTTTTGTTTTTAAGTTAACCAATTCAGAAGTCCTAAGCAAGTTTTTTAAGCAAAATCTGTATTTTTAATATCAAAAATTGCAGCCAAGCTCCAACTACGAAAAATAATTTTCACAAAAAAGGTGAAGTGATACACTGGGAACATTTCATCCTCAAGAACTGCCAATTTTAAAGAGTAGTTTATTGAGTTTATGTGGGTTATCCTGCAATATTTGCAGGATTAATTTCTGTCCAAACTTTCTGTCTGTCACTATGTCTGTATAGCCCTCAACCAACCCAGACGAGTGTGCGTAGCCTCTGAGAACACCACAGATGCAATTTTGTGCACTTTAATGTGATAAAATGGCTGTAGAGGACAGTCCAACATGTTAAATTTACTTGCCAATACATCAGAGGACAATTTCCTCATTTAAATCTCTGCCAGTGGTTAAGCAGGTGCTAAATACAGAGAAGCTTTGATGCAGAATATGTACACATGTCCAGCTGGTCTAAAATGAACTTTTCTGACTTTACTTCGGCAAAGTCGGTGGGTAGATTAAAAAATTCCCGTCAACGCAGATTTTTTTGCCAGCAAAACAATGTTACTGTATTGTTATGTCACTCACATTTGCAGTGGGGCATTTAACTGAGTTATGGTAACATGTTCCACAGGCAAGGTTATTCAATCGGATCAGAAAATCTATCGATAGTAAAGCAATTTTTTGGGGGGGATTTGATTAATTTATTAATTCCTCTGTCAGTCCATTGAGCTGGCCCTGCTGATGTTTGCCAACTTGATCCTTAAACAAAAACCCATCTGTATATCATAAAGTTTATTAACTCCACAGAACAAGGATTTCTCTTCATTTGGCTTTAAAATTGTTGAACATGTTTCATTTACAGATTTTTCATGCAGCAGGGATAAAAAAAACTGCGGCATAACATTTATACATGTTGACAACACTTCAAACTTTGGGTTTACATTACTTAGAAATACTAAAGGGACAAATACAGGTTTTATACTTAAACTTATTTAACCATTAGTACTGGATTTTAACTCAAATGCACAACATCATAGTAATTACCAATATTTAACATCAACTTATGGCCCACATTGAGTGTCAAGGAGGGCTGCACAGAGGCCCCCAGAGTGATGATGTGTGTTTCCTATTCTGATATTTGTTTAGGAATAACTTCAATTGAACTTGTATATTTTACAACCCAAATTCCTGTTAAAATATAGTCAGCTGCAAATCTCTGAGTTTACAAATCTTTACTCTAACAAATTTACTTTAAATATCTGAATTTAAAAAAAAATCCCAACACATCTTAACTTGCAGCATCATATTTAAATAGCTTAAGTAATTTAAAAGCCATCTTACCTTGAGGAGGATTTTCCTTTGTAACATCATCCTATAAAGAACAGATTTATGATTACTCTTTAGTTTCATCACTTGATTTAATGCATTGAAACACAGGACACCTCGCCCACAAGTATCTACTCACCTTCTGCAGCAGCTGCAGGATGTCTGGATGCTTCTGAACGTATGAATCGACCATTTGTTCGACACTGAAGTGCACATCCTGGTTGACGTACACATATGCCATGCTGCACTGTCTTTGGTCCTCTGGCGTGGCCCTCAGGTACGAGTGGCACCGCTCCAGCACCATGTGGTATTGACCGTACACGTCTGCTTCGGCATTTACACAGGGAACTGTTCCTAACACCCTTAACAAGCTCTGCACGTTGGGGTAAAAGCCGATATCTGGGATTTTGAGCGTAGCGAACACTGTGGTTGGCAGGATCCTCCGTTTGCTTGCATGCCTCCATTTCACTTCCCAACAACCGAGCTCTTCGTAGAATGTGTCCGGCCGAGCGAGGTTGTTCAAGTTGGCATCTGCCACTTTATCTCTACGAATGCTGAAGTTATGATCAGCCATGTAGGATGGCACGAGGGACAGCCATCTGAGTATCCTCACCATCTCTATGCTGAACACTCTCTTAACCTCGGCGACGAGATACTGAAGGATGGGCCGGCCCAGGGTTTCTCTGTAGAGGTCCTCCAGTGGGGTCTCAGCTGTATCTGCTTGGCCCAGATCTGGTCTTGTCACCTCCACTCCCAGCTTCTTCGCTCTGCCTACTGCATCTGAAAACCACTTTCTGTTGAATATGGCAAGCTCCTGTTGGTATTTGCTTACCAGCTTTAAGGCATTGGAGATTGTGTACTGCAAGGTACTGCTGATGCTAATGATTCCCCTGAGACTAGAGTTCAGTATGCTCACACAGCAGAGGGTGTTTTTCAGCACAATGAGGGTCATGATGAAATTGAAGGTCCTCAAAATTGGCTTGAGCTTGGCCATTTGTTCTGCCATGTCCTCGTCCACTTTTGAGATCATCTCATTGATGCAGTTCAGGAATGGCTCCAGGATTTCTAACATGGTCTGAAAGGCATCGGTGCCATATTCCCAGTTCTCGCTGAGAGCGTTCTTTATCCGGTCGACTTCTCCCTTTATGTGCCCGTAAGTCATCTGGATATTTCCCTCTAGTCTTTTGTACAGCTCCGGTGTTCTCCTGAGCAGCCCGGCCACCTCCCCCACAGTGTCTGCCACGTCCTGAATGGACTGCACAGGCATGCAGCGGATGATCCAGATGTTGAAGGCGTATGGGTCACTGGGCGACAGCACCACTTGAGGGAACTCGTGCAGGATCTTGGAGGTAAGATCTCTCATCTTCTGACACATGCTGCCTGTGATCAGGTACGTCAGCCCCCTGCAGTGCTCCATCCTCAGCCCCCACTTGTTCCTCAGCTCTGACAGGAGCGTGTAAAAGAGGCTCTCTGCATCAATGTCACACGGTAAGAATCCGATGAGGTGCTTCTGAGGAAAGCCGTCGACTGTGACAGACCTGATGAAAATAGGGATCTGCTCCTTGCCCTCGATCCTCGTCACGTCCTGAAGCAGGATGGAGAAGAATCGAGCTTGTCTGAGGCTTTTCTGGATCTCTTCCCTCATGAGACCTTCACTAAACTGAAGGATTTCCTTCTTGTCGATCTTCTCCACGCAGATTGGACTAATTGTTTGTTGACCTCTTGCACCTCCGATCGGTTCATCAGCTTTGATGTTTGCGCCATTGATGCTGAATCCAGTCAGTGCCAGGATCTCTTTGAAATAAACTTTGAGAGTCTCTTTTGCTTTCGAGGTGGCTGCATCCTCCGGGGTTTGGTTCTCTTTCTGCTCTTCAGGAGTCGCACTGTTCTCTCCAGAGCCGTCGCCCGCCTCCTTAGTCTCATCTGCATCTGTATTCTCTGCGGAGAGACGAAGAGAATAGACTGATATGTGGAACTCAAACTATAAATGCTGATTAAATCAGAGGATCAAAGTTCATGACAGGAGCTAAACAGTTTAAGTGTGGTTAAATGAAGCTTAATTTTATTTCACCTCAGCTGTTAGAATGTTAATCCTCCCTTACACTGTTTGTAAAAGCAATTCTACGTGAACCTTTAAATCAGTGTCAATCATCTGTTTGTTATTCCACAAAGACAGATATGGTGTTATACTAAAAGATCGACTTAACCTATATTCAGCAGAGATCACACATTTCCAATGGGAGACAGATCTGGACAGTAGGCAGGTTAGTCTAGTACCTGCACTCTTTTACAAAGCAACCACGGTGCATTAACACCTGCTGAACGTGGTTTGCTTGTCTTGCTGAAGACGTCAGTTGGATGGGATTTCATGTTGCTGTATGTACCATTCAGCATTAATTAGAGATACTCGATAATATCAGTTTGATATTGGTATTGGCCTATATCAGTCTACCAGTAAGTATCATATCGGCAATAGAAATTTTTGCAGTTATTAAAAGCTGATATATCAGCAGATACATCATCAAGTTACACAAATGTAGAATGTTGATGTACCCTCTCATCACTGCATGGGCACATTTAAAAAGCAAGGGTTTCATGTTTGCTAGAGTCAAATGCAGTTCCTCTTGTTTTACAACTGTGTCTCGCAAAAAGATATTGTAACACTGAAAGAAACAAGTCCATTTTTGTTCAGTACAGAGCTTGCTTTGTTGACCAGAGATATCGGTATCAGCAATACGAATTAAATAATATCTGCATATCAGATATCGTCAATAAACCAATATCTTGCATCCCTAGAATTAACAGTGCCGTCACAGAAGTGAAGGTACAGTTGTTCAACTGATACACAATTAATTTTGACAATAAATATCTTGTCATTGTAAGTTTTCTTAATTAATACAGGTAAAAAAGTATCTACAAATCCCTGTTATTTTGTTTTATCTAGTTTATCAATGTCCAAACTTCATTTGAACTGAGACTGTACGTCAGTGTAATGTGATGAGCAGTGCCAACAGTTGCTGCTTTGTTTTGATGGGACGTATCTTTTTTAAAAACATGTAGCATCAGTGAGATAAATGGTGTGATATTTGTTAAATGTTTTACTGAATATATTGTTTTTAGGATCAAACAGGACACAAAACTGTACCTTTTGTTTTCTTCACAGAAGTAGCTTCATCTTCAGACTAGTGGACAGAAAGTCAAATTAAAAGTTAGTTTGTTTTTCAGGATATGAAATCAAATGAAATATAGTGTTCGGGATCTGAATGAAATACTCACAGGGTCGTGGGTTCGTTTCCTGTTGCAGGCTGATTGATTATTCACAGGCGCTGTGAAGTTAAATATTGTTGGAACAGCATCTTCCCTTAATACAATACTGGAGCCGCTCTGAAAAACAATAGGAGATGGGACATTAAATCTGATGTTCAAGGACCTACAATCGAGGGACACTCCCCAGTGACCAGCCTGCATACAGAGCATCAGTGCACACAAGTATGGTTGGAATATTTTGCATAGCCCTCCATTGACAGTGAATTAGTCAGTCACTGTTAGGGGAAAAATTGTTCGGTAATTACTAAAGTTTTTTAAGCGTTTTGGTTCGTTTATTCCAAGTATCCGGTGATATTTTCAAGCAATTAAAACTGTTGGTTAGAATGATGCACTGAGACACAGGCTTGTGGGAGTCCCATCATTCAGTCTTTGCTGACACAAATTCTGTGTGTGGCTGATGGTATTCTTAAAGCTTTTATGATTATTGTCACTGTTGAGCTGAAAATAAAGCATTATATCAAAAAACTGTCTCGTGGCTTCTGTTGATGAGGAAAATTATACACTTCATTGCAAAAAATTTAATTGTGCCCACAAAACGTTCTATTTCTGATGTCTTTGAAAGTCTGAAAACCTGGAGAGTCAAAATTGAGAAAACTGAGAGTAATCAATTTTCTGATTATATGCTGATTTGAGTAGGGATGCATGATATCAGATTCTTTCTGAGATCTGATATGACAACTTCTGGACTTGTTATTGCAGATTCTGCTATTTCTTGTCAAAAGCACAGTCTTCACTTGAAGAAAACAGACTTGTCCCTCTTAAAACTCTTGATTTTTCAATGCACAGGAAATTCTAGCAAATATTTCAATATCAGCCAACGGGATGATTTAAAATTAGGACAAAATTGGTCTGATACAGATATTGTACTGACAAGAATACTTAGATTTGAGTTTGTGGAAAATTATTTTTCAATAAAAGTTGCAGCTCAGACATAAAAATTTCACCATCTTAATGTATCTCAAATGGAATATAATTCAAAGAATTACATTTATCGCTTTTGTTCCGTTTATCAATGCACATCATTATCTTTACAGCAGAATATTACAAGCTTTAAAATCATGAAACAATTATCTCACATGTTTAAATGTTGGTAGAAGAAAGGCATTTATGATCCGAGCATAAAACTAGCAAACTGTGTTGAAATCCAAAGTTCAGGAGCTTGTTTGGAAATTGTACTGGGGGAACCCAAACCCAAAATTTAGAGAGGTTTTTACCTCAAGAGATGACAAAGGACATCTTAAAACGTCAAACTTTTAGAGAAGCACCAACAAATCACCAGGTTATTGCACCTAAATTATTATTTAGAAAGTGTTAAATCACATTTAATAGAAATGTATGGGGAGGTAAATGGGGAGGGTATTACGTAATAAGGGTCCTGCTTGTTAAAACTGTACAAATGACATTTCATTATGATATACAGTCCTTAACAAACTGAATGGGACAAATGTCATGAACATAAGATAACAAACATTTTAGAAGTCTTTCAAAGACTTAAAAAGTAAAATGACATTTCATTTATTTAGCAAACAGTCATGACAAATTTCAAACTGAATTCACCTCACTGAGAGAAGTCAGAAATCAATCATGCCAAACATTCAACCACCAAAACATTTTGTTCAGCAATCCAGGAAAATAAGTTGAATTTAAAAAAAATCAATCAATACACTTTAAAGTGCTTTTCTATTTTATCAGTTTTTGTGTTAAAAGGTAAAATTGAAGATCCAAGGATAACAATTATAATGATATTTTAGCATTAAAAATATAATTTCAGCATAAGAGCTTCTACATACTGATTTATTAACCATCACAGGAGCCAAAAATGATATTGAATATAACTAATACTGTGAATTTAGGCAGCTGTGGCATAAATCTCACACTGGGTGGTGGTCTAATAAATATATTAAGCACTGTATTTTTTAACCAAAAATACAGTGCACCCTTGGTACAACCCTACATAACCCTGTTCCTGGTAGTTCTTTACCAAGAACAGCAAACACAGAAGTTAATGGACAACAGATCAGCATCTTACCTGCTGAGAGATCACTGAGGGCTCAAAGTGTTTTGCACAAAGTCTGTACTGCTTATGCAGCTGCTCAGGAGGTTCTGATGCCAGATCCAGTCGGCGAGAGTTGTTCACCCATTGTTTGCAGCTGAAAAACAAACATAAAGAGAGGAATTAATTGATGCTTATGGATATTCAAGAGATACCAGTCCGTAACATCTGGATTATTCCTTCTTTAAGTAATTAAATACTCAGTCAAAAAGCAGGTGCAACAAGTGCAGCAAAAGGGGTCTCTTTGCTGCTCCTAAGAGTCATTGGAGAGATAAAGGCTCTCAGCTGTAAGGCAGGGAGATATGTACATTAAATTAATTAAAACAAATTTTTGTTGCAGAAGATTTAAACTATAAAAGCACTCAGAGAGTGCAGACCGCCACCAAGCAGCTCAGTAGCTTTTCTGCTCCGATTGGGGGGCATTGGTGGAGGTAAAATAAAGATCATGATTTTTTTCTTCTAGCTTGGCTATCGGTTCTAAAAGCTGTACCAGAGGTGGGCACAAACTCTTGTTGCAAGTCAAAGTCTAGTCTCAAGTCTTGTAGGGCAAATCTAAGTCAAAGTTAGGGCTCAGCAATTAATCAAAAAATACACAAAACTGACATTTAGACCTCCTAACCAAACTCATTTTTACTCCTGTAAAATTATGTTTTTATAATAATAATACACAAATTGGCTTGCTTATAAAAGGGGCTTTGAGGATGTCATATCTGCTTTCACCATCGGTATTGTTTCCGTAGTCAACAATGTAGTATGTGGCAGAATGTAATCAGTGTAGTGATGGTAGTAGAAGTACAAGTTTGATGCCTAATAGTAGTATTAATAAGGACAACTTTACTGAAAAAAAAAATCATGAAAGGCATCCTATGTTGTCAATGCAGTGCTGAGATATTCAACGCTTTTGAGTCCCTGTCTCTACTTCATCTTTCTCTCTCCATTATACACAGCTGTCTGTCCCTCCATCTCATACAGGATGTGTACGTTAGACGTGAACAGGCTCATCAACTTAATGTTGACAAAGACAGATGTGACTCATGTTATAAACTAGCCTTTCTTATAACTGGGGGGGGTGTCTTATATCATATGATGAAAATTAAAACATTAAAATATTTAAGGTGGAAATTTTGGATTTGAGGCAGTGCTTCTCTTCTTTTTTGTGCCACAAGCCTCCCTGTCAGAGGGTCAACATACCCGTACCCATCAACAGGGGAGTACCTTACCTGTCGTCTGAGCTCGATCTTAATAAAGGGGCAGCGCTGCAGGGGGCACTCTCTGCCACTTCACTGACTGTTGTCAAGTACCTGATACAACCCAACTAGGGCTGTCACGTTTTCATCAAACGATTTTCAAACATACTCGCAAATAACCAAAGATATTCTGTTATTTTGCACCCGATCTTTAAATATAGCCCAAATGTTTGCCCACTTAGCCACGTACAGTTTTACAATGTGGCTAAAACTGTTCAGAGTGGTGATTTGTTGCTACAGATCTATCATTAAATCCTGAAAACACTCTCCTGTAAGGGCCTCATATCTTTGCAAATGATTATCACAATTTTAGATGAAAACACTGTTTCAGTCTAAGCAATCATATGATCATGTGGTCACCAAAGCTGCAATTTTTTTGAAACTGACTGACCCAGGATCTGTTGTGCCAACTATTTTACACATACTGTTTTACAAATTAGCAGGCAATTTTCATTTTACTGAAGTGCTGGTAAGCAGGGTAACAACACAAACCCTCTGTTCAGGAGTAACAGATTATCTATTATATTCATCATTATTACATGATGAATAATGTGTTGTGTTTTTGATCATTGATTACCATACTGTTGTCTAAACTGTAAACATAGTAAATATTGGATTGAAGCTTGATCTGTAGAACATCGTGAATCAAGCTGAATCGCGATGTCTGCCAGAAAAACCTCAATCAGAATTTTTCCAAAAATTCAGCCCTGTTAGACACTGTATTTTATGTATACTATTGTGGGTTCTGAATACCAATTATAAAAGACAATATTATGAAAAAATGGGAAACATGGCCCAATAAAGAGTATCACGATACATCATGATGGGCTTGTTGCCAATACAAACCCCTTATTAAGAATATGTCAAAATAAGCCATATTTGGCTATTCTATTGTAGGGCTGGGCGATGTGGCCTAGAAATAAAATCCCAGATTTTTTTCCACAACACTCGAATTACGATTTTAATCGATTTTTCCCTCCCTAAAAGAAACAAAACTCCCAGTGACATAAAAATGAAAAAAATCAAGTTTTGCCTTTATGTTGCCTAAATGTTTCCCTCTTAAAGTCAAAGTCTGGGTCATAAAAGGTTAATAATGTAGTATAAACATAGGCAGGTTTGTCTACATATACACTAAAAGGCTGAGGTATTTTTACAGTATTAGCATGAAACTCTTTGATCAATATTTACTCTACTTAAACAACAAATACAAGCCTATAAAACTGCTTGTGCAAACCCTACAAGGCCAACCATCATGAACTTCATAATTTTTTTTAAAAAATTGCAACTACTTACAATTGGACTAAGGCAAGAAAAAAAATCTTGATTTTTAATTTTTTAAATCTTCTGCAGTAAATAATTTGAATTTATCGATTTTTTGCCCAGCTCTACTCTTTAGTAACCAAGAGGTATTAAATGAAGATTTGTCAGGCTCTGAGACACATCTTGCCACTGACCTGAGACAAAGAATCCAGATTATTAAAAAGAGTTGGAATTTCCATCACTAATGCTGACACTATGAAAATACAACAACACTGATTTTATATTGGCATTTGTCAACATAAGCTTTGACTAAACATTTAGATAAATTATCATACTGTTCCTGTTATGATATCTAAGATGTCAGAGTGTCAGCTAAACACCTGTAAGTCTCGGTCGCTGACAGTAAACTCCTCTTTAAAATGCTTGTTAATCAAAAGATGTGAAAAAAGCAGGACCTTTCATATCTGTAGCATTTCCTCTCTCTTTATTCATTATGTCTGACCCAGAGGATCAGAAGACTATTTTCAGTTGACACTATGGGTAGTTTCATTTGTGCACTTAAAATGTATTCCTCCTTCATTTTAATCACTTCTATGAAGGTGGTCTATAAGCAGTGGCATATTCATAAGGTGGGACATTTTTAATATTATTTGAGAATACATAGATATTGTACAAGGATATGGAATTTCTAACTGACTTAACCTTTAAATGCACACCTCTGAGACGGGGCTACTCTAAAAAGTCAGAAATGAATCAAGAACCAAGTTTTACTCTTCAGGAATGCAAATAAATGACTTAACTTTGGCATCTTAATCTCGACGCAATAATGTGCATTATCATTTTTTCTGGATTTTTTTTAAAACAGTATGAATAACTAATGATTACATATTGGAATGAAAAATATAATTTCGGATAAAGAGCCTCTACATACTGATGGATTATTAGCCATTACAGAAATGCAAAAATGATTTTGGTAATTACCAGTAAAATAATTTAGGGCAGCTGTGCATACACCTTAAATCTAGTGATGGTCTAATAAATTTGATAAGCACTATATATTTTAAAGTTATCCAAATGACAGAGTTTCAAATTTATGTATAAAACCAGTACAGTAATTATAATGAACTACTGACATCCTGCAGCGAAATAAAAAATGCAGGTAAAGGAAATAAACCTGAAAATGTGACAAAACCTTTGCAGAACCTTCTTAAAAGTGCCCTCATTTGGTAACTAACACAAATTCTTTGTCCTTCATTTGTCCCCATAAATATGAATGCATGATATTGAAAATTTGGCAATATTTCCAAACTCATTATTACCAACTCGACACCAACATTTGGTCTCAAAAGCCTCCACAAATACTGACCTTTTTCCTTTCGTGGTTAGTCTGTTTGTGTACAAAACGCATATGAAGCAAGATAACAATAATTTCCTCATTAATAAATTATGCTTTAAACTTATAAAACTGTACATTCAGTAATTGTGAGCTAAAAACCAAGGTAAAGATTTACATTTGCCAATAAATGGGATACTTCGGGCCATGTTTCAGTCGAAACATCAGTTTCAAATATATGCAAAAATGTTTATACCTACCAACATTAATCATCAACTTTTTAGACAAATACCTGTTGATACAGATACTGGTTCAATAATTTTAGAACAAGCATTATGATTCTTCACCACTTCAAATAAATTAAAAAAAATATATACATGTCAGATGAAGATGACAATGACCCCAGAATTGAATTGAAAACGTTTTTGCCACCATAGTTTAAGTAATTATGTAACATGAATCAACTATTTGCAGCTTTTGGTTGACAAATCTGATTGGATCTGTTCTGTAACCATCAATACCATCGGTTGTTTTTAATGGGAGATTTGTTGTATTGTATTATTTTTCACATATGATAGTGGGAAAGTATGTAAGTATTTTTTTTCCAAACAATTATTTGTATTAAAAAATGGATACTTTAAGCAAAAAGGGTCAGCAGGTTTTCACGGCGCTGCTTGGACACAAATTAAACTAATTCTTACTGTTATAAGTACACATTGTACATGCTGTACCAAACAATTTCTAAAATTCATTATCTTTCAATCCATAAATTAGCACACGCAATGTGTTTTATTAATTAATGCTCCCTTTTTTACAGAATTATTATACACAGATGTGGACTGACATGCTAAGCTTGTAAACAATACATTAAATTAAAGGTGAGATAGAGGTGGAAATGAGATTGAAAATTGGAGCATCAGACCAACACCGAGCGAACATGAAACACCTCGGACTGAAAACAGCGCCAATTCAGGGCGACAGTAGGAAGAAAGGAGGCGCTAAACTTCTGTTTGTCAACACGGATTTCACCAACTTTGAGCACTAAAGGGAATCTTTATAATCACATGGTTTTCCTCAATGAGTCATCCTGCGATATGGTTTATCCATTTTAGTTTGTCTCTGAGCTGTACTCATCACCCCTCTTTCAATGGAGTTTAACGCTGCTAGGCTAACGTTAGGCGTTACTGTGTGCAGACGGTAGGTGTCGTGTACCAGCGGCGGTTTTAATTACACCAAAAAAAGTTATTAACTGTGCTTTTCCGCGGCAAACTGAATGAGCGAACATGCCTAATTGATCTGTTATACTAACGTCACACAATGGGTCTCCCTGTGACTTTAAATAGAAGAATGCATCATGTTTTACACTGACTTTTCCTCCAGAGTAACGATAGTCTGCGCCATTTTCCAGAGTTGTGTCACTGTTAGCTAACATCATGTTGGGCTAACGCTATGCTAGCAGTGAGGAGCTAACACATTCATTTTGCATGCTAAGGGGCTACTCTTCTAAACCATCTCTTCAAAATAAGCACAGTTCTCACCGCTCCGGGTCCAGGGGGAAGCTGAAGAGAGGAGTGGAGTTTCCAGGGTCTCCTCGCTGGTAATCACAGTTCGCTGCAGCGCAGCAGTCAGTCATTTTGAACTGCAATGGAGCTAGCTAGCTAGCTAGCAACTTAGCTAGCCTAGCTGGCGGTTGCAAGCCTCCTGTAAGCAAACCTGCACGAGAGCCTACAGAGTCATGCCTCGAGCTGAACCTGCAGCCAGCGCGCGCCACCGTCAACGATACGGTCACTTCTCTGCGTCCTTTGGGCCGATTATTAACACACTAAGTCCATGCTGTAAAAAGTTGATGAGCCGTGGTGAGCCAAGTCACAGAAAGCGTGTTATCCCATCAACCAGGAACTGGACCGCGCAGTTCACAATGTTCTCCAGCAGATGGCAGGATGGCACCAACGGGCCCGACCAGAGATTTTATTTCAGGACCATTCACACCCTCTTTTGTTCTGCCAAACAAATGGGAAAGGCACCGATACGGTGTGTGAGTCACATAATCAGCAGATAATAGTCATAGGTGTTACGGTTTCCGAAGAGACCATGTTTATCGGCGCCTTTTAGCCGTAACGTCCGTGGCTGTCGTTACAGCCAGCATAACGCTGATGACTGAAAGTGCCCTGAAAACATCTTTATCAATCTATTTATTTATTTGTATAGCACAAAATAATAACAAATGTTGTTTCAAGACAGTTTACAAAAGAGTAGTTCCATGTCATACTCTTAATTTCATTTTCATCAAGAGATACAGAAAGATATGGGGCAAGTAGAAACAAAGAGACTAAAATGAAATTCATCATAGTATTAAATCTATGGATGCCCAGATCATAAATTTGTCTTACCTTTTTTAATGATCTCTGTTGAATAAAATTGCTTTGGGGTTGACCAAATGACCTGAGGCAGCTCCTTTTCAAGAGGGTCATCTTTGCAATAATGCTGCATTCTATCTGCATCAGTACTGGGAAGAGGGGGGTGGGAATGATGTTATATCTGAGTTATTAGTATTCCTGTTAAGTTGGAAAAAACTTGCCAGTCTACCATGCTATTGTTAGCATGCACTCGTAATTAACATGTACTACATAAGGACTGTAAATAACACTATAGCAACATTTCCATATATATATGTCAAACAATACAATGTGTGTGGCTGATTTGGTGCGACAAACACTAGTCAGATGTGGATATAAACAGAATTTTACATGAGCTTGACTGGGCAGTCATCTTTGTTTGTCAACTCATAGGTGGTGCGCGATCTGCTGACTTTCCAGTAGTAAGTCCAACCTCAGGTGACATTCCAATTGAATTTCCCACTCAGAACTTGGAAATGATGGCTTCCCAGCACAACTGGACAAAGCACAAGTCTGTGAAGGTAGTTGTCTTAGTAGTGTTATCAATAATGACATATAGTGAGATCATCATGATATTAACAATGGCAGTTAGAGGACAGGATGTTGGTTGTCATGGTTAAATATATATATATATATATAATATATGTGTGATAACTGCAGGAAGTATCTTGCATTTAACTTTGGGGTGAATACCTGTAACTGTAGAGATAACACAATGGGGCTAGCATAGGCCAAGCATTTACAGTTGTAGTAGTTGAAGCTTTGTAGGTCCACAGCGGCAGGTTGTTCACAACAGTGATCTAGAGCAGCATGCAAAACAAAAACCAGAGACAAGTGCAGGAGCAAAAAAAGAGGGGCAAAGAGAGACAGTGTTGGAGCTTATGGTCTTATTCTTGATCACAACAGGAACGAGAAGATGAGGTCCTCTGGGATGCTGTAGGGGTTTCCTTTAGCATACACGCCCATGGGGATGAACTAGCACAACTTTATTTCCTGGTAAAGTTATGTTAGCTTTAGATTGAAGTAAAAAGTTCTGACCAGAGGTGGCATGCATTGTGACTAAATTGAATTTAGTTTGCAACAAGGACTATGCCAGTTGTAAGATCAACTAGGCGCACCATTACACCCGGGGCAGCCTTCTACACCTATGCTCTTTGTCACATTCGCACTACAACACTTAAGTTGGCATTCCAGCACTTTATTATTCACTGTGTACAATTCCCATGGTCCCCCAACTCCTGGCCTGTTATATTTTTGACTGTATGTTGTTTATGGTGTCTTTGGTTTGTGTGTGCTACTTGTCTTTTAATATGCTTTGTGGGTTTTATTCCTTTTATTGTTTGTTTTTGTTTATTGTGTGGGCACCAACCTGCCAATGGGACTGAGGATGGAAATTAGCTACTTGGCTATCATCCATGTATTTAGTTCAACTTAAGTGATGAATTAGACAGAAGACATTCTCGCCTTTCCGAATGTAAAGCTATTAAGGCCTCTATCAACCGATGTAGACACATTTAAGGGCCCTCATGCATGGCTGCTAATTTTACATAAAATAACAGATTTTTTTTTTGAATCCACATTGCTGTAGCTGCAGCTTTTAGGTCCAGATCTTCTCTTGTCCTGACTTCAGTTTTGTTTTGATACTGAGCAAAGGAGCTTGATCTTGTCATGCCCATGTCATATCAAATTGTGGCCCCTGCATCTCACATTCCTCTCTTTCTTTTGAGTCACAATGTCCTGATTATGAAAATAGTTTGTCCAAGAGGTCCTTCACAAATGAAAAAAATATTTGCTAAATCAACAGTTAGGTGTGCCAAGTTGGTACATCACACTAAAAACTGTTCTCTGTTCACCCCACTATCTTTTGCTAGTGATTTTTATAATAGACCAGTGAATGAGGGAAGTTCAAAGTCAATTTTTAACACTCCAAAACCAAACGACTTTTTCCAATTACTTGTCTAAAAGTGAACAATGAATGTCGCTACTTTCCAGTAATCAGTTCCACAACTTGCATCTGTTAATGATGGAAAAACTAAAGCCAATTCCAGTTGAGAATGAAAATCAATAACAACTCCCTCATTAGTCAGTTCCTGCCACTTTGCTCTGTGTGCTTTCAAAATAAAGGGCATCATGCTCTAGTCAGAGGAAGTCAGCAGAACTGTTAACAAAGAAGTCAAAAATCATGGCAGGCCCAGGTAGAAGTGGTCAAAATTGTGCTGTTTTTTTTTTTTTTTACTGAAAGACATTCTCTGCAAGTGCCATGTGTTTAGCATTGCTTTCTCTGAAAACCAACTCTTTTCCACGTTGAGAGTCAGTAATTGATAAGGGAATTGTAAAGAATTGAATCAATAAAGGAATCATTAGAGATTGGTATTAATAATTGCTGATCAATTTCAAGTATTTAACCTTCTGATTCAGGCTTTTAAAAACCAGAAAACAGAATTCACATTGAAAAATTATTTTTCAATGATGAACACAACAGGAATTTTTTTTTTTCTTTTGATACACAAATTCTTTGGAATAGTTTTTTTTCTTTTATTTCAGACACCTCTGAGAAAGGCTGAAGTCTCTGCCGAAATATGTCAAGGTATGTGAAAAGTACACATCTGAGATAAAAGACAAGAAAGACAAGAAAACCAATTCTAAGAAACTGAAGACATTATAAACAGCATTCAGGTATTACATAAATTCTTGTTGATAAGACGTCCGCTAAGTTAAAATCAACACAAACTTGCAAAATTTTAATACAAATTTATTTGCACACATATGGAAAACACAAACATTGAAACACATTCCTGCTTTTCACAAATCACACATATGAATGATTTTAGATGATGTACTTTTGTTGGAAAAATAAAAAAAAGCAACAAGTTAAAAGCTACCCACTCTTACATAAAAAGGAGGTTGGAGCTATTTTACAGTCAACTGTCTTTAGAGGAGGTAAACAAAGAACAACTCTACAACTCAAATGGAAACTCATTAAAGATAGACCAACTGAGGAAAGGCTGGTTATCTAGCATGTATCAGCTGCTTGGGCTGGGAAACAAAATGATTTTCGTTCAATTTATTTCTAAAATATAAAATAAGATAAAGGATGTGATGTTACCGTTTCAATGAAAAATAATTTACTCTGTGATTTGTTCTGAATTCATCAAGTTATTGGTGAAAACAATGTTGAATGAGCTGACTTGGAATTAAATTTCAGGTTTGATGCTTTGTGAGAATATTGTTACATTTCATAAAGGAGCCATATTTACCTTATTATATGCATGCCCAGATTGGTAGAATCCTGTGAGTCATAGACAAGTTAGCACAGTCTAGTTACACTTCAGGTTTGGTCATCTCAAAGAAGCCTTTTTACTCTGGTGTTGTGACAACCATTACACTGTGACCCAAGTAAAAAATAAGTAAAAAATGAAAGCTGCAGTGAAAAAATCTGGCTGAATTATCTTTGAGAGTCTTAACTGCCCATGAGCGATGTAGCATGAAGCTGTGCAATGTGGCAGTTTTTTTTTGCCTTGACACCACATTTCTAATTTTCTCTCGGTTGCCTATGACGTGACTGAGAAGAAGACGAGATTGTAAAGTGTTTATCTGTTTATGAGCGCAAAGAGTTTACTTTCACTTTCAGCTCCAAGGCAGGAACTTTGACTAACAGCGAGCCTTTGAGTCAAAAACTCTTCAGAAAACCAAACAAAACAAAAAGAAATCACATCCATTTCTCCAGCTGTACAATCAAATCACTTAATCTACTGTTCACAAAAGGAAATATAGGGTATAGAGTGAAAATGAAATGTGCGATGCTGCTTACTAAATGCAATGCAACATTTGATGCTTGCGTGCAGTTGCGTGCAACGGCGGACAAACCGTTAGTTTTGTACTTAGAAATATATCAAAATGAGACTTCTAGTCCATGTCACCCAGTCCTATTCATCCCTGGTCCAGTTGCTAAACTGTCGCTTCACATTTGACTCCGACATCGTCTTTTTCAGGGAACATCTTCATGTAGAGCTCTACTAACTCATCCAGATCAAACCCAACATCACAGTTCATGTTCAAGAGAGCCAGACTCTTTGACTTGAACTTGTCTGGTGTGTTCTCCATGTACGACTGGAAGTGCTTATAGGCCACATTCCCCACACCCTCCATAGGCACAGTAGGTATAACTGCGATCAGTCGTAAAATTGCTAGCATGTTTGGGAAGAACTTGATGTCTGCCAGCTGTAGCGCCTCCTGTAGACTAGTAGGAAGAAACTCGCCTTTACCTCTTTTGCTCCACTTAACCCACCAGCAGTGCAGCTCTGCAGAGGGGCTTCCTGCATTGGGAATGTCATTCTTAAACATCTGCAAGGAGTCTTCTTCTGGCTCATTGGATTTGTTCTCATCTATAACAGAAGGGACGAGAGACAGTCCCCTAAGAGCCTTCAGGTGGTTCTCATTGAAGATCTCGTTCAGTTCATTGATGATGTGATTCACCACAGGAATGGACAGGTGCTCCTTGTAGTAACTCTCTGGACGAACGCCTACAGCTTCCAACTGGTGTTTCCTCAAAAATGCACGAGGAACCTTCACAGGGACGTCCATGGCAGCGGCCAGGTTCACAGCCTCATCGTTCCAAAACTCGTGATACACGTCCATGTTGTCTGATACTTCTTTCAGGGTGTGCAGCACACCTTTTAAACTGCCTGTAGCAAAGTGAACCTCTGTTGCTTTCCCTTGCACGTTCTTCCCGAAAGCTTGAGTCAGCGTCATGACGTTTTTCAGCACTATCAGTGCCATGACAAACTCAAAATCAGTAAGTCCTTTTGAGATCTCCAAGGCGTCATGTGTGACTTGATCGCTCCACCTCATGTCCTCGTTGTCTTGAATGCTGTCCACACAGAGAAGTATCGCCTCAAGGAGTTCCAGGGCCACCTCAAACACACTGTTCTGTTTGGTCCAGCTGGTTTTACAGATCTCCTTCAGTTCCTTAGCTTTCTCTTCATTGTCTGGGAAGAAAATGGTAATGGCGTGCTCCAGCTCCAACTGCAGCAGGTGGGACTGAGTGAAGAATGAGTCGATCTTCTTAAAAGTGGACATGACGAGCTGAACCCCGGATAACACCATGCTGTTTGCTAATGACACAGTAAAAGCTTGAGTAGATCTTAGAGAAATCACTGCCGTTGGGTGTTTCTCCACAAGTTTGGCAGCAAATGTTTTTATTTTGCTATAATGGGTCCCACAGTTGGAGTGTGCTTGCCCTCGACACTGCTTCATATCCAAGCCCCATTTGTCAGTTATTTCAGAGATTAGCGTCTCTGCTAACTCTCCTCCATCTCCTTCAAAGGGTAAAAATCCAGCAAACCTCTCCTGCTGAATGTTAGACTGGTCCACGTAACGGACGAAGACAGGAAGGAACCATTCTCCAGAGATCTGCACCACGTCGTCAGTGAGTAACGAGAAGAAGCCGTTAAGTTTAACCTCCTCCACCAGCTTACTGTGGATGTATTTCTCACACACCTCCATCAGCTGATTGAACCTCTCCTGGGAGCAGTACTCTTTATCCTCATCATACCTCTTCTTCAAGGCATCATCACCACATGTTATGCGATATTCTAACAGTGCCATAAAGTTGCTTGAGCCGTCCAGATTGTTGACCCCAGGCCCTGTTGGAGGGATGCTCTGCTCTCCCAGCAGTACGAGAACTTCAAACAAAGACTTCAGATACTGTTTGAATTCATCTTCTTGAGAGAGCGCCTGAATTTCATCTTTAGCTGGCTCAGTCTGAGACTTTTTCAGTCCTATGAAGGAAACAAAACATATTCAAAACAATAAATGGAATATTCTTTTAAAACAAAGTGGGATTGAGAGGTCAGAATTTGTTATTTTTTCACCTAATTGATGCACTGACTTTAAACTTACTTTTTCTCCCCTGACTTGACGTTTCCTCTGTGGTCTGCAATGCAAAATCAAAATACACCATTACTGCATAAAAACAGAGGTCTTAATTATGAAGTGTTTTTCTTGCTGAACCATTTATTGATCTTAAGTAAACATTCAACT
The DNA here is from genome assembly GCA_036419115.1 of Scarus forsteni. Classification (NCBI taxonomy): domain Eukaryota; kingdom Metazoa; phylum Chordata; class Actinopteri; order Labriformes; family Labridae; genus Scarus; species Scarus forsteni. The sequence goes on along the minus strand of JAZDUH010000130.1, from coordinate 28,342,318 downwards.
ACTCGGTGTAATATATTTCTATATCTTGTAAAATACCCCCCCCCCCCCCCAACTTTTTTATTTTATTCTGCCCTGTTAGCTGAATAATAGAACCAACAGGAATATTCGTGGTCAGGGATGAACACAGCTGTTGCTGGGGCCTTGGATTGTTTCTAGCATGTCTGCACACATGGTCATTGGTAAACTAAAGCTGTGTCATACTTGCCGGGTTTTTGTGCTTTTCATCTCCTAAGGGCGTGAACTTTAAAGCTAATAATCAAAAATCAAATTTTTGTCTATTTTCAGGTCATGCTTGGATCCAAAGGAATGAGACACATTGATTCCTTTGAGACAATTTACATTTAAATAAATAAAAAAGGTCTGATGTACTCATTTATTGAAAAAAAATATAATTAAAAATAACTAGATGTTTGGCTCACCATCACTTTTGTGCGCTTCCCCTGTACATTTTTCTGTTGGTTTGGCATTTCAAAGATGGTTGGTACAGAATCTTCCTTCAACACTGCCCCCTGGGTTTCCTAAAAAACAAGCCAATATCATAACACAGAAATGCAAAAGCTGGAGAAGACTTTTTTTAGTTGTATCATAAGTTATTTTGCCTACATGTTCAGTAAGCAAAGTCTAAAAACAAGAGTGGGAGTACTTCACGGAGAAAATACTTCAACAAAATGACTGAAAAAATCTGTGCTAGAAATGTTTTTGGTATCTACTGCTAATACACCGTTTTTTCCAAACATAGCTTACTTTATCAATCAAAGATGCTTCGAAGTGTTTCCCACAGAGTCTGTAGTATCTGTACAGCTGACCAGGTGATTTGTCCAAGAGATCTTCCCTTTGACAAGTTTCAACCCATTTCTTGGACCTGAAAGGAGAATTTGGAAATTAAGTTCAAGTTTACTTTGTTGTGACACTCATTTTCATCCATTGTTACATTAATTAAGTTATAAATCCACTACATTTGTACCTTATCTGTTTTTTTACTAGTGATAAAAATGTGAAATCTACGCCAAAATGTGAAATGTATGCAAATCATCAACCAAGCTCTAATTTCTTTAGAGAATTTTTAGTTTACAAGGATGATGGAAGAATAGTAGATGAGATGGTCTTAGTCAAAGAGCCATCTTATATTCAAGATCTCTCTTAAGATAAATATGCTTATATTTGAAACAACTATGTCCTTGATGTTTAACAATTGGATGTATATGTTAAACACTTTTAAGAATTTAAAATCTGCTTAACTTTGTAATTACATGAAATGAAGCATTTGGTCTTCGAACTTTCAGAAGAGAAACTGTCAGTAAAATCTACTTCCTTCTTGTTTTTTCTTTAACACCCATCCACCTGCAAATCCATCAATAATTCATTCAATAAGCCAACCTACTGCAAGCCAGCTAAATCCATACAAGAGTATTATTTTTGGCACTTATTTTTCAAGCCCTTCGCTGTATCAAATCTAGAGTATTATGCAACTGGATTTAATGTATTTACATCCCTACTCTTTGCAGGAATATAGTGTTGGCTTCATTGTCATATTTTGAATTTACTTAATCCCCGTTCTGTGAAGCTATTTCACAGCTGAAAATGGTATCAAGTTAGGATATTGGAGGAAAAGAAACAGTATTCACAGTCAGTGTTTTGATTGAGTTCACATTTTGAAAGCTGCATTTCTCCTTTAACTTGCAGTATGACTACATAACATAGTAAGGCATATTAAAGCATAGTATTATTATTAACGAAATGTGACATTTATGATCAAGTTACACAAACACCTACTGGAGTTTGTGATCATATTAAGGACAACTGTCTTCATCTATCATCATGAGAGCAGCCTGTAGGTTAGCATTAGTTACCTTTCTGGATCGCTGGGGAACCTGAAGAGGGGCTGAGGGTCTGATCCTCCTCCGTCACAGTTTGGTACCACACATCGGTTCTGCATTTTGCAGATTAACTCCAAAGACGAAGTTTAAGCGATAAAATCATGTGATGAGAGAAAACTACGATGCTAACGCTTGTTAGCCGACTAGTCTCTGTGGAGCGCAAACTGCTTCTGCTTGATTTCAAAATAAAATAATCAATTTGGGTTTTCTCATAAGTGTTATGTCATGAAAGACATTATTGTCGTTTTTATTTTCTGAAACCCTTTTTCTTATTAAGTTCGTTGATTGTTTTGGTGAACAGATAGAATTGGACGGTGTCTTTTGTTTTTATTCACAATTAGATTTTATTTTGAAGGCACGTAGTGTTGATTATTTGAGTGGCGCTTGATGTCAACATCGTGAACCGTTCAAACCAGCAGAGCCCTCTGGAGCAAAACGCGCGGTTCACAGTTTCCCCACAATCCTCTGCGATGTTTTCAAAAGCCTTTCGTTGCACTTGTCTCAAAAAAACAGTCAAACATGTCCAGGCATGTTTTAAGACCTACAAATGGATTCTCTTTAGTAGAAGTAATCACAAAGAACCGACGTGAGTCTTACTGCATAATAATGTGTATGTAATTATTTGGTGTGTGGACAATAATTGAAACACTAAGGATCACAAAGCACACGTATTACTGTGATGATGACTGTAGAGACGATGCCAGGAGTAAACATCCTCTCTTTAACATAGCTAGAATAATTTAGATTTATTATTGTGCTGGTTTTCTTTTAACTAATTGTACCAAACAACATTTTTCACATGTATTTTTCTAGAATCATGTTTCATTTTCTTGGGAAATGTATTGACTCCCAGTACTGGAGAAACAGAGACATGCAGCATGGTCAAATGGTGGAGGTAAATATTTATATAAAATACAATAATGATGATTAGTATTTTATGTTGCATCATAACTTGAAGTTTTTAACATCACAAAGTAACAATAGGACCCATAAGGTAATTGTGAGGCCAAAAAAAGCACAAGTCTGACCTGAGATCAATGCTGTAGAGCCCTGATAGGCTACTGAGTATCGAAGTATCAATGCTTTCACAAGTATTCTATCAGTATTATGCCCCCAAAAAATATCAAAACCAAATGAGTGCTCTAACAAAATGCATATCATATATCACCTTTATTTTTGACCAGGCAAATAGTTTTCTATAGTGAATAACTTTTCAGGTCCAATGTTTGGTGTTGTTAGTTTTTGCAATTTTCAATTGAATAAAGAGTCTCAATCTTTGCCAAATTGTTGTTTTTTTGTATTGTTGTATTGTTGTATTTTGGCTTTGGGTTGCTCTTTATTTACATAAGAACAGCAAATAAATACCTGATTATATTGTTCCTTAGGTCATTACTACAACTTTGAGGTGTCCAAAAGTAATAAGTCTGCATTTGAATGACACTGAGTCAAGTCTGCTGATTCAAAACATATCCAAAACATCCATAAATCAATTTTTACACACAAAGCAAACTTAATTTCACGAACAAGTAAAGGTGGATTACTTTGAACACATTTTAGAATTTTAATTACTTTTGAATTAAGATTATCATTCCTTGTGCAGATTCAAAATTGAATCAATGTGACAAACAGAAAATAATGTAAAAAAAAAAAAATCCGAGACCTCCTGAAAGATTCACGCCTCTACTTCGTTTGTGTTGGTTCATACTCTAGTTTTCAGTTGTATTTGTTTGTAATAAATAAATAAATCTATAACTCAAATTCCCTGCTGGCAGAATCAGGGATGAGTGAATAAAAGTCATTGACCTAATGGAGGCACTGTTTTCAAGTTAAGAGAATAAAATACCGTTGAATCTAAATGAAAACAGCGAATGCATTGCCTGATAGTCAGCATGTTTTCCCACTGTATGGTGTAATGCTCTGGGAGCGTGGCCCTGAGCCTGGTCCGGTACTAAAGGAATCCTGTTTAGGTTCAAACATTCAAAATGTGAATGAGATTTCAAACTTGTGACATGCATGTACTTTGCCTTGGTCTGAAAATCTCGCGATACTTCGCTGTCCAATCCGAGCCTAGCCGCGATAACTCAAATCCAGGGACCTCTCCCTGTCCGCACACAAACAGACGAGCCACTGTTCCTGAAGAAGCTGCTGTTAACGGAGTTTTCTCCGACTGTTTTACATTGCAGAGGCGGGCAGCACGGTAAGTTATCATTTGGTAGTTTTGACTTTTGGATATTATCGTACGCACTCTTTAAAATGTCTCTTTTCGCGTGAATAAGAGCCAAAATGACGTTAACAGTGTGACTTCTAACGTCTGCAAACGTCCGAACGATACCGACTCGTTTATCCGTGTTGGTATATTATCACACAAAACGGTGACCTATTTTGTGCTATCATAAAAACTGCAGTGTTTTTGGATAAAACTACTGTTTCTAATCTGATGATATATGCCTGCACTGTGTGGAAACGGAGGGTAGTTTGTAATAAGTGAGTTTACCCAATAACAATACAGTTTCCCCCGAAATCATGTGGGGTCTCGGTCGGCGGCAGGACATGTCGGTTTCATCGCAAGGTCATTTATGAACGATTTGTCATGACAAGACATGTCTAAATCCAGCCGGAAGCAACATGCAGCTGGACAATGACACAATGAAATAATTAACAAACACAAGAGAGATAACCGAAGACCTTATTCATGTGTTTTAGTCCTATGTGGTCTGAGGTGCTGATGCCTATCACAGAGCACCTGATCTTCAGCTGAATTCTTGGCAGACTTGATGTTGTTTCCACTTCTCAACAGTTGTGGTAACATTATGTCTTTGGTGACATATATGTGTAGAAAGATGGGTTGAGGTTTTTGGTGACTGACATCAAAAGACTTAATGGGTTGAGGTTCTGTTTGAAGGGAGGATAAATGAACCTCATTCACACACTCAATCTATGAATCCACACTTTTATGAATCTTCTTTTTTAGCTGAGTAACAATTTGTACCTACATGTCATGGTGCATGGTACAAGCAAATCTCTTAGAAAAGTCATAGCACACTGATCAGGACTGAACTGCACGTTTTGATATATAATTTTTTTTGGCGGGGGGGGGGGGGGTTCTCAAAGCCAAAGGACGAGAAGCAAATTAAAAAAGTGGGTGGATGATGAAGACAAAAATTTAGGGGGCTCGGCTAGTTTTGAAGCCAAAACCTCCAAAATGACAAGAAAGAAATGCACGATAGAGCAATGGTGCTTCAATATTGACTTTTATTTACTGTACCGTTAGCACAGTGATTATGTACATTTTGCGGGCACAGCTTAGTCTGATTTTGAATAAATTTCATTCAACAGAAACATAGTTTCAGTCCTAAGCATGAAGCTGCACTTTTAAGGTAAAACTACTGCAAATTTTAAAGTAACACAGCAACCTTTTTTTCTTCCTTTCATCCTTGCCTTGCTCTGAATTCCATGACAAGCAGATTGACACCATTCTTTTGACTGTGAGTGCAGTAACAAGGAAGAAACAGGCAAAGCGCTCCCACTGCTAATTAGATTAGCTCAGACACTGGTAGTCAATGGGTAGTGTTAGGCTGCGTCTGGTCCTGTGTGCTTGTTGTGACTAGTCATTTTTACCTCTTTATGTTAAATTATCTATTTTGAGACTAAGATTAGCAGTTCTGTAATTTTCTAAAGAAATGCATATGAAACTAAACCACAGGGCGTATGCACAAACAACAATGAAAGTGCTTGTAAGTATGTCAACAAGCACTTCTGTGGTACACAGGACCATTTGGAGTTGCTGAAGAGTTGATCTGATGACTCTAGGCAGAGGCAGGCTAACACTACCTGTTGACTCCCAGAGTTGGAGTCAAGCTAGTTAGTGGTTGGCGAGCTCTGCCTGTCTCTTCCTTGTTTCTGCACGAGTTGACAGAATGGTGTCTATCTGCTTGTCTTGGACTAGAAAGTGAGGCAAAACATGTAAAGAAAACAAAAAACAAGTTTGCGTGTCTCGTTTTTTGTCTTTAATTTGACTTTCAATATAGAGTGTTGAAATTCAGTTATAAAAAGATTAGTAGAGCCTAACAAGTTATGAACTTGCAATAAAAACATGAACATGTTTTGTATAATTTTGTTTTTGTTGTCCAGATATTCCCGATAATAAACCTTGATCAAGGTTTCACCATGGAGACTGTCACCATATCAAGACGAAACCACACCAACAGGAAGGTAAGTTCACTTTAATGTCTTTTAATTGAAGAATCTGTAATGTAGGGATGTAACGGTTACCGGTAAAATGGTAAACCACGATAAAATTTCCCACGATAATCGTTACCGTGTCCAATTAAAATTACCGTTATATCGTGCTTGATCACCACACTGCCTCAGTAACGCACGGTGATGCTACTCTTTGCCTGGAAAAGCCGGAACTATGTATCTGCCCTCGATTAAGGAGCCTCACGCGAGGTGCACATGTGCAATTTGCATTGTTTGGCCTCTGAGTCTGACAAATTTATTGACAAAAAAGACAAAAGAACTGTTATGAATATAAAAATAAAGGGGTTAAATGATTTCAGTTCTGTGTTAAAGTACTTTTAGAACATTTTGAGCACACTGCAACAATACCGCGATAATAATGATAACTGTGATAATTTTGGTTACAATAACCGTGATACAAAATTTCCATATCGTTACATCCCTACTATAATGTAAGTGTCATAATATATGACACTTGATATTAAAAGTTAAGAATATATGTAAGAAAAGCTGTTGATTTGATTTAGAACTAATATACGGGCTGTATGCAGAGTATGGGCCTGTCTGAGAGAGACGGTGGGTTTAAGCACAACTAAGGGATCTAACTTCATTTTTTGTCTTTCATTATCCTTTAAACTTAAAGGTGCAGTGTGTAGAGATTGGCAGCATTTTACCAAGAACAAACTGTAAATATAGTACATGTTTCTATGTCTATGTAAAGTCCATCATAATAGGTCTACAATCATCCCTGTAAAACTTTAGTTTTCTTTTTTATTAAGTTAGAAGAAGCTTTTTATATCTATGTAATGTGGGTCTCCCCTTTGTGGAGGCTGACATAATGATCCACCACGTTGTCTACTGGTGTGTTTTGGTGACAAAAAGAGCAAAACACGATTTTTGAATACAAGTCTACAACAGTTTACAAAACCTATAACCATCATCTTAACTGACCTGCGATCTCTAAAAATAAAGGTTACAATATGAATGAAGAACCCTCACCTCGTATCTGCTGTAAATGATGCCATGTTCACAATCCTTTTTAGCCTTCAACGGCTCTTGTCACTTAGTGATGCGATGTTTTAGTAACGGACAGGCTCAATCCGAAATCTGAACACTTGATGTTGCTAAAATTCCAATTTCTACACTGCACCTATAATTTAACTGCAATTTCAGGTCTGAACTACAACTTTATTTGTTCACTCCAGAAAAATGTGGGGTTTCTTGTGTTCAATTGAGCCCTTTGTTAGGACTGTCAGAATCCTGTTGGATACATCTCAGATTTCATTTGAGTTGTACATCATATGCTCATAACAAACTGCTCATTTTCATTTTGTGCACCACGGTTTAACCCTGCTATTTCTACCAGCAGTTGCTTCACCTCTTGTGAGTCTTTTTGCCTTTTTTGTTGATTTCATCAACAGAACAAGGAGAATGCTCAGCCAGCATTTGGAAGCAAGCCCATTGTAAAAAAGGAGAAAAGTTCTGCTCATCCCTTCCAACCAAAAGGCAACAAGAAAGAGGAAACCCTCCAGAGAAGCGGCCCTCTGAAAGCCAAGGGTAAACAAGCAGATGTGAGGTCAACGTCAGCTGAGGCTCTGAAAAAGACTGTGCAGAGAAATGTGAATGGAGCTGCTGTTACTTTGGTGAAGAAACGTCAAACACACAGCCAGGCTTTCCTCTCTGAGCAGGTTGTGAAACATAAGAAGATGGTCGCAGAAGCTCCGAAGCCTCCAGCTGCTGTGCTGTCATCCAAACCTGCTCCAGGCATGTACAAGGGCAAGATCGTCCAGTCCAAAATCGGATCCATTTGGAAGTCCAGTAGTTCTCTGGCTGAGGCAGATCCTAAACCATCAGCACCGAAAACAGCGAGCCAAAGACCTGCAAATGTGACAAAAGTGAGGTCCAAGTCTGTTACTGATACACTCCGAAATGGTGCACCAAAACCTGCCCCTGCACGGTCCAAGTCAGTGTCAGAGAAACCCGCTGAAGTGTTCAAGCAGCCAGCCCCCATCAGCCGTCCTCCTGTTAAATTCAGCTCTGCCCGCCCTCCTGCCAGAACCGTCCCAGCAACCCTGACCAGCACCAGCACCAGGAACACTAAAGCGGCTCCAAACAAGGGAGTTCAGATGTCGAAGCCGAAGGTCTCTGTGACGGACAGGAAGGTCAACAAGCCTCCCGTCTCCAGCACCATCAGCCAGTACAGACTGAACGTGGAGAGCGCAGAGGAGAGAAGGTGTGTTTTCATTTTCCTGCAGAAGGATATGAGGAGGGAAAAGCTGTGGCAGATATTTTTATAACTATATATTATTCAATTTGAAGACGGTTAAGATGTTTTAATGAATGAAGCTCATGTCACCTTAGGTAAAAAAAACTTTTAAATCATGCAATCATAATTCAGCTACTTAGAGAAAGGACAGCGGTTTTAATATTGGCAGAGCGACATGAAGTGTGTAAATGAATTTATCAGTTAATTCATGGATACTCACTGGCTTTAACTACAGCTTCTCACAGCATCTTCGTCAAGGAAATATACAAACCACTCAGTTTGTAGAAGTATCCATGTGCGGAGCTGATGGCAGGTTTGAGTTTAGAAGATCATTTTTATTGACCCCTCACGGGAATTCAAGCTCATACCTTCTGTCATTGAAACATGCTACGTACGTCAGCTGATAAAAACATGCACAAACAGGTCGTACATCACGCATGATGGAGAGATGACATAGTAAAGGCATGCTGCTACTGAGCAGATTTTTGGGGGGGGTCAGTGCCTTGCTCAAGGGCCCTTTGGGACATAAAACAGCCCCTGCTGACTGAATGAAAATGGTGTAAACACGTGTTAAAGTTAAATTGTTACTAGTTTGTATAAAATATTTTCTACTATATATTTTAATTAATTTAAAGATTAATTACATTTTAGTGACCATGAGAGCAAAAGGTCATATTGTAATAACAATCCAATTGTGATTTATGTAGCAGCCAAATTTGTTTAAATACCAGATTTCAAACTAAGAATAAGTCAGGCTTTCTAAAGTTTAGGGATAACAATATTGGTAAGATATCAGTGTCTGCAAATATGAAAATATCCTGCTAATATTTTAGCCTTACATATTTGAATCAAGATTGCACATTTTTTTGCAATTTAATCTTAAATTGAAATTATCTCCCAACAAAGAGCAGGTTTTCCATCAGCAGGTAAGTAAATCAGTGTTTTAGCTTTTGAAAGTGCAGATGATTTTACTGTAGAAAAAACACTTTACACATGACAGGTGGAATTTACAACCAACTACTTTCAGTTTTTCTTACATCGGAATTGAAGTAAGTTCTGAAATAGCTGCAAATATCCAATATAGTGCATCCTACTAAATTTGTAATTTAGTTTTTTAAGACCACATTTTATGAAAGAATACTTGGTGTTGCGGCATTGAATCAAAAAATACTTGTGCTACTTGTGCTTAGGGCCTGATCTACTGAGAAATAACGAGTGCTTAATTACATGTGCAAAACAATACTGAACCTGCTATTAATGGGAATGTTGCAGGGGATCTACTAAGACTGTGTGCACAGTTGATAAAGGGTGCAACAGTGGTGCAGACTGCCCTCTTTAAATGAGGATTTTGTGTGTGTTGCCGGCTGTCACCATGGAGAGTTTGGCAGAGCAGAGTGGCTGCAAACGAAAAAGAAGTTTGAAGCCATGGAGCCACTTAAGGCAAATAAACACTCTGGTGAACTCCAGCAGGGACATTGACAGAGGAAATGTGATTTGAGAGGTCATCTGTGAAAAGGTGAATGATGTGAGCAAAACCTGATTATCCTACATCCGTATTAGAACCTAATATATCAGGAGCATCCTGCAAACCACCAAAAACTTTGCTTTAATTTCTGTAACTTGAAAATGTTCAGAAGATCCCTGTGTTCACCCATTTGTTGTAGGCCACTGATAGGGATGGGAATGGAAAAGACTTTCTTGAAACCAGTGCCATTGATGATGCAGCTTATTGTTCCAGCTCTTAAAAAGTTGTTTTATCAATTCCTGCTGATTTTCTTTGGGCAAAGCTAGAGTACAGATGTTTTTAGTGACAACAACGTCAAAGGCATGATGCTCCTAAACATCAGTGCTGTGCTGCATAAATCAATGCCTCTGTTGCTGTTTGTCTTCTCTTTACTGCTGACTGCCTCTAACAGTATCCTGTGTCTTTGTTAGCAAGGTATGCAGAACAGCATCTTAATATAAGTGGAAGGATTTAATAAGGGAATTGTTAATCAAAAGAGTAATATGTAAGGATTCTTTGAGGTAGTTATCAAGTCTTAACTGGAATTCACTTATATTCACATTCCTATTCACTTATATCATATAAAGCTTTTTGTCTCATGAAAAAGTAGACAGTAATTATTGCAAATCAACATAAAGCGCACAGGACTACTGATTGATTTAAACCAACGGATGCACTCAGCAACAATACAGTTTGTTTTTGATATTTAATTTTACCACAGTAACACTGATGATGATGAAGAAATCTCAGAATAACTCTACTGTTACTCCAGTAAAATTGAGTAATCTTCAAGAACATTATTAAAACATTTGGTTTTGTGGGAAAACTAACATTTGTCTTCAGAAAAATAAGCTCAGATCCCAAGAAACAACTCATAGTTAGCATGAACACTAAAGACATGCAAAGAAAAACAGTCAGATGAAATGTATTCATGCACATCTTTATGTTTTGTTTTATCACAAATCTCAAGCTTGTGTGTTTTCTGTCCCTCTTGATCTTTGTTCCCTCTGCAGGGCTAAACTGGCAGACTGGCTCGCTTCTAAGGGCAAGACATTTAAGAGACCGGCCATGACGGCAGCAGCAGTCCAACCTAAAACCAAAGTCCCTGTAAAGTCTGAGAGTAGACCTAAACCTCAGAGTCAGACTCATATGGAGACTAAGCAGGTCAAAGAAGTCGCCCCTGAACCCGTGACCAGTCTGGCAGCCCAGAATCTGATCCCTGCTGCTGCGGGCTGTGTGGAAACTCAGAGCTCAGAGGTGACGGCCCAGACTCCAGCCATCATGAACACGACCCTGGACCTGCTGGAAAGCTCTGATAACCTGTTTGATGGTCCGCAAGATGGAGTGCAGGATGTAAGGACACAGGCTGATGTTTCAGTCTTTAAAATTTCAGCTCACACACTGACCTGGAATAACTACTCTCTTTTTTCCTTTTTGTGACAGATTGTAGTGAACCTGTGTGATGCTTTAGAGGCCATGGCCACGCCCTCCAGGTGCAGTGATGGTGAGTTTATTGTGATAAGAGACTTTGAATTCAACTCAAACAAAAACCAGATCTTCACCCGTTACAGGACCACAGAAACAGAAAAATGACCCAGCGGGTACTGTTCACTTGTTTTTTTTTTTTTTTGTTTCTTAAAGCAATATGCCAACATTTTTTTTTCTTTTCATGTCTTGCCTCAATCTCGAGTGCATGACAAGTGGACACCGTTCTTTCAACTGAATGTCTAGCTACAAGAAAGATACGGCTAGAGCTCGTATGGATATGGTATTTGGCAGGCAGCACGGTTGTGGACATAAAGGCTCAGCAGAGAGCTGTTATATCTGCAGAGGAAATCACCAACTGTCCCCTCCCCTCCCTGAAGAATTGGCCACTTCCTGCTACATCAACCATGCAGAAAACATAATTAAAGACCCATCTCATCCTCACAACTTCTTTTCACTGTTGGCTTCAGGCAGACGGTAAAGGGCAGCTAAAACGCGTACATCCAGATGAGACAGTTTTAATCCCACAGCAATCAGCACTCTGAACAAATGAACATATTTTATTATACAAGGCACAATGGCACTTTATAGCACTCAGGAACTTTATCTTTTTAAATAATTTACTGTTGTTACGATAAAGAGCTTCTGATTAGCTAACCACAAACACAAGGAGTCAACACTTCTAGCTAGCTTCCTCTGCCTACAGTCATCAGATAAATGTCAGAATCTCTAAACTGTCATGTGTGCTTGTCATGACTCATTTTTTGTACTGCATTATGTTACGTTTCTAACATTGTATTATCTTTTTCTACTACTAGACAGAGGCTTTGTTTTGTTTACCTACTTCCTCAGAGATGTGACATTTGCGACCGTGTCAAGTCTTTTGATCAGCTCTTAAGTGAACAATGAGAACTGTTTTTGGTTGGGAGTAAGCCATTTGTTTGCTGGCCATTCTTAAATTTGTGAAGTTAAGAATGGCTCACAAATGAAAGGTTCACTCAGCTAAAAAAATGATTCCCATCATTTGTTCAATAGCCTTGACACAATCGTGAACATCATATCTCATAATATGGGCCCATATTATGCCTTTTGGAGTTTTATACACCACATGGTGTGTTTATAATGTCTCCTTGTCAACATGTCAGAGCCCTTCTATGCACAAGACAACAGTCTTCAGCACCTGGACTTCTCCCTTACCCGCTGTTGGCACATTCTCCCCAGTACAACCCTACCAGCCCAGTGACAGAGTGGCCAGACCAGCAGATCTGAGATAGTGAATGGATGCTGAGTTGTTGACAACATGGCAGAGTAGGGCTGCTGGATTTTGGCAAAAGTCCAAATCGTGATCACTTTAATAGATATCAAGATCCCACTTATAAAAGACAATTACTCTTTTTATTTGTGCACACTTGCTTTAATGTAAATCATTTTGACACTGTCATTATGAACATAAAAGAATGGGCATTAAAAGAAATGTACTTATAGAAATAAAATACTCAAACTAATAACCGAAAAAGGAAAAAGCTCAAGTGCTGACTTCCGAGCAATGCAAATGTACAAATAAAATACCTCAAACTAATAACGGAAAAAGGACTTCTGAGCAATGCAAATATAATTTTTCCCCACGCTCATCAACCTTAATTTAGTTCCAATTAGGGATGTCCCGATCCGATATTGATATCGGATATCGGTCAAAAAAACAAATATCGGATTATATCGGCCTGCATCCTAAATCTCTGATATCAGCACTCCGATACAAGCAGTCCATTCTAATATATTTATTTTTTATTTTATTCAGTTGTAGAATATGCTTATGTTTAAGTTCAGCACAGTGGTTATTTTACAATTGGTGAAATGTGTTTTTGTTTGATTTATTGAGGTCACTTTTCAGGGTCTTCTAATATTTTTTATTCATGTTGTTTTAATTGTAGTATATTCCTATGTTTAGGGTTAAAATTTATTTAACCTATTGGTTAATAACAAATGGGTCAGTTTTTCTCATACCTATTTTGTTGCCTACCGTTCTCTGTTTGAGTAATCTGACCTGATCAAGCCTTTTCTTACAGTCCATACTACAAAATAGGTAATAAAAGTCTGTATGATTCCTGCTGATATCGTATCGGATTGATCTCGGTATCGGCCAATACTCAAGGCTGCAATATCGGTATCGTATCGGAGGTGAAATAGTTGTATCGGGACACCCCTAGTTCCAATTACATTCTGCTTTCACTGAGAATGTCTGTAAGTGAACTAGCTTCATTGCTAACCCTGGCTCAGCAGTTGAATTGTGAATGTGAAACTTTGAAACACATCAAATTAATGAAATTGTCTTGTGAATACCACACAATATCAAACAATCTGACTACTTCTGTGGAAATAGTGTAAAATCCAATGTACAAGTCATAGACTCAATCATTTCTTAAAGTTGAGCATGTCTGCACTGAGGCAAAAAGGAAGGAAAATATTCAGTCAAGAAACTTAAAATTTTAAAATGTAAATAATCCAAATTATATCACATTTTTAATCAAAGACTCAGAGCTGTAAAGTTTGTACATGTTGTTGATGCACAATATTCTGTCTGTGCCTTATTTTTTCACATTTTATCCTTTTTTTGCAGAAGTTTCAGGGGAGATGGAAATGTGTACTGAAGTTAAAGTTGAGAAGAGTAATGAAGAAGAAGAAAGCGCTGAAGAACAGAAGGATGAGGAAGTGAAGGATGAGGAAGAGGAGCTGAAAACTGAGAGGCCTGAGGATGTCAGCGAGCAGCCGAAGGATGAAGAAGAAAGTGAGGAAGAGGAAGTAGAGATGAAGGATGATGCTGAGGAAGAGGCAGAAAGTGATGAAGGTGTGATGGAAACCACACCCCAGAAGGATGCTTCAGTGGTGAAGTACAGCGTGAAGACCACGCCCTACCTGCAGAGGTGAGACCTGACACTAATGTTTTAAATGACTGTTCTGAAGTTGGGACATCGCTGTTGTAATGGCCTTAAAATAGTTTCATGTTCATCCCTTTTCTAGTGTGAAGAAGACGATTGAGGGAGACGTCAGCTGCAGCGCCTCCAGGAGGAAGAGCAACATCAAAGATCTCAAGTTTCTGACCCCCGTACGACGCTCCTGTCGCATTGAGCGCAAATCGTCCCGCCTGCCGACGATGCTGGTGGACCACGACCCCTGCGTGTCGTCACTGGCTGAGCTGGTGAAGCTGGACGACGACCCCAACGCCTACATCTACAGGAAAAACCCGGCACTGTTAGAGGGCCTGCCGGACCAGCCCAGGGCGTGAGGAGTGGTGTGAAGATAAGCTGTTCAAAATTATCTTTATTCATGTACGGGACTGGAGCTCATCGACACTTTATTCTGTTTGTTTTTATTAAGGGTGTTTTTACTCTCTGAATTTGTACAGAGGAATAATTGTAAATGTCATTTAAAAGCTTTTAACAGACTGTTTGTTCTCTTCTGTTCTAAATCTAATAAGTCTGTCTGTTAACACTACTGTTCTGTTTAATATAAAGTTGACACATGTTGCCTTAACGCTACAATAAAAGAGAATTGTCTTATTTAAAAAGCATTGTTATTTCATATTAAACATATTATTGAGGACAGCCTATGGGGGTTTGGAGTACAAATATATTTTTAGGGATGGGAATCGAAAACCATTCCCGGTTGAGAATCATTAACAGCACCATCAAAGAATTTATATCATGAGTCTTTTTGCTAATCATTCCCTTATCAGTTCCTTCCACTGGCAGGGTTGTGTGTGTGCTGTGCTGTGATTTCCCAACAGCACAGACATCAACCCACTTTGAGAAGTAGTCCATGAAGAGAAGCAGGTTGGTGTTTCCTGATGCGAGGCAAAGAACCAACAAGGTCAGCTTCTGTACTCCCAGGTTTTGGGCAGGTTAGGAACCACAAGATTTGACAAAGTTTAACATCAGGGCATTTTGGACCAGAAAATCTTAAATGTAGTCTTGCAAGAGTCTTTGAAACACCAAGATGACCTGCAGTGGGGTGGTCTTGGTAGTAGCTGAGTAAGGCACCTCTAATCAACGAGAGGGCACAAAGCTGGAGTTCTTTCAGTGGATGTAAAACCACAGTTGCATTCTGGGTCTTTGTAGTATAGCAGGATGTTGTAAACAACAAATTGCCAAGTTACGGTCAACCTGACTGTCACTTCTGAGTTCATGAAGAAGTTATCCTGTCATTTCGTCATCCAGCTGTAACTGCCTGACATCAGAAGGTTCAGCCAGCAACACAGGTCAAGAGTGTGACGATCCAAACTGCCTATCATCACATACTTGGGTAGAATGTCTGTTGGGCATCCTCTGTAGGTGGCAAGGGATTGCATGACAAAGTGTCACTTTGTTGCGTGTGCCAAGCTTATGCACAATGGTGAAGTCCAAGTCTTGTAGCCTTAAAGGAGACATATGCTGATGCATGATTTAATACTTACATATAATTTGAAAACAAGACCTTACACCCCCTTAATTTTCAAAAAATTATTGTATTTTTTCTGATATCCTAGAACGAGATTTGATGCCTCTGAAAATAGGTCATTGCGAGATGTCCGCGAGATTTAAATCGTGACGACACGAGGTACCTTTCTTTTTATTGGAGTAATCTGATAAAACACTTCCTCCCCTGTGATGTCCGTTAACCACAAAACCGTTACCGAGGAACACATTCGTCCAGCAGCAGTATATAGATCCCCAGCTCACACTCACTCATTACCAGCTCTGGCCTGTAGGGGGACTCAATACGCGGTCGCTGCTTTGAGCCTGCCAGAAAATACAGTAGAAGAAGAAGGACAGGCTGGCTCTACCCCCGATAGACCTGACCAATCAGAGCACAAAGGGCTGTGACGTTGCAAGGTAACTGGAGGTCATCCTGAGATCCTCGTGTTTCAACGAGAGTTTGATAATGGCCTAAAATGAGGATTTTGAGAACGCTATTGTGGGGCAGTGAAGGAACTAAATGACTTGTACTGAGGGCAGAAATGCTTTACAGGCATCCTAGTCTGGCATAGTGAAAAGGAGAAACAAGCATGATATGACTCCTTTAATGACCAGCATGCAAGGTGAGACATGAACTTAGTGTTACTAGCATTTCCAAACACTCTGGTCATTCTTCTCTGACTTTGAGTCATTTTGATCTGGCAAACCACTTTCCACGTATTTTCTTTCTGACCATTTGCTGAGTCCCAAAGATGGTTGTGTGTGGCAATTGAGGTAGATCAGCAATTTCTGAAATAAATAGAACCAGCCTTTGTTAAATCACTTCTGTTCTCCACCCTGATGCTCAGTTTGAACCTCTCAACCATGTCCTCAAGCCAAGTGTACCTAATTGTTTACCCTGTATTATTATTCATATTCATTACCTCTGCCAAGGAGGTTATGTTTTCGGGAGAGTTTGTTTGTCCGTCTGTGAACAAAATAACTCAAAAAGTAGTGGATGGATTTTGATGAAATTTTCAGTAAATGTTCAGCATGGGAAAAGGAAGAACTGATTCAGTTTTGGTGTTGATCCGGATCAGCGTCTGGCCGCCATGATGAAAAATGTGATTTTTGTGAATAACTACTAAACTAAAATAGAAATTATGAATCCCATTGCTAATGGTAAGTTTTCATGGTCAAGGAATCTAAATATTTAGATGAAATAAAGGTAGGACTAATATTTATGGTGAAAATCACAATATGGCTGAGGACTGTGGCGCTGGTGGAGGTCTGCGCTCTCAGAGTGCTTCTCTAGTGATATCTATTTTAGTTCAGCAGTTATTCACAAAAATCACATTTTTTGTCATGGCGGCCAGACGCTGATCCAGATCAACACCAAAATTGAATCAGCTCTTCCTTTTCCCAGGCTGAATATTTCCTGAAAATTTCATCCAAATCCATCCATTACTTTTTGAGTTATTTTGTTCACAGACGGACGGACAAATAAACTCTCCTGAAAACATAACCTCCTTGGCGAAGGTAACCAGCCTTTGTTAAATCACTTTTGTTCTCCACCCTGATGCTCAGTTTGAACCTCTCAACCATGTCCTCAGGCCAGGTATACCTAATAAGTGTTTACCTTGTATTATTATTCATATTCATATCATACTATGTTCATAATAAAATAGAGACCACACACTGTTTTAGTTGAATCCCTCTTTTATTGACCACATTGTAAAAATCCAAGGCGCTCTAAAATGGACACTGCTCTCCTTCGAACGCTTCACGGTGAATTTCACTTCCTGACATCAGACTGGACGTTTGACTCCCTCTGATCCCAGATGAGACATTTCATTATAACAAAATAAAAAATCAAAATCATCCACAAAGAAAAAAAACCCAGAACAAAAATCTCTTGGATGCAAATTTCTTCCCCCTGAACAAAAGTATAAAAAGTACTCTCTCTCTTTTTTCACTCCACTCATCTGCAGACCACTGGGGAAGGTGTTCAGTGCTGTGCGCTAAAAGGTTCCTCTCTGGAAGCTGAAGGCTTTATGTTCGAGGCAGGCCACGATTATCCAGATCTTTCACCTGAAACATCAAACACCACTCAGTTAAACAAGACTGCTGAACTAAATCTCACCCAAGATAATTCCTTCAACGTTTTAAAGGCAGTGTGTCAAATCTGTCCACCAGGGGGCTCTCAAACAAACAAAAATCACATGTGAGTCAATTTTGCAAAATGATAGAGGGAACTTTAAAAAACTTCCTGGTTCAGTTATGAAGCATTCCTGGGTGCTCTACGGCAGGTGTCACCATCCTTTTTAAGCATGAGAGCGAATCTAAAGATGAGGAGTATTGTGGAAGGCTACTTGCTTGATTTAATGTTATTTCATAATAAAAATATTATAATTTATCAAAAATAATAATTACAATGTATTTGATAAGCTACATACAACACTGTTTGCTTTTATTCATTCATTTTTTCAAACTGCTTATCCCTTCCGAGGTCATGGGAGGGCTGGAGCCTAGCCCAGGTGTCAACTGGCAAGAGACGGGGTACGCCGATTGTAGGGTAACAGAGAGACTGGGCTCAATTTAGAGTGACCAGTTAACCCAGTGAGCATTTTTCTGGTATGTGAGAGCACGCCAAAGTGCTCAGAGAGAATCCACGCATGCTCGAGGTGAACATGCAAACTTCACACAGAGAGGCTCGGCCCGAACCGGGGACCACCCAGCATGCTTTTTTTTACTTTTTATTACTCCTACCAATATATACATACATTTTTTTTTTTTACCAGAGATTTTTATATTTTACTGGATAAGTTTACTTCAATTCATCTTCAATTATTTATTTTTTGTGTCAGAATCATTGTGAATCGTAATCCATGTGTTGAATTTGTTATTCTTGTATCTAAGAGTAATTTTTTTTCGCAAAACATACATTTGAAATTTAGAATTTGTTTATTTCAAGTTTTGTGGTGTTCTCTTGTGTTATTTTCTATCTGTCCATGAGAGCACCTCATTTACTCCCTGTGGGCCACTAGGTGCTTGTGGGCACCTAACTGGGTACCCCTACTCTTAGGAATGAGGAAGTCACTTGATGAGGTGTGTTTTGCCTCGTTGTGTGAAGTTACCCATAAAACAGTGGACTGAACACACCTCATAAAGCGACATTTTTTTGTTGACCAGAGTCCTTTATTCTTAAAGAAAATTAACACTGCAAGCTGATCAGGGGGACAGCAGATCTCCATTCAACTTGTAAAGGTCAAGGGATGGGTCGAAAGGATGACGTTTGGACGGATTCTCGCAAATTTCAGCTTACCATCTCCTTTTTTCCCCCCACACTGTTTATTGATATTTTCTGATATAACAGATCTACATAACTTGAACAGGATGCAGATAATGCAAGACCAAATAAAAATGGAAATGACAGGAGGAATATTACAATCTAAGGAACCAAACCTAAGACTGAGATGAAAAAAACAAACAAATAAATACAATTAAATAATAAATAAATTACTACTGGTCGGTTTGGGATACGTCAGAGTTGGTATCACTTGTGGGTCACTTGGAAATAACCTGGATGTCCAGCTCAAGGATAAACACAAATAAGGAATCCCATTTCTTATATTTTTCCCCTCAAAACACACCTAATCTTTTCTACTTAAACAAAATTCAGCACTTCTTTTATCCATAATGTGTGTGATGGATTAAACAGTTTTCCCTTTACTTTTGACATCTTTAAACCTTTTTTCCCAGATTTTCTCTGCAAACAGTTTACCAATAAAACACTGAAGAGTTCAAAAGAATCTAAAAGACTGAGATGTAAACGATAAATCAGACAAGACTGGAGTTACCTTGTATATCCTAACCAGCCAGTGCTCTGTTGTGTAGGCCTCCTCCAGCACGTCCAGCTCAAAATCTTTGTTTCCAATCTCAGCGTTCCTCACCCTGTCGTAACCAGGAGGACGCTCTGCAAAAAGCATTTAGATCATCAGAAAACACTGAGATTACTGACTTAAAAAAAAAAAAACATGTAAGAAAACAAACTTTCAGTAACAGAAACCCAAGAGAATGCACAAAGTTACTTAATGCCCCTCAGAAAAAGACTGAAAAAGGCTATAAGTAAAAAATGAAATGTCAGGGTAGGAGCTGCTGCACTGAAGCATCAGAAACCATTTGCAAGTTTCTTCTGGTTGAACATCAGAGCATAAGACAAAAACACATTCAGCAGGGCTCTTCTGAGATACTCACTGGCCTCTGTGTAGACCTGGCCGAAGCGGTAGTAACACATCTTGTACATGAGACAGTTGAGCAGGATGGGCGAGCCCTCTCGGTCCACTCTGAACTCTCCTGTGGGGGTGTAGTAGTCGTGCTCCTTGATGTGTTTTCCCGTGTCCGTGCTTCCTCCAATACGGACCATCCACAGGAACTTGTTGATGTCTGTGAGGCAGACAGAGAGCTCAGTTAGAGTGGGGTTGAAATGTTCTAAATCTGAAAACATATGACCATAAACAGTGGAGTCAACTAAAAGAGTGTAAGAAGAGTTTTTTATTTTGTCTTTAAAGGCTTTCTAAATCTTTCTTAACACCATCATGTTGGGATCTTGGGAGTCGTCATTCTTAACAAGCTTGATAGAAAAAAAAAAGAAAAAGAAAACGTATGTATAATGCAGAAACTGACCATATAAATTGTCATGTAAAATTCCTAATTAGTTTTCTCTTTGGGATTTTAATAATTTTTCCCTTTCAAGGAAAAAACCTGCAGGTGACACTAAAATACAAGAATAACTTTTTCATTGCATGTTATGAAAATATGTTCTGAAATTAAACAGAATTTCTCTCTAATCTCATATTTTTCATAAAATGATGAAAATTTAGTTTGAATGTAGGCAGGTTTGTCTAAATGGACACTGAAATGTGAGCTGTTTTCACCGTTTATTATTAGTTTATGGAACTCCGTGATCATTATTTAATCTCATTTAAGAAACAAATACAAGCTTCATAATGTGTTTTATGCATCTGACAAGGCCTACCACAAAGAAAACTGTAAATTTTCAATAATATTATCAAACACTGCAACAACTTACAATAAGAATAGGCTTAAGTCAAGAAATAAAAAGGTTTTTAACTTTAAATCCTCAGCAAAAATAAGAAATCAAATATAAAATATAACTGAATTAATCAATTTAAATTGATATATTTCCCAGCCCTATGATGGATCATTCAGTATATTTCATTTTTCATCTGGTCAGCAGCCTATAGAAAGTGTTTGGGGTGGACAGAACCTTTCAAAAACAAAACTAGCTAGTGCTCTGGTGTAAAGTGCAGAATTTAAACAAACTCTCACCAAAACATGTCACAAGTAGAGCAAAAAAATCCCTGCTATGACAAAATCCTTTCAGTGTTGTTTCTTTTCCATTTCATGAAGAAATGTGCTCCAAAATCTGATAATAATGCATTGATAGCATCTATGCTAATCTCTGTTACAGTTCCTCCTCTCATCTCTCCTACCTCGTCCTGCTCTAAAGCACTCTGAATGGCCTGTGCCACATTGGGAAGCAATCGTTCCAGGTAGGAGCTTGTCAAGATGGATCTGCCTGATTATAGACACTGAAACAGGTGGATCCAGATGCATTGCAGGGTCAGAGGAAAGCATGGTTTCTTCTAAATCACATCATGACAGTCTGATATGGCCTTTGAATTAGTTTGTTTCCATTTGGCAAGAGAGTAAAGAGATTTCAAATAAACACAGATAAATCTTTTTCAGAACAAAAACTATCTACCAGCATTTTTCACACACTACTGGTCAGGTTTGTCAAGTTTGAATAAATGTGTTGCTGGAGTTTGGCTTCACATGATCGTGGTGCTCCTCATATTTACCAGGAGAGAACTAACCCAAACGAACTCAAAGATTATTCTTGATTAAGTTCCCTTGATTGCACACAACAAAAAAAATCCAATCATTCTTTCTGTTTCTGGATGATTTAAAACATCTCTACTAATTTCATGTCACATACTCCTCTAAATCCATCAAGACCTGATATAGAGACCATAATATAAATACCTGCTTTGGCCGCTGACGGTATTTTTCAAATTGTGCTGCTTTGGTTTCGATATTTAGACACAGCTGTTCAGGGAGGTCACTGGGGTCAAAATAATCCAATTATTGCTGTCCAGCATCATCTCATCTACCTTCCTATAAGCCATTTTTAAAGCAGCAATTCACTGGATCGTCCTAATCCAGAGACAATTTGTAATGGAGCAGAGCAGATTAACATTGATGTACAGGAGACTGAGCTTCAAAATGCAGAAGATCATCTCTTTGACTCAGTGTAGTGATTGATTTTTAAACATTACAGTCAGTTTTAGTTTATATACAGAGTGATGTCCAAACAACTTGATCATGCATTGATTTTGCACTGATGTGTGTTGGGTCTCATTAGGAAGAATAGACCCCTCATATAAACTAGTGTTTCTTACAGAGGATTAAGTGACTGTTAAATTGTGAACTGTTCTTGAATCTGTTGTCTGTGGGCCCTTTTTAAAATTGTATGTATCAATGTTTCTTGCCATTGGATATAATTTACATGCAATTAATAAAACACGACCAGACTATTTTATTTAACAATTTTTATGTTCAAATAAAATCTTTTTATTGTTTCTGTGCAGGATTATGTCTCTGTCTCCCAATAGAAGTCCCTTCTCCTGTAAAACCCATTTTCTTTACTTTTAATGTTGTAAGAGGGACCTCTGGGAGCAAAAGAACGTGACACCTTTTACTTAACTCTAAGTTCAAGGAGAAATGTGTTCTGTCTCTTCGAAGAAAGAGCCTCTTAAAATGCTCTGTTTTTAACTTCCTGGGGCTTATGATGTCATAGCTATACAGCCTCCACCTACACGCCTGTTTCTGCTCGTTAAAGGCAGATGCCATGACAGTTTTGAGAGTGCTCTCTGTGGCCTGTAAGCCCACCTTTGGCCGTCAATAGGAGCTCCTCAACATATCCTCTCACAGACCCCCTGCCCTCTCAGATCAAAGCATTTTCAAAGTAGAGGGAAAAAGAGCTTGATCTCTGGCACTTGGTCTTCTAAAGAGACATTTTTCATCTCTTTAATTCAACATAAGTAAAACTCTTGCTCAAATACACCAAAGACATGATGTAAACAGTCAAACAGACCAGGACATGAGACCTTTATTCACTCTTTTGCCAATCCAAATTTGTAGTTCATTCATTCATTCATGTTCTAAACCCCTTTTACTCCAGCCCCCCTCTCGGAGTCGGGGGAGCTGGAGCCTATCCCAGAGAGGCGGGATACGGGGTACTGAACTGGTTGCCATTCAATCGCAGGGCCACATAGAGAGACAGACAACCATTCACGCTCACAATCACACCTAAGGACAATTTAGAGTCACCAATTAACCTAATGAGCATGTTTTTGGTCTGTGGGAGAAAGCCGGAGTGCTCGAAGGTAACCCACGCATGCATGGGAAGAACATGTAAACTTCACACAGAAAGGTCCCTGTCCAACCCGGGAATCGAATTGGGAACCTTCTTGCTGTGAGGCACGCGCTCTACCTGATTAGGCGCCCCACATTTGTAGTGTCTTGGCTTAATCAATACTTAGGGATGTGCTATCTGACTTGTACTTGCTCTCAGCCACATTTATCAACAGCTGGATGTTTACACAGTGGGCAAACAAATTATTCATTTATACGTGGGACCTGGTGTAAGCCTGTTTCTGAACCTAATTCTGTACAAGTTTCACCAGAATTATATATGTGGGCTGTTCAGTATAAAAAAACAAAACAAAACACTCAAATTAAACATTTTCTTTATTTACTTCTAAGTTTAACTATCCTGAAAGCCATAAAGTAATGCTTTTCACTTGAGCGTCATCAACACTGCAAAAGTTCACCAAAAAAAGAACTTAATCCACCTCACTGTTGGGACCAGGATAATCCTGGTTCTGTGGATCGGGGTATGCTGATCCTACTTCAAAGTGCTGCAAGTCATTTCAGCAGCTCACAATTTATTTTGATGAAATACATCAGAACACAAATCAGCACATTTGACACTCATGCACCTTAATATGATCACAAACTTGAGACCTCTGCCATTTCTGACACCATGGCCCTATCTTGCAGAGTCAGGAAACTGCAAACAAAATCTTTGATCTGCATCTGGATTTAGATCACCACTAAAATCTAGTCACTTTTTCCTTTAGGTTTGCCAAAACCTAACCTTGTGCAGCAGCTGGATCAGCCTGATATAGTGGTAGTAATCAGGCTGACCCATCTTGCCAGTCTCTAATCTGCAAATGTGAGCACCCCAAAGTGGGACAGCCCAATCAGAGTCCTTTAAGGCAAGAAGAGGTGGGAGCTAAGAGCAAGATGACAGCAGGAATTGACTGCTCATACAGAGATTAGCATAGATGCTAATGTCGTCAGTGGCAGTTTTATCAGATCTTGACCACACTTCTTTTTTAATTGAAATATAAACAACACTGAAAGCATTTCTCAATAGAAAAGATTTTCTGCCCCACTTATGACATGTGGCTAACATTTCATTCTTCACACCACTGCAGTAACGTCCCCCGACTACATGACACCCAAAGTGAATGTGACTGACAAAAACGAGCATCGAATCATTGGCCAGATGTGCTTTTCAAAGCTTCTGCTCTTCCCAAGCATGGATGGACTGGAAACAATTATTCTGTATAGTAAATATTTAATGGTCCATATTGTGTGTCAGGTTAGCTATGACCAACAAAGAATTTCAAAATAACTAACAAACGCAGGCAAAAACTAGAAAGCAATCTGAGAGTGCAAACCTCTTCCAAGGTATCTTGCTCACATATTGCTGTTACATGTGTAATAATATTATAATCATAATATGATTCATTGACCCTGAAAACCCACACCTAGCACTCAGAATCATGTTGATACCATTATTAGTTAGACAGTTATTTAGCAAAAAACTTTGCCAATGGCAGTTATCTGGATCACCACCAAAATCCAATCATTTTTAAGTTTGGCCATTACTAATAGCTACTGAAAATTTCAGCAAAAATCTTTCCAGTTGCTTCTGTGTGATGTTGCTAGCAATCAAACTAACAAACAAATATGCACTGGCAAAAACGAATCCTTCTCGGAGC
This sequence comes from Scarus forsteni, assembly GCA_036419115.1. NCBI lineage: Eukaryota > Metazoa > Chordata > Actinopteri > Labriformes > Labridae > Scarus > Scarus forsteni. The sequence goes on along the minus strand of JAZDUH010000130.1, from coordinate 28,317,359 downwards.
GGGTAACACGTCATCAGACTTATTCTATTGTGGACATGCCTGTGATGTGTAAGACGTACCGTCTGAAGAATATCCTGTGAGTCCTCCAAAGATGACGAGGACATAACTGACGTCCAGCTCCCTCATGATCTCGTAGGCTCGCTCCTCTGTGGATGCCATCGCCTGTGAGAAAAAACAACAAACAGCTCAGTCAACACAGCAGCTTCTTTAAAAACATTACCAGCTCTCAGGTGACTGAGCTCACCTGTCCTACTCTGGAGATGTGTGTGTTGTTCCACGTGTTGTTGTCCACTAGAATTGTTCGATTCGCCATCGCTGTTATCTGATAACCGTAATCCCACCATGACATGACTTTGGCATCCTGAAAACACAAATTAAAGATTTACTTACTGCACTGATCTCATATCATCGGGCTTTGAGCCATATATTTCATAACCTCTGCGCTGATAGACTTTTGCTTTGTGAAGGTCACACTCACCTCAGGTGTGTTGTGTCGGAGCCAGTAGTAAGCCTCCCTGAAGTCGTCAAAGATGATTCTGCTGCCGTCTCCTCCTCGAGCTGACAGGACGATGGAGGGGGAGGAGTAAGCTTCACTGGTCACCCAGGTCGAGTGGAAGGTGTAGGTGATGAGGAAGAAGGCCATGACCAGAATCATCCCACTGGCAACCTGGTGATGGAAACACAACACAAAATACACAACATGGTTGAATCAGTCTAGTTCACTTTCATCCCCTCTGCAAAGAAGGTCATGTTTCTGTAGTTTGTCCATTTATTTGTCTGTCTGTCTGTCCATCTATGAGCAAGACAACTAAACAAGTTCTCAGTGGATTTGGATGAAAACAACAAACTAAACTTTATTTTTCTGTTTTGTCTGCTGTTAAACAATTAGCAAAGGATATTTTGTCCATAATTTCATTTTATTTCACATTATTTTGTGAAGATATAAAGTTAGTTAATGATCTTTTGTTTTTTTAAAAAAATGTTTTGATTATGTCAGTTATTAAAAAAAATATATAATTTTTTTTAGTATTTGCTTACTTTGGTTAATAATCATACTACTGATACGCAACAGCAGCAAATTACTCTTCTGATTAAACTTGCACAAAAAACATATAAATCAGTTTCTAAAATTTGTATGAGAATATTGATGAGTGGCATGGTGACACAACAGGTAGAGCAGGAGCCTCGCAACCAGAAGGTTGTTGGTTCTTCGCTCGTGTCAGTCAGGGCCTTTCAGTGTGGAGTTTGCATGTTCTCTTCATGCATGCGTGGGTTCTCTTGGGGCACTCCGATGTCATTGTTCAGAACAAAAACATGCTCATCTGGTTGACTGGTGGCTCTAAATTGCCTTTAGCTTTGAGTGTGAGCATGAATGGTTTCCTGTCTCTCTGTGCAGCCCTGTGATTGGCTGGAGAATGGGTTCAGGGTGTACCCCGCCTCTTGCCCAGATGGGACAGGCTTCAGCTCCCGTGACCCCGAAAGGGACAGGGAGTATAGATAATGAATGGATGGACAGATATTTGACCCTGACGGTCTTCTCTTCATATGTATATATTTGTTTCAACATTTTAAAGACCTCTTTGTCAGAGCTGTTTATTAAGTCACATAAGAAACTGATTGATGTAAAAATGGTTGTTTGTCTCTACGTGTCAGCCTTGTGAGTGCATGGGGACAGTTCATGGTGTACCCAACCTACATCCCATGAAAGATGAGATAGGCTCGAGACCCCCTGTGCCCACAAAATCTTAAATAAAAAAAAAAATAGCCCACAATTATTTTATTGAACTAATTAAGTCCAAGTGCATTACCACCTAAACATTTTATGCTATAACCATTCATTTCAATTTTCCTGCACTGCTTTTTAATCCCATTATATATTTTCTCTTAATTTCTTCTATTAACAATGTTTCAGTATCTATAACTGGTGTGTTTTTACCTCTGCCACAGACATTGTATTTTTGCCAGGATGTTTGTTTGTTTGTTTGTTAGTAATATCACACAGAAACTACTGGATAGATATTGCTGAAATTTTCAGGAGATGTTGTTAATGGCCCAAATTAAAAATGATTAGATTTTGGGGGTGATCCAGAAAACAATCATTTTTGCTCAGTAACTGTCTAACTAATGATATCAACATGATTCTGAGGGCTAGGTGGGGGTATTCAGGGTCAAGGAATCATATTATTATGGTAACTTTGTCATGGAACTTTTGCTTTTACATGTAACTGCAACATGTGAGCTAGCTTGGTGAAGGTTGGCACTCTCAAAGTGCTTTCTAGTATATTTATTTAGATGCATAAAATCTATACATGTTCAATTTTGTTTTCACGGTTTCAAAAATTGTTTTATGGGTAAATATTCTACATTTCATTTATTCCCGCAGTAATTTTATTTCACTTCTTAATACTACAGCTTACATAACTTGTATTTTGTTCCATTTGTTCAAAAGCTTCATAAGGCTTCAAATGCCAGCCAGTCAGACACTCGATGTGTTGCCTTTCCTCAAAAAAAGACACAACACGTGATGACAGAAGATCAAGTGACCGGAGACAACACCACCCTGTAACTACACCCTGAACCAGCCAGTCCTCCTACCTCGTTCTTGATGGGGTAGGTGGAGTCCTGCTGCTTCTTGCTCTTCTTGTCTGGCCGGCTGACGTCCAAGTTCTTCATGTACGTGGTTAAAACCTGGGACACGCCGATGCCTGACAGGATGCACATGACAGGAGCCAAAACCAACATGAGACGCACCTGAGGAGGGTGAGAAAAGCATTTAGAAGACCTCACTGCAAGAAAGAAGGAAACTGTGGTTAGCAGAAACTGTTTTGGTAAAATTAAATAAAATTACAGACTAAAGGTCCTCTGTTTAGAGCTTTCCTTGCAGCATACTGAGTCACACATCCTTTTTTTATCTGTCTGAGACACAACAGTTTTAATTCTGGGAGCTCATACTGACTATTCCTACACTACGTTCTTTCGCAGTCTTTTACAAGATCTTTTCCTTGTACACAAAAACCCATGACCTATCTTAACTGACAAGACCATAAAAGCAACTTTCCTTTATTTTAAGATAATTTTGGGGTATTTTATGCCTTCATTTGCAGGAGAAAGAGATAGTGGATATGCTTGTGAAGGGGGTTGAGAGATAGTAGGGGGAGAACACAGCATATTGGACACAGGCAGGATTTTAACACAGGTCAGCAGAGGCATGTACAGTTGGGGACAAAAATTATAGCACCCTCCGCCCAAAAATATAATTTTTTTAAAAGTATTTCCCAAGTGCTTTTAAACAGAGAAGCCCATTTGTACTTCCTAGTTTTATTTTGGATGCTTACATTATTTAAGTTTGCACACAGAAATGAAAATATTCCACAAAAAGAAAACACTACCAGTGTAATAATTATTAGCCCCTTGGATCCTAGTGGACAATTGTATATCCTTTCTGCTAGATAACAGCCTGTAGTCGTTAGTGGTAGTTTCAATAAGACTGACACTTCTTTAGAGGAATCTTAGCCCATTCTTCTTTGGCAAATCTCTCAAGCTCTTTTAGATGTGATGGCCTTCTAGCATGGACATTCTTCTTTAGGCCACCCCAGATATTTCCAGTGGGATTTTAGTCAGGGCTTTGTGCAGGCCACTCATTTACAGTCACTTTGGTCTTCTGGAGATACTTCTTCACCAAGAGTAACGTATGTTTTGGATTATTATCGTGTTGGAAGATGAAGCAAAGACTTAGACCCAGTTTTACTGCTGACTGCTTCAGATTTTCTTTCAAAGCTCCTCATATCTTTAGCACTCAAGTATCCCCACAGAATAATACTACCACCACTGTGTTTCACTGTGACAGTGTTTTTTTGGTTGTATGCCTCTCTCCTTTTCCTCCAAACATAAGCAGTATCTCTATGGCCAAAGAGCTCAAGTTTAGGCTCAGAAGACCATAGGACATGATTCCAGTATGTATAATCTTTCTCCAGGATGTCCTGAGCATGCTCAAGTCTGGCTAGAGTTTTCCTTGTTGGAAACCTGTACAGATAGGGATTGTCTCCTTAAGACTTTGGCTGTGTCCGAAATGGCATACTAATGTCCTACTCATACTAAGTGTGACGTCAACATGAGTATGTAGTGTGTTCACATTAGATAATAAGATAAGATTGAGTGTGCGAGAAATACCCGGATGTATACTATATCGGAAAAAATTTGAAGTACCCAAGGTGGGCATACTAGTGACACTCAAACACCCCATAATGCATTGCGCCATGCAAGACTGACCGGCATTCAGCTAAAAATCGGCCACTAGCAAACTTCCTGTTTTCAAAATAAACGCGTCTTTTATTATCCCCTTTTAGTTCTTTAACGCTTTTGTAAATTGGCTCTTGTTTTGGAGCCGACCGGAAGTTTCTTCGATAGCATAATAGCGCGCATAGCGGAATGTCCGAAATGAAATTTGTATCCGTGCGTTTTATGGCTCAAATGACCACATTCTGGTATTCTACGTGGTGACTTTCTCGCCTGAAATGCTCTCTGAACTTTCAAATGTGGCGAATCAACAGAGATATTTGATAGCCTGTGTGCTTCGGATTTTTGTCGTCGGAGGTTTGAAATGCATCATGGGAAACTTAGTAGTATACTACAGTGTGAACGGTTGGCATCCTAATCATATTTATAGTATGTAGTATACAGTATATACACATGAGTTTGTAGTATGTAGTACGTTAGTATGCATTTCGGACACGGCCTCAGATTCCTGCTGTGGCCAAGTCATTCACCAGTGTCTTGGCAGTTATTCTGGGGTCTTAAGTTACATCTCCCTAGTTTTCTTTCCAGGGTCTACAAAACCTTTCCCTTCCTCCCTCTGCTGCACTTGTTCTGTACTGTGGCCGTCTTTGAATTTCTGGATTACACCTCTCACTCCAAGTTATTTACACTTGGAAGTGCTTGTACAGCTTTGACTAACCTTCTCCTGCTTTGTGTGCATCAATAATTCTTTTTCTCAAGTCCAAACTGATTTCGTTAATTTTTGGCATGGTGCCTTCTCAACTGACAATGGCCCATACTGAGGCTTTCATACCCTGTTTTAACTTCATCATTGAAATGACCTGCTCATCTCTAAGCACATCAACTGTGAAGTCAAAGCACATCATTATAAAAAAAAAAAAAAAGTGGTTTGTGCAATTACTTAAAGGATAACTTCGGTTCCTGCAGCTTTTACATTGTTTATAGAATGAAGAACAACAATATACTCACCCAGAAGGCTTTCCTGATGCAAACGGTGCTTCGGGAGATATTTAGATCCAAAATCGAGCAGCGGACACCGATATAATGGTAGCCTGTAGGGCATAGATCGCTTCGCTTCCTAAAAACTGCATTAATCGTCCAAAAACTCATGTTTTTCACCAATTTTCCATCATGATCCGCCCGGAGTGAACGGCCATTGCAGCCAGTGACTCTCCACACAGCGCTGTGTGCCTGTACTAACCTCTAAACAGACGAGTCTGTTTGCATGCCCTTCGCGCATGCGCAGTACTCTCTGGAGCGTTGAGATCGCTTCCTCATTTCTATCAGCTCCTTATCTGTATAATCTGGCTGCAAACTGTAAGGACGTCCATCATATCCAAAGTCCTCCTCCACAACATCTTCATACCATAGATATTCGTCCATTTTGCACAAAACTGGAAGAAGAAAGTCGATTGTAGCTGCCCTGAAACAATGAGCCGCACTGCATGCGTGAAGAGCATGTAAACAAACTCGTTGAGTTCAGCCACACAGCGCTGTGTGGAGAGACACAGGCTGCAATGGCCCATTCGGCGCGAATCATGATGGAATATCGGTGAAAAACATGAGTTTTTGGACGATTAATGCAGTTTTTAGGAGCGGCGATCTATGCCCTACAGGCTACCATTATATCGGTGTCCGCTGCTCGATTTTGGATCTAAATATCTCCCGAAGCACCGTTTGCATCAGGAAAGCCTTCTGGGTGAGTATATTGTTGTTCTTCATTCTAGAAACAATGTAAAAGCTGCAGGAACCGAAGTTATCCTTTAATAAATGGTCATTTCTTCAAGGGGGCTAAAAATTGTCCCTGATCATTTTAGTTTTTCTTACATAAATCTGTTTTGGTTTGTAAATATAAATAATTTGTGCTTCCAAACAAATACTTAGGAAAACCTTGAAGAAAAATCAAATTTCATAGGGAGGTTAATATTTTTGTCCTTGACTGCATATGGGATGTGCCTGGTAGCTTACCATTCTGCCAAACCAGCACCGCCAAAAATGCCAATTAGTTTTAGTTCAACTGCAGCTGATGCTTGCTGCTATATAACAGGAAAATATTTCCTTTAAGGTCCTAAATTATGTTGATATACCAAACATGAAAATGAACTTAACAATGCTACTGGACAACTTCAGTGTTTATGAGTGGGTTACATAAATTTAAACCAATTAAAAGTACCAAAAATGTTCCTAATAAGGGCAATATAGTATTAATTTTTAGTAATACTGCCTTTTTACCTGGTGAATAGTCTAAATTAAGGAGATAAGAGGTTTGTACCCAACAGGAACGATATATCTGTTAAGCTGTTAGACAATTACCTTCTCTAGTCCATAACAACATCACTAAAAATTAACTCCTCTGAACACATCTTTCCTCATTAACATTAACAATGTTTAAGTGCACATACCATGACAGCTGAGAAGTACATGCTGGTGACTCCGTACATGATGATGAAGATCCTGGCGTCCGACAGGTTGTTGAAACAGTAATAAAGACCCACTGCAAGAAAAGAGAAGGTTACCGTCAGCCTGATCCAAAAATGGACGTAGAGTGTTTTAGTTCTGCACTTAGGACTGTGTTTAAGCGAGTGTTTACCTGGAAACATGAAGACCAGCAGCTGCAGGTCAAAGTAGTACGAGGACCATGTGGTGGGCTGATGCTCAGAGACAGAGGCGATGATGGGGATGTTGTTTTTGGCATAGGAGGGGTCCAGCAGAGAGTAGAAACGACCCGTCCATGGAGAAATCTTACCTGTGGGAAACACACTTTTAGGTCACTGCAATCAACTTTTCCTTAATATGCACTGTTCAAAAAGTGAGACACATTTAAACACACGTAAGTGGTATTTTACGAGACAGGCTTGTAAACCGTCTTACCTGTCAGCATGAGAACGGTGCCCACAGACAGCAGGATGAAGCCCACCAGAGAGATGACGCTCTTGAATAGCACCTCAAACTGCTGGGCGTTGAGTTTGCTGCGCAGGTAGTCGACGAAGGCATGAATCTGACACAAGCCAAACATCCCGAAGGCTGCCATGTGCTCTGAAGACTGCACCGGCTGACATATGAGAGAAAAAGGGTGGTGTTGATAATAATGTTCAGGTTGAATCTCCTTTTTGATTTGGTACATTTCATCATGAAATTTTGGTGACTATTCTGAACATCTTGACTAAAAGATCTTCTTTTGCTAAAGTACAAGAGTTAAACACACCATTTGTTAAATAACTGGCATGTAAATTGGTAAAAAAAGAAGACCAAATGTGATACCTTATAGGTGGTTCCTATGCTATAGTCAGATGTCTTTTCCAGATTAAAATGCTGAGGAATGCAGCACCATTACCTACTGCATGCAGATTGACCACAGTTGACCCTTCTTTGGCTCTTATCTGACTGCTGACCTAATAAAGCCTCTTCAGTGAGTCATGGTGACCTTGATTATGTCACTACAGTACTTTGTTATAATAGATAACTAGTATGAGCATCAACCTAGTTGAAAGTTAAATGTTAGTGGTGGAGTTTAGACAGATCAGAATTTTTAACATCTCAAAACTAGAACTATGTTAATATTACAGAAGAGAACAGGTAATACTGGACGGCATCATTAGCACCAGATATAAGTAATATTTTCCAACAGTTTTCCCAATGTGCAATACTTCACTGGTGACTTTCTTAGCTAACCTGACACACCATTAACAGTTGAAGAATTACTACAAATAATTTACAGCATCTACAGAACTTCACTATGTGGGCAACAGCCCATAGAAAGTGTTTGGGAATGGGCAGAACCTTTTAAAAACATATCTGGGATGTGACTGGACAATTCTTCCATCAATCACATTTATTATAGGTCAATCAGATAATGTAACAAGTGGGAGCCACTGTCCTGATGTAAAGAACAAAAAGTGTCATACAACAAAACATTAGAAGAGGAGCAAAAATATCCTTTCTGTAGAGAAATTCTTTCAGTGTTTGATTTTCATTTCATTTAGAAATGTGGTCCAAATCTGATAAAACTGCCACTGAAGCTGTTAGCATCTCTGCTAATCTCTGTTGGCAACAAGCAGTCACTTCCTGCCATCTTTCTTGCTCATCGCTCCCACTTCTTCCTGTTCTAACAGATTGGCTGTACTGCTATGACCAAAGACCACTCGTTGTAGTTTGGAGTTGTAAAGATGGATTTATCTGATCACAAACATTTAATCAGGTGGATCCAGCTGCACTGCAAGGTTCCTTAGCTGAGTTATACTAAAAATAACTTTAGTGTTCTTTCTTTCTGTCTTAATAAATTCCTTGCTCTGCATCTGCATTCTGATCACCACCAAAATAAAATCACAACCAACAATCGCTGAAAATGTAACCAAAATCCATCAAGAGCTTTTGGAGTCCTCTTGCTAACAGACAAATGCATAATATCCTTGGTGATTTAAAAAACACTGGTATACAGGTGATCACTCTTAGATACTCTATTAGGTATCTAATAGAGTTCTGGTTTTATTTTCAAGACTCATCAATTAAAAGAAAAAATAACCAGGAGCAGGAGTGTCAGCAGGCTCATGGGTAGTGGAGACTGTACTCCAAAAACATCACAGCGTACTTCGAGTTTAACTTTTGTATTTCTAGTTAAAAGATATGAAAACTCGACACACTATCAATAACAAATGACCTGCAACACAACACACTATCAAGCAAAACAGCAGATGGAACCTCTTATCCTTCTGGAGGACCCTTCCAGAAAACAATCTATGTATAAATACCAATTCAATTAATATTCCAGACTTAAGGTATTTCTTTTCATTTACCTGGAAACCAACAAAAGAGATCTGCATGGAGAGGATGGTTCCCAGACAGTACACTGTGCAGTAAGCCACGTAGATGCGGTGAGAGAATCGTCCTGTGAGCATCAGAACCAGGACATGAAGGGGGATCAGATTGATCAGGAACACGTAGCCACCCCAGGAGGACACCTATATAAACAGAAACATCTCATCAGTACTCTACAGTCTTAGTAAACTGAATAATTCAGTAAAAAAATGATTTCTTGTCTCCTCACCATGTAGAAGTAGGCCAGCGCACACATAGATGCCCAGTAAACTGAGCCTGTTTTTACCGCCTTGATCCACATGTAGTAAGTGAGGAGCATGCAGAAGATGGCGATACCTGAATCAGAGAACAGGGAGGTTTATATTAAAAAATAAACAAAACAACTTTCTTTAAATAAAACTGATATGTGCGTCAGGTTTATACCTTCATTATCATAAGAGCCAGCAACAGATCGAGAGATGTAACCAGGGACCACCGCAATCATGGCAGCAGCCAGGAGGCCGGCACCCGCATCCTGAACACATAACAAGACATTTTAGTGGTCAAATATAAACATATTCACACTAGTGAGATATAAATCAAACACTGTTGCATGCAAGGCATGAAGCAGACTGCTGTGTGTTTCTTCCTGTTCCTGTCTGCACATTCACCCCCCTCCCTTCTCGTTTCTCCAGGTAGGTAGCTGCTTGAGCCACACCTAAGAGGCTCTGCTCTGCTGCTGATTGATGCTGTGTTCCATTAACCTCGGAACTGAGAAGAGGGAACTGGGAGTGACGTCATCTCCAACTTATCGGCGTTCCAGTTACAAAGTCGGAAAAAAACATGCCGATCTACCAGGCTGTTGTTAGCTGTTGTTAGCACGCCCTCCGTTTTTGTTCACAAACACCACATGAAGAATGTAAATATCACTACGGCAGCATTTTTGTACATATAATTTGAACAATACAATGTATACGGCTGATTTAGTGTGACACACACTTGTCAGAAGTGCAAATAAACAGATTATTACAGGAGCTTAATAACTGTTAACACTGGGGGCAGCCATCTTCAATTGTCAACTCGGGGGTGGTCAGATTCCCCTGAGTCCCCAGTAGGAAATTCCGACCTCGGGGGGCGTTCCAGATGCAGTTTCCTACTCAGAATTTGGAAATGCCGACTTCCGACTACAACTGGAATGCACCATGAGAGGCTAAGATAGAGGAGCTGACTGCTGATTGGTTGAGAAGGCTATAGATGGAGCAGTTTTCTGCAGCCTCTTTCTCTTTTCTCCTGACACTGAGCTGAGCCTGGTTGAGTTGTGTACTTAAGAAATGTGGTGGATGGTGAAGGTGTAGAGGTGAGTTGTGGTACCTTTTACATTCAGCACTTAGTAAGACAACTGTTTTACACACTAGGTTTTTCTGGTTTGTGCCTCCCCCTGTATTTATATTTTCTTAAGCCAGTTTTATTAGTTTAATCCTTAGGCGTTTTGTTTGCTGTTTTGACTTTAGGATTAAATCAAAATAGGCTGAGTTTTATTGTACTTTTGGCACAACCACTCTACCCTATCCTCCCCAACATTGTGAGAACCTTTGTTGTTAATTTGAGTTATAAAATAAAAAGGATATTTGTTTTTTTACTTTCATTCTGACTCCTGCCAATTTATTTTGGTTGTCTTCTTTGTTTTACAAGAGGGATGTAACAAACACATCCACAACATATAACATGAAGTATTTTCTGAATATTATCTTAAATTATTTAGACCTATTCAAGCCAAGTAAGTTAAGTCCCTATACAAATATTGGTTGTTGGTAAAACTTTGTAAAGCAAACATGCAGGAGTGTTACTGTTGCCAGAAATCAGTATAACTCTTTAAGTGTAAACCTTAATCTTAGAGAGCTTATTAAAAGACAGAGGGTTTTAAGAGTTTGCAGCTTTACTGAGTTTTCACCTTCAGCTCTTTGGTGAAGTGGTACGTGACAATGGCGGTGAAGGAGGAGAACAAAGGAGCCAAGAAGACGCAGACGTTACGGATGTCAATAGTGATGTGGAAAAAGTGTAGGACGTGGTACAGGACAGCTGAGGTGATCATCAGCCCTGAAGAGAGAGAGAGGAGAAATAAAAGTCAGCTGTGCTCTGAAAGGTCTCTTAGCAAACAGAGCAGGTTTGCTCTTTAAAATGATATTTAAACAAGCTGAGTGCAGGTCAGACTTACCTCAATGCTAACAAATGAAGGCAGCACAATTAAGGCTTAAGGAAAACTCTCATGAATGTTAAACAACACTACCTCGCATTGTATTAAAAATCCAATTTGAGCACCCAAACTGATTCTTACCTGGATAAATGGTTCCTCCGATGATCCTCCCCAGAGGATACCATGCCCGGTCATCAAACCAGTTATGAAACTTATAAAATCCTTCTTCTGCCAGGAAGCGGGTGGTACGGTAGTTGAAGTACCTACAGGTGAGATGACAGGGGATGTAGGACGTCCTGTATCTGAGTGCATCTCTTCAAAATACTTGAAAATAAGAGAAGTGGCACTTACGGATCAAACTCGTGGATGACACTTTCAAACCTTAAGACGGAAAAGAGTCTGGTGGAGAATGCTGAAAAAGAGGGAGAATCACAATTACTACAGAGATACAATGTTGTTTTGTGCAGTAGGCTAGTTAGGGTACCAGACATTCACACTTGGTTTAATGGTAAATGGACCTGAGCTCATATAGAGCTTTTCTGGTCTTTCAGTCTGCAGAGTGCTTTTACACTGCAGGTCACATCTACCCATTCACTCTTACTCACTGATGAGTCTGAGGCCCAGCCAACACAGAGATTTCGAAAAAACGTTCTCCTTAAAGATGGCATCGTGTCAACAAATGTGTCCATCCACACAAAAACGCTGAAAACTCTGTAGTTCATAAGCAAGGCCTGTAAGCGGCACAATAATGCTACCAGACACAGGCACCAAACCAAAGAAGACAGAGAGCATGTGAAAAATCATGAGAAATGTCAACCTACAAGGGTGTTTCCCGTGCCCTCTTGTTGCTAACATTGTTCATAGAGTAGCAGAAGGTATAACAAGCTCAGTAGCTTCTGCAGCACCAGGGTTCATGCATGCGATTAAAGCGAGGAATGAAGGTATGATGAGACTGTTTCTGAAGCTTTCCATATTTGTTGTCCACAAAGAAAAGCCAGGTTTATTCACTTTGGGACCCGTTTTCCAAAATATTCAGACACCCAAGACGCTGTATCCCTGTGAACAAAATACCTTTATGATATTAAACTCATGCAGGTACGCCTGATTTCATCTTTGTGCTGATGGCCCCTGAGTTTCTAAATAAGTTGTCCATCACTATGGACTAACACATCCACACCCTTTATCCATTTATACACCACTGGCATGGCAGTGGGAGCAGCTTTAGTTTAAGGGATCTTGCTCAAGGACACATTGACATGTGACAACCAGAGCTGATAGTAGAGGGTACAATCAGTAAACATTAAACACATGTTTATGCCACAGAAACATGAAACATGTACTATACACCAATATCAGAAAATTCTTTATTTTTACTTACAAAAAAAGAGACAACAGCCTGTACAATAAGTAAACACTGTTGGCATTTCATATGTAAAACTAGCAGTGTTTCATGAGCTTAACTTACTGCCAAGGCATTTCCAACACTGTCGGTTGAGTTTTCGTCTAAATTGTAGAAAATCAACTTATCTAACGATACAAACATTTCCTTGAGAGAATTCCTTGGATCATTTTCTGGGTTTGGTCGACCACCAAAATTGTTCTATTTCACATTGTGCCATGACCATATTCCCTGAAAGTATCATGAAAATCTGATAGCTTTAAGAGTTATTTCAGAAAATGTGGGAAACTGGCCTATCCTGTAATGTTAAAAAATCTTAAAGAAAATTCTTGGATTCACATCAGGATTTGGATGACCACCTAAATCTAATCACTTCTTTTGTCAAGACCAACAGTCTCTAGAAATGTTATTAAAATCTGTTCATAGTATTCTTTTTAGTTTTCCTATTTATTAAGTTACGAATAAACAGAGTTAACAAACTCAGACCAAAACATACCCTCCACTGCAAAGGTAAAAACATTGTCAATGTAAAATGAACGTAAACTTGAGGATAGTCTCTTCTTTCTCTACTGTTTTAAAGAGATATTATCAAGCTTTTAAAATTTATCAGACACCAAAATCATTCGAAAGTCATTTGTAAAACAGAGAATTTTAATGTAACACCACTTCACTCTCCTTCCAATGCAGCAGCCTTTGATTAAAGGTTGTACTCCTGATCTGTTCTTTTCTTAAGCTTCATTAATTTGTGACTGTCAGAGTGACAAACTGTGCTATCCTAAACACACAAGGAGGGGTGCAGGGTGTAGCGTAGGAAATGGGAGTGGTGGACTCACAGAGGACAGCGGCCATAGACAGGATGAGAAGCTTCAGCAGTGTGTCCTGCTTCTCATAGGACAACCGCAGGAAGCCCAGCTTGGTCATTTTGGCGGGGTTAGGGACAGCTCACCGTACTACCTGAAGAGAGGAAGACAAAAAATAAGACAACAAAAACAAATAAATAGTGTGATGAAATGATCTTAGGGAAGTGTGACTTACTAAAATAAATTAGCAGGAATCATTCAGTCTTTATTACTCAGTGATGAGGTTCAATCATTATGGCACATTTGGACTTTTTTCTATGAAAATCAGTGTTTTTACAGTCAATATATTATATGATTTTTATGGCCAAATTGTACTGCCAGAATATCAGCAAATGTTTTAATTTTTTTTTTAAACATTTCATTTGTTTAGTAGGAATGCATATCGGCATCAGCTCAACAGCTGCACTGGCCAGTATCAGTCTTTCTTATGAAAATTGGTCATTTGCAAATGAATGGTGAACAGATATCAGTTTTTAGATGTTTCTATGTTGTGTCAAACCACTTCAATGCTGACATATGGTACGTGTATCGGCTGATTTAGTGAATGCTCTTTATTAAGGGCAAAGAAAATTACCTGTTGGACAAATAGTGATGTGTTAACAGGGTAAGGTTAGGTAAAAACATTGGCACTGTGGGAGAACTATGCCAAAATAAATAATAAGTAATAAGACATAAGTATGTGCACTGGTATCAGCGGATATTTTTAATTCAAATGTCAGCTTTGGCACTAATTTTACACTTTGTGTTGCAGTTATTTTTAACCAGGTATCTGCCATTAATGAGACTGCTATGATCATACTTCCCACAAAATAGAGATTATGAAACAGCCCTGCTGCTTAACTATGGAATTTATTTTATGTAGCATTAAACCAAAAGGTTTACCTTTACTTCAGAGAATTTCTGAAAGATACTTAACAGGGATGCACAATATTATGTTCGACATCAGTATTGGTGGATATCAGCCTAAAAAGTTAAGTGTGGGTATGGCTGCTATTGAAACTTTGGCAGATATCTACAGCTGTTATATTGACCACACATAAGAGCCATATATTGGCTGGAAGACAAGCAAATTACCCAAATGTAGAAATTAATGCACATTTTTATGACTGCATGTGTACATTTAAAATTCAAGGGTTTCTTTTTTTGCTGGAGTTTTGTTAAGTACAGCTCTTGTGCTCTTAACCAGAAATATCGGTTTTTGCTATAATTAATAAAAAAAATATCAGCATATCGGATGTTGGCAAAAATCTAATATGATGAATCCCTAAAAAAAATCCTGTATCTTGCATCCCCATAGAAACCTTTAAATAGTGATTACAATTGTATAAACAGCCAAATACTTCGATTAGCATAGATCTAAAGATTGACTGCACTATTGCATGCATGTTATACGAAATACTTAGAGCTGGATGGTGGTTAAATGATAAAGACTTAATAGCTTTAATAGTAAACTTTTATGTCCAGCCCAACCAGATAAGGCCACGCACTGAGATGTGGCTTCAGGAACCAGGAAGCACCACAATGGAAAACTTCTGCAGGGATTTCAGCCTGACTCCCTCATGCTTTACACGTTTTCACATCAGAATAACACAAAACATGGAGCTAAAATCACCTTCATCATCATCGTCACTTAATGAAATTAATACAGGAGGGTCTGCAAGTTCTGACAGCTACCTGAACAACATCTTGGCAAGACAGCATTATGAAGGCTATCAGCCTCGTCTGATGCACGTTTTAAATGAGTATTAATATATATAAAGACGAAACCGACTCTTACAGAGAGTTAGCATCAAGCCGGCTGAGTTTAATGATCCACAATTCAATTAAAAGTGCAGTACTGTTAGCTAGCATGGCTAATCTGCTGCTTTATACATATAATGAACACCCAAGCCTGGTTCCTCAACTCTCTTATCTAATAACCCACATATTCCGCATCATATCTTCCTCCAGAACAGTCCTCTTTCGCTCAAAATACTGTCATTAATTAGCTAACAGGTTAAAATGTGACATAAAGTATGACTTACCCGCTCCGCTCCTGTTTCTCATACACTTTTACCTCACACTACCTTCACCGTGGACACGTCCCGCCTCCGCCTGGTAATGCTTCGCGTTTATTGGCTAAGAGTCAGTCAACCGAAATCCTGATCGTGCCTGATTGGTTGTTCGACTGTCATTCATAGTCCCTTCTCTAACTTGTCGTTTCAGTGTGTGACGTGTCCTTACAGTGGAAAGGAAGCGTAACTCCCCCTACTGGTGAAAGACTGGAGGGACAGTCAGGATTTCTGCACCCACAGCTAAAACACGAAATATTCATTCTTTTAACTCCTTCATATTTATGCCTAAAATGAAAAAAAAGGCTGAGGATGAAGCTAGAAAAAAAGAAAAGTAAAAGGTGTTAAAACTAAATTAGAGGAATTTAACATTAGAATATCAACAGAATAAACACAGCAGAAACAAAGTTTTATGAGGGAAAAAAAATCTTAAGACGCTATTTTATGTATGAATCTACATTTTAAGTTCTGAGAACTTAGCCTTTCAAGGGGCTTTAAAGAGATTTTGACAAGGACATAGAAAAAAATATTTAATAAATTAAGTTTAAAAAATAAATAAAAACAAATAAATGTTGAATAATTAAATATGCATTACAGTAAAACATGCTTAAAATTCTTTAAATTATGCAAATATCTAGAGGGTAAAAACACTGATGAATCAAAATAAACTGAAAAAGTTGAATAATTAAAAAATAATTTTCCTCAAGTCAAAAAGCTTGAGAAAATGCATGGAAATAAACAGGAAAACTAAAAAAACGTACTTTGAGTATCTGGTAGTATTACAGTTTATAAACATGTTAAACAGCCAATAAAATGTATTTTTAATTTTCAAAATATGTTATACTTAAATTTATTTTAAATATAACCGCACTGTAACTAGAAAATCTTTATGTATGAAATATCATATGAAGATTATTCCTGGGTACATTTATTCATGGTTGTCGTTTGTTTTGTTTTTTCATTAGTTGTTTTTGTAGATAACACTTATACAGCATTTTGTATAAATAAAACTTCAGCAGGAAGAGATACTGACCTCACAATAACTAGTAAAGCACAAATAGTAAGAGAAAGGAAAAGTAATCTCATAATGAAAACACACACGCACAGATAGATAGATAGATAGATAGATAGATAGATAGATAGATAGATAGATAGATAGATAGATAGATAACATTTGATTACATTACATTTGTGAATGAATCAATGTGCAGATTGAGCACCTTTAATATCATTTACTTTCAGCCTCCAGGACCATAGAGGTCCAGCATTTTAAAGCTGAAAACAAATAAAACCATGTGCAGAATATTCTGCTACTGAAACCTCATGCAGACATTGGTTCTGAAAAAACCTTTCAGAGATCAGTTTAGTGCTACCTGCCAATTACTGTTATTTTGTGACTTATGAATTCAAAACTTCTTTATTCACCATGACATCTTACTGGCCATGCCACAGCCGCAAAAATCCCCAAACGCACCAAAGAAGATGATGAATTCTGACCAGGTTTTCTTAAATAAGATGTCTGATTTTTACAAAACCTCACTCACAAACATCAGTCTGCAGGACACAGGCTCCTTCTGTCACTGTTTTGAAATCAATGCCCCCGAGCCGCTGTGGTGAGGGGTTGCACTGTGTGATGGAGTTCTTCTTCTTTTTTTAGCTCGACATTTAGGGTCCAAATAGATTTGCTTCAATTCTGTTCCAGGCTGATTTGTTTGTAGAAGAGACTTGGTTTCCTAACTAAGGATCTTTTGAAGTTTATATGAAATTTTAAATGTATAATTTGTGTGTTTTCATGAAGCACCCTAGTCACATCTATCTATCTATCTATCTATCTATCTATCTACCTATATATACTTTATACTTGATTTTTTTTCATTCAAGGTCTGTCTAAAATCTTTCACCTTCCATATGAAAAGTATGAAAAGTCCCTCCTCACCCTGCTGCTTGCTCCAGCTCGCAGAATAAGCTTTCTCAAAGCGCGTGTTTATAACAGACTCCCCTTGATGTCATTTGGGGGAAACCACCTATCCTGGAGGAAGACCCATCCTGAACCAGGTGTTTGTTCTGGGGCGCAGTTCTTCAGTACGTGATTCCCAGTCTTTTGTCATACAGAGTCTGCTGAAACAGTCTGTTAGTGTGAACTCCTGGTCTTTAAAAATATAGAGACTGTGAATGCTGTGTAGTGTCCTCAGGTTTTTTTTAACTGCAGCTATATTCATTTGTTTAAAATAAATACATTTTCTGAAACTTTCTGACAATAACCAATAAGGGCAGGAGTTCACTGAGGGTCACATCAGAAATTATTTTTTAGTCTCCTTGTCTCTGATTGGATGGATACATCTCAAGATGTATGTATGTGTACATACATATATATTTATTATAAGTATTGGTATATATGTACATATGTGCATCTATAAGATAAAGAGTATAGCTTCAGCCTGCTCTATTGTGACTTTTAAAACAGTGCAGTCTGTCAAGTAAGACACCAAGAACTTCTGATTCTACTCTCAGGAAGAGTGATGCTGTTATTTGGTTTGGTTGTTTTCCTTGAATAAATCAATTCCAATGAAGTTGGGACATCATATAACATAAATAAAACAGAAAACAATGATTTGAAAATCCTCCCCACCTATTTTTAAATAAATTTGCGACAAAGATATTTAATGTTAAAACAGGTAACTTTTTTTATTGCAAAAATCAGAAATTCTTCTCTGAAATAAAGGTAAACCTTTGGTTTAATTCTATACAAAATAAATTCCATAGTTGAGCAGCAGGTCTGCTTCTTAATCTCAAATTTTTGGGAAGCATGACATCGTACCATGCTCATTAATGGCAGAAAACTGTTTAAAAAATAACTGCTGCACCGAGTGTAAAAATCAGAACCAAAGCTGGTATTTTAATTAATAATTTCAGCCTGTGCAGATAATGATGTCTTGCGTATTACCATATTTATTCTGGCGTAGTTCCCTGACAGTGCCAATGTTATTTAATGCAAATATAAACTTTTAATTCATTTATTCAACCCAAATATTCATCAATATTTCCAGTCTTTTGTTGCCCTTGTCCCAGTTTTTTTTGCAACAGGTTGCAGCTATCAAACTCAAAATGAGAGAATGTTTGCAAAAAGAGAACACGGTTCATCAGTCTGAACATTAGATATCTTGTTTTTGTCGTGTATTTAACTGAGTTTAGGCCAAAGAGGATTTGCAGATCACTGTAACTCCTTCATTAACATTTTACACATTGTCCCAGCTTCATTGGAATATTGTTTTTGTTTTGACTTAAAAAAAAAAAAAAGCTCTCAAAAGATAAAAATCTTCTTCTTTTATTACACAACGTTAACTCTGGACCGTGAGACACCATCTTAAGACAGAGAAACAGATCTATGTGCAAGAATGATGAAGAGCTGCTGAAGAAGACTGTGCTCGGCCTCTTAGTGCAAACCCTTCATCGTTAAAAAAATCCTTCTTTTGTTCAAACATATTAACACTAGATGAGTTCTTGTGCTGTAATTTATTAAAAGGAGAGTCACTCAAATGGCACATTATACAAAAAAGAAAAAAAAAAAACAGTTCACAAAAGAAAACAAGAAGAGCTGAGTATATAACGTGTTTTGAGTGTGAGGCACGGGGCAGTCGAGTTTTGTGTCACACTGAAAACGTGTCTGTGAATGAGTAACCAAAGGGCCAGAGAGGAGATAAAAACATGTAAACCCTTTGTCCTGAACTTCATCTTCTTCATGAGGAATCACACTGAGTGAGACCCTTCAGTAAGCCGCCTGTCACTGGGGTCTCTGGCGAGTGGGGGAGGTGTGGGGGGAGGCTAGTCGCTCTGAAGAGGCGGAGGACGTCAGCGAGGACTGCAGGTGGACCGTCTTGTGGAAAAGTTTGTTGCTGATCATCACGACCAGCGAGAAGAGACGCAGCTGGAAGTGACTGGAGAACAGGACACAAAATCATGATGAGATCTTCTGCACTAAGAGGAACTTTGTGACTTAAAGAGGTGGTTTTGTTTATTTTACTCACTACAGCCTTGTTGGCGTCTTGGCCTCATTAGCGCTGATGATGAAGAGAGGGAAGAGGATGGAGAACAAGCAGCCACTGCATGGAGAACAGAATCATTTCTTTGAGTTAATGAAGTGCAGAGTTTTCAAAGTTTTAAAGAGTGAGTCTCTTCTGAAGAACATAATGTCTGTTGTGCCCCCCCGCACCAGTGTTAATTTTGTAGACTAATTATTTTCGTTAACAAGCTTTTCATTTTCATCAACAAATAAAAACTAAAGTGTTTGACAGAGAATTAATCCAATCAGACTGAATTTGGTCATGTAGAAAGTAGGGACAAGTTAGGAATATATCGAATCACAGCTACTTTGGTTGTGTGGAAAGGTTGGATGAGTTAAGAGGGACATCCAACCACAACTGACTTAGCTTCATGGTGGTGGGATAACATGGGGTGCAATCCAATCAGAGCTGCTCTCTTTATGAAGTGATATATTCATGTGAGCAGTTCCACTGTTTGTTGTCAGTTCTGTGATGCTGTAACGACCCTGGTCGTATTTTGTTTTGTATTGTGTTGTTTTTTCTGTGTGTGACGGTGTTGCGAGGGTTCTCCTGCGCCCTCTGTGTGACTGTGTGTATGCGTGTGTGCGTTAATCAGGTGTGCCGCTCCTGCCTCCAATTGGACTGCGAACATCCGCCAACGCCTGTGATTGGTTGTGGACAAGGGAAAGGCTCCATAAAATGCACTCAGTGACGTCACCACGACGAGGAGGGTATCCCCAGATCAGCCGCGGTTCAAACTGCCACGTCAGCTTGGTGCTGAGAGCGATTAGATTTTGGGTTATTTTATTATGGTAATGTAGAAGTGACTTTGTCACCTCAAGGTATCGTTTAATTGTTGACTTTGTGGTTGGTAATTTTGGTTTTTGTAAATAAATCATACAGATTCATGGTTAAACCTGTTGACTGGCTCCGGTGCCTGTTTGAACTAGGTGGAAACGGTTTACTTCATGTTGTGTCTTGGACACCTCTAGACAGGGCATAACATGAATTGTGGGTTCGCCCGGGATGCCAGGTGGCCTAAATAAAGGTGACTGCATTTCACACAAAAGTTTTTGATTGTTTATACATTCAAACTTTACTAGCAATCAGAAAACAGTTTTTTGGTGTCTCATTTTATCCAAGAGTAAAACATGACTTCAGAAAATTCAAGGAAGCAAAAAAAGGCTGTACACTTTACACTTCATATCTTAGTCGACTAAATTTACAGTAGATTTAATCAACTAAAATGTGAAATTTCATCAACTCAAACAAGACTAAAATTGAAAAAAATTAGATGACTAAGTTATGACTAAACCTAAAAGATATTTTAGGCAAAAGACTGTAACTAAAACTGAATTAAACGTGCTGTCAAAATGAACACTGCCCTGCACCATGCCTTACGCTGGTTAAAAAAAAAAGGTTAAATAACTGATAAATTATTAATGATTGATCAGTGTGGCACAATGGCACAGCAGGTAGTGCACGTGCCTCACAGCAAGAAGGGTGGTAGTTGGAACCATGTGTGGGTCTGGGTCTTTCTGTTTGGAGTTTGCATGTTCTGCCTGTGAATGAATGGGTTCTTTCCAGGCACTCCAGCTTCCTCCCACAGACCAAAACCATGCTCATTCGGTCAAACGGTGACTCCAAATTATCCTTAGATGCGTGTGAGTGTGAATGGTTGTCCTGGCTGGTGACCAGTTTAGGGTGTACCCTGCCTCTCGCCAAATGTCAGCTGGGGTAGGCTCTAGCCTCAGGCCATCCTGAAAGGGATGAGCCATAATGGATAGATGGATGGATGGATTATTTACAATTCTTTAAAATTAATTAAAATTAAATTATCCATCTATCAGTTATCTTAACGTCTTATCCCTTTTAGGGTCGTGGAGGGCTGAAGCCTTTACCAGCTGACATTTGGCAAGAGGTGGAGTACACCCTGAACTGGTAACCAGACAATAACAGGGCAACAAAGAAAGACAGACAACCATTCACATTCACACTCACAACTAAGGGCAAGTTGGACTCACCCACAGCCTTGTGAGCATGTCTTTGGTCTATGAGAGGAAGTCAGAGTGCCTGCGGAGAACCTCTGCATGCACGGGGAGAACATGCAAACTCCACAAAGAAAACCTGCAACCTTCCTGCTGTGAAGCACATGCACTACCTGCTGTGCCACTGTGAAGCCCAAAAAGATATTACATTCTTAAATATTCTTATTTAATGATCTATGTCTTATTACCTCTGCCAGGAGAGTTTGTTTGTCTGTCTGTCTGTCAACAAAATAACTCAAAAAGTTATGGATGGATTTTGATGAAATTTTCAGGAAATGTTCAGCATGGGAAAAGGAAGAACTGATTCAATTTTGGTGTTGATCCGGATCACCGTCTGGATCCAGGAATTGTTCAAAGGATTCTTTGTGGGAACTGTGCTGCTTGGCGGAGGTCTGCGCTCTCCAAGTGCTTTTCTAGTTTTTAAGCCTTTCCTTCAGTTTTTCTTGTAGAAACATTTTGTAGTTTTTTCCTAAAAAAATTATAGGATTCTCAAGATTTTAATTAAATCACTACGTCTTTGTCTTGTATAATGTTTTTCTTACATTTTTTTATGTTTTTGTCAACTTTTGTGTGCATTGTTCAAAATGAAATATAGAAACTAAAAGCAAAATAATAGCAACAAAAATGACAACTTTAGGTCAAACACAACTGACTTGTCTTATATCATTTGAAATTGCATGAATTTCCAACATAGACAGCAACTACGGATTGGAATTGATAAGATTTTATTGATACCAGTTCGATGAATATTTTAATTTCTCTGTCAACTTCTGCTTTTCTATGTAGCCAAAAATGAGACTTTATTGGTTTTCAGTGGCAACCCAGTCAAACACACGACACTCCTGGATTTCTGCGCTGCAGGGATAAAAGCTTCTGCAAAAATAACCTTTTTCAATGTTTTACAATTTTTTTTTGACCACTTCTGCCCGGTGAACACCATGATTTTTGACTTCTTTGTTTTCATTTCTGCTGACTCCCTCTTACTGAAGTGTCTTCTATATCTACACAGACGCCTAAATGCTGAACACTCACTGGCCACTTTATTGGGTGCCAACTTTCAACTTCTTGTTAAACAAAAAGCAACTCAACCAATCACATAGCAGAAACCAAATGCACTGATGCATGTAAACATAATCAAGATGACCTGCTGAAGTTTAGACTGACATCATTATGGAGAAGAAAAGTGATTTGACTCTGTATGTGGCAGTCAACCAGGTGGCAAGGTGAACCAACCTGGACTTCAATGACTCATCTCAGTACTTTCTGTCTTGTGGTTTACCTGATGATGTATGAGGAGGGCAGGGCAGTCAGAAGAGCCATGGGCAAACCGAAGCCAAAGTAGTAAGGCCAGTTCCTCTCGATGTTGGACAGCCGCTGGTGCATCTCAATGCCTGAATCAGACATGAAATACATTTTGTTTTAGTTCCATGCAGTCAAGACAACATGGACAATATTTCTGATGATAAATGTTTTTAATCTAACCGTGGTTGAACCAGCGGTACTCGAAGCAGTACAGTGAGTAGAGCAGAGACATGTGGAGGAGGCTGACTATCTGTCCAATGAGATCAATGGGGAAGAGGCTGACAATCATACCCTACAAAATAAAGACAAACAAATAAAAAACACATTCTTTAGTCATCATTTGGAAGGAAATAATTTGTTCAAATTTAACAAAGATCATACTAAAATGACCTTCTCCACTGGTTTCTAACAAAACAGAAAAACAACACCTTTGAGTACGGTGCTGAACACCTCCACTGAAGTTCTAGACTGAAATTTGATGAAATTTTCAGGGAATGTTGGAAATGGGACAAGTTGGAAGTGATAAGATTTTGATGGCAATACCAATACGTATGCAGATCCAGGAATTTTTTTAAAGGATTTCTAAGCATGGTCCAGTTTTCCACATTTATCAGTAACTGGGCTAATTAATGCCCTGGTGGAGGTTTGTGCTCTCTGTGCTGTGATGTATGCTTGGATCTCTCTGGCTGCTGAAGAAATCTACACAGTTACAAATAAAGTAGCGTGAATCTGTACTTTGGTAATGAACTGTAAAATGGAAGTAGTTATGATCATGAATCTGGATATACAGTCACGGTAGAGCTCCTTTATCTGTTAAGCTCAAACCCTTTAAGAGATGAATCTGCAGTATCACCCTGGGGAACAACTAAAAAAACTTCTTTAATTGAAGTTTAATCAAAGTTTTAGATGTCAAAAGTTACCTGAATGAGGAAGAGAGCCTGGAGGAGGAGGTTGAAGAGCATGTCTGCGATGATCTTACTGACGCTGGGGAACGGCTGGGCTTTACATCCAGACACTTCAAAAGCTAGGTCAGCTATGTCCTATGACAGAGAACAACACTTTGGTATGAGTGTATATGTCATGGAGCATACGACAAATTAACATTAGTGGAGGTGCACAAGAAAACTCCCATGAAATTTTAACAGCCTAAAACAGCTTAAAATCTTTTAAAGTATCAACAGGAGCATCTTCTGGCATTATATATTTATCTATTTATACATCTAAGGCTGTCAAAAGGCCATACTCGTCAACAAAATAAGCTTAAGTACACAAACTTCATGATTGACTTCATAAGGAAAATACCAGGTTATGAGTGGCCAAACTATTTAAAGCAGGGGTATGTAACTTGGATGAGATGCAAGTGGAAGCTATTTTACCCCCTCCTCCCTTCCATGCTTGTGCTCCTCGTCACACTCCCTCCCTTATGCACAACCAATCCACTGTTTGTGTGCCTTTGGTTGCTATTAGCATTTTGTAAATGTAATGTATTTGCAGCCAAAAAAAAGCCACAAACATCTCCCCTCATAAAAGCAGCATTACCTGTACATTCTAAAAAAAAGCTGCAGCTCATTTAGATACAAGTACATATACACTGTATTGCCAAAAGTATCCGCTCCCCTGCCCTCACACACATATGAACTTTAGTACCACCCCATTCTCAATCCAGAGAGTTTAATGTGATGTTGGCCCACCCTTTTTCAGCTCTTTGACTCTCCTGGGAAGGCTTTAAACAAGGTTTAGGAGTGCTAGTGGGAATTTTTGACCATTCATCCAGAAGTGCATTTTTGAGATCAGACACTGGTGTTAGGGTTGAGGTCAGGACTCTGTGCAGGCTAGTCAAGTTCTTCCACAGCAAACTCCCTCATCCTGTCTTTATGGATCTTGCTTTGTGTGCTGGTTCACAGTCATGTTGGAGAAGAAAGGGGCCATCCCCAAACTGTACCCATAGAGTTGAGATTATGACATTGTCCAAAATGTCTTGGTTTGAAAAATTAAGAGTTTCTTTCACTGGAAATAAGGGGCTGTGCCCCACCCCTGACAAACATCCCCACACCATAACCCCCCCTCCATTCAGACTGACTCTTTTTAAAGTTTTCCTTTAAGTTTATATAATTTATTTGACAGAGGTTTAATGCTTTTCTGCATGTTCTTGTACTTGAAAAATTATTATAAAACAGTAAATTGCTCTGCCTGTTTTTCAAATATTCATTGTTGTAAGTGTAAAGGGACCAAAAAATATTACTTTTAGATTAATTTATATTTGTTTTGAATAATCGGATGATTTATCTGTAATCAGATTTTTTTCTGTCAAATATCGGCATCACATTAAAAAAAATCCATAACTGCCAGGCCCTCGTATTGGGTACATCATTTAAGCCGATCAGAGCAGAGTCTCACCTGGAACCAGATGGCGTTGACGATCTTACTGAGGACGAACAGAGGGAGGACCCAGAGGGCGCTAAAGACGGAGGTGAGGATGAACTCTAACCAGGACCACACGCTGCCATGAAGGGAGGGGTCACCTGGAGAAAGAACAGAGTGTTTACTGACCGACAGGACCTCAAACCACTCTGAGAACCGGTTTCGCATTCAAAGGCAGCTGTAACATACCGATGATTCTTGCTGTGAGGGTCTGCAGCAGAGGGATAAACACCCCGTAGAAGAGAAACAGACTGAGCTGGAGGGTAAAAAAAAGAAACAAAAGAGATATTCTTTCAAAAAATGCAGAAACAACAGACAACATGGATGGACTCATTGACATTTAAGGGGAATGTCAGCCTCTAGAAAGTTGTTAAAATATCAAAAAAGCTCTGGTTTGAGGATTTGAACAATCAATAATTAGACACACAGCGTATGAATTATAATGGCGAGTATATGGAGATTACACAAAAACGACTCGACAGATTTTGATGAAAGTTTCAGGAGGTGCTGGCAACTGTCCAACTTAAAATAAATTGGCATCTAGGAAACAATCGTTTCTGCTAAATAACTGGCAAATGAACAATAGTATCAAAATGGTTTTGAGTGCTACGTGAGGGTTTTCAGGGTGAAGGAATCATGATGGTAACTTTTACATGGAACAACTGCTTATGGATTTAATGGCAATATGTGAGCAACCATTGTGGAGGTTTGTGCTCTTTGAGTATTTTCGAGTTGTTTATGCTTTGTTGGTGAAAATTCACTACCCATTAGCTTCGATCAAACACTGGGAGTCAATGGGTAGTGTTATGGCCCTTTTCCATTAGCCCACTCTACTCTACTCAACTCTACCCGGCTCTACTCTACTCGCCTTGTGCTGCTTTTCCATTAGCCCCTGTTGCTTGCCCAACGGGGTGCAGTGTCGCTGTAAACAGCTGAGCGGCACTGCGGTGATGTCATTTTGAGTGCGACACAACAATCTGTGGCTTTTTGTCACAAGCCGAGTTAAAAAGGAAAGCAGAAGAAGGCTGCAGGTGGTAAGAAGAAATACCCCTTGAGAAGCACAGGAGAGTTTTGGAAGCTATACAACAGAATGAAACCGAGGATGAGAGCAATCCAGCTGCAAAGAAAAGATGTATAAGGGTAAGCTAATGGTAGCTACCGCTAGCATGCTAGGTCGTGGCGCTCATGACTCAACAATGACGACATTGTCTGACCAATCAGTAGCCGGCAGTCGGTGACGTCATCTTTTAGTATTGACTCTGCTCGCTTGGAACCAGAGCAGAGTACTAAAAGAGTAGGTACTAAAACTAGCTTGTTTTAGGAGGTACCAGGTCAGTGGAAACACGCTGCAAATCGAGTAGGGCCGAGTAGAGTAGGGCCAAAGCGTGCTAGTGGAAAAGGGCCATTAGTCTGCCTCTGCCTACAGTCATCAGATCAACTCTTCAGCAACTCCAAATGATCCAGAGTGCTTGTTGTGACTTTTTTCATGTTATCTATTTTTATACTATGATGAGCACTTCACGTAATTTTTGAAAGAAATACAGATGGAACTAAACCACAGGGCACAACACCACACAAACAACAGCAGAAGCAATTGTAAGTAGGTCAACAAGCACTCAATTTCTGCTTGTCAGGAGCGAACAAAACATGAAAAGAATAAAAAAATTGATGATTCTTTTCATAATCAAGTCTAATAGAACTTTCAGTCAACACATTAAAGACATAAGTCAAAAAGATGCAGTATTAGCAAGTTAGTATGTTGTACCTATATGAACTCGCAAAAACAAAATAATATCTTGTAATATAAGATTAAAATACAAATATACATAAGATATACAACATAATTTACAAGGTCGTTTTATATACCAGCTTGGGGCATAACCTGCTTTTGGCTCTTTTTATTTGGTATCTGGATTGCTGCCCAGGACAGAAACGCTGGAATTTCCAATGTCATTTAACATGATGCTGATACACCCCACCCCCCTTTCTACTGGACAGGACACCAAGTCTGTCACATACGCACTGAAGGCTGAGGTATTTTTACAGTATACTACAATGAAACTATATGATCAAAATGTAATAATCATTTTAAAATTAAAACAAGCTTATAAATTTTCCAGACAGAGCCTACATCATGAAACTGCAAATTTTCTGTATTTATATTTCAAACACTGCAACAACTTACAATTGGAGTGAGTCAAGAAAAAAATATTCTTAACATTTAAATCTTCTGCAGAAAATAATTCACATGACTCAAATTAATCTATATAATCATTTTATTGCCCAGTCCTAATTAAATGTGGGCCTTGTTTTGGTCAACATTGGAGTTAAGTGCAGTAATCTGTGACAAAATAAGTAACAACAACTGCATATACTGATCAGGTAAATCTGACAAAGTCCAAAGTCCAAAATCCACGTTAGGGTGCAGCCTCAGCAGATGAGATGACGGAATAAACTACTGATGGATCACAAAATCAAGCACCAGGATGCAGACAGCAGTGATGCTAAGAACAATCAGCATATCAGAACAATACAAAAATCAATAAACCATCTCTTACCCAGAACACTCCTCCATTCCAGGCACAGCACAGAAAAATCCTGCTCGCTACTTTGGGTTCACTAGAAGAAGACAAACGTTAATTACAAAGCAAGTCACTGTAGGATAATACAGATAACACATTTAAGGTTTCATTTCACTTCATGACAGATAGTAAAAAATGAATGCAGAAAACTCATATTCACTAAGTTCTCACACAGATTTCAGGCAAAGAGACTCTGAATTATAGATATATGCATAAACAAATAACCCAAATGATGAACAAACTTTTCTAAAGCGACAGTCTTAGCAAACAATGTCAGTATGAAGAGAATATAGAACATATTTAAATGGACAAAGGCCAAATCCTGCTGTGGAGAGTTTGTTGGCCATTTTTTTTAGATTAGAGAGTTGAGGATATCTACCAATCCTGATGTAAACAAAAAACAAAAACAAAAATAAAACAAAACAAAAATTTCTAATGTCAGCTAACAGCAGGCTTTGATTTACCTAAAAGTCTTCACTAGTTTCCTCTTAGACCCCTAAGCTTGAGCTACTTGGTCAATGAAGCTTATTAGAAATTATGTATGTAAGAGCCTAAAGTTCCTGAATCTGCAAACATTCAAAACCGGAGTGAACCAGTTGTCAGTCAACTGCATGGCTGTATAAAAATGTAAGTACTGAAAGTTGTAGTTTTCACTGTGGTAGACCTTGACAGGTTATGCCCAAGCAGATTTTTAGGCTTGTATTTGTTTGTTAAATGAGATTAAATACGGTACTGACCAGGGAGTTCCTTGTTGATAAGCTGTGAAAACAGCTCAGAATTTAGTGTTTATGTAGACAAACTTGTCTATGTCCAAACTACATTTTCAACATTTTATGAAAAAACACCAGCATATCTCTACTGTTAGAGGGAAAATCTGTTTAGTTTTGACATATTTTTATAACAGAAAAGCAAAACTTGATTCTCGTCATTTTTGTGTCACTAGGGTTTTTTTTTTCTTTGAGAGGGAAATATTGATTCCAACTGTAAATCAAGTTTTGTTGTAAAAGAATCGGTGTGGTATTTTCAGGCCATATTACCCAGCCCTGCATTATTTGTTGATTTTCTGTTTCTGATCTAATTCCACCGTCTCCTCCTCTTAGTTTCATCCACCAAGAAAACAGCCACTGCTCTGAAAAGCACCGCCTCAGTGTACCGAGTAATTTTTGTTGTAGGATCAACATAAAAAAAAAGAACTGCTAATCAGATAAAACACCTTATGTGTACATTTTTTGGCTTTGATTCACTGAGAAAATCCCTTCAGTTGCACTTCAAAAACCAGTCTACAGACTTTAGGACCTACTTGTCTGGTTTACGCTCCTCGCTCTGTGCCCGCCTCTGTGCCAGGGCCCCACTGGCCCTTCTCCTCCGCTGCTCTTCCCTTTTCTGCTGGATGCGGGCATCCAGCTTGGAGATTGTTCCAATCCCCAATATGGAGTCCTTGATCCCCTAAGAATACAAGACAGAGATAATATCCATGAGGTCTTTGTTTCTAAATGATGCAAATGTAGCAGGTTCTGAGCTGAAAGCAATGCTCGGATAACTGCATGTGATGATTTTTTAATACTGATGTAACACGGCCCTACTTGATTTTCAGCGTGTTTCCACTAGCCCGGTACCTCCTAAAACAAGCTAGTTTTAGTACCTACTCCACTCTGGTCCCAAGCGAACTGAGTCGATACTAAAAGATGACGTCACCGACTGCCGGCCACTGATTGGTCAGACAATGTTGTCGTCGATGAGTCATGAGCTAGCATGCTAGCGGTAGCTACCATTCGCTTACTATCATATGTCTTTTCTTTGCAGCTCGATTGCTCTCGTCCTTGGCTTTATTCTGTTGTGTAGCTTCCAAAACTCTCCTGTGCTTCTCAAGGGGTATTTCTTCTTACCACCTGCAGCCTTCTTCTGCTTCCCTTTTTTACTCGGTTTGTGACAAAAAGCCACAGATTGTTGTGTCGCACTCAAAATGACATCACCGCAGCGCCGCTCAGTGGTTTACAGCGACACTGCACACCGTTGGGCAGGCAACTGGGGCTAATGGAAAAGCAGCACAAGGCGAGTAGAGTAGAGCCGGATAGAGTCGAGTAGAGCAGAGTAAGGGCTAATGGAAAAGAGCCATTTATGTCAGGCTTTACAGTAACAAAAACACAGAGGCCATGTCTTCTCCATCCAAGTAAAAATAAACCCAGTAAGCTGAGCCGTCTGATTTGTTTGTGTAATGGCACAGGCCTTTATTATATGGGAAGTTGATTATGGAGGATAAATGATGATAGGACCTTAGGGAGGGCTGGACATGGTTTGGATTTTGTCAGGTGTCAGTGCTCAAGTGATTCTTTTGAAATGTTGCTTGTGCTTCAATGGTTCCTAAATCAGTTCTTTTAAGAGAAAAAAAACTGGCCTTGAATAATATTTACTCTTGTCGAGGCCCATGTGATAGTGCTTCTGTGGCATGTGAGTTTATTTTAGTTCAATGGAAACAATGGCCAGCTTCTGATCAGGAAACGCACAGAAAGGTCTGCTTGTTTTGTTCTAACATTTGTAAAATGATGCCTGAACGAAGCAACATAACTGGTTTAGTGATTGTATTTGGTAAGTATGTCTTGGTAAATGTGCCACAACGGTGCCAAACTCATACCCATATTTACCCTCTGGTTGAATTCTGTTTTTAACCGAACTGATGTGTTTTCTGCTTAAGAACAGGTCAAGCAATTTTCTCCACTTAATGAAAATCATGCTGTTAAGATTTCAGTTATATCAACCAGCAGCAGCTTTTGCAAAGAGTAAAAATCCTACAAACAGTTTTTTTAAAAGTTGTTGTTACAAAAAAATGAGGGAAAAAAGACAATAATTGAGGCTGTTAGAAAGACAAACATATCTTTGGACTCTTGGGACTGAGCCAGCTCATGTTCAAGCTGATGGTTCACAATGATAAAAGTTTAAGGTGAAGTGGAAAATGTAGGTCGACTGGGTTCAAACTGTCCTCATTTGTCTTGACTCAATACTCAAAGTTTTGGTCTGATGACCAGGTAGCAGTCAGTCTGAGATACAACGGGAAGTTTTTTTTTGGAATTCTGTGCATCCCAAAGCAATCACTATCAAGATGCAAAGCCACTGTCCTAAAACTTTTTACACTGGAAAACTCAGTCTAAGTGAGTGTATTTGTCCAATTTCAAGACAAAGAAATTTCACTAGACTTTTAATACACAATTACCTTAAATAATACCTAATCCAGTTTTGTAAAGATCTTAAAGGGACTGTGAGGAGTTTCTAAATAATTATAAAAAAGTCTCACTTTTAGATATATGCCTGATCGAAATACACACTAAAGATGAGTTTTATAGCATCAAAATAGGTTATCTATAACTGCTATTCCTTAGCCTTCTGGTCGGGTCAGACAGAGCTGGACTGGCCTGGATACTCAAATTTGGGAACAAGACAATTAAAACAAGAGCAAATTTATATTATTCGAACACGTCTTAGAGCACCGGGCTGTAAGTAGCGATATATAGCCGGTTACAAAACTACGATACAAAGTTTTCCAAAAACTGCTTGTTGTCACACATCAAAAACTACCGCTACGTAACTAGAAAGAGATACATTACCTCGTTGCTTTGCATCCTGCAAGTTGTTGAAAAAAGAAGTTGTAAAGCAACGTAGAGGTCCGAGTTTCATTCATTTAGCACCACAACAAAGACACGCTTTGGCTTGTGATGCATTCAAGTTTTAGTCGGAAGTTGGAATTTCTGAGTTCCGAGTAGGAGACTACAACTGGAACGTTCCCCAAAGTCAGAATTTCCTACTGGGAACTCGGTGAAACCTCGCCACCCATGAGTTGACAACCAAAGATGGATGCCCCCAGTGTGAACAGTTATTTAGCTCCTGTAATAATCCATTTATTTACACTTCTGACTGGGGTGTGTCGCTCTAGATCAGCTGTATACATAGTATTGTTAGACTTATATTTACAAAAATGCTGCCATAGTGATAATCACATTCTTCATACAACAACACAGGGCGCGCTAACAACAGCTAACAATAGCCTGGTAGATCGGCATGTTTTTTTCCGACTTCAACTGGAACGCCGATAAGTCGGAGATGATGTCACTCCCAGTCCCAAGGTTACTGGAACGCAGCATTATGACAGTCGCCGCGCGTGCTTATGGGTAGCAGAGTCTTTGTGTCACTGGAAACGGATTCTCCTTACAGTCCCTTTAAAAGTAAAAATCAGGCCTGAGTTGCTTGTAATAATAAGTGAAATAATCTGCCCATAAGACAAGACTAAATTTACTTGAGCAGATTTTAAACCTTATTTTAAGACTCTCACTAAGTCAAACTTCCCTTGTTTCATTGGTAGATATTTTCTCTGCATTACACACCAACACCTTATGTTGGCATTTCATTACTTAAAGAAGGATATTTATCTCGACTGGTTAAGTGAATGTGGATAGGAACAAGTATTTTCGACTTAAAAATAGACAAACATCCTTGCTGAGACCGGAGTTTCTGCAGTGTAGAGTTGGAATACAACAAGACAGAAACAGGAAGGATTGCTTTTCTATGTCCAACTCCCCTTGGCTCACCGGTACACATAACAGCTGTTTTCTTGACTCTTTAAGATGGCAAAAAAGGAAAAGAAGTCATTCAAGGTGTCACTCAATTAAATGGACAGTCAAAATGGAAATAAAGCGTGTGTCTCCGTGCTGCACTGACCGTCGCAACATTGCGGAAGAAGGCCCTGACGCTGTCTGTCATCTCTGGACCAGCTGCAGATCCATCAACTGCAGAAGGAGGGGGGGCTGGTGACCTGGTGGTCAGCTCTCATGGCAGGGAGGGGCTCACTCAGTAACCTGCAGGGTCACACAGCAGAAGCAAAAAGAGTGTGAGGACAAATCTTTCAGGTAAAAACGTTAAGACACTGCAGGAGAGTCATCGACTGTGGGGGGAGAATAAAGGGCGTATAAATGTTTTAAATTACAGACGACATCTAAGACTGTGGAGAGATAAGTTGGTAAAGAATGAAGAATCTCATTCTTCAGATTATAAAGCTGCACATTTAAAATAAATTAAACTATAAATAAATGTTTTAGTTTGTAAATAATGAAATAGCTGAATGTATATTATACCAAACTAATGTCTTCTGTCATGCCGGCAGCTGAGAGCCTAATCAAATCTTTCTTTGTACTTGAACTGATTAATACGAAAACACTAACAGTACAGTGATTGTTGATGAGGTGATACAATCTGTCCAGCAAGAACCACAAGGCATATCAACATTTTAGAGTTTATAACATAAAAGCTTAAGATTTTAAAAACAGTAGAAAAAAATCCCCATATCCTATCAGACTAAGCATAAGACTAAAACTGAGAATATTGAGTTTGTTTTTTTGTCAATGTAACAATTGATCATTTCATATTAAAAGCAGCCCTTATAGGCTGCAGTTCACTGACAATGTTACATTTTGCAAAATATCAGTTCAGTAGTATTGAATAGTGAACAAAACAAATCTAGAATTTGATTTTTCAACCCACTTCTGATGAATGACAGAGAAGTGATCCTTCACCTGTTGCTGTGCAGCTCATATGACTTTGTCTTTGTTTCACATTAGTGTTTTTACCCTTTCATTTGAAAAAAAGCCCAGTAAAATCTTCTTGATACAGAACCATCTGTTCAACATTTTTACATTTATTCATATCCCAGAAACTACTTAAACTACTATGGCAAGTATTTTGTTTGCATTTTCTAGTTAATTATCATGTTGATGTATTTTTTTACTCTATCTGAAAAAGGGAAATTCCTGTACCACCTCTACTGTGTTTGCAGGTAGTCAGGACCTCTGAGGAAAAATACATTTTAGTGAAGCATCAATGACAAGAATGTTCTGGTTCATAGCAAGAAAACTTGAATGATTCATTGCTAATGTGAGTCATATGCTCAGTTCTGAGTATTCATCACTTTATGTGATTTTTTTTGCCATGGAATCAAAGCAGATATGGAACATCTTTTTTTTCTTTTACTGACACTTAATTAACGTTTGCAGTTTGGTATGTACATGTTCTGGTGTCACTTACTTCAAATCTCTTCTGTACTAGAATTTACCTGTTTTTTACTTTATTTTAAAAATCTCTGTGTAAATATAATGAGATAAACAAGACAAGTAACACTTTATACTTTAATAATGATCCCTAAATGTAGACATAAACTGATGATGAGGTCAGCATTACAGCACATGTGACTGATATTACAGTCAATACATTTGATATATATGCTGTGTATGGCCAGATTTGTATTGGCAAGAATCAGGCAATGCTATTATACTGTTAATAATAAGGCTCTGCAATAATAGTTTTATTTTTACTGAATTAAAAAACAGAGTTGTACACAAATATATTACAGTTTCAAATCAGTGTTATTTACATCAAAAGAATGATCAAAGTAACATGACATTTCATTTTCTGTCCTGTCTAGTCTGGGTTATGTCTAGTGACAGAATTAAAGATAAGAAATGTAACTGAGCGACTGAAAGAAAAATGGCTGCATGCCTTCCAACAACTAGCAGCCAAAAGCTCAACCACATTACAAAACAAATATCCCAGGTTTCCATACATAATAAACTAAGTTGATATTGCCCCAAAAATAAAAGATACACACATATATGACACATATCCTAATATGTCAGTATATCAGTATTTCCTTAAACCTGCACTGGCTGTAGATATTTACAGAAATTTTACCTTTGCTGATACAATCAACTTTTTGTATGACTATCAACCAATACTGAGCATCCCTTATTTTCATGCAACCTTGAAAGCTGGTAAAGTTGTGCAAGAAAAAATAGGTCTCTATTATACAGCAATTTGACTCTTTGTATCATTACAGGACTCCTCATGGTGGTGCATATATTATATATGTAGCATTATTGGCTGAGGGTAAGTAACAGTAAAATAAACAGTAGATAGTAATTCCATCTGTTAAGGACTGAGGCTCGGTAAAATGTACAGCTGTCACAAATTTAAGGTGATGGATAGATTATTCTTATATTTCCTAGAGATTTCAGGAGATTGCTGGTATTCGATACGCCAGTATTTCAAGGCTGATTTCCACTGATATCAATACTGATATTATGTGTCAAGGGCACAAAAGCTTTGCTTAACTAAAACTGACCTGTTCTTTTCATGTTACAGTTCATATGTTAGAAACGAAGGTGAAGAAAGAAAATCAACATTTTACTCTTTCATGAATCAAACTTTTGATGTATAAAAATGAACATTCAGTGATAACGAGGCAAACCACCATGTTACATTATGCCACTATTACAGTCCCATATATGGGATGTTAACGTCCAGTTCATAAGGTCAAAATATCACCCGTTAAACTCTGAAAAATTCGTATATCTGCTATTACACATATTCAGTGATTCAGGCAAATATCTGCAGATACCGATATTGGTTCCATAATATTGTAATTCCCTAATATTTTCCTGTAAGGTGCATTGTGCACTTAGCAGTTTAATCAATATTCGGATAATGATCAATATACTGTTGCCTAAAAAAACATCAACTATCACATAAGTAATGTGGAGTAAAAGTCACAATTCCATACACCACATGCCACATATCTCCACTGTGTAGTTTTTTAAGATATTGTTAACTATGACACCACAGTGTTTTTGAGATATATGCTCTTACAGGTAATCAGTATTGCCTTAGGGAGTACTAATATTGGTCTTTTTAATAAACTAACTTTATCATTGTTTTTGTACTCATAATCTTAAATGACACAAGTCTTAATCTTTGTCAAAAAGGAGCATATACAGCTTGGCATAAAAAATATTACAAAAAGTTATTTTACACACTTAGAGAGTACTTTCTGCTTTCATAAATATTTAATAATCCTGCTTGCTTCATTAGATAATTAATCCACCACATCAACCACACATGATGGGAAGGTCAGGCTAAATTCTGCTTTGTCACTTCTCTAACATGGTTCCTCGTCGATAATAAAAAATGTTCACTTTGTTCTGGACATTAAACTTTTACTACGAAGTCACTTAAGACACAGTCAGGTTAACAACGAGGAGAATAATGACGTGTGAAATTATTACCATTAGTTCAATCAGATTTCTGTCCTGAAGCATGTGTTGTTGTCAGTCAATGTCCCTGTAATTATGGATGCTAACGCTAATGTCTGCTCAGTAACTAATGCTGATTTATTCATGACAATCATAAAAATGTTTTTGACATGGTAGCACCGTGCTAAATCATTTTCTTACGCTGAATTAATGTCTGTGAGTGATGTAGCTTTAATGATAAATGAAAGTGAAATACAGTCTCTGCCTCTGTGGTAATGTAAGTGTAGAATAACGTTAGCAAGCTGACTCAGTGTGTTAGCTCGTGATAGCGAACATTCAGAGATGATAGGTTTCACCTCCGGCTGACAAATTGAGTCTTCATAATCTGATATGTCAAAGTACGGAGTGTATCCCCGATATAGCCTCACATTTCATTTTTGGACATTCGCAGTGTAATTTAGAGCCCTGCTAGCTTGTCAGTGTGTGCTGCTAGCCAGACGTAAACGTTCAACAACTAATTTAACTGTGGTGTTTTCCACAAAGACAACCTCTGAAAAGGGTTTAAACTCAGAGACAGAGCACGCACTTCAATGTGGTGTGTTTCTTACCTCATGCGACAGGCTCGGGGTTAAAATAACTTCGTCAATTCTTTCTTGTGCCCCTTTAATGTGACAACAAACAACACCTAACTGATACAACAGCACAGCAGCCAGGGCCGTGCAAAACATATTGCGCAAACTCAGATCGCGAGGAATTCTGGGAAATGTAGTTGGGTAGAAAGGGAACGCATTTCGTTTACTTTTATGTGATGTTGAACCCTTGAGCATCCAAAAATTACTACCTCTGGGGACCATCGAGCCAAAAGTGTATCAGCAAAAAAAACTGCTTTGTAATATTAATATGTGATATACAAAATCATCAATAATCAATATTTTATCCTGCTTTAGTTCAGCATCAGTCTCTCAAAAAATTAGTTTTGCTAAAAGTAGGAGGTATTCAATTTTTTCATAACTTTAACCCTTTAATAACTGTTTGAAGACGTAATGGCTATGTTGTTAGTTATGATAAAGCAAACAAAAAAGAGGTTTTCTAATGGGCATTCGCAATGTCGTCGGCATGATTTCAATATGCAGAAAATTACCTAAAAAGTTCAATTCCAGTATCAGCTGATTACATACATCAGCAGTGATATCTACAAAGTACACACATTTATCATGATGCTTCACATTATCATCCCTGCATATGTGACACTTAGATGTAGATCAATGCATAAAAATAGTTGCCCCGCACTTTCTTTTCATTGCTGAAACTCTCTGTTGGTAAAACTACTGTAACTTGTCAATGCGAGTATGCGGTAAGTTATTCTAAAATAGGTTTTCGCCAGCAGAGGGCACTCGGCACCTTAGGCATCAGTTGACACCCGCAGAAGAAGTGGAGTCAGTCTGCGGTGAGGCAGGGCGCGGACGACGCTCGACGTGCTCTCCTGTAAACCAGTATGCTTCTGTTTTTGCAGGTACGCTGGGTTGTAAGTGCTATATAATGGTCAACATTAGTAATAGATCATAAGTGCCTTGGAGTGTCTCGCTAAATGATGAATTCACAAGCTTATGGGTTTGTAGGTGACTCTCTACCGCGTGCACCAGAGATGAGTCCGTGGTAATGGCGGAGAATGAATTGCACATAAAAGCTGCAAAAGCACAAGTTTACAAGTTTTTTGCATTTTAAAGTAGAGTAAATATGTCATGTCAGGAGATGCTTGTGTAAATAAATAGAAATCCTAAGCTAAGTGTAAGGCTAAGCTAAAGTGTGCAAGTGTGGTACAAGGAGCGCTGATCTACTTTATTACCTCCGCCAGGGAGGGTATGTTTTCCTGAGAGTTTGTTTGTCCGTCCGTCTGTCCGTCTGTCTGTCTGTGAACGAAATAACTCAAAAAGTAATGGATGTATTGGGTGAAATTTTCAGGAAATGTTCAGCATGGGAAAAGGAAGAACTGATTCGATTTTGGTGTTGATCCAAAAAATGTGATTTTTGTGAATAACTACTGAATTAAAATAGATATTATGAATCCAATTGCTAATGGTATGTTTTCATGGTCATGAAATCTAAATATTTCGATGAAATAAAGGTAGGACTAATATTTATGGTGAAAATCACAATATGGATGAGGAATGTGGCGCTGCAGGAGGTCTGCGCTGTCCGAGTGCTTTTCTAGTGTTTTCTTTGCGGTCAGAGAGAATGTAAATAACTTACTGTTTATTCATCAAGGGTTGTAGGAAATCCACAAAATGCATTAAAAAAACTCAGTTTAATAAAAAACCTTTTTAATTTTTTTTTCACAAACCGTTAATTTTCACTCCAGAAGGGGTCAGTAGCCGATTCCGAGTTTTTCATGAATTTTGGTCTTTTTCCAAACATCATTGATTTTCACTCCATAAGGCGTCAAAACCAACACCATCAATATTGTCAGGAAATTTTTTACTATTTCAAGGAAAGACAGTTTTCTTTCCAGATGGCATCAGGACCGGCATAATCAAGTTTTTCATCAAATTTGAACTTTTTTTCAAAATCAGCAATTTTTAACAAAGATCTAAGAGGCTGACCGTGCTGGATCATTTTTTAAAGATACCGACAACTACCAAAAGCACACACTGGACGCCCATCAGAGAAGCAAACAACACATGCAACATTGCGACTCGTGCAGCGGACAACCCTTGAGCAGGCCCGCTTGACATCTGTGACATAGAACTAAAACAGTGGATCCAGAAACTTGTCAATGCTGCATATCACATGAAGTCGGAGCAGCCCTTTGTGGCATTTGAAAAGACAGTAGCTCTTCTCAGGAAGAACGGAGTTGATGTGGACACCGAGTATATCTCCAATGTGGCCTGCCAAAGGTGAGCACACAATCAGATCCATTGTAAATTCTGTTTTACTGATTTGACTTTAAGAAAGAGTGTGTGTGTTTGTGTGTGTGTCACAGCAGGGATTAAAGCAAAAAATCTTTTGAATTAAATTTTTTTTCATACCAAATTATATTACCTGACCATCAACCCACTGTGACACACATGTAAGAGGCTTTTTTTCCTGCCTATTCACTTCCCAAAGGTTTTCATGTGAAAAGGAGTATACTGTTGACATGCTGCCCAAAGCCCAAGGGTATGTACACAGTATACTGCTCTTTATAAATCAATGCAAAGCAAAATTGTTCTCACAAGTATTGTTTTGCCAAGTGGACCAGCCAGTTCTGTGCTTGTATGTAAATTAGCCAAGTATGTGCCAAACAGTAGGGAGATGTAATGTTATAGTTATGAAGCAATAGGCTCACAGAAGTGATATTGTAAACTGATGATTATTCGTTAAATCAAGTCATTTGGTGTTTTTGAAGTTATGGTAATGAACCGAAAAAAGATTCCACTTTTGCTTGTGTTCAGATGCGGCTGCTGAGCACAGTAGACTGCTGGCGTCTATCTTCAGTGAGTGGCTCTTTTTACCACAACCCATCGTGCCCCTGTAGTGCCCCCATAATGCACCGTGAGTGTTTAGTGCGACTGACTTTTATTCTTTTAATCATGCGCATCTTTATCGACTGTCCAAGTGTGATCTTACCAAAAGGATTAAATTCAGTTTAACATGGTTAGATTGGATAGCCTTAGCAGGACCTCACCATAACAATGGCCAAACGATATTTTTGCCCTGACAACTTTTTTTTTTTTTTTTTTTCAGATTTGGATATGTGATATATGATGAGCTGTGGGAGGGCTGTGCAGCAGAGATTAATGCTGCACATTTTACAAGTGTGTTGGTTGACACTGCAACTGATGTAAGTGGCAGAGGTCTTGAGGGGATCTATGTGAGGATCCTATGTAGTGTAAGGCCCAAAAATGTTTTCAGTGGAGCACAGTAGCTCCCACATGCCACTGTCCCTTTTCACTATTCTGTAACAAACACTGGTAAAACATGTTATTTAGTATATTGTTTGTACTGCTGTGTTATTTTTTTAAAGTATGATAAACAGGTTTTCCTCTGTTTACAGAACTACAAAAGGCACAGCTCAGTGGAAAGAGAAGATTGTGGTTTTGGCTCTGATGGGGCTGCAGTGATGGTGGGCAGGCTTGGAGGTGTCACCACACTCCAACGAGCAGAAGTTT
The DNA here is from genome assembly GCA_036419115.1 of Scarus forsteni. Classification (NCBI taxonomy): domain Eukaryota; kingdom Metazoa; phylum Chordata; class Actinopteri; order Labriformes; family Labridae; genus Scarus; species Scarus forsteni. The sequence continues at coordinate 28,277,179 of JAZDUH010000130.1, read as the reverse complement.
CCCATCTGATCAACATCCAGTGCCTGGGACATGTCCTGGAGCTGGCAGCAATGGATGCCATGAAAGGCAATGCCAAACTGACAAGGGCAAGTAACAGTACTGAATTGAGCAATGCAGCAGCAGTGTTTTCTTCTCTCCTATTCCACACAAAGTGGCACATAGCTGGCAGAAAACACCAAGTATATCCATGTCCTTGCAAAATCTCCATGATTTGGTAATGATGGTGAATTTAATAGGGGTTGGTGTAATAAGTAGTAAAATTTCAAAATTGAAACTACAATGTATTTAATACATTATTTCTCTCACTTCTGTAATTCTGTTATCATTTTCAGGTGATGGATGTTCTGAAAGCACTGTACAAACAGTGTAATTATTCCTGAAAGGCGTGGAGAGAACTGGAAGAGCTGTCAGATGCACTCCACCAAAAGATTTGGAGGCCAACAAACCAGGGAGAGAAAAGGTGGCTCCCACACTTGCAGAGGACACTCGGGACACTTCTGAAAAATTATCCAGTGAGGAATCCACACAGCTGAGAAACGAGATGCCACTCGATTCACGGTATGTCCTCACCCAGAGCCACTTACTGACTGTAAGCAGATGCGACAACAATAACCGTAGCCACGGCTGTGAGAGCTAGCTTCTTATAGCGAGAAATTTTAAAATGGGGCCAACAACTAAAAACACGAGTAATATTTACTTGATGATAAATTATTTACTTATAATTTGGTGCTTCCTTCTGTCTCCGCTCTGCTTTGTGCCAGCAAGCATGGTGTATTATGGGAAATTCTCTTACCCCTTGATTTCACCCCGGTCTGTCTTCGTTTCGAGGGCTGTGTAGCCCTTGGTCTTGGCCCTTCCCCTTAGCCTTACGGAGTATTGGGACACCCCTTCACTTGATGTGAACGTGCAAAACCAAGGTCCAAGGGGTACAATTGGGATTCACCCTTAGCCTCATGCTTCAGGAGGATGGTCTTACCCTCCCCAGGACACTGCTGCCTTTGAAACTGCAGTGCTAATGGTGATAGGCTTTCTGGCACAAACTCAAGAGGGAAGCTTTCACAATGTACAGTTGGTGCGGCGTCAGAACTGGCATTGTTGAGTTTTTCATGAAATTTGGACCTTTTATCAAAAATCGTCTATTTTCACTCTAGACTGTGAGAAGACTGGTGTTCTGTAGATTTTGCTGCCTTGTCAGATATTACTACGGCTACTTTTTCTGATGGATGCATCTTTCACTTATTACTGCTTTGTCAAATTTTGCTAGTGCTGGTTTTTCCTATAACTGCATCCATTGTAGTTGCATCTATCTAATTGTGCTAGTGTTACCATGATAAAAAAAGAACCATCTTGTGTTTTCTTCTATTTTTAATCAATATTGTAGGGCAGGAGCACATTTTGATAGTTAAATTGCACACCAATTAAGACTCATGGTACTCAATGCATCAATAAAACTTTAATATTCCCTTCAATACCCCAGTGCCATTAATCCCAGCATGTTTTGATGGGTTTTATATGTACTTTAGGGAAGGTACACATTTTAGTAGTTTAATTGCACCCCATCAAATAATGCTCTCAGCACTCAATGCATTAATAAAACATAATATTCACATCAATACCCCTGTGTCGTTAATCTCAAAGGTATGAAGTGGGCCTGGGCTCTGCCGTGCAAACATGCCCTGATCAACTGCAATTCTATTTGGATATTGGTAGGGCACAGTCTTTGTCTTGAAGAATGAATCAGCCATCACAGCAAAGTGGCATGGTGTCTAGCAAGGCAGAAAGGAAATTACCACAAGTTTTTGTAGCCATTATTGAGATTAACTTTGAATGAACGTCATAATTCAGTCAGCCACAATACAGTTAATTATTTAAAAAAAAAAAAAAAACACTTGCCTGTTTTCTTCCATTTACACATAATCTGCTACAGAGCGCAAATATGAAAATTTCATTTTTTTGTTAATGTATTTTTGGGGTATTTTGTGCCTTTATTGATAGGAGAGAATGACAGAGGATAGGCTTGTTAGAGAGGGTGAGAGTAGGGGAAGACACTCTGCAAACTGGCTACAGGTTTGATACGAACCCAGGCCGACAGAAGTATGTATATGTGAAGTGCCTGGTTGCTGACCACTCCAGCAAACTAGCCCCCCGAATAATTCAATTTTTATCCCATTGCATTACAATACATTATGTTCAACACTTCCTTTTCTTACATCATTAGCCAGTTAGTTGGTCCCATGCAGGGTTAGAAAAGATATGCCACAGAGCTTTAAAGGGCCAATGACAGCTTCCACCTGGCACACAATCTTTTGCATTCCACAGCCTTAGCCTCTTAGAGAGTGGAATTTATGAGCATATATCACACCACTAATTGGACAGTTATTCAAATCGATACTATTCTGTAAGCTTGGCAGTAAATTGCAGTTTTAGCTGCAATTTTTACGCTATTATATATTTTTCTTTTTTTTAAATGGTCTCTGTGCTCATTGATCTTTTTTAAACACATTGCTGTTATTTTGAACACAACTGTGTGAGGCAATGACATAGTGGCATTTTCATTGTTACAACTGTCTTGTGGCAGAAGTCTGACTCCTTTGACATGGCTTTATGTGGCTGATGCTGTACCTCATTCCAGATCATTGCAATCAGGACGAGAGAGTGAGACGAGCTTGCCAGTTATCTCCTTTCCAAATAAGGTCCAGAGAAGTCTTGCTGGATTCTTCCTCCTTTCCTCCCCGTTTCTTCATGATGAACAGAAGAACCTTATCCCCATCATGGTACATGGTGTTCTTGTATTTTTTTTAGGCATCTTTTGGCATATGCCTGCTTCTGGTAGTCCAAGCTCAATTAAATTTTTTACTGAAGCTTTTTCTTTGTTATTGTCCATCCCCCTTTTTTTCATCCACTACCAGTCAGAAGTGGTCTCATCTGGGAGATTTATGCTGGAAAGCTGACATTAAAGTACTAAAAGAAAGGAAAAGTTTCAGAGGGAGACTGTGCATGGAGATCATGAGTTTCCTAGATTCAACTGAAAGAAGCTTACTCGCATGTCAACGGGAACCTTGCTGGGAAACACTGCCTTCCTCCTATATCAACTTGAATGCTGGGAATTTAGTTGCTGTATGGACATTTGCACTTAAAGAAAGCAATGTAACCTACAAGTAAGACATCCCAAGCACTGCCTCTCATTAACCAACTTTGTGAGGGCTCCAAGGTGTAAGGGAAAGCTAAATAAATGCATTTTAGGTCCATTTTTACCTTTTTTTTGCAGTGCATACCACATGTGTTAGAGTTAGTGGCTTCACAGTAGGGAGAAAGAATTAATTGAAAGTGTCAAAAGACTTGCATATTACATGTGCATATTGGTCATAATGGTTGAGCGTAAGGATGTACCGAATATTCGGTGGCCGAATATATTCGGCCGAATAATGCAAAAAAGCCATATTCAGCCTTCGTGGAGTAAGGTAATAGCAAGGCCGAAGAGTACCGTGTGACGCAGTGACGAAATCAACTACATCATTGCGTGTGACTTTGGCTAAGCAGACTTTAAAAAAAAAAAAAGACTAAGGCCGTCACTTTTCCTAAAAATCAAACTCAAACATGCACCCAAATAATCGAAGACCCCACCCCCCCAGGTAGGGGTTGGGACTCTATTATCCGCCCTATTGGTAAAGACCCTGCCGGAGGGAACAGTCACACGGGGTTAAACTCTTGACGAAGCGCGGCTGCACTCAGCCGTATAGCTTGGATGAAAAGCCGACGGCTGAGCCCGCAAATAAGTGAAGGATGAGTGACAAAACTGTATTTCACAGAAAACACAGCCTGGTCTTTGATTTAAGTTTGCCATCAACAGTGTAGATCCAAAACTACTTCCACACAGCTCTCCTCAGAACATTCAGAGCTGTTAATGTCAGCTCAGAGTGGAAAACCTGTTTACTGAGGTCAAGACATCAGCGGATGTGTCTGACGATCAAGCTGCGCTCACAGCGCCCTCTGTTGGACAGAATGGTCCACTGCTCCGGGCACCCTGATAATACATCCATGGCTGCTACACTCAATATTTTACATTCAAATATTTATTCACAATTCGGTTACGGATATTTATTATGCCTTAAAGCAGACTTGTGTCAAAAGGACAATTATTTATTTGTTGGTATTATTGGTTAATTGGTTTATATCCACTTCAATGCACTTTAGTATTTTTTTAATGAATGTTTTGTTTTGTTTGAAGGCTTAGCATGAATGAAAAACTTTGTTGGCCTATTTTGAAAAGCAAAGGCAGCTGGAATATTAAAAAAGTCATAATATTCTATAAATAATGACTTTCTTTTAAAAACATGTCTAAAAATGTACTCTAAGCTATTAATGCACTATTAAAAAATATAGTGAACTATTTTTCCTCCGCATTGGATATTTGGTATTCGGTATTCAGCCAAGCGTTTCAGTTTTATTCGGCTTCGGCCGCAAATTTTCATTTCTGTGCATCCCTAGTTGAGTGCATTACTCATCCTCTTCAAACAACTTTGCCAGCTAATTGTACGTTGCAAGCCACCCATAACTCATGATTTACTGGCTAAAAGTGGACGGCACGATAGTCGAACCTGTGAATTCATGCCTGGGAACTTGATTGTACTCAGCATACTATGAGTTCCCCAGACGTCATGCAGCTTAACACAATGGCAGCCCCCGGTCAAAAGTACTATCAGGGAGATACAAAAAATATATTTTTTTACATTGTGCTACATACATTATCACATTTTCAGTGTATGAAATGACGCTTATGTATACCCTGACGAGGGCTGCAGCTATCGATTCTTTTTGTAATCGATTAGTCTGTCAGATTTTTGTCGATTAATCGGATAACGGTTACATTGCGCTCGCTGCTTTTTTTTTTTTACATTGAATAACTACACATTATTAATATTAGTAGCATGCAAAACAGAAAAGCCAGGTCACTTCAATTAACAACTTATTTTCCTTATTTTGAACATTCTGAGCATAAATGGGATCTTAAAACCAAAATCTATACTTGTATTTTTACTCTGGGCCATATCTTGCTTTTTTCAGTACTTTTTTTTCCAAGTTTGGTTATTTTTATTTTATTTGTATTCATGCTTGTCTCTTTTTGCTCAATTTTTGCCTTTACTACTGTACCATATTGATAATCATATTTTGCTTACTTTATTTCTAGGACCAAAAAATATCATACTTAGATACTAAGATAATTTAACTAGCTAATGTACATTTCTATAACATATGAAAACATTCCCTACATCTGCTTCCTCTACTCACTGTCAGTGTTTCCTGATCTACTCTCTGCAATCAAATTAAATGTAAAGTTATTGGATGGGAAAAGTATGTGGACAAAATACACGATTCTGGGCAAGTAGTCTCCGCATTGATTTACGTTCTGAACCAGCCTTTACACGGAGCCATAATCAAAGTAGGTTATTTACTAGCCCATATCTCAGTTATTGATCACATTAGCTGCTTCTGCTGATGTATCATGAGTGTCATCCTGTTGTGTCGCTCTGAGGACGCACATGTTAAAGCTGTGGTCTACGATTTGAAACCGCAGCCTGCCCCCCTTCCCTCACCTCTCCCCTCCGTGTTCCAAGATCCCGCCCCCAGCTCGTGGCGCCTCATATAAGCCCCCTCGGACTGAGCTACGAGCGACTAGCATAATATATCAGCAGCAAACTCAATCAGAAACAGCTCAGCTCAACTGAAAGTATCAAACACGACAGACATCCCCCTTGTAACACATAGCAGTAGCCATTTCAATTGGACCGGCAGCAATGCGGGTCTGGCGCCGCCAGAGTGGAGCCGATTGTGGGGGAGGATTTATCTTTCTCGGCCTGTCCTCCACAGCTCAGCTTACAGTGCTAACGATTAGTGGCTAACAGGCTAACCCGCTCCGCTACAAGTCATTAGCCAGGCCAGGCACAGACTAACCAGAGTTATTCAGCAGACATCTCCCACTGTAGTAAACAAAGCCATTACCTGATCAACCAGGGGCGAAACGGTCGATGCTGAAGGTCTGACGGCCGGCTGAGGCTATTCGTTAGCCGTTAGCCCGCTAACAGGCCTCAACCCGCGGGCAGAGCTCTGTTGGGCCCCGCGGGGACGCTGCCGGTCTCGGCGCTAGGCTTTTCCGGCTCCATGATAGTTCAGTAGTTAACGCTGCTAGCTGCTCACCGGAGGTAGAGGGGAGGAGGCGGGACCATGACGCACTACGCATGACGCTGCGTAGTGAGGGAGACAGGGGATTGGATAGACTCACGGACCAACTCACGGACCAATTGAACCTTACAGGCTTCTAGGCTTGATTGGTCAGCTAGTATGCAGCTTTTCAGCAGATATACTGAATGGATTTTTTTCATTCTTTTTGGTCTTTATACTGTGTAGATAGGACCATAGGACCATAACAGCCTTATAAACGGTGTTATTAAAATGTACAAAGCTTCCAAATCGTAGACCATAGCTTTAACTGCAAATAAACACGACGTTCATCTGGCTCCGACAACTTTATTCATCCTCAAGATGACACAGACTGACAAAGAGGACCTGACATCTGGCTGCCCCAGCATATACGAGCGCCCTCCTGCACATAAGCCCAGTTACTGCAAGGATGACTGAATGCATGTTTTACCATAAGGAACATGACACAAGATAATACATGTTAACAATCTCCCTGTACTTTAAACAAAAAAAGAATATCCTTTTTTTACTTGCAAATCTTTTAACAGAATAGTACAAGGAGAGTATTCGCTTAAAGTGTTAAAATGAAATCATTAACACAAAACACATCACAAAAGTTCAACAACTTTTAGTACAATGTCCACAGTCCTTCATCGAGTGCTTTCAGAAGCACCAGAGGTGATGCTCCTTTTTTTGTTAGACAGTCAGCAAGTTGTGATTTTGAGTCCGACCAGAGCACCCTTTTGATTTTCTTGTTTTCGATGAGCTCTTTTATGCTGCTTATGTCCAACCTCAGTCTTTTCTCTGTGACCTGTTTGGTTGACTTAAGGGCATCAAACAGGGAGTGATTGTCCGTTACACAGAACAATGATGGTGCATTTTGTTCAGCATGTCCAGTTGTAAGATCAGAAAAGAGAGTGGCCAAAAACATGGCATTGTCTATTCCATCTGACATAGCTAGGGTTTCACCTGCAAGCGTGCTTCGCACCACACGTCTAATCCTTTTTGACTGCCAACAGAGAGGGGAAAACTTCCCTCCCTCTCCTATAAGAGCAATTAAAGCTCCCCCTTGAGTGCCACCATCAGGGAGGTTGCCAAGAGATGCATCGCTAAAGACGACCAAGTTTAGAGTAGCATTGTTACCCAAATGTTGAAACTTCAGAGTTACTTTCTCAGACTTGAGTTTACGGATAACTTTGTTGACATCATGAATAGTTTGAACTGTAGCATTTTTGGTGCTGGATGCCAAGGTACAAGCATCAAACATAACATCAGGCCTGGTCTGTTTAGCAACCCACAGAATCTGTCCTATCTTAGACTTGAGCTGCTCTTTTTCAGTTTCATTCAGGGGGGCGTCTCTCTGTGTGGCACGCGCTGCTTGCATGTGAAGAGGTTGTAAGTTTTCAATGTAACTGTGCTGATGTACCTGTACAACACCATTAACAGTGACAAAGTTGATTCCTACATAGGAGAAGTTTTCATGCTCCTCACGGCCTACAAGAAAAGTAGACTTTAGTTGAGGAACAACTTTTGCTGCAAAGTTTTGTGAGCCTGCCCAAAGAAAGTCATCAACATGGCATGCAAGTACCCCAGTAACCTGACACTGCTCATCTAACCAGTAGAAAACTGCAGGATCTACCTGTGACACTCTGCCACCTGTCTTTAACATGATTTCTTTTACTTTGTTGTACCAGTATAGTGAGGCATCAGCAAGACCATACACACATTTCTTTAATTTCCAAAGGGTACCTTCACAGTTTGCCTCTGGAGGGGGACGGATGTAAATGTCCCTGGACAGCTCCATACCCTGCAGGAATGCAGATTTTATGTCCATAGAGTGAATTTGCCACTGATTTTGGCAAATAACAGTTAACAAGAGCCTTAAAGACTCTGAAGCACATGTTGGGGAATCTTTCTGCAGTTCTTTAATGTTAAGCTCTTCAAAACCCCTAGCTACGAGGCGAGCTTTTGGCACAATGCCTTCAGCAGTTTCTTTTAGGCTACAAACCCACCTGGTGGAAATGCATTTTTGACCCACATTTTCAACTTCTTCAAACACATTGTTTTTGAGCCAGTTCTTAATTTCTTCCTGTTTGGCTTTGTCAAAAGAAATGTCTTTAGTTATCAGTACATCAGCCTCCCTGTCTTCAGGTTCAATGGTGAGATTATCAACGGTTGTGATGTCAAGGGACATTTTTTGTCCATCACTGCCATCAGGTTCAATATATTGCAAGTTATACCAGTTTTTGTGCTTTCCTGTGGCTTTGCCTGCCCTGCTTAACACTTTGGCTCTGTGCAAAATACCATCATCTCTGCCCAAAAATGTTACCATCTGTCCACTTTTGAGTCTTTTATTTTGTGTCAAAATGGGGCGCTGTATGTCTGAGATGGCCTCCCCATTGTGTGTGCTGTCATCAGTTTGTGTCTCATTAGGTGTATGTACCCCACTTGTGTTTGCTTCAATGTCACTGGTGTCATTATGTTCACTGTCTGTAATCTGTTCAACATCTGCTTCATTGTATACAGTGACATTTTCACTTCCTATCTCAGCATTTGCATTATTTTGTGTTGTTTCTTTCTCTTGACCTTGAGTGTTTACCTTACTCAGCCTTGACTGGTGTACTCTAACAAGCATCCCTCCATGTCTCACAAAAACAACAGCCCCATCTTGACCAATAACTATCCCTGGTCCCTTCCATTCTTTACAGTCTGCTCTTTTGTAATAAACTTTCTCTCCTGTCTCATATTTGTCATCTGTAGGTCTGAGCTGCTTGCGAAGTGCTCTTCTTATGCGTTCTGAGCACTCTGCTTCTGTAAATGCTTTCCTGGAAGCATGTAAAGCAGATAGGTGTTCTCCCACCCTTGAACTCATAGTGGTCCCCTCTAACGCAGGTGGCTTATCAACTAACACAGAGGGAAGGTTGGGATTCTGTCCAAATACCAGTTGATGTGGACTATGACCATGAACACTGAGCATGCTGTTCTTGGCCATAAGGGCCCAGTCTAGAGCAGTGTCCCAGCCACACCCATTTTCCCGTTTCACCTTCTGGACGATCTCTGTGAGTGTGTGGTTGTGTCTCTCCAGTAGTCCATTGCTCCAAGGACTGTACCCTGCTGTTGTTTTTACCTCAATGTTGAAGTTTTCTGCCATGTCTCTCATTTCTTCATTATTAAACTCTCCACCATTGTCACTGTAGAGCCTCTGGGGGGGACCATGGACATTTATCCATGAATGGATGAAAGCATTGACGATTTCAGAGGCCTTCTTTGTCTTCACGATATTTCCTGCACTGAAGCGTGTAAAGTGGTCGATGATGTGGAGATACCAAACACCTGGTTCCAGCTTGTGTAGATTCACTGCCACGGTTTCATTATATCCTGAAGCTAATGGCAAACCCACAGCAGGCTTTGGCTTTGTCCTGCTCTGCCTCTGGCACACATCACAGCTGTTTACTATTTCTTGTAAAATAGTAATGCACTCTTTGTCTTTATTTCCTGAGCTATGTAGGAGTCTCTGTAGTCTGTCTGCAGATGCATGACCAAACTGTCTATGAAGCTTCATGAGCGCTTTGCGCTTTTCATCCAAGGAGAGGTTTTCTGATAGTGTGAGAACCTCATTTTCTGCTTGACTCACTTCTGATTCCTTTTCCTTTTGTGCATCTTTATCTCTTATGTCTACGCAGTAATGTCCAGAGCTGGTGAATTCAAGAGGTATAGGTTGCTTAAACATCACAGCTCTGTCATTTTCCATATCCAAAACAGTCCCTGCCTTTTTCAGAGATGCTTTACGAAGCAGCAGTGGGATGTCGGCTTGGACTACCTCAGCTTCAATGTGACATTTTGTCTGTCCTATTTTGCCAGGTAGTTTCACTTTTCTGTTTGAGTACACAACATTTCCATCTCCAAATCTGAAAGGTCTGCAACTGGGTGTTTCTGATTTTAACAGCTGGCTTAGCTTCTCTTGATCAAAGTCATCAATATAGCTTTCGAGCCATTTTTCTCCACAGACTGTGCGCGTACAAGCAGTGTCAATAATGGCTGAGCCCAAAGATTCAGTTAAGAAAATTTCTGCATTGGACATCACGTCCTTTGTTAACAATGTGATATTACACTCCTCTACATTTTCAGTCAGTCTTACTTGTTCACTTCTGTGTGGACAGTCTTTGGCCCAGTGGAAGGTACTCTGACAAACAGCACATTTGGATCTCCTACCGAACTTATCCAGCGGGTTAGTGCCTGGTAATGGCTGCCTCTGTTGTCCTCTTGGTGGTGAGACAGTTCCTTTCACTTTTCCTTGTTGCCTTTGCTCTGTGAAGAACGCCACGTCCTGGTTCACACCTATTCCATCTGAGAAGATCGCCGTCTTGCCTCCGAAAATCCTTTTCAGTCCCGACTTCATCGATGAGAACGTCAACTCCGTGCATGCCGTCAAAGCGAGCTGCCTGTTTTTTCCATCCAAGCATGCAGTGTCCAACAACTTGAACGCTAATACAGCATCTGGAAGCGTCATGTTGTACTTTTTCATCCGATTATAACGCTGCTCAAAGTCTATAATGTAGTCTGCCATTGAAACAGAGCTGTCCTTTTTAATCTCATCAAAATGAGAGTACGCCTCATAAGCGCGGTCCTTTTCCTCCTTCAGAAAAACGCCGTCAAGTTTGTCCAGCAAAGCCGCCATACCGTTATCACTGTCCAGTTGCTCGGCGGGTATCTCCATGGTGGTTTCCCAGGCTCGTCCGTCGAGCCCCAGTGCGACAGCAAGCGCCTGCTGCTTCTTGTCGAGTTCAGTAACCCGCGTCCATATATTAACCTCATTCTTCCAGCATTCATAGGGTCTTGCTTCGTCAAACTTCGGTGGTATTTTATAATTGCTAACCATCCTCTACTACCAGTGTTAACTGCAAATAAACACGACGTTCATTTGGGTCAGACAACTTTATTCATCCTCGAGATGACACAGACTGACAAAGAGGACCTGACATCTGGCTGCCCCAGCATATACGAGCACCCTCCTGCGCATAAGCCCAGTTACTGCAAGGATGACTGAATGCATGTTTTACCATTAGGAACATGACACAAGATAATACATGTTAACAGCACAGACCGGATGTTTACTGTTGACGTGCTGCAGCATTGACAACGTGCTATCTTGCTAAGCTATGTGCTAAGCTAACTCCGTTTGACATCAGACACACTGCACTGTGTTTTCTTTTCGTCCCTTCTTGTAGTGACCACACACTTGGGACACACTTGTTCTGCGGACTCTGTCCTTTCTGTCCCTCTCTTTTCTCTTCCTTCATGATTTTACAAGCCGCGCAGCAGCGGAGGTAGCAGGCACGTTGTGCTACAGAAATCACCATCCGTGTCAAACACCGTGCACTGTTTAGTAGTCCTGATATATATTTTATATGTATAATTACATATTAAACGAGGCTTCGAGACGCGCAATTTGCCTCGAAGATATTTTATAATCGAATAATCGAGATTATTCAGGGAATCGTTTCAGCTCTAACCCTGATGCATACATAGTATATTGCAACAAAAGAATGCCTGGAACGTTATGAAGTCATGACTCGTAACTTAAGCCGTGATTCACAGGTCAAAACTGCCACTGGAATGCAACATAATTCTAGGTGTCTGGTGTAACCCAGGGGACAAATCCTGTTTCTGCCCCATATACTACTCCCATCTCAAAATCTTGTGGTACTTCCAGTTAATCTCACAATGGGCCAGTTGGCTAATTGTTATTCATCTCCATGATGATGCCACATGGTCACGTGATTGGCATGGCCAATGTGGTGCAGTTAGTATATGCTGTCAGTCAGCTTTATTTGAAGCAGAGGAAAGAAAGCATGACTAACAAGAGCTACAGGAGTTTTCTACTGCAGCCAAAACACAGATGGACAGGTTGTGTTTTAGTTCAAACCGAGGACTGGCCAAGTTATTGATCTGTGATGGTGAACTGAAGGAGCCTGTGTAGGACCCAAAATTGGACAGAACGTTGAAAAGTCACCCCTCCTGCCAGGCTGGTAAGGGGTTTTCTGTAGTCCACAAACAAAGTCATACCCCCCCATCATCAAGATTTTCATGAAATTTTGACTTTTTTCAAAAATTGAAGACTTTCATTCCAAACAGTCTCAGGACCAGCATAATCAAATTGTAGGTGACATTTTTACTTTTAAAAAGTAATGGATGATTTTCACATCATAAAGCTTTGAGTGATTTTTTTTTTAATTCAAGGAGTTTCAGTCAAGATGGCTTCAAGACTGGCATCATAAAGGTTTGAGCCATATTATTTATTTATTTTCTGAATCTGCGATTTTCATTGCAGACGGGATCAATACCAGCATCTCTGAGTTTGAACTTTTCTCAAAAACTGGCAATTTTCATCATAGATGACATCAAGACCAGCATCATTAAGTTTTAACTTTTTTCAAAAAGCAACTATTTTCAATGCAGATGGCATCAAGACCAGTATCATGAACTTTTTTTACTCCCAAAAGACACAGCACTGACATTATCAAATTTTGAGCAAAATTTTGATTCCTGTTGAGTTTTTCTCTTCTTTTTATGATTTGACTGCAATTTTTGAGGCCCTCACATCATTCAGTAACACAAATTTTTGCAAGCTGAGCAATTTTGTGATTAACTTTGATATTTTAAGATTCCCCTAAAAAATGTTTCACATTTTGCTCAATTGTGGCCCTTTTTGATTTTGGGAGTACTGCCCCGTCAGATATTTTGTTCCTAAAATCTGAAACTTCATACACTTCTGATTCTGAATGGCATGGTGCAGTGTCAACAGGGAAGCAGCCATTGTGTGTCAGTTGTCAAATTTTGGCATTTTTTGACCATTTTTAGGGGTTTTTCAAGGGCTTACCAATATCCAAATAATAATAATAATAATCCAGTCTTTGTCCAATCAACTTGAAATGTGGCAGCCATCTTGAAGAGAACTGATCATCACTACTTAAGCAGGATTTGGGCTAATCCCAAAATACTTTATTTGTGGAAAATGGTTAATTTACAACCCAGTAAGAAGATGTTTTTCTGAGCATAATTGTGTCTCATATTTTTACTGCGTGATTACTGTCAAGGCATGGAATCACCTGTGCATATGAAGGTAATCAGCCTTAACAAATGAGAAAAACGTGTGGACTGAAAGAAAAACCCTTCAGAACATGTTTTAAGTAGGATTGAGGATTTTTTTTTGTCTATATGACCTATCTTTATTTGAGAGTCACAGACTGAACCATGGAAAACACACACTCCTCCCTGTTTGTATTATTATTGGAAACCTTTGGCATAGTACAACAACAAATAAACTCAGTGTCTCTACATTAAAAAAAAATCGAATCATAAAAAAGGCCAAACTGAAGCCTTAAGAATAGAATAGTGGCGATAAAAAAGTACAAAACAAAGTTACTGAAAAGTGCAATAAAAAACAGACAAAAGTAAAAACAGTAGGGAACACATGGAACAGGGAAGATTTACACTGTAGTTGTGACATGAAGAGGGATGAACCCACAAAGACCAGGGGAAATACAAATACTAAAAACACTGGGGAGAAATCAGACAAATATGGGACACAAAACATGAACAAAAAATGGGTAACTCAACTAAGAGAGAGAACAGAATCATGACAGTAAAACAGGAAAATCAAGACCAGAGGAACTAGAAGCCTAAACAAGACATACAAGGACAAAGTATACAAAATAAAACAGAACTAGCAGTATCATGGCAGAAACACAAGGAAAAAATCATACAAAAAAACAGTATCATGACAAATGTGTTCACAAAATTACTCAAAGTCCCAGGCAAGACCAACCCCGAGTCAAAGTGGGGTTGCTGTCTGCCAGAGCCTCCAACCAGATCCTCTCAAACTTCAGGTTATCTCTTTCCATGCACAGGGTAGTGCCACCGGATGGGTGAGTTTGGAAGGTGCTGCTAAATCAACCTGCCTGCTCTGAACTTAGATGTGGATGAGGGGTAGAGTCATAGTGGGGCTAACTCACTGCCACTGCTCCTCTTCATCTTCTCTGTGTGTCAAATCTATATCCACGGGTAAGTTAGGATGACTTCCTGACAGTACACATTTTCAGCTCTCAAGTATAAATCCAGTCAGATATTGTTTTTGGGGGTAACCTGGCTTTCCAGTGATTTTAGGGAAAATCAGATTTCACTTCTCCTGGTGCACCAGCGTGGCTCGATGGATAACCTCTGTGAGCAGGAGGTCAAGGAATCGGGGCCTCATTTATAAAGCATTCTTATGCACAAAACTGGCCTTGAAAGTGGTGTTAGTCACTACCCAGGCAAAGGTTATGATTTATTAACATAAACTTGGCGGAAGTATGTTCGCACCAGTATGTCAACTTTGATGCTGGTGCATGAACATTTTGGAGACGGGGAAACTAGTGGCGCAAATGGTGAAGTGGTAAATTAAAGCCTGGTTTATCTCATACATCTAATGTCATCACATATCAGACTTAAAGACCTGCGTAATCAACACCCAAATCTACTATGTTATAGGTGTGTTCCTTTAGAGAGCCATTAGACTTACTATGCAGTGTTCATATTTCATACTTCCATCTTAAAATGACATGAAGTGATGAATCGCACTGATTGATTAGTATTATTTGTGACAAGGTGTGTAGCAGTCTAATTACTGAGTAAGCATTGAAGTATTGCAGTGGCACTCATGCATAATGCTACACAATGAATGCACTGGCACTGCTGGCATATCATGCAAATGGTACGATGGAGAGAGCGAAGATTTCCTGACCGATGATGATGACTGGCTTATGAGCCGATTTAGATTCCACAGAGCAATGCTGTTGGATCTATGCGCTGAACTGGGCCCAGTATGAGACAAAACCACACCAGGAACCGCGCCACCCCGGTGCGTATATAGCTGCTGACTGGCAGTCCAGCAAAGCTCTTTCCTGCAGGAATAAGCTGATAGCTCTATTAATGATATGATTAACAATGTATACTGTTACATATTCTGTCAAAAGCCCCTTTTGGGTATGATATAATACAGTTAAGTTTTGTCCTTAGGTTTGGGATATAGAAGTCATTCCTCAGCACAATAATGCCACAGGCCTAATATGGCCAAATCCAATAGGTTTCCATTGTGTTTTGACCTCTTGTTTACATTGGAACAGTGTAAAGAGTACTTGAATCCGCAAACTTTTGAAAACAGGGTGGAGAGTTTTCTAAATGCTCCTCCTTGCAGCTCTGTGTAAACCAGAGTCAGAACGTCTCAGGGTGAAATGCTGATGTCACCGCATGCGCATGCATACCAGGAACAACAGCAGCTTCAATCATCTTCCTTGTAATGTGCTGCTTACCATGCTCGGTTGGTTATCCAGACAAAACTATCCTGACAGATTTGTTGTCCAGACAGGAAATTCCTGCATCTTTGTGCGTCCGCTCGCCATTGTTGTTTGTGAGAAGTTTTTCTTCTTTGTGTGTTATGTAGCAGCGCTGTTTGTGTGCAAACCTACATCGCCATCCACAGGACTGGCATGCACGCTACAGTGGTTTCATTCGTTTCTAGTGTTTCTGTATGAATGCAGATTGAGTTCAAATACGCAAAGAAAAAAAACTTTGCGTTTTAGGTAACAGGGTTTCCGTGTTAACAGGACTTGAAAGGTATTTCGAGCAATGTTTGGCTTCTCAAATGCAATTGGTTCAATTGACTGCCCTCATGTTACTAGAAGAGTTCTGATTGTAAATGAGTTTGTCTGTGAGAACCAAAAAATGTGCATGCAATCAATGTACAAGTTCTCTGTACTTCAAACATTGTTTTGACAAATTTAGTGTCACCATAGCCTGGGTCATCATATGACTCATTCATATTGACGCACAGTAGTGTCAGAACAGACTGCAGGCAGGCTATGCAAAAACATTCATGAGGTACTTTGCATTGACCATTCATGGTAATGCGGGTGTGTAGTGGGCGGGATGTTAAGTCAGTCCACTTGCACAACCTTCTACGTGAACTTGGATTTATAAAGAGAATAGTGCTTGCAGTTGTGCGCACGCACAGTTTTATAAATCAGATTATTTTTTTGGGTGCATGCACACTTTAAGTATGGATCCTCCGCAGTGTTTTATGAGGCCCCAGATGTCCTGCAGGTTCTTTCATATCAGTTGGATGTGTGGGTTTTACACAATTATCTACTATGGGAACCACAGCTGATGATGATGATGGTACAACACTAAATAAAAGTTTATTAAACCAGTCATGCTCCCATCCCATTTGGGGGGTGATATTGAAGTGTATCTAGAGTTTAGTCTAACACCAACTGCAATCAGGCAGCTTCGTCACTGTTTGTCTTTTTTTGTGCCAGAAACTTTTATTTTTATCAGATCATAATGCATATTGATTTCTGTCACCCTAGGATGTTGGCCTAAAGACTAAAATAAAAATCATCAAGGCTTTGCCTTTAATACATTTGCCATGGTGATGCTCTATTTACAGAGAAACTGGAAGTGTTGTATACAGGTCAGTATTATCCTATGGCTACCAACGATGACACACATGAGCTTTTGAGAAAAATCGAACTGGTCACATCTTTATCATGAAAGGGCGTGGACAAATTAATAGATGGCACCCTCACTATAGTTTAAGCCCATGAATACCATTCCAGGGCCTACAAAAAAGCCTCTGGCAGCCATTTTTGAGTTATATTTCATTAAGTTCACAAGCCCCCAAAAAATTGAGCATTGAAAATAAAACAACTGCTGCGATGTAGTGTGCTGTTGAAATCACTAGATGGCAGCAACCCAAAGGATTTATATGTTTACTTGAGCTGTAACAACAAGCAGAGATACTTGAATGAAAATAATTTATTTACTGATTTATGGGGAACAGCCATTAGAAAGGAACAACGCGACAATAGATTAAGATGATGCTGTGAATGTAATCCTATTAACTATCATAATTGGAGATAAAGCATGTTTGAAGGAGTTGTAGTTTTGGATTAACATCTTATTGAAGGGAGGGACACAAAATGAGTAAGAAAACACTCATTGGCTTGAACTGGAAAACAAGGAATGGGTGAAGCTTTTTAACAAAGAGACTCCCCATCCCATCATACTACCTACTATTCAACTGTTGGCAAGAGAAACTAATTTCTATACCTCTCCTCCTCTGTCAAACGTTCAGTCTTTGTGTGTGCCAAACTGTTCAAACTTTTACTAATCAGTCCACAGCACTTTATGCCATTATGTCTTTGTTTGTTGACCTCTCCTGCATATTTCAGGCATTTCACTCAATTTCTTTTTAGTAATTTCCATCATGCAGTCCTTGAGGACACTGTTGCCATTTGGTCATACTGGTGTTGATCTTGTCATATGGTCCTTTATTCAAACCTCTCATTAGCTCCTTCTTCACCTAAGACAGTGGTTCCCAAACATTTCACAGCATGTACCCCTTCAGACACTTGACCTGCAGCCATGTACCCCCTACTCTCATGCGCTTATAGCAGTTAGAAAAACAAATGTGTCTGTATGCCTGCCGCCACCCCCACCTTCCACATTTAACATGCATGACATACAAATAAAATCTCTTAAAGTTAATTATTTCTCAACAATTAGATTTATTTACCACCAGTTCACTTTTGAAAAAGAAATGTACATTTATTGAACATATTCAGTTACGAACCTGAAGCTGTTACAAACTCACCATAGCTCTAATGTGAAGGTCTGTCTGACTGAACTTATGTTACTATAAAAATCTTACATAATTCAGGACAGATTTTCTTCTCCAAGATGCCTAACCAATCCAGCCTCCAGCCTCTCTGCCAACACTTCAGGCCGTTACAAAATCTCACAATGCAAACATTTGCCAGTTTGAACTTGAACTACTACACCAACTGTTTGAAACCTGACAGGTATTCGCGTACCACCTATGTTACTTCGCGTACCCCTGGGGGTACATGTACCCCAGTTTGGGAACCACTGCCCTCAGAGATGTTGAAAGAGCAACATGCGCACCTCACCTACTTCTAGAGACTTAATACCAATTGGGTGACGTGGACTCAGTAACAAAACCCTGATGTTACTAATCAGTCAGTGGGCCATAGAGCATCATGATATTTAATTGTTGTAATCATTTTGGAGCTATATATATATATTAGGCCTGTGCTCAAAATATCGAAACGACAAAATATCGTATCGCACTCCTTTGGGATAAGTGTATCGATACGGATTCTACAGAATCGATACGGCCTAAGTATTTTGACAGTTGTTGTAAATACACTTTGGATAATGTTAACAGTGGCACAGTTCAAGTAGAAGACGAGCTACGTAATGAAGCACATGTTCTAAATTTGAACTTAGGTCTACCATCTTTGAGGATCTGAATTTATGTCTCTCAAGTTGTAGAACCACTTAAAACTCATCCTTGTTCTTTTCCTTCTTATAAGTAAAAAATAAACTTGTCAAGCACTTGGCTTAAAGCATAGTCAATGTCCACAATTTACGTGTATCGGGATACGTATCGTGGGCTTAGTATCGGGATACGTATCGTATCGTGAAGTTGCTGGAAATACCCAGCCCTAATATGTATATATATATATGTATATATATGTATATATATGTATATATATATATATATATATATATATATATATATATATATATATATATATATATATATATATATATATATATATATATATATATGTATATATGTATATATGTATGTATATATATATATATATATATATATACATATATATATAAATGTATATATGTGTGTGTGTGTATGTGTGTGTGTGTGTGTATATATATGTGTGTGTGTGTATATATGTGTGTGTGTGTATATATATATGTGTGTGTGTATATATATGTGTGTGTATATATATATGTGTGTATATATATGTATGTATATATGTATATATATATATCAGTAGTAAAATAAAGACCTACAGATTAGCTAAAATGGTAGATCTTACCATTAAATATAAAAATTTGTTAGTATGTCTATCTTCAAACAATTCCAAAACTTTATTTTTGATTATGTTAGATGAACATGGGGAAGGGTGGTAAGCTACAATAGTCCAAGGGTTACAAATAAACAGCAAATTAATTCAAGGTACATATCTTGATGTTTGTCTTTGAAATCTTTTGCAACATTCTTACTCTACCTGTCGTTCTTCTGATCTTCATCCTCCAAAAATTCTTACTTGCAGAGGTCAATTTTCATTTCAATATAGAGGTAACAAATTATGGAATAACTTTTCTTACCTGTCAAAGAAATGTTCCTCAACAAATTGTTATAAAAGATGTTTAAAGGATCATTTAATTACTGTTTTAAAATAGTTTCTCTCTTTCATGTCAGTTATGTGTATATTTTTTGATTATTTTTTGTTTTCATTTATGGTCAGTTTTTCTCTGGAGTCATTGGCAATACGATCCTTCATAGAACTCGCTCACACAGACCACTTGTGTTTTTTATTTGATCTTTTAATTTCTTCTTTTTTAATTGTTGTGGTATGTGTTTCGTAAATAGTTTGTCATAACTTCTGACTAACTTGTTTTTGTTAGATTGCTTTTTCTTTTTGTCCTTGTTTTGCATGTTTTATGTGCATATAGTATTGTGTAACTTTGATATACTTTAGGTGGAGACTTCAAATAAGCCCTTTGGGCTTTTCGCCTCTTCCTGTGCCTCATAATTGTTATCTTTGACTTTTGTGTATTTCATAATCGTGCAAAATAAATAAAAAAAAGCAACTTTAAATTATCTGATAAATCTAGATGTAGCCCAGGCCTGCTGCCCCACATATGCTTGTAATCGTTCACTTGTAAACGCAGATAAATTACTTAATAATTAAAATGAATATGTATATTTGTTCTATCAAAAAATGCCACCTGGCTCCGTGCATCCATTTGGAAGATCTGACAATAAACAGACACTTAAATTTTCATTTGAAAAGGATGAACTAGATGGGAATATTCCTTAAATCTCATAATAACAAGCTTAATTTGCACTTCATATTTTTACAGAAAGCTGATTTTTCTATTCAAAACATTTTTCACCCTCAGAAATTAGTCATGAAAGTAGTCAACAATCCTTCAAGATCTTTTTATGTTCAAAAAGATCTTGAAGGATTGTTGTTACAAGTGATGTTAGTATTTGAATTTTTGTATTACCTTTGTTTTGATTTGCCCAACTCTTTGACCTCTGAGTGATCTCTGTGGATCAGGACCCCAACTTAAGAAAATGGGCCATCCTACAGTCATTGTTGTACATAATACGGTGCACTGCTTTACTTCCGTAACTAATTAGAAAGTAAAGATGCGATGGGATCTAAAAATGTAGTAAGATAGTCTTGAAAAGTTCGTACAAATCATTAAATTTGACTTCAGAGTTTCTGCACAAATACAAATTCAACCACATTTTAATGGCAAATTTGTGTGTCTTTCCACAAAAAAAAGAAGAAAGATGAAAATGAAGGATCTTGAACCAAATGCTGCCTTTGTGAGTTTTTATTACTAAAGGGCAAATACAGGCTTGCAAGTTCATAGACAGTCAAAGAAACAGAGATGGGCAGTCCATCATCTGCAGAGAAAGTCTAAAGACATTGGGAGAAGTGCTCACATCTAAAGCATAGCAATTCAAGGATATTTGTGTTTGGTATGTATGTTTGAAAATGTAGGAGTGTGTGCATGTAGAGGTATGTGTGTGTGTGTGTAAATCCAAAGACGCTTACCCGGTGTCGTCTCTAACTTATTAGACCAAAACAGCTGATATCTTAGTTGGAACTTCGTGTGTGTTATAAATCTCATCTATGTGTGAGACTCTGCTCTAAGGAAGATGCCATAAAAAAACTTAAACTGTTCAAATGCTGATGAAGTGAAGGGGAGGTCTTTATGTGAGACAGGAGCCCATATAAGCATGCATCAGAATAACATTTCCACAACAACATAAATTACATAAAAGAAACTCAGGAGACCCTGCTCTGCATAGCAGTGGGATAAAAAAAAAGAAAACAATGCTTATACTACCACCTGGTGGCAAATATTTCAAATGACAGCATCACTCACTTGCAATCCCTCAGCTACAAAGAAAATACAAAACTATACTTGATACTGTGGAAGTGCTGAATTGAATTTCATGGAACTCGGCTCTAATTAATGAAACCCAAAAGCCTTAAAGTTTGAACAGATGAAATGCATATCTACTGTTTATGGCCGGGCCTTTCTGTGTGAAGTTTGCATGCTCTTCCTGTTCATGCGTGGGTTCTCTCCGGGCACTCCGGCTCCCACAGAACAAAAACACGCTTGTTTGGTTGATTAGGAACACTATATTGCCCTTAGGTATGAGTGCGAGTGTGAATGGTTGTCTGTCTCTCTATGTGGCCCTGCAATAGACTGGCTGCCAGTTCATGGTGTACCCGGCCTCTTGCCTAGTGGCAGCTGGGGTAGGCTCCAGTCCCCGACAGGGATAAGCAGTATAGAAAATGAATGAATATCATGTATCCCTAATGGCGATATAACCTTTCAAAAATGTAATAATTAATAAAACTAACCAACTAAAAGAGCCATAGATTACAGGAATCCAGAACCTTCAAAACAGTCAACAGCTACCTCGTGCAAAAGTTCAGCGATTTGTTTGTCTTTCCCCTCTTGTACCACTCCTCTCCTCCTCTTGGATCCCTCTCAGTCAGCTCGGTTGTCTAATCACAGCTCGTAGAGGTTGGCTCACTAAATGGCAGCTGCTCAATCGCAGAGTCTACATCTGCTACCTGTTTGTACCAATTAACAGGCCCGTGATACTGCTCTGACACCTCTTCAGTGGGTTAACAGATGCCACAATTAGCCTCTCATTTGAATAGCTGCCTGCTTAGCGAGAGGACCCTCGGTGCATCATCTCCAACTGTGGGGGACCGCCTTTCATCTATTTGCCTTTTTCTTGTTGCCTCTCAAATGAGGCGTGGGCAGGCTCGGGAACCCTGGTGTGTTGAGCAAACAGTCTTTTGAGCAGATCCCTAAATGAGCTCTTCAGACTCACTGTTTCTGCTGAGGAGGAGACATGGAGCTACTTAGCAGAACACACTGCACATGATAGTGCAGACATTTAGAGGTTCTGCATGCGATAATGTTTGGCTAATTTATGTCTTGCTGTTACCCTAATAGGAAATACAAGCTTTATGTTATCTTTGAACTTTTTTCTGCGAGCTCACAGAAAAAGGTCTTTTTGGATCTTTTTGAGTAGACCCACTATGTGATAGTACCCACGTCGTCTGGGTGAAGGCAGGAGTTTGGCCTTAAAATGATATTTTCTCCAAAGTTATTACAGGGTTTTAATGGTTACCATTTTGTACAACAAATCATAGTTGACTCACGAACTTTTTCCACTATGAGAAATGGGAGAGGTCTGCATTGCATCCATAAATAGTGTGAAATAAACTATTATTTTAATGTATTATTTAGTTCTTTATTATTTAGAAAGTACCTATTCAATGTGAGTTTTTTTCTGTAACTGTTTCTCCATTAAAGTGCCTTTTTTAATTCTCAGAATTTTAAATTACTTTCGTCTGATTTTCCTCTGGCTGAAGTCTCACATGACACTGAGCTGTCAGAAAGAAATGGCAGTGCCCACATTCTGTTCAGCAAAGCTGTCCCTATGTGCAGATGGAAGTTGGGGTGTGCAGCCACACACAGCTCTAATAGGTTTCAGCTTGCAGAGTTCCAGTCCTTGCAGCATTGCCACTGGGTGTTTAAAATCCAAAACCACTGGCTGGACTGCTTCCTCTAACAGCCTCTTATTTGCTCAGTTCCTTTCTGTCAAAGAAATGTGGTTCAATGAAGAAACTATTTTCTTCAAGTTCAAAATCACATTTGATCATAATCATAATCAGATGTATTTTTATACCCAGTGTTGTGCAAAAAAACAAATTCTTTCAGGATTGCTGCCTGCATTCACTTAGAGATCCTAGCATTGACAGGTGGCTGGGTTGCCAGATCTTACAAAGAAACAAGCAAAAGGTCTATGTAAGTGAGACAAAAAGAAGCAACCTCTCTGAGTACATTTAGCTACAGCTGATACAAAACTCTGCTGCTAGAGTGCTAACAAGGACCCGGAGGAGAGCTCATACTACACCCATTTTAATGTCTTTACACTGGCTGCCTGTTAATTATCGCATTGATTTTAAAATTCTCATATTAGTTTGTTAAGCTCTACATGGCCTGGCACCTGAGTACCTATCAGAGACGGTTTTAGTTTATGAACCAGGACGGGCCCTCAGATCCTCTAACTCCTCTCTCCTAGTTATTCCACAGAGCACAACAAGAACATTTGGTGGTGCTGCTTTTAGCTGTTACGCTCCAAAACTGTGGAACAAACTCCCAGAGGGTCTGAGACAAGCTGCAAATGAAGAAATTTTTAAACGCAATCTAAAAACTCACTTATTCAGCCTGGCTTTCATGTAGAATTTTATTATTTTAATGACTATTATAATTATTTATTTCTGAGTAGCAATTCTTATTATTTTGAGTTTAATATTTTATTATCTGATATTTTATTCCATTTTTACTATTTGCTTTTAGATTTTGATATAATTCTTTTTACATTTACTTATTTTAGGTTTAATTTTAATCTTTTAACACACTTGTATTTGTTTTAGTGTGTTATTTAGTGTCTTTTTTAGATGTCTCTTAGTTTTATTCTTTACTCCTTTAGATGTTTCTTAGTTTTATTGCTTTGCTTTTTCTTCTATCTGTAGTTATAATTTTTATCATTTTAAATCGAGCTTCTGTGGTGTGCATTAGTCTCTGCATCCTCTTGACATCCTACCAACTATTCATTGCAATTATATTGACATACTACTTAGTAGATGGACCTCAGTGTTTATTTGCAGGGTGGTTAAATGAAAGTTATTGTCATCATTTATGTATGTGTGTGTATATATATGCATATATGTGTTTGTGTGTATATATAAAAACATGTGTTTGTGTATTTATGTGTATGTATATATATATGTATATTATATATATATATATATATATATATATATATATATATATATATATATATACATGTGTTTGTGTATTTATGTGTATGTATATATATATATATACATGCATCCTTTGTCAATCGTTTGTCTTGATGTAAAGCACTTTGAGCTGCAATTGAATATGTATGAACTGTGCTATAGAAATAAACTTTGATTTATGTAAAGATTAATAAGTGAATCCCAGAAAAAAACAATTGTTTCTAACTCAAAATGTATGAGAAAAGCCACACAAACAATTTATTTTCCATCATTACCATAAAAAAGGGGTGAAGGTGTAATTCCAAGACAAACTCCTCTCTTTTTTATTCTGATTTACAAACTCACCAGATCTCGTCTTAAATGTATCGTTTGAGTGTTTTTAATCCAGCATCACAATGAAGGACTGACAGAAAGTCTGTGTGAGCATGTTAATAGTCCACTTTTTAACAGATCTGGTGTTTTTGTCCATGTGGCACATGCAGAGGCTGTTCTAATGGGCAGCCCAAATCAAATCTGGCCTGTGGCTCCTTTGTAGCATGATCTTCCCCATCCTCCTCTCTCATTTTCATCTCCTTTCAAGGTCCCATCTCTTTGATTAAGGCACAAAAACCTGAAAAATATGTCTTCAAAGACAAAATCATGGCTTATATCTGCTGGTTAAGAAGATGTGGGGGAAACTGTGGCTTATTTGAGAATCATTCTGCATGTTTTTCAGTTTTACAGAACAATAGTAACAAAGTAACCTCACAGACAAGGTCAAGGCAAGTTCCTCAGCAGAACCAGCCTTTGCCATTGAAGTTAGGCCTCTGTGTTAGTATACAATCTTGTGAAAGTATAGCAACAGATCTTGGCAAAAATTATGTAGAGTTTAAGAAATTCTTCAGACTAGGGCTGCACAATATTGGAAAAAACTGACATTGCAATTTTTGGGGGGTTTGCGATATATTGCGATATATATTGCGATATTAAGAATAGAAGAATTTTCACCAGATGACTTGAATAGTTCTGTTTGGAAAGAATTTGGTTGACTCACAATGACACCATTGTATTCATATAATACCATTTAATCCAGGCTAAGGGGGTTCATCCGTGAATGATGAAGATTGCTGTATATAAAAGGGATCCAGGAGGCCATGTCTCTGTACAAAATAGAATAGGTTTCAATTTCAGTTGCTTTTTTTCATTTTCCCAATAAATGGGGGAAATGCGATAGTCACATTGCATGCGCGATATGACTATTGCGCATGCACACATTGCGATGGCGATGTTCAAACGATATATTGTGCAGGCCTATGCATCATGACCTCTCCAAACCACTGTACATCCATTTAAAGAGAGAGTTAATCACAGAGCCAATAATGATATCAAATCTAGACGTTAGCCTCTGAATCATGGTGGGGAAACACTATCCCTCAGTGTGGTTTGCTTTCTATTTTTTCCCCAAGAATCCATATTATTTAAAAAATGAACCAGTTATTCTTAACTGTGTCATTTCCTCAGGCTCCGTGCATGCACCCATATAAAAAATCCTAATTAAAGAGAGGAGGCACAAATATCTAGAAAATGCTGTCTGTAATTCTAGGTGGATCATTTCTTACTAAACCCTTTCCAAAACTCCTCAAGTAAATGTCGAGGAAGCAGTGTTTATATGAAGTCTGGGGCATGGACGGTGACGTGGAACAACACAATGACAGCACTGTTACCAGGGGCTAAGTGCTAATCTGGAGTGGGGAAGAAAAAATGGAATTCTCAGAGGATGTTTAAGTAAAAAAGAGGCTTACTGGTGTGGTTCTGCCCTAGTTCTCACCACTATGTCTGTATGTGAGTATGAGATGGTTGTACATGTATAAGTGTGCATGCATGTGTGTGTTTGTGCTCAGCTTCCTTGCATGCATGTGCACTAACATGCCGCAGTGTGTGGAGTATCATACTGTAATCCTGCCTGTGTGTGCATGGATCAAACCACATGTGTCATTTTTGCACAAGGAGTATGATCAATGCAACATTGGTGAGCAGCCAATGAGGAGCGAGCTCCTGTTACTGGGCAGTTATGTGTTTATTTTCCCCCCCTCTGTTCTTTCGTGAGGTCGATGTCACGCGTCAAGCCTCATAGACTCTCAGATCAGCATGAGTCTTTACGACACACCAGGGTCCTGCGGTTGTGATGAACATCAGCACTCTCACTGGTTTTGTAGGTCAACCAGTATTGAGCTACGGGTGCAGCCCTGCTCCAAACACATGTACGTTTTTGCACAGCTTTTAGTCACAGAGCAAAGGTCAGAGAGGAAACTGTGTGCAAAAGTCCCGGAGATTGGCTGAGGTCAATGAAGGAAAAGCTCCATGGATTCTTTTTCTGTAATCTGCAAGTCTAATCTATGAAACTTCACTGAAAACATTCCGAATTTACACTGCTACCTCTGAGGCACAGTCATCTTATAGAGCTGCACAATGAATCACACTTTAAACGTAGTTGCATTCTGAGCTTTCACAGTTCATCTCAGAAAGGTCTGAATCTGTTGCAGTGACAGATGTTTAAATGAATATCTCATAAACATTGATTAACAAATTTAGTATTTGAAATATACTTAAACATCAACTGTAACATAACCCTCTGAAGTGTGGAAGTAAGATAAGGTAATTGCTAAACTTAATGGAAGAATCTAATTTATTGAGGTGCAGCATTGCAGTTATTGCACTTAGATACTTTTAAATACCATATGGATGTTTAACAGTTGGCTGACTATAAGGTTGACCATAATCAGCCCTTTACCCACCATTACCCCTGCGTTTTTGCTAACGTTAGCCCAGAAGGCAGGCTAAGTTGTGGCTGTGTCTCACTGCAACGACTGGGTTGCGATTAGCATGTTGTGTGCATTAGCCTATAGTGTTTTGGGGAAACAAGTTTCTTTGTTATCTGAGAATCGGCATGAATTTGCAGTTCGTGTTTGTTAAGAACTTTAAGCGGCACATGACTGGAAGAGCAGTGGCCTCTGCTTGGCTCAAAATATGCTGGCAGTGTATCATTAATTCCCTTAATGTACTGATCTGCCCTAAATCTTTTGCATAGTAAGGCAACCGCCGTCAAAACCAGCCATTCTAAACAGAGGGGTTATGCAGCTTGATTCATAGTCTTTTTGGACCAAAGCATGATACTAATGTTTCATGAAGACATCAAGGATCCATATTAAACTGCAGAAAAGGAGCAAAATATGGGACCTTTAAATCCATACTTTGACTTGGCCAGTCCATCAGTTCCATCTCTTCAGCCCCATTGTCATCATCCATGGTGGTATATGAACCCATGACCAATCATATTCAGTCCAGGAGGGATTTCATGATGCACTAAGTGGGAGATGTTCTTGTTTATGATACCACTAATTTCCACGAATTTACCGACGTTGTTTCCACAAATGGAAACCCGATCAATAATAGAATACAATTGACTCCATTATGTTGGCGAGATATTTGGAACAGGAATGTGGAATTTCAATCTGAATTCCCCTCAATGAGCTTCTCTGAGCAGTTGTAAATTAATCACGCAGAACTTTCAATTTTCTTTTTCAGTTTCAAAAACTATAGTTTTACAGCTTAATCAAAAAATTAAAATGTTATTTGCTATTTTTTGCTTTTTGTTAAACATTAAATTTAAAGTTTAAATATGACACAAAAGCTGATATTGGGCGAGAAGCGACACACTCGACTAAAAACACTTACTCAAACCTTAGAGCAATTTTGTGTCCCCAATGAACCTGATGGGAATGTTTTTTCTGCTGGAGGAAACAGGAGTATACAGCTATGGAGAGACCATGCAAACTGCACAGTGAGGCCTTGGCCAACATGGGCAGCTGAACCACTATCCCTCTTGCTGCGAGGCATTCACGTTGACCTGCTAGCCACTATAAGGAAAATGGTATTTTCATCGTTGTTATATAATGTCAAATTGCTATTGTGTTTTTATAAAAATATTACTTTGATTTCTTTCTTTCTTTCCTCTTTTGGTGCAGGCCTTCAGTACAGTTGAATTAAAATCCAAACATTATACCTATCATAATCTCTCTGAAGTTCTGAGAACAATAGGAACCTCCTCAAGAATCATTTTGGAGTATATTTGTAAATTACTATGAAATATTATTGTTGGCATAAAATCAAAGTTTATACACTTTTGTTTGCTGTTAAGATCAAGAAGCTAAAATAGGAGCATGTAATGGCATATTTGACATTCACTATGTGTTTGGAAAGCTTTTCCAGAATCAGAAGTGGAATATTTAACCAGGAATGTAACACATATAAGAATTTTGGTTAATTTTGCTCTCTGTGAACAAACTGGGGTATATCCAGATTTAAAATAGGAATTGATTTTTAAACAAAATCCAAATTAAATGGAGGGTTCATATTGATATCACTATTTGTAAGAAACAGTGAAACACTTTAATTCACTGAGCTATAGGGCATGGTCTTGTACTGACTCTTACTCTGTATTAGTGTGATTTTGTAGGTATACAAAATGCATCCTTTTAACTGTTGGTGCCTCCCTGATCATTTTTAATGTGACACCCGAACTGCTTGATTTTCCAAACTGAAGTCTTAATGTATTAATTTGTGTTAAATCTGTGGATGTAACTGTTTTAAAATGATATTTTGCCAAACCAGCCATTGTAATGAGAGTTCTCTGGGTCTCATGAAGGCTAGAACATGAAAACATCATCTGTTTTCCTCTGTGCTATGATGTTTGACCTTTTAAATGATTTGCTGTAATTAAATATCTCGAAGATTATTTAACTTAAAATCTGAAGAAGGAGAGGGAAGTGGACTTCCTGAATGCATCTACTCAGTGATACAGTATGATACCAGCTGCTGTTACAGCAATGCTTCATCTCCATTATAAACCTGATGCCACAAATCAAAACATTTTAAAACATAACCTGAGGATAAATGCTACCCCTGGTGAGCATTATCAAACAATTAAAAAAAAATCTTGATACTTTTCCACTGGATTGACTTCTTATTTCCCTCTTTTTACTGTTGTCAATCTGTCTATCTCCACTTAAGCAAGAGGTCAGAGCTGATCTAAACAAGCCTGCATGGACAGCAGTGCAATGATGAGCGCAAAGACGTAGTACACACATTATTGAATATGTTAAAATGAACAGGACTCATTTACATGAGGTAGGCAGTATAAAACAGAATTAACTTCCAAAAGCAGTGTGTGTGTGGATGTATGCAGGATCAGAGGACAATATTTACATAATGCAAAACTTTTCCTTAACCTTAAATAATAGACATTATTATCTTAGTGCTATTTCTGTTTAAGCACTGCATCTTATGATCCATCAATTTACAAACATTTACCTTTAAAGTACTAGAACCAGTCAAATTTTCTCATGCTGTCATATGAAAGTGAGCTGAAAAACCATAGGATGTACTTTTGAATGGCATTTTCTTTGTAAACTCATGATGAGTCACTTTTAAGGTCAAAGTATTCCCCAATTTAACTTTCGCCCTCTTGAGTCACCTGCTGGTAGACAATATCATATTTATATGATGAATCAAACTTAACATTTTATCAGTAAATCTAGATGTAAAGGTGGCCCTAAACTCATTGAACAATGAATGGTGAATGCTGTGTTATGTTACTCAGTGGTTAGTAATATTTTATTTAAAATACATATTCTATATTTAGTTTGTTTTGTCATTTCTTATTATGTCTGATGCTAAAATAATGTTTTTTGACTTTGTATAGCAATTGAAACTATTTGACTTTCTTTTAATAGTCTTTTTAAAGGGTTAGTTGTTACATAGGCCTAATTTAAAGCAGTTTGTATTGATTACAGAGAAAAAACAAAATAGTTGTAACAATATTAGCATAATGAGTATTAAGGGGCAGAAAAAATCCATAAACTGACAGTCTGTGACAGTCTAGTTACCTTATCATCCCCACATGTTGTGAAAATAATTTCTTTACACCTCTTTTTGAATTGTTTGATGTTTGGACATTCCTTCAGCTCCACATTTAGACTGTTTCTGAGTATCACAACACAGGCAGAAAATGCATTCTTTTTTCTTTTTCTTGTGTACCCTCATGACATTTTCATACATTTTCCCCTTTTATTATAATCTGTTTTAGGGCTGGACAATTAATCAGATTTTGATCGTGATTTCAATTTTGCCATCTGACAATCATAAAAACATTATAATCGAAGAAAACCGATTAATATACCACACAGTGTGGAGTGCCATCTATGCCAGCTTCTGTGTTCCACGTGCAGCCACAGCGAGTGTGTGTGACTTATGTGGATCAATAATACTGTATGTGCCACTAGCTGGTTCTTTAAAGTTGTGTTTAAATCAATACTGAAGTTTTTAGATAAACTAATAATTGTGTATATTAATTGTGATTTCAATATCACTTAAAATAATCGGGATTCTTATATGACCATAATCGTCCAGCCCTAATCTGTTTTGTGTGTATGTATTTTAGATCAACAGGAGAGCAAAGTCATCCTCTTGAAGGTGGCTTAAAGACTTGGTGTTTCTTTCCACAGTTTCGAGTTTCGGTCTGTTACAATATTATTGTAAATTAATATTAAAGCACCCTGACCTGTAGTACTGAGAAGTTTGTCCAGTTTCAATTTCAATTACATTTATGAACAGCCAAGATTATGAAAAGAAGATAATCAAGATTAAAGGATTACTGTGCATGTGATTTCAACATGTTTTGTCTGTAAGTGTGTCATGTGTAATGTGTCTGTGTCTATTGTATCATTATTATACCTTCAAAAATAGTAAATGCAAGTGCAAGGCACATTTATTTCCTGAGCACCATTCATAAATGTTGTAATTCAGAATAGTTTACAGAGTCAAAAACAAAAACTCTAAATTTGTAAAAGAAAAACAGTTAAATTTAATCTTTGGATTAACTTGCAGTCGAGAAATAAAACAAGTGATAAATATCAGATTTAATAGAACTTTCTTTAACCCTTTGGAAGTCTCCATGGAGGAATTGAGAAAGAACCATATATTAATTAAAATGTATGCAAATGATTATGTAGTCAGTAATTATTAATAATATAAATATACATTAATTAAATACCAGAGGAGATAAAAAAGGTTAGATACTTTTACACTCCTATAATAGACATATGTAGTGAAGATGTATTATATAAGTAACTGTTTTTGCTAGCTGTGAAATAAATATCAATACAAAAATAGCAATAATAATTTTTGTCATAGTCGAGCATAGCTACTGGCTTGTAATTTTTTAAGATTGCTGTCAATGGAATCAAAAGTTTAGCATTTATGAGAAAAAAAACCCAATCACAACAAAATACAAATCAAAACCCCTATTTGCATTTGCATGTGCAAAGCAGTGCAAATAAATGTGTAGATTTTCCTCATTTTGGGACTTTGAAGGGTCCTAAAACATCTTGAATAAGATTCTCAGTATAAAAGACCAATAATAAAAATAACAAACAAGCTTTGCTGAGCTCATGTAGAAAACCTCACCCCATTTCTGCTGCCACGTTCAGATGATAGGCTCAGAGTTTGGTGTGGACAACTTGACAGCATGAACCCATCCTGCCGTATATCAGCAGTTGATGCTGCTGGTGGTCTCATAGGGATATTTTCTTGGCACAGTTTGGACCCCATATTACAAGCTGAGTATCTTTTAAACCCCACCAGCCTACTGTTGCTGACATTGTCCTTTTATGAGCACAGAATAATACATCTTCTGATGGATTCTTCCAGCAGAATGATGCTCCATCACCTAATTATAAGGCACAATCTACCCAGTAAGTCAAGTATCAGTGTGGGACTCTGAATAAATGCAGTAAGCTTTTAAACCAAGACAATTGGAAAAACAGAATACTTAGAAACCAGAAAGCACATCAAACATCTTCCCCTCAGACCTGATACAGCAGGATTTATAATACATTACCACATTTGACCACATGGTGGCATCAGTGGTCACTGACTCATCGAGGCCTTGAATGAAAAACCACTGCTGAGCTGCTGAGAAATCCTCTTTACTGGAAAGCTTCAACTTTAATCTTAACAATCTCTTTTCACTCGTCTTTTAAAAACATACGTCAGAAACAATAAGACTGAAACATCTGTCTGAAGACATGTCAATAACACCAACAACAAAGGGATTTACACATAAGACACCTAGTTACTGATAATCTCTTTTCTATGTCCATAAACACCACGGCCTCCTTGTTCACAGAGCCGGATATTTTGTTGGCGTAAACCTTATGTTGTGTGTTGCCGCCATGGAGCTGAATCTGACCTCTGTAACATTAAAATAGCCGTCAGAGATTCACATTCCCAGAAGATATTTTAACTGTCTTTGCAGAGTTAAATGTTTGTGTCCCCAGCACTCTCTTTGGACGGTCAGTGCAGGATTGCTGTTGACAATTTTGTATTTAGGTCAGTGTGGCCCCCTCAGGGTCTGACAAACCACTTTCTCCCGAGTCCCTGTGATTGACACATTTTCTTATGGCAAATGAAGTCCTGCTCCTCCGGTTTTAAATTCTTGATGAGTAACATGTTATAAAATACAAGACTAAATGCTGTTGTTGCTGCATTCTCATTTAACATCCCTGAGTACCATTTTGTTATCCCCTCGATAGTTTAACCCATAATGGCAACAATATAAGATTTATTTAGCAGTCTGTCTGTCTTTGTTCTATGTTTATTCCCTGCATGGTAATCCCATCACACAGTCATATACTACAAACAGACATATGTCCCCTCTGGCTCCTGAAGATGTTGTTTTGCTCCACTGCACCACGTGACTCCCCCCAAGTAAAGATGGCTACCTGTTGTCTCTGTACCACTGCTCCTCTGCACCATTTCTAGACAGTGTGGCTATAATCAGCAGCCTGGCAAAAACCAGAATTACCAGGACATCCTCTAAGAACATAATGCCTGTCTTAGACACCGGGCATCTGTTGGCATTTCCTCATGGATACAAGGGGGAGGGTGGGGGTGAGGTGAGGGCGGGAGCTTCAGGCTGGGATTATGAGGATGGGGAGGGGGAAGCTGTGGAAGGGGGTAAAGAGAAGGAGAGATGACCTGACCACATGCTTCATCCGTAAAGAGCTTTTCTTTTGGGCCTGGCCCTGCGCCCTGGACAGCCAGTCCAGGTCAAAGCCAGAGCCCCCCACTGGGCGATGCCCCGCGCTGCAGCAGGACGCCATTGTGACGTGCAGACGGGCGCTTCGGTCATATGGTGCAGTTTTGGGAAGGAGCAGCTTAATTCTTCTCTTGGTACTGATCTTAAACTGGAAAACATTAGGACAAAAGATTAACAGACAAAAATATCAGTTTATTTATTTGTTCCATCTCCCTCTACAGCTATCTTCAGTTTTTACTGTTTTCTGTTAGAGTGAAGTAGAGCAACATGTTAAAAGCAATTTGCAGGTCAGCGACTTCACTTAAACTATGTAATGGAGTATGGTTAAGGAAAAAATATTTCCAAGAATGTGATAAATCAAAACACTACAGTGGGCACTTGAGTCATTTTTGTGTGTATGCTTTTACATTTGAATTGAACCACTGACAGGCTGTAACTTCATAAGAGGGATCATCAGTAAGTTTGAATGTATAAATATGCTTCATAAGAACTTATTTTTGAAGAGAAAGCAAATATATATATATATATATATATATATATATATATATATATATATATATATAGATATATATATATATGTATATACATATATATATATAAACTGTATATATATACATATACATATATATATATACATATAAAGCCATCAAAAGTCACTGGTAGTCAGGACATCATGTCAAAAATATACAGCACAAGTCAGTATTCATAAAAGAGCTGGAAAGATTCCTCAGATAATTTTGGTAATTCAATTACTAAAAACCTTAAGGCATATTATATGCCTCTGGGATTTGTTTAAATCCAGACTAGTATACAATGCACAGTGTTTGAATATCAAGGAAAAATTCTGTTCAAAAGGTTAAACTTTTATAGATTATAGGTTCAGGGCCCACAATTTCAAGTATTTATTTGATTGTTTTGTTCATAATTTGGGCCTCCAGCTCATAAACCCCACCAAAACAGGAATTTAAAAAATGAGACTACTGTGAAGAAACCACCATTTACTTAGTTTTTGCAGAAAAAAAGTAATATATCAGGATAACATCAAATCAATCAAGATATGGTACTTTCAAAATGATATGTCAATCTTTAATACCTGGTTAAGAATCTCTTTGCCTTAACCACTGCCTTGATGCACCATGACATTGAGGCAAACAGCCTGTGGCATTGCCTGGGAGTTATAGAAGGCCAGATTTCCTTGATGCTTGCTGTCAGCTCTTCTTTGTTTTTGGGTCTGGTGCCCCTCATTTTCCTCTTGATAATACGCCATAGATTCTCAGTGGGGTTTAGGCCTGGCGGGTTGGCTGGCCAGTCAAGCACTGTGGTGGCATGGCCATCAAACCAGGTTTTGGTGCTTCTGGTGGTATGGGCAGGGACCAGGTCCTGCTGGA
This sequence comes from Scarus forsteni, assembly GCA_036419115.1. NCBI lineage: Eukaryota > Metazoa > Chordata > Actinopteri > Labriformes > Labridae > Scarus > Scarus forsteni. Next base: position 28,242,449 of record JAZDUH010000130.1, on the reverse strand, counting down.
AGATGAAGTCTGCATACAGATCCTCAGCTGAAGGAATCATGAAGTCCTCTAAAACATTCTGGTGGACTGTTGCGTTGACCTTGGATTTAAGAAAGCAGAGTTTACCAACACCTGCACTGGACATTGCACCCCAAATCATGACTGTAGATTTTTCACACTGGACCTCAAGCAACTTGGATTCTGTTCCTCACCCGTCTTCCTCCAAGCTCTTGGACCTTGATTCCCAAATGAAAGGCACAATTTACTTTCATCAGAAAAAAGGACCTTGGACCACCGGCCAACAGTCCAGTCCTTCTTCTCCTTGGCCCATTTCAATCAGGAGAGACCAAAATTGAATTAACAAGTTTCTATTATACAGGTAGATATGAATGAAAATGTGCAGAATCTCTGGTTGGAATCTCTTTTGGCGCTGAGACTCCATCGTGCTGTCTTGGTGTACTTCAGGGGTACTGAGGGCGAATGAGAAATAAGATACCCCCTGGAGTCTAGACACTGGTGGTGGTGGTGAGGCATACAGGGGAATGAGTGGCAGACTTCTGCGGCTGGGACCCTGATGCGATCTCGGGTCCTGCTGAGGTGAAGAGCCAGTATCCTGAGGAGTTGGACTTGGACACTGGTGAGACGAATGGAGGTGCCTGGGGTGGAGGAGGGTTGCCGAGATCATCAGCATGACGCCGTCGCACTGAGTGTGAAGGAGCAAAGACATGGTTTAAAATAAGGCTGCTCCAGAATGATTGGCCAAGCAGTTGAGTGTGTGGCAGGATCTGGTTGGCTCAGTGATTGAGTGAGATCATGCCCCTCATCAGCTGAGATTTGGATCACCTGAGCAGGTAGGCAGATTGAAGCATGGAAGAGGAGACTGAATGAGCATACAGGTCTTCCTGACTGAACTTTCGCATAAGCTTCATTTGAGACGCTTCCTTCGTTGGCTCAGGCTCAGAAGTGACTTGACCCGAGGAACCCGGCAATTGTAGCCTATCTCCCGGATACGTCTGAATATGGTGGTTTTTGAAGCTGTGACCCCCGCCTCATTCCACTCTTTTTGGATCTCTTTGGATCTTCTCCTGCCACATTTTGCCCTCCACTAGAGTTTCCATTGATATGCTTGGACACAGCACTCTGTGAACAGCAGCTTCTTTATGAACTTATGTGGCTTACTCATCCTAGGGAGGGTATCAGTGATGGTCTTCCAGTCTGTTGTCAAGTCTGCAGTCTTCCCCATATTGAACCGAACTTAGACAGTTGAACAAAACTGAAGCAATTTGACGACACCTGAGGAAACCTGTGCAGGTGCTTTGAGGTTAGCAGATAATTAGTGTGTGACACTCAGTTTAAAAAACATTCATGCCCAGCAAAATCTTTACAGTATTCTAATGTTTTGAATTCCTGTTTTTGTGAACTGGAAGCCCAAATTATGTAAAAATAAACAAATTATACTGAAATAGTTTAAATTTTTTGGCCTTGAATCTGTATTCCATGGAAGTTTAACTTTTCAAATGGAATTATAGAAATAAATAAGTTTTTCCATAATCTGATTTTTTGGAAAGAGTCTATGACTAAAACTTACATCGGTCATTGTCTTCTGTGGGCTCTTTTACAGTTTAAAATGTGTTAAAATTAGTTGAAAATCTGAAAGTGTGTACCTGGCCTTGGAAGCATCAGCTCACTGTGCACGGGCAATCTGCTCAGCTACCAGCATTGATATTGAGTTTTCTGATTAATTGTCAGTATTATATAGAATATCTCCTCTACAGAAATAACTTTGTGTTTATTCACCTCTGTCACTTTGCAACATAAGATGTAAAAATGCATGTTTGTTTTGTTTTTGTTTATTGAACAGAGTAGATGGAAATTTATTCCTGCTCTGTGTCCCAAGAAACTGAGCGCACAATATGAAAAACATCAGTTTACCTTAAAAAAACACAGAGACTGTGAAAAAGAAACATAGGGTCAGGAGAAATATGCAGTCATTGCTTTGCTCTTCTCTGTCTTTTTCATCATTTATTTATTTCATTGATGTATTTTGTTCAGCTGTCTTCTTTCTATGAATCAATCTAAGCCTTGTCAAATACAACTAAACACTTAAACGTCTTGGCCTCTATCTGAGCATAAAGATGTCCCTTCCATGGGACTGTTATGAGACATATATCCTGATCATAATCTGGCTAAAAACTGTCCCACTGCCCCCTGGGATCAATTAGTTACTTACCATTCTTGTCTTAACACCCCTCTCACTGCTGTGTTTGATCACCCCCCTCCCCATCTCCAGTTAAAGCACCCTGAGAGTACAACGTTTTGCACAAGGTGACTTCCAACTCCTGACAGGCTTTCTGTTGAGTAAATGCTGAAGATGCTCCGGGGCAAAGAGCCAGCATTGAGGCCAGATGGGAGCCCCGGTGTCTACCTGCCATCCTCACCGCCTCCAACCCAGTGCCAGTCCCCTGACACCCCCGTTCCTGCCATCTGTGCCGACCTGCCCCTGGCTGTCAACAGTTCAAGAGCGGGTTGCAGCGCTCCTGCCTGCGCATGGCGGCCAACGACACAGCTGTGCAGATGTTGCAGAGGCATAAAGATGGCGACAGCGACGCTAGCATCTGTGCTCCCTGTGGGAACAACAGAGCATCACTTTGTGAGAAAGCCGGTCTGTGTGATACCGTGTCAATGAGCCGACAGACGTGGTGCTTAACGTCCTGTAGAATTATCAGTGTTGCCCCCGGCTCATAAAGCCCCCCCCCCTCCCTACGTACCCTCCCTCTGCAAAACACTTTGTCAGTTCCATAAATATGTTCTGGGGATTAAACCCAGATTAAGACACTGTAAACTAGACAGATTTACGCCAACTAAGTAGATCACTGCGATGTGATACTGAGCACCCGGATCATAGGTTACACAACATGTAATCCAAATTTCATTATGTTTTTCAAATCGGCTTCTTTTGCATGTTTGCATGCCTCCATTCTCGCATCCCTGTGGTTCCTCTGATCAGGATATCTTTGGGATACTAGGAGGGAATTTACTAAAACTTGGCAAAAACAATGGATTACTCTAAATAAAGACATGATACTGTATGAGTCAAATGGTCCAAGATTAAAGGTTATTTTGATTAAAGGAAACATGTTTTTACTTAGAGCCCAAGAATTAATGCTCTGGTATTATAACATGTCAACACAAAGTCCAAGGCTTGGAGACACACCAGAGAGTTTTCAATTCTAATTGGCTTGACAACATGTGATACCAAAAACATAAAGGGGGTACTCTTTGCTTCAGGCATGTTTACTAAAGCGCTGTGCACAGCGGTTAGAGATTATTTTAGTTAGCTGAAAACTCACATTTTGGACAGTTCACCAAGGATAAGAATTTCAAAAACCCTGTTTGGAGTGTCTCTGTGTGGACAGGAAAAACGGCATTTTTGGCCCAACATGTCATACACTGCGCTGACCTCTCATCAGGTGGATGTAACATTGTTTAACATCAGCACTTTTTGCTTTAGTAAAGGGTTGCAATATTCCACTAATTTTCAAAATTGGAAACTTTTCATGTGAGTTACTGCAATTTTTGGGACTTAATTGGAATGTATGGGAATAAACAGGAATACACCTGGAACTTACTAAATTGAAGGTCGGCCCTAGACAGGGATTTTATATATAGTAGGGGAAATCTAAAACAACCAGGTTTCATGCAGCCATACTTAAGAATTTCTAGGCTACTCCTCAGTCACTTGTATGATTCTAGAACCTTGAACTATTGAAGCTGCATCTTTGAGCCCTTGCACTACATAAGGTGAATTTGAAATTGATCATACAACAAATAAATCAAACTTGATAAAGTCCCCTTACCAATAAACCAGTTGAAATATGAGATTTTTAAAATTTTCTTATACTGCATGAATGTCTGCCTCTGACAAAAACTAAGTGTTTCCATTAATGTTTGGATATGATACAGTTCTTTAAGATTACCCAGTTAATACCCATATTTTCCATGAAAACTTTCCATTTTGGAAAAGCAACACATTTCCCCAGCTTAACTTCCCATGGAATGTCTTTGGACAGTTCCAAGAAATGTAGCCTACCTGATTTTTCCATCTCTTTGCAACCCTTATTGTGTTACTGTGGATTTTGCTAAACTAATGTTGTTTTATGTATTGCTGATGGGACTGTTGACATGCTTACAAATAATTTGTTGCTCCCTCATGATGATGGTGCTATTGAAACATTACTACGACACAAACACTGCAGATGTTTTGGACAAGACCTGAAATTATTTTTTTACAGTTGACCAATGGCTGCTTGAATCTGTGGCTCCAACAGTTGTTAAATCCAACAAGAGTACCCTTGCAACTTTTAATAACAATATTTGATCAAGATAATCAGACATGTCTCAAGGTGAAATACAAACTAAAAATATTTAGTTAATACACATGCTGTTACAAGTCATAGCCACAAGTGAAGCCCTAATACCAGTTAGGCATAGGAATTGCAGGAAAACATATATCCCCGGCATTGTTACAGGGTAATAGAAAACTTCCCTTTTTAAAAAAAACAACTACATGTGGGCACTGCCTCAGTATCCTGTTTGGAGCTGATAAGAGTGGCACTCTTGATCTCCTGCGGCTGTGGCCCATCTGGGTCAAGGTCTGTTAAAAAGGGTCTTCTTGGGGTGCTGGTTTGGCGGAGTGGTTAGCACCCCATGTACATGCTTCTGCCGGTCCAGGTTCGAATCCCGTCTGTGACCAGTTTGCAGAGTGTCTTCCCTACTCTCTCTCCCCCTTTCACAAGCCTATCCACTGTCTCTTTCCTATCAATAAAGGCACAAAATGCCAAAAAAATACATTTAAAAAAAAAAAACAGGGTCTTCTTCATAATTTGCTTATGATCAGATTATTTGAGTAACTGTTGCCTTTCCGTCATCTGAACCTTTTTGTCCGCTCTCCTCTGACCTCTGGCATCCCCTCCATAAATGATCAAGTCTAAACTGTTCTGGGAATTGTGGGTCTGATTTGATTTAAAGTGCTGTCAGTTTACAAACATATCCCCATCTTCATTTCGGTTAACTAAAATTTGATGTGTTTGCAGAGGGAAACACTGAAGGGGATCATTCTGATCCTTTAATGTGCCTCAGAAAACTGTTTCTGGGAAAGAGAAGCTGCTCCTCAGTGTTTTTTTTTTTCTCTTCTGTGACTTGTGACTGCTGATTTTCCCGTCACTGGTTGCACCCCACACCCCCCCCCCCCCCCCCTTTTTTTTTTTTTTTTTTTGCAGCTTGATGCAGACTGTGGCATGTGTCAGGTATAGCCCTTCATTACCACCCTGCTGCTTTCTCCCTCCCTCACACACACACCCACACGAACACACACTGACACACCGGAACAATACATCAGGATGTGTTCATCTGGATTGTGTGTATCTGTGTGAGAGTGTAAAGACAGAGAGAGAGGGAGAGAGAGAGAGCTCAGCAGCAGAGGAGGAAAAATGAATAAAAGGACTTCATACATTTTTATGACCACACCGATAAGGTCAGTCATGTGCTGTGGTTACTAAGCAACACTGCCACCCCATGTTGGACAGTTACGGACCAGAAGAGTCAAACTCAAATGTTTACCATTTCTTTGTGAATGACAGTCCAGCAGCAGCCGCAGTCCATCATAGCATTGCTTTTAAATGAATAAAAATTGTTAGAGATTAACCCAAATAGCAATGACTTACATAAACCAATTCAGATGCTGAAAGGCATCAAGTTATGGAAAACCTCCTGCAGCTAAATGTCTCCAGGGATTTCAGTGAATTCATAAATGAATGAAAATGTCATCCTTACCCTCCCTATACTTTTTCTTTTTAAAATATGACCTCTAAGCAGTGACTTGAATTCACTGTTTCTTGCCCCTCATTATGAAACATTTTTTTAAAAGGCATTTTGTGCACTGCAACAAATGGGTAAAGATCTTAAGGGGTCCTATTGGACTGTTCACACTGTCGTAGGTGTTTTTCAAGCAGGGATTTCATTTAAATTAAATGAAAAAAAAAAAAAATCCAAATTTATTGGATAGATGCAGCTTGTTTTCTTTCCCCTTTAGAAACGCTTCCATCTGAGGGGGCAGGCAGGCTATAGAAGGCTATGAGAATGAGTTCTGCACTGATTGGCTGCTGAAACAATGTCTGATGGAAAGGGGGAGGAGTTACAGCTCGTGGAGCAGGCATTCAAAACATTCATAGTGTCTGCCAATGAAAAATCACACGTAGGTGGAGGCAACATAGACCTCAGGAAGTAGAACTAGAGCATTTTGAGAGACATTTTCTTTAAAGAGTTGGAGCACATTTCTCTGGGAGCTGAGAGTTGTGACATTTCCTTCTGCTTCCCAAACCCCTAAATCATTAAAATCAAAGAAAACTGATTTTGCAGGACATGTGACCTTTAAATATCAAACATAGAACATTAATTGAAGAATTGAGGGTATGAATGAAAGAGAAAACACAAGTAACATATGCTGATAAATACATTTACTTCAAGTTTGAATAAATAAATGGAAAGCTTAAATGGCGATTGATGAACTATTTTGTTCATTGTAAACCAATCAGATGCTTGAAGTGGCTCCTCACATTTGGCACTGCTAAATCAGGTTTATACTACCTGTTTTGACCTCAAAACTAGAAACATGAAACAAGTGTTTTAGCCTAAAGCTTTGCAAGATGGATCTGCCCAAGGAAAGACTTTGGATCTGGCAAGTTCAGCTGTTTTGCAAGGGTAAGGTCTATCACAAGAAGAGAAGAAATCAACACTTAAAAGTTTTGTTTATGTCATCTCATAGATCGATTTGTTCTGTTGAAGTCCTAAAGACTGAACCCTGTTTGGCCTTTATTGTGTTGTGAGAAGAAATTTGTTTAACCCAAGTTGAGTTTTCAGATCCAGAATAGACTGTTAGCTGTACTTGAATACAAACACCTGCTTCATTTTCAGAGTAAACTTCAGATATAAGTATCTAAATTAAAAACCAAAAGCACTGACATCATTGAATTACCTCTGGATGACCCCGTTGTCTACTATATCAGGACTGGACAGGAGTGCATTGAGCCGTGAGATGCAAAGTAGTCAATGTGTGCAATCAATGTATTGATCCACTCACTTGGTCACTACCATATGAGGCAAGGTGATTATGAAAACCAATAAAGGAGAATTAGTGTTTTTCAGTCTGGTTAACCAGGGCTCTTTAAGGCCTTTAGTCAGCTCTTTGTTCCTAAAACAGTTAATCATGCTAGGACTGCTGGAGTGAACATAAGGGAAGAAGTCATATTCAGTTCTACTGTCTGGGGCAGAACAATGTTTTGCCAGTTTCTGCAATACATAACAATAGGCAACAGAAAAAACGACCAAAATGAACCTTGATGTTACTATTTCACTCTTTGTGAGGAAGTATTGCATCTTCATTCTTGTCCTTGGAACTGCAATAGTTACACTTTCCTGAATTGTAGAAAGTTAATAGATCAATATAACTTTTTAACTGTGTCACTGACCAAAATATTCCTATAAATGTGCTTCACTCTGAGTATCAGCTCTAGTTACAGATAAACTGTAGCATAAAGCTTATGGCACACATCCTATTTTCAAGCAGACACAGCACTTTCTACCCTCTAATGGCCAGGAATGACTCTCAAAGGGAACACGATTTCTCCATTTCTTTATTCTGGGGACATGTCGACTCATTAAACATGAATTGTGACTTTGTCTCACGTTCCGTTCTGAATTTATGGGCAGAGAGGAGGATTCAGAGATGATCTAATAAAACGAGGGTCTCAGGATGTACGTTAGACTACTGTTCTACCTCATAACGTGCTGTGAATTATTCAGCAGTCTAAACCCTGGCAGCAGAGCTCATTTTTTTCACCCTCAGTCTCAGACAGAGTTGAACCTTCCATCTTTAAGACATTATCAGATATCTGTATTTTATTGGATTGTTTGAATATATGTATTTTGTTAATAAGAGCCATAAAAAATCCCTGAGGGAGTCTGGCTCTTTGTAGTAAAGATTAATGGATATTATTATGCCCTGCTGTAAAAGTGGCTTCTTAATGTGCTCATATACATATACTTTATTGTAAATGAACTGCAAGGAGACTATATTAACATACAACAAGATTAATCAGACAAAGTTTTAACAACATAAGACATTACACCTCACAGCTTTGCATGAACTCAACAAAAGAGTAAAATAAGTACAATACATACCTCATCTTTTGAGATCCCCAGAAATCCAGTTCTGACAGTCTAGGCAGGTGGATTATTTTAGTGATACATTCTGTGGTATTTTAAGCAAATTTTACAGGAACACAAAATATTTGTTTGCAAGCTACTATTTTTTTTAAATTATTTTTTACTTTGGAATTGTAAAAATAGGGTATAACATGAACTGGTATCCACTGGGCCATGGAGAAAGACAGATGACCATTACACTCAGTCATACCTAAGGGCAATTTAGAGTCACCTGTTGACCTATTAAGAATACTTTTTGTGTGTGAAAGGCTGCCTGGGTGCCCGGAAAGGACCAACGCATGAACAGGAAGAACAATGCAACTCCACACAGAAAGGCCCTGACCCACACAGGAATCAAACCAGGAACATTTTGTCTGCGAGGTATGAGAACTATGTGCTATGCCACCATGCTGCCCTATTTTGCTTTCATGCTAAAAAAAAACAAACAAAAAAAGCTTTCTTAGTTTTCTGATATAAGATATAAAAAGAAATATGTAAATATCTTATATGAGATAATTAGATAATCATAGATATAAACATACAGTATCTGGTGTATTCATATATAAATACACACACTGCACATGTATACATACATGAATTGATTATTTAATATCTGTGTGCAAATTTATACAGTATGTATATATATATATATGTATATATATATTTATATACATATATTAGTGCTGTCAGGCAATTTAAAAAATTAATCTAATTAATTACAGGATTTGTAATTAATTGATCTATATCATATATATATATATATATCTGCTTAAAGTCCCCACATAAAGAATTTGAATTCTAGGATATCACAAAATTGGAGTGGATGATTAATCAAATGAATACACTAAAAAGAGAAGATTGTATGTCTTCATTTTTATTGGTGATTGAATAAATCCGAAGTCAGGGCATCTTGTCCAGAAAATTCTAAGCTCAATCAGGCGACTCAAATTACACTTTAAGTGTGTTTCATAAATCAAATTCAAAAAAAGAAAAAGGTCGAGGACATCCAGCAAAACACTTAGGCCTGATGCATTATTAAAGAATGCAGTACAAATATAGATAAATTAATTCAAAAATAAAATAAGACTAAGTCTTAAATAGGCCGTTCCTGTTGTCACCTCAGCTTTGTTTGGTTTGACTAGCGACGCATGTGTGAAGTGACGTGCCACTGCCATGTACGGGTCCTTCAATAATGGCCAATATCTAAATGTTTGTGTGCTACGATTAATCGCGATTAATTTTTTTAATGCATTAATTTGTGTTGTAATTAATTAATCTCATTAATGCACTAAAGTGACAGCCCTAATATATATATGTATGTATATATATATATATACCGGTTTACCGACCGGGGGGTCGGGGTTCGAATCCCGCATGACATATGTAAAATCATATGGGCAATTACATATGGATGGAGTGAATGACATCTACCAGAGGGTCCCTGGGCAAGACCCTTACCGCTATAGCCTGCCTCATAACATGAGTGCGTTATTACAGAAAGCCAAACCAGCTCAGACGTCGCCCGGGTTAACAAGGTCTGCGTCAAATGCTGAGGAACCAGGGCATTGTGATGAAAAATGGGCTACTGGAACAAGACAAAGGAGGCAATGGACAAGAGATGAGAACAAGGCTCTGTTGGAATGCTACTACTCTAGTAACCCTAACCAGCGGGGTTACATGAATAGGCTGAGGGATATATGGTTACTTCAATACCCACAGTCAACGCTTACACCGAAACAGCTAGTAGCTCAGTGTTCCAACATCCACAAACGGCAGCTGCTATCACGACTAGAGATTGAGGAGATACAACATGTTAATGCTATGGCAAGGGGGAGCCAGGACGATAGGTCAGATGGGGGAGTTAACATTGACTCCCCCCCAGAGACTGGGTACCAAGCCCCAGAATTGAGCGAAGAGCTAACTGACCTGAGAGATAAGATAATGGCGAGGATTAGTGAAGTACCTCCAGAGATCCTAGCCAATGTGAATGCAGTAATAGAAACGATTCCCACTGCAAACATCACTGAGACCAATGAGCTGACATACAGTACAGCAGCAGTGATCCTTGAGATGCTTGGACACAAGATGGGCAATTACAAAGGACAAAGCCCACCATGGAGGAGAAGGTTGGAGGCTAAAATCAAGGTGACTCGGAAAGAGGTCAGCCAGTTGTCAGCCAAACTCCAGAATGGTGCAACCAGGAAAGAGATACCCAAGAGGTACAGACAGATGCCCATACCTGAGGCCTTGGAAACTGCTAAACAAAGACTCCAAGCCTTGGCCACCTGACTGAAGAGGTACACGAGAGAGATAGAGGCCAGGAGAATAAACAGGCTGTTCTCCACTGAACCAGCTAAAGTGTACTCTCAGTGGCAGGGTAATAACACAAGAGCTAATCCACCAAGGCTGGAGACTGAACAGTACTGGAAAGGCATATGGGAGAAAGAAGCATCACATAACAGCGATGCACAGTGGCTAAACAATCTAAGAGCAGACCACGACAATCTCCCTGAACAAGATGCCGTGACCATCACAGTAGCAGATATCCAAGAAAAAGTCTCAGGTATGAAAAACTGGACAGCACCAGGCCTGGATATGATCCATGCCCACTGGCTGAAGAGGCTGACCTCACTCCATGAGCGCCTAGCAGCACAAATGAACCAACTGCTGAGAGATGGGACCCACCCAGAATGGCTGACCAAGGGCCGCACAGTCCTGATCCAGAAGGATCCCCAGAAGGGAACAGTCCCATCCAACTATCGGCCAATCACCTGCCTCTCCACAACATGGAAACTCCTGTCAGGCATCATTGCGGCAAAGATAAGTGGGCATATGGATCAATACATGACAGAGACACAGAAAGGCATTGGTAAGAATACCAGGGGAGCAAAACATCAGCTGCTGGTAGACAGAACAGTCGCTCAAGACTGTAGAACCAGACAGACCAACCTGTGCACTGCCTGGATTGATTACAAGAAAGCCTATGACTCAATGCCACACACATGGATCCTGGAATGCCTGAAGCTGTACAAGGTCAATAAGACTCTAAGAGCCTTCATTGCAAACTCAATGAGGCAATGTTCTGCATAGGCCTGAATCCCCTCAGCCAAATAATCAACAAGACTGGCTACGGATACCGACTCCGAAACGGGACCACCATCAGCCACCTGCTCTACATGGATGACATCAAGCTGTACGCCAAGAGCGAGCGAGATATCGACTCACTGATCCACACCACCAGGATCTACAGCAATGACATTGGAATGTCGTTCGGACTGGAGAAGTGTGGCCGAATGGTGACAAAAAGAGGGAAGGTAGTCCATACAGAGGGCATAACACTCCCAGAGGGCAGAATAGCAGGTGTGGAGGAGAGTTACAAATACGTTAGCATACCACAGGCAAATGGCAACCACGAAGAGGCCACTAGGCAAGCAGCAACAACCAAGTACCTGAAGCGAGTAAGGCAAGTCCTAAAGAGTCAGCTCAATGGCAGAAACAAGGTTCGGGCAATTCGGGCTATGCCCTGCCAGTGATCAGATACCCTGCTGGGGTAATAAGCTGGCCAAAGAAGGACATTCAGGCCGCAGATGTTAAAACTCGGAAGTGCACCATGCACTGGGGATTCCACCCCAAGTCCAGTATCCAGAGGCTATACACTAAGCGCAGAGATGGAGGCAGAGGGTTAGTGAGCATCAGAGCCACTATCCAAGATGAAACATCCAAGCTCCATGACTATGTCAGGAAGATGGCCCCAAGAGATGAAGCGCTTAGTGAGTGTCTCAGACAGTGGAAACTGACAGGGAAGGAGGAACCAGAGGAACCATCATGGGAGGACAAACCCCTGCATGGGATGTACCACCGACAGATAACTGAAGTGGCTGATATGAGCAAATCCTACCAATGACTGGAGAGGCTGGAATGAAGGACAGCACAGAGGCACTAATCATGGCGGCACAAGAACAGGCCCTGAGCACCAGAGCAATAGAGGCCCAGATCTACCACACAAGGCAAGATCCCAGGTGCAGGCTATGTAAAGAGGGCCCTGAAACAGTTCAGCACCTAATAGCAGGGTGTAAGATGCTGGCAGGAAAAGCATAAATGGAACGCCATAACCAAGTAGCCGGTATAGTGTACAGGAACATCTGTGCAGAGTACAAACTGGAGACCCCGAGGTCAAAATGGGAAGCACCTCCCAAGGTGATGGAGAATGACCAAGCCGAGATCCTGTGGGACTTCCAGATACAGGCCGACAAGATGGTAATGGCCAACCAACCGGACATTGTGATCATAGATAAGCAGCAGAGGAAAGCCGTTGTGTTAGATGTAGCCATCCCAAGTGATAGCAACATCAAGAAAAAGGAACACGAGAAACTAGAGAAAAACCAAGGGCTCAAAGAGGAGCTGGAGAAATCCTGGCAGGTGAAGGCAACAGTGGTGCCTGTGGTCATCGGGGCACTTGGGGCAGTGACCCCCACACTGGAGAAGTGGCTCCAACAGATCCCTGGAGAAACATCAGACATCTCACTCCAGAAGAGTGCAGTCCTAGGAACAGCTAAGATACTGCGCAGAACCCTCAAGCTCCCAGGCCTCTGGTAGAGGACCCGAGCTGAAGAGGATGAACAGCCACCCACCCCCACCAGGGGAGAGGGGGTGTGGGTGAGAGAAGAGTTTTTTTTTTATGTATGTATGTATATAGATATATAATATATATGTATGTATATATATATATGTATATATTATATATATGTATATATATATTTATATACTAATATATGTATATATGTGTGTGTGTATATATATATATATATATATATATATATATATGTACACACACACACACAGATATTCTGCAACAAATTGACCCAGGAGGGGCTCCCTCAATCTATCTATTTGCATATTTCTAGGCTGTGAAATGGAATTAAATAATAAGAGAATTTTAATGTTTTCTAAACCAAAAAACTAGTACAACCTACAGTGTTAAAAATAATTTTAATAATAATAATAATAATAGCCGTCAAATGAAAATAAAAAAAGTAATTTCCAAGAGAAACATCATGATTCTTTTTTGGCAATATTTTGTTGTATTCTTTAGTTTGTATTCATTTTCTGATGGGGACAGAAACAAACACAAAATAAGTGTAAACGTGTTTTTGTGGAAGCTGCACCACCTACTTCAATATTTTATGAAGATCAGTTGCACCCCTGAAATGGTCCCAATGCTGGGATGATGGAGAAGACAGGGCAGACCACTGTGGCTAACAGGACTAAATAAATGTCAAATATCAGTTTGGTGAAGATTACAATATTCCTGAAATAGATCACAGATACCATTATAATACCATGTGCACAGCAGAATGTGAAAAATAACTACTTCTATAAAGTCTTAGATTAGTAGTGCATTCTTTTTTTCTTTGCAATAAATTTGGTTTGAGAGGTTTTATGCATTTTCCGCTTCAATTGTTGTAGACTGCTAGAACAAAATCATTCTGGAAAAAATAACTTTGAGCAAAAATGCTTAAATAACCAGTAAACACCATGTTCATTCTATTGAAAAAGTACTGTAAATGGCTTTTACCCTGTTAAAGTAGAGCTTTAAAATACATGTTTGTCTGATTCCATTAAATGAAAACTTAAAATGTTGTCTTTTCATTTGGCCCTTTTTTTTGTCTTTGTTCAGGTGCATTCACACTGAACGTGACTCAGGCAACCTCGGCAACCACTCCCAATGTAATGTCAATTTACAGCCGCAATGGGCAGGGTTAACCCTCCCACGATGCAACAGATGCAATCTGGGCGACTTGGTCATGCTAGCAGGCTATGTTGCTTGGTTTGCCAAAGTTGAAAATTGGGAACTTGTCAGATTACATTCTGTGTGGCTGAGCTACAATAGCCAATAAGCATTGTGTCAGTGTGTGACAACATCCATGACAGACAGATTTTTTTCCGTCTCATAGAGTGCCGATCCATATCAATGTGGGAAACAGTGAGTACAATTAAGTCTGCCTAGACGGGACCACAGAGAACTCGTAGACGGTGTTGCTGCAGAGCCATCAGTTGCAATGTCTTGTGGTTGGTAGGCGAGTGAAGAGGAAACAGTTGGAATGATGTCAGCTAATACATCCTATTATATAATATGGTATGATGGCAGTGAAACTAAAGCAGGCGTGATGTAACTGAGCGCAAAATGGTGACCAAATGAGCTGTTTACGGACAGGCGACTTAGGTGGGCAATGCCCTGGTTGTGATCAGTGTGAATGCACCTTCAGAGCATGAGACAGTTCAACTACCTGACACTGATTGGAAATCCTGTGGCTGTCATGGTGATAAACTTTGGCCATCCCTGCTGTAAGAAAGATGCCAGTATATTAAAAATGATATTGACGGAACTTTTGCCCCTCTCTCTGAAGCTTCAGTTGCGGTAAAGGACACCCAATGATAACAGTATTTGGAGCACTGTTCGATGAGCTGGGAATAATGTGTTTTAGCTCTGCTAGCAGGGTGCCTCAGTGCACTGCTCAATATTGAAACATCTATTGAATCCAACCAGCTTAAAGGTATGATAACAATTGTCCTTTTGGCAATCAAGGGGACATCACACGTATCACTCCTCTTTGACTGTATAACATCCTTGACAAATATTCATCTCAGAAGGGACCCTTTGTTGGCTCTCTGATTAGCCCCCTAAACCACCAATCAGAGAGCTCCTTCTAGCAGCAACCATATGAAGGTTATTCTAAATTGGTCTACTGGTTCACTGATTGTAAAAATCAGGGCTGTTGCTAGTATGGATGTTCAAACAGCTGATGTAATTGATACTGATGCAGATACCAGTGGTTTTCTGTTAACTTCTCTTTCTGTAATTCTCTAAATTGTCAGTAGTTTCTCTCATGCTCATGTTCAGCATTAAATTGATATGATGCAACAAATAAATACCTGACACTAACATCTGCTCTGCACCAATCAAAACCCTACATCTTGTTTCTGTGCTTTCTAGAATAAAAGGACATATAACATCGAATGATCCTTATGAATCGGAGATTATAGTGTTATTGATGTTTTAGATTTTAAACTGAACATTTTCACCACAATACTTTAAATTTCTGCGTAAACTCAGTCACATCCAAGCAGCAAAAAATACTCTGATCTCTTTATAAGATTAAAAAGAATAACTGAAAATGTATGCAAAGGTTAAACATGTAAATAACAGAAGGTTTTAAAGAGGATAATACCTTTGATTTAATCATAACCTCACAACATATCATGGACTTAAAGCTGGGATTACAGACAGGGATTTAGCTCTTTATGAGCATACAGCCAGTGATTTCAATCCAATCTCTGTACACAAACAGAACAGAATCGTCAACCATACGGCAGCAATACTGGACATAAGACTACAATAGTGGTAACATAACAAAACTGATTATGTCAGAAAATGGGTCAGCAACAAGTTCACATGCACAAGAGGTTTAACTAGATTTTGCCTGCTAGATTACCCACTGGCTCGGTGTATGTATTTTCAAAATGGCTGCTTTCACAACTGAATGGGATTCATCTAAGGTTTTGATGTTGTTTTGAAAGGGTGTCCCAATACAACTCTTTCACCTCTGATACGACATCAGTATTGCAGCCTTGAATATTGGTTATTGATCAAGTGAGATTACTCAAACAGAGAAAAATGGTCAGCAAAATTAAGTAAGAAAAAAATGAACCCATTTCTTTTTAACCAATGAGTTAAATAAATTTTAACCTAAACATAAGAATATACCACAGTTAAATCAAATAAATTAAAGATAAATTAGAACACCTTGAAAAGTAACCTCAATAGATAAAATAAAAACAAAACCATATATTTTTAAATTGTAATCACCGTGTTTAATTAAAACATAAGCATATTCTACAAATAAAATAAATCAATGAATAAATATGTAAATAGAATGGACTGCTTGTATAGGAATTTTTATATCAGAGATTTAAATGCAGGTCGATATAGTCCGATATTTGTTTTGTTTTGTTCAGAGAAAATGGAGATAAAGTTGTTTGCACCCTGAGTTAGTGAGCTAGGTTACTGATTGGAGCAATGACAACACAGACATGGTGATGTTAACCCACAATGGGGATCCAAAGAAAGGGATCCAAAGAATGGGAAGCATAGGTAATCTTTGTCACATTCGGCAAACCAAGATCAATCAATCAATCAGTCTTATTTGTATAGCACCAATTTATAACAAGTGTTATCTCAAGATACTTTATAATAGAGCACAAAAGTCATTTTATGGATACACATATATGCATAGGTACATACATACTTATATCAAATACACACATACATATATACAAATACTGTATATAATCCATATAGCCCACCATGAATCCTTCCATCATGGTGGCAAGAAAAAACCTAGACAGCAGGAAATTTTGAATGTAGATAACAGTCTCATGATGAACAGCAAATCCACACGATGCTGTGTTGGGTGTGAGGGTGAGGAAGGGAGGTAAGAGGAGACAAGTGGACTATTGATGACATAGTACAAAGACAGGTGCTGTGATCCAGTGTTTAGCATTTTTAATTAACTGTTCATTTTTGACAGATTTTTCTTGAAGAGCCCATATTTTTGCCTTAACTGTGGGTCATAAATTAATTTTCCTGACTGTTAGAGTATGTTCATAATCACAAACATTTCTGTTGGAAGTGCTCCTGCTTCTTTAAGGCCCCAATACCCATGTAGACCCACTCTGTTCTGACTGGTTGACAGGTTTAATCTGTGCATGGTAATTGGCCAGTTCACTGATACTAAGCCCCATGTTGTCAATGACTCTGCATTCATTCTGTGGTTCATACCGGACTATGAGCTTGATGACCTGAGCCAGTGGGCTTTCACTGACAACGAAACAATGGAGGGCATTCGCAATGGATGGTCCTTTTTGGGGGCTGGGGGAACAAGCTGTTGCAAGCAGCTACTGACGCTGTTAACAGTGGGAGAGGGTGAACTTTTTTTGTCTTATTCATAGAAGCACTCAATAACACAAAGACCAAAGAGAAACAAAGATTAAAAAGCATAACAAAGGCTCTTCATTACAGACCTGAACATAAGTTGGTGTTTTTTCAGAGGAAATTTTTCAAAGTTAAGGGAAATTTACCATGGCTGCTTTAAGAGAAGGAATTACTTGACTTAAGTAGCAACAGACAAGGTGTTGAATGTTTCCCATGCTGATTAGTCTAAGTTACATTTTATTTCATTATCTAACTTGGGTGACAAAGCTGATGTTCTCAATAAACTTTGCCAGGCCTTTGTGCGTAAATGGAGTTTTAATTGTATAAAACAGGGGTGTCCAAACTTTTTGCCACGAGGGCCAGATTTGGTAAGGTGAAAATGTGCGGGGCCGACCATTCAGCCCGATGTTTTTTGACCCAATAACATATACAAATGAACTACTTAATGAAATTTGTATTGCAAATGGCAGACTTGGCATTGGCATACGTACATTTTTTTTTTTCATTTTCAAGGTTTTAACCAAAATCACTCGTTTGTATTTGAAGACCAGATAAAATGAAGAAAAAGTCTGTCTGGAAAAAAACCCTTTTGGAAAGATTAAACATATCTAATATCTTTAAAACAGTACTATTAGTCACTATTAAATGCTCACTGTAAACTTCTAAATTCAAAACTGTGGTTTTGATCATAACAAAAACTGAATTAATTGATAATTAAGTTTGTCCCCAGTTAGCTTGTCGTAGTTAGCATGTTTTGTCTGGTTGTGCCGCTTGACATTGAATTCCTTGAAAACAGCTACAGTTTGGTGGCAAATTAGGCAGACACAGTTGTTTCGTATTTCGGCGAAAAAACACTCCAATTTCCACTTGTTCTGAAATCTGGGGCAGTCGATGTCAACTTTTCTTTTTTTAGCTACAGTCGCCATGTTTGAAATGGGATGGGCTGAAATGATGACAAAAGGTCAAGTGCCACAAGGATGTGGCCACAACGCTACTGCCATCTTCTGGTGAAATGTAAAATACGTTTTTTGTACACGAGTATTTTATACAGCAGTCAACGGTGCAAGCGGGCTGCATATAATTGATTTTATAACAGAGGCTGTGGGCCGGTGAAAATTTGAACACAGGCCACAATTGGCCCCTGGGCCGGACTTTGGACATGCCTGGTATAAAACCATAACCTGACAAGCCAGGTGGACAGCTCCATATATCTGCCACAGAAATATTCCACAAGTCCATCTGGGTAGTTGCCTTTTTAATTTGATTTCAGGGGCAGAACGTTTAAAAAAATATACAAGCTTGTGATTGGACAATCGTTCTGTCGTCACATTCATCACAGACCAATCCACATCAAGCAGGATTGCCTCATATATTGAAGCAATGTTTTCATTGAATTTTCTTTTTTTTTTAAATATATACATTTTATTTAATTATTTTTTTATATTGGTTGCTGATGCTGCTCAGTGATTTTTGAAGACTGTATGATGCAAAATGTGCCTGTTTGTTACTTGAAATGGCTTAATAATGAACTGAAAAAAAATAGCATACTTTTTTGTTAGCTGTTAGCGGCTAACTTAGCTGCTAACAGCTAACGACTGTAAATGACTGTTAGCCGTTAGCCGCTAAGTTAGCCGCTAACAGCTAACAACAGTTAATGACCGTTAGCTGTTAGCGGCTAACTTAGCTGCTAACGGCTAACGGCCTTATCCTATCGTCTTACACTAAATCGTACCACATAGATGATTCATTTAACACTTATATGTGACATGAATCTCGTCAAAGACAATCCCTACAAGTAAACTTCTGAGGAGGGCAGATATCGCCAAGTTTTACTAAGTATCTATGAGGACAATAGGCTAATCGGCATCTCCGTTCTCAACTGTCGGTTGTCGTCACTTCCGGTTGTCGTCACGTCCGCATTCTGCAGCTCCCGCCTCTCTTCCCTGATTGGGCCGTTAAAATTTTAGCCGAAACTGCTGAGTGAATCCATTGGCCAATGGAGCGCTTCAAGATGCAGGTCTGCAGGATTTCAGGAACTGAATCAGGCAGGCCCATCTGCTGTGCATGGTTAATAAAACCATATTGTCTGGAAAAAACAAAGTAGCAGTGTTTTAAACGGAGTAGACAAACTAGAATTTGTCAATTATCTGTAGGGTTTGGTGTTGAAACCTGTTTATGTAATGTGTTCCCATATCTGCCTCAGTGGTTCCTGTCGCTGCCTGCAACTGGAACAAAACATGTAAGTATGGTTTCTAATAATAATCCATTTGAAGAGAGTAGTGGTGTGTTGAGAGGCTGCAGACCAGTGCTGTACAGTGAAGAAGAGGAGGCGTGCACATTAAAATGAACACAACAGCAGAACAACAAACCCCCCTGAATGCTGGGAGCCAATGAGACTGACAGGGATGGGGGATTAGGCAAATACAACACAAACACACAAAAAAAGCACTTTGTATTCAACATGAGGAGAGTAGCCCACGTCCTCCAGCCCGCCACCTAGGTTTGGATGGTTGGAGCGGGTGATAATGATCTGTTTTATTTTGGGGAATGCCTGGCTGGGAGCACATGCAGGGGCCAGACAGGCGGTGACAGGTCATGTATTCCTGGTGCAGAGCGTGCTTGTGAGCAGATCTGATGTGGATGCTGAGTGTAAGAAACAGACAGTGTATCCGGGAGCGTTCGCCTTGCCTGCTTTACTTGTTTGAACAGAAATGGGCCAAGCCAAATTCAAAGAGTCACACACAGGCAGATGTCACTGCAGTTAGCTTTGTGTCCGTATCTTCAGAATTCAGAGACCTATATCACAAATATGACTTCTGGATCACAACAGCATGCCTGGAAAAATTAACATTACAAAAGACAGCATTTATCGCCTGCCTGCTCCTTTTATGCTGCCTAAAATTGCTAAATTATCTAATTAAAAACAGATAAGGGCAATCAATGATATGTTGAAATGCTTTTAATTATTTAAAGGGATGTTCAGTTTATTTGAAATGGGGGTGTATGAGCTCCATATGGCCACTACGTACCAAGTTAATGGCCAGTGAAACGGCAAAGTCTCTTCTGGCAGCTCCACAACAGAACAACTGAACCTGCATGAGAGCAGTGGTTGGTAAACTGCATGGAGGAATACGTGACGTGAGTTTCAGATAACCTTTATTTTTCCGAAAAGTTAATGCACTCCAAAAAATTTCTAGGTAGCGTATTCTTAAACAGTGGTTTTATATTTTGATGGGAGTTCTTGTATGCTGAGAAAATACCCTTTGTATTTGGTACAATACTTCCCTGTTTGTGGCTGGTTTTGCGAAACAGACTCTTATGAACTGTGGCTTACTGAGGGAGAGGAGAGAACTTTCTACTGCATCTAATGTACTTAGTGGCCATGTAGATCATAAAACCCCACTTTAAATAAACTGATCAATCCCTCCAAGGTGGATATATCTATGCTCTCAAAAGCAGCACAATATGGTCAAAAAATCATCTCTATTTTTTAATTTACTGACAGTTCACATTACCCATTCACTGTTTACCGCTTTTTCTTTTCAAAGTCACAGAGGATTATGTGCACAAGGTAAACATGTAAACTAGACGGAAAGGCCCTGACTTACTCAAGGAGTCTTACCAGCAAGCTTCTTACTGGGAGGCACTAGCACTTCCTGTTGCCCCATTGTGCAGCCCAATATACAATATACTGACAGTGAACAAGTTAAATATAGTAAATTCCATTCATTTTTTAAAAAGTAATGAAATCACTTAATTTATATGGCATCTATTTGGCCCAATGTTAATTGTGCTTTTCCCTGTTTTTCATAAAATGTATCCGACAAGCTTGTTCTTCACATTTAAAATAAATGAGATGCAGTGACGCTGAAACCTGTGCTAACACCATATGCTCCATGAAAGCCTTGGTGCGCTAATCTCATTTTGAAGGCTTG
The DNA here is from genome assembly GCA_036419115.1 of Scarus forsteni. Lineage (NCBI taxonomy): Eukaryota > Metazoa > Chordata > Actinopteri > Labriformes > Labridae > Scarus > Scarus forsteni. Next base: position 28,221,281 of record JAZDUH010000130.1, on the reverse strand, counting down.
CAAAATCACAAAGATACAGAGCTATAGTTACTACAGGGTGCCATCCTGTTGCTTAAGATAATTAAGGCTGTATTATAAATGTAACTTTGTTCAAGTTTTGTTTAAAGATGCTTTGAGGAGTTTCTAAGTAATTACAAAAAAAGTCTCACTTTTAGATATGTGCCTGATGGAAATACACACTTTAAGATGAGTTTTATAGCATCAAAATAGGTTATCTATAAATGCTATTCCTTAGCTTCGCAGTCGGGTTGGACAGGGCTGGACTGGCCTGGATACTCAACTTCAGGAACCAGACAATTAAAACTAGAGCAAATTTATATTATTTTATTATTTATGTTACACGTCTTACAGCACCAGGCTGTAGGTAGCAATATATAGCCGGCTACAAAACTACGATACAAAGTTTTCCAAAAATTGTCACATCTTTTGATGCGTTCCAGTTGTAGTCAGAAGTAGGAATTTCCGAGATCCGAGTAGGAAACTGCAACTGGAACATCCCCCGAAGTTGGAATTTCGTACTGGGAACTCGGTGAAACCTCGCCACCCCCAAGTTGACAATCGAAGATGGATGCCCCCAGTGTGAACAGTCATTTAGCTCCTTTAATAATCAATTTATTTGCACTTCTGACTGGAGTGTGTCGCCCTAGATCAGCTGTATACATAGTATTGTTAGACTTATATTTACAAAAATGCTGCCATAGTGCTAATCACATTCTTCATGTGATATTTGTGAACAACAACGTAGGGCGTGCCAACAATAGCTAACAATGGCCTGGTAGATCGGCTTGTTTTTTCCGACTTCAACTGGAACGTCGATAATTCGGAGATGATGTCACTCCCAGTTCCGAGGCTAATGGAACGCAACATTACGACAGTCGCCGCATGTGCTCATGGGTAGCAGAGTCTTTATGTCGCCAGAACTCGAGAACTCTCTAGAGAACTAGATTCGCCTCATAAGCTCACATCAAGATATTATCGACATATCCCATGATGAACATTATCAGAAATGATAAGGCCTTCTGAAAATATATAAAAAATCACAACACCTTTCAGGTAAATTAAAGCATCTCCCTGTTTCCAGTAATGTTACCACAAATTGCACTCTCGCATTTTGTGGGAGAAACTGCTAGTCTGGTGCACTTAATGTGATGTCAATACATATCCTCCATAGAGTATTTTGAAAACTACAATATGTGGCCAACGGTTTTGTACAACTTAAATGTTTTTTGGTAATTAAAAAGGAATTGTCACCCAGTTTTGTGGACTGCTGTTTTTTTCATGGCCTTTAAAAAAGTTTTAGTAGGAATTTAAGATTTACAATAATCACTTTCGAGTACGTATTCTGGTGTTTTGTCAGAACTATTTGTTTTGTTGGCCTACTCACAGATAGAGAGGTTTCACCTATTGGTCACTCTATTAGTTTCACCTTGCCAATACCGGTTTGGACCCCATTTTTGCCTTCAGAGCTACCTAAATTCTACGTGGTATAGAGTCAACAAGGTGCTCGTAACATCCCTCAGATGTTTTGATCCATACTGTCATGACAGCTTCACTCGATGTACATCCATGAAGTGCATTCCTGTCCCACCTCATCCCAAAGGTGCTCGACTGGATTGAGGTCTGTTAACTGAAGAGACTTCTGGAAATCAGTTTAAGATGATTTGGGCTTTGTAACATGGCAAATGATCCTGCTATAAGCACCCATCAGAGGATGGATCTACTGTGGTCATAAAGGGATGGGCTTGGTCAGCAACAATAGTAAAAGGTTGTGGGGTAAAAGCAGTACTCAACTGTTACACCGAAATGTGCCAAGACAACATCCCCCCACACTGTTACACCAGAAATTAAGACTCATCACCAGGCAGCATTTTTCCAATGCTCTATTGTACCATTTTTGTGAGCCTGTGGCAATTGTGGCCTCAATTTCTTTTTCTTGACCAACAGTATTGTGGTCTGATTTCAAATGTTGTACATTTAGAAGTAGTCTTCTTTATATCTTGGTGGTAACTAATGGTTATTTGAGTATCTGTGGCTTTTCTGTGACCTGGCACCAAAAAGACAGTTTAACCCATAGAAATTCTGCTGCCTGGATATTTTCTCCTTCTTCAGACCATTAACTGTGATCTCTAGAGACTGTTAGGTGTAAAAATCAAAGTGGATCAGCAGTTTCTGAAATACTGAGATCAACCCGTTTGGTACCAACATCCATGCAATGCTTTAAGTCACTTAAATCCACTCTCTTCCTCGTTCTGATGCTGTATTTATACCTGGCCTGCCTAAATGCATTGACTTGTTGCCATGTGATTGGCTAACGTTACATGCATTAATGTGCAGTTTCACAGGTGTTCCTTATAATGTAACAGCTGTGTTTATGAACAGATATTGTGTAGAAAATGTATTGTTCATAGTCATCAGCATTACATTTCTTTAAATCAGGGATGGGCAGCTGGGGGTCAGATGACCACAACTCCTTAAATGTGGTAGAGTTTGACCCCCCACTCATGCTACGTTTACACAGACACTCTCTGACTCTAAAACGCAGAGATTTTTCCTCTGCGTATTCAATGTTGATCCACATTCAGACGGAGATGCTGGAGCCGAAACAAAGCACTGTAGTATGCATGTCGGTTCAGTAGATGGTGGTTTGCAGAGAGGCACTGCTGCTACGATACAAGTATGAAGAAAATAACTTTTCACAAACAATAATGACGAGTGGACACACAAAGACGCTGGAGTTTCTTTTCTGGACAACAAATCAGTTTGGACAACAAATCTGTCTGGATGGTTTTGTCTGGATAACAAACCGAGCATGGAAAGCAGCACACATGTTACTCGGTAGACGGCCGAACTGTTGTTGTTCCTGGTGTGCGCGCAGCCTTCATGTGAAAGAGTACTGCGCATGCGGTGACATCAGTGTTTCACCCTGAAACGCCCTGATAATGGTTCACAAGGTGCTGCATTGAAAGCGTATTGAAAACTCTGGAGCCTGGTTTCAAAAGTTTGTGGGTTTAAGCTTTTTAGGTACCGTTCCCATGTAAACAGGAGGCTGAAACATAATAAAACTTATTAGATTTAACTGTTTTAGGCCTCATGTAACTGGCCCCTCAAAATCTACCACATGCCGAGTGATTTTGTGATTTTAGTGAAAAACATCAACTTCTCAAAATATTCTATTTACTGTATAATAGTTGAATGGTGTTAATTATGTCTTCAATGAAGACTACTATTACTATTCCATATTCCTTTTTCCAAAATTAAAGTGGTAAACACAATCTTAATATGGCCATCTTGGCAACCAACGCTGTCCATTGCTGCTTTAAATAGTGCTTAATACTTCAACAAGCACCAGTAGCAACATTTTACATTTTACAGATGACATTTTCCCATTTTTGCTCTTCTGTTGCATTATTTTTTGTGTATGTTTTTATGGTTTTTATGACTAGAATTATGATCTTTCTGCACAGCTTTCTTCCACAAGTTTTTCCTGGTTACTTACTTATTGTTATACTTTTCTCTTAAATATTTTTATACACATTTTGTGAGTCTTCATCACCTCATCGGAGTATTTACACTATGTTTTTAAGGCCCTCACACGAGGACGGCCCCGTATTGCCTTGGCGTCAGCATCAAAACATGTATCGCTGTTTACACATCATATTGTACATAGGCTTGTGCATTTACATGACAAGGCAAAATCCTGTCGGGTTGCCCGTATGGTTCTGCTCCGAGGTAGATTCCACGTCAAGTGCTCATGCGCGCATAACATTCTGCGTCTCTGCATGAACACTTGATGCTGTAGCTGGTGTTGTTGGTGTTCTGTGAGCAAATGTTGGTATAAAAGTTGCAGCAATATTTGTAGCTGCTGGAACAAGATCAGAATCAGCCCGGCTGCCGCCATTGTTGTTGGTGTGTGTGACAGCGTGGGTTGGGGGGCGGGGAGGAGGAGGGATGCTATGAGGTCTTTTCCGGACTTACCTGTTTATACCAACTACGGCATGAAGACGAATATGTAGATATCCACTTGCAGACCTGTTTTCAAGAAAGATGCAGTATCATGGACAAAAACGCGTCTCCGTGTGTCAATATCACCAGATCAATAGTTTATTTTACTTGTGTAAAGGCCACCAAAGTTTTGCTTGTTGTGTCCATTGTTAATATTGTTTTTTTTTTCAACAAAGGAACATGTTACAATTGATTCCCCCACTTGATCAAATAAATATGTAAGTACTATGTCATTTACCGAGTGCTGGGTGATTAAATTACTTTCTATAGCAATTTACATTTTTGACTCCCACGATCACTAAACAGGGTAATCGTCATTAGCCAATCACAGTACTGCATGCCGTGCTCGCTTTGCTCATCTACTCTGCAGAATTGAACCTTAACGTGCTGAGCTAATATTTTGGAAGAAGGGTGGAGAAAACAGTTGGGTGTTTTAAAACAGGATGAAAACGTCAGGATGGTGCATTGTAAAGACTGAAAACATGTGTGTGTGTGCTGTGAGAGTTTCGTGGGGGCAGGTAACTCCCAGCCTGCCAACACAACAAAACTGTACCTTGCAGTGTGTTTCAAAGTAAAATGGTCTGGTTTGTTGTATTTACTGATGAGATTTATCATGTCTTCTTTGATTCTTAATGATTTACAGGCCATTTGATCAGTCATTGATGTGGCTCACAAAGTCGTCCAGCTCTTTAGCTCCATCCTAAACTCTCTTCACAAGAATGCACATGATCTGAATAAAAGAGATGATTGCATATGCTATTTAAATTATGTAAAAAAATCATAATATTATGATACATTTTAAACAGATACCCCTCTTTACATCCCCCTGATTTGCAGGTCTTTTCATATCTGAATGTCTGTAAGGAGGAGGTTCATGTCTTTATTGTCAATAAGAGCCTTTTATCTAAAAAAGATTCTTGAAATCTTTCAAAACAACTTTTGAATCATATTGCTCTTCAATTTTCAGTTAAGTTATGTCAAATGATAGTTCATTTCTAGGGATGCACAATATTGGATTCTGACTGAAATCAGATATGCTGATATTTCTGAACACATTATTGCCAATACTGGTATCAATACTAATCTTGAACAAAGCCTCTTCTTCATTAAAACTGACCAGTTTCATTCATGCTGATTTCATTTTAGTTTAGAGTTGTGAAACAAGAAAGCATATTATTTAAAAAATTATACTGTTGACTTAAAAGGAGGATATACAGTGATGGTTGATAAACAGTCATTGTAAATTCTTCTTATATTTCAGCCAAAAATAGGATATATGTGGCTGATTTGTAAGGCCACAATATTGTCAGTTAATGTTCATAGATACCGACAATCAGCTTTTAAGATGATATATATGCTGATACCAATATTGTGCATCCCATTTTTTGCGGCATTTTTTTTAGCCTGTGCAAATAATGTTTAGAATTTGTTACTCAGCTTTGGCTGCATATCCATGCAAATTATTTGCTTAATCATTTACAAATATGCACGGTTACATCACTGTAAAATCAATGAGTAATAATGCTTAATAATCATATTTTTTCCTTTATCGAGCAGCTCTACATTCAGCTGTAAAATAAATAAAAGAAGTCTGGTCCTTGTCGCCCAGCTCTACATCCACCCATCCACTTATCAATCCACAGCCTCCTTGAATGGAGGTGAAGCAGGCAGGGGGGCTGTGGATGCCTGACATGGCTGCCGTTTGATGCCCCCTGGTGCATTGGGGGGGTTGCTGCTTATATTTGTCAAGGTCAATTAATGAATGCAGGGGGCAAGGCTGGCAGGATCCCCCTCAAAATTACCCCTGGGGGCTCATAAATTATCCAGAATACACATTAAAAGACAGGATCTGATCTCTTCCAATTAAGACAATTTAGCCCTCTTTTTCCTCCCCTCACCAAATGCCTACATAGTATCCAGTCAGGTGTAGCCTACATCACTCCCTCTCCCTCCCTCCTCCCTCCCTCAGCATCCATCCTCCAGCCTGCTACTGCGTCCTGCATGGGCTAATTCTCTCTCTCTCTTATGTTACAGTACACTTTTCCCTCACATGTTGGGACATTGTGATCCTTTTTTTTTTTTTTACCTCTCTGATAAAAACAAAAGAGAGTTTATTTCTCCATCAGCGCTCCAAGAGCCCCCACCTCCACTACCTCCTCCCCACCCTCTGCACCTTTAAGGCAATGGAGAGGGAGAGAGGCGTCTGCGGAGAAGGAGGCGAGGGTTTATTCCGCTGTGGTGCTGTGAGGCAGCGCAGGTCTTAAGCGCAGGGACTATAGTGTGCGCAGTTTGTGTGTGCGGCTGCGGGGGGAAGATGCGTGTGCTTGTTGCTCGCCGGACGGAGAGAGGCGGCGAAGAGAGAATGAGTTCCCAGCGCAGCTAACAATCAACTCCATGCGCTCTGAAATCCTCGAAAATATCCAACTTTTACGCATTTTGTTCTCCGCACATTCAAGGTGACATGCTCGGCTGTTTTCACCGCAAAGACTTTTAATTTACTCCCTTGTTATTTTTCTGATTTTAGGATTTTTTTTTCTTTTTGCTTTTATTGGTTTAACCGTGGAGTTGGGTGTGCGCATTGGTAGTGTGTCCTATGCGTCTGGAGCCTCTGACTCAGCAGCAGCACAGCACAGCTCACCTGGATAGGAGCGCACCGAGCCGAGCTCCCTCATGATCCACGCACAGCGGCGCTCCGACACGGGGGGACGGCTGCACTGAGGCCCGGCGCGGTGCGGTGCGGTGCCGTCAGTCCAAAATACTAAAAGAAAAAAAAAAAGAGCGAAGACGCACAGCTGTGGATGATACAGTATCTTCTCCCGCCGTACCCGGAGACAATCAGCAGCAAGGAGAAGCTCAAACCTCCTCCTCTTCTTCCTCTTCTTCTTCTTCTTCTTTTTCCCAACGTGAAGGATTGAAAGAAAGAGAGAGAGAGAGGGGGGAGAAAGATTTGAAAGCTCCCTTTTTTCTTTCGTTGCAGTTGACTAGTTGGAGAAATAAAAAAGGAAGAAATCAGCAGAAAGAGTGCGGGGAGAGAAGAAGAAAAAGCATAAGCTTGGATATTGAACGGAGCGGGGCATGTGGATATTGGCTCTCTTCTTTTCCCAGTGCATCTTGAATGGTAGGTGATGCATTTGTGCTCCTTAAACTTTAAGTTCATCCCAATTAAAACACTTGCTTATGATTGTGGACAAAAAGTCCTAAATTATGTGCATCCATTTTTTTTTTTGCAATGGAGACAATGATTTTGTTTTTGAATGGAGGGACAGCTTGTTTCTATGTCCTGATACAGGCTGGGGTTATTTTGAATGCTTTATAGTTGCACACATTAACCTTTATATGAATTAAACCAAAACACCCATATATATACAACATATAAGATACAAATGTGATAAAATATATAGAGGAAGACAAAGAGAGGGTAGAAATGTAGGATGAATGAAGGTGCAGGGTGTACTGCAGGAGAAATGCTGCTCATAAAATGCACTTTTAGTGCATAGTTTTTGCAATTTTTGGCCAATTTGTGATAAAAAATTGTGTTATAAAATTGTTTTCATTCATTCTCAGTTGGCTGCATGGAGGGTTATTCCTTGAGTCTCAACAAGCTGCATTAGGCCTGAGCCTGGGTGCATTTTCAGACCTCATCTTTAGAAGCTTGATATGTAGATCAACAGATTTTATCCCTTACAGTTTGACAAATATCTCTTGGGAAAAAGCCTAAAATAGAAAAAAAGTAAAATTGCATCACATTTGCTTGTTGATTTAGTGTATTCAACATTTGTTTTTCTTAATGTAAAACCTCATGTGAATTGATTTTGAGAATTTATGAGACAGAATTATCAAAATTAAGTCTTTGCAGACATTCAAACTGATTCCAATTTAAAAAATCCAACATTTAAGGACTTTAAAATGCAATATGCAGCTTATTCACTTTAATTCCTAAATGCATACAAATATCTGCATTGATTTTGAGTATTTATTAAGGTAAATTGCACATACAATTGCTTGTTTGCATGCTTCCTGTTGACTCTGTCGAGTATCTCTCACAAAAAGGATTAAATAGGTCTGCTGTGCTTTTTTTCTGGCATTGCACCCGCCATATTAGAAGCACAGACATGGAGTCATTTTGGATTGAAAAAAAAGAGAGACAAGCCCTTATCACCCTTGCCAAGTGCACGTCTTGCAGAATGCATCCCATTTTGTTGAGCGAATCCTCAAGAGATAGCTGTGAAAGGTGCCTTTTGTTTGTTTTTTAGACTAAAGGTGACTGATTTTTTTTACAGCGAATACAAGAAGAAGGGTGTGTAAGGAAAGGGGGGGCCAGTGAGGAGGACAAGGGGGCTGTGGGGTAGGGGGTGGGATGATGTGCGCGTGTTGGGGGGCAGAAATCAGCTTGAAAGAAAAATTGGGGGGTATTTAGGAGATGTTTTAAAAGGTTGACAGAAACACAAGGGTTAAAAAAATCAAAGTGGACACAATGCAAAGGAGAGTAGAGGGCGATGCGTCAAGCAAAGATGACAGGAAAACCATTTTGTGGCCATGCTGAAGGGTTCAACGAAGGCAGTGTTTATTTCCAGAAGGGAATGGAGGCGAAGGCGGCGACGCTGGTATACCAAAGATCGCTCTCTGTGTAACCGCACAAGACCATTTCAATACACACAGGACGCCAATGTCCATTTCAGAATCTCCCCCCTGTGCCGTGCTGATATCTCTGTTTGCTGAACACAATCGCCGCTTTGCTCCTGAACGGCTCTTTCAGTCTCTTTGGTCCAGGCAACAGCGCTGCAAAATGGCTGCTGCTCGAGACATCTACATGGAAACTTTGAATGGCAGCAAACAGCACTCATAATTGTAATGAATGCTGCGCTTGATGCCATTCATATCGACAGACTCGGTTCATTCGACATTGACCCTTTTCTATCGATCCGAACATTCAAATGTTGCTTTTGTGGGAGAAATTAGAAAAAGCGAACGTTCATTAGGACAAGCTCGTCTTTGTATCTTTGCCTCTGAATTGAGCGAAGAGCAGAATAAAGGGCCGTGATTGTTGATCTTGGACTGTATTCATTTCTCCTGCACATAATAATAGTCTCAATGAGCTGCCTCCATCACAGTCGAACATTTTGTACCTCTCATGGACAGAGAGATGTGAGTTTCATAAATGAAGGCTTTTAGGGCTGGGGTCCAGTACAGGCTGCTGAGGTTGTCTCTATGGAGACTGGGTAATGAGTGCTGCTGCAGTGTGGGCTTTGGGCTCGAGCTACGCTGCACTCTGCTCAGGTGACCCTGCTGATGCTTCCTGATGGATTTAAGCCTGATAACAGAGCTGCGAGTCACATTTCATCTCAACGCTTGATCTGATTTAACGTCTTGATTGCTTGGATTGCTTAAGTTGATCGTTTTGTCTTCAGGTTCTGCTTTTAAAGTCTGTTTGTGAACATATTTGTGAAAACTGTTTGATGGGCTTGGACATATTGACCAAGTATCCATTTAGACTGGTGATAGCATATATGTATCTTTATACTTACAGAAACAGTTGTCAGCGCTGTCGTTGGACATTTTCATATGATTCCACATTAGGCATGTTTGATTCCACAGCAACAAATATAAAAGTTAAGAACACTCAATTTGCGTCTTTTTGTTGTAATCGTTTAGAACAAAGTCCTTTCCACTTTGTGAATTGCATTTGAACATCAGCGTTTCTCCATGGTTCTATGCTCTTAAATACCATGTGTTCTAACATTTTTTTTAATTGCCATCTTATGTGTTTAATGAAACTATTTGTAGGAGTTTGTTTGCAAGTTTTGATCAGTGAAACTCTAGAAAACCCAAGTTTTGGTGTCCAGGTGACCCTGCTGATGCTTCCTGATAGATTTGAGCTTGATAACAGAGCTGTGAGCTACATTTCATGTCAATGCTTGATCTGATGTACGGTGTTGATTGCTTGAATGCTTGGGTTTATCATTGCTTCTTTACATTCTGCTGATTAAGTCTGTCTATGTCTATATTTACACTAACTGTTTGATTGGACATATTAACCAGTCACTTATTTTAAAGGATAATGGGATACATACTGTGAACAACTACTGTCAGAATTCAATAACATTACATTCTGGTGTGATTCTATTGAAAATCAAGACCTGTTCAATACCACAGCAATAAATACTGAAGCTACAAACACCCACTTCTTGCTTTTTTGTTGTAATTATTAAGAACAGACAAACCCCTGCACACCCTCTTGAACACATATAATTTCTCCTTGTTGAGGTTCTATACTCTGAAATTGTAATGTTTTAAAAGGATAAAATCCATATAATTCAAAAACTTATGACATTACAGAGTAGAAATTAGTGTTCTGTCATATTTTCAACACAAACAGAAAGCACATTAAGGCTTGCCATATTCAGAAAAATTTGCATAACTGTCCAGTTGCCCCTTTTATCCTAAATGCTTCCAATTGCTTTTTCAATCATGTTGTTTGTTGGAGTTTGTCTGCATGATTTTAATTATTAAAAACTTGGACATTTCAAATTGGTGGTGTCTAGGACCTCTTTTTATGTTCGCCAAGTTGAAAACAAGTTTAAGTTATAACACGTCATTTCAAAGTTGAAGAATGTGGTTTAATAAGAAAATAAAGATTGTGGGTCATGCTCTAAACCAAAAGCCCACACAAATGTCAGCAACATACAGATATTGGGTGCAACTAGAAAGAAATATTGGTTTCCTTCATTATTTGTCAGCTCCACCCTCTTTTCCAAATGATGGCTGTGTATTTATTCAAAGAAAAAACTCATATTTGGCCTTAAATCAGCTTTAGATGTTAATTTTTGACTCTCCTAGAGAATCACGTATATTTAAATAATTAGATTTCATCTACAGAGAACCCATGATGGTGCTATATTCTTACGCGGTTAGAGCTGCTGAATCTTTAAGGGTCTCTTGCCCATGTAGGCCCAGTCCACTTTGATTAGTTTACCGTTCAACTTTGTGGTAACTGGTCAGTTCAGAGCTGCTCAGCACCATGTTTTTAAGAGCTCCGGGTTTATTCTAACGTCTCTGCTCTGCACTGGGCTTTCTACTTAGTGCTACTGATGATGAAACAATAGGACGTCACACTGGCAGATCTATTCAGTGGTGCTGGGGGAATAGGATGTTTAAGGCAGCTATACACATGGGGAGAAGGAGAGGTCCTGATGCAACAGACTTTTGTCTTGTGCATAGAAGTGCTCAATCACATGGAGCAGACATGCTAGACACACTAAAGGAAAATCAACAACCAAAAAATTAACACAAACATAGTAAGAGCAGTTTGAAAGTCAGAATTTGGCCAATCAGATCTCAGACTGTACAGACTGTAGGACAGACAATGCTTTAAGATAACTGAAAATGATTAGCTGAACAAAAGCTTCATGTGATAATGTGGACCACATTTACCTCCACCAGGGATACTATGGTTTTTATGGTGTTTGGTTCTTTGTTTTTCTGTCTGTCAAACAGACAGGGGGGGTATGTTAATGGCTCAAGGAGATGGTGATTTGATCTTGGTTATGATTTGAAGATGTGGATTCAGGAAGTTTGAAAGGATTTGTTAACCTTGCAAGATGGACATTTATTTCCACATTTCTTCAAATAATTCAAAAAGTTGTCCTTGGATATTCCTTAAATTTTCTTCATTTCAACGCAGACATTTGGCTTTGTGGGCATTTCCTTTTCAAATCATTTTAATTCAACATATTTTAAACCAATGGCAAAACAGGTCAGAATAACTGTATATTGCTAATTTAACGCATTCGGAAAAGATGGTATTGTCCTAACATGCATGTTATTTAAATTTATATAAATACATCCTAAAATATCTGTACCTACTACAGACCTTACAGTTTCTTGGCTGTCAATAAAAGCATATAGTCACATCTTTTTGCATTTTTGCAGAGGTGTTTTTATAATAGTGCTTCATGTAAAAGCTCCTTTTTGCTCTGAATTGCAGTTTTCCAATTTGAGTCCACATTTGCAATCTCATCTACAGCAGATATAAACAATTCAGCGCTGCAGAGAGTAAAATCTGCCGTGGAGTTCACTTCTGCCGTGCTTGAGCGTTTAAATGGCTCTTGCCGAAGTGTCTATTAAAAGCTAAATGGAATGGGAACAACATATTCCAGTGATGAAGAGATAAAATTGGGGGGAACAGCATAATGTTGTTTTTGCTCAGCTATGCCAGAGGGGGGGAATCTGACACATGCTCAATTGGACACTAATAAGCTGTGTAAATATACAGAGAGCTCCTCAATTGGCTCTTAGCATCACTCTGCGTGTGTGTGTATTTTTAGTTTTCAGTTTAGGATGGCGAGGGGCTGCCGGAGAAAAAGGTTCCACCGCTTATTAAAACATAAGCATTTTCAGTCTGACTTAATCCAGTTTTCAAACATGATTAATGTAGCAGCAGAATTTTCTGTCTTCCTCCTGCATTTTTTTACGCTTCAGTTGATTGTAGCAATAGATTGAACACATATTCTTCCTGCTGAACAAAGATTCTGACAAAAGTGAGCTGTCAGCTGCAGGAAGCCTGTTTATTTTGATAAGAAATAATGAAGGCAGAACTTATTAGGACCAACACCAAAAAAGGAAGCTTTGAAAAAGGATTGGTTTGTAGGGAAGATGTTTAACAAATGGACATCATGAGGTATGGTGATTCCATGTTTGCTGTTTTATTCCTTGGATCAAACTGCAAAGTATCCACAGAAACCATCTTAACAGTCTGTTGTGACAGTTTCAATGTTCATGAAGTTCTTATTGTCTACATAAAACAAAGTTGGTCTGAAATAAAGTCAAAGGCCTGCTGAGTATTCGCCAAAAGCTTGTGCATGATCAGGTGTATACACACACAGGGTCTGAAATCTCCTTTTTGATTCACTGGCCAAGTTGATGGGTAGATCACTCAAATGTACTAGCCAATCATTTTTATTAGCCCAAAATAGCCACTATAAACTAGCCAAAATAAAAATTGGATACCATTACCACAGTCATTTGTTTTAGTGCATTTAACTGAATTATGTTAAAGTGTTGATAGATCAGATCATTTTCTCAGATAAGAAATGTAAGAAATTGAAAAGAAATATTTGTTTGCTCTTATGAAAATGCTAAAGGGTCTTATACACTGTCGAGGCTCGTCCATCAAGCCAGCTCTTCAGACTCAATAAATACATACATTTTACAGCTGTAGTTACACCATAGAACTTAAAACTCAGGATATATTTTGTACATGATGCTTTCTAGTAAACAACATTAACTTGCCATGTGGTGAATAATCCTCTGAAATTCACCCATCAAACTGAAAATCAACCGATCGCTGGTACTTGGTGTGTGTTTATTTTGGACCCTTGGTTTGCACAAGTAACATCAATGTCATCAGCATAAAGATGAAATAAGAGTTTGGAATATTCTGTTTTAGGCTTTTAAAAAAGATTGTAAACGTAAGCAAGCCCTGAATTGAATGTTGTGGTTCTCCCATACGGATTTGTAGAATGTTTGAAGCAATGCCCTCTAACTGAACAGCTCGAGCTGTACAAGTAAGATAATAAGCAAACAGGCTAATGAGATTTCAAAATGGTCTGAAAACTAAGTAGCTTTAAAACAACTATGTAGGAGACAGCGGATAAGTCTATTAAAAGAATGATTTTACCACTGAAAAGGACAGGCATACACTCTTTTACATAGCTGTTGGTTTTAATCATTAAGAGAGGGACATCTTCAGTTGTTTTACAGCCTTGAATAAATGAAAAAATAAAATTATCCAGCCCCCTTACTTTTTTTTGCATGTTTCAGTTAACAGAAAAATGGATTCTGTTGTGTTGCAAAACATTTATCATGATATAACTAATGTATTTATAACTGTTTTCTGTGAGTAACTCAGGTTGAATCATGACTGCAAAATATATTGAGGATTTGTGATGAGCAATGTCATTGATAAGTTGTCACCAGAACTACCAGTCCGTACGTTTTTTTATATCTCATCCATCCATCCTCTGATAAAATGCTTTCCTTAAACTGTAACCCAGCTGCACACTTACCGAAGCCATTGAAACTCAGTTGGTGACTATTGTTTTGCTTTGCTGCCCAAAAGGAAACAGGCACAGTTAGGCCGCGTTTACATGGCGCCGAAAACGATCAAATCCGATAAGTTTTCATTGCGTTTTGGCCTTGCATCTACATGGAAACTCGTTGAAAATGGAAACTTTTGATAACAGGCTCCAGAGTGGAAAGATTTGAATCTGCTCTCCATTCAGCTCCGTGTAAACCTGTATCAGAGCGTTTCAGGGTGAAATGCTGACATCACTGCACGCACAGTACTCTTTCAGATGAAGGCTGCACGCACATACCAGGAACAACAACAGCTTCGGCCGTCCGCCGAGTAACGTGTGAGCCTCTTCCCGTGCTTGGTTTGTTATCCAGACAAAACTATCCAGACAGATTTGTTGTCCGAACTGATTTGTTGTCCTTAAAAGAACCTCCTGTGTCTCTGTGCGTCTATTCACCATTGTTGTTTGTGAAAGTTTTTCTTCTTCGTTCGTGTATTGTAGCAGCCCTGCCTCTCTGCAGACCTACACCGCCATCTACTGAACCGGCATGCATACTACAGTGGATTAACTCGTCTCCGAGCGTCGTCGTCTAAACCCAGAAGAATTCTAAAACGCAAAGGACAAATCTTTGCGTCTTTAAGTCAGGAGTTTCTATGTTAACGTAGCCTTAATGGACGCAGATGATCACAGCCTGTAGGAGTAGCACAGTTTGGCAATATTTTAATCAAGAAAATACATTCTAAGTTTTACGTAGGCTGTGTGACTTACACCAAGTTACTTGACCAAAACAACGAGTGAACACATTCAGCACAAACATCTGGTGACACAGCTAGCCCATTATCTGGACATTATTTACCCATTATTTTTTAATTCTATCTTTATTTTAGCTGGATGTAATCAAAACTGGTCTCAAACCTTCCAGCAAGTAATTTCCGACATTGTCCAGCGAGTCAAATATGTGGAAAACTGCCCACTAAAATTCCTGGATCCGGATTTGGATCACCACCAATATGAAATCACTTCTACCTTGTTATATAACTAGCATTCCCTGAATATCTAATTGAAACAATTCATGATGTTTTTACTTACCCTGCACACAAGCTAACAACACTCAGCAGAGGTAGTTATTTGCCTCAGACCACCTCCACTGGGGGCTTCCTCTAACTGGCTGAATAATGTAGAAATTGGATTTACATATAAACAGCACCCTGAGAAAAGGTTTTCCCAGGACATCTCTATGAAAATGTCCACAAACTTTTCAGCCACTGACTTTTACTTGTTCCCCTGAAGGGTATGTGATGTGCTTCAAGCATCATTTTTCAATAGCTACATTTTAAGATTAAGTTTGCTTAGAGATGCTATGAGGAGTTTCTAAGTAATTACAAAACAGTCTCACTTTTAGATATATCCCTGATTGAAATACACACTTTAAGATGAGTTTAATAGCAACAAAATAGGTTATCTATAAATGCTAATCCTTGGCTTCGTGGTTGGGTCAGACATGGCTGGACTGGCCTGGATACTCAACTTGGGGAACAAGACAATTAAAACTAGAGCAAATTTATATTATTCGGACACGTCTTAGAGCACCGGGCTGTAAGTAGCGTATTGGTATTGGTATTGTAGTTTTGTAGCTACAAAACTACAATACCAAGTTTTCCAAAACTTGCTTGTTGTCACACATCAAAAACTGCCGCGACGTAACTAGAAAGAGATACATTACCTCGTCGCTTTGCATCCTGTAAGTTGTTGGAAAAAATAAGTTGTAAAGCAATGTAGAGTTCTGAGGAAGGTCCAAGCTGCATTCATTAGCATCACAACAAACGCACGCTTTGGCTTGGGTCACGTCTTTACGACAGTCGCTGCGCATGCTCATGGGTAGCAGAGTTTTTATGTCGCCGGAAACAGATTCTCCTCATAGCACCTTTAATAAAAATAAATATGCAAAAAAGCAGTTGATGTGTATAACATGATTCCTTCTGATTGGTGATTTGATGTTAATGCATGGATCTATGTTGTACCATATTAGTTCGAAATTAAATGATTAAATAGTTCCCAAACTGTATCCTTATTGTACTGTTTCAGGCAGTATTTTAGAATTTTTCTACATACATATGGTTATGAAAATACCAGAATTCATTAAGCATTAGTAAATATTGCATAGTTATGTTAAAATAGTCCTTAAAAATATACAGCTTCATTTCACTGAAGTCTTTACCAGTTTAGACCTTTGAGTGTTTGACGACTGAACATAACCTTTCATGGGCGCTAACATCACCGCACTGCATTGTATATCTAAGAAACTAAAATACTTTTGATCTTTCTATGAGACAAACACAAAAAGCTTGATTTTCTGGAACTATTTGAGGTACCCTGGGTTAGTATTTCAGCTAATAACTGGTGCATTGGTTAGAGGTCATAATAGGGCCAGTGGGAAACTGGGTCTGTGCAGACTGGTGTCTTTTGGTTTACATCTGTCACTTCACATCGAGCCAGGGCGGGTTGACGGAGTCACAGAAACACACATCAGCAAACAACAACCCTGCTCAGCTCGTAAGGCGCACATTAGAATCAGCACAGCAGTCAACACAATGTAGGCCACTGGGAACAAATATTAATGTGTTAATGTGTTTAACATGTAAGCAGAGCTGCTGCTTCCCTCTGTTCATCACATTATTATGTCTTTAACAACACACATTTTAGCTTTACAGGGAAAATAGTCTCACTTTATATCAAGTACACACTGTTTTTTTTTAATGTATTTTTTGGGCATTTTGTGCCTTCATTGATAGGAGAGAGACAGTGGATAGGCTTGTGAAAGGGGGTGAGAGAGTAGGGGAAGACACTCTGCAAACTGGTCACAGGCAGGATTCAAACCTGGACCGGCAGAAGCATGTACATGGGGTGCCTGGTTGCTAACCACTTTGCCAAACCAGCACCGCATCAAGTACACACTGTTAAGTATATGTTCAGCATTCATTAAACATGATTAATATTAACTTTATATATGTATATAATTATATATGTATATATGTATGTATACATGTATGTGTGTATATATGTATTCACACTTTATTTGCACGTGTTTGAATGTTTGAGTTGAAAGTCAAGATAGAGAAAGGGACCAAAATAATGTTAAATAAATAATATCTACATTTTAGTTGAATTTTGATACACATTATGTATGTCAATATGATTTTTGAAAAAAGTAACAACATGTTTGTCACAGTACCAGAACACAAACGTCTCAAAAATAAAATAAAATGATGTTGGTTACTGTTTGAACCACAGGAACAGAAGTAGAAGTCCTTTCCATCCATGTCAATTTGTTGTCATTAATAATCGATGATGAAATCTACATCAAAACTAGTGACTGGTGAAACAAAGGTAGATTGATTGATACCGGATAACTTTGTCCTTATTAAAAGTAACATGTACCAATCACATTTGGTCAGACAAGAGCTCATTGACCAATTAGATGACTCGCCAAGTGGGGCTGTGTCAGCCCAACTATGTTACACAAACAACATCCGCAAAGTTGAAAACACTTTTCCTTTCTTTTATTTGCCTTTATATATTTTGACAGTATTCAGGAGTTTCTTACATTTTTGTTGGTAATTTTAAACAATGCATTGCCAAATATCAGCTGTTCAGGACTTTTTTGTGTTGCTGTTATGAAAAAACATATTCCTCGTTTGATTGTTACTGGAATCATATCAAGTTTAAGTATGTGTCTTAAAAATAAGATAAAGATCATAATGTGAGGAGCACTACTTAACATTTACATTCAGTAGCTTTTATGTTGCATTTTTTGTGCGATTTTTAGCGTGTGCACAAGTTTGACTGTAATTTTAATGATTAAAAACAAGAAGTCACGTAATTGGGGATGTTAAGTAATTTATGTTAAAGTGGTATCAATCATGTATGAATATAGTTTTGAACCACACTACCTTTGAATATGCTGCTGAAATAAGATGGGAAAATTCCTTATTACCTCCACCAAGGCAGTAACATTTTAGGAAATTGATTGTTTACTCAAAAAGTAATGAACAGAATTCGATGAAATTTCAGGATAAGTCCAAAATTGACTAAGAACCAACCGATCAGATTATGACGGTCATCTGAAACCTAATCATGGCATATTGAAAAGGATGTTAACATTGAGTGGTGGATAATTTCAAACATTTTCATGACTAACTCAATAAGTTCTTGATGGATAATAATGACATCTTAAGGAATGTCGCCTAGCTCATGAGAGATGTGATCAGAGTTTGGTGCTGATTCAAATTCGGATGTGGATCTTGTAGTTCTTTTAAAGGATTTGTTGAGGATAGGGCACATTTCGAAGTGCTTGACAATAGCTTTCGCTACGATGTTAAAAATTCCTTTGCAGAGGTTTGTGTCCTTGGGTACTTTTAGTTAAAGATAAAGATTTCAGATATATTATCTTGTGGTCAATAAGCATAGTACTGTTTGTGGTTGTTACTGTTAATAATCTTTTAACTAAACTCAAGACTTGATAAAATGGTATTTTAAGGATTGTAACGTTACACCAAAGGCCAGATGCTCTCAGGATAAATATATAATTACGTTTCAGCTTAAATTTAACTGTGATTATATAAAAGTGATATTTTGGCCTCATTAGACTATTAGAATAAACAGATCTAGTTAAAAAAAAAACAAATCAAAATAAAACATAGCTTTAAATTCTAGTTGATTATATATCAAGGTGTAAAAGCCAGTTTTCTGAAGATCTCTGTAGTTGTTTTGTTTCCAGTTTGCACAAGGCTTACCATCAGGAGGTATTAGTGACACTCTGTTTTCATGGACTCACTAATCACAGCCGGATTTGTCAGTGCCATCGGGTCAAGATTTTTGTGTCGCTCCACTGTGTGTGCATGTGCGCGTGTACTTGCTCGTTCTCTAGCCCGGCCGTTGAGTTGAGAGTAGACTCAAGCATATGTTAATGGGTGCACATTGAACTGTTAAAGGTTTCATTTAACCCAGACCAGAATGCTTAAGGAGATGATGGTGTGTAGTGAGGCAGAAAGAGAGGAGGAAGAGCGGGAGGAGAGGGACAAAGAGTCAGCTTGTGTTATGTTGTATCTAAAGCTCACAGAATCATATCCAATCAGCCTGCTTTTCCATGCAGAAAGGGCTATTTCAGGCACGGTTATATCACACTTATATTGTTGGACAAGGATTAAGATTCGACAGTCTTTATTGTGTGTCCAACAGCAAAGGACATGCTTGTTCATCATTTTTCCATCATAGGTCATATTTGGTTCATTTTGTGCACCGGTTTTTGTACAAAAGTCACAAAAGTCCCCTTACATAAATAGTCCTTAAAAGCAATACCTAAAACTTTTAACAACCGATGATATAGCTTGAGTGAGAGCTATGCAAGTTTATCAGATGTCTTCAATTTGACTTAATAAAGTGGAAGCTCCTATAAGACAGTTGGATATTTTTTAAAAAGGTTTTCAAGCTAATGAATGTTAGAAAAGCTAAAACATCAGTCTAGAACTGGTGTTTGTTCCAGTTTAATAATCTTCAACAGTTTTTTTACTATAATCATATGCATCTAGTTTTTGTAACTTTGGAAAGTGCTGCTTAACAGACTTTTAGCTTTAAAACTGAGTCAGTATGTGACTGTAAACTTGGTTTAAAAGGTTCCTTTTATACTGAAAGTTCTTGCAAGAGGAGAGAGACTAAGGCTGTTTTTAACACCTAGATAAATTGGGAATGTTGTTCCAATAGGAGTGGGTGTCCCATGCTCAGCACAGGTTGTTTGTATGTATAACAATACATCCTTGTCGAGGTCCACACAAACACACCAAGCTTGCCTAAAAGAGGTGGTCTTGGCTCGCTTCCAGAAGGACCTCTGGAGCGTTTGCACTGAGGACACAATCAACCCAGTGACTGACACAAGCGGGATGACGGGTTAACCTTGCTCAAGTGTACCGGGGGCATGTACATGTGGTCAAAATCGTGATGTGTATCCTGATTCTTCAATTAGGTTAACATCATTTCTTATATATTTATGAGTGTGACTGTATACTGTAATGCTTCAAGGAAACTGCATGATTACATACAGCAGTGCTAACATACATAATAGTAAATAAGTAGGCTGATTGGGTTAGTTTTATTAATACACTATGAGGAGCATTTGTGCCTTGAGTTCTATTGGATGGTCAGGGCCCACTGTCCTCTTCTTGAGGACTCCACAGCTGGTATGTTTCTTCCCTCCTATCAGAGCTTGCATTGAACATCGGTAATATTGTAACCTTGACTGACACAATTTGACCGTCTCTGTGAGGATTCATTAACTCATGCTCATGCTCACTGTTGCGAGGGCAGCAGATAATGTTGACCACTTGGTTTGTGTTTTTTTCATTTAAGATGAGAAAAGATTTTTTAGTGTAGTCAGTGTAGAGTTATAACCCATCAGTTCGACTTTATTTGTGTGTGGTCAGGTCAGACTTGGGAACACATGCCAGGTCGACGCTTTACCATTCATCTCTCCCAATGACGTGTCTACACAACCAGCAACGATAACCCTACTTTTTTCGTAGGCGTTTCCGTGCAATGAAGTTTAAGGGTGCAAATGTGCAAACCCAACGCACCAAGACTCCAGAGTCAAGGGACACCAACCTCTTGCCATCTGCCATATCCAAATACTAAAAGCACCCTGAATTGTTTTCTATTTAAATGTCATAGTTATTAGTTTGGAGAAGTTTGCTGGATTTCCAGCATCCTTTTGGTGTTTTGTCATTGACTGCAAACTCAGAGTCATAGCATAGTTCAGCAGTTACACAACAAGTAAGTGATTGGTGGGTATTCTTAGTTAATTCACTGGGCACACATAGTATTTGGCGTACGTTAACTGGACTAGTTACTTAACAGGATGACAATTAGTCTTGTTGTTTGTGTCTGCAGGCTCATTGTGAAATAGGCCAGTAGGCTAATGCTGCAGCCACGCAGGTACAACAAGATGTAAGTTTAGCTCAGATTTCCCTGTAAGTAAAGGATGTCACTCTTTCATCATCATCCAGTTTGCACTTAAATTAAAAACTGTACAAACAAACAAAAAAAAACAGATTTAGGAACAAGTTTTATGTAAAATAAAGTGTTGGATTCAAGCAATACAGTGTTTTTTTATCTGATCAGCAGCTTTGGTGCAGTTAAGATGACCTACAAACACTGTTTAGTAGCCCAGGATCCTCTTCAGTGCAGACTTCAGCACATTATGCTGGAGGAGTGAATGGGACAACAGGGAGAACAGATTTTATCATGCCATTTGAATTTAATGACTTGTTAAAGTTTTCTGCATATGACTGTTTGGCCCTTTTCTTCAGTCTTCCCTAAAGCTGCTTCAAGCTCCTGGGAGGATTTTTAAATGGTTTTGTAACAGGCTGAGCAAGGCCTCATTTACAAACCATTACAAAATAACAAAGTTAAGCAAGACCATCAGCAGCAAGATTGACTATTTTTGTGCTATAAATGAAGAGTTCTTTTCCAAATGCTATAAAAGCCAAAATTAAAAAAAAAAACAAAAACAACTTATTGCTATTCTTTTTTATACCAATTGTACTACCTGCCCTATCAGTATTTTATGCCAGAAAGCTATATATCCCTGTTTAAACTGTATTTCAAAGTTCAGTTCCCCAGCCAACCCAATGGTGGGTCTGGGTAAATAATGTAAATACTTTCTAAATTAAAATGGATTTATAGCGTTTTGAAAAAGAGCTCTTCAAATATAAATATCACCTTATGCATTTAAGATTTCCATTATCCCTATGTGCATACCCACCTTTCCCCCCCGTTTTTCTATCTTTACACATAAGCACAGTTTCACCTGCTGCCTTGCCCTTGGAAGTAAAATAAAAAGCCCACAATTTTCTTTTTGTTATTGGGCATGACTGTTTTGTCTTGCAGCTTTGCAAGATTGATCTGTCTGATGACATATATGGAATCTGGTTAATTCTGTTGGTTTGCAAGGTTAAATTCTGACTCGCGTTTCGCCAGATGAACCTTTTTTTGTATTTGAACATGCGTGCAAAGTCCCAACATCTGACACTGACAAAAAGAGCATTAAAACTGTGGTGTCTTTTTATGTATTTTAACTATGGCACTCTGTTGTGTGTTCAATTTGTGCTGGAGAAAGGGATTCACTTCAGGAAGTTCTCTGGCTTTCTTTTGATAATAAAATAAGAATCAACCAAACAGTTAAATCTAGTAAGGGGGAAGAACATAAAAAGACATTAAAAATGCTTCTTTATTGATACTAGAATGAAATGAGAAAAAAAGACCAACAAAAGTCAACAGACTTGATATGAAATGTCTGTGACCTGGTGCTCATTTCAAGTAAACAGACACTAATTGTTCCCATCTGATTAATGTAAGGAAGAAGAGAACTTCTTGTTGTTCGTCATTTTTTTCAGGAGCTGAAACTGCAACACAGCTGCCGCAGGGCCATCTGTTCACAACAGTGTAAGCTTGAGTATTCACACAACATCATGACAAAGCAGGTTCAGAACTATCATCCTCCAAACATTAGCTTTAAATTCTTTGTAATGTTATTTTATGGCTTTTGCAAATAAGATAGGATGCTATGGTAAAAACACAGTAAAGAAGGCTGTCACGTTGGATGTTCGAACCATCTGTGATTCATGGAATGCAAAACTTAGAAACATGTCAATTTCACTTGTTGACATTACATTGCTAGTATGTTCACTCAAGTCTTGTCTGCAAAGGCTTTACAGGTCCCATTCCCTGCAAAATGCTATTTTGTTAGAAGGGGCTTGAAGGTCAGGAAAACATGACACCTCATACTGCACTCTCAGTTCATGTAGAAATGTGCAATGGATATTTAAAGAAAATATTCTGTTTTTTTAATTCCTGGGGTTTATGTTGTCATAGCTGCACATCCTTCATCTATATGTGTGTTTTCTACTTGTCATGGGCAAACCCATTACCATTTTTAAAGTTTGCTCAGAGCTTATTATTTTAACTTCCTGTTGCCTCTGCACCCCTCAGATCTAAACATTTCCAAAAGGGATGTTATAGAGCTGCAGCTGATCATCTCCAGAGGCATTTTTTTATTTAATTTAAAAAAAAGTCTTGCCTTAAAAAACACCCAATACATGTAGACAGTCAAACACATTAGGACATGGAACTTTTAAGACCGTTTGTAGTAGCTGCACATGTAGCAAAAAATGCAGTAGGACTGGATGTGCATGTATTATACAATTTTCAAATTTTTGAAAAAGATTATTTCATCTGTGTGACCTGGTGCAGCTGTTATGCCTAAAAATGCACGACACAATTTACAGGCTCCTCGGTTGATCATTGTAATTTGATGCATGGTTCGGTTTAACAACAATATAGTTTTTCAAATTAGTGTGAAACATTTTTTGATGGTTTACACTTTGTTACATTTTGCGCATCAATCTACATTTTTTATGCTCCTTAAATCAGAAATAATTGGCTTAAGTGTGTTTTTCAAAGCAGGGAAACACTGAATTTAACACATGGCACTGGGCTGTGATGTGTTTGTTAAGCATATCATATCATTGATATACAGATTTTTTCATATTTACAATTCAGAAAATACAGCTGAGATTAAGTAAGACTAATGTTAATACATATAGGTCTAACATTAAAGAATACAGATGTTAACAGTGTGTTTTTATAGCATGAAACCATGAAGACATGCCAACAAGAAATAATAAAATGCATCCCTCTGTGGTTATTCTTCCCCTGTGGCTGGCTGTCGGACGTATTCATCATGCATAACCAACCTCGTGCTGATTAGCATTCAAAATCCCGCTCTGTTCCTGTAGCCTGAAACGTGTAACATTTTCAAACATTGGGGCAAATGTTTCATTAAAGTGTTGCTCGCCCCCAGCTCCATTCCGCTCCAGTCTCCACTCTATCAGGCCTTCCCCAGAAGTGATTATGCTAATTGCTGTTTGATCAGATGATTAAATTATAATTTGATTAATCCCAGGCACTAAACGCTCTGAATACGTTCATATGCATTTTGCTGGCAGTGTTTGCAGAACTGTCACCGGGCAGGCTGCAGGATCCACACACGCACATGCCGCAGGTAAAAAAGGACGCTGAGATGTATGTGCGGCTGCATTGGGAGATGGTTTGAGCATGAATGAGGCAGTGTTTTTGATGTACTTTGGTCGAGCGATCACAGAGAACATGATGATTAATAAGGAATCACTCTCATCTGTGTGCAGATTGAGTGCAGCTCTAATGTAGATCGCTGCCATTTTCTCTGCCGTCGCCCGTCTGTGTTACTCTCAATTGACTGTGTATCCATCAGAGTGATTTATAGGGCAGTATAGACAGGCTCCTGTACCACCACATGATGAAGGCCATATAATGTGTGCTTATGCTAGGGCTGGAAAATACAGACTATACTCATACTCAAATTGTGACGTCAAAGGAGATAAACAATATTTACGTGTTTTTTTGTTTTTCTTTTGAGAGAGAGAGAGAGGTGTAGCAATAGGTGGTGAAGACACCAGAACTAGAACAGCACCAAGTGCACAAACATCTGCCAATTTTGAGCCAAGTTGTCATGGAAATTGTGGAATACTGCTCCAATGTTAACTTAAAAGAAATCCGTGACCTACATCCACATTAAGATCACCACCAACATCAAATTAGTTCCTTTTGCCATGACCAACATTCCCTAGAAATTTCATTAAAATCTTTTCATACATTTTTAAGTTAAATACAGAAAAGCTGGCTGAATGCTGGGAAAATCATAATGTACTTTACTTTCATTGACTTGATATATATCACATGGGTATGTGAAACAGTCCCTCCTGTGTCAGGTTAATGGTTCTTGTTAAAATCAAACAATAGTGATACCTGGCCCAAGTTCAAGACATAAAATATTGGTTCCTTTTCATTTTGTTCAGAATTTATCGTCAGTTTCCTTTAAATTCTTCTTCCTGGCGTTTAATAAACAAGCACACCCAAATCACTTGTCCCTCTGTAGTTTTTTCTTCTTTTACTGCTTTTATTCCACAGTTTAAATTTTTTTTTTTTTATATCTATGTATTTACTTCTTCGTATGTATGTGTACAGCACTTTGACTGCTGTCTTCTTCACGGTGCTTTATAAATAAACTTGATTTGACTTGAACTGAACAGAAAAGTTCAAACTTTTTCCAATTTCAAGTGAGTTAAAATGATTTCTTCTTTAAAATCATGTTTTAAGTGATTAGAAAAATCCAAATATTTTAAAGACCGATGATATAAGTTGTATTTTTGTGCACTGTCCAAATTGCACAAATACATTGATAACATTAGAAAATATGGGGATAGCTTTTCTGAAGTTGTTAACCAATTTGGTAATTATGATATTGTAAAGGATTTGTCTGCAATTTTTAACGATAATAAAAAAATTATGATACCCAATGCTGTATATTTTTGACTGCTGTTTTTTTCCGCATTGATATCAGAGAAGTATAAATCTTCTTCAATTTTCCCCACCCTGTCTGCTGCCTTCTAACCTCTAAAAGATTATCAGCCAACTTCCAGCCAACTGGGGTCCCTCCAACTTCTCTTGGGGTGCCTCCCAATTCCACTGTAAACATGCCCATTTTTGCAGTGGCAAAGTGTCTCGATTAAATGATGTTCCTCTTACAGAACACATACATCAGGCCTTAACCTTTCCCAATGGTTATAGGTGGATACTAGACACCACAAATTCCAGCAATCATGGCCCAAACTTCTGATTTAATCATTGTCAGAGGATAATTTTATTTAAGTCAAGAGCCAATGCAGACACAATGCTGCTCAGCATTATCGAGAGAGCTGTTTATATGGCTGCATTTATCTTTTGACAAAGGTTGTTGTCTGCCACAGACTTCTCTGAAGAATTCAGTCACTATAGAACAAGTACATAGATATTTTTATAAAGAATGCTCCTTTAATAAAATAAAGTAAAATAAAAGGTAATCTTTTACCTTGACTGAAAATGTCAAATTGATCATCTAGTGGCCAATAAGCATTTAACTGTAAACATTTGTTATGGCATAAAACACCAGATGCTGTCAGGCTAAATGAATTTTGTGATTGCTTTGTAAAAACATGTCGTCTTACCAAGTATCTCATCAGAAAATATGCCTGTTTATCTTAAAAATGCAATGTTTTGCCCGGATGTAGATTTGATTTAATAGATTTAATATGTCAAATACTGTTGGTGATTTTTGACAAAGAATGTCCTTAAACATCAAACATGTCTCTGCATTTGATGCCTCCCTGTGTTTTCGTTGTATTAATAGAGAGGGCTCTCTCCTGCAGTGGGGTTACTGATGATAAAATACTCTCGCCTTTAAGGCAAATGGAGGGCTGCAGAGGGGAGGGTGAGGGTGCAGTGGTGGAGGGAAAGTGATGGTGGGTGGGGGTGGTTGATATTTTTCTTAGGCACGAGAGGATGGCTGTGAGCGGAAAGACAGCGATGTCTAGTCATCTGACCCACAATCCCATTTAACCTCAGGACTTTGATTTGTCCTCCACTGTCAACTGCCAGCTTATTTCGCTTCTTTGTCTCCGTGCTGCGCGGGGTCTTTGTTTTCAGCACCACGACAACAATGCCAAACAATAAAGCAATAATGATAAAGAGAAAAAAAGACATTGTTAGTATTGGTTTACTCTATTTTTAATTAAAGCAGATTTATAATGCATTTATCCATTGTTTGGAAATGTACATGTGAGAGGAACATGCTTTTAATATCATCCTCATTAAATATTGATCTTATTAAGATGTAAACTAAGGCATTTCTATTCTCTCTTTGGGTTTTTTTTAAAACTAAAACTAAGGCATAAAGTCAACATTAAGAGGAAATGAATATAAACGTACAAAACAATAAATTTTACATAAATATTATGTCTTGTGACCTTAAAAAGCAACAATAAGGTCTACAGTGTTGCAGTTTTTCACTACTGAGAGAGTTCAGGTCCCTCCTCTCTTTTCTCTGTTTATATGAAAGAACCAAATTCTTGCAAATGGTCCATTTAAACTCTTGTAGCATCCCATTGCCCCACAGACTGTATCTACAGTGTACTTAACTCAATTATAACCTCGAGTGAATAAAAAGTATGTGTATTTATTTTGTCATCCAGACAACATAAGGTGGAGAGGTGCCCTGCATGGGGTAGCTGACTAATAATGTTACAGCTGCACTGATCAGCAGTGTTGGATATGGCGCTAATTTTTTAAAACAGTCAGTTGAATTACTGTGTGAAACACTGGAATAAGTAAAGTAATGTGTCAGAGCAGTTTTTGCAGCGCAACAATTTAAAACCCTCTTAGCCCCTTTCCTCTCAGTTTGGTCATGAATTGTCGCTCAGACATCACTATGTCAGCTATTCATCATCATCCTACAGCTGAGTTTGTGGCCAGTTTTCAGCCAAAACAGGCAGTAAAATGAGAAAATAGAGAATCATATTTACAATCATATGTCTACAATGCTAAAGTATGTCAAAGAAAAGACATGATTCTCATTCCTCTTCTCTCTGTGCCTCTCAAAGGTAATGCTCAGTTTTCACCTCTGTGCAGATTTATTGTGGTTCTTCTTACACTTGATATAGATGCTCATTATTAGGGTGAAATTCATGAAGAAGTGGAGTTGTGACAGCAGGGACATGCACCCACTTTGAAGCTCATGTGCCTGGTATGAAAGGTAAAGTGTCTCAAACCATGGCTGGCATGCTGGACAGCCACACCTATCTGCTGTGAAACTGCAGTGATGGCAAAATAACAGACATGATGATGCCACAGCTCCTTAAGCTTAGGCAGAAACACACTGCTTTAACAATAGATGCATGGTGCCATGCTTTTTACTGGAATAACTGCACCACAGTCACAAAACAGTAAAAGGTTTTGAGCTTGAATTTTACATTGTTGTTCTTGTCCCTTCATCTGAAAACCCAGCAGAACTGGGACATCCCCACAGTAAAATACCCCACTAGACTTGCTCGCACTAACGCTTGTTAAAATAACAGAAGACATTAAAGTGTGTCTGATAAAAGATTTTTGGACTTGAACTGGGACTGATTATCATATCTTACAGACAATATTTCAAAATTTTCATTCTTTCTATGCCTTTAGGACGGTGGAAAGTAGGGATGGGAATAACGGGGTTCTTCACGATAAAAACGTGACATTTAGTCCACGATAACAACGTAATCCCGATGCTGCAATAATCGAAACATTGGAAAAACTGCAACAGTATGTCTCAATAATCAGTTATGTCTGTCTTTCAATGTTGTGGAAGCCAAAGTGCATCCATGCTTTGGATAATAAGTGTCTAAGTCATCCTTCAGTGTAGTTTTTCTTTGCACTGATGTTCGACATTTCCACTCTGTAAACCTTCTCTTCTTTGGCTGGTAATATCTGTTAAAGTTTCTCTCATTTAAGTGTTCTAATGCCCCCTTGAGGAGCCATCAGGTGGCTTGTCCAACAGGGACATACTGCACGTTTGGGGCATCATATTTTATTAATCAAAATATCGATATTTGGCGCCATCTTATCGATGATCATATCGTGGGACGGAGGACAATGATGAGTGCCATATTAAGTGTGGACTTAGGTATAAATATGGAAGAGGATAGTGAAGGTAGACATGCCTCAACAGGACCATAGTAGCCCCATTCACATTGTCATTTCAAGTAGTAATAAGTAACACCCTGTGACGCTTTCTCCCCACTTTGAATATTGCAAAGATTGAATAAGGGGAATGATTAGACCCTCTATTTGCCGCAAGTATCCGAGGAGTAGTATCAGTAAGAGGGGGCGCACTGATTAAGCAGGGAGCAGCAGCACTGTGAATGTGCCCCTGCCTTTGTGTGTATGGGGAGCACAGACTGTGTCCTAATGACTTACCTCTATTGAAGCCATAATAAATTTTACTGTATAAAAAGCCATAAGGACTCTCTCAGCAGACATGTAACCTCAAACTCCTTATGAAACTCCATCATCATTCCTTTCAGGGATGTACACATTATGTTGCCTATAGGCTCCAATGCAGCACTGTAGTATATGTAGATGATCTTAAAGCTGTCAGCCGTCCTCCTTCAGCTAATCTCCCAGTTCATCCCTCCCTGCTGAGTTTAATGTCCTCCCTCTCAGCTCACCTGAGATCCATCTCCCCTGTTCATCCTCTCTGCATCTATCAGCTCAGTCAGACAGAGGATACTTGACAGTACAGCAGAGGTGGGGAGGAGGATTTTACCAAAATAGAAATAAAGCCTCCCTTTCACTTTCTAAAAGCATACTCACTGTATGTGCTGCTGGGACATATTGCAAACAAATTACAGTCAAGTAATGAAAAACTGTTCAGGCATTCATCTGTCTAAGAGAGGGAAAGACTGGGGTTTTCTATTTTATTCTCATAAAAAGCATTCAGGATATTACCAGTACAACATCTGTGTCAGGCTACTTTTATGAACTTCCAGGGTTGATGCACCTAAGCTGAAATTCTGGAATTAGTTAATCTTGAAGCAACTGCTGAGATGGGACAGTTGCTTCAAGATTAACTGCTTCTGGGGTGTTAATGAGCAGTATTTTGTTTTGATAAAGTTGTTTGTATTTTAGTTATTGAAGTAGGACTGGAGCAGTACCAGCACAGATATGATGATTTTAACCTGCAATGGAGATCCAAAGCAAGGGATGCTAACATTGCTAATGTTAGCTGCATTTTGCAAACCCATTACACATAGTCTACAGATGCTGTGATCCAGCATACAGCGTTTATAACAAACTGTGCTCTTTTAAAAAAAAAATGTTTTTAGTGTTTTGTTTAAGAATCAATATTTTGCTTTAACCCTATGTTATATCGTCATTTTTGATGACTGTTTAAGTAAAACCTTCAAGTTATTAAATACAAAGTACCCCTGATCCACCTGTATTATCTGGGACACTTTATCAGAACTCCTACCACTTTAAGGCTCCCTACCCCACATGGGCCCATAAGCTGACAGGTCAGTTCAGTGCTGCTTGTTGCTATGTGTTCAATCGTTCTGCATTTATTCTCACATCTACTCTCTGCACTGGACTTGCCACCCCAAGCCAATGAGCTTAAGCTGCTGACAAAACAATTGTATGACATCACACTGGTAGATCTAGTCAGGGGCACCAGGGGAATGAGCCATTTCAAGCGGCTATTGAGTGGAGAAGATGGAGAAGTCCTGATGCTGCAGACTATTTGTCTTGTGCATAGAAGGGCATTATTATTGGAGGAGACATTAAATGTACTTATTAGGGTATACACCTCAGAAAGCACAATATGGACTCTTTAAGGCTAGTTGACATCTCTGAATTTAAGTTTGTGTTAAATTATCTTGTGAAACTAGTATTAGGCTAAAACCTCAAAAGACTACACACTCTATTTTTATCTCACTTTGTATAAAAATGACCAGAAATCTTCCAAGAGAAAATGTGTACAAGACTCTTGTGATTTGATTTCTGTGAATCCCCTGTGGCAGTGATGACAGCCATTAAAAATAACTACTGAAAAACTGTCAGAGCAAGCCCTGAAGGTCCTGTTTGCTTTTAAAGGTCAGATAAAGGCATTTGTATTAATTACAGTCAGCTTAACTCTCCCTGCATCAGGTTTAAGACCAGGGAGTGTTGTGAAGGACCCTTACTGAGGTTGTGTATATCCAGCCCTACTTTTCAAACCACAACGTTTCAGGGAAAGCAGAGGAAACTTTAAAAAGAAAATGGTAAAACTGGACTGTCTAACAATAATTATAATCACTTTATATGTCTTTCACTTCTAAAATAGATTTTCTAAGTGCTTGGACATCAAACATAGCAATGTAGAAAACAAAGCACAAGAACCTAAGCACTACAGCAATGGCAGGAAGCACAAATACACTGAGATAAACTAAACAGAAATTAAAATAAAGCTCAAACAATATTAATAACCCAACAGAACTTGTGTAATATGAGAACCGAGGCTAATTACCCAGCAACATCAGAATGAGCAAATATAGAAGATTAATGAAATTAAATGTGTTAAGATCAAATTAAATAGAATTAAATTAAAAAGAGTTTTATTTTTAATACTAAATTGTGCTCAGGTGCCTTGATGATGATTTTTCAAAAATTGAGAAGATCAATTTTAATCATTAATTTTAGGAACCTACATTATGCCTGTGCAAACATGGTACTACTTTAAAAAATGACATAAGAAGCACAGAAGAACATTATAATTGTTAAGTCTTCGATCCATATAAGTCAGACACGTCTACTGTACATCATTGGATTAAAGTCCCTCTGTTCTTCATGTGAGCTTGTTTCTTTTGCTCCAGAGCTCTTGGATATAGCCAGCATTCACATCCTGCTCTGATTCACACTCTTGATATTCATGTGGGATAATATTAGAAGTTACTATGTTGGGTACATTCTGTCATATCTGTGCTATGTCACTTAGCAAGGGTAATGGAGCATTAGGGATGTCTCATATGGTTGTTGTTGTCTTCGTTTCTTCCCTCTCTCCATGTGCCTTTGCATATGAACTTCAGCTGCAGCAGCTGATCAGGTATGTTTACTTACTTGCAGGAGTTTCTCCTCGTCTCTCCTCCCAGGTTACCGTTTTACTTCCCTCTTTGCCTCTCATATCTTGATTTACTGATTCAACCTTTGCATTATACCCAATCTTGTCTCGGGGGTCGTCATGATAGCATTAAATTAGAATCATCATTTTAAGCTTCATTCAATACTTATTTGATATCTTAACAGAGATAAAAGCAGACATTGTACATTTTATTCTATTCATCTTTTGTAAACTCTAGCTTAACTCCTGTATGCTTTGTTGATCGAGCACTCAAAAAGGGATGTGCTGTCTGACATTTTTTCACTGTTAAGACAAAGTAGGAATAAGACAGCAAAAGCCTTACCCATTTTCTTAGAGGTTCATGGACAGATGTAAACTAAGAGCTGTGTTTGAGGAGAGCTGAAAAAGAATGGTTTATAGAATGTCAAATTTTCAATATTTAAGTAGATTTTTTTTTTTTTTTAAATGTTTAGAAATGTGTTCTGGGGACATCTGGGACTGACTTAAACTTGTCAAGAAGGAGTCAAATATGTGAGCTTCAGTATTTTGGGCTAAACTGTTGGGATTCAACCATAACTGATTGGCAATATTTGGCAAATTTGACTATATTTGAAAAAAAGAAAGAATGTTTTTACTTATTGGTCACAGTATAGACACAGATTGTGTTTAAATGAAATGTCCGATGAACTGACAGCCATATTTTAAAGTATTTAACATTTTAGCAACCTTTGCTCAAAGCTTATTTAAGCCCCTTCTCAAATGTTAGCATTTATGCAAATGGGTGATCATATAAACTAACCCTCTCCACAGCGACTCTCATCCTGCCCTCCAGAGACTTGTCATCAGAGGAGGGTATCATTGGTTTTACATCGCTGCTGCGTGGCACTGAGCGACCCCTCAACATTATTCATGAGGGCAAAATGGGAGCGGGTTATTTAGGCGGGAGAGGGGGGGACTCCGATCCGATCAGCGTGGTGCTCCTCTTTACCGTTTATTGTGTAAGCCCCCGGGCAGGAGGGGAGGGGGTCCTGGATGCTTACTCACTGTCATCATGAGGCCGTCCTGTCCTCCACCCCGTCTCCAGCCCCTTCTTGCCCCTCCCCCACTGTAGCACTCCCCTTTCCCCTCCCTCTCTCCCCCCCTCCCTTCCCCGGGCGGTCTCTGCAGAGCACTGCCTTAATTACCTGCAGCCTGCCATGAGCTGTCAGTGTGGTTCAGTGCATGTTTGCCCCAGTGGACTCGCCCTAATGTCTCGATGCCCTGGTGCCCGCTGTAGCACCACGAAGCCCCCTGACCTGCTGAGGGCCACACTTTGTCCGGAGCCAGTCACTCTGCAGGGTTTAAACACATTATCAGCCATAAGCAGCACACATGTGTTGAGGCTAATTAGTAATTCAACCTGATAGAAAGGAAATGAAAGGTGAATATCAGGCGGTATGTGAAGCATGAATGAGTTTTTGTTGTCATTTCTACAACAAAACATGAAGAGACAGCAGCCCGAATTCATCCATGCAGTTGATTAATGGTGTTTGGTTGAGGTAAACACAGGCCGAGCTAAAAAGCCCCTGACACATCAGCGCGCTAATGCACAGACTAATGCACAGGCCTATTCATGTTGCGTGTTGGTGGGACCGGTTATTGATCAGACATTTACTTAAACAAATTGCCTGGGTGATTTGGAGGCAACCACTGATGGGCATTGTCAAAGGACCTTTACTTATCCTGCTGGAGATACACAACAAGGGGATGTGTATAAACCGAAGCAGCAGGAGCATCGCTTAGGCTATTTAAAAAAAACAGCCTCTTAGTGTTTATTGTGAAATATACCCAGATATTGAAAATGTGCATTCCAAAATCAGTAATTGTAATTTAAAACAGATGATTGTTTACTTTATACAACAAGAACATGAGATCTCAACAAAAGAAGAGAGGCAAGTTAAAATAAAAAGTACTAAACAAAAAGCATCTAACATAAAGCTTTGATTTGAATGCGTTTTTCCAGATGCTTCCTGCCTCTTATGCTACGTTTACATGGACACTCCTGACTTAAAGACGCAAAGATTTTTCCTTTGCGTTTCAGAATACTTCTGCGTTCAGACGACGACGCTCAGAGACGAGTTAATCCGCTGTAGTGTGCATGCCGGTTTAGTCGATGGTGCTGTAGGTCTGCAGAGAGGCAGCGCTGCCACAATACATGTACGAAGAAGAAAAACTTTTCACAAACAACAATGGCAAATAGACGCACAGAGACGCAGGAGTTTATTTTCTGGACAACACATCAGTTCGGACAACAAATCTGTCTGGATAGTTTTGACTGGATAACAAATCGAGCACGGTAAGATGCTCACACATTACTCTGCGGACGGCCGAAGCTGTTGTTGTTCCTGGTATGCGCGCGCAGCCTTCATCTGAAAAAGTACTGCGCATGCGGTGATGCCGGCGTTTCACCCTGAAACGCTCCGATGCGGGTTTACACGGGGCTGCATGGAGAGCGTTTTGGAAACTTTCCACCCTGGAGCCTGTTTTCAAAAGTTACCGTTTTCAACGAGTTTCCATGTAGACGCAAGGCCAAAACGTAATGAAGACTTATCGGATTTGACCGTTTTCGGCGCCATGTAAATGGCCCCTTAGTCCATCAGACAAAATCCCCCCAACAGCAAAACACAAGACCTTGTTTTTAATGGGTCTTTTCTCGGGATGTCTAGATACTTTATCTGTATCAGCAGAACTATTGGATTAAGGCTGGTATGAGCATTTTTAATTGGGATTGGAATAAATACTGATTTTCTTATCCATTTGTTTACGTCAGTCTCCAAAAGTTGAGCTCTTTTTTCAGTTCAACAGCCACTCTGAGTTCATATATGTATATATAATATACATACACACCATTCTGAGTATTCTTTTGTTGTTTTAAAGATTGCTAGTTGCACTTAGTTAAAAGGAATTATATGACACCATATTGCTACTTT
The DNA here is from genome assembly GCA_036419115.1 of Scarus forsteni. Classification (NCBI taxonomy): domain Eukaryota; kingdom Metazoa; phylum Chordata; class Actinopteri; order Labriformes; family Labridae; genus Scarus; species Scarus forsteni. Next base: position 28,186,644 of record JAZDUH010000130.1, on the reverse strand, counting down.
CTTTAGTTAATTTGATCACCAAAACAAACGAAACACAAAAACAGTGTGTAGCTGTGTTTAAGTAAATGTAAACATTAAATTGGGACTCAGAGATTCACATTATGTAACAATCATATTGGGATCAGCGGCTATAATAGCTAAGAGGGAGGCGTGAAGTTTGCTGTTCAGAACACCTCGTGGACAGCATTTGGGGTGTGTTCCCCCAGAATTTGCTGTTCAGGTGACAAAAAATTCCACAGCAAAGCCAGGAGCATGCAAAGGCTTGTTTTGGGTGTGACATGAGTCAAACCAATCAAACTATAATTTCCTCCAATGGCACTGTGAGCCCACTGACTGGGATGGTGTTGCTTGAACAGCAGATTTCAAAGTTTAGCCCAAACCATTTTGTCTCTTTTAACTGTAGCACCAAACACATAAAACACATCAGGACACTGATCAAATGTGTTGTTAGTCCATTTAAAGTAATATTGCACCTTAAAATGGAGAAGGCAGTGAGGCATATGAGGCCAATTCATGTTGCTCCAAAATCAGTTTGTCCTGATCAGTCAAGCACAAGCTTTACATTCAAGATGGGGTAAAACTTCAATTATTTTTGGAACTTGCTTTGGAGCAACTGAAATTGAAACAGGGGCCTCAGTTGGTCATACTGTGGACATCTCTAGTCCAAGACAGAAAAACGAAAAGATGCCTATGCAGCATGCCTAAACTGCCCCGAGGTGCAGGTGAGAGTATGAATGGTTTGGAAGCCCTGCGATTAGCTGGTGACCAGTTCTGGATCTGCCCCTCCTCTTACTTCCACTTAGTACCTACAGTGCCATCCATGTTGAGTGACAGCCATAAATAGTCAAGGGGCAGCTTTAGTAGACCCACAAAGAAAAACCATAGTTCATGTTGTAGCTAAGTCGTGGGCTGTCCTTGTTGTCTGCTCCTGGAGACCTTGCTTGGACAATTGATGCATTAGTCAGAGGCAACTCTGGCAGAAAGACAGTACGGTCATACAAATAAGTATTTTTATTACCATGTTTTAAGGTATAGTCTCCTGTGTTTAATAGTATGGCACTTTCAAATAGTATCATGTTTTTACCAAAGCTCCTTTGAGTTAAAGAGAGTGCAAACTGCAAAAATAAATGCTGCCAGGAATATTATGTAATTTGGATTAAAGCAAGTGTTTACCTCCACTTGTGTTGATCAACAACTAGATTTTAGCCAATGTTTGGTTCCTGGTACTTGCACTTTTGTATTGAAACATGTTAAGATTTTGTGACTTTAATTAAAATTTCCTGTTTAGTTAAAACATTGCGTTTGATAAGCACTCTAAATGAGATATCTCCTCTGTAATGGAGGCTGGCTTATCCAGGCATTATTACGAGCTGCCTTGACTTCTCTCCATGTCACCTGTCAGCGTAGCCCGTGTCAGCCTCTGTGTTCATGGTCTTCTAGACATTAATGCTCATCTCCCCCACACATCTCCCCGACACGCCCGCATGCACTCTCCTTGACCGCAGCGTGTCTGGTGCCCTTGAGCAGACTCCCTCCTCTATGAGCGGGCTGCATCAGGAGTCACCTGCAATTCACGATTAGAGGCATCAGTGCGGCTGCCACCAATAGGTGCTGACATGTGGGACAGTGCCAAGCGTTATTTCAGAATGGAGTCACCTCACTCACCCAACAAGACCCCTCCTCCGTGCCCCATCCCTCTGAGCTTTGAAGACAGAAAACACAGAAAAAAGGGGCCCCATCTATTATACATGTGTTTGATTCATTATTAAACAATATCACTTTTTCCTCTTTGTGGTTTTGGCTCATGGAAAACTGATGTCGATTAAGACGGCAGCAGCACAGGCGGCATATGGTGCCTGCGAGTGAGAGCATGCGTGTGTGTGGGCATGATAGGCATGAGGGTGCGTTGGTGTTCAGCATATTATCCTAAAATATGGTTTACTGTATGTGTGTGATTCCAAGCAATGAGAAAAATGACAGTTTGTACATTTGAGGAATTTGTAATGAAATAAGAATGCCAGCACTCTTCAGCACTTTTGGAAAACAAAACAAAAACAAAAAAACAAAAGAAAACAGTTACACAACACTGGCCTTCACAAAGATAAGGCAGTAGAGCCACATACTACTAATAAGATAACGGTTTCAGAAAGACACTGTCTGGCCTTCTCTAAGTTACAGCGCAGCTTTTATGTATAGTTCAAGACAGCTGTGCCATTTCCTGATTGAAATTTGATGCAAGTAGGTATTGTTGGTGTCAGGTCTACCTTTCTTTACAACATGATGATAATATCTTTGATAACACAGACTGATTTTGCTTGGTGAAAACTAGACTATGAACTTAAAGTGCCAAGATAGTATTGGTATCAATCAGTAACATACAATACTCGTAAAAACAAACAAAGAAAACAAAAATGTTATCTATTTGTTGTAATTAATGCCTGTAGTCACACACCAATTACCTGTGGGTTTGCCTTTTGTTTACTTACACATATCATGTTTCTCTGCTGCTCCTGTTGCTCCTTCTTCTCTGTCCTTCTCTTTAATTAACTATAATAGAAACCCTAAATCCTTGTTTTCCGTCTGTTCAGTCCAAAATATTGAAGTCTGTGCTGAAATTTGTGCTGAGGCCAACAAGATAAAGCTAATCAGCTAAGCTACATATTACCACACTACACACATGGCCATCATGTTTAGTGATCCGTTTGAGCTCCAGATGGAAACATTGTGATGCGTTCATGCTGGCTCCGTAAAATGACTAAGCTAAGAATGTGTTGTTTGTGAAATGTGTTTCATAGAGTTGGAGATTTAGATTTAGTTAAATCATTTTGTTTGGGTGATTTTTTTCTTGGTATCATTGAATAATTGTATCTAAAACTATTATTAATATTAATAATATTATCACACTGTTTGCCTGTTGGATTGAATAAATAGTTTTGTCCGTCAGTCAATTTTGTGAATTCAAAACATAAAAGCAAGTAAAAAAATGAATCATTTCATTATGTAATTGACATTTCCTAACAGTAGGATTTTTGTTGCATTGCTCCGTTTGATATTGTTGTTCTACTTTGTTGAGCAAACACAGAACCAGTTGTTAAAACAATACATATCAATCAAAGAAATTGTAGATTTATGATAAGTATTTGCTAAGAAAAACCTTATCAGAGATTACCTACTGTCAACCAACCCAGTAGTAACAGTATTGAAACCTAAGAACTTTCTTGTTTATTACAACTTAAACAGCTGAACAAAAACATGGATATGCTGATATGGATATATTGTAATATTTTGCAGCATCACACTGTATTGGCATTTTAATTCAATATTGGGATTTTTTTATTGTTCAATATTATTTATTATTATGAAACAGTTGATTTGTATTTTAGTGCAGCTTTCGACCACTAATGGGCTGCAGACATCAATCATCTCTCTGTTCAATTTATAGCAGTAATTCTGTTACTGAACAAGACTTTGGCTTAAAGTGTTCCTCGGTCTTTGCTTGGACCCTATGTTAACAGTAGACCATAACAGATTGTTCCTTCAGTTACAACAACTGCAGTGGTAATGATTAAGTTCCTAAATTAGCATCAGGCTAATGACAAACGATGCATTTTCAGGGTCCATCCATAGGAACCCAGTAATGCACATGCTTCCATTGGATTTGATTGACTGTGACCACCCTCTGCTTGCACAACAATTATTTGAAGTCAACCAAATATTTAAACCACAAATACCTGTTTGCTTTGAGAATAGCGCTAGTGGAACCTACCGCTAACATTGTTTGGCTAACATTGTTTGGTTAACATCTCAAAATGTTGTGGCCAATTCTTTCAAACCTCCTGAATATGTAGTGTTGAACAGGACATTAACAGAAACACCTAAATGTAAGGAAGAAATGAAAAGACCAATCATAATTCTAAGTGGATTTAAGAAGCTGCTGCAACATCTTAAGAGGAAAAATGAAGGGAAATCAAGGTGTTGACCAAAGTGTTGCAGACTGCAGCCGTAATCCTGCTGCAGACTATCGATAGTGTCCACATAAATCTTTTATCCTCTGTTTCAGGATATAGGCCGCTCTTGTTTTGATCTTCCTCCTGTGTTCCCAGTTTAATCAATACATCCTCCAAAAGGCTTCTCTTCCCTCTGCCCAAACAATGCCTTAAATATCCCTTTGATGTGCATTTGTATGTGTAACATCTTACTATTTTATGACAGCCGTTAATGAGATTATTATTTAACGGTTCTGCACACAAACACTCTTGATGACAGCCAAAAGACTCCCACACACCGTCTCCTGTGCCTTCAACCAAGCATTATAACAAATTGGGCTGATTTGTCCTGGGCTTTTCATTTACCTCTGAACATTCAAATAAGATATTTTTAAAAAGACATATGCTAGTTATGTAATACCAGCTCCTTTAGGTAATTCTCGGAAAGGAGTCAAAAAACATACTTCAGGAAGCGTCTACATTAGAACTCATTATTAAGCATTACAGCAGAAGTGGTCCAAGGGGAGTGAAGTTGAACAAACAAAATGTGTTTGTCTTGCTCTTATCACACAAGTCTAGTCAAGAAGTCAAGACACAGCAGATTTAATAAGATACTTTTGAAGCAATGGCTGGATTTATGGCTCCCACAGGATATGCAAACAATAATTAACTCATAACTGATGCCTATTTTAATGCATGTAGTTTATTATCTCTGTATTTTGAAAGATAGCTCAACCAAAGACTGCAAATAACGTAGGCATATTTTTTAAATACAAAATATATTAAATGTGGAGTTTGGTCCTTTAGGCACACTGTTGTTTATCCTTAAAGCGTGTGTCCTCTGACTTTCACAGTGGTGTAAAATAATCACTGTACTCTTATTTGAGTGCCTAATGTCAATTTAACATGTCACAGGCTGCTTATTGAACAAGTTATAAGTAATTACAATGATGTAGTTGCAGTTTTCTTTAGCGATTTAATTCACTTTTTAATCCTCGCAGTATTTGTCAAATTTAAGATGTTACTGTAACTGTAGCTCAATGGAAAGTTCTTTATCTTCATTCAAATTAGAAATAAGTGTCTGTTTGCATAAGACTTTAGGTACTTATGCTAAAGGTAGTAATAAATGACAAAATAAAAGCATAGCAAAAACTGTTTGAACATTTCTTTGGTTTGTTATTAACCATGATTGGATTACTTACACAGAACAAGCTAGAACCTCTGAAAGGTGTAAACTCTGTAACTGTCCACTGGATGACCGAGAATATCTTTTTACTTGCACGATGATGTTATTCTTACTGTAAAACAATGTTAAAGAGTATTTGATCAAGCACTTTCTTTAGTCTTGAGTATACCCACATTTTCAGGTTGTTCAGTGCTCAAGCATGGGAACTTCCTCGATCCTTAAACATCATGACTGCATGTGCAAATGGGTGGGAAACATAGACATGAGATAAAGTAGATGCAACAATTCTTCTTGGTAAGCATCATGTTAGGTCACTTTTTGCACAGTCGCACCTATAATCTTGGTTCGCCAATATTTCTTGCCAGGGCTGATTGTTGCAAGGGTACAAGCACTGATTTTCACTTCTCTGTGCAGTTACCCAGAGTTTTTTTTTTTTTAAAAGCCCTGACCACTATATTTTTTCATATAAAGAAATATCAACAGGAAAACATGATATCAACATAACCATATCTTGTCCTGGCTTTAGTAGTTGCTAAAAACCTGGAGACTGTTTCCTCAAAGAGACAAGTCAGATCAGTTTCTCCTCCGCCATTGTTGTTGTTGATCACAACGCTGGCATCAGAAGTCCTGCTTTTTCTTAATATTGGTCTGTGAGGGAAGATGTCTTTTCTACAGCTGACTGCAGTGTTATACAGATGACTGTTCTCTTAATTCCTCTCTTCACATGCATTGAGTTTTTTGCACCTGCGTCCCCTTGTAAAGGTGGAGGAGTCAGGATGTGGGAGACAGGGTCAGAGGAGTATGGAGGACAGATGAAGGTTACAGAAGAACAGCAGAGGAATGAAAGAGGAAATGAAGAGGAGAGATACATCAGGGAGGAATTAAGTGTTATTTAGAGCGGGTTGTCGGGTAGAACTGAGATAGAACATACCTTTGACCTCAGTCATGACATCTCTCCCACCCTTCTCCCTTCCTCTCCTTCAGTCTGTGTTTTTGTCGGAGTACTCTCCAACTCGCCCGCCTTCCCACTCAGCCCCCTCCCTCACCCTTTTTTCTTTGGCACTGCTCTGAAAAATAAATGCACTCCCTTGGTATCTATCTGAACTATTGGGATCTGGCAGAGCTCTCTGTCCATCAGGCTTTCTCATCTGAAGGAATCAGCCACCCAGAAATGGTTGGTGGACGCGGTGGAGGGCTGTGGAAGGGGGTGGAGGGGGAAGAATCTCAATTTTTCATGAGTTGCTGGAAAACAGATTGAGACAAAAGCAGTTGTGAGGTGTCCTCTATCTCCCCTGTCACCTTTTTAAATAAAGTCAGACCAAAAGCTGCTAAATCTGGCCCTGTATAGGCTACAATAAATTGCATGTTTTGACAAAGTATGAGTCAAAATAGAAATTCTTCATTGGAAGCAAATATTCTATTACTTAAATGCAATATTGATATGATATAAAAGGTTGGTATCGAAATTGGACAATGTAAGTTACATATTTAATAGCTATTTTGTAATTAAAACAAAACAGTTTAAACTACTCTAAATTGTTTTTTTAAATCAGAAAACAGATCAATATTTTAAACATTATAGAGAAAAAACAGATTTACTGTTTAGTTGCTTATAGAGATCTTTTTCCCATGTAGGTTGAACTAATGTCAGTCACAAAAATGTAAACATAGGCAACATATAAAGCTGAGCTGTTCTTTGATTCCAACCTGTTGTCACACAGCTGAGAGAAGCTTAAATATTCTCTTCTCTTCTATTGGTGCTAGCTGTTAGCATTGATATATCACTAGCCCATTTTGTCTGACAGGAAAAAGTGCAGCTGGATGGAAAAACCAAAACAGTGTACATCGGGAATTTCAAAATCAAGCTTTGTCCCATGCTTTATCTGATTGGATAATTTATTAGCCAATAGATAGCCTATTGGTATAAACATCAATGTTTATTTCAGTGTGTGTGTGCTCTTGGCTCTGCTCTTTGGGTCTCAGAGAAACATGCAGAATGCAGAACTTTTACCTACATATGTATTTTATATTGTTCCCAGGAATAATGACAGCTGGTGAGGAATTAGGAGTTTAATTCAGTATTGTGATCTGATTTGTAAGAGAGGGGTGGACAAGATGAGCCATTTGCTTCATTCTAGCCCTTCTCAAAATGGTTCTTGTGCTGACATATGTATGTATGTAGTCATATGTGTAATTTTTTGTATTTATTTATTCAATGGACATGTACCACTGTTAGGTGTACATATGCATTATATTGTTAAACTTTATTGTTTTTCCTGCTTGTTTTAAAAGTTTGAGATGAATAAAAGAATACGAAAAGGCCAAAAATGAACTTGGAAATAAAGGATATGGAGGGGAATTACTTGAGAGAAATAACTTGAATCTTCTGTCTTTGAGGATTACAGCCCCAATACAGGAGCTGAAACCTAACCTGGTTAGGCCACTTAGTGCCTGTTAAATTATTTGTCACTTCATTTTACCTACTGCTGTGGTAGCTATATGCTCCTACAACCAAATGTGTCTTTAAGCCAGTGATTATGCTATTGCAAAACTCCATATGGAAACAGATGTTATATTTGTGACTGTATTTATACCACTTTACCACCCAATGATACAACACTCATCTATAAGTTGACCCAGTCAAGTCCTTAAAGAAGAAATTTTGTGCAAAGCTCTTTGTCTAAATATCATAAAAATGGTTAAGTTTTTCAAAAAATTCAATCTTATTGGGTTCAACAGAAGGAAACTGAACTGCTAACACTAAATCTACAATGTTAAGTGTTTATTTCTGCAGAAGTTGAACATAGATCCACATGCTTGGGGTTACAAAGAGGTGTTATCTGGTTGGCTATCATTTATGCCTCCAAGCATGGTGGCCTATGGTTGACAAAAAAATCAATGAATATGATGTCATGACGTGTAATTTCTGTAAAAATAATTGTGGAAATACCCACATTGGCCAAGGTGCAAGGGCTTTGGTGTTTGAAAGAGTACATTACTGTTTGAGCAAGCTTTCCTGGATTGCTGTCCATGTGAGGAGCTAAAGAGGAAGCTAAGTGGCTGGAAGAAAATCCCCAGACCAATCAGCTATAATGGGACTATAATTGAGTTTTTTATTAATGTCTATAAACAGCCACTGCACATGAGGAAAGATAACAAACAGGTCAGAGATGTGGTCTTAAAGCTTTTCAACAGGTTCAGACTGTTAAAAAGCTTTAAACAATGACTAGCAGATGGAAGAAACACTCTCAGCCTAAACATCTAGATTAAATAAGTCATAAAGTTGCATTATTATTGAGCCTAGAACTATTTCGTTATGCAGTCAAATGTCCTTTTCCTAAATGAATAGGCTAAAGACAAACTAATGCAGCTCTATACATGATGCAGTGTCATAATAACAGCCTCTTTGTTTGTATTGCAAATGAAGGGCTAATATGTCTTCTTATTTTTCAAGCCAAATGAAGTAAACTGTGATGAAACATTCATCCTGTGATGACTCAAACAGACGCACTGGCTCCCTGCTCTGCACAACAGATGCTGAGATTTTATGATCATCTCGACGGCAGATTGTTCTACTCGAGAAAACCACTGACAAGCTGTTACTGCTAGTGATTACAAGCTCGTAAATTAACCCTTGATAAGTTCCTCATGTATCATTATGGGTAGTGAGCCATTTAATGCGCCTTTTTAGCATATGTTTAAAGCCTCGTTAGCATGCCTTTTTTATGCATTTTCATGACATTAATATAGCTACACAAGAGCTAATTTAAAGAATGAGAGCCAGTTTAAAGGCTGACACTAATTTGAATCAACCTGTTTCGTTTTAGCTGTAAAAGAAGCTTGGATAAAGCTTTTTAATTATCAAATCATTTTTGGGAACTACAGACCAAATCTGAAAAAAAGTTTTGATAAATTCTCTTTCACAGACTCCGCAGCCACATGATTACTGATTTAATGGGTAAAATACAAGCCTAAGTCATTTAAATGCAAAAAAGGTATCATTTTTTATGGTAGCACAATAAAAGCTGAAGACACATTATCACATTATGCACATACAACAGACAGACATTAATTGGTTGCTATAACATATCTGCTGAATAATTCTGTCAACCTTCTTGTCAGTTTTTTTATTTGTCTATGTAATGGTAATATCTAATTAATGAAACACATTTTAACTCAGTTACCCCTTTGTAAACGTTAACTAGTGAAGTAAACGCTGCAACACTTCAAGAGAGAAATCATTTCTAATCCTCTTTCCAAAATATTATAAATGGAATAGTTGCTAATGACAAAACTTATTTATGATAATTGTAATTTGGTCAACTACAGAAAAAGTTTCTACAAATATTGATGCATTTTTGTGTAACATAGATGGAGGCACTGTCTACTTTAGGAGGTCACGGATTAAAGAGCCCAAATTTCGCTTTAACTCTGGCACAAAATTTCTATTTTTAAGATAACAACTTCAGTGAGTTTACAATCACTACTGTTTAAAAAAAACTACATACTGCCCTGATCCACCTCTATACCCCCTTTTTTGAGATGCTAAGTTGAAACATCTGTCAGTTTATACTCCCTTTCTTCCTTGGCCCAGTCTGCTCTGATTGGTTGACTAATTTTATTTTAGTGGCAACATTTTTTTTGTCTCTGTATCAAACCAAAGAGATATGATCTTGTATTCATAGTAGACCAATATCAAGATGTAATTTTCTTTGGTCCTTATCTCTTCAGGCTTAAAATCTCATATCTTAATTTCTACGTATTCAGCCACATTTAATACATAATTAAAATGACTCTTAAGTGTTTGACCCTCCATCGATCAATGTTTTGAGGTTATTCACAGACATCTTTCAGTGTGTCCAAACAGATTATCAATAAACAAAAACAAACAGAACCAGAGCAGCCCTGTGTCAGTGCTCTTCTGCCCCCTCTCACCACCTTCTAGATAAGAAACTTCAGCCTTGTAGCTGTTGACAACTACAACCGTTCTCCTTTCAACACCTCGGGGCCTGGCCCTCAGAGCCTTGCATGTGTGAAGTGAGCGGAGCTCCAAATGTGCGGAAACATGTGTATGCCGTAGTGTTTGTTTGTCATAACAGGTTGAACGACCAGTGGGTGGAAGTGGCCGGTGATTTGAACGCGCTCATTAGGAATTTATGAAGCGCTAAAATGTTGGGTCTCAAGGGAGGGGGGATTGGCAGCTGTCGCACAGGCGGGCAGGCAGGCAGGCAGGCGACAGGAGGGGAGAGACACAGGGATAGAGAGAGACAGACTGTAGATGCTGAAAAGGGGACTGAAATATTTACAGTATGTTACTGACAGTGGCTGCTTTCACACAGTAACACTACTGCTACTGTATGAATGGGACACCTTTTTAACCAAAATAATTGCTGGTGGAGTTATCTTTGCATGGTACATTTTAAACTTGTCTTGCTGATGCTTCAGACTTTTTACAAAAACCTCCAGCTACTTGTCTAAAGCCAAATTTGTACCTCTTCTTATGTTCACCTTGTAAAGATGAGGTGGTTTAGTTTTATGTCTCTGTTAAGTTATAATTATGATTTTTTCCCAATGGTTATCTTGTGAAAGAAGGATTACATTGTTTAATTCTTTAAAATGATACCTTGTAGTTGCTATAAGGACAGAAATTATTTTTCCAAGATCAACAAAACTAAAAAAAATGAGGATACTCAAGAAACAACAGATAGTCTGACTGTCTAATTTAGTCCCCAGACCGACACATACCCTTCATCAGCCCTTCACCAAAATCAACATCATCCTCGGTCAATATTATTCAGTATCAAAGACAGAGTTTGGTATTTGGTATTTGGTTTATACGTGTAAGGGTTTTTAGCCTATCCCAGCTGTCACTGGGCAAGAGGTACCAGCTAATTACAGGGCCAACATGCAGAGACGTGCAATTATTCATGCACACACTCACATCTATGAAGAGTCACCATTAACCAATGAGTTGGTGCCAATTTAGTTGAAATTTAAAGACAACATTTATCCATTCATCCATTATCTATGAATAGCTTTTAAAATGTAGGGGGGTGTAGCCTATACCAGCTGACACTGGGTGAGAGGCAGGGTGCACCCTGAACCAGTCACCAGTCAATCACAGGACCACATATAGAGAGACGGATGACCATTCACACTCATACCTAAGGCCAATTAAGAGTCACCAGTCAACCTAACAAGCATGTTTTTGGGCTGTGGGAGTAAATCTGAAAACATGCAAACTCCTCACAGACCAACACAGGGATCAAATCAGTGGCATTCTTGTTGTGAGGCATGTGCACTTCCTGCTGCACCAACATGCCACCTAAAGGCAACATGTTCCAACTAAAAATGTTGAATTAAACAAGTAAAATTCTTCAGGTCAGTGATCCCCAACCTTTTCACTTTTTTAGCCCCCCTAGTTTTACCCATAACGAACAGTAATGCTTTGCTTCTTTCATAAGTTTCCCAATTAGATCTACCAGTGTGATGTCATAACATTAATTTGTCAGCAGTTTAAGCCCATTGGCTTGGGATGACAGGCCAAGTGTGGAGCAGAATCTGGAGAAAGAATACAGAGCTGCTGAAAACATGGCCGTGGGCAGCAGTGACTGTTCCAATTATTACAGAAAAGATCAGCCAGCCAATGAGAGCAGTCTGGTAACCCGGTCTTGAAGGGGGGCTTTAAGTGACAGGACCCCAGACAGAGCATCTACACATGGACAAAATTGTTGGCACCCTTCTGTTAAAGAAAGAAAACCCATGATTAATCCTATTGAACATTTGTGAGAGAACCTGAAACATACAGTTTGGAGAAGACACCCTTCAGACCTGAGACAGCTGGAGCAGTTTGTTAATGAGGAGTGGGCTAAAATACTTGTTGACAGGTGCAGAAGTCTCATTGACAGTTAGAGAAATCACCTGATTGCAGTTATTCTTTCAAAAGGTTGTGCAACAAAACAAATAAGTTAAGAGTATCTTCATTTTTGTTTGTTAAAAGTATTTTGTTGAACCACAATTTAAAGCAATGCCTGATTTGTTAGTTACTTAATTAGTTGATTTTTTTGTATTTATTATTACTTTTGTCAGTTTCATTTTTTTCAGTGACGTGGGTTTTTCTTTTCTTTAACTGAAGGGTAACAATTTTGTCCATGTGTGTAAGACAGACTGATGCTGACCTTTGGCAACCTAACCTTTTTCAGAGATTTTTTTATTGGAATGAATGCATGATCCATTGAACAACCTTGTGTTTTCAAGGTACAAATGAAAAAAAAATTGCTAGCTTTGCGTGAGAATTACACCATTATAAAGACTGCAAAACGCTAGCTCAGTAGAATTGGTCAGATGGTTTAAACACTGGAATCAGCTCTGATTTCTACAGTCCGTTCATCTCACAATATATCTGATTACACTTTTGCAATGCATTTTTTAATGCCACTAAACTCTGTATCAATCTAATACCAACAGCTAAAGTATAGATCCAGCCACTTTAATTTCGTTCTTCCACCCAACTCCTTGCCAACTTCCAGCCAGTTCCCAGTCAAATACCAGCTCGGGGAGGCATCAGTATGAAAATTAAGGCACCTGTTGGGATGTTAATTAACTTAACTATTCATGCATCCCTTTTTTGAGTTTTTGTTAGCTTATTCCAAACATCCTAAGAGGAAGACAAGGATATGAACCTGGATTAGTGAAAATGGAGACTCTTTAAAGCTGCAGTCAAAAACACATGAGAACAGTTCTGCAGTTGTTTTTCTGGTTATTTGTTTTCTCCCTTGCTTAGAAAATAAACAGTAAAAACAGGGAAAGTCAGTGGATGCACTGAACACGGCCCCCCTCCTCTTTGGGATCCAGCCAGTGTTGGTATCCTGGCGGGGGTCCAGCTGTGTGGGTTGTCCATTACAGCTCAGAGTTGCATTGTCAGTTTTTTTGCAGTACACTAACATAGTACAGGGAAGTGCATCACATTACATCGACTTGCTTCATTAGTTAAGATGACTTGGAAACATCCTCCGCTGCACGCTGTGTATAAATGACCATGACAAATTGAGCGAGCAGCACCTTTTAGGGCCGTTTACTCTCTCCAGCATCCAAACTCTAATCATAAAAAGAGATTCTCAGTGATTGTTCGACACCACAGCAACAAGATAATTGTTCCAGTGATAGATCACTTTTTTAGGTGTGAGATAAAAACAGTTTGGAGGTGACGGAGGCTACGGCAGCTTTTAATTCTGATGAAAGCTTTGATGCAAATGAGTTTGTCAGTGAAAATGTTTGATGTTTGGCTCAGTGACAGCCAAAATAACACAAAAACAGTCAAAATGGAGACGAGTAAAACCTTAAAAAAACACCAATATGATCTCATAAGCTTCATGTTTTTCATACTTTGTCTTCACCACTATAGTTGTACATGTGCTGATGGCATATTGGTTCGTTATTTAAGCTTCAGTTGTGATGAATTTGCCTCCATATGTTTACCACAGAAGTCTGTTATTGGAAATTGAGCCCTGAAGCATGTGACAACAGGATCTCAGTGGCTTTCTGAGAACTCTGTCAGGTCGTGTTTGGACTTCTGCTCTTTTTGTTGGTATGAGAAAGACTGAAGGTCATTTTTATGCATTCACAGGCAGTGGTGGCTGCTGCATTGTAATTCTAATTATTCAGGAGGCACCAGGCAAACAGGCTCCTGATGCAGATGTCATTTTCAGGCCCGTAACTGGACGTGTTCTCCTGTTTGCACCCAGGGAACGTGTTGACTTCTAATAAGGAGGGATCAGGCGCAAAGCAGATGTGTTTTTATCTTTAATGCTAAAGAAAAAATGTGCCTCAGATTAGTATGTTGTCCTTATTTTTATTTCAGTGCATTTTTGTACACAGCAGACTGCAGGCACACCTGACTCTTAGAGGTCTATTTGAATTTAGTCAAATGAGTCGAATCTTTTGATTAGCTCTTTTTATTGAGTGATGTGAACCAATTCGCAGTTGTGAGGGAATCATTGGTTTGTGAGCCAATGTTAAACCCTAACTGCCTTTTAAGATTTAAGAGTGACTCAAAAAGGAATTGCTCACTCATAGGGATGGGAATCGAAAACCATTTCCAATTGAGAATCGTTAACAGCTCCATCAAAGAATCGATATCATTAATCTATTTGCAATTCCTTCATCAATTCCTTCCACTGACAGGGTTCAGAAGCATCAGAATTGTAGCTTAATTTTCATTGCACCTGCTACACAACCTTAAGTGAGTGGAAACACCAGCAACTTGCAGAAGCAGATTTCTATGCTGTGATGTGTTTGACATTGTTGCCACTGAAAATCAGACCAACATTTGCCCACTCGCAAAATCTGCAGGAATCGATAAGGGAATCGTTAAAGAATTGGATCGATTAGCAGGATCGTTAACAGCATCGGTATTGATAAAATCTTATCAATTCCCATCCCTACTCACTCATAAATGTGAACATCACATGTCTAGCGCAAACCACAGTGGAAGTAGGTCAACAAAACAAAGCCCCTATTTATGAGTAAAAGAAGATAAAATGATGATAGTAGAAGCTAACATCACATAACAGTAAAAATGAGTCATAACAAGCTCACAGGAGTCGCTGAAGAGTTTATCTGTTGACTGTAGGCAGAGGCAGGCTAACACTACCCGCTGACTCTGACTGTTTGAGCTAATCTACCTAGCAGTGGGCAAGCTTTTGCCATCTCTTTCTTGTTATTGGGACTGAGGCAATACACTAAATGAAAAAAAAAGTTGATGGATCCCTTTCACCCAACAGTGACTGTAGAAGAAGGAAAATGTCAAGACATGTCTGTGTAGCCACAAACATCAGAGCACAGAGGCTGAAACCTAAGGCCACATCTTCTTCAAGAGAGGGACAGACTCAGCCAGTGAGGTTTTACACTAAACAGCCTGTTCTGTGCAGGGCTGAAACAGAGAGGTTTTTGGACATGGCAAAATCCAATGAGGCAAGAAATTTCAAATATTTTTGGAATATGTCTCAGAGTTAAATTGGCGAAAAGAAGTAAATATGGGGCCTTCAAAGGGATTGGGAGTTGACTTTATGATTTCACGCTTTATATTCTCTGTATTTGTGCAAACATTGTGCACCATGGAAGTGAAGTAGCAATAGGCAGGCCAGTACACACTTAATTGCACTTATTTATTATTTGCCATGGGCTTTGACAACATGCTCTGCATTGTGAAAATAGGGCCCATGTTTTTTGTGTCAGTTATCTTTCTCCTTGTCTGTCTGTCAAAAAAAAAATTCATAGACATAATCAACTAAAATGCAATGTAGCAAATTGACAACAGCCCTACTTTTGCTGTCCACTGAAATTGATGAATTAATATGTGATTATTTTTTTTGCTTCATGATACTGTATCAGTATTTCTAGGACAATGTCAGAATCTTAGAAAATAAATCATAAATTTAGAACTTTTGTTTTGCATTGCAGTTCAGCCTCTGGCAGCAGTTTAGAAGGAGGCAGTTTTTTGACTCTCTGTCTCTCTGTTACATTTGTAACAATTATCTCTGTCACTGGATCAGAGAATTAAAAGTATCTGTTACAGGGCCCATTCTTCATATTGATAATGGTGATTCAAACTACATGTTTAAGCATGTAATGTGGATAGGGATGGGAATTGATAAGATTTTATCATTACCAGTGCTGTTAACGATCCTGCTAATCGATCCAATTCTTTAACAATTCCCTTATTGATTCCAGCAAATTTTGCATGTGGGCAAATGGTCTGATTTTCAGTGTCAACATTGCCAAACATACGTCACAGTATAGATAACTACTTCTGCAAGTGTTTCCACTCACTTAAGGTTGTGCAGTAGGTGTAATTAAAATTAGGCCACCGTTCTGACGCTTCTGAACCCTGTCAATTGAATGGAATTGATAAGGGAATTGATAAGCAAAAAGATTTATGCTATCGATTCTTTGATGGAGCTGTTAACGATTCTCAACTGGAATTTTGTTTCGATTCCCATCCCTAAATGTAGAGTCTGAATTTTCTATAACAGGTCATAGTCAAATACATAACAACACTGAACAGGGTTCCTGCGGATCCTTGAAAAGTCTTAAAAGGCATTGAATTAATTATTCTAAAAATAAGGCCTTAATTGGCATTAAAATGTCTTAAATCCAATTTTCAAAAGTCTTAAAAATTTGAACACATTAGTAAGATTTATGTTAGTTTGAACTAAAAAAATATTTAGTAACATTTATTTATTTTTCAAAAATAACTCACTAATTTACTCTCATGTCAACATCATGTAATCACAACAGTGAAACTAACAAAACGGTGATGTGGTTGCACCAGGATCTTTTAGAGCAGAGGCATGTCTTGGTTCTACCTACAGTGCCTGGAGAGAGAAAAATAATTGGGAAAAATTGGCAAAAAATCCAAAAGTGGCTTAGGAAAATTGATAATGGCAGCAAAATTGGGAATTAAATTTGAAATTAAATTTCAAAAACCATGTAAAATTCCAAAAGTGGTTCTGACAGTGGCCAAAAAAGTTGAATGGGGACAAAATAGGCATAAAGTTTTAAAAACGGGGTTAAAAAAGATTAATGTGATGTTTTATTTAAAATAAACGTTGGGTTAAAATTGCCTCTAACCCAGGTAATTCATGTGGTGTTTTGTGGTGTTTTTGTTTGTTTGTTTTGTTTGTTTCAATTGTGGTTCTTTGTCGACTTGGTCTTAAATTTGATTTCAAACGGCCTTAAAAAAGTCTGAAAAAGTCTTGAATTTAATTTGCCTTGAGCTGTAGGAACCCTGCTGAATAGTGCAATATTAGCATTATTGTCATTGTTGTGGCCAGTTTGGTTTTATTAAGTTTATTTATACCTCTTATTCCTGGTTTATTTTGTAGTGTTTTCTGTGTGTTTCATGTCTTGTTTTACTTCTTGTTTTGTCTGCTCTGATTAGTTCAGCTGTGTATCTGGTCACACCTGTTCCTGGTTTGTGTCGTTATCCCCCAGTGTGTAGTCTCTGTGTTCCCTCTTGTCTTTGTTTGTTCATATGTCTCTGTCACATCCCATGTGTAAGTTGCCAATGCTTCTGTTGTTTTATCTTTGTTAGTTACTTGTTTGATTTTGAGCTCTTGTAAGAGACTTTTTTAATAGTTAAATATTTTTTGGGAAAAGGATAAGTTTCTGGCATTTGAGCCTTTTTAGTTTAAAATGAAGTTTTTTTTGTTTATCTGCATTTGGGTCCTTCTTCTTTAATTTCTTGGTAGAGTGTTTTGCTTGTGTGACAATTATGATAAATTTTGTTGTTATAACAGTTTCGTAACGCCAGTTTCATATCCTACACAGATTCTTTATAGTAAGTCATGATTTTGTGGTCTGTAACAAAGGAAACACCAAACCATATTGGCACTTGATACCACTTCTTATCATAAATTCATTTTTTCTATTTATTTACTTGTTTAGCTTTGATTCTACTGTTTATATTTTTTTCTAATTAACATGTGCCTCTGCACAGATAAATCTTAGTTTCTGCCGTTTTTCTTTTATCTTCAGGGCCTCCAGATCACTGTCAAATTCCCGCAAAATGTCATATTTCTCCAGATGCTTTCATACAAAGACTATGTGAAAACAGGATTTTTTTTGTCTATGATAGTAGAGGTTTTACTGTACTTCTCTACTTCTGTGTGCAAATGTCTAATTTTAGAGTAATGTAAAGCTTCTATATTGATAGGGGGGTAAATCACGGTTTCCAGTTTTGCCTGCTTGATTCTTCTCTCTCACACTACACAAGGGCTATTTTTTCTTGATACAATTACAAGTAAGATGAATATGAAAGAAAAGATTCATCTTTTTTCGATGCTCCATGTTGATCAAGGTCCTTCTATGTAGAGTTTGCATTGGTTTTCTCCGGGTACTCCAGTTTACCCCTACAGATTAGTTGATTGGTGTATTTAAATTGCCGATAGTTGTGAATGTAATCATAAATGGGTGTCCGTCTCTCTTTGTGGCCCTGTGATTGGCTAGTGACCGGTTCAGGGTGCCAGCTGGGATAGACCCCCACAGCCCCCACGACTTCAAGAATGATAACCACAATAGACATTGGATTGAGAACCAAAAACTCTTCACACATAATTTGTCCTGAATTCAGAAAAATAAAAGTATTCTTTAAACATAAGGTGTTTCCCTCCAGAAGATTTTAAATCAATATGCAGATGCCTGTTCACAGGGTTTAATCCAATATTGTGTCAAAATGCTACTCAAGCTTTATTAAACCTCAAGTATCATTTTTCTCATTTTTGTCAACCAACAGTCCAGAGCCCAGTTGCATTCATTTAATGGAAATAGAACAGATTTAAGTAAGATGAATATGAAAGAAAAGATTCATCTTTTTTCTGCACGATAACTCTTTGAAACCAACCCTGATATAATTAATTGGTTTTTAAAAATACCTGCAGACTTCATGTATGATTCATCTATGGCTTTAGTATTAGTGAGACTGATGCGGTTCTTCAGAAAGTAAGGTCTATAGATGTGAATTTTGCGTGTCTGCTTAGGTCTCTGTTAGCTCTGTTATTTCACATCCTCTGCTGCTCTCAGATTTTTTGCTGCATTGTCTCTTCATAGACAAAAAGAGACTCCTGCAACCTCCTTCTACTGCAGTGAGCACAAACACAATGGTCAACCGGGGAAAAACACACTTGGCCTCAATTCTCCGAAAGATACACAAGCAGTATTACACATGATTTTTTCTTACATAAAGGGGTTCAACAAAAGAGATTTTGTGCCAGTTAATTATTTAAAAACCATCCATCTTATGACACAAAGGTTTAAACACATAGAAAATTGTTTTGTTTGTCTGACATATGTGTTTCTTCTGCCCTCTTTTTTCTCCTGCAGTTTTCTGTGAAGATCTACGTTCCAGCTTATATTTTGTCAATGCATCTCTGCAAGAGGTAGTGTTTGCCAGCACCACAGGGACATCGGTGCCCTGTCCCGCCGCCGGCGTGCCCCCCGTCTCACTGCGCTGGTACCTGGCCACCAGCGAGGAGATCTACGATGTGCCAGGGATCCGCCATGTGCACCCCAATGGCACCCTTCAGATCTTCCACATCCCCCCTTCCAGCTTCAGCAAACTCATCCACGACAACACCTACTATTGCACAGCAGAGAACCCCTCAGGGAGAATCAGGAGCCAAGATGTCCACATTAAGGCCGGTAAGGATCTGCTCAGAAATCTTCATATTTGGACACCAATGTCATTTTATCAAAGTTTTATCAGTAAAACATAAGAGCCACGGACATGAGGACAGTTTTGACAGTCTTTTAACATTAATTAGACTTGTCCATTTGTGGTATCTGCTCAGCTTGACTTCACCCTACCCAGTTTGGATACTACCCTCTACGCTGTCGACTATAGTATATGCTGATGATACTTCTGTGTAGTCAGTGGGGCCATCACAGTTTGCCGTAACTGTCCTTATATACTCAAAACAACAGAAAAAGTAATTGATTTAGATGGAGACAAGACCTATTTCAGAGATAGTTTCAAGCTGCAACAACAAGCTATTTAAAGGAGAAGAGTGTTTTCAAAAGTGAAACAGATTTACTAATTAGACAATGGGAAGCATGTCGTTTCCATGTCAGTGAACACCGGTTTGTTGAGCAGTTACTCTGATCATTTAATGTTTAGAAGTGTTTCCACATCACATGTTAGATCACTTCCCTGTTCGCACCAAACAAATTCTGGCTCACTTTTTTAATAAGTGTGTTTGATTTGTGGTGGCATGACAGCTAAAGCTAAAGAACTGAACTCTGATCTGCCAGGGGATCTTAATCCACTTCCATGCGACCTAGACCTTGGTTTTAGTTCAGGGTGTGGAAGCCATCTGAACCAAGCAAAGATCAATCAATGCAAGTGAACCAAAAAGTCATGCATTCTGGGTTGAATTTTGACAACAGCAAATGAGCTGATGTACAAGCAAAATGTAGATAAAGTTAGTATTTCTTGCGCTGTCAGCGTCTGGTACTCTTAACAGACTAAAATTTACAAATCCATGTGAAATATGGTTAAACATTGCTCCTGTTGGTATGTAAGTGTCTTATGGCAAAACTTAAAGGCAGCTTATTCTTTATTTTATGACTCAGTATACTTGTGAATGTCTTCAAGTTAAATCATGGAATTTCTCAAACCTTGTGTGTTTCCGGGTAAAAGACTTTTCTCCAACACTAGATGATTTGGCAAGGACACAAGACCACACACGCCAACCGTGGTAATGATGCAGCAGTGAAAATTACACAAAATATTTCACAGAAACTGTGATCAAACTTGCCCTGAAAAAAAAACATATAACATGGGCCATGTCATGGCATATATTCAGTTGTGCAACAACAAAACAAAACAAGACCAATAATACTGGGCTAATCCTCTGCGGTTACTGTTCATTTTAGCATCACTAATCGCTATTTTTCAGTGGCTCTGCATTCTTTCAGCAACCTATGCTCTGTACAGGGGCATAGACTGTTCAGGTGGGCCAGGGAAATCAACTGTTTCTGGTAGCTGCTGATGCTGGTCACAGTAGGATATGGAGAAGTCTTGAGGCTGTGGACTTAGTTGTTTCACACATAGAAGCACTCTAGCATGCAGAGGAAACATTTAAGTCATATAAAACCCCAAACAGCACGACCTCTTTAACACTCCTCTTTGTCCATCCCTACAGTCCTACGAGAGCCCTACACAGTCCGGGTGGAGGACCAGAAAGCCATGAGAGGCAATGTGGCGGTCTTCAAGTGCATTATCCCCGCCTCAGTGGAGGCCTACATCACTGTTGTGTCCTGGGAGAAAGACACAATGTCAATCAACGCTGAAAGTAAGTCATAGCATCTTTTCCTTACTTAGGCAGTGCCTCAAAAGTTCCCGCTGAGCATGCTGCTGAAACAGCATCGGTGTGTGAAGTATGTCTGGATTTCTAATGCACCACATTTCTGAAAGAATGCTACTATACTCAGTCAACCAATCAAAATTCTTCATGTTACCAAAAGAGCATGGTTTAAGCAAATATAACTCCCTCGAACATTGCCATGTGTCTGACACACAAACTCAAGTCAGCCATGAACCTGATTAAGATATTTTACTTTCACCTGACTGATGTGTTGGATCCTGGACACCATCAGCTTGGGGGCTGGTTTTTCTGTGTGTTTCTGTAAAATGGATGATGTGAATTTGCTGGTAATGCAGGTGATCCTTGTTTTTTCAGACTGTATACATCTTCTCAGGATTTGCAGAGAATTTTTAAAACAGAAGTGGTTTAGGCCCGGGATGGGCAACAGACAGCTCAGGGGCCACATATGGGCCTCTTGCTTCCTCATTGTGTCCCTTTAAATTTAACCACCTTAAAATGTCTCTCAAATATATGCCGCTATAGAAATCATTACAAAATCTGTCATGACAAAATTCTGAGTAGCATTTTTTCCAAGGAAACATTGTTGTAATTGTTTTTTTGAAAACTCCTATTTTGCATATTTTAAAAAAGAATTAATAATTGATAATGTGTGTAAACATACCTTCAAAGACAGACAAACATATTTTTTGTTTGGCCGTTTTTTTTTTTCATTCTCAAAAACAGTCTTAACTGTCAAAATCGCAAATGGACTACACCACAGTGGGCTATTGGAAGAAGATAATTCACGTGACATGTTAAGGCTACATTATTAGAGTCATATAGCATAAACTTCAAGTAAAGCCTTGCTTCCCCTGAATGGTCTGGTTTGGTTCAGTACGGTTTGCAGTGGTAAGCACCACAGCCAACTTAACCTTCACTCAAGGGTGGGGATGTAAGCCTGGCAGAAAGGGTCACTCCAGTTATCCATGATGTCACAGTAAAGAGTGCTGAAGTAGAATGGTATTGTAAACAAAGAGGAATAATGGAGGATCTCTAGTACTCTAGTTCTCCATGGAGCATTATTTCATGCATTCCATTTGGAAACAAATCTCTAAAGCCATTGGTTATTTGAGGCGTATATTTATTTTAACAGCTTTTGCTTGAGAATAGATGTTTTAATGAACAATCAACAGACTGCAACTCTCTTGCTCCACCATTTTGGGTCAGTTTGGTGCTTTTGGCTTTCCTTTAGAGGGGTGCTCAAAAGTGGAATGGCTGGAGTCTGTTATTTGAGTACCTTTTCTCTGATTTTACAGTGAAACACCTGTAGTTGTGTACCAAACAAAGCTGAACTGAACTGGATTTCTTTGTGGAAAGGCAGCGTAATGCTTATGAAAATCATGATTGTTTGTTAAGTTTATAGAGAAATGTACACTTTCCCTAGCCGGCAGTAGGGCAAGATCAACCTTTTACTGCTGTACATAAAAAGATCATTTATGTAGAAAGTTCTCTGCTAATATTGTAAAATCATCTTTTTCCAATATAAATCAGCCCTAATAGTCTCAAACCTGCAATAACTTGGTCCTCTGACAGTGAGGATCGTTCAATAAAGCCCTTTTCTTTACTAAAGATGCACATTCCTGGTTTAGGCCAACATAGATTAGTTGCTTCTGCGAGTCACTGTATGGAATGCTGCACCAGATGACCTCTCTGTAGGCAAAACACCAAAGAAAGCTCTAACAGACTCTCCACTGCAGAGTCCAGGGGTTAAATAAAGTTTATCCTGGCCCTATGGCATCACAAGTAGTGTTTGGGCTGTGATGGTAAAGGTGTGTGTGTGTGTGTTTGGACTGGAGTGACTCTACCGATCATCTGACATGAACCTAACTTCCACCAGGTTCACCCTCAGTGTATGTGTGTGTCTGTGCATACATCTACGTCTGTCTGACCCAATGACAGCGAGGTCCCGCTCTTCTTCCTCCGCCCGGTCTTCCGCAAGAGCGCAGGCTGCCAGCCATGTCACTTAGTCTCAGTGTATTGACCCATTTGTGCGGCTGATAGGAGGCACTGCAGCTCCCCGATCATTCAAATCACTTAAATGGAGCGCTCGCCTGGGCGATTGTTTCCCAACCCTGGGGGGCAAATTCACTTTATGTGGGGCATTTAGCAAACTCAATAGACAAGAGCTAATGTCATTTTGCTTTTGGATGGAGGGCAAATGCTGGCTGGCGACTGCCTTTTTGTTGACGTTTCACATTTGTCCAGTGAGGCGAATTCAGCCATGTTGAAATCTATAGCAATCTCTTAATTGTCCATAAATGGATCCGCCTGGAGCATGTTTCAGATACGGGTGTATTGATAATGAAATCCTGCTGCAGTTCCCCCTCATTTTGAACAGTTCTATGTCTTTAATCCTGGTTGTCTAATAGTTTTACAGTCAGTACTCTGCTTCATAATTGTGGATCTTGGACAGACAATGAAAAAGTTCAGCACTGCCGGCACAAAGTGTTTATCCCGGGCGTTAAAAATCATCACATCTTCAGCCGTCAGCCATGTAAACGCTGTCAGAAAAATCATCCAGCCACCAATCCACTGCTCTTCTCCATGCTAAATAATGGATGACGGAAGCCTATGAATCCATGAGCAAATGGTCTTTATTCACGTCTCAGTGCACGCATCCAACTGACGCACCGTCCATTCGCCTCATCCTCCTCTACACACATTTTAAGTGCACTTTGTCTGTGTGTATCCATGTCCCAGAGCCTGTATGCACAGTAACTGACAGCTCCCTGAAAGATGGCTTAACCTCTCACCCTGAAGGCCAGGCTTTGACATTTTAATCATTGATGAGTAAAAATAATATCAACACTTCGACTTGAAACAAAAAACTTTGTGAAATGTAGCTTTTCTGTCTCAGGCATTAATAATTGAGCTGGCTTTTCAGTTTTGAAGGTGTAGCATGATGCGCTCACAGGCCCAGCATTGGTCTCTCTGGACAAAGAGCTTTTGAGACAACAAAAAGGAACCACTCAATGGGGTCCAGTGTCCATTAGAATAGAATAGAAAATTGCTATGAAAAATACATCCAAAGGTTCAAAAAAACTAACATGAACGTACAGTATGTGGCAACTGTGTCAAGCAGCAACCCCTGTGCTTCAAAAATAAGGCCAAAGTAGAAGTACTACTGCAGATTCCTCTTTCCTAACTGGTTTACACAATGAATGGGGTTGTTTTATTTTTAATTCATCTATTTGAATCACTGAAGATATAAAGCTATGCCCCTATTTGTATCAATAGGGCCATGGTTCACCCCAGCCTCGTTTTCTTCATGACAGGAAGGACTGTTGTAGGATATATTGATATTTACTGTCTTCACTTATGTCTTTTATATATATATCTTGAAATCTTTTAGCTGCTATTTTTCATTTTACCATCCAGCCTCGTTTTCTTTATGACAGGAAGGACTGTTGTAGGATATATATATATTTACTGTTTTCACTTATGTCTTGTTTGTAAATACATTGAAATTATTTAAAAAGCTCAAGATATCTCGGGGCCTTATCTGCCATTTGGGGTCATCTTTATCTTGATGCTTTTGTTAACTGTAAAGCATGACATCAACTTTGGTGTTTAAGACATGAGGAAACATTAAAACATGAGCTGTATTTTACTGATGCAATATTGTGCACATTGATTTTTAAGAACATAATGACAGTTTGTATGATAAAAAGCACTTTTTAGATCCTACATGGAGTGTTGTATGAAGCCTTTGCCTCCACCTCACCAACGGTTTACTTGAGATATGAAATGGCGGCCCTCACTGTTGGACTATGTCCATGTTTAATACATTGTGATTGTTCAGTGTTATGTGATTTTTGAAAAAATGCTGCAGAAAATATCCATTAAATTAGTCTATTGTTGATAAAATCAATCTTTTGTAAGGGGCAAAATAAAGATGCATTGAACATCTGACAAATATTTTCTCATAGAAAGTAGTGAAATAGCAAGAAAGGGATACAGGTATGTAGATATGAATTGATGTCGACAATACCTTAATGTATTAACTTTCAGCAAAAAAACTTTTGACCTGTACGTTATTGCTAGCATATAATGTTTGTGCATTACAAGAAAAAAATAGATGCACAGTGAGGACGGTAAATAAAAATATGAACTAATTACCTTGTGATCCGCTGTATATCCGGAGGATGAACTTGAATTCTGAATGTTACACTAGTGTTGGAAGGCAAACTAAATAACAGCCCCGCAGATTATTACAATAATGATTTTGTTAATTTTTTCATCAGAAATTTTACCACATATTTTTAGGCAAGCATTAGTTTAAACCCCTTTCCAAGCAAAGACTGCTTAAGAGAAGTCCGAGGGGAACAATAACCAGCTTCTCTAAGCTGTTACTGCTTGAATTGATGAGTGCTATTTACTTTTTGCAACTCTATTCAATCGTAATTAAAACTAAAGAGACTCATTTATCTGTGCATCAATTCAAAGCTACAAGCTGTGATAACAAAGAGGATTTTATTGATTGCTTGGAGAAGAGAACCAATCAGGACTCTGGCTGGTGGTGGTTGGTTTTGCCTTTTACAGTTTTGGACATAATTGAGGAAAATCTGTCATTGTTTAATTTGGTCCAGAAAAAGCCAATCATCTGAATTAACCAAAGTGGTTGGTGCCATTTTTGTATGGTGCTGTTGTTGTTATTCCACCAAGGGACATTTTGCCTCAAAAGCTGACTCTTTTGTGATTTATACATAGCATGTGGCCAACCAGAAGTCCAGACCACATTGATTTTATGACATTAAGTCTTGTTTTTATCAGTCTGCTGCCTCCTGCTCCAGCAGCACAGTTAATCTTTGTCAAGATGCCAAACAGTAATCAGAAGTCAGGGCCCAGAAGAAGAGATCTGAAGAGGTCAATGAGGAGGATAAGCAGAGGCATAGATCAGTAATTTTATCTGAATTTAATAAATCTTTATGGTGATGACTCATGAAAAAAATAATACAAAAAATAAATAAAAGTAAAGTAGTATACTTAAATGTGTTTAATGCTAAAGTTTGCATACCAAAATACTTCAGAGCTTAAAGCTATGGTCTACGATTTGGAAGCTTGGTACATCTTAATAACACCGTTTATAAGGCCGTTATGGTCCTATGGTCCGATCTACGCAATATAAAGACCAAAAAGAATGAAAAAAAAATCCATTAAGTATATCCGCTGCAAAGCGGCATAACAGTTGACCAATCCGAACCGCCATTCCCCGCAGTTTGGATTGGTCCATGAGTCCATCCAATCCCCTGTCTTCCTTGCTCTGCACCGTCCTGCCTCCTCCCCACTTCCTCCCTCATGTACCGGTGAGCAGCTAGCTGCACAGCTACCGAAGCATCATGGAGCTGGAGAAGACCAGCACCATAACCGGGAGGCTGCTTCTGTTACCCTCCACATCGAAGGGAAGGAAACGTAAAAGTTTCGGGGAAAAGGCTGAAGTAAGGAAGAAATACATATATATATATATATATATATATATATATATGTGTATATATATATATATATATGTTGTTAGGAGGCGACACGAGCTGGGGGGTGGGATCTTGGAACATATACATATATATATATATATATATATATATATATGTATATATATGTTGTTAGGAGGCGACACGAGCTGGGGGGTGGGATCTTGGAACACGGAGGGGAGGTGTGAGTGAAGGGAGGCAGGCTGCGTTTTTCAAATCTGTCTCAACAGCCAACTGGTTTTCAGATCGTAGACTCTAGCTTTGATATTATTATAAGATTGTCTGAATGGTGCAACGATTTTGCTATTGCTACATCTGGTTAACAAAAAGACCATAGCAGAGGAGCTCAGACCCAATTTTAAAATGTGTTTCTTTGATTGTTAATGTTTGGACTGAAATAAGAACAAAAATTAGAACAACTCTGCTGGTTTTAAATAACTCATTGTTGTTGCACAAAATCTCTACAGAGGACTATCATGGATTTGACAATAGTGCGTTACTTTGGAAATTAATTCTCAGTGTTAGAGTTGGGAAACTTAAACATCAATCCATTCAATCATCCTTCCATTCAACAACCAATAGAGGAATCCATCCAACCTTTCTTCTAACCAACATTCATCAAGCCATCATCCATAAATCATTATATCATCAATCTTCCATCTTTTTGAGTTTTTATCTTTCCATATAATCATCTATTTTTCCATCCATCCTCCCATCAGTCTCTTGATCCATTTATCCATTCTAACCATCCATTCTTCCACTAACCCATCCATATATGTGCAAATCTAACAGTTCGTTCACTGATCCATCTCTCCAACTTTCTACCATCCATCTATCCATTGATAATTTTCTGTCACTGTTTCCTGTCCCACCATCTGTCTGTCCAGCCACTGGTCAGCCCCTTTATCATCTCTTTGTGCATCCACATATCCGTAAATCAGATATTTCACAAATCATCTGTCTTTCTACCCATCCAGCAATCCTTTTATCATTCTATCCATCAACCACCCATTTCTTCCATCCATCCATTCAATCCATCATCCATCAATCCACAAAAATCACCAATCGACCTCACTATCTTTCCAGCAAGTCCTCCGTTCACCTATCAGTACTTCATCCATCCATCTATCAGTATTTCATCATAGACCAATACATTTGCAAGTCCTGCATCTCTTTCAAGCAATTATTTCATTGTTCTATCCATCTATCATTTATCTTTACATCCATCCAATTGTAGCTTTATAAATTCACAAATCCCACAATCTATCAATCAAGCAATTCTTCCAACATTCTATTCATGCATCAATCGTCATTCTACCCATCATCCATCCATCCATTTATCCATCCATCCATAAGTCAATAATTTCACAAATCAAACAAGTCTTCTGTCAATCTATATACTGTATGTTTTCAGCAATTTAGTCATTCATTCATTCATTCTTAAATCAGTAAGTTCACAAAAACCTCCACCTATCTATCCATCTATTCATCCATCTATCTATCCATAAACCAGTAAATTCACAAATCCCCCATGTATCCATCCAGCAATTCCTCCATCTTTCATGCATTCATCTATCAATTTATTGATATATCTGTTCATTGTCTGAACTTTTGGTCTCATTTGGGTTGCAGAGAACTGGGTTTGACTCGGGCACCATTGGACAAGAGGCAGAGAACACCCTGGATAGGTCATTGCAGCTGACATATGCAAAGAAACATGAACTTTCACATTTACACCTGTGGATACTTTGGAGCTGAAGTATCCATAGAAATCCATTCATGTGCAGGAAGGGGGCTACCATTTAAAGCCCCCTCCCCCATCCAGCAGGTTTTTAAACATTGTACATTTTGCTGTTTAGGGACTGCACAGAGCATGGAAAAACAAACTGTGTTAAGTATCCCTGGTCCTCTGGTTTGTCTTCAAAACAGAACACCTTGCATCACAGTCTGCTGTCAAATAGACGAGTCGGCCCAGATGATCAGTTTGATTAATGTCTGAGTAATTAGTGCTAATGAATCCCCCCAGGATAGATTAAAAATCATCCTAGAAAGGAAACCTTGTACTCCGGTGAAAGACTGTGCCTGTTGTTAATGTGAGCGCTTCCTGCAGTGTTGCTTCTTGGGATGCGTAGTGATGGACTGTGGCTGGCTGCGGCTGTTTCTCCGAGCAGGGCCGTTCCCCAGGTGCAGCCTGTGCTGCAGTCACTGAGGAGGCCTTGTAGTCATTTGCCTCGGCCTGATGCTGCCTGCTCTGCATTCAGCAGCAGTCGGGCCGAGCGGGGGCCGACCCCCCAGCACTACTGCAGAGATACACACACATACACTCACAATCACGCACGCACCCACGCGGGGGCTTCTTTTCATTCAGCACACGAGCTAAAGCACAAGGGCCGTCGGCCATCACACAGATTCTCTTTGCTCTGCTCAGCTCTCCCCTCTTCTCCTTCATTTCTAGCATTTCTTTTCTGCCTGCTCTTTGCTCTCTTTTTTTTATCACTACAACACATGCTATAGGCCCAAGTGATAAAGACTACAAATAATATTTCTTTTTAAAAAAAAATGTTTGGCTTAATCGAAGTACATGGGATATATCAATATTCTTTTCAAGGATAAATGACAAATGATTGTCACAATACCAAAAGTATAATTGCTACCTAATGATTCAATAACTTTTATACCTGTAGACACAAAAGTTTTCGTAGGTGATTTATTATTTTTCGTTGCAAACAAACTCCTGCAAATTGTCAATGATAACACTCAAAACATGAGTATAACTGATAGGAAATCAACGTACTTTACGAAACACTGCCATCATATTTTTGCATATTTGATTACGATACACTTTATTTGATATTTAAGATATTTCTGAGCTCATTATCAAGGATGTTGATACCTATACAGATATTTTTGTCTCAGACACAAAGCCTCTACTTTGCATTTTTCCTTGATGATGACTGTCAGAAGTCAAAAGTGAAACATTTCATTCTGTAATGAATTATAATTTTGATTTATAAAAATGGACTTTCAGGGTGTCTGTGGCACATACTGATAGTGTGCTTAGTCAGTAATTGGAAGGTACAGGTTTGAGCTCAGCTCTGACTGTCATATGACGATGGGTCCTTGGGCAATACACTGTCTGAACCCCAAGCTTCTCCCATTGCTGCGTCAGACATACTTTCTAAATTGTACAATAAATAAAATGCTTCAGTATGATCCCTGACCATTGTGCAAGTGGTAAAGCTGAGTAACGTTTCAAAATAATAAAATCTTAATTACTTTATCAACTGACTTGATCTCCAGTCATAAATTTTTTTCAGTGCATTATGCGACAAAGCTACATCAGCATCACACCAGGAGACATTCAGATTGATTCTTCAAGGAGGGGATATATGTGTCAAGAAGGGTATCTCACATGTATACAGGCAGACACACACATGTAAGGCCACTATCACCTGCTGGGTTAATGTGTTCCCCTCAGATTAATACCACACCTTTGATACTACCTCTGGAGTAAGAGAAAATCAGAGAGTCAGCTCTTTCCCTCTTGATTCTGCCACATTCCAGGTGGAGGCAAATATCACCGGGCTTATTGCCTGCATGCATGAATTCATGCTCTGTGTCTGCTTGGTTAAAACTGATAATGATTCATGTCTCTTATTTTAAAATGGATGATAATGATATAAAAAAAATGTGTTACCCCAGGCGTTCCCAAACAATTTGGCCCAATACCCCAAAAGTAGCAGAACCAGGAATTTGGATTCCATTTTATGCATGGTGATGGTGAGCTCACCCCTCTTTTGTCCCTAACATACATTACAAACATTAACAATTATTTTTACATTGATTTAATTTCAGCATAAATCGAAACCGATGACTATATTCAGCTCAAAAATCAAACTAGTTTTAGCAGTATAAAACTAACAGTATAAAACATACAGTTCAAAATCATGAAGTGCTGTAGGATCTTGTGAGCCCTCTCCGTGTCTTGTAACCCTCTCAGGGGTTTCGATCCTACCTATGGGGAGCACTGGCTCTCCTTATGTGTCATTTGAAAAGCATCATTGATAATATAAAAATATATCTGTCTTGATATGTTGCTTAGAACTGTCCCATACAGATGGTAGCTTAATAGGTGCAATATGGATAATTTCTCCCGCGACAGCATCAGCTAAACACCAGTGATCACATGGACAGAATATATTCTGTGAACCATGTCTGAGTGCTGCTGGGTTTAGAAACAGTTGTTTTAGGATTTCACAGATTGTTCTAACACTCTCCGTCTGGCCATTTGCTGAACCATCTTGTGCATTTCACAGTTTCTTTCATGTTTGTTGACATTTGGGATGTGTGTTGGAGTTATTTCTGCAGCCAGCCTCAAGCCCCGCAGCCACCGCCGAGAGGGAGAGGAGCCAGCCACGCTATGTGGGTTTAATTGGCTGTGTATAATGGGCCTTTGAAGAAAATATCAAGAGTTACTATCAAAACGGCTGCTGGACCTTATCATACGTTTTCAGCGCCCACTGTTTCTCCTCCATCCTCCTCCTCCTTTATTTCAAGACAAATACAAAGCTCCATGCTAATGTCTATGGATGTTTCACAGATTATGTTAGTTTAACCAAGATGACCCTGTGTTCTCTGTATGCAGTCTAACAATTAAAGTTCTTTCTAGGTGTTTTAAAATAAAGAAACCCCATTAAAGATGCCTTTGAGTATGCACATGGAAAGCACTGTTTTGATCCTAAAATGTCACACTTGGCATGAAATTCTTCTCAGTCTGTTTTGCTCTTGGTGGTCTCAGTGTGGCAAAATGGAAAACTTACATGGTTACACTAAAGTTCAGTTGCCTCCTAATTGTGATACTTTTTTTAGACTAATGAACACCAAGTGTTCGACAAAACCTTCTGTTATTGATTCATGTGACAGTTTTGATTGGTGGCCAATGGCTGTCTGTGTCTGTGGTTGCTTGATTGAAACCTACAAGAGTACCCATGAATGCTTTTTACAAATATTAATTTGTATTATATTGGCTAATATAATTTAACATGGCCGCAAGTTAAACTATAACACTGATTAAACTTGTGGTTGTAACTGATTTGAAAATGAAACGGTGAAAACATGTTGCACATCACAGATTTGTTATGTCTTTTTGCATTTTCATGTGAAAAAAGACGCTTCAGAAAACTTCATGAGAGGATCATTTTTGAAATGTTTGCTCTGTTTTCAAAAATATCCACCTACATGTGGACATATAGCCTTAAACCCAATTTGACTGCTCTCACACTCTTGCTGCAATCTTGGTATGCAAAGTAAGGCAGGTAACTGGTAACCTGGGGGCCGCATGCAGGCGCTCTCCTCCCTCAATGCAGCCTGCCATTCAAATTTCCGAAATTATAAACATGGAAGATACAATCCGTCGCATTAAAGCCTTATAAGTCTTTACATGTGAAGGGAAATCGTTTCTTTAATAACTTCTAAAAATTGATATAGGTTGACAAGAAATTAGTTAATATATGTTATAATAGTCGCTATGAAATCCTTTACTGCTTAATGCATTAAATTCTAATTTAATCTCATTAGATTTAGCTCCTCTCTTTTAGTTTCCAGCTCAAACTTTTAATTTTTGGCATCATAAATTCTGATTAAACTCACATGTCTCTTTCTTAGGTAGAAACCTCACATCTCCAAAATGATTTATTTTCAAGAAATGCAAAAAAATGTAATTTTTAAAGAAATGAACACTTCAGTAACTCTGTATTGTTTTATTTAGGGCCTGCTTTTCATCCAATTTGTCCCTCTTAAAGTGAGGACAGTATAGACCGGTTCAGGGATGATGCATTTTTGTAAGCCAATGTGTAAGTTAGCCTTGAGCTAATTCTCTCAACTAAAAGCCTTTGGAATTATTCACTTGGATCAATACTGATAACAAAGTCTGTATAAAAGAACAAACTATTAAGGTTACACATTTTATTCTTTAGATATGTTTGCTATTTCTTAAACCTTAACATAATTTCTGAGTATCAAATCTATTTCAAGCTATTATGGAACTACAGCATTGGGGTTTGACTAAGAAACAGTTATATCTCCAGCTTATAACGTCACAATGTAACCTGTTGTTGAGAATTTCTTCCTGTTTAAATTGGTCCTCATAGCTGCAGCAGTAGTATATGTATTGTATTTCAGAACAAACAGAAATGCTTACCTTGGCCATTTTTGTAGTGCCTGTTAGCAGTTTTTTCTAAGCAGATGTCCTTTTAAAAACTAATAAATGCTTCAAAATTCAAAAGCTGTAAAATATCAGATACATTTTTATTATCTCAAATTATATGTTAAAATCGTGTATGCAAGTTTTTAACACAAACCCTTTTTATAGCTCTTTATACCTACAAGGTATTCTAAATGACCTCAATGCTTTTGGACTAATTCCTGCACCAGTGTGTTAACATCAAACTTTCTCATCTTTGGCTTAAAACATGCTGCTAAATCTGTTTTTTTCTCAACTTTGAAAGTCTTTAGCACTATCAGGCTAAGAAAAAAGTGGTCTTAGGTCATTTATTCAGCACAAAGTATTGAAAAATTAAAGAAATGTTCCAGCCTCTTCTCTTTAGACAGATGTTTTCGGCCTCCACTGTTGTTTGCTCACACCTACAGACTAGATTTTGTGTATTTTAGTATCCAAAGTTTGTAACATTTCTGCTTCCTACTATGGATTCAGTCTCTCTGGGAGCTGTCCAGAGGTGTTAGACCACATTTTGTCAGTCTTTCAAAGCACCATTGAATGGCAGGTCATTGCCATCCTGTGTCAGAGTGTATTTTTAGATCTCATCACTGTATCTCTGCTTCCTGCTGTAAACATTAGTCTGAAAGAAGGTGATTGGTCATATTTGGTTCTTCATGTGCTGTTGCCCACAGGTAGAGCGTTGTAATGAATGCCTTTTGTTGGCGGCAGCCTTGCAGCTCGCTCACTCACTCGCTCGCTGACGGTTTTGCCCTTTTCTTAGATTGTGATGTAGGAAGCGCAGCCATTGGTGCAGCACAACCTTGAGCTGGGGGCTGGGGTGGGTGTGTAATGGTTTTACTGGTCCCTGTGTGGTGGAGATGTGTTGGGAGAGGAAGGAGGGAGGGAGGTGGGGGGGGGGGATAGCTAACTCTCTCTCTCTCCGTCCCCCACTTGCTTGCCCGCTCTGTCGACAGGCAGGGTTGGGACTGTGACGTGTGACAGGCTGGATGTGGAGTCGTTTTTTCCAGCGTTGGTCGTTCTGTCTGCCCATGATTGGCTGGAGTATTGTTATTCACACAGAAAAATGGGTCAGGTGGCCTGTGGAGAATGGAGTGTTTGTATGGATGGATGGATGGACGGACAGCACAAACATACACACATGAATACCTACACATGCATCCCACACGGCAGCAGGATTATACTCTGCGAGCCGAGCGCTGGTGGCAGATAAATAACAGATAAATGAAAATAAATCCAGGTTATGTGTTAAGCGTCTCTCGTGTTGAATTCGGTGTGCTCTCTCACAGGCTGCTGCGAGCTGTTTCTCTCTCCTCACACTCGGTGGCGGGGGCTTAGCGAGATAAATAAAGGGTTGCACTGAAGGAAAAAAAAATACTGGGAAGAAAATCAATACCTGTGTGCATGAATCTAGCTGCAGCTGCCACAAAGCATTATGGGAACATGACGGGTAGATACACTTGGGCTGGGCAACGTGCAAGCTGTATGATTGGCCAGAAGGTTAAAGAACAATGAGACACACAAACAAACATCATCCAGCAGAATACATAAAGATAATTAATGAAATATCAGTGCATTGAGTTTTCGACTCTATTGTTGATGTTATTAAGATTGAATTATGTCGGATTTTACTGCATGTAAATTAGTAGCTTTAATTGCTTGCCTTGTTTCATTATTAGACTATTTGAGGAAGAAAAGCATTAAGTCATACCTGCACCTACAATACTTCTTTCTACATGTACCAATTTTTTTCTTTTTTGTGAGTTATTAATTGTAATTATTGTGATGCTATATACAAAGTACAGTTGAAAAGTGTCTGCCTCCGCCTGGAAACTCACCAATCAGTCTATAATTTATTTACAGAGACAGATCTGATTTAGCATCATGCCTAAACAGTTGGTCAGTGGTCCTGTTGTATTTCACGGAGAGGTACAACTGAATTGATCATAGTTAATCTCAACGACAAAACTACAGTGCATTCGCTCAAATCTTAGCAAGTGTTTAAGTAAGTTTTCCTTGTTGGACTTTATAGCCACTAAGAACTAACCAGAAACTAAATAATAGCTTAAGAATCTAAATTCTAATTTTACGGTCTTGCAGCAAATAGGCTAAGTGCCACCTTGAATGTCTAAGTTCTGACTTAAAACATTGATGTTTGTTTGATATCGTGTCAAAAAACAGATTAAATTTAGCATCGGCCCCATTAATCTGACAAGTTAGAATCAACATCCATTTGGAAATTATGAACAGTTTAAATAAAGACCTAAGTTGTATGGTTTAGAAGTGCACAGAGGGCACAAATCTCCACCAAGACATTCCTGATATTCCTAAACCTAATCTCTCAATTTTAACAAATTCCCAGAAAACTTCTCCAAAATTAGTTGATACCTTTTTGAGTTATCTTGCTGGCATTAGCATCACCTCTCTGGCAGAGCTATCAAGTAAAAATATCTTCAGATGTGACAAGCAACAATATTACATGTTCAGTGTGATTAATGAGATGTGTTGACTTAATAAAGAACTACATCTGCATTAAGATAAGATGTAATCTTTCAATTACTGCCATCAATGTATAGCCTGATGGGGAGATTTTCCTATTCCACCTAAAGAAGGATTCATATTGATCTTTTTTGTAATGAACCAGACAGTAAGTAAAAATTTCAGTACCTCCTGATTTTACTCAGACCCATTTCAAAGATATTACATAAATGTTTGTTTTCACCTATACTAAATGAGCTTTCCTTACTCTTTGAGTTTGTCATCCTCAAGAACAAAATTCAGTCATTCTCTAAACTTGTTATTCATCAGTTGGGTAAATTCATGAACTTCATTTATTCAGACAGCTCATGTGTGTATTTACTTTAAACATTCACTACGTACAGAAGGATATCATGCTTGAATTGAAGCCTGCAGGTCAATGAAGGGATGGTGGGGGGTTGAAAGCAAGTGTGCAGTGTGAATGCAGGGCAGGATTGGCAAAACTAGCAGAGGAAGAGCAGTCGTAATGGGTAGGCGTTTGTCAGAAGACTGAATGACAATATGTGTTATGTGTATTAGCTAAAGTTGTCTTCCCAAAAAACCTGCATGACTTTTTAAACTATTATTTTAGTCTGGCTATGTTATTTATATGCTTTCTTGTTCACTTCCTTCTGAACCATGACCAACATTCCAAGGAAATTTCACCAAAATCTGTGGATTACTTTTTGAGTTATCTTGCTCAGACTGACAAATTCTAGGAAACAATCTCAAAGACTAATTAAATGTGTGGTTTTTTTTTGTGTAAACTACAGTCACACTGAAACCTTACTTGTCATTAAGACAGAAATCAAAAAGTTAAGGGCCCCAAAGCAGAGCCTTGTGGGACCTTTACAGTTAATGCACATCTGCTCAGCTGAATAGCTACACAAAGTTTATATGACAACTGGGCACATATTGGAATTACCTACACTTTTGTCTTTACTTAGTGTGAATTAAAGTAAGGAAATGATCTTGCAACCATATCCTCCAGCTTTTCGCAAAGTATCTTATTCTACTGATCTGCCCAGTTGCAGTGAAGTTTTTGTTCAGTGCCTGCTAATGTTGTAATCTAGATTTGTAATAAAAAGGACATATCAGATAAGTGTCACATACTTAGTCCTACATTGCAGGGGATTGTTGTTGCAATGACTTCATTACATCATAGCAGACAGGAAACAGGAGTTAGCAGCAGTAAAATCATTCATATAAAATCTGTATGTCATAGATCTGTGTGAGGTGTCCAGCAGCTCTGTAAAACATGACTCTTAGATTAGACTGTGTGCTCACTTCATGTGTCTCCACACATTGCTGTGCTGCTGCAGCCTCAGCTCAGACTGACACACATATTAATTAAATTGGCTGATGCCCTTCTCCCTCTCTCTCTCTTTACTGCACCGCGCTGCAATGATCACACTCCCTCCTCCGTACTGTGCTGTTTGCTCACCAATAACCGCAATTTGTTCTTTATTAAACTCTCGGGGCTGGGAACAATTAGGGTGTGAGCTGGAGGTGGTGTGTGAGAGTGTGTGTGTGTGTGTGTGTGTGTGTGTGTGTGTACGCATGCGTATATTTGAGTACAGGCCTGAAGGCCGAATAGGAGGAGGAGGGGAAGATACTAAACACTGCTTAATCTTTGATAAACAGTGAGGTCTCCTTTGTGCCGCTGCAGTTTGGCACATCCTCTCCCTCCAGCTCAGCACTGTGCCGTTCTGTGCCGATCCGAGCTGTGCCGGGCTAGCTCACAGCCACTGCCTCCGCCACTCGCAGCCCTGGATGAATGCCAGGTCATGCATGGCCCCCTGCCAAGATACAGATTAGCTATAAGCGCAACATGAGCTAATCATGGAAGGAGCCACCAATTAATTGGCACTTAGACATTTTGTGGACTGTATGGATTTAGGGCTGCATTATCACAGGATCAGAGTGATTGGCATGTGTAGATACTGTCTTCAAATGTCACAGGGAAGCAAGGACTCAGTGTGTGGGTGTCTGGATGATAAGAAGAGAAGTTTCTGCTACATTTGAATAAACCAATATGAGGTTGGACATTAAACTGCACGGAGACCTATGCATGTGCTTCATGTATACCCACCATAAAGCAATCCATACATTTGTGAAAAGCTTTTTGATTCAATGATTTTTTCATAAAAAACGTCATTATCTTGACTTTTATCAAAAAGAATCAGCCCATAAATGAGCAGGAATAAGTCTCTCTATCACAATTCACCAAACTCTCAATACAGTCCATTGCATGATACATTTTTATTAATGTGGTGCAGTTCACATAAACAGAAAGCAATATCATTCCTGGGTCTACATCCAGGAATTTCTCAAGGATTTGTTAACAGTGTGAATAAGGGCCGTATTCCACATTTCACATGAACAGGGAAGGACATGCAAGAAATAGGTGGCAGGCTGGAGTCAAACCTACAAGAGCCTCCATATATGAGTAGTTTGCAGACATGGCCTATTGGGCTAATGGCCAAGCCAATCAAGATTTGGTCTGGTATGATTAACTGAACTGAGTGTGAGTGCACCTTTAATGTTGTTATAAGGAAAACAAATGTTGAGATCAGGCTCTTTAACTTAACATGAGACACTCAACCTCCTTTACATAGTACACTGTTCGGATAATGGTGTGTTTAGTTGTCCTAAGAAGATTTTTGGAACTGAAGATGTCAGACCCAAGTTGTTTGAGCTTTTGGTTTGCTGAAGATCCTCAGAGTTTCTAAGTTTGAGGTCCAACTTTCAGGGGTGATCCAGGCGATTTGTCTGTCTGGTGTCTTGGTATATTTGACTTCCAAGACCAAACTAAATGTATCTATAGAGGCAAGAGAGGATGTATCAGAACAAATATTTTGCATGCTCACAATGACATATAAACAAAACATAACACAAGTATATGCATTTGGTGCAGCAGTAACAGCTTGTTCTGGTGGAACAGGTATCACAATGTAATCAGTGATGGATGTTGTGGACAGCTCGATGAGGGTCACTCACTGTTCTTTATAAACCCCTGTAATGCTGCCTGCTGTGAGCTACGTGATTGCTCTCTGCTTGCGATAAAAAAAGAAAGGTGCCCCCCCACCCATGCCCCCTCCTCTCCATCTCATCCCTCCCTGTTGTTCTTTGACGTCAGAGAAAAATTAAGGGCCAGAATCACCAGAATGAGAAGAGAGGACCTCTGCCAGGTGACAAAAGCCGTGCCTAATCGCTGCATCTGTCTGAGAACCTGCAGAGAGAGATGTGCGTATAAACCTGCGTGTTTGTGCCGTTTTGTCGTCTGTGTGTGCGGCAGGGAGACGAGCAAAGTATCGGTGTGTGTTG
This sequence comes from Scarus forsteni, assembly GCA_036419115.1. Lineage (NCBI taxonomy): Eukaryota > Metazoa > Chordata > Actinopteri > Labriformes > Labridae > Scarus > Scarus forsteni. Next base: position 28,148,002 of record JAZDUH010000130.1, on the reverse strand, counting down.
GTGTGTGGGAGGAGGAAAAAGGGGGGAGTCGGGCTGTGAATGGTTGCTCTTATCGCGTGCATGCAGCTGCTGCAGTGTCTTTGAGAGACAGAGGGGCTGTCCATGCATGCCACTCACTCTGCCTATTCACAGCCACCCTCCCTCCCTTCATCCCTCCTTTTCTCTTTCTCTCTTTTTTTTTTTTTTAACTACGTCTGTGCTGCATCTTTACAGCGAGGAAGTGAAGGGAAGGAAGAGGGGGGAAATCATGACTTGGGCTTTAATGCAGACTCATGACATGGAGGCCTTCAGTTTCACATCCTGGTGATCATGAGCTGTTAATCCATAAAGCAGGGGCCTTGTGTTGAAGATAGAGTCATAAAGGTGAACATCAAATTTAAGTGACACAGCTGAATTACCCTAAATGACAAAGGCATCTAACTGGAATACCACATGCTGTCTAAACTGCACAAATGGAATAGCAATGTTTGGTCAAATGGTAAAATCTGGCAGATGCATATCAATTAGTTGTTTGGTGTTTATACATGTGTTTTTTTTATTTCTTTTTCACTATTTAAATTTATTCTGTCAATGAATTTGTGCAATTTAAACCACAAAATGGCAACTTTGGTCACGTAGAGGGCCACATTTAAAATAATCCTCATTGTCAGCAGGCAGAGTTGTTGCATATAAACAATTAAAATCAATCATTATTTGACAAAAATGACAATTTACAATTAAACAGAGATTTTTTTTTTACACAAAAATACAAGTTGCATGATGTGATCCCTTGAGCTAAACTCTTTATCCGAGCCGGGTATTTTCATTTCTATATTATTAACTAGTACATGTAAAGAAGGATTAATGTCATCATGGTCAATTCTGTCTGAATTTCTTCTTGTTCATGTGTTTTTTGGGTCATTTTAAACTTTCTCACGGACCACACTGGGAGTGGGTGGGCCTGTGGTCCCCATGCTCACACCTAATGGACGGTGAATTTTCTCTTTTTTTTGTCAATAAAATAAAAACTTTGGTGAGAAATGAGGGCAACACGCTTTTATTACAAATTTTTGTGCAAGAAAACATTAGGAGACAACATGATGGTATCATGTTTTTTTTTTAATGATTTATCTTGTTTAATTAATTGACTAAACTTGAAGTGAAAAAATTGTGACAGTGAAATGATTCTCTCTGTTTGGTTTAAATTATTGCAGGTAATTCTTGCAGTAAGTTTGTTGACAGGTATTAATGTATGCCCATTACTAGCAAATCAGTTTTACAAAGGCACTATGCCTTTAAAAAAATGTTAACATTTGCAAGTTTATGTCCGACAAAAATAGCTTAAGTGATTTTGCCATGCACTGAAAAATTTGCAGGGAGAAACCACCTTGCGTTGTCACATTAATTTTCTGGTTTAGGCCATGCAGTGACTATTTTTGATAACTTTTCAATCAAATATTTTTTTATCAAATGTTTCAAACCCAACTATGTAATCTGGAATGTTTTTCTTTGCTTGGTTGAAATTTAATCCCTTTTTTAATTCATCTGAAGTTCACAAACAGGATGTTGACATTTGTGAAATGTTACTCCTAACCATCTTCACGCAGGTTTAATAAGCTCTGAATGTTTTGGAGAAGTAGGGACTATATTTGTGCAATCTCGACTCTGCTGTTGACTTTTCATAAAGCTAAAAGGTCATCATAAACTGTTGATGGCAAAAATAATCCCAAGGCCGGTCTACCATTTCACTGGGATTAGCCACAAGGTGATATGTTACTCAAAATAGTTAATCAGACTTTATATAATGAATTTCTTCAGCAACTGGGATATTTTGGTTATTGTGCTAATTTGTGGCCACAGTGACTGTATTATTTTTTCAAACAACAAAATAAATGATTTAATAGACTGATGGTTCCACATTTTGGGTATAAGCATTTTAAATAGATTATCTTGTGGCCAATAAGCACTTTATTATGTTTGTTTTTGCCATACACCATCTTCTTATGGGCATCAGGTCTGGCATGGTTTCTCAGATCAAAGTCTATGGCACTGATTTAAACTATATAGCATATCCACATATCTTAAGCTCTATTGCCCAGCCCTAATAGAAAGTCCTTCCATCCTTATTTGTCCCACAAGTCCATCCAAAGATAACAGCAGCAAAGATTCCTCCTCCTGCTCCACTATGCTAATCAAACCCCCGAATAATGAAGTGAATAGATTCAGCGAGGAGCCGCCGCTGCCGTAAAGGTGACCTGTGGAGAAGGTATTTCCACGACGAGCCGCCATGGGAAATCACCTTGATAGATGGACGTCTCAGGCAGCCAGGGAAGTGATATCCCCTAGCAATGCATGCAGTATGCAGAGTGCATTCTGGGATTTGTAACTCCCCCCAGCCCCCTACCCGTCCCTTCCTGCCTCCCCCTCCCCTTGTCTCTGCACAGGTGCCCTGTCATGTCCGGCTTCAGTCCTGCAGCAGTTTTTCTTGAGCTGTGATGTGTAACCTTGAGTGTGAGAGAAGAAAGAGGAGCAGATGGTGAGAGAGGATGATTAACACTCAGTCTGACCAGGAGAGGCCTGCACACGCACACGCACTCACACTCGTTATGTATTTATTACAGATGATCTCAGGTGTGGGTTATCTAACAGCCTAACTGCATCATCTTGATTTAATTTTTTCAATGAAACGGCAAAAGTTACAGACATGAAATCAGTGTTTTTGATTCAGTGCATTGATGAGGCACTGGTGCAGTTGCATTTTATGATACATACAATAAAATGCATACATTTTGCAAAGACTGTTATTGCCCATTTTAATAAAAAAAAAAAAAAAACCTGGAAAGTAGGGCTGGGAGGTGAATCCAGCTATTAAGATGTGTTAATACATTTTCAAACAGGATGTAGAGCAAGATTTTAACTTATCAATCAATTTAATTAGCTGTTTTAATCCAAAAACATAATAAAAGCCCATGGCCCAATGCTCATGATGGTGCAAAAACATCATTTATGTGTCTACAAACAGAAAGAGTAGTGTTATTAACAAATACACAGATGACTACATTTTTATTATCATGACCTTTCTTTATTACTGTGACCAGTTTATCTGCACAACTAAGACATATTGGAAATAGTCAGGATCCAGAATTTTAATAAGATGCTCAAACTTGGCAACATCAGTAACTGTTCGAAAAACATGTCAACATTAACAGAAGTCAAAGGTAGGACTGGAAATTATGTCTTTACAAAAAAAAAAAAAAAAAAAAAAAAAAAATATATATATATTTTTATATATATATATATATTATATCTGTATATACATTGAATTTATTTATCTGCTCTTTTCCAAGTCAACTTTTTTGATTTTTAGTCCTGATATACATTTTTTTTTAATTCTTGCAGAGCCGACTCAAAAAGCAGAGCAAAAAATAAATAACAATGTACCTGTTCTGTTTTGTGCCAGTGCACATAGCAGTTAACATCTATTCTGTTTTGATCTGTTTGTATTTTTTCAAGTTTGTATATTCTAAGACAATATTATTTCATACACAGTGTCAGTTTGCACTTAATTAGATTTCAGGCCTCTCTGTAACAAGGCTGCTTACTGTGGTCAAGAACCACTGATGGTAAAATGCCTAATGATCAAGTTTAAATGTTTTATGATTTATTGATTTATCATTTGAGGTGTATTTTCTGTTATCAGCAACAAAAATAACTTTTTAATATGTAAACAAACACATATTACCAAACGATGTTAATACTTTTAATTGGGAAATGTTTTGGTTTAAATCATCAAAATGTACAGATCCTCTCGATCACACTGTCTAGTGCACAAATACATTTAATTTATGTTAAATAACCTGACTTTTCAGACCAGAGGTAACACTTAAGTGAATAAAAATACTGAATAGAATTATGTCAGGCCTAATCATTCTCAAAACAATTGCTTACATAAATGGAATGTGCATATTGATCACAAAAAATACATCTGTAGTGTGAACTTGAAATGGGACATTATTCATTTGTTTGTATTTTATACATTGAGTCTCTTTAACCAGATAATTGTTTTTTTTTTTGTTCTTTGGAGGCTTTTTTTAATATTCTCTTTAGTCATGTTTTATCTACGATGACAATGTGCAACTTGTAGTCGAAAAACATGTCTTATGGACATTTGACTCTATATGTGTTTATTTAGATTAAAAAAAGTGCCTTTTTCGATTACCCTTACTTATTACTTACCCTTATTTTACAAATATTGAGAAATTTATTCTCTTAACCTAAATCTGTATATATATATATAAGTAGGATATCAGGTTTATATTTAACTTCCTTCTCTTAAGTGTTTTTTAATAAGTTACGCACAATCCTTTTAATCTTAAGTTTTGGATCTTAAAAGTGAAATATGTGTCAGTTTTAGTCATTATTGCATTATTGGTTTGGTGACAATGAATTATTGGAAAGCAATATAAATCACTATTTTGCTATTTAAAAATAAACATTCAAAGAATTTACACACTTCAAGATATCTGAATTTATTATCACAAAGATAAAAAAAAATATATGTATATATATATATATATATATATATAGATATATATATATATACATATATCGAACAAACAAATTATGCTTTCTTATTTATTATGTGCAATTTATTTTCTTTCAAACTGTTTTAACTAATTCTGATTGAAGCTGGATAACTGCTACCTTCACAATAATTATGATGAATTAACTGTTAAAATTTCAGATTTAGGCTAGATCCATGCAAGATCTGTTGTGAACTGTCTAACAATCAAAAAAAAATCACTAAAGCTTTTTTCCTTTTAGAAGATAAATAAAGAAATCGGTTTTGTGTTACGTGCATACTTGTCAGTGCATTTAATTGAGACAATGTTCCACAAACTGGCTAATTTAATAAAACAGTGGTGAAAAATGTATTAACTAAGCATTTACATATTAATACATGACTGTTTAGATACAGACACTTGCCTACCACTTGGTGCATGAATCTGAGATTTAAACCTACAGAACAGAAAACTGGCATGTGTTTGATGATCTTTTTTTTTCTGTGGACCCTCCATCTGAAAATGGCATAGAAAGCTTTTTCTGATATGATTCACTTTCTTATAATTAGTCTGTACTTTTTTCAACATCAAATCATTTGTTTTGCATCACAATCTGATCCTCATATTGCACAGGCCTAATTTGGAAAACATGCATTACACTCTACAGCTTTCAAGCCCCAATTTTTTTAGTTAATGACTGCAAATCCAAATGTAAATGGGTCATATTTATTCCCGTTAAAACTTTGATTTTTTGGCTTATGACATATTTGTATTTTTTCTGTTTTTTAAAATATATTTAAAAAAGAGAAACTGCAATGCCAGTTCATTTTCCAAATTCATACAGCATTAATTCAAACCAGAAAAATAACCTAATCAACAAAAAAGTATTTGCTGTATTTTAAAAACTATTGTTTTACTTAGAAAAAAACAAAAGCAGTCAAATCCACTTTTATTGAAGGCATTTGTTCATCAAATTAATCCTGAATTTCTGATCATCTTTAAATGCATGAATTAAAATAATTATGCAGCAATTTTTTTGTTCCAGAAATATGCAACATTCCAAACTGAATAAGCTTTTTAAGGTTTCATTTTTATGCAAACTTCTTCTGTAAGCATTAAAAGAAAGAATGGATTGATTTTGCATTATTTTGTCTAAGGTGAGAAAACCAGATGTTTTTGGAGATGCTTGCATAATCCTTTAGTTCCACTGAGCAACTACAGAGAGGGATACAATATGTAGGGAGTGTGTGTAAAAATAATTCAGAGGACAAAGAAATTAAACTGATAAGTGAGCGCATGAAGGCTCGTTTGCATAATCCTGCTTAATCCATAATGCAGAATACAGAACGAGGTGTCTAAAAATAAATCTGGAAGCCTTCACAGAGGAAAAGGAGAAGGTTTGATTTGCATGTTTGTGCTTCTTCCATTTCTTATAATAATGTAGATTTTGCAGGTTTTACCTTTAAAATGAATCTTAATTAATGAGAGGGTACAGGGAAATTTAATGCATTCAATTTAAGATATTTTTTTTCTCTAAATGGAGTAAAATTGTCAGTATTTGCATGTGTAGATTGTCAGATGTGCAGTGATGAACCTCCAAATAGATTCCTCTCTTGCATACAGTAAATAGTCATGTTGTTGCTGAGGGCCCGAGTCGACGCTGTCAGCTCCTCCTGATTGGCCGAGGCTCACTATGACTCGTCATGCGCTCAGCCAATGCGCTCTTCTCAGCTTCCTCTCCTCTTTTTTTCCTCTCTCTTTTTTCCCCCCACCCTAAATAAATTGCCTGGAGAAATTGAACAAAAATTAGAGAAAGGGAGAGAGAGCCTTTCATCTAATTGAGCAGCTCATATTAGCTGTGGTGGGAAGATAAGCTTCTCTCTCTCTCTCTGCAGCCATTAAGCTCTCTGTATTCTCAACACTTTCTGCTTCTTTTTCACTACAGCCTGATTTTTTTTAAGGCTGTCACCTCGGTGCACTCTGTGTCAGTGAGACACAGGTTTAAAGTTTAGTGTGTGTGTTTATCTGTGTGTGCGTCAGGTGTCTGCTGAACCTGCACACAACTCCAAAGTGAGACTAGATGGTGTGACCTTGTACAGATATTTAGACCAACAGGAACACTAACACATGCACAAGGGCTGGGCAAAAGGACTTTTGATATGGATGGATATTTTTATTAGTATATCTATACTAATATGATTTATTTTGCATCACACCAAGGTGTCTTCTGACTTCATGAAGTCAAAAATGGATACCAGGCCTGCTATAAGATCAGCAGAATCAATGCTGGAGTGTTTTCCATCAGGCCCTCGTTTGGCCAAATGAAAGTGCTTCAGAGATGCCCCTCATGGGGTGCTGGTTTGGAGGAGTGATTAGCAGCCAGGCACGTCTCATGTACATGCTTCTGCCGGTCCAGGTTCGAATCCCGCCTGTGACCAGTTTGCAGAGTGTCTTCCCCTACTCTCTCCCCCTTTCACAAGCCTATCCACTGTCTCTCTCCTATCAATAAAGGCACAAAATGCCCAAAAAAATACATTTAAAAAAAAAAAGAGATGCCCCTCATTACCTTACATATGAACACATAACCATATTTAAATACACTCTTAACAAAGTATCAGCCACATCCATGTCACAAAAGCATAAATATATATATATTTTGAATTAACTAATATCAAAACAGCAATTAAAAAAGTTCCAGCAAATTAAAAAGAGATAATAAAGAGCAACTGCAGTGTGCATAGAAATTACAAACATATGAGATCAACCAAAACTTATTGGGATCATGAAAAAAGAAAAGTTGAGGGTAAAATGACTTCTCATAGTTTCTTGTCCTCAAGTAGTTGGAAAAAGCTGCTTTCAATCTACATTTATCTGGTTAAAGTATAAGTTTTCACACAAAAGTTGCCAAAAAATTTGCTGACATTCAAATTGACATTATTTCTTTTTCTTTTAACTCCTTATTTCTTGCAGTGGGATCAAACAAGTATTAATATTGTTGGAGCAAATTTTATTACAATGGTATTTCGACTCACTTGCATTTTAACCAAATTAAGATACAGAAATTTGCCTCAAATTTGCCGTTCAAAAACTAAAGAAGTAGAAGTGCTCCAAGAGCCCAAACCTTCAAAGCATTTCCAACATTGTGGGGTGTATTAACGAAAATGCGTAAAACTGCCTGATCCGGACCTGTTAAGTAATCCTTTACAATCATTCCTGGATCTGCATACAAGTTCAGATCAAAACCAAGATATTTTCTCTTCTCCCTCGTGCCATGAACAATATTCACCATAAGTGTCATGAAAGTCTGTCGAGGAGTTAGTAAGTTATTGGCGAAGATATGGAAAACTGCCTATTCTCATCATATGAAATCCTTTTTAAAAGTCATGGATCCTCGTTTGGATTCAGGTCTCCACCAAAATAAAATCAGTACTTCCTTGTTTCATGATTAGCATTTGCATAGAGTTTCATTAAAATCTGTTGAGAACCTTTTCAAATTATCCTGTTCATAATCTGATGAACAAGAAACGTACAAATACCCTCAAAAGCATGACCTCATTGGTGAAGGTAACTATGTTTAATAAGTTAGAATTTATTCCAACATAATCATGCTCCGATGTTCGTACTTTTATGGGAAATACTCATGTTTAATGGAAGCCATTACCAAGTAGTAAAACCATAACAACCACAACATACAATAGTTAAAGACAGAGTCCGCCATTTTGTCTTCGGATAGATAAAATTATCAATAATGTGACCTAGATCTTAAACAATAATATGTAAATAATAGGCATGAGGATGTTGATTCACCAATGAAATGTCCTGTCCTCGTGTGTTTTCGTGTCCACCATTTGGCATGTGCATCAATTAATTTGTCCAACATATGTTCTAATTGACATTGTGGATAAACCTCTGCTGGATTTATCTGCGGCTCTGATTCTTGGGGTGTAGACGTTCCTCCTGATTACATTGTGTCTTGTCGTGCCTTGATCCCCTCAGCCCCCCCAAACCAGGATTACACTCCCACCATATAATCCTGGTTGGGGCAACCGCCTCCCTGAGGTCATCCTGCAGCCCCCCCAAACGTCTCTGTGCGAGGGTGATACTGTGGCGGAAAAGGAAAAAAAAAAAAAGCAATCAAGTGTTGGTTTTACTGACGCTTTGTTAATCTTCTCTCAGCATGAATGAGGAGGAGAGACGCAGAGAGGTAAAAGGTTTGCTGCGTCTGTCTGTCTCTCTGCTGCTGCTGCTGCTGCTGCTCCGGCTTACTGTCTCCTTCAGTCCAAGGCAGCCATTTTGTGTGAGCCAGTATGTGTGTGTGAAGCTGGAGCTGGATCTCAGTTCACATAGACAGACACCGAACATGTCTTTTAGATTCCAAGCGAGGCCTTTTTGGTGCTGGAGCGAGATGCAAAGATAAATTATTGATGCGTTTGAGGCCTGTGCTGGTGCTGTTAAGGAGAACAAAGTGGTATCTGTCTCTCAGCAGCTACTTTAACATAATAAAACAGATCTGATACATTAAAACAGTCAAAAGCAAATGAATTTAAGCAGCTTGTTATGTGCTTATACTATTTTTACTGCTATGGAGTTAACGTTATTATACCAAGCCTATATGCGGGTGGCCAGCAAATAAGACTATTTGATTTTTTTCTGTTTATAAATCTTAAACACTGAAGCAACTTAAAATAAAAGCCAACAACTCAAACTGTGTAAATGTAACTAAAATCATTTAAAATAGAGAAAACCTGGGCTGCATGTTAGTCCAGCAGGTTTGTGGCTGTACCTCACAGAAAGTCACTGCTTCGACCCCCATCCCCCCGAGTCAGCCGGAGCCTCTCTGTGTGGAGTTTATGTTCCCCCTGAGCACATGAAGATTTCCTCTGGGTGCTTTGGTTTTGGCCCTGTGATTACCTGGCGACTTGTCTGAGTTGTATCCTGTCTCTAACCCAATGCCAAAATCCAGCAGCCCTAATTTAAAGCAGGCTTCTTTTAGGATGTACCTGTTTAATTTTTTTTCTTGGGTTGTCCTTTTTTTCCACCTATGCTTCATGACAGTAAAGTGGTCAGAAATGTGACCCTGGCAGATAGGGCGCAACAGTGGTCAAATTAATGGTCTAATTATCAACAATTGGAAACATCAGCAATGGCAGAAGTGTTCATCTCTACAGTTTAGCAGTGAATTTTAGGGGTGACATGTGTTTGACATCGTTGCCCCAGAGAATCCCCAGGAATCAATAAGGAAATCGATAAAGAATCAGATCAATAACCAGAATTCATTGTGGCATTGGTATCAATAAAAGCTTATTAATTCCCATTCCTACTGTACACTTATTATACACGTTATTATTAATTTACCTGTTCAGATTGCTTGGTGATTATGTGTAGCACTAAGCCACAGCTTTTCTGAGGCCTGTGCATAGATATCAGTGGTTTAGCAACATCATTGCCATGCTAAAAGCTCAAAATGTTAATAATCAGGTGCTCAGGAGGAATAGGTTGATTCATTATCGAAAAGAATAAACCTTAAAATGGCTTGAGGCTTGTTCTAAATACTGCAGGTTAGAAGTGACCATAAGTGAGGCTCATTTGTGTTCTTTTGTAGCTCTGCAGCTAGCCGCAGCATCATTTTGTCTGTATGTGACCTCAGACAAAACACATCTCTGCTCTTCCCTGACAGGTGCATCGCTCATCAGCCCCTGTCATTGTCCCTGAGCTCAAACAGTCCTTATCTGTGTGAAAATGTGAAAAGCATTTGTGTCCTGTCCAGCCCTGAGCAAACACGTCGTTCATGTCAGTGATCAGTCTTCTCATTCAAACAGAGCAGTAATGGACGCCCTTCTTTAGGTCCTGTTTGCTCGCTGTTTTGTGGCTGTGGCGTCTGGCAGATGGGCCATCAGGGATTAAACCTGCTAATGAAGAGAGAGGAGAGGGAGAAGGGGGCTGCTGGGGGTTTATTACTAGTTATGATGTGACCAATTAGGCATGATAACCACTGCCCTACATGTTCACTGAGTGAGTGAGCTTCTGATTTACAGACCCTTGATTATTCCATTATTTTAGCTGATATTTCCTTCTTTTTATTAGTGTAATAATTTAGACTAACTTTTTCTTATCTCTGCGCACACCATGCTGCAGTTTAAACATATTCTCGCACCAAAAGATGTTCGATCATGGTTTTTCAATGAATATAGGCACATATTTATTAAAGTTTGACTTGATCTGAAACCAAATTCTTTACAGCAATAACAAGGATTGTCATAAAATAAATGTAAGAGTAGAAAAGCACTCGAAGAGCGCAGACCTCCACTTGCATCACAGTCCTTAGCCATATTGTGATTTCCACCATAAATATTAGTCCTACCTTTCTTTCATCAACATGTTTAGATTCCTTGACCATGAAAACATACCACCAGCAATTGGATTCATAATGATCTCTATTTTAGTTCAGTAGTTATTCATGAAAATCAAATTTTTTGTCATGGCGGATCCAGACGGTGATCTGGATCACTCCCAAAATCTAATCATTCGTTCCTTGTCCCAATCCAGACATTTCCTAAAAATTTCATCGAAATCCATCCATAACTTTTTGAGTTATCTTGCCAACAGAAAAACAAACAAACTAACAAACACACAAACTAACAAAACATAAAGTAAAACAGACGCCGGCAATTACATAACCTCCTGGTGGAGGTAATAATGTGATGCTCAGTAGAAGCTGTTGTGAAACAGCCTTTGGCCTTCTGTTCCAGTCTCAATAAAAAAAAATGTGTAAACTAGAGATTATAGCTGATTTATGGATCAAAATGCTTCTTTGAGATAACACAATACATACCTCTTTAACCTAGGGTTATGTCAACATTATAAAATCAAACTGTGTTTTTACCACAAATCAAACACATTATCCATTGGCAACATAAATATGTATGTATATATATGTTGGAGAATATGTTGAAAATCAGTGACAACATGTTGGGCTGCCTCTTTTGACTGAAGATCTCAAATTTACCATCACAGTAAACTGGACCTACTGATAGGAGCTTCTAATATGTTCAGTGCTCTAATTTTTCATTAAAGCATTGTTACCCTTTATTTTAACAAAGCTCTCTGCCTGTAAATCGTATCAAACCTTCCCCAAGTCCATAGATGCTCCATAAATACATGTATCCTGCTGTGTGTTAACAGGTGGGTGCTCACAGCATCTGCAGTCAGATTCAGTGTGTATTTATGGGAGGGGGTCACTGTTTTTTTTTCTTTCTTTCAGCTGGTTATTGAGGTTATGACAGGGGGGTCTTGGGGGCCACAGATGACTGCTGGACTGTGGTGTACAATGACCAGCTCCTCCAGTGCGATAACAGGAGGCGTTTGTCCAGACAGGATGGCCTAATCCCTGACACCCCCCACCCACCATCTCCCCACACCCATACCCACAGGAAAGCACGCACTGCCCCTCCCTCTCCCCCTTTAACATATGGAGATAGGAGGAATTAGTGGAAGAAAATAAATGAGTTAAAGCGGCCAGCGGCTTAGATCTGACAATATTGGTTCTTGGATGACCCTGCTGTGAGTTTCTTAGAAGTGCTGCACTCGTTAACACAACACTTTTGCTCCTCTGGGTTTGTTTATAGCTGTGCAACAACAAATACAATACAAACATAAAAATGCACAATAATTGCAAGCAAGATTTCATTGAATTACATAAAGGCTTTGACAAATCAGAAAGCTCTGGTTTCACAAGTTTAGAGAACAGTTTATCAGACCACGTGTTTTATATTGTAATCTAAATTTTTAAATGATTAAAAGTATTTAAAGGCTTTAAAAATACTTTGATTTAGTCATATATTCATACCGGGTTTACATGTCATTCAACTCTCCAATTCATGCAGCACTTGCTCATTTCATCAGAGAAAACTGCAGACAAACCCTTTATGCTGTTTAAATTGCACAAAGCAGTTGGTGATGTTATGTGATGTAATGTTTCCAACATATTTGTGCACTTTTGATGACCTTTTCATCCAAAAAGTGAACTGCCCCATTGACATCTGTATAACTACTGATGCTGCTACCACAAAACAACTTTACTCCCATACATTTTAGCTTTATACTAACACCTACACACTGAAACAGTGGCTGAGTTTACATGAAGGCAATATTCTGATGGGAATTGGAATGGAAGCCCTAATTGAATAAAAATGCTTCATAAAAACACCCCAATCAGATTAAACTGTCTGAAATCAATGGAATTTCATTTGGTTTCTCTGGTATTCCTTTTTCCAAACTGATCAAAAGTAAAGTTTTGTCATATGAAAGTTGAAACTGAAAGTTGTCAGGCTGCGTTCTGTCTGTGTATGCTCTGCAGTGATGTTTACTCCTCACTTGAAAATATGGCGGCAACAGAGCACACAGAACTGCTCTGCAGAGGAGAGTTTGTTTTAAATACAAACTCTCAAAAGAACTAAACATTATTGCACGCTTAGGTGGTAGGAAAATAAGTACTCAAACTGTTTAATGAAGTCCACAAAAAAATCAGTGAAGCTAGGATAGACTGAAATGTCAAACACGTAAGGAACTGCTGGAAAACCCTGAAGACATGGCTACTATAAGGCTGAACTGCACAAGTGGATATGACCATAGAATCAAACTGCTGTTTGAATTAAAGTATAAAAATAATTGAAACCAACTAGATGATAGACCTCCATCTCTCTTAAATCATGTGATGTTTTAATAAATCTGTGCGTGTCACATGTCTGTAAAAGGCTGTTCTGATTAAGTGTAGCAGCACGTGTAAACACAGGGTCGGAATAGATCACATTCACATGTAAACAGTTGACCTGAGATCTTCAATAGAAATGATTTAATCAGAATGAAAAAAGTCTGCATGTAAACCTGGCTAGTGATACAGCACTGGCAGGTGCAGACAAAACTTACATAAGTGCTCTCCTCCCTTGTTTTGACATAGTCCTGCATTTAAACAAAACATTGGTGTGCCTTAAAGCACCAGTTGCTTTTACAACAATCCAGATTTCACAGGTGAGCAAGAGGCACTCCCGAGTACTCACTCAGCTGCTGGCCAATGACATTTGGAGACGCTGTAGGCTGAAAGTCATGAGCTGACATGGTGACTAATTCAACTTCCACATCAGGAAGTTGAGAGTGTTGAGTGTCCTACAGCTGCACATGTCTTGTAGAGTCTAATATCTTTACAGTTACATCCAAAGGACAAATGGATGCAAATAATTTTATGAACATGAGGTATAGCATGGAGTTTTTCTCAAGCTGTGCTTTTTTCAGTTTGGGAAACAAAGAGTCTCAGTGTTATATTGGCATAGTTATGCTACACAGGAGGACATGCGAGGATCCACTCTGCCTTTCAAGCAGCGACACCCTTCAGTCTCAGTTATTTAGTTACCAGTCCACAGCCCAGTGGTTGTTCCAGTTAATGACAACAAGTGGAGGTGAGCAGCTTGACTCCCAATTGGTTTGAGTAGGGATGGAAACCAAGTCCAATCGAGAATCGATAATAACTCCCTCAAGGAATCGATATATATGAAGTCAAAATTGTGGTTTGATTTCAGAATCAGAATCGTTTTTAATGCCAAATATGCAACACATACAAAGAATTTGACTCTGGCAGTTATTTTCTCTATTACAAAGGAATTAAAAAATACAGTTGATATTATAATACACCACAGAATTTAAAAAAAAAGAAAATTAAATTTAGATGAAAATAACGTAACAAATGCAGCATACATACAAAATGTACATCAGTAACATACAAAAAAGGAAATATTTAAAACTGATGGGAGTAAAAGTGCAGCTGTTTTGTGTGCGATTATCGTACACCTGTGAAAATGAATAGTGAATCTGTTTAACTGTTTAAAATCACTAAAAAGGTGCTTTCTGTACAATTTTTGGTAAGTGCAAAATACCAGCAACTACTAGAAGCATTAAGCAGCACAGCACTGAAGCAGGAGTGACATGTCCTTTACACTGATGAAATACATTTTGACAACCTCAGTTCTGATTACTTAGCCTGGATTTTTGTAATAAAAGTTAGACAAGTAAGTCTTGGGATCTCAAGTACTTTTGTTTCCATGTAATTAAAACATTTTTCAGTATTATTTGATTTTTAGTATTTTATCAAAGTTCAGAACTCCCAGTCCACTCAGGCTTCGTGTTAACGTTTCATTGAGAACAGGCAGAAAAGTGTGTTGTGCGCTATATTTAGGAGGCACAATGTCCGGGCAAACGCCTCCCACAAAGCCACGACCTGACCCTGCCGGGCTCCTCGTGTGACCCCACCAACACGCCCCACCCCATTTCAGCCCAGATCTGGTTAAATAGGATTAAGCTGGCTACCTGCCATTCAGTAGCTTGAACAGGAGCTCTTATCTGCCATCTTCAGACGCCTGCCAACAACAACAACATAATGCACGCAGCGACCTACATTAAACAATGCCACACGCAGGTCTGCTGCTGTCTTATGGTCGCCATTGTCTCCAAGCCGCTGGTCTCCATTGACTGACTGTAGGTCAGCAAGCCATTTACACGCCTAATCAGGATCTAATGACGGCCATTCAAGCCCCAGCCAATTAAATGTTTTGATGCCAGTCATGGCCGCTCATGTGCGTAACTGTGCAGAGGTTCTATTTTTAAGCCTGTGTATCCCAGAGTTTTACGTGCTCCTCAAATAACACCTTTACCAACACTTGAAGGACATGGAGGATTTTTTTTGTGCACAAGTTTTGGGTCTCAACAGAATATCAAGATTGGTGCAACTGTAAGAAGTTGTATGTATTATTTTAAAGCTAATATTGGTCAATCTGACTACACAGAAAAAAAATGCTACACCAGAAATATTGTTATTTAAAAGGCTATTTTTAGTCATTTAAAATTTCTGCAGAACACAGTACTGACCCTTTCATCCTGTACATTTGTCTGCATCTATTAAACCATATTAATGGAGGTATTTTATTCTCAAACAATCAGGCAATCTATCTTTTTGTCTTATTTAACTTATAAATAAATACTTAATTGTGTAAATCATATCAATATGGCTTCAGAAATAATGCAATTTGATATTTTGACTTGAAAACAGAAAAAAAAACACTTTTGATTTGAGCTTTTTGCTGGTTTGACCCAGAAAAGTGTTCTTGCATCACCCAGAAAACAAAGTTAAACAAGTGCTTGTTTTTTGCATAACCTTATGTAACTTCAGACTTTTAACGACATTTTTTCTTACAAGTTCAGATATAAATCTTATTTCAGCTATGAAACTCAATCGTAAGGCTTGCAATCCCTTGTGATCTGCCAATATTGCAATCAGCAGTCAGTGCAAAAATGGGAGATACTTTCTAAAAATGTGTGTGTTCCTCATTTGAAAACATTTCATGGCCAATTTTGCTCATCCTATTGTCAGATTATTTCATTTGCAAATACTTGCAAGCGATTCAGGCCTTATGTGGGTTCTTTTGAATTTATTTCAGGTGTTTATCTTATCATTTTAATTTCAAGGTGGCTTTAAATTAGTGCAATGTGATTTCAAAATAGACAAATACCCTTGTTTGGATTTGGGTATTTCCCATTTTTCCCTGTTATTGCCACTGTTATTATATATGTTTACTCCTATTTAACTGCTTTTTGGTCTGAGATTTATGGTTTTCCTTTGTTTTACGTTATAAAAAGTAAAACCTTCATTGCTTATGAATACAAATATTTGCCTGTACAACAAGCAACATTTACTTATTAAGTTTATTAAATATGATTTTCTATTTGATGTAATGTTTCACTTTAACACACTCAACATGGTAACATTGCTTGCCTTGTTTGTTATAGTTTAACTTGCAAACATTACAGGCCTTTTTGTCATGTTTTATATATTTCAATAGACATTTTTAAAAGGAAGATATGGAAATAGAATGGGCTGATCATTATGGGAACCCAGTTTTGCTAGAGTTGGAGGAATCACAGATTTACCATATATTGAAGCTCTTCTCTGGTGCAGGGGCCTTGGGTTCAAATTCAACCTGAGGCCCATTTGCTCTGCATCTTCCCCAGCCATCTGTCCACTTTCTTCCAATATCAAAAAATATCATTTAAAATGTAATGAAATATTCCTATTCAGTTACTCCATCTCAAATCCCTCAATAGGTTTTATTACACTTTAAATGATTAAGCTATGCTATTGTTTGTCTCATCTTGATAGATGTTAATGTTCTAACAGTCTGGGAACTTGTAGTTGTGAATACGTTTAATAATATCTGTAATGTTTGCAGGTAGCCTTGAGCTTTGAATTTGTCCAATTTGAAAGTATTTCCTATAACTCTTATCATGTTAATGCAAGCTACACAATACTTTCACCACAAAGAGTTGTCGTTCTTCAAGTAAAGGTCTCGACCCCCATGTCAATTGTTCTTCTCCCCAGTTCATCTGAAGCATCAGTCGTGGGGCATTGGCAGCCTCCCAGCCAAATCAGTTGATAGATATAAAAATATGCACGCAAAGAAATGTCAAAATCAACCTTGAAGTCATAAATACATTAAACTGTAAAGCATATTTTCATTCATTGACAAAGCATTTGCAAATAAAAACATAAATGAATGTAAAACATACTTTGTATTATAGAAAAGCTGTACCATACACTGTATGTATGTATTTGCAAATACTCTGTTGCTAGTGTATACATTATCTGTAACTTGCATTAAAAAAATCTTGCATTTAATTCAGCTTAACTCAGTAATTTAAGTGACTGTATTGGCTTTTTTAGCATGATGTGGAATTAAAATGAAAGTATCTTTGTGGCATAAATTTGCCCCTTTTGGAATCTGGACAAAATGGCCCTCTTAATAAGCAAAGTTGCCCATCCGTGCGATAGAGTAAAGTGACGCCTGTCTGTAAATACTCAGCATGTCACTGGTGTTGACGATAGAGAGTGCCGAACTCCTCGTCCTCCAGAGCACATGTGACACGTCTGGAGCCGCCTTCCATACTCTCCCTCGAAGCAGGGACACCAATTCAGCAGTGATAAGAGGCTTTGTGGACAAATCCCCAGTTGATCTTCATAAAGTTTGTGTCTTACAATTAAGTACAGATGGTTTGCAGCTGGTTGTAAGGCTAGTAAATAACTGGGGCCCTCTATTTTCGCCAGGGATTTGGCGGGTAATCCTTCTCTCTGACAGTTTACCAGATTCAAATCAGTTCAGGCTTTGCTTTTCCTTCCTTCACTTCTTCAACCATTTATTCCTCCTCCTCCGTCTTCCTCTTCCTTTACCCCCCTCTCCCCTCCATTAAAGCTCCTTATCCTAATTTGAATATGCGATCGTTGAGTGGGAACACACACATGACCTGACTGTATCTAAGAACAGGGATGTGGGTGATGCAAGAATCTCACTCAATTAGCCCTTAAAGCCCCGTCAGTCTGTGAAGTCCACAGTGTGTAGGATGGAATCAGTGTTTATTGAAATCCTTGAAGGACGACATAGACCCCCAGGAAGATTAGACACAGCTATGACAGATGGTAATGGGGATGGAATAAAACAAACAAACTGCAGGCTGACACTCATCATATGAACACATGTATTACATGTACACTCTTCTAATGTTCATTAACTGAGGGTTAACAAGCTTCTTTTGTTCATTCTTTTAGAATAAATGGAATTTTACCAAAGGAAGTTATTCATTAAAATATTTAATTATCCTGGTGATTGTATTCTTGGGATATTTTAAAGATGAATAGACTGCAGGTAACCCAAATCTTAAAATTGTCATTTTACGTTTGTCGAAACAGACGCCCTCCAGGTATTTAAAGAATCAACAAACATGATTTCTGACATTAACTGTCTGACAATTTTGGTATTTATAATTATATTATTTCTTTAAAACTTCTCTAAAGTATGATTATGGACTCAGTGACATCACTCACTTTCCCCTTCAGCTGAATTTGAAGCTTAACGATAGCTGTTGCCATGCTGGAAATGGAAATACTGTCTAATTGAAACAGTTTTTCAAGGTAGCATCAGGTTAGATGTAGAGCTAAGGTAGGCTTTGTATGTCTAGCAAACAGCTACAACACAGGCAGCAACATTATTAGTTATTATACATAATTTTAAGGCTTGATTGTTTTGTCATGTGAACGTATGTTATCATGATCTACAGAGACCACAAACATTGTCTCAAGAAGGCTGTAGAAGTGTCAGTTCATGTTGTAAAAGGTCTTATTTAGGTATGGGTGTTGTTGGGACAAATTATCTGTTTGGAGCAAGCCTCAAGTGGACATTCGGGGAATTGCAGTTTTTTTGCACGTTCACGTGTGATTCACTTTTTCAACACCTTGTTGATGCCAGTCTAATGTATGAATATGAAGAAACTGTTGTTTGAATGCTGAACAATATAGATTCCGACTTGTTTATCTCATGCTTTATTTTTTCTGCAGAACATTGTTTTTGAAGCTTATTTTCACATCACTTCTCTTACAATGACAGCAGTGCAGTGTTGACAAGTTAAAAGAAAAACTTCTCAGTATACATAGGCTGCAGAAGAATTGGACAAGGCCTTGCATGGTCAGTCACATGGACATATTGAGGCGGGACATAGGGCCATCTGTGGTGGACTTGTAGTAATGCCAATCATGTCCCTTATGTCTAAAACCAGAATACCTCAATAAAAATAAAAATGTTCCTGAAGTTCAATCCCTTTACAGTGAGAGCACAGATATTTATTATATATTTGGACTGAAGCTGGGCTGTAACCAGGCTGTAACAGACATCCATTTAATCCTCTTCGCAGCAAATGGAGTTAAACTTCCTCACATCAGTGTTCATCATTGTGGAAGGATGGGAATCAAAAAACAAATTCCAGTTGAGAATTGATGACAACACCCCTGAGGAATCAATAAAATCATTATTTTTACTTAATAATTCCCTTATCTATAATTCTAGATGGCCTGTAAATCAATTCTTTCATTAGACACAGTAGAAAAAATGATAAGAAGTTCAAAAATGTAATCATGGCGGAGAGGAGAAAGATGGGACCAAAGTTGTAGCTAAATGTTCAACAAAAAGATGCTAAAACATTCGTTTAGTGGATGGAAACACCAGAAACTTGCAGAGGTATTCATCTATGAATGATAATGAATATCAAAATGGCATGTGTTCGACGGTTTTGCCACTTTACTGAAGATCTGCAGGAATTGTGAGGTAATTGTTAAAGAATTGGATTGATAAGCATAATCGATAATGATCAATAAAATGTCAATATCAAATGTATAAATTCCTATTCCTTGTCCCAAGGCACAAATGTAGACCTGTTTGCCTGCGCTAAAGCTGAAGTTGCATCGCTAACACGGCTTGCAAGTTGGGGCTAATTCAAAGGTTAACTTATCACGGTAAAAGAGAAAATAAGAAAAGCGAAGCTCGGGTAGATGACTGGTGACAAGGCAGGTTAATGATTGCTGGGTTTCTCAGTTTTGAATGCATCATGCATAACACATAGAAACAGATGTAACTAACACTAAGTCAGTTCACATCCCCTAATATAATCCAATGACCAATCTTGGAAGAGTTGTATGTCTTTATATAACAAGGAATATCAAACTTGTGTGGTTGCTGTTAGAAATTACACAAAAGGGAGTTTAAATTAACATTTCTAAATGATAAATTATTATTTGTTATTGCCTCGATGAGTATGTCAAATGGTCCAGGCTCTCACACTTGAGTGTCATGCTGCTCTGATAATCAGCATCTTTGTTTTCAAGATACTCTTTCTTAATTGGTTTGAATTGGTAACATATTGTGCACATGATTCATCTATCAGAATTGTTTAGCATGCCTCTGTATATTCAAAGCTCATGTAATGAATGTCAGCGTGCATACAGGACCCCTGTTAAGCAGATCTGTCTCCTGGGACAGAGCGAGGACCCAGAGGAAACAAGCCCTAATGAGGACAGACTTAAATCTCTCACACATCCTCAGAGAGCTGTGATCATGGCGCGGTAAAAAGCGAAACGCTCCCCAGGAAACAGCTTGACCCTGCTGCTCCTTGTTTCCCCATCCTGCCATTCCTATTATTCAAATGTATTTATATATTTATATCATTATTTATCCGCTGTGAGTGGAAGGAGTCAGCACAGCAACACATCATCTGCATAAGACGAGAGCTAACTGCCCTCGGAGCGCCTCGGGATACGAACAGATGGGAGTGTTTAGCAACCTTACCCACCTACCCCTCCCACCTTAAACACATTCACATGCACGCACAAGAACCCACACGCACCTCCACCTCTCCTGTACCCTTTCTTCTCCCCATGCCCCCCACCTTCCCTTGCCAAATGTTCAGTTAACCTGTCACTTCTTGTAGCCCAAAAATTCAAGATGCCATATGCCGTGCTCTGACTTCTAACCCCCCCTCTTCCCCCGTCTCCTTCATGGTGACATGAAAGCCCCCCTTGAAACACGAGGATGTCTCTCCTCTCCTCTGTTTGATTCAGAACGCCTGGCGGAGATCATAGCTGTCGCAGGCATAGCTTGTCGTGTATTATAAAAGGAGTCACTTAGCGCTACAGCTCGCAGTGGGAGCGCATTTACATCTGCTGCATCGACGAGACATTTGATGATCTACCTGTGCTGGAAAAAACAAATAACTTATGAAGTGACATCCTCAGTTTGTTTTTTCGGTTTATGAGGAAATAACTGAAGCTAGCAACATTTACAGTAGAGCTCACAGGCTCTTGTCAGGTTATATGATTCTCTTCAGGTTAATTTTAAAATATGAATAAGAGCTCTTGAGTTCAGGCATTTAATGCCATCCTTTTGTACCTTTGCTACGACAGCCCTACACATGTACTCTTATAGGCTCTCTCCTTGTTTGTCAGCTCAAAAATGGTCTTTTCCTGTGTATTGGTTGTAGCAGATAGCAGTGCATCACAACAGGAAGGTTGCTGGTTGGACCCCTCATTGGAATGGGACCTTTCTGTGTGAAGTTTGCATGTTCTTTCTATGCCTGTGTAAGCTTCCTCCCACTGACCATAAAGCATTATCAGTGGGATTTTTGAAGACTTCATGGTGTCCCTGGGTTTGATTATGTTTCAGTGGTTGTATGTATTTCTACATAGGTCTTGTGATTAGTTAATGAGTCACAAATTGTGTAGCAGGGCACACTGGTGTACACTTTGTCAAGTCCAGGTTAACCTGGCATGATAGACAGTATGTCTAGGATGAATTTCAACAACTTTTCAAAAGTATTTTTTGAAGGTGATTGGCTGATCATTTAGCCAATCTCATTCATTATGGGACAATCAGAAGTGGACTGGTGTTTCTGCTGATTTCAAAATGTGAGTCAGTAGACGTCTCTATGAAGGAATTTATTCAGTATTTATTCTTAATTAAGCGAAGAAATGTCTTCTTTATTTTTCTTTTTTTTTGTTAAATGTATATTTTTGGGCATTGTGTGCCTTTATTGATAGGAAAGAGACAGTGGATAGGCTTTTGAAAGGGGGAGAGAGAGCAGGCGAATACACTCTGCAAACTGGTCACAGGCGGGATTCGAACCTGGACCGGCAGAAGCATGTATATGGGGTGCTAACCACTCCGCCAAACCAGCACCCGGAAATGTCTTCTTTTTAAGATAAAACTACCGCTAGAGCAGGTAGCATCCATACTAACTGCTATAATAACTGACTGATTATAGGCCTGCAGTTACTTATCACTGTTGGCACTCATAGTTCCATGTCTTTCTCCACAAAGGATGGCGAGTACTTAGTCACTGCAGACCGAGCTCAAATTTTCCAGCTTGGAGCTTTGATACCTGATTATATGTATTAAATCAGATGAATCCAGCTTCACTGCAAGGTCAAGTTCAGGTTAGCCATGGGAATATGTGCAATTGTAACATTTAATGGTACAACAACTAATGAATGAGTTTGTAATTTATCCATCCCTCAACTGGGAATGTTGAGTTAGAAATGCCCTCACCCTTTTAACCTTTGAGCTGAAGCTTTACATGTTATCCAGATGTGGAGTATTTGAGAAAAACTCCTGGACACAAACTCTCAATAGGGTACCTCTGTATACATCAGCTCTCTCATCTCCAGTGCAGAGTTCAGACAGTTAAACATGTTACTTCTAACCGAGTACACCCAGGCAGCCTAAAAGCTTGCCCTGTGTTTTGAATCTAACAACAGTCTCTTTGGCAGTGCTGTCCAGTGAATTTCAGGCCGTTTGCCCTTGCACAGAGGGCAGCTCCCAGCAGGCCTGGCCATAGTGACAGTTTGTTGTTGTTTATAAGGTCATCCCCACCATAGGGGGCAGCATATTCATTACACCCGCCCCACGGCTCTGTTTGTCTCTGGCAGTCTGTTTCTCTGTGGGCTCCTGTCATAAGGTCAAAGGGTTCTTACTTTCACCCTCCTCTTGTCTTCACTACAGGCCAGGAAAGTCTGATCGCCCCTGGAAAGAGAAAAGGTTAATGAGCCCAAATTTAAACTAAAACAGAGAGTTTACAAAGAGGAGTGGGGGCAAAAGCTGTGGTGCTGACGACCTGCACAGGACATTGTTCAATATAGAGGTAGAATAATTCTGTATCAAAAATCTGCAGTTACTATTATTATTATTATTATTATTTGTTTACCTGACCAAGTTAACACTATAAAACCTGCTGACACTAATTGTATCTGTGTAACAACAGTGTAACAACAGTATAACACGATGTTTTAATACTCTTATTCTCATGGTTCGTCTGTTTTGGTCTCCTGGTTGTGCAGTAAAAAAAAAGCTACACAGTCTGACCAAATAAGAGAAATGTATACTAAAGTTGCACATTTTATAGCAACCTGATAAGCAGGGCAGACTAATCAACACTAGGAATGGGAGAGCGCCAACACATGCAGTGCCCTCTGATCCTGATCCAAATTTTGGGTCATTTTGGTAACATTCTCTTGAAGTCAATAAAACTACTACTTGTATTATGCTCAGTGAAATGGTCAGTATTTTCCTCTGCATAGTAACACAGACATTACAGGAATAATAAGCACTGTGCCCACCAGAGTAAACTTAATTTAAGGCTGATTTTTACCTCTGTGATGATGCTGGTCAGTAGCCTATGTTCATATTCTTTGCAGCCCTGAATAGACTAGGATAGAATAAAGTGTTGCCGTTATAACCTGACATGCACATTTCCTAATGTAACTGAATTAAAAAAAGGTGGACTGCATGCCCAGAGTTTGTTTATCATAGCTGTAGGCCACAAACATCCTGTCTCATTTTTTAATGTTTTTTTTTTACTGAAACAGTGCTGTTTTTCACCTTTCATGTTCATGATTTGAACTGATAAAATTTTAACCAAATTTGGTAACAGAAAATAATTTTGCAATCAAGATATTGCAACATTCATTCGTCCATAAAGAGGGTGTTTTTCCATAAAAGCAGCACGTTCAAAGATTAGAGGATTGTTCCCTGACAGAAATTTGTTTTCATAAGATTGCAAAGTCAGTTTAAATGGCATTGTAAACTGAGTTTCATCAAGCCTAATTTTTATACACCTCAGAACATTTATGTCAAATATAGGCTGATATGGCATTGGAATCTGTTTAGATTCTATCCATTTTGTTTTCTTTATTTATTTGAATGAAGATTTTTGTTCATTTAAATGAAAATATACTTGCATCAGATTTGATGGTCTGCTTGTTTCTGCCTGTAGTTTCCACATTTAAGGTGACACAGAACAAACAATAAACAAGCAGAACATTTAACAACTAGAGGAAAAATATATCTGACATTAGTAAATGCTTTACAGAATTGATATTTCTCTTACGACTGAATATGTGAGGCTATTTTTCAAGTAGGATAGTACATATAGCTGGAGCTCTCCATGCACACAAGCCCTTTATTTTACAAATAGTGATCCATCCAGGAAATTTCCTGACTTCTTGTTCACAGTTGCCCCACAGGTCCATGATTAAATGGGGGGGAAGGGGATGAGTCGCAGGGATATTTTAGGGTTGAGTCTGAAAATTTGCTCCTTGCATTCCCACATGAAGCTTACCCAGGTTAATTCAGGAAATATTCAGTGATTATGTGCATGTGTAAATGGCGTCAGAGTGGGTAATGCAATACCACAGCTTTTTCAAGAAAGCTTTGCCTCCTGGTCCCACAAATCCAGCTCTTGACTCTGTTGCTACCTCCAAAGCTGGCACAGAGAAGGGCTCACTGTTCTCTCACAGGTTAAACATCATATGATTATACATTTTGCAGCATCAAACAGCACTATGAACAAGCCTAAATGTTGGAATTCAGGTACATTGCAGCCCTGAATTTGAGTGTGAAAAAAGTGTTTGTTTTTGATCAAGAGACAGGGTCTCTATTTGAATATTTGTGCATATGTCATATTAGTCAAGAGATTTTGTGGCAGCTGCAGACTTCTGCAAACCAAATATTGCTGTTTAATGTTGGTTGGAAAGAACAAGTCCATCCTGATGTCTCTGTGAAAAAAATACAGCACTTTATGCAAATAAGAATATTCTTTCATACAGCAATTTTATTCCCCAAGTCCCCTGAAAATTTCCTAGTGTACACCTATATCTGAGCATCACTGGTGCTAGCGTGTAGCGTTCAGAGACAGAGACATGGAGTAAGGAAGTGTCTGGGAGTGCGAGCGGCGAGCTAAGTGAGCTTGTTAGGAGGAAGCGCTGACAGTCCAATCCAGCACAGAGAGCGTTCAAAAGACAGCTCCTTTTGTTTCTGCCTCCCTTTCTTCTGCCACACAGGGGGAGAAAAAGCAAGAGAAAGGGAGAGAGAGAGGGAGAATCTGTGTGTGCGCAGTAACCCACTGACACCTCCCTCTGATCTGCCTCCTGTACCCCACCACCACCTCCACCTCCACCCTCCCATCTCTACACTACATCCCTTCAGCAGCACTCTCCCCTCTCTCCTCTCCCTCCACATGCATATGCCATCGCCTAAGAGTCACTCTCCTGGTTGCCACAGTAACCAGCTCACCTCTCTCTCTCCATCTCTCTAACACACTGCACCTAAATAAGAGAATCTGTATCAGCCTGACAGAGAAAGAAAGGACATTGTGGATGGCTTATTTAGAGGAATGAAAAGCACTATTGTCTGCATTTACTGCAATTCTAATTCTTACACTGGAACTGGACAGTATGTTAAGTTATGATGGTCCATCTACTCATATTAAAATGAGCTAAACATAAAGATAATATGAATTATATTGACATTTTAATATTAATGTTTAATTGCCAAATGCTAATTATTGGCAGTAAGGCATCTGAAAAGCAATATGTTGATTGATTAGGGATGCACAATACTGGATTTTTTTTATATCAGATATTCTGATGTCTCTGAATTCATAATTGCAGATAATGATATCAATATAGATTCCTTTTCAAGACTACAAGATCTTGACTGACCTATTCATCACACAGTTAAGGTCTGTTTGATGGAAACAGAAAAAGCAAAACAGCATCTTATTCGCTATATCAGGGTCTCAAACCCAATCACAATTGCACTAACATTCAAATTCTTTTAATAAAAGTGCACTATCCCTGAAACTTGTACTTCTGTGGAACTTAATCATACTGTGCAAACAGCACTGTACGTTCAAACTGCTAATTTAAAACTTTATAGCATGTATATATGCTGTAAATATGAGCAGGAATTTTCATGGCTGCTAAATTCAATAAGCCACTTTTTATACTATTATCTGCTAATGTCAAAATTGTCCTGATACTTTTTATCCCGAGCCATTTTTTCCCATTTTGTTTACATTTTGCTTTCCCACTGTGTGGTGCTGTAAAGCCAGGCCCAATCTGTACTTAAGTGGTACTGATTATCAGCACCAATAGAACAAGAGGTTTATAGTTTTAGACTACGTAAAGGCTATCTGTTGAGCCTAGAGTTATAGAAACAACTGTTATTTAATTGTCTTTTTTGATAAATAAATGGTTTGATGTCTCTGACTTTAATTGTTTGGTCTAATGAAGTTATGTTTTGTTTTTGTTTTTGTTTTTTTAAACATGGTGTTTTTGAAAACTCAAGCTTGACAACACAGAATTTAGGTGTAGAGCCTGACCAAACAGTTAAAATTGTGCCAAAACTCTTGTGGGAAGTTTTTAGTTTAGGCCCTTACTGCCTCCTGTATCATATTTAAAACATACTTTTATGATACAGCAATCTTATCAATATGATCAGCAAATTACTGAAAGAAACATCTGAATACGATCAGATAGACGATAAAAAAATTTCCAAGCCGATTATCAGTTGCCAAACACGCTTTATGTATCAAATGAAATACAACCAGTATATGTGTTGAATTTTATGGAAATTTTGATTATTCTGGATTTCAGTAGAATGTGAAATAAACATTTCAGTACCAAATTTTTTCGGGTTTTTAGAGTTTTAAGGGTTGTATGTTGTTCATTCAATGTATCTTTTGTATGGAAGAAATATCCTCCTTTTTTAAAAAAGTAAATAGATGATTCACAATTTAATTAAAAATATTGTAATTTCTCAATTTTA
Organism: Scarus forsteni; assembly: GCA_036419115.1. Taxonomy (NCBI): domain Eukaryota; kingdom Metazoa; phylum Chordata; class Actinopteri; order Labriformes; family Labridae; genus Scarus; species Scarus forsteni. The sequence continues at coordinate 28,120,941 of JAZDUH010000130.1, read as the reverse complement.
ACATGCCCACATTTATAAAAGCACCACATGTTTTCAGTTTTCTTTCCAGGAAAAATGCTTCTTTCAAATTTAGCACACACCCACATTGACCAAACCTTACTGTCTCTCAGACAACTCAAAAATTACCTTTAGTCAAAGTTTTAATACATGAAATTTCTGTTTTTTCACAACAAATATGGTACATGATTTTCTCTCAGCTGGATGCAGAAACACATTTCACTTCACGCATGTTAGGTTACTAGATTTCTGCTCATGCTCAATAGTAGTGTACTGACAAATCAGAGAGTAGCTATCAACATGCCGATGTCTTCAACCATTTTTTTTCCAAACCAATTTCCCCACCTTAATATATAGAAATATTTCCATCATTTTTTTTAATCATCATGACAATTAATTATTTTCTAGAAGCATATTAAAGGTTATTATTCTGGTATTTGAGGCGATTTCATTTTCTTTAAGGAAAAAAAAACAAGGAAATTGATGGTGTGTAATACTGTGATATGATTTTTTTTTGGTCCACCTCACAGCTCCTCTGTCCACACAGAAAATATCAGACAAAGAAAAACAGAATGAGAAAAGAAGCTGACACGAGAAGGATAAAGATGTGCTGGGAGGCCACATGTGTGCAATCAGAGCTCTCCTTGAATGACATGTTACATTTACAGCACCAGTAACCAGCATCCTCCACCTGCTCCAGACACACTCGCCCATCCCCCACCCCATAACCCACCCTCCTTTATCCCTCCCTCCTCTCTGCCTCTTTGGGGCAGTCAGCATGGTGGTGCTGTGAGGGAGTCTGCACATGCAGTAATGTCCCTATGAGGAGAAATACAGCACCTGAGCTAAGGGATGGGGAATATAGTCCTAAATTGTACAGCAGCTGTATATTCTATAATGTATATATATGGTGATACTCAAAGTATATCTGTATGTATTATGGACTTGCATATACTGTATCCGTCCATCCATCCGTTATCTATTCTGCTTATTCCTTTCTGGGTTGCAGGGGTTAGAGCAAAACCCAGTTGACATTGGGCGTGAGGTGGGGTACACCCTGAACCGGTCGCTAGCCGATCGCGGGGCAGCATTGAGAGACAAACAACCATTCACATCCACACTCATAACAAATGACACCTAAGAGTCATCAGTCAACCTGTTGAGCATGTTTCTGATCCGTGGGAGAAAGCGGGTGTGCCCACAGAGAACCCAAGCATGTACGGGGAGAACATGCTAACCTCATGTGGAAAGGCCCTGACCGACACAGGGATCGAACCAGCAACACTCTTGCTGTGAGGCACCTGCTGAAACACTGTGCCACTCTACTAGCATATACTGCAATTATAAAGATGAATGTTACAATACATTTAATTATTTATTTTATGTCATGCCAGTAAAATTCAAACAGAGGTGACACCATGACAATGGTGGAAGTCCCGGACACCCAGTGTAGGCAGTTTTAGTTCTTGATAATCAGATATCTCACAGGGCTACTGCTGCCTGAGGACTATTTATAATTGCCGCACAGGTCATTTTAAATGGTAAATTTAGTAGAACACAGAGTGTGTGCTTGGCTTGTGTTATCCAAATTACATAAATTATTTTCCCTGTCTGCAGTGCAACATTCTCCATGTCCAGTGTGCAATGTCTCAAGTGCTAACCATCTTTAAACAGCAAGATTCATTTATAGTTAAGCAGCTTTGTGCAGTTTGCTCTTGTTTTGTGTCCAAAAATGAAGATTAGCCATTAACATCCTAACGCAGGGCAAACAGGTACTCAAGGTCAACCAGAACCACCTGAAACCTGACTGGTCATCCCAAAGTAAGTAACTTTCAGAAATCAAATGCAAAGTAAAGAAAGGTGGCATTGGCATGATTGTAATACTCAATATGAGGCTCCTTGAAGAAAATAGTGCTGAAATATTAACTTACTAACCCCATTATAGGGCTACATCTCTATTTTACAAGCCATATATGAAACATCATTGGATAAAATGAAAATATATTACTATACCTTAAAAACTGAACATGTTTTCCAGCCCTGCCTAAATTTCTCCCCATGTCTGCCTCTCTTCAAACGTGCCCAATGCCCAATTACCTTCTCATTAAATCCTAATCACCCCGCACACAACAGCCACCGCTCAAACAGCCACAAAGAGAGCACAATGTAAATCACTTACATCCATCCTGGCGTTATTTGTGGGACTTTTTTCCTCTCTGCCGGGGTGGTGGCATGTTAAATGTTCCCCTGGTGATTGTGGTAATTTAGAGCAATATGGTAATAGTGGTGCTGATGGCTATTTCTCCCCCTCACCAGACGCTGTTTTTGTCCTTTCACGAGCCGTCGGCGACTAAATTACACTGAAGGTTTAATTGGGTATTTTAGATCACTGCCATTGCAGTTGAATGATAAAAAATCAGCTCAGTGATCATTGATTATCACTTTTCAGAGCATGCGTCGTAAATTAAGCCATCATTGGCTCATGCTGTTTTATTCATATACCCTAAAACAGAGGAGTGGGCTGCAGCATGTCAAATATTTGCTCTGGCTGATAAGCAGGAATATTTCTGGTGATGGATGTTTACATCTGATGTGGTTACACATATACATAAGATATTTTCTATGAGCTGTCTTTGCAATAATGGACCCAAGCATTAAACTATAAATATGACTTTCTGTGGTACTCTTGAAGCTTCATTTGAGGCTCTATAAAGAGTTATGCACTTCATTATGACTTTGGAACCAACCTCTGCTGTTTCTAACCATTTGATTGCTTGTTATTGCTTTTGTCTTGCTTAAGTGATGCCATTAGATTAACGCTCAAGCTGACCTGGTTTACCTGTGTGTGCCAAACTTGTTCCATTGTTTTGCTCACAGTTGAAAGTTCCTTTAATCTTGTTTGCTAATTGGCCTGGTTGTAGAGGCAGTGTTGTAGAAGTAGCAGTAAAGAAAGACATAGCACTATTAAATAATGTAGTGTTCAAAGAAGAATTTATCAATGTTAGATTTGATATTAGATTCCAATAAGATGTAATTGGACTGAAAGGGCGTCAAAATGTTATATGCTTGTACTTATGTCCTAAACCAACACTGGGGTGATTATTTCATTCTATGGAGATTGTAACAACATGCACTTCCTTTATGTTGTTAGCCTATCTGTTGTTGCAACTTGCTACCTGCTAGCTGTTTTGTTGTGGTGTTTTTACCTTGTTTTTCTATAGTTTTCACACAGCATAACACAATTTTCAGCTATAGATATTTACAAAACCCTGAAAGTTGGCCCTGTTTTTGCTATTAGTTCACAAACTTTGGATAGAGTTTGTCATCTGTGCTGTGTGTAATAGTGATTTGGAAAGTGTGCAGTGCTTGTACTTAAGCCTGTAATACCACTATTCTTTCATCAGCTGTTTTGGCGGTGGTATTTACCAGAAGTGTACATCGCTACTGCCATCCCTGTATTTGTGGCTGTATCAGTTCCATGAAGTCTGAAGCAGTGCACCCTTCAGCAAGGAGCTCTACCATTTTGAGTATTGTACCTAAATGTGCTCGATCAAATAGACTCAGATCATTTGTGTACACTGTTCAAGTTTATAAAATGTCAGGTTACAATGTAACGTTCATACTCGTCTTCTGCTTGCTTTACTAACTTCTCTTCAAATGCATATATGTTTGTTCTCTTTATACTTTTCATTAACAAATAAAATATATACACTACTTATATCTGAGTTAAACAAACAGATAAACAAGTTCAGTTTAATCTATCAATTTTATCTTAACCAACCTTCATATGGCTTCAGGTCGGGTAGAGCTTGAAAAGCCACCAAATGAGTGATGCTGAAAAAAAGGCTTGACCAAGCTTATTTTAGGATGTGTAAAATGAACATTTTAAAAGTAGCCTGGTACAGCACAAACCACCCTTTGAGCACACATCTAGACATGAGATCTTTCTCATATGTATCAGTAGTTTTAATGTTGTAAATACTTTGGGAGTGTAACACCATGTTCATGGGACATACAGTGGTCACACTGATTTACCTTGAAATCACTTTTCAACCATCCATCCACCCATCCCTTCTCCACCCACACAGACTGGTATCTGGTGTTTATGAGCTTCCTCGGCAGGCGGGGCTGTTTAACGAGGGCAGGGGGACAGCATGGCACTAATTGCTGTGTGTGATTTATACCAAGCTGGGACGGGGGAAGGAACACAGGCAGACGATGGTACTCTGAGAGCAGCTGCTTCACCCAATATTTACTTAACCCTCCGCTGGCGGGCTGGCACTAGTGGCACAGACGATGGGTCTGTGGGGAGTCGTTCAGCGCTCATCGTTATGTACAGCAGCCAGGCGGGGGCTGTGTTTTGAAACGGGCTCAGAGAGGGACCAGGGAACCGTATGGGGAGACAGATCAGAGCAATTAGAGGGAAATTTTGATTGGTCTCCTGACAGTTCAGCTGCCCAGGAGGATTTGCTGCTTGGTGATACAATCAAAATCAAAAATAGAAGAGGGGGATGCGTTTTTGAGGACTTACTGTCCTCAAATTCTTGTCATATGATGTTGGATGAAACTCTTTTTGATTTTAATTTCATTTTTGATTACCCACAATCATAAAAGGAGATAATTGAGATTGAATTGGAACTGTGCTGTAGGCCTACAGTTGTTGATTCTATTCTTCTAAAACAGTACAGAAGTGGAAATTGCTCAGGCACGGGTTCCTTTTCGAACAACTGGATTCAACAGTGGTATTAAAAAAATGTTACCATACCTAGTCCTATCTGTGAGTTGGTTTTCTAAAACACATTATAAATATCATCCATCTGTTAGGCTGTGCCGTCGTGCTGTTGCCTCACAGGATGAAGGTTCTGTGTAGATTCTGCTCCCTGTGCATACTTTGGTTTTCTCTGGGTACTCTAGTTTCCTTCCAAAGATCGAAACCATGCTAGTAACCTGATACATTTAAATTACCCTTTGTGTGAGTGAGTACGTGTGAATGGTTTCTTGCCACTATATGCAATCTCTGTGTTTGGCTGGCAACTAGTCCTGGGTACCTCACCTCTTCAAGTCACCTGGGATGGGCTTTAGCCCCCTGTGTTCTAAAAGAGGAAAGCAGGATATATAATAGACATGGGGATAGATTTGAATAGAGATTTTCTGTGAAATGCACATCATGTTTCAAAATAATTTCACAATTTTACCCAATTTCTGTTGTTAGGGCAAAAATCCTAACATTAAACAATACCTACAGCCACCTAGAGCAGAATTTAAAAATTATCCTTTAATTTAGGAAATATCATCTCAATTCTGTTTCTCCCTTATGACAGATATAGTTTAGGAAAAAGTTAGAAAATGTCTCCTTGATCCAGACCAATCAGAGAGCTTAACAAACATTCATAAATGATCTGCTGCATGGACCCACTCTTGGTCCCCTCTTGAAAATGAGAGGCCACATCTTAGGTGCCTTACCTTTTAATAAATATACATTCAGCAGACAAATATGGTACCGTATAAACAAAGATAGATTGATTGAAACTATATTCAGCAGAGAAAAATGTGATGAGGACAGATTTATGATCTGGGCATCCAATGTGGCCAAAATTAATTAATTCTTACTTTCAGTCCATTTCTTCTCTTCCTGGATTGATACATCTCTGTATATATGTTTGTATAAAAATCTGTTTGTTATATATATTTGATTATATTTGTGTATCTTTAAAGTGAGGAGCACAGCTTCAGCCCTGCCCTCTTGTCCAAATATGATCATTTAAACAAAAAAACAGATAAACTTCAGAAGCCAGATCATCCCATTTGAGGTTTCTGAAATGCAGATGTAACATCTATTATTTCTACAGTGTTTGGTTTCATCACTTTGCTTTTTCTGCATGAATGAGCTGAAGAGTCCTTAATGGTGATTAGTAACACTCTGAATGTGTTTTCATATTGAGCAGCCTGATTTGTACAGCGCTCACTCTTCTGTCATGTGTTAGCAGTGATAGACACTTCCATCCCACGCCTGTCTGCCCGCCTCATCTGGACTGATAGTCTGAGACAACGTGAGGTTTGCATCCGCGGTTCAATTAGTCACACCTCAAATAAATAAGCAGCAAAAGGTGCCCAAGTCTGCCACTATAATAAATCAGCTTGATTTAAATCTGCAGATCTGTTTACACTCTGAGCAAAAACAAACAAACAAATAGTGAATCAGTCTGGGAGCAGCTAGAGTACGAGCACGACGAGGGAAGGAAAAAGCAGAGTGGAAAATGAAGGAGGGGAGCCTGATTCTGTCTCCACAGCAACATTGATTGATATTCTTCAGGTGGAGCAGCTGTCAAGCGGCCTGACCACTGCAAGCTAATGCTCTGCAGGGAGGGAGAGGGAGAGAGGGGGGAGGAAGAGGAGAGGGAAACAGAAGGAGAGACAAGGGATGAAAAGCAAGAAGACAGAGAGGACAGCCACAAAGACAGAGGGGGATGAAATTGAAAAAGCAGCGACATAAATGGAAGGAGAGATTTTTTTTAGTGTGATTTTAAACCATTGTGGGAAAGTTGGGAGCTGCTGTGAGACTAGATTATATTTTAGTTGGGTCACTTTTTTAGCCACACCTCTCGTTCCACATAAGACCCCTCTTGTCTTCAGAACTGCCTCCACCAAGGAGGTTATGTTTTAGTCCGTCTGAAAACATGCAGTCATGACTAGATCGACATCTCCAGGGAATGTTGTTAATGGCACAAAGAAGGAGCGATTTTGAATCTGAATCTGGGATGTGGACCCGGGAATTCATTTTTGACATTAACTGTCTTGACAATGTTGGAAAATGCCTTGGTGAGGTTTGTGCTCTCCAAGCACTTCTAGTTCTGCATGGCATAGATACAAAATGATGCTGGGAAAATACGAACCTCTGAGATTTTGGTCCATGTTCACATGATAGCATCACACAGCTGCTCCAGGTGTATCAGCTGCACATCCATGATGTGAATCCTCTGTTTCACCTTATCCCATAAGTGCTCTATTGGATTAGGAACTGCTGACTGCAGAGGCCACTGGACTACAGTGAAATCTTTGTCATGTTAAAGAAATCAGTTTGAGATGAAGTCTGGGACATGGCACCTCCTCTGACTCCTGTCACTATTTTTACAGTTATTTTCCACTTTTATTTTCATCTTTTGCTCGTTCTTTACTGTCCAGAATGATAGTGTGTTCACTATCATAGCTCATTGGTTGCGTATGATATGTGTAGTCAAATCAATTAGCAATCATGTTATAAAATTGTGATTGTAATATCTATGAAATTTATTGAAGTTATGATTTTTCCCACGATCAAGCAGCACAAGTGGTAGGCCTGTGCATATTCTCACATCGTCTTCCTGTTCTTGGCTGACACAGCCAGGTGTAGTCTTCTGATTCTGTAGTAAATCTGCTTAAAGATTCAAAATGTTGTGTTTTCAGAAATGATCCTTGGAAGATTTGGGCTGTAAAAAGTTATTTGAGTCACTGTTGCCTTTCTGTCTTCGGAGTAATATGGCAGACAGTAGGTAGGAAGAGTTGAAGCTTAATGTTTCCAGCTGTTAGCTTTTTGGGACCATATCCATGTTTAGTCCAACTTCCATACCTTTCCCTTCAGTTTTACATGTTTTACAGGAAACGCTGTATAAACCCTTGTTTAGTCGACACAAACACAAACAAAGTCGGTCATCTGTCTTTGAAGTACTATATGCTTCATGTTTATGACTGTCATGATGAAACTGATTTGCTTCCTGCATTAGTCATATTACTTCCTGATTGGCTATTGTTCTCTTCTATGTGACAAACTACAGAAGAGGTCCTCAAATGTCCAAGGTGTCCTTCTCTCACTTCAAGATTTGTAATTGTAATTATATGCATGTTTAATATTTAAAATCTGAGACTCTGACAGCCCTGATCCCCTTCTAATTAGTTCATCCCACACACCCCGATATGTGAGAAACCAGGACCATTAGGAAATCTGTCCTTTTCTGACTGGGATCAGAATGGGGGAATCGCACCAAAAATCAGACTGATTAGCTTCTCGGGTTTGCCTCAATTTAACTAACAGTCAGTTACTACTTTAATTGTTTTGGATGCAGGGAAACTTGTTGCAATAACCTTTTACTAGAACTTAGATACAGTATATGCTCAATTATCACTCACTGTAACCTATATATCCGAATCACATTATTAAATAACAACCCATATCATATTTTAATTATGCTGCTGTAAAAGCACTAAACATGCTTGCATGAATAAAGTATTAACTTAGATGCCAAAGTCACTGCATTTATTTCGAACATTTTCCTGTTTTTTTATCATATCCTTATATTCTTATGAGGGTAAACAATGTCACAATGCAGATTTCACATCTTTCAGCCATTTTTCAAAGTCATTTTAGCTGATTAGATTGATTTAGCAGAGCTATCAGGGATTAAATAAGGACATGATCCTGCATGAACTCATAAAAATGAAACACAAACGAGAGAGAGAGGAAATGTCAATCAAGCCCAGTTGGTTCACGCCTACATTGTCTTCATCAGAGAGCCCGTCAGGACAGAAAGTCCTGACAGAGAGAGCAGCAGAGAAAGAGAGGGTGAGTACAGAGTATGAGGAAGGTCCTTAAATGGCCCAACACTGAATGAATATAAGACAAAATTGGCCCATTTTTTGCATTTTTTCCAGATTACTTTGTTTTCTGTTGCATGAAGTCTGAGCCTCAGTACTAAGGAATCATGTTTGAGAGAGATTAGGTGTTTTCTTTAATCGATATGTTGATGTTGTTTCATGATACAAACTATATTTATAGACTGAATTTAGGACTGATTGACGAACATGTCTTAGTTTAATGTTTTAGAAGGAGGCTGTAGTGTTAGGCCATGATCAGGAGTGATCCATTCGTAGCATGAGCATAAGAAGCCCCTTGTCTTATATCTTTCTCAAATGTGGTCTGTAAGGTTTACATCAATAGATGATACCATTCACATCATGTTCCAGGTAATAAAATATGACCCTAATTATTTACTAGAAAAGAGGCAAGTGCATCTGTCTGAAAGTAAAACAAAATCAGTAACTAAGATATTAAATATTTTCTTAAAGCAATGTAATGACAGTGTAATTGTCTTTTATGATCTCTAGGCCTTGATTAATTATTCTGAGGGTCTAACAGTATGCAAACTTATATTATATAAAACATCATGGGTCTTTGGTCAGTTACCCAAAGCCAGCCATCACCCTGAAGCCCCGTTGGACTTGAACGGTGTCAGGAATAAGTGCATGAGCATGTGAGTCTAAGAGGGCTTGTGATGATGTAAAATAGTAGTTGCAGCTAAACTTTTATGACATCAGGTAGATGTCATGTGTGTATTAATTTTACTTTAATTAAATTATATTTTTAGCACAGTTTTAAAAGTAAAGATCAAAACTTGGGATATATTGTTGAAATAAATCTGAATGTAAACTACATATTTTCATCACGTTTTTTGAACAGCCACAAACAAAATATTTTCACTTCTATCCAATTTATTTTCACCTTTCATGCTTGTGTTGATTATAAAAATCATAATTTTGACAAAAATGCTGCTTCAGTCTACCACTGTTTGTGTTTATTTAGCAAGAGAATAGGTGGTTTTGTCAATAACCTCTGCAGTTTTCTGCAGTGAGCTCTGTAAAATGGCACTTTGTAGTCATACATTCACTGTGAACACACCTGAAGTCTGTGAATGGGCTGTTTGGGACTGAGCGAGTCTCTCATCAGTGCATTTCAGCACCATGGAGAGCTCAACTCAATGCTGTAACACTGAGGTTTGCTGCAGTAGAGTCTGTACTACCGTGGTGATCTGAAACAAATATAACTGCCAAACTTTCTGTTTAGTCTTTAAAGTAAGACAAACTTTGACACCAACAATATTTACATTCATTTTTGTGGTCAGTTTTGGGTAATAAAATGATAAATACCAAGAAACTCACACAGTGAGCACAGAACTCTGCCAAGCAGCTCAGTTGCAGCAGTGCCTTTTCCATAACCTCTGTAAAAGACACAGTTCTGGGTCAACAAATCCAGAACGGTGTCAGGATCTGGACCAAACTTAGCACATACATGGAGGTTGCTGGACTGTATGAACACAACAAGTTTGGAAACACCACATAATATTTTGATTTTATATTAATCATTGAATTTCATCAACGGGATTTCTCATATGCTCAGTGTTTCTTTGTGATGTCAGTCTGGATCAAATCCAGAGGAAATTTACCTTGATGATAGAAACATGGACCACATATTATCCTATTAAATTGGAAGCAAATGCAGATACTGCCACATCTACAGAGCCTCCATCATTTTCAGACTTGCAGTCTCTTCTCGCCAACGTCACATCTGCAGCTAGAAATATAGCTCTGAAATGATAACTATATCAACACTCACATGTAAACATGTACAAATAGTGAGACTTTTTGGGTTTTGGGTCAATTGGAATGGCCTTTTCAGTGTAACATAGACAACATTGTTTTCACCTCTAATTTCTTGAGGAGAACTAAAAATATGCCAATAAAATAAACACTATGTTATTAGTTGTATTTTTCATCTTTTATGGCAGATTTTGTCATTTTCTTCTTACTTACAGTTTCCTGATGCTTGAAATGATCCTGTGGGCTTCAGTGAGTGGGAGAAAGGGCCACATGTTGTCCCTGGGCCATGTTCTGCCCATTGCTTGTTTCTCTGGAGCTTGAACACACACACACTGGGCTTGAAAACAACTGCCTTCAGTATCTTGTGATTTGCTTGTTTTAAAGAAGTCAGCTGTGTCTCTGTTCATGGTCAAATGAGACTTTGTATTTTGTAAATACTAAAACTCTGTACTCATGTAGCTCGTATATCCTCTATTTGTTTACATATAAAGGTGTTATTCTAATGAGTCCTTTAAGTAAAGTAACTTAAAACACTAAGAATTGATAAACTGGGACCATTTTTGTGATCTTAAACACAAACAGGACTTCTGCATCACAGGCTTGTTTCAGAGCAATAAGCAGATCCTTGCACTGGGGCGGATATTTGAAGTTGTTATTCTTTTTAATTTTAATATAATACTTTTAATGCAGAGAGTAAAAACTTGATATAAATGTTAGGCCATATCACTAACACATTTGTAGTCATATGTCTTCTTTTTCCTTAAATTGATGCTCCTAATGTTTTATGAACTCTGTAAGTCACTTTGATAAGTATATGTGGATTGTGCTTCATTAATTGAACTTGCCCGGCTTTACCTTAAATAATATCACCTTAAGTCACTTTTAGGAACTTGTCCCTTCAGACCAGACCTTTCACAATGATCTATCATGTGAGGACACTCATTAATTACCTGCAAACTGGTCCTTACAGATAAAACAGACTTTTCCTCACTGCATGGATCAAAGTATTGTTCTGTCTCCATCTTTGTAGAACTGCTCACATGCATCTCATCCTGCCACGACTTCCTCCCTCTCTCAGTGTCTCCCCCTCCTCTCTACCTTCATCTCCCTCCTCTCCTCCCCTCCTCAGCGTGGCTCCTGAATATTTAATAAGCCTGAATTACCGAGGCCCTCAACCGTAATGACGGGAAAATCAGACAATTAAATCAGAAGGGCTCCGGCTTTAAGTCTCACCTCCCCCGGAGGAGCCAGAGATTATTTAAAGTGGCACACTGTTTGATTATCTAATCCTCCTCTTGCCCCCTCTGCTTTACTCACAGAGCGGCATCGCCTGCTCCACTTGCCACCACAAATTACCATGAAACACCAATGAGCACTGTATTTAAGTCCTTTTCCATAAGCAGCCATGTGCCGCCATGGAGTCTCATGGGAGCACCACGATGGGCCTAACTCTTTTACACTCAGGTTAGCACAGTTTACAGAGGGCTGAGGGGTTGACTCCTTCTCACTGAGGAGGTGTAATTAACAACCACACCAAGACACTGGAAACCACAAGGCTTCGTGAAGAGATGGGCCCTGTTGTCCAGGCATAATTTACCAGTTCTGTAAAGAGCGTTGCTTATAGATGGGTTTGATTTGATAAGAAAAAAGGAAGGAAGGAATATACTGTATTGAATATTGTCTTTACAGCCAATGTTTTGGCCCGTCACATCAACCATGTACATCCCATACATTGGCTGTAATGTACAGATGTACCACAATGGTTTCCCTCATTATCACTTAATGTCCACCTTCTTGAATCAAAGTTGGATTTGTTATGAATAAAATGTCCTTTTTCATGCTTTACATTCACCTTTGGTTTACTTGAAAGCAACTCTTTTTTTTCAAGCAGACCAGAGTTTGGTTCTTTCTGAAACAGTTTGCCTGACCTCTCAAACAAAAGTCAACCAGTTATCATGGTACATACCAAATGTGTATGTTTGAAGGCGACCAAAAAAAAAAAGGAACTGTTTTTTTTTTTTCCGTGTATGGTGCAAATAATATTAATGCTGTGGTATAGCCAGCTTTTCCACAAAATGGGAAAGAAAATAAAACAATAGTAGTTTTTCTTTTTTTGAAGATCTCTGAAAACAAACAAAATTTACATTTTTACACTGAGCATGGAGTAAACAGCTTCTCTGTCATACTGCTGTTTTTAAATATGATTGTCCTTACTTTTGATTCAGTCATGTTTTGTTTCATTTTAAGGTCCAACCTGTGCATGTATTTGTTACACAATCTTAAAGGAAGTGTATATCCTGATACCTCATTAGTGAGGTGGTGACAGCTCCTCATTTAAAACTTCATGACTGTCAGCACAGTGTCAGTTCTTCTTCTACTGAACCAAAGCGTGCTCTGTTTGTGTTTGCTGATAAGTGGAATTGTTGTCAGCCTGACTTATTATCCAGACAAAGTGATGGATTGTGATTGAGGAGATAGTAATAGCTTCCTTAACGCCTGCCAGAGCACACACACACACACACACACACACACGGACAGAGGTCCTCACAGACAGAGCAATGAATATTCATGATTATACAGCTGAGGCTCAACACTGGCTCATTTAGTGTTGGCCAGAGAGAGGCCAATGATAGCATTGTAAACACACAACCATCAGGGGTTTAATAGCTCGACTCCACCACTGCCTAATTACAACACACACACACACACACACACACACACACACAAACACACTCACACACTCTGCAGATAGAAACACATAGATTAGATTGTTGTGGAGATTCCCCTTTTTAGTGTTGATTCAGCAGTCAAACATTCATCTGGTAAAGAAAACAGAGACATTCTGTTAGTGTGCCACTGTCTGGCACATAAATCTTTTCAAATGAATTCCATTTTCATTCATACGCATTGTATTGTTTGACAAAGCAAACAATGTGCAACAGTTTGATGAGCATAGGAGTGTAACTCCAGAATACATGAAGCTCTTATCAGTGCCTCTGAAGGAGAACTCACTACTTTTTTTCTACATTCTACTGCTTACACTGATTTTTACTATTGTTATCCATCACGTACTGCTTCTGATTTTTAACTGATCCACTCTTAGGATCATCTTATCTCAGTCATGTAGTTAAACATCTCCATGCAGACAGACAGACAGAATCTAAAATCTCCCTCCTTGTTTTAACATGATGGAGGAATGTGGGGCAATGATGAGGCCAAGCGCCTCAGGGTTTAAGCTTCCCTGTTGCCTCATGATTTGAATATCGTTCAACGTCCATTTGCATCTCGTTTTAATAGCGGTTTACTCAGTCAAGCAGAAGATGACATCTTTATCTGTGGTTGACATATGAGGCCGTTAGCCTGGGGCTAGCGTGTGTCTAGTTAATGAGCAGAGAGGGATGCTGCTGCTGATTAGGAGCGGCAATAAAAAAAGCTCAGCCTTCCACTCTGACTCAACTGTGAGCCAGCAGACAGACTCCATCCAGAAAGACTGCTTCAAGTTTACAGTCCAGGTGTGAAGAGATATTGGGGAACGTTGCTTTGTTCAGCTTTGGGTTTGTAAATTCCTATGTTGTGAACCTTTGAGGGCACAAAAGCTTTTAAAGACCAAGACAAACATCAATTTTAATAAGAGGAGAGTCCAAGTATGTTTCAACTGTTCGATATCTCCTAGTGCTTTCTGCTGTTCACTATGTGTTAGAAATGTCCCAGGGTGGATTATTTAAAATCAGGTTTAACAAACTAGTTCCCACAGTCAGGAAATCCCTGCAAGCACTTTCATACCAGTATCTCCTCATAGCATTCTTTCATCATTAATTAACTGTATTTTGTGTGGCCGCAACCATTAAGTATAACTACAATGGCTACACAGTATTTGGGATTTCAGACCCACACTGTTAAAAACACAAAAAGCAGTCTGACCATGAACTGTAGACAGAGTTGGTGGGATGTCAGCTGTTTGATTATCGGGGGGCTTTTAAATACTCTAGACTCCAATCTGTGGACACAGCCATACCGAAAATATCTTACAGACCTAATTTTGGACTGAAAACAATTATTTGTTTTATTGGGTCTTGGGTCACATGTCTGTCTAATTTATTAACATACTTGTTGCCATGTTAAGTAAAAATGTTTAATGAAATTTAAAGAGGTTAACCATCAAAAATACCACTTGACTCTAGCCAACATATAAACCTGGTGCCAGCCATTTTGTTAAATCATTTAGCTGGCCATCTGTAGGCGTACCTAGTATGTTAATAATTTTTTTCTGTTGTCAGCTGGCTTTGATACAAACAGGGATTAACTACAATTGTGTTTGGTTAAATCATGGACAAAACCTCACAATGACTTCTCAAGCTGAAATCAAAGACTTATACAATACAGTACAAATCAAATACATAAACATAATTAATTTTAGCACCTTTGCAAATTTTATATTATTTTAGCTTTTAATGCAGCATTTTAGAGAAAGAGGGGCCGAAATGCCCTGTGAACATGTAAATATTCCAGTTATCAACACTTTAAAACAACAATTATACAACATCTGCTACAATAAGTTAACAACAGTGAGAATGTTACACAGAGTGACATCACAGATGCAGAGTGTGACTTTTAGTCCCGAAATGCTGTTTTGCTCTTTTCCCTGTCAACACAGAGACACACAAAATGGTGTATCCAAAAACCTTCATCTTGGCTGGAGTTTTCCAGATTCTTTGTTTTTAGTGGACACAAGGACAAAACACACAAAATCTCAGCCTTTAGAATTACCAGCCTACAGGTGGACTACAGGTTTGGCAAATAGGAGCAGTTGAGCAGATGTGCAGCGCTGCCTTAGAAAAAGAGACAAACAAACATTAATTTGAGAGTTACGTTCAGTAAAATCCATTCACCAAATAAATGTCCCCCTTTTTATCAGTCATTTTAAAGGAAACAAAACATTCATCAGAATTCAGGTCAAGATCTTGTGGAGTATTGTGTGTGCAAGCACTGAGATATTTGACTGGACAATAATGGTGGGTGTGTGTGCGTCTCCACCTCTCAGTAAGCGGGAATATTGCTTGCTAAGCGGATGGTGGCCAGTGTGTTGCCATGGTAACCCCAGCAGCTGTCAGAGCGGCTCCTGTACGAATGACGGATGATTTTTATTAGAGGGGTTTTTAAATTGGAGGGATCCCCTCCTCTCTCCCTCCCTCTCTCTCCATAGAGATGCTTATCCAGACCTGATCAAACCCGAGTCAGTCTGCCAATAATTGTGACCAGGTCTAATTACAACACGGCCCTCCTGGGCTCATCATACACTCATTATTACTCTCTCGCACACATAGCACACACTGAATGCTGCTGCACCACCCTGGCTTTGGTCTATGTGATGCTTTCATACTGGGAAACAATGTGGCCTGGCATATGGCACAAATATTATGTTTGGCAGAGCTTCAGAGTCACGTTTGTTTAATTTTGATCATTTCTGCAAATCCAAATTCAAGACTTTTGTCCTCCAAAGGTCAGATATTTGAGTTTAATTGTGACTTAAAGTGTGAAACACTCAAAATACCCCTGCATTTTTTAAAGATATTTTTAGATAGTTTTACATGGAGCTCATTTGATTAAACAGCACAGCTTGCAAAAAATGTGCATAAATCAGATATTTTCATAATTCATCGAAGCAGATGAGTGTTGTTCTGTCAGTGTACACCTGTGCAAGCAGCATGGATTATCCTCTTTTAATTTATTGTGTCAAGCTGCGTGACTTTGAGTGTCCAAGGTTACCGTGACACCAGAGGCCCCGGCTGTCTCAGGGGACAACACTCCACTAATGCTAATACACTCCAAGACAGTCGCACAGTGGGGACGCTGCCAGCAGAGTGATGAGGAGGCAATTTTTATCTGCATTGTTTAGCTGACTCCACGGCTTTCCTGGAAGTGTCGTCCAGACAGTTTGTGTTGATAGGTCAGGTCGTGCAGAGTTCCTCACAGGCGAAGGATTGTAGGTCATGCTGTTCAAGGTCATCCAAAGAGGAGGGTCAGCCTCTCATTTGAAGAGAGCTGGAGGTGCTTGAGTCATGTGCACATTACTATTACATCTTTGTAAAGGTTCATGTATTCATGTAAATGTGTGAGTACAAGCTCAATGATAAAGATTGACTGTCAGGATTAGCTTAGTTTGGTTTATACTTCTGTTTCAAACATACGTTGTACCTGAACCAGAGTGCCCCTTAACTTGCTTAAACTCTCATACATGTGTGCTGTCTGTCAGTGCTGCTCTGCCATACTCCACCAAAACACAAGTGCGATTTGTATTCTGGCTCTGGCATGTTCTCTTTTTGTGCTCAAGCAACCATGGTGACAGAAAGAGAGCATATGTAATGAGAGTGAAGAGTGAAAAATAATAAGTACTTATTTGTAATTAAAACATATCATAATATCATATCATAATAGAGACATCAGAGGGTTAAAATGTATGTGTTATCAGATGTTCTAAGGCAAAAAGGATATGCTACAAGACTGGGGGTTTATCTGATTGTTTATTCGGCCGGTTCAGAGGTAGTCTGACAAAGAGCAATAGGTAACCACTGCTTATATAGACATTCATGCCACATATATGGTAACAAAACATGAAGACATCAACATCATGTCTATATAAACTTGCATTCCAAAGATGGTCAGCTGTGAGACCTCTCAATTCAGGCTTTCTATTTCTGGCGAGCTGCCAGACTTACAGTCTCCCTGCTTACATACACATTCAGCTCAGCTTAGATTAATCTGTATTGGTTAATACACATATAACTTCATATATGGACAAAATAATCATAGATGTTACATGGATTGGTCCATGACTAAATTGATTGATACATGAGTAAATGATACATGATTCGAAATGATACATGACTTAAAATTCATGCTATCAGTATGTTTAGTTAAAAAAAGGTTGAAGATTTATTAGTGCTCACTTGGCCTTGGAATGAAGAAATGTCCTTCTGATGGGCATGGGCAAGCAAGGTTAGTGCATTGATCACCTTCTACAGCTATTCTAACATGTTGAAGTGCACAGACATGTTCGAGACATATTCGAAAACTTTCAGTAGCTTACTGTCATTGTTTCAAAGTGTACTCGCAGACCACTAAATTTTGACCTCAATCTGGATTCAGTATTTCTCAGGTTTTGCCTCTAGGTATCATAATGAGCCTGCGTTGGTTTCAAATATAAAGTTTG
Source organism: Scarus forsteni (assembly GCA_036419115.1). NCBI lineage: Eukaryota > Metazoa > Chordata > Actinopteri > Labriformes > Labridae > Scarus > Scarus forsteni. Next base: position 28,103,327 of record JAZDUH010000130.1, on the reverse strand, counting down.
TGGGTACGGGGAAGAATGTGTATCATTGGTGCAGTTTTCATTTGCTTTGGTTCCTTTATTCATTCATTTTCTTGGTGTTTTCTTTCTCTAATGTGCCTCGCCAAGAGTGCATGGTAATTTCTTGCTGGTTACTTTGAATGAAACCTTGTCTAATCCCTTAAAAGAGATATGTGAAAAATCACATATCTCTCATATGGGTGCTGGCTTTGCAGCGTGGTAAGCAACCAGCTATGTCACATGTATATGCTTCTGCCGTGCCAGGTTCAAATCCTGCCTGCATTGAGTTTACAGAGTGTCCTCCCCCTACTCTCTTTTCATAACATCTGTCTACTGTCTCTCTCTCTCCTGTCAATAAAAGCAAGAAAATTGTCCCTAAAATAATCTACGAAAACCATTTGACTCTCTTACCTGTGTAATTCAAATTAATACATGATGAGTAGAATATTGTCAATCTAGAATTTTTTGCTCTATCACCAACATTGGAAAAGCTGGTTTCACTACAGTAGAAACTCCAGAATTTTCACTAAAATGATGAATCCATTGTCACAAAATCTTTACATATTGTAGTGTGCAGTATTGCCCCACCAACAGTGTGTACTTTATAATAGAATTAAGACAGACAGAGTAAAGAGACAGAGGTTCAGGATTCCTGTAGAGATCTGTCAGACAGACCGAGCCGACACTTTTTTGATAATTGCTCTGCCTACCCATGATCTGAATTAGCATATGAAAGTTGTGTCTTTTTTTTTCTTTCACTGGGAGCACGTAGCTGTAAGCTAATTTGTAAGTCATTTAAGATGACAGAGAGTGGTTGTATCCCAGAGGTGCCTTTTTCTCTCTTGATCCCTTATTTTCTCTCTCTCTTTTTCTCCTGCTGTCTCTCTTTACCTCCTACCATCTCATCTCCGCCTCCTCCCATGTCTCAATTACAGAATACTGGAATGACTCAGGGTACAGAGATAACTCTTTCAGCTGATTTTAGGGCAGATGGTCGCCTGGAGAACCCAGGTCAACATGCTCAGCTGTGTCACCGAGCTTCACCTCATCTGAAATCCTCACCTTTAAGCCCTCGTCACATGTTGACCTGAGTGTAATCAGTGCATGTGACGTCATCTACAAGAGAGCAAACTGTCCTCACTAAAACGGAGATAAATAGTAGAGATGCTAATATTTCAGTACCTGATCATTATAAAAACTACAGGATAGTGTCAATGTAAGAGAATTTGATTCACAATTTGGTTTTTATATTAAATCCAAATTCACAAAAAAGTTACCATTTGCCTCAAAAGGTTCTTTATTACATGATCTGCTCCAGTCTGATGAAGCTCCACAGAGCCTTTAACATATAGTCTGATAAAATAATTGTAAAGGTCCAACTTTAAACCCGACAACTTTTCCCCCTTTCTTTAATAAAAAAATGCAAAAATGTAAATACACTGACAGAGACTAGAAATATATTTATGACAGTGGATTGACAAAAAGATGTTTGGATGTATAGTGAATGGATGGATCAACAATGAAGATTAAAGGATGAAAATAAAGGACAAATGGACGGCTAGTTGGATTGGTGATTAGTGAACAGGAAGATGGCTGTTTATACAGGATGTTTGGAGTAGAAGAAGAAATATAGATGATGGATGATTGCTTAAATTATGTTAGAACTGATGGATGGATGGTTGGCGGGATATTCAGACTGATGGATAGAAAGATGGATGGATATTTGGTTGGATTGATGATGGATAATTAAATGGATTTATTGAAAGATAGATGTATGCTCAGTATGTCTGGATTTGAAGATAAATAGAAAGATGGACCATTCAATGAATACTCAGATTGATGTGTGGATGAATTGAAGGATGGAGAAAATGATAAAATATGTGTTTTTTATGAAAGGTTGAATAGATTGATGAATTTTCAGATTGATGGAAAAATGTGTGGATGAACGTTGAACTAAGTGATGACGAGATGGGTGTTTAGATTGATGGATAGACATTTGAAGGACGGAAAGACTCATTGTTTGGACTACAGAATGAATGGATACATGAAATTGTAGATCAATGGAAGGAAGATGGATGCATGAAAAATTGATGGATGGTTTTGTATTATTGGAGGGATAGATGAATGGATAGATAGATGATCAGTATATAGATCAGTGGGTATAGACTTAACCCTTTAAAGCCTGAAAACAAATTATAGCCAGAAAATGTCAATTTTTTTGGAGCAGAAATGTTTTTTCGCTTTCTACTGAAATCCCCCCAAAAACCCATCGATAAAATGTAACAAATAAATGTGTCTATTTTTCTGCATTAGGAAATTTGGTAACTGGTAATCCACTTGAGAACATTTTTATTTGTTGAGCATATTGATTAGAGGTATCATAAAAGTATGTATCAAAAATGTTACAACAGGCTTTAAGGAGTTAACAATGGATCGATGGGTGGATAAATGGATAGTTGGATGGCTGAATTCCAAAATGTAAACCTCTTGTTAAAAAATTGACGCAGACAAAGGTCTAAATTTATTATAGATGATGACAGTTTAAGAATGCAGGCCTTCAGAAATCTCAGCAACAATTGCTCGCAAAGTTTTATTTATATGAATTCAACTTTTATAGTCCAGAATTTGACAGGTCCCTTTGACACTTGTTCTCAAAGCTTTTTACCTCCATTCTGATAAACATTGATTCAGTATGAACATGGCTCAGCCTTCTCTCTCTGTTTTTATTGTGGCTCATAAGACATGCAGTTCAGAAAAAAAGGCAAGGCTGCGCAATTTGCATGAACAAAGAGTCGACTAGCATCTCAGTGTGGCCTAGATGGGAGTTCATTGGAGCCATTGAATCCTGATGAACAGAAAGGCTCTTGTGCTTTTGGCATCAGTGATGCCAAAGCAGCTGTGCAGGCTGAGGAAGTGAGACGACTGATGGACCGGCGAGCCACCTGGAGTGAAGTGAAGCCATGTTAGAGAAATGTACACTCATACAACCAGGTGTGGACACAACATGCATGCTCGAAATATATTGAGTTTATCAGATAAACTGATGTTTTTCAAATCTTTTTTAATCAAATCAGTAAGACAGTATTGTTTTCATGTTATTACTGCACCAAAATATAAATATAAGTTCTTTTTGTCCTTTTCTGGTGAGTTTAGTTTTGAACTGATGAAAGAACAAAGATGCCAGGCCTTATAATATGCTTAGTTTCATCTTAGAACTATTTTAAATGCCCGTTGCATTGTCTGAAATTCCTCCTAAAATTGGAATTTTTTGTCAATGAATTGGTCTGCTTTAAGGAGCATTGTTTCTTTAATGAGTCTGGACTGCTATTTTTGTTATCATGATATCATACAGGTTTCAATATTGTTTGAATTTTAACAATCATATCAAAGTTTATCAGTCTGGCTGTAAGCCAGCCATTTGTAGGAAGACACTGGAATATAAAGTATATTGTGTTGTGAAGATAAGATTCACCATCTTTACTCATATTAGGATCCAGCTAACACATCAGCACACTCTGCAGAAACAGTAGATGCTGTCTCTCAGTGTTGTTAGTATGCAGTAGGTGGAGCAGAGAGGAGCAGAGAAAAGCATAGTGAAGCGCCTTCGATCGTTATTATTGACCATTCCTGCATGCAGCTGTACACTGCATAAACACTTTCACACTACAGGCGTACACACACGGGTACAAACACATGCGTTAACACACACAAAGGCTTTAATATGCAGACACACCAGCCAGTGGGATTTGAGATAACTGCAGTGGTATGAGCATACACAGAAATGCCCTCAGCTTACCAGGACATGCGCACACAGTACAGTATGAAGGCCTGCAGCTCTCCGAGAGAGACAATCAATTCTGTTTGTTGGTGGAGAGCAGGAGACGCCTCTGGGAAGAGACCAGAGAATCTAAACAACAATTACAATGCCTGTTAGATTTTAGATTAATATCAGCTACTACCACCTCCTGTTTCACTGTGTAAATATTCATCATTCAAAAACTCATGATCTGCTTAGAAGGTAATCAAGTTATTCATGTGTTTGCAGTTAACTCTGATCTAGTAACATCATAATTATTAGTTCTAAAAATTTGAAATATATACATACAAATATATATATATATATATATATATATATATATATATATATATATATATATATATATATATATATATATATATATATATATATATATATTATAGCCTGATACTGTAGTCACTGAAATCTGGAGTGTAGAGATCCTTCTACACAACTTTAACAACTTTGCAAAATAAATGAATCATTCTAAAAGCTGTATTGAGATAATTATACCTCTATTTAGATTGTTTATGGAATGCTCTGCAAAACTTGTCATCATTTGGAGCATGGCCAAGTCAACTGAAAGGTGTGTGAACTGTTACTTGCCGGAATCTCAGCTTTACCTTCCTCCTGTTTCTGTTATGGAAGAGTTGGATGCAGATCACATTTCCATTTTGAAGGCAGCCATCCAGGGCTCCATTACTCCACACCATTAGAATCTATGAGTAATGACATTTAGACCAGGGATGGGCAACTGCAGTGATCGAGAGCGCTACATAAATGTTAGCTACACTTACAGAGGGCTAAACTGAAATTAACCCATGATTTAATATTTTTAGTTACTTAATTTTGCGGGAAAAGGTTTTCAACAATTTGACAATACCGACAATTTATGTTTTTAAATTTAAGTACAAACAGTAAGACCATTTCATGAGCAAATTTCAAAATGTATATCACATAAAACTACTTATTCTTCAACAATAATATTTCCTGTTTTTCACTCAAACTATCTTACAGCTTTAATTAACACAAATACATTCATCGATGCTAGATTTAAAAACAATCAAAAAGTATCCACAAAACATCATTTACACCTCTAATTTCCTGGAAATAACATAATATAATTTAAAACCAAAGAGTGTCATTTTTTTGTATTTTTTGGGGAAGATTTTGTCTTTTTTTCCTTCATGTTTACAATTTATTGATATTTAAAATGCTCCTTGGGGCAATAATAATCAATAAGGATGTCGTTTGGCTTCAGGGCTTTTTTTATACCCCATGACCTTCAAATACAGAGAGACAGAGAGAGGACACTAAATGGAGAAACAGTCTGTGCTGTCTGACTTGTATGCATTCCTGGCATCTCCTGCCTGCATATTTCATATAAGACAACAGTGGGAGGCTGATCTTCATGCTCATTTTGGTTTGGAACTACAGACGCATGTGGGCTTGTAAAGCCTCTCCTGCCCCCTCCTCATTTCACCACTTCTTGTCTGTCACACACAAGTGCCTCTCGACCACAAGCTGAAAAATCCCTTCAGGATATCAAATCTGTGGTCTCTCACTTCTAACTAGGTCATCACTTGCTCACAATAGCATCCTCACCACTCTCCTCTGTGTATTCCAGCCTCACCTTCGCTGTTGTCTCCCCTGTTTCCCGATGCTTGTACATCACTTTATCATTGCACCATTTCTGCTTTCTTTTATCATCTTGTAATTTCTTTACTACTTTCCCCTTTAAGATGGAGATTTCTTCTGATATTTTGACCCTAAAGGAAAACAGTCACTTGAATTAACTATGCAGCCATGCCAGTGATAGCCCAAGCTGGATATGTTATATTTTTGGGTTGTCCATCCATCCAAGTCATGCTTGTGAATATGATAATGCTGATTGTATTTAAGCATTTTTTCTCCAAACTTAACACAATTGTTTACCCCAACAAAAGAATGAGTACATTTTTAAGTTGATAGATTGAAATGGTTACAATTACATGAATACATCTCTTTCTCCTGGCCCTAATATTTTAAGGTTGCTTTCAGTGATTTTCTCAAACTTTTTTCCAAATGTATTATCAAAATCAAGGATGGACAGATTAGATTATGCAGTCCAGACAGGAACAGTTTAAAATGTTTTCTAAATGTTTTTTTCTGTTACACAAGTTTACTCTTGTTTATAGGGATATGCCAACATTTTTGGTTTGTTTTTGTGTCCTGTCTATAAGTAGGTCAACTAAACAAAGCCTGTCTTCAGTTGTTTGCACATGTGCTCTGAGGTTTAATTTTGTATGAAAGTCTTTCGAAAATTACATAAAGTGCTCATGTTAGTCTAAAAATAGAAAGTGTTACATAGTGCAATAAAAAAATGTCACAACCTGCAAACAGTTCTAATCAGAGATGTAGAAGGGTTTATCTGATTACTGTAGGTAGAGGCAGGCTAATACTTCCCATAGACTCCCAGTGTTTGAGCTAAGCTAGTTCACGGTGGACGAGCTCTGCCTGTCTCTTCCTTGTTACTGCCTGCACTGTCAAACAAATGATGTCTATCTGCTTGTTTAGAGTGAGGCAAGACATGAAAGCAAAATATATATATGCATGTCCCTTAAATGATGACTTGTTGGATTGTTGAAGTAAAAAAACAGGGTAATTGTGTCTCATGTTCATACCTTGCAAGTAATCATGATATCTCAAAAATATTTTGAAAGCCTTTCTTCAAACCTTCACACAGTTTTCCCCTTTGATTTTGGGATGGTCTGATAGTTTTGGACATCATAGGCAAGGCTACTTGGACCTTATGTTCATCCCACGTTTGTGGACTTGATTCCTTAGTGATGCTTTGAGAGATTTCCTCAAACACTGCACAGACGTCTGCATTAAGTCTTTGATTGACTTTTATATTTTTGAGGTTCAAGGTCATAATGACCCCAACTCTCGTAACCACGATATTTCAAGAACAGATTCAGTGATTTTTGTCATATTTGGTATAATCCTGCGCTTGAACTCAAGAATGGGCTTATCAGACTTTGGTGGTCAAAGGTCAATGGGTGCTTTGGATATCATATCAAATATCTTTCTCCTTAGCCTACCACTGCACTCTCGCTGTCTGGCAGTTTCACTCCTTGCAGTGGCAGATACAGAAACATCTTGATGGTCTTATGTTTGTTTAGTTTTTTAAGTTTCTTCTTATGTTGTGACTTTTAATCAACAGAAAATACAGTAGAACTTCAATGCGGATTTAGTTCTGTATCAAACAGTTAAGTATACCTTTTATTTTTTAGCTTTAACACACTAATTGCAGCACACATTCTTGTGCAAGTATGTGCTGTGTCTAAGTCTCTTCCAGCAGCCCTAATCTGTGTTAAACTGTCATGGCAGGACTAAATGAGAGTAAGTCAACACCTCATAAAGTCTGCATTATGATTTCTCTACCAATATTGCCAGGATCCCGACCGTACGGCGGCCCCATTTGATCCCCCCTCAAATAGGCTCCTCCATCATTGCTGACATGAAATACCCCGGCTGCCAGCAGCTCCCGCACACATCACTCCTCATAAACACTGACTACCTCTCTCTACCTTCACGTGTTCCCACAAATTAGCATAACATCAGCATGATATTAGCACATCCGACCTGCCCAGCCATGCCTTATCAAAGCGCTCTGTGATCCCGGGCTCCCTGCGCTTTAGTCTGGAGCTGAGAACGAGAGAAACTGGGAGAGAGAGAATTTCCCCCTAGAGAGAGAGAGAGAGGGAGAGAGAGCGATGAGCTACATGATAACGAGCTGTGTTACACGGCTACACAACACACAGCCTTGTCACAGCGCCTCAGAGCTGTGCAGAGCTAAATGGGCTGCAGCAGATGTTTGGTGACTATGATCACACAGAGCAGCGTACCTCACTTGACTTGCAAATATTTGCTAAGAGACTTTAAAATTGGATTTCCTATATTTCCTGCTTTGAGGATTTGTAAAGTGGTTATTTCCAGTGCATATGAATGAACACTATGTATAAGTGTAGAATATTATTAGATTAAAAAAAGAACAGAAGTACAGTATGATAAAATACAGTGGCAGCTAAGCTTGTGTTTTTTGGCATATGTGATATGATGTTTTAGCAGAAGTCAAATAATGCTAAATAGTGCTAAAACTTAAAATAAACCCCATCCCGTTTTCAAGTGGCCATATTTGACCTGGACTCAGGTCCATATATTTAATTAAATGAAAGGTAGAAAAAGATACAGTCACGAAAAAACCTTCTACTACTTTGATTCTCAATCAAAGCTTCCACTACTTTCAGGCAAATCTCTCCATGGCTCTCTCCTGGCTTAGTCCTCTTTGACTGGCTGTTTGGTCTACTTTGAAGAAATTGGTTAGTTCAGCATACCATTGTGCCATTTTGTCAACAACTCTACATTCATTCCACTATCTCTGGGCTGCATTGGGCTCACTAACCTACAACAACAAGCTTAAACTGTTGGCAAAACAATGGTAGGACATCACACTGGAAGAACTACTCAGAGGGTTGGGGAATGATCTGTGTTGAGCAGCCACTGGCACTGTTTAGAGCGCAAGAAGTAGAAGTCCTGTTGTCCATGAGGTTCTCAGTCATTCAGGTCATCATTATCCAATGTTGATCCAAATGACAACTAGACTGATTCAGGTCCTTGAAGATTCATCTCTGGTCCAAAAAGCCTCTTTAGTTCAAAGAGCTGACTGAGGAAGATCTAAAAATATGAAGCCTAAGCTGACCATTTACATGCAAATGATCTGGATGGTCATCAAAGAGGCTGACAGAGTTGTTGACCTACTTTTCCCTCCTGAAGGTGTGACCAGTGGGCGTTTCATTGGGTGCAAGGGTTGCATGAACTTTGGTACTTCATTCTCTGGTTGAGGTGTTCTTTGGCTTGTTTTTGAAAGGAATCTAAAACTGTTTCATACTTAGGAGAAAGGAAGTGTCTTGGTCCCCCACCCTTGGCTTCCAGACTTTGTTGTTATCAAAACAATGTATTTTGTCTTTGAGATAAGGGTGGACAGCAAAGTCCTGTTCAGAGGAGATGGCTCTCCTATGCTGTGCGATGCATTTGTGCAGAGGTTGTTTGATTTCCTCAGTGTATAAATTGTTGCATCCCTCTTTGCATTGAATGGGATCAGACCACATGGTCCAATTGCTTGCTAGGCTTTCCACTATGTTGTATCACTGAATACCACCGCATCGCCATGGGGGATTCCAACAAGGAAATAAAAGGCCTCCTGTTGTCAACTTGGTAGTGCTGTTTGACTTCCCAACCTCCTTTTTGGCTTCAATAGTATATTGTTTTTCTACTTGTCTGACAAAAATCTGAGAGGATGTCACCATAATTTTGTGTACCCATACTATGACAACAAGCCTGCCCACCAAATGCTTTTTCATGAGGCAGAGAAGGAGAAAGGGGAAAAAGAAAAAAATTGAATCTCATAGGAAAATTTCAATAACTAACTCATCATGAAACTCCTGCCAAATATATCACTCTATTTTATTTATGATCATCCGGTAGCAACACTGTTTTGCCTTTTTTTGCCCCTTTTCTTTGTCTTTCTACACTTATGTCTTTTTTGTTTGCTTTCTCTACCCCCTAGTTGTTGTTTTTTATTTGTTTTTGTGTTGGTTGTTGTCAATTTTGGTATGTGTAATTATTATTATATCTATAGAATTTTGTAAATCAACAGCAAAAGAAACCTGCCTTAAAGACCATAGAAGTACAGAAGTATACTGTTAAAGCAACAGAGTGGGTGGTACCTAAACTAAAAAGAGTTGAGCTAAAGTGGGCAGATATCACATAAAGAAAAGCATTATAATAGAGAAACATAACCCCTTTCAGTGAAGGAAGTATTGGACCTTTCTCCGGATGACCATGCTAAAGAGATTTAAAACTGTAAAATAGGTTGTATATAACAAGGGGAGAAAACTGACAACTGTATAGTGCTTTGTATTTTACGCAGATGACACTCTTTTGGTACGATTGTTGGAAAAATATGCCCACAAAGAGTGTAATGTTGGAGGCTGCAGGTTGAGCAGCATTAAACATGTGTTTTACCTGCAGTTTTAAGACAAAATGTATTTATGTGCTCATTTTTCCACATCATTTGGTTGTAGAAACAGAAGGAAATACTGAATCACATAATTTCACACTGAAAGAAGTTTGCTTCTCTGATACTTTAGGGCTTATGAGTTCATTAAGTGTTTCTGAAAACAACGTTATTGTGTCTTTACAATGCAGTGACCTAATTTGTTGTTTGTCTCTCTTTGTTTACAGTGTCAAGGTTTCTCATCACATCCACCGGAGCCCTTTATATCCTGGATGTGCAAATGGAGGACGGGCTGTACAACTACAGGTGTATGACACGCCATCGTTACACAGGAGAGACTCGACAGAGCAATAGCGCCCGTCTCATTGTCTCAGGTGAGAAAGCAATCAAAATGTCCTGTGCAAAAGGTAACACCAACTTTAAACATCACACCACAATCCTCCTTCCCTCAGATGAAGAGTGTTTTACTCAAATGGCATGCCTAAAGAAGTCCTAATTGACATTTTTAAGACCATTTAGAAACGATAAAGAGGTTAAACATGGCTCTTAAACTACAATTAGGAAACATCTATCAGCAGGTTTTGTTAAGCTTTGATATTTTACTTGGCTGGTTTCATGTTTGGCATGAGCAGAACGACGGCACCATATGGACACATTTTTCCTGCTTGTTCAAATAGACCCACACAGCATGAGCAGAATAAAAAGTGACAGGAATGAAACACATGAATTAAAGGGGGTGCGACATGAGATAAAGGTCATTAGCTTCATGCCAGCCCTGTTTGAGGGGAGCAGCTTGAGGACAGAAAATGCCCTTCTATCCCTTCAACCGTTTAAAAGGGGGTAACGTTAACATGAAAATCATGTGGAGACAAATCAGCTGATGAAAACGGAGTGACCGCTGTGGCTCTCACAAGAGCAAAAAATAGCCATGTCAACTTATCTTAGATCAACTGGAGACTATGTGACAATTTATCTGGCAAGCCTGTGTCTTCTTTTTGAGATAAATCGGTAATTACATTAACCAAGCAAGTTAGAATGTGGAAGTTTTTAGTGATAAAGTTGTCAGTTTATCCACAAAATTTCTTCAAAAGGTCCAAACAGTAAGGAATAGGCCCGAACCTCCTGTTAAGGGCATGCAAGATCTGCAGTAGGGCTGAAAGATATTTAGGGAAAATGATACAGCAATACTTTATGTTTGCAATTTTAAAAGAAATGATATTAAATATAGTATGTCAATTTCTGTGTAATTAAATGCATTTTTCAATCAAAAATGACTTAGTTGGACCAGTGCGTCATTTTTCAGATATTTTTGGCCTACACTTCTTATTCACCCTAACATGCTGAGTGCAACATCCACCCAGAAACTCTTGAACACACAAAGGAGGAAATAGTGGAGAGAGAAACAGGGAGCAAAATATTTTTTCTCAACAAAACTTCTAAAACGTATACATTGCTTGTTATTGGGCTACTCGTAGCTTTGTGGGCATTTATTAGGATCTTCAAATTAGTGTTTACTTGACATGATCAGCCTGTGATATCGTAAGAATACAAAGCTTTCTGTTGAACTGCCTGTGACTCTCCCACATGCAGAATAACTGCTGAAAAATACAAAATCAGCACAATCACATCATACCTGTGCCATTTTTTTTACTTGTTTAAAAAACTAAACAACAAAAATTATCCAAACCTAAAATAACTCCCTCATTTGTCCTCCTGCAGATCCCACCAACTCAGCGCCCCACATCCTGGACAGCTTCGAGCGTCGTGAGGTCATGGCGTCTCATCGGGTGGAGCTGCCCTGCAAAGCTTCTGGTCACCCAGCACCCAAATATCGCTGGCTAAAGGACAACCGGCCGCTGGAGCCCGACACGCGATACAGACAGAGTGTGACCGGCCTGTTGATAGAGAGAGCCCAGCCCAGCGACACGGGGACATATGTGTGCGAGGTGTGGAACGGATACGGGAACGCGGAGGTGGTGGGCAGGCTGCTGGTTAAAGGTAAGTTTTTGAGAAACCAATGTTTAAACCCTCATGTATAAATGATTCAAAATGGCAAAACAAACAGCTTCACAGTATTTTTTTTTATACTTGACAAGGTAAGATGATAAGACCAAAGTTGACCAGTGATAATCAGTGTCTAAATCGTCCCTCTCTCGCCCACAGAGCCCCTGAAGGTGGTGGTGAGCCCCCGGAAGGTGAAGGGCAGTGTGGGTAGCCAGGTGTCCCTGTCCTGTAGTGTCACCGGCTCTGAGGAGTACCAGCTGTCCTGGTATCGGAACGGAGAGCTAATCTACCCCAGTAACAGTGTTCGTATGACGGGTCAGCACAGGGAGAACCTGGTGATGGCGGGAATGGCCAAGAGCGATGGGGGAGCGTATCAATGCTTTGCCCGGCACGGCAAGATGTCAGCCCAGGACTTTGTCCAAGTCATACTGGAAGGTCAGGAGTTTGCTGAGGTCTTATTGGAGATTGCCTTTACTTTGACTTCTTCACATTGATATGTTTAATAATTGTTTGTGGTTGTTTGGATTAACGTAGGGATGCTCAGTTGAACAAACTTTTGAAAAAGAGAAAGAGAAAGGAGCAGTATTAATCTACTTTACACACCAACCCTGGTTTCTACACAACACTAGCCTGGAAAAGTAAATGAGATAATAAATGATGGATCCTAGTTTTGATTTGAATTTAAAGTAGGTTTTAGTACTTTTTGAAACTTTATGATGATTATCATTGCTGGACAAGAAAATAAACATTGCAAGCTTTTTTTTTTTCTTTACTGCCTCAGATGGCACCCCAAAGATCCTGGCTTCATTCAGCGAGAAGGTCTACAACATCAATGAGTTTGTGTCGCTGTCATGCACGGTGAAGGGCACGCCCGAGCCTAGGGTAACGTGGACTCTGGACGACGAGCCTGTGATTCGGGACAGCCGCCATCGCATCTCCCACTACACCAACAGCGAGGGTCACATAGTCAGCCACCTGAACATCAGCCAGACCCAGGTTCCTGATGGTGGGGTGTACCGCTGCATCTGCAACAATTCGGCCGGGACTGTTTCCTACCAGGCGCGAATAAACGTAAGAGGTGCTTGTCAGATCAACTCTTCCAACACACCATCACATACACACATCAACGTGTCTTGATTCACTGTGTTTTTATAGTATCTCTGATTGGCTTCTAACAAAGCATTTTTTAAGTGCAGATGTTTCAAAAATGCCTGACTAAGATTGACAAGAGGTCTTCTTTTGAAGTTTTTAGCTTTTTTTTCCCACCCTTCTTGGCTTTATAGTGCTAATTAATGCTAGTTCTTTGCTTACTGTTAATGTAATTGTCCAAATACTATCCACATTGCAATGCTTTTTTTCTTGCTTTCCTGTGTTTGTTCTAGCCTGGATATTATCAAAACTGATGTGCTATGAACAAAACACTGTTGTACGTTGTGAACCAAAGGCCTCAGCTACAGCCCCGGCTACTGGCAGGAGACTTGATTACTCAACTTAAGTCAGCCTGACAAAGTGCAGAAGCTAACTGAGCCAAATGAAAAATGCACCAGTGTTGAAGCTCCAACTACAGGAAAATTAGGAGTGTGTATTTTGCGAGAACTCTGATTAAAACATAGATCATAGTATGAACCTAGTTTCAATCTCTGTTCCATCTTTTTTTGCAAAGATATGTGTGCAGTTCACTGTAAAAATTGTTGGTCCTCCTATTCTCACGCTTTTGGTGCAGAAGACACATTATAATAGAGCCTCACACAGTCTTAAAGCTGCAAGGTTTGAATTGATAGCAGACGCACAGAAATGGAAAAAAAAAAAAGCACACACCAAATCCACCACACAGGTTAAATGCATCCAGTATAAAAACCCCCTTCAAATTTGTGGTGCTAAGACTTTAAGCTTCCTGACAATCAACTACAGCATCTTTGCCTATGAGTTATTTCAGTGCAGCTATGCTGATGTAATGACCCTTTTCCATTAGCCCTACTCTACTCTACTTGACTCTACCCGGCTCTACTCTGCTTGCCTTGTGCTGCTTTTCCTTTAGCCCCAGTTGCCTGCCCAATGGGGTGTAGTGTCGCTGAGCGGCTCTGTGGTGACGTCATTTTGAGTGCGACACAACAATCTGTGGCTTTTTGTCACAAACCAAGTAAAAAAGGAAAGCAGAAGAAGGCTGCAGGTGGCGAGAAGAAATACCCCTTGAGAATCACAGGAGAGTTTTGGAAGCTATACAACAGAATGAAGCCGAGGACGAGAGCAATCGAGCTGCTAAGAAAAGACGTATGAGGGTACCGCTAGCATGCTAGGTCATCGCGCTCATGACCCATCGATGACGACATTGTCTGACCAATCAGTAGCCAGAAGTCGTTGACGTCATCTTTTAGTATCGACTCGGCTCGCTTGGAACCAGAGTGGAGTAGGTACTAAAACTAGCTTGTTTTAGGAGGTACCAGGTCAGTGGAAACACGCTGCAAATCGAGTAGGGCCGAGTAGAGTAGGACCGAGTAGAGTAGGGCCAAGGCGTGCTAGTGGAAAAGGGCCATTAATGTGTTTGTTCTAGCCTGGATATTATCAAAACTGATGTGCTATGAACAAAACACTTTGAACCAAAAAACACACAAGTTACCAATATAAGATTTGTGTTAGTAGTTAAATCCTGAACTTGTTTATTTTTCTTGTAAATATTTACATTTCAGTGTGAATGTCAATGTGACACAACTTTCAGAGCTAGCCCCATGTGGACAGATGAGGAACTGCATTTTTTTTAACCTTCCGACTCAAATTTTCTATCCAACACAAAGTAATCCTCACTTAGATCATTGTTCTGCAAATGAGCAAGACAAATGTAAATTACAGAACACATACGTAAACCCTTTAAAACAAGTAGAGAAGAAGAGAGACTAGGACTCAGAACGAGTAAAACTGGTGAACAGATCTCAATGCAATGATCTCAATCAGAGATCTGCAGAAGCCTTAAATAAGAGTAACTTTACTATATCTTTTAAAGACAGCAACAGAGAGCATGATGACTTGTTTTCAACAAGCAGTTGTTAGTAGTTACAAGTCAGAATCACCAAAACAGGTTAGAATTTGTCATGAGTGGTATGTCTACATTACAGAGGAGATGACAGATTTTTCGAAGTGTCAACATCTGTATCATTTTGTCACAGAGATTAAATAGGTGCTGGCAGTGCACAAATAGGTGGGCCAAGCACAAAGACAATGATTCATAGTGCCACACGGGTAAGGGCTTGGGATGGGAACTGAAGTTGAGTTGATGGTTCAAGTCCTGATCGAAGGGAGATGCAAGCTGACTTTCTGGTTACAGCAGCTGGAAAAAGGGGGTTGTCATTCCGTGCCTCCAGAGCCTTGTTGCATAGGGTTTGTAACATTGGGCTATTTAACTTTAACCTGCCAGTCAAGTAGGGCTGGTGTTGCCGATGGTCTACACCAGTCGTCATGACTGATGACTGCAAAAGTGCCCAACAAATACTCCTGAATCTGACCTGGTCTGAGACAGATAACTCAAAAAACTGTCCTGGATAAGTAGATTACAGTTAGAGTCATGATTGTTTTCAACATGAGCAAAGGAGGATTATGATTAAGAAACCCCACCTCATTCTCCACATATTTAGGAATCACTGTTTCTTGGGGGTTGACAGATTTTAATAGTCTTAAATGTTTATTATCACCCACATATTTGCAACTGCTCGGTGGGACAATTTACTATGGTATTAGATATAAATTTAGGGGTTTCAAGACTATTTTTTTGCAGCTTTAATCTTTCCACTGCTTTCTACAAACCACCTGCTGATGTCTTTATATCAGGCGACCATCAGGGTGATTTACCTCCAGCTCCATTGTGTGTGCACGGATATCTGCTCTCTGCAGGGACATGGTCTGCTGGATCTCTGATGTCATGTCGCGGTAATTCTGGGGCACTCTACCTCTCTGTGCTTGGTGCAAAGGCTATTAGTGTTTCTGTATTGCAGGGAGAGAGGGGTATTTTCTGCACACTGATTGGTTTAATTTGATTGTGTTCACTCTTGCATGCTGCAAGGCTAAATAGGGCGATCCTGTAGCCCTTAAGCGAGGGTGTGCGGATGCCGAATGCAGCCAAGCAATGAAGATAAATCTCCACAGGTGCCATTGTGGAGAAAGTGTAATGACTGTTTCTCACATCGTTGGCTCCTTAATCGTGCTAAAGAGAGTAGCAACCCACGTCATGCTTGTGCTCAAAGCATACTACAGAGCCCAGTTAAACTGTCTTCTGCAGTGCTTTGAAGAGAAGCCTGATAGTCCATTTCCCTGATAGACACCCAGCCACGGAAGCCCATTGGTTATTCTGTTAGTTTTTCACAAGTGTGTGCGAGAGCTGGGAACATGAGTAATGGTTTTGATAATAGCTTCATGAGTGGGGAAAGGGAACATTCCTCTCTAGTGCTTGTCAGAGGCAATCAGAGTCAGCGCCAAAGAGGTGGGAGCAGACGGTAGAGGGAGGAAGCATGAGTCCCTGGTTCTGACAGGGGAAAAGGCAAATTTTGTGAAAAGCAAACACAACAGAGATGGTCCAATTCTATTGAGTCTGAAGCAGATTTTCTTGTGTTTGTTTTTACCATATTTGTTTTTCCTTTTTTTAAGTCATGTTAAAATTTGGGATGTGCATTGAGGGATCAGGCAACCTTTGTTTACACTCCCACCAGGCCTTTTGTACTGTGCATATTTGACCCTCAAATCCAGTTTCATTTTTAGCGTGGGTGCTATATGCTAGCCTGACACACAGATAGACAGTTTAATATATCTACTACAAGATATATTTTTCACTAGTTCATCTGGGCAACCACCCATGCAAAGTTTTCAGGTAGGGAAAACTCTTCAAACACAGATCACAGGTGATTAGACAAATGGTCTTTTAATCACAGTCAGTACTGGCCAATCAGATGACGAAGTGGGCGGGCACTACAGAGGAGAGAGGAGGAAAGTTCATAACACAAGCCTTTCTGTAAACCAAACTCTCTCCCAGACCCATTGGACAAGAAGTAAAAATCTGTATTTCATAGAGAAATGTTTTCACTCTTCTTTTTTTTCCTTTAAATAAAATGAAACATGTTCTAGTTCTGATAAAACTGACTATTTTCTTTATGAACAGCCATCATTTACAGGCCTGCTGTAGCCTTTAGCTGTGCCATGCTCTTTACTTCTGCCTCTTTCTCTGCAAAGGATGTTGATTGAGCTCATAGAACGTAGAAAGAATTTTACGAAGCCACGTGGCATCAGTTATGCATATAGTTGATGCATAGTGGATGCTGCCATACTCTAGATGCCATCTCAGCCAAACTTTAGCATAACCTCACAGAGAGAGGTCTGATTACACATGGGTCTCCTTTTTTAACCCCAGAGGTTGTCAGTTGTTCTAGCTTGAAGCTTTGCAGGATGGATCTGCCTGATTGCAGACATTGGATCAGAAGGATCAGATCCCTAAGTGAACCTGATGTAGACTCTCTCTCTAACTGAGGGAAGGTTAGAGGGCTTTGACCATAAAGACAATATGAAGCACTGAAAGTCAACCAAATGAAAGTCTCCTCATTGCTTTTTGTTGTGCTAATGATGAGACAGTATATACTAAGACATGGTTACATTACTGTGTGTAGGCCAAGTTAGGGCTGGGACGTATATAAAGGCTTTTGAAAGATAAAACAGAAAACAGAGGCTCTTTCTATTGACCATCTCAGATTAGGAGCAGAATGATGTTTTTTTTGTTTGTTTGTTTTTTTTGCTGAGGATCCTGAAACAAGTGACAAAAGATGCTTGAGCATGCCAAATCTTTTCCATCTTTTACATTAGGGAAATATGACTACAGTGCAAAATAGTAAACCACTGCCCCCATTCCCAATGTGATCCTTCCCTTGAGCTACATTGTTTTGTTTTTAACTATTTCAGGAAAAAGTATAGAAACACATGAAATACCAACATCTAGCAAGAAAATATTAAGCTATGGACTTTTGTCCATATCGCCCATCACTAGGCCTAGGTGCCTATTAGGGTCAATTTTAGGATCTAATTATTAATAGGGCTCGGATCATTCAAAAATGCTGCCATAGAATTAAGCTTTTTGAACCTGTTCAGGCTTCTTTAGCCACCCATTTGACAAACATCTTTTACTTAATGCACATAAGAGATATTAATGAATAAAAAATATTGCAACCTGACTGATTATTTTACCACAATGGAGCTTTACTGTTTTTCTTTTTAAGTATTCAGTAAGTACAAGTGTCCCATCATAAAATCATAACCATTTTTGGGACATATTTAAGTCCTTTTATAGGCTCCTATCGTCTGAGTCTTGAATGCGGAGCTTGCCAGTATTGTTCCACACCAGGCACAAGTTTTTTAAAAAGCATAGATATAATTTTTGAGAGAGGTTAAATTAAATCTTTGGTGTTTTAAACTGATTGCTGTTTGAATATTTAAAAATGATTGTCCATTCCTCACTGGTCTCTTAGTCAGGCAACCAAAAGCTCTTGAGCAAATGTATGTAATGTTAATTTTTCCTTATCAGAATGAATCAAGGCATGTTATCTTTGTGGTGTCTCAAAAACACACACAATGCAGCACAACTTTCTTTTCCTCCACCACCTCCACCTCAAAATCATTTTAAGAGAGTGGTCTCTCCAATGTGTCCTTCAAGGGCCTGCCAGCATCAGACCAATGAAAAACCTCACTGCCATCGCTGGTCGGGACATGTACATCCACTGCCGAGTCATCGGCTACCCGTACTACTCCATCAAGTGGTACAAGGACTCCAACCTGCTACCCTACAACCACAGGCAGCGGGCCTTTGAGAACAATGGGACCCTGAAGCTGTTTGATGTGCAGAAGGACGTGGATGAAGGAGAATATACGTGTAACGTGTTGGTGCAGCCTCAACTCTCTACTCACCAGAGTGTCTATGTTACTGTGAAAGGTATGAACCATGTTAATATTTGTCTTCTGTTGCAGCTCATCACTCAAAACTCAGTTCAATCTGTGGCTAATTATGATTTTAGTCAGTCAAATTAGACATCTCATCTGTGTATGTAACTCTTTACATCTTTGTTGAATTGTCACAATACAGAACTCTTAAACTAACTAATACTGAAGCAGTAATGATAGTATGGGGAATATGATTAAAGAACAATTTTAATACAAAACATGACTGAGAATTATCTTAGCAGTTTATTATGTTGCCGGTTCAGTGGGAAGGCTGATAAAGGAAACAATGGATGCTGATTGACTGTCAGTGTCAGTAGAATGTCGTCACAGTGCTTCTATATGCCCTGCATGCTTCTTACAATCCAAACATGATGGCATAGATGTATGTAGGTAACTTAAAAGATGTGGATAGCAACTATATACAAGATCAAAATGATACATTGAAAACCAAAAAGAGTATATACAAGCCTTTAATTTATCCTTACAAGTAATGATTATCATTTCACATAAATATGCAGATTCATTAGCATAAACAGTGATAAACAAACTGAGCTACTGAACCCTGTCCCTGTACAACAACTGCTCTGAGCCCACCTGAAGAAGGTGGCCACAGCACGTTTCCCATCAACCCCTGAAAACACAATCAACCTAGCAACTGGTACAAACATGGACACAAGCATAAATTAGGGCTGAACGATTTGAGAAAATAATCTAATTGTGATATTTTTCCCCAATTTTGCAATTGTAATTTACTCTGCGATTGTTTTAATGTTCCTCATCCTATGCATTCTCAAACAAACATAAGCAGTAGATCGTTTTATAGTATAACCAATATGACTTTAAATCAATCTAAGGATAAAAGATTTGAGAAAAAGTGGAGAAGTGAAGAACAGAAGCAAAATAGGTATGAAATTGTAAAAACTGGGTAAAAAAATGGTACGAAAGCTGAAGAGGCAAAAAAATTAAAAACTGATTAAGGAAAATTGATTATATCATCAAAATTGGGAATTAAGTTTGAAATTAAATTTCAAAAACCATGTAAAAATTCCATTCATGGTCTGACAGTGGCCAAAAAAAAAAAAGACGAATGGGAGCAAGATAGGCATAAAGTTGTAGGGTTAAAAAAGGTTAAAACAGGCATGAAATTGCAAGAAACTACATCGCAATGCCGAAATGTTCAACACATCTTGGGTTAAAAATATTGCACTGTCTGCGATTTGAAAATTGCAACAAGCCATATTGCGATTTAATCTAATTCCAATTAATTGTTCAGCATTAGTATACATATCACACTGTTTTTGTAGTATAAGCAGCAGCAGTAATAATAATAAAAATAATAGTAACACAAAAGCCAGACAAAGCCAATCTAAATGATGGTAAGTACTACAGATATTTACAATGTTATGGATACAACAGAGTCTGTTTCAGTGCAGATCGTCAGATCATCACATGGACAACATCAACTGCTTTAAAAACTTGTTTAGATTTCCAGAGTTGAGTCCAGCTTGTTCAAGAAGGAGAATTAATCCTTTCATCTCTTAAACCTCTACTTCATGCTGTACATAAAACATGAAAGCTCCTATTCTTTTTGCTGGGAGTTTGTTTATATCATAAGACCTCCTGTATTAAACCACAAGTCAGTTAGTTAATAATTTTGCTGTAAGGCTGTAATTGGCTGTAATTGTCTCTGAAACTCCCATTTCGGCATGAAATAAATATTTGTTTAAATAAAAATTAACGTGCTCACACGGAGCCAAGGAATTTCATGACATTCTTTTGACACTCTAGAGTTGTTATCAAAAGATGGAAACTGGCCCAGGGCAATGCAGTTTAAGGAATCACTAAACAATTCCAGGATCCACATCTATATTAGGATCACCAACTAAATCTTATCTCTCCCTCTTTGTACTATAACAAACATCCCCTGAAAATGTCATGAACATTTTTTGTGAAGTTTGTGAAAATATGAGAACTGCTCTGTCTCGCAATGTTCAAAAAAATTTCCAGAGCTGCATTAAAGTTCAGATCACTGACAAAATCGTATCCTTTCTCACTGTCATGACCAGCATTCCTTGGTAAAATCCTGAAAATCCACTGAGAAGCAATTCAGCTATTACAAGATGAAGAAAAGAGACCTGTATTTTTCCTTCAGGAAAATTTGCAGTGTTACCATGGCAAAGAGAAGAGCAATGACAAACAAAAAACGCCCTAAGTATAGAAACAGTATTTGCATTATTATAAAGACAAGAAATATGAAAGTAAAAAACTACATCATAAGAATTATTTACACATTACAATTGCAAAAATGTGGAGAACTGCTCCACCTCACACTGTTAAAAAATCTTTTAAGATTCCTGGACCCACATCTGGACTCAGTTTACTGCCAAAATATTATTGATTCTCCCTTGTGCCATAACCAACATCCTCTGAAAATTTTCATTAAATTTATTCCTAGCATTCAATTTCAATAATTTGTCCCTCTAGCAATGAGAGTGAAGTTAATGTGGCCCTCTTGGTTACCAGAGATGGGCCAAGTAGATATTCATATTGAAAAAATGAATGAAAAAATTCAAATGAATTCAGAGATTTTGGTAAGATTCAGTGTCATGCATTCTTTACATTGGTCTACTATGACGACAGATCATGGTGAGTTGCTGTTGTATAACCCTCATAGCTATTATGAAGATAAACCCTCATTCATTTGAGAGTCACGGTCATCCCGCATACCACCAACAAAAAGTATCTTCCTTGATTTTTACAGGCTGTAATAAATCTCTTTTTTGTGGACACTGAAATAAAATCAGTTTATCAGTTGGTACGCTGACCTCATGTCTTCTCATCTGGCATGAAAAATACATTATAGCATCAGTTCAGTATCTTCTTTGCTTAGTGGCAGAAAACACAGATATGCAGAGCTCTGGTTGTAAGTCACAACCTGTAAAAAAATCCCCAGACTCACATCACTGATAGCAGAGCAGCATCTCCATCATCCAGGCCTGCTTATGCAGGCCTCATCTGAATATGCAGCGGTGCAGAGCTGAGCCTCATGATGATAACCTCAGATGGCTCTCTTCCTTCAATGACGCTGCATAATTTGAAATGTCGGATGGGCAAACACCCCCTCCACCCCTCCCCGTCTCTCTCTCTTCCTCTCTGGCGGGTCTCGACGTGCTAACGAGTGTGCGAGGGGGAAATCACACAGTGTAGACAAAGCTACGCCGCCATTCCGCCTCAACTAATTTGCCTCTCGGCTGCTTAGCATTCCAGCGCTGCCGAGAGGGAATCCCCAGGAGCCTATTATGCCTATTTTGTTGTGAATTAAATAAGCGCTGAAGTGCCGCTTATTCCAATGTTATTTTAAATCATTAATTTTCCAAAGCATCTGGTTCTCACGATGGCTACAGTGTCCCCAGAGAGCAAAGCGAGTAAGAGGGAGAATGTTATATGCATGTTGTTTGAGGGAGAATTCAGCATGCAGAGAGCTAATAAAATATTTCTCTCATTTATGCAAAATCACAGCCTAATGTTTTTATACAGGGAGAGAGGTGATAAAATGAGCGTTGTGATAAAGAGATATGCCGTGGGAGTGCTTTTTAAGTACCCCTACCATGACATATATATTAACCTGCTGTCGTTTTATGTGGAACAGAATGAGGATTGTTGTTTTAGCTGCTGTTGAACCTATGTTACACACACCTACAGTAAAAATTAATATCCACATCTCTTTCCTAGTCCCACCCACCATCCACCCCTTCGAGTTTCCTCGGTTTTCCATCGGCCAGCGAGTCTTCATCCCCTGCGTGGTCATGTCAGGAGACCAGCCTGTCTTCATTACCTGGCAGAAGGATGGCAGACCAATCCCTGCCAGCCTCGGCGTCACTATAGACAACATTGACTTCACCAGCTCCCTGAGAATTTCCAACCTCACACTGATGCACAACGGCAACTACACCTGCATCGCACGCAACCAGGCTGCCGCCGTCGAGCATCAGAGTCAGCTCATTGTCAGAGGTGAGGAGGAGAGGGTTTCATCTTGAAAAGGGGTTGACGTGCCAAGTAAAAATCAAGACTTTCTCAAAACTATTTGATTAAAAAGAGCAAGAGCAATCTCCACGTTGTAAAAATGGAAACAGCCTTTGATGAATTTCCAAAATCTTTCATAAAGGAGCTATAATAATAATGCAATAACCAGCAACTTCAAAGTAAAATGGTAATAATGGAATTCAATACAGGGTTTTTACACTATTTCTTAAATCAAAAGCTTTTTTCCAAAATTTGTTTCAGACCTCAGCTAATAAAAATAAATATAAACACTGTAAAACAATTGTGGAATTATGGGTCAAAGTACAATCATCGCTGTTGTGGTTTACTCTGCTTGTTTTGTAACATGTCAATGCAGATTTTTAGAGTAAGACTGTAAGTTACCTAAATAAATAATTCAGGCTACATGTCATTGAATAGGAAGAAGACATAATTCCCCTAGGAGCAGGAAATGAGAGAGCACATGCATATTGTCACTTATCCATTGCTTCTCTACCTGTTGCTTGCTGCATTAAGAGGTACAGAGCTGTAGCCATTTAGCCAAGCAGCAGCAGAGTGTAAACACAGCTGTGTCAGAGCTCATGCACAAAGTATCACTGGCTTATTATATCACCTTACAAATATCTTGAACAAATACTGAATTGATTTAATTATATGCTTTCTATTGATGAAAAGGACAAGACAACATTAATATGACAAGAATGCGAAGGATTAAACGTCCATGTTGAACCATTTTCCTTTAGCAGTCTAATACTATATCCCTTTAACCAGTTCAATGTCGGGTTGTGAGCATACTAAAGAACTTTAAAGATTATTTCCTTTGTTACTGTTTTTAGGGTGCAAAGCTACAGACTATTGGCTGTAAGTTTTGGTCGACAAGAAATAGAACGGATTGCTTTCTGTCTGTCAGGTATTTTGATGTCCAGTGTAATTTTTTACAAATCCTCAGGTCCACAAGGAAAACCAATCCTGTATTACTGATGTCTTAATAAAAAGTATATAAATAAAGCTGCTTGGACCCTGCTCTCCCAAGTAATTCCAAACCGTATTTACCATCCATGGTTGTTGGCAAGACAATATAATACATTATTGTTCACAAAATAGTTAAATGGATTTTTCAGAGCTTATATCAGCAGCAGGTGGTTGCAAGGTTGACATAAAGTCACTTTGAAATGGGATTGTTTAAAAGTCTGATGTTCTGGCACAACTTCACCAACTTTCAAGGTGCTTGGAGAAAACACTTCAGAAATCAAAAAAGCTCCAGCAACACTCAACAACTTAAGAAGATCGATGTGTTTCGGCTTGTGGCCTTCATCAGGAACAATATTACACTGTTATTACAGATATTAAATTCAATCTTCAGATCTCATTTCAAGCAGCAAGGGTTGCAAGGTTGACTGAAAGTTAATTTTGAAACAGGTTTCTGAATGCGGTGACTACAATTGAAGGGCTGAGCATGCCATCACAGACACCACTAAGCTATGCATTTCTGAAGTCTAAAAGGCCTAAAGATTTTTGCGAGGGCTTCGTATTGAGTGCCCTTTAATGATAGAGAATGCTCCATTTTATTTACAAATATCTAGAGAAGTGGAAGGTCCTCACTTACCTTCTTTAGCGCAGGTAGCTCATGTATTTGATTTCAGGGTTAATCTCTTTACTAAATGTATCAAGCAACATGATTGGCCCATAAATACATTCTGCCACATTGGGGTTGATCTGATTGTCTTTAATTGAGCCACATATTTGTCCCAGAATAAAAAGCTAAAACTGATGATATTTTTATTTGCAGTTCCTCCTAAATTTGTGGTGCAACCAAAGGACCAGGACGGCATCTATGGAAAAGCTGTGATACTGAACTGCTCGGCTCAAGGTTATCCTGTTCCTACAATCCAGTGGGAGTACTCCAAAGGTAAATGCACATCATGTACATATCTATATAAACCATTAAAGCTCACATGTTACATAAGCTCCAACTGTCTGTACTGTCCAGGTTTGGTGGAAGTGTTCTGTACTGTATCGCTCTCTTTTTTTCCTCCGACTATCTGTTGGATTGTTTGTTCTGTTTTTCTGTCCTCCGGTAAACTTAATCTCTGCCTTGGATGGTGCTATTTTTTTTTCTTTTCACAAATGCCAACACAACAAACATAATGTCCACAGCCTTAAGGTTGAATACATAATAACACCCACACCAGGTCCAAACAAGCACAGTGAGACAGAAACAGGAGCAGTTCAAGGAGAAGCTTCAGTTTTTTCCCTCAAAGTAGGAAATAGATGCAAGGTTATGTAATGTAATCCTGGACAGACACATGTACAGTGTGTCTGAAAAGTACAGCAAAGCAGCAACAACTGGGTTAGAAACTGCTGTCAGTTATGATCAGGGTGGTAAGTTTTCATGAATTATTAGTAATTAATTCCATCGCAGGGCAACAACTGCCTTTCTCTGCTCTCACAACAAACAAACAAAGACAAATATTGACGATTTTGCCAAAAAAAAAACCCTCACAGATAGCTTGATTGGCAACAACATTGGCCATCATGGGTCCAAATACAAATAACAGCATAAGATACATCCAAGCAGTCAATGAAAAAGACAGACAAAGCACCAAAGTCTTCACAATAAAGGTGCCTCATAACTTTTTCTTTCTTTTTGTCCATACTTTCCAGTTTGATTTAAGTCAAAATGGCTTGTGTGAAATCTCATGCAGATAATGGTCCAAACCAAACAGCAAAAGTTGGGTACGACTTAAAGAGGTAATCTCGGTAGTCTCTTTGTATGGTTCAGACCTTTGGACCAATGACAGAAAGGTACCTCATGCTAACCCAGAAAAAGGACATGTAGCATAGATTTCTCAAAAATACAATAGCCACGGAAGCATGTGAGAAATCAGGAGACCAAATGTTTAATTGAAATTTGATCTGATGATGTTATCAAAGTGTTGGCGAGGTCCAAGTGAAAAAGTCTGGAGTTTAAGTGACTGTATCAGGCAGGGAGATGGTAGGTTAAGACAACAAAAGAGCTGAACACTCAACAATTAGCCAACTGACACCAAGGCCACAGAGTTTTTAGAAAGAGGTAAAGTAGCTGTGAGTATTTCTTAAAAAAATTCTCTGTCTTTTCAGAGAAGCTAAGTTGGCTGGTCATGACTGTGACAATATGTCAAGTAACACTGCCACTATTTAAAAAAAAATGGGTGCATATTATGCTTGTGCTCAAAATATCGAAATATGCATATTGGGCATACATTCTATCGATATCGATCGAATACAGACACAGTTGTTGTAAACACACAATGTAATTGGGTTGGTTAATTGTAAATACAGGGTAATGTTAAAAACACATGTTCCAAAGTTAACTTAGGTCTACTATCTTTGGGGACCTAAATTATATTCTTAAGTTGAAGGGTTAGGCCTCAGTGTTGGGATACGTATCGTATCATGGGGTTGCTGGAAATACCCAGCCCTAGTGCATGTATAATTGATTATTTTGATTTGGCTACATTTATTTATTTAAGACCCCCAATTTACTTGAACTCTTCCACTTGGGTCAGGATCTAATCCCGGACCTGGAGAGGGCAGTCCTCCCATTACCAGTTGAGGACCATGGACTCAAATTTGGAGGTGCTGATTCTTAGCCCTGCCAGGTTTACATTCAGCTTCATGAGCTAAATGTAGTTTTGGATTCTCCTGCTGGAGGTTCGAGAGCATACACTTCCAGGGGATGGAATCTGTTGACAGTGCTGATCTGCAGCCTGTGAAAATAACTTAAACTAACTTCCTTGCCTGTAACCTTAACGCTCCATGCCTTCTGCAGGTGCTGGGGTCCCTCAGTTCAAACCAATCCCCCTAAATTCAGGCTTCAGGATTGAGGTGTTGGTCAATGGCTCTCTGTTCATCAAACACGTGCTGGAAGAGGACAGTGGCTTCTACCTGTGCCGAGTCAGCAACGACGTGGGAGCCGATGTCAGCAAGTCCATGTACCTCAACGTCAAAAGTAAGTCTATAAACCAATATCCAGTCCACTCACTGTTTCCTGCCCAGGGCTCCAGGTAACATTAAAGTTTGATATACAGAACAAAGGTTAAGATAGCTGAGCTGGACCTGGTTTCATGTGCAACAGTGAGGCCACCAGCAAGATGCCATCATGGTCGCTGGCTCTGTGCTTTCAGCCTGAATGAATCCCACGAAAGCTACACACAAAGCCATCACCACTGAGCACATCTTTTGGAGAAAATACAGCATTTATCTGCCATGTGGCCAAGGATTTAGCTCCTCTCCATTAAGCCTTGAATTCTGCATGCAGGAGGGAGCTGTCATGTGGAAAAGAGGGCTGAGGAGAGAGAGTAATAGGTTTTCCATGTTCGATGTAGCTTTCCCATGTCGTTATTCTGTCATTTCTTATATGCGTTTTTTCTCTGGTTTTAGACCACTCTGTCATAGAAGTTAAAGAAAAAGATACTTTACGTGAGATACAAAAAAATATTTTGTTTACAATGTTTGTTTATTTCCCTCTCATTATCCACCATTAGATGTAATATCTGTGATATATTGAAAATTTTGGAAATACTATAAATTTGAAAAAGAACAAGAGCTAAAGCCCTCATTCAAAATCATAGTAAACACAGCTCTGCATTGAGTTTAACAAGGTTTAATCCAGCATTGATAATGACACAGGGCCACAATTTCCTGTAAAAATGTCTTTCTTTCAGTATTGCAGTGCAAATTTAGACAAAGCGTTTGCTGTTTAAAAATCATACCATTTTTCTCTGAATCAGTCCCTAAAATTGCCACCCAGAGGAGTCAGTGTCCATAAATCATCAATTTATTACACATTTTTATTAGTTTTCTATAAAATGATTTGTTTCTATTAACTGACTCCACTCCTGTCTATGAACATCATTTTTTTTATATTGCATTTTAACCCTTTTAATAACACTTTAAATACACAAAGCTTGCTCTATGTTAGCTGGAAATAGACAGAAATTATTTCCTAAAAATAAAAGCGACAGCAGAATTTTGGGGGGAATTTTACATTCTAGGACATATCATTGATTAACAATGAATGTTTTTCATCTTTTTGTGATTCGCTATCCATACATTTTGACATGTCCAAGTAACAAGCCAAAAAATGTCAAATAATGACATACATTTAATATACCTCATACCGGGCAGCAAATTTATTTTAATATTTTAATAAACTTCAGTCTGTTTAGAATAGAAAGTATGATCAGTTCTCCACTGTTAACTTTTTTAGTGCTGTCCTTCACTGTACACTATGCCCGCTACATTTAAAACAGAAAAAAACTAAAATAATAAATAGTTTACTCAAACAATTTCAGAGATTTATCCTGACCTTAAAAGATTCAGAAGAGATTTTTTTTAGATTTTCATAGTTTGGAAAATTTCATTGATGAACAAAAGTACTGATTTTAATGTATTTGTCCAAAAAGTAGACATGCCAGAATAATGAGCAAAAAAATCCCTGCAAAATAATATCAGTTTCCATTAAAATATCTTTTCATACACATTTTCACACTTGTAACCCTTTTAGCTGTACTTGTATGTTATCATTGTAGTGCCACAGTTTCAAAAATATAAACAGAACTTGTCATCCAAACCTGATAAACACACACATAAGTGCACACTAATTTATCTTTACACACCTAAAGTACTCTCAGAGAACCATGTCTTCAAAAACTGATCATTTTAGTGGCTCTCATACATTATTATGAGCTGCAAAAGCCTCCACGCTGTCACTGGCGGTGGTTAAAAAACAATGCATGTAACATAGAAACATGGGTTACAAACAGGAAATGGTGTAATATTACAAAGATGGTATATGGTAAAATCTTTACCCTGATGATGCATGTTTTTTTGGGCGGGGTTTATGTTGAAATGGCAGTTTGTCCAAAAATCATGCTCAAAACAGATTTTAGTGGGGCAAAAATGTTGACATAGGGTCACCAAAGGGACTTTTTGTTTGCAGAGCATTAAAAACCTTCTATAAATAAATCAGTAAAATTCTAAAAATATATACTTGGTGTGAAACATTAATTCCATAACATAAAAATTTGACAAAAATATCTTCAAAATAAAATTTAAAGTGTCTCTATAAGAACACAGTGCATCTTTAGAGTTGCTCTTGAACTCATGCAGCTGTCACACCATTGTATTCATCGCTTACGGTTTTTGAAGGCAAATCAAACCTCCAAAAGAAGGAAACTGCGCTCTTAAAGTTAATAAAACACTCAATAATCCATGAGAGTCTGATACATGATTTAATTCACCCTAGCTCCCCAGAAAGAGAGCCGCTAAAAGCAGGGATTTCACAGTCTGCACATTTCCTCTGATGCACCAACAACATGGCATCACAAATAATGTATATCAGAATTCAACAGAAGCGCAGCAGCCTGTGAGTTGGGGCTCTTGGTAGTGATTATGGATTTGCATGTTTGTGTGTCTGCAGAGTCTGGGTGCTCATTTTGATCAGTCACTGCTGGACGTGGCTTATGCCCCCGTGGTTCTTATCAAGCCTGAGCAGAGCGCTCCCTGCTGAGTGTCTCAGTGTCTGTGAGTCGAAGCCAAATAGGCTACGGCTCTGTCGTGACCCGTCCTGTCTGCACGCAGACTAACACGCCTCCTCACAGGCCACATGCATGTGGAAGCACACCAGGCCATCATGTCTTTCCAGGGTCTTTCTCTATGAATTATCTTTGGAGAGTTTGAGGTTAATGATGGGAGGTTCTAATAGTACCTTATACCTCCTGAACCAGATGGCTCCAAATGACCTCCAAACCAAATGAATTACTCCTGGTGCTAACACCAAACATGAAAAAAGAAACTAATGGAAACACCAGAAAAGGGCAGAAGGAAAGATCTTACAAATGTCTTAATAAGAGAGCATGGGACTCATAGCCATGGTAAGAAGCACCTATTGGGACAAGCACTCACCCGCTTTGGTTGAGCTGTACCTCTTTCTGCCAAGAAACTAAGAAGAAGGATTTTAACCATTCAGTGGTCATGATATTGCTTATCATGAGGCTGCATCCTAAAAGTCATTAAAGGGATCCTTGATTTGCAAAAGAAACTCACAGTGTGGATGAGGTATATGGCTATTATTGAAGATTACTTCTATTTATTTGTTTTAGATGCAGTTAATTGTGTTGCTGCAGTGCTTCAATATTCATAAAGTACTTAACAATGACTGATAAGGAGCCAAACATCAAAGTAAAATGCATGGAAGTAGAGCCAGGGCGAGGTGCTACTTCTCATTTATTCCAAATCAAGCTGTGGTTCTACCTGTAACTGATACTCAAACTAGGGCTGTGTCAACTCTTGATTTTTCAGAAATGTCACTTTATGTTTTTGCTTTCTGCATTGACACATTTAGTCTAATAAGATTAAAGTTATTTTTCAAAAACTCCAATGCTCGCCATGTTGCACAGGAAAGATGTAACCTTCACATAGGAGGTTACATTATTACATCTGTCTGTTTGTTTGTTTGTTTCGGTGTTAGCAGCATAACTCAAAAAGTTATGGTCAGATTTCAATGAAATTTTTAGGAAATGTCTGGATTGGGACAAGGAACAAGTGATTAGATTTTGGGAGTGATCCAGATCGTCAGGAATTTTAAAGGATTCTTTAACATTGTGAGATAGGACCATTTTCGGCATTTGTGCATATTTGTGTGTTTTCATGGTCAAGCAATCTAAATATTTAGATGAAATAAAGGTTGGACAAATATTTATGGTGAAAATCACAATATTGGTGAGGACTGTGGCACTGGCAGAGTTCTGTGCTCTCTGTGTGCTTTTCTTGTTAGTCATGCATTTTGCATAACTAATCAGGATGTTTTGTTTTTATATGGCTAATATAATGCGCACATGCACTGTGGAAAAGCCAGTGAGGCCCCCTAATTGAAGCTGACCTAATTGAAGGACTCACATCAAGCAATGATGCTGTTGCTTTTGGTCTATATCCTCTTTCTTTGTGTAATCTTACATTGTAATGCAAGATAGCACAGACTGCAAGATGACAAACTACAGGTGGAAGGCCCTCATTGAAAGGCCTTTTTGAGATTTCTAATCATTAAACAACTGTTTATAAAGAGGTTTCAAATGAAGATGAGTAAATGTACCATAAAGAGGCACACATGATCTGTTTCTACCATTTTCAGACAATCTTAGCAGTGGGAGTCCTCACAAAGAGCCCATTTTATGTTTCTGTGAATTTGATATGCCATTCTGTTTTTCCAAGTGAAAGTGAACAAAACAAAAAAAAAACTGCTGCATCACGACATCTCCCTCAATGTAGCACCAGCAGCCTCCTAAAATGCGTCTTTCTTTTGACCATCCTGAATACACGGACAACTGTGACATCCTACCAGTGTTTATTGTCATTTAAAAACATAGGCTCACAGAAGCAAGGGAGTGTAGGCTTTAGAATGACTGCAGAGCTGTTAACAGTGTGGCACCGAGCAGCACTGATCGGACCAATCACCACAGAATTGACCTGTAAACAAATCAAAGTTGGCTAAAATCAGTTGTGTAAGGAAGCTCTAACAGAGTGTCTCAGGCACAGTCTGTAAATGAAACTTGGATTTTTTTTCAACATTAGTGACAGTGAACATACCCTAGCAGCCTTACAACTGAAAATATAAACTTATTAGTGCAATATATGATTGTTTTAAAGTCTGGAACCAGTCGTCATTAGTGTTACTGTCAATTTAACTGTAATCTTAAAAACTCAAGTGCTGGTACAAATGTTAACCCTGAATAAATGGCTCAAGAATTAAGTTTGCTGCATTTTAACTCATCATTGACTATAATATAGGAGCTTTCAAGACCTAACCCTGTCTAAATGTTCAGTAAAATTTTATATTACTAGCAGCTCTTCCTGAATCACTACTGATGAGAAGATTTTATGCTGTTAATAAAGACAAATATATCAGTGTCTTAGAGGTATAATAAGAAAATATGCATAAATCATTATTTATTGTGGTTTGAGATAACTTTTAGATAAGCTTTAGTCTTGCATATATCCAGGCTACCATTCAAGCAAACATTATCTGCTGTGTGTGGGATTATTTATCTTTATCTTTCTCGTCTCATGGGTGTCGTGTGTGTGTTTGTGTCCTTGTGTGTGCCTATGATTGTGAGTGTGTGTCCCTCAGGTGCTCCTGAAGTGTCAGGCTGTTGTTGTGATTGCAGTGCTGTCCTGATTTGTGACGCTGTGCTCTGTAGTAACCCGATTCCCCCTACGAGCCCGGGGAGCCACACCTCATTTTTTCCTTAGTGTGTGTGCGCGCACTAACAACGAGCCCATTAACCCTTGAATCTCCGTATTTAGCCCAGTACAGTTCAGTTTTGAGTCTGCATTGTATCTTTGGGAAACATTGTCATCTGTGATGTTGCATACTCTCAGTGCCGTTTTCATGTTGTTTATTAAGGCCAGTCTCCACCACTCGAGCACTGGCAGCTACTTAAGAGGCTTAGGAGCCAATTAGGGAGGCACACAAGCTGACGCACGCTGAAGTGCTCACGTGATGGATAGCATGATCTTGCCTGTGTATTATTGGCTGTCTGAGTGCAGCTTGATGTATCAGTAAACAAACAACAGAAAATCAATAGACTTAATCAGAAACCCTGAGATGTATTGTAGGGACACATGTATGCTATCAGATCATAGATGAAGCACAGGTGAGCAAACAAAGATGAGCATTTGCACACAAAGGTGTGCAGTCGTTGATGCAAGGACAGAATGTAAAGGCGTGGATCTTGTGCAGCAGAGCAGCCATTACAAAAGAGTAATGGGCTGGGAGGCTAATGCAGTGCTTCAGATAGATCCCACTCTGCAAGGCCATTGTGGTGGACTCCCTGGGAAAATGAATTGCAGCTATTGTGATGTCCTAGCTTGGCACTTTCATTGTTATGAGTGTCTGTGCATAGGCTAATGTCTCGTCATAATACACCATGCATCATCCTGCACGAGCGCCACGGCTGCATTAACAGGAGGCAGAAATTGCCTTCACCAAGTCCTGTATGGGTGAGAGCGAGTAGATGCACTTGTGTTTATGTTTATTTTCATGGTTATAATCAGTTTTTGTTGTGTCATGACACCAGCTTCAGAAGAACAGTTTTCATGTAATTTCCAGTCAAGCATCCCTACCTCCAAAACAGATGCAATTCAGTCAATTCATTACCAATCCACAGCGGATGCTATCAGAGTCAGTCAACAGCCACTCAATGTTTATCAGGGCCAATTAAGACCAATCAGGCCTATTAGACATCATAATGTCGGCAGACGCAGCGATGAGGGCCGAGCACTTAATGAGGCTTCACTGAACAGAAGTGGTAAACGGTCTTGTGGTCACTGAGCAGCACAACGTCCTTCACACGACCAGAGAGAGTCCTCTCCTCCTCTGATCTTTATTTCTTTCATCTTATTTACTCATCTGCATCCAAGTCCCCCCTCCCTCACCCCCTCCACTGCACAGCCCAGTCTGCAGGCATACATTTGGTATCATGCTCCATGTCCAAGCCAATTGTGCAGCTAAGGGAATTATTTCAGTACATTGCATGCAGGCGGCCAGTGAACCAGTCATCTTTGTGCTTTCGCCACAGAGCGCCCTTCCCTTCCCCCGCACCCACGCCGTCTCCCCTCCCCAGTGCCCACTTACAGTGTGCCTGCAGGGCAGGGAGCTATACACAGTTCTACTCGCCCTCTCCTGTCTGGCCCCCATTGAGCAGGGGCACCCTGTGGGTAACACTGAGCAGCCAGGCAACCACAGACAGGGCGTTGTATCGACAGGCATCACAGTGCTGTAACATGGGTAATAGACCAAGAAAGGTTTATATCAAAATACAAGATTTTCAGCAGAAAATAGTTAAAAAAATGACAGAAATGTGTTCAAACACCGCAGGCCATAATTTTGAAAATGTTCCATCAGTATTATTAGGTTGACGATTTTTTGTGCCAGCTGATATGCTGATATTTCCAACTCATTTTAGCAGATACAAACATAGACCTTTGCACATTAACACCAAATCTCTTCTGTGTTTGTACTGACCCATTCCTGTCAATGAGACTGATCATTTGTGATAGTTAGAAATGTGAATTAAACAGTATTTGATTCTATAATAATAAAATTTAATTTTATTATCGATAATCCTATTGTGGTTAATAAATGTGGACAATAGTTTGCACAGTCTCTTGCTGATATAGGCAAGATTAATGGCCTTTGACTGATTTACACCCACAGATCACTTTGTAAGGCTCATCTGTTCAGCTGCTCATTCACACACCTTTACATGGTCCAGATGACCAAGCATCATAATGGACTAAAAAGGGGATTTAAGTGACTTGAAAATAGCATGGTTGTTGGAACAAGATTGGCTATAACATGTTACAGTTAGCATCACTGCTAAATTGCATCAGTGGTCCCTTAACAGGATACATACATCAACAATTCATACAGAAGACGACGTGCTTCTCCTGTCAGCTAAGATTAGGAAGCTTAGGCTATAATTCACATGGGCTTACCAAACTTGGGCAGTTAATTTTTGCTGCCACATTCAGATGCTAGCAAACTGTGTTGACAGCTTAATGTAAATTGTTGGAGTAAACTCTATTATGCATTACCAAAAGCAAAAAAAGTAACATATATGGCTGAGACTGGCCTAAATTCTGTGTCAAACAACTGATTTGAAACTAGCAAATTGCATTTGATTGTTTTTAAATAATTAAATTACAATTCTAATGACTTTTTTCCCATCTAACCGTGATGGCAATCTTAATGTGGTCATTTTGGTAACCAATGTTATGCCTGCTCAAACTACGGCAGGAATGGGAAACTTTGGCTACCATGGATGACCATTGAAGTTTGTCCTCATTTCCAGAGGCCAAAATAATTAAAATGTGCTTAGTTTTGTGATTACACTTGTAAAGGAACATAAAAGTAACAACAAATGCCCTGTCATTTGGAGTTATTGTACCAACATTTATAGAGTTAAATGCAAATACTACACTTAATTTGATAAGGCAACATAATTAAAGCCAATTTTAGCCACTTTTTCATGATAAATTATGGAGGATTTAATGGCTGTCACAAACATTTTGTTCACATTTCTATCCTTACCTTGCATTTAGCAATGTTATAAAAGGACTTTGACAGCAATAATTGTTTGTCTCCTTGGACTTGTTGCATTTTAGAAGTCACTCTGCCTAGTTTGTCATATTTTCTTTATATTTACTAAACACTATTTTTAATATGTTTAAAATATGCTGGTGTGCCACATTGAGGAAGTTGGACCCTGGGCCAAAGGTTACCCGCTCTTGATCTACAGCATCACTTTTGTAGCGTTTTGCTTGTGTTTTCACTTAATGAAATGAATGGGGATGTTAATCTTCTAAACTGATCATACTCAGTACAGTTAACTGTGTGTATAGCAGTAGGGATTTTAGTAACAGCAGCTGTATAAGAAAATAAAATATGCTGTCAAAAATTATTGCCAAGTTGGATCATTACACATTATTAAATAGAGAGCTTGAAAATGTTATAATAATTCAACTAAAAACAAAGAAAATGACATCAAGTTAACTCTGACTGTTAAATCTCACATCGCCTAATTTGTAGACTAAATCATCCTCATTATCAGCCCCTTTCTGTCTCGGAAAATGTCCTCATATTTTCTGTTCTTTGGTTAATAACCATGAATCTGGATTAAATGATGACTCTAAAATAATTTGAACCTTTTCTCCTCACATCCCATTGAACCCTCTGAGGTGATTCTCTTTCTTTTTCTGACCACACATGAATAACCTCACACAGCAGCAGCCTCTCTCATATAATTATCTGTTATTAAAACTCCCCTGAATTCCTCCTCAGCTCCTTATTTCCACTACCACTAACACCACCAGGAGGAACATTCACCTATTCCAAATCTTTATGTTTGCCCTGCATTGCGACATTCAGGCCATGATTGCGTAAAATCATCATCATTGTCACTGTTGGACTCTGGAAAATCAATGACAGGTCCGTTTTCTATTCCTGGATGCTGGAAATGGTCCTTTTTTTTACCAAGTGTAGAGGCTGAGAGAGAGAGAGAGAGAGAGAGAGAGGGGGAAGAGAGACTGTCCGATGCTGGTTGGCATGGTAACCTGGCCAGGTGAAAGGGAGCCTGGGAGATGGGAGGGAGGGATGGGGGCTTTTGTCTCACGGGAGCAGCCTATCAGCAGCCAGCCTATCCCCCACAATCCCCTGCAGGCTTTAGCGTATCATCACTGCCCTCTGGGTTGCTGTGGAGGAACAGGGCTCTCCTCACCTCAACATAAAAGACACTGCGAGCTGCAGTAAACACACAACATACAACATTATTAATCTGGTTTTTAGTAGACCTTTGACTCAGGTTTGTGCTCTTACAAACCACATATTTGACACAAAACATTCAACATGTTTTGGGTGGAACACAAGAACAAACATCTTTTTTCATGGTTATCATTTTAATTCATCCACATAGACACTACCTGACCATTCATACTGAACAGTATATCCCACTAGACTAGTCCACTTGGGCAGCACCTCATAGAAAGTGTAAGAGGCTAGGCAGTACCTTTCGAAAGCATATCCAGCAGGTGATAGGATGATTGTTCTGTCCGTCGCACTCATTACAGGCAGGCAAATCAGATAATGTAGATCGGGCAGCTACTTACCGCACTGTGAAGTATAAACCATAAGCTACTTGGTAGACCATATGTCACAAGCAGAGTGAAAATATCCTATCAGGAAATGCTTTCAGTGTCCTAATTTGTTTTTCATTTTGTAAAGAACTGCAGTCTAGATCTGATAAAAGTGCTTCTGAAGTGGTTAGCATCCAAGCTAGCCTCTGTACGAGCAGTCATAACTCGTACCGCCCACCTCATGCTGCTTTCATGGATGCTGATTGGGCCGTGCTGCGTTGGGCTGGGCACACTGGTTCTAGATTGGAGCTTTGCAAGATGCATCTGCCTGAATCAGACAGATCCAGCTGCACTGCAAGGCTACATAAGCTCAAAGACCCTATCTAAGTTTTATATTTTTAAACTGTCAGTAAGTGTGTCAGCCCATCAATTCTTGTGAACAGAACACCTCGGAAACACTTAAAGGTATTTTGCACTAATGATCACTCTGATACAAGGATGAATTTATTAGATTTTAGAGGTCTTAGGACAAAGGACATGGCCATGGAAGCTTCTGGTCTTTCTTTTCTTGTGAAAGGATATTTTGAGTGGGTCAAGATGGATGAAGGGGTTAAGCCTGATCTGTTCCAGAGACTCAGATTGTGATTGGACATTTCTATTAACTTGATGGAAAACTGTCCTGTTTCGGCAGTTGCGTCTTTACAAGTTCACATCTTTACTGCCAAGGACATGGGCTTAAACCTTTATGATTTGATTTTTATTACCTCCATAAGAAGGTTATGCTTTTGCAAATGGATGGATGAATGAATGGCTGGATGGATGTTTGTTTGAGAGAAAAATGTTGGAATGGTGTTTGATGGCATTTTTAGAAAATGTTGATCATGACACAAGGAAGAAATAATCCCATTCTGGATGTGGATCTATGAATTTTCTCAAGGGTTTCTAAGCAGTGCAAGATGATGCAATTTTCAACTTTTTTGACAATAACTCAACAATGTTGGAAATGCTGTGGTGGAGGTTTTTGGGGGGTTTTATGCCAAATTTCACCAATTGTCTTCTTGGACAGAAAGATGAACTGATTAGATTTTGAAGCTCAAAGGTCACTAGATGTCGTGTTCACCCTTTTAGATGAATCCAGTTGGCCAGTTCTTTTGTTAATTTATTTATTGCTGTTTCATTGTCTTTGTCGATGTGTTTTTGATCTGTTATGTTTCTTTCATTTGACACTGGCTTTAAACTTCAAGTGATCATAGTTTTCTTAACTTGGATCCATAAATTCAATTTCGAATGCAGTATAAGTTATCTAAAATAATTAAAGTGTACAAGACCTTCAAGTTTTTGCAAACTGAGTACCTCTAATTAGCATGCATTCTCTCTTAGATGTCTCTTAACACTTTGAGGTCCATACTCCACTCATACCCAGGCTTCACCATCATTTATAAATGATTCTGCACTCTTTCTAGTCTGTGCCCTGCTCTGGACTGGGTTACCCCAGGCCATTGAGTTTGAACTACTGATGCAACAGTGATTGGTCTATTGTTAGGACTGGGAAGTCAGCCATCTCAACCAGCTACTGGCGTTGTTTATAAGAGGGGAAGGAGATGTCTCTATGATGCAGACTCTGTTGTCTTGTACATAGAGATAGTTTGTCATGTGAAGGAGACATCTGAAACACCAAACTTCAAATAAAACACAATAATGGGCCACATTTTTACACCAAGGTAGAAGCAGTTTCCACTAAAAGTTTAAATCCTTTTCATAGAAGTTCAGTGATGTATTAAAGCTGCACCAAAAAATGGAAAACACTTCATTAAATGAGCTGTAAAGCTGTTTTAATTCTTCTGCTGCATTTTACAGCCCATGAAAGAAATATAAAGTCTGGAAGGGTTACAAATAGGGCACACACCAGATCTTCCTGATGCTATACCACTTTGCAACATTTTTTTTAATTCCTCATCATATCTTACTAAATACTCTCCATGGACAAACATTATCTTCAGCATCAGTGTGTTTATTGAGGCAGTTGATGATTGCATTTGTAATAGCCAGTTACTTTCACAGGAGTTTACTGATAGGATGAAGGTGAATCAGTGAATCACATCTGCTGTGTAACATAACATGAAAGATAGGATTGACTTTTCATGCCATGTAGTTAAGCTCTGAGGGTCTGTGGTGTGTTTCTGTGTGTTTTCTGTGTGATGTGAGGTGCAAATGAGCTATCAGGGGAAATGATGCCTAATGAGACGGGGACTCCCTCTCACCCCCTCCTTCTGTCTCGTCCTTTCTTTGCCCCTCCTTGCACTCGTGTTCCCATCATTCCACTGGATATTAAAGAAATACATCAGCACAACAATCACAGAGCCACAGTGTGAGCCTGAGGGCGGGCTCAGCTGCACTCACAAACACACACGTTTGAACAAACACGCACTTACAAAGACACCAGCTGATTCTTTCACAAACACACTCAGACACAGACGCACAAATTACATGTGCCTCATCTCGGGGGCCTCCTCATGTTACACTCTTTGATGAGTATTTGTTTGGGTTTGTGTGTCTACCCGTGTTGGCACTGATCTGAAATCAAGATGTTTATGTTGTATGACAAATTAAGTCTGATTTGCTCAACATGTGAACTGTAGATTTATTGTGTGGCTCATATTTCAGTGTCATACTTACAAATTTAGCCAGAAAATGACATGTTACTACGTAAAGATGTAAAAAATAGGCACGGTTTAGTGCTATTGACAGGGGAGACAGTGAACAAAGTGTAATGAAACTTTAGTTAAATTTTCTTATCATATTAAAATAGAGGTTCATAATAGGAAAGGATGCTTCACTTAAAAAATCACGCATGTAAATCTGTAAATGTGTCTTAAACCTGATACATCTGATAATAAAGTGTGCCATTAGTCATCAGTATTAATTACAGCTTTTTGTGTCACAAGTGCAAGTTTCTATTTCTGTTTGCTTAAATGTACTAGGTCTTCTAGATTTTGTTTTTATTTCACAAATATGTATATTTTCTTGAGTCTGGGACTACCTCCCTAAAGTGTGTTGAGTCTGTCAGTATGAACCGCCAAATTATTGCCTAAATTACAAGATAAAAGCTTGTCTAACATTGAGGGAGAGCCTCAGCTTTGAGATGAAAGAAACTCAAGATAATCCCCTCACCAAACCAGTGGAAACCTCATTTGGTTGACTCTAATTAGCCCTCATTAGCATCATTGACTGCTTTCTTTCCCAGACTCATGACTGCATGGAAACAGTTTTTTCAAATGCATTCACCAGACTCTTTATCATTACCCCCTGATTCTACTAGGTTAAACCCCATTTGCCTAAATTCTTCATTGCATACACCGCAGGGTGCTGGGAACATTCTTTAAAGATTTTGGTCTGTATTGACATGCTAGCATCATACTGCAGGTTTGTCTTCGAACCTCTCATTCATCACATCCCAAAGATGCTCAATTGAACCATCTTTTTCTGACTGTGAAAATCATATAGAGAACTCATGTCCTCAAAAAAACCTAAAAAACGAAAAAACAGTTAATGTTTAAATGTGATGTTTGAACAATGATTTGAACTTTGTGACATGGGATATGAGCTTTCTGGAAGTAGCCATAAGGAGATAGGTACTTTGTGGTCATAAAAGATAAGTATTGTTGGCAACAATATTCAAGTAGACTAGCATTTCAACAATGCTTAATTGGTACCAAGATGTGGGAAACAAATATTCCCCCACACCACTATACCACAAGCATAAGCCTTGATAACAGGCAAGATGAATCCACGCTTTCTGACTGTACCACCTGAATATCACAGTAGAAAGATTTACCAGAGCTGGAAACATTTTCAACTGTCCAGTTTGTGTGAGCATGTGTGAATTGTAGCCTCAGTTTCTTGTTTGTAGATGATAGGAGTGGCACCTGGTGTGTTCTCCTGCTTCATGATGTGACATGTTTGCTAAAAATAGTCCTCTGCACTTTTTAAATTTAATGCTAAAGCAACTGGATGAATTTTGCTGAAGATTTCAGAAGATGTTGGCAAAGGCCCAACTTAAAATTGATTTGATTTTGGTGGTGATCCAGATAACCATCATTAGCAAACAATAGCTTTTTCCTCAATAATTGCTGGGTGCGTGTTTTCAGGGTCAAGGAATCATATTATGATGGTAACTGTATGATAGAACTATTGCTTATAGATGTAACAGCAATATGTGAGCCACCCTGGTGAAGGCTAGCGCTCTCAGAGTGCTTTCTAGTGGAATTTATTGTCTTTTAAGACCATTCTCTATTAAGTTTAGGGACGGTTGTAAATGAAAACTTCGATGGAGAAGTAGTTTGTGAAATACTTAGCACAACAATCAAGCCTTATTCAAAGTAGGGCTGGGTGATATGACCTAGAAATATTTTCCACAACACTCGATTTACGATTTAGTAGATGTTTCCCTCCCTAAAAGAAACAAAACTCCCAGTGACATAAAAATGAAACAAATCAAGTTTTGCCTTTATGTTGTTTAAACGTTTCCCTCTTAAAGTCAAAGTCTAGGTCTTAAAAGGTTGATTATGTAGTACAAACGTAGGCAGGTTTGTCTACATAAACATTAAAAGGCTGAGGTATTTTTACAGTATTAGCATGAAACTCTCTAATCAATATTTAATCTACTTAAATACCAAATACAAGCCTATAAAAGTGCTTGTGCAAACCCTACAAGGCCGACCATCATTAAAATTGTACCTTTTTTCAAAAACTGCAACTACTTACAATTGGACTAAGGCAAGAAAAAAAATCTTGATTTTTAGTTTTTTTTAATCTTCTGCCGAAAATAATTCGAATTAATCGATTTAATCGTTTTTTTGCCCAGCTCTAATCCAAAGTCATTAAACTTACCTAAATTCTACATTCTGATGCATGCATTAGGTGGTCTTGATCTATATACATGCCTTGATGCACTGGGTTGCTGCCATGCCGTTTGGTTGATTAGCT
The DNA here is from genome assembly GCA_036419115.1 of Scarus forsteni. Lineage (NCBI taxonomy): Eukaryota > Metazoa > Chordata > Actinopteri > Labriformes > Labridae > Scarus > Scarus forsteni. The sequence continues at coordinate 28,061,805 of JAZDUH010000130.1, read as the reverse complement.
ATTTGCATTAATTTAACAGTTGTACCTGATAAAGTGGCCACTGAAGTTACATCTCTTTGACTTAATTTAATGCCTAAATTAAGACATATTTCAAATGTTATCCATCCTTATTAACTTTCTTTAATCATTACCTCAAGTATTGTTTGTTTTGCAGCCCATGTTCAGTGTTTTTTTCTAACCAGTACACAACACTTTACAGGTCCCTCAGCAGGCAGATCTGTGTCAGTAGCTTCAGCGCCTGTGTTTCTGTCACATCACAGGGGCTTCCTCTCTGCAGGGTGTCAAAAGCACCGTCCTGCACCACCTCGGAGACACTTACACTGCAAAATGAAAGGAGCTGTGCGCCAAAACGATAACATTTTAAATAAAGCCAGAGCAGTTAGTTCCTCCCTCTCTTTTCTAAATGTGCCTAACAAAAAATTCATACTTGTCATGCAAAATAAATCAGCGTTTTATTCCACAGCCGAGCCCCAAATGGCTGCTGAGTGAATAAGAGATGAGGCTTAAATGTTCGCAACCTCCTGCCTGACACTTCCCATCACATCACCCGGCTCAGGCTGTGTGTGTGTGTTAGGGAGAGAGGGAGCACACAGGAGGCAGAGCTGGAGTGTGTTTTCATGGGTGTGAGTGTGTGAGGGAGCATCAGGGAGCAGAGGGTTGTTATACACTCTGCTGTAGGTGTAATGAGGCATGTATGTCGTTAGTATGTGTGGTGTTTGTGTCCTCAGAGTGTTGTTGGATTGTCACTGCAGCACTAAGGACCCTCTGATACAAGATATACACCAAGGCTGTGACACATATTAAAGAGATCTGATTTAGCTGCAGCACCTTAAATACTCTGAAGTATGGAAGCCCTGAGAAGACATAATCCGTACATTGTGAATCTCTTCGTTTGTATGCTATGATATCATTAAATATGCATTTTATTTTGACACTTTGTAGTGCAACATCACTGATTTCCAGGCAAAGTAAGTTACTTTGCAAACACTTAATTAAAGTTAAAAGATGGCATAGTTACAACATAATAAATGAGTGAATAAATGCTAGAAAGCCACAAGTTAAGATGTAAATATTGGGTAACTTGTCATCGAATTGAAAGGTTAAAAAATGTTATTGAGTAGAATGGCCATTTACTTAAACTGTATGTGATTCCAGGAGAATGAGTCAGTAACTGTTTTGAATGAGTGAAAAGATTAAGAATTAATTGCAAGTTAATCATTAGTCCACATGCAGATTGAGAGCCTTGTTATACCTAAAGGTTCATAATTGTTCCAATATACATACAATAAAAATCAACCTGTGGAATCTACTTAGTAAAACTTAGTTTGACTGTTCAGAACTAAATTTTTCGAGTAGATCAAACCTGAATTTAACAGCTACAGTGAACTGAAATAAGTTTGGTAAAATCTACCCAACTATAAAAAAATATCTAATATACAGCCAGTACTTTTAATGTTTGATTGCAGCATATTCTGATAAGGGATATTAACTGATCAACCAAAATCTTGTTTTAATAAGATATAGATTTTTTAAAAAAAGTGTGTACAAAAGTAGAGCATCACAACTAGTTACCTTCCCTTAGACATGTAGACTAATAGCTTGCTAAGTTACTGCTAGCCAATGTTAAGCGCTAGCATGCTAATGATTCTAGTTATAGGCTTATTTATATTCTACGCAACTTCTTAGCATAATCTACAACATAACTTGCACAAATGATAAACCACAGCCATTTGCCCTCAATTTTAACTACCTTTAATGGCTGCTTGAGGGACTTTGCGCTGTATCAAGGAAATTCATTTTTTTTTAACATTTTCATTCATCATATCAAACATAATTGGATAAAAATAATTCCTTCATCCTTGATGACAGATCTCACACACAGTTGTAACACTGGCTTTGACAAAGGACAAACACTGGCGCACACACTTTTTTGGGATAGACTTTGAGATCTTTTCGAGTAGTATCCTAGTGAGTTTATAAAAATACATAATATGGATAAATCTTACCCAAATCTTACCCATGTAGAGGAAGGGACTGGCTGTGTCCTCAGTCCCTTCCTCTACACCCTGTACACCAATGACTGCATAAGCCCCTCACATGTCACCACATACTTCAAATATTCTGATGACACAGCAATCATGGCACTTCTCAATAATCAGCATTCCATCACCGTTTATCAGAGCTCAGTCATCCACTTCACACCATGGTGCATAAACAACCATCTTTACATTAACTCTGACAAAACAAAGGAAATGGTCTTCAACCCACCTACTCCCAGTCTGAAGCATATTTCCATCAACAATGACACAATAGAACAGGTAGACTCATTTAAATATCTTGGAATCACTTTGGACAATAACTTCACCTTTGAACACCATGTCATTGACATTCACAAACGCTCACAACAAAGGCTTCATGTTCTTCGGACACTCAGTTCTCTCCATGTCGCTCCACATCTTCTGCTGCTGTTGTACAAGGGTATCATTCAGTCCATTCTGTTGTATTGTTCATCCTGTTTTTACACCATGCTGTCAGTCTCTAGTAGAAATAAGCTCCTCAAAATAACCCACACAGCATCCAAAGTCATCCGTTTGCCCACACATAATATTTCAGAACTGAAAGACAGAGCAATAGCCCGGCTTGCCAAGTCAATAGTCTCGGACACTGAGCATCCTCTCCATCACTTCTTCCAGCTCCTTCCCTTTGGGCGCAGGTATAGGACTCTTAAATACAGAAGGGCCCATTTTAAGAGGAGTTTTGTTCCATCTGCTCTTGCTGTACTGAACAATCTACCTTCTTGACTTAACCTACTTGCCAGACAATGACAATGTTAAGTGCTGTCTTGCTCTGTATTTGTTTGTGATTGTCCATTGTTCTGTTCATGTTCTGTGTGATGGTGTGCTTTGGCAACATGATATGGAAGGCCGTGGAAACAAATTTCCCTTTTCTGGGACAGTAAAGGTTCATCTATCATCTATTATAGAAAAAATAGTACTTACTTGTTTCCCTTTAGTAATATTAACAAAAAAATCATATATTATATTTTTATTATACATATTTTTATTTTTTATTACCTACAAAAATCTATTCCTTATGGTGTTGATACAGATGCAACCACTTTAATTTTCCCCACTTGCCTTGACTTCACTTTGTCCCTGACTGGAACTTGCTGGGACCTGACCACCATTGTGGCTGTTATGGCATCCCTGGTGATGATTGAAAAAACACTTAGGTCCCATCTACACGACAACAAAAACAACTGAAAATTGAGAGTTTTTGTTGCGTTTGCACCTCCTGTTTACACGAGAACTGTGCCTGGAGTGCCCTGAAGCCAGGGTATAGACTGAAAAGTTTTAAAAATGTTTTCGTATGCATCCAACGTAAGCAAGAATGAGCATTTTCCCTGGAAATGCTGACATGCAGCACATGTGCAGTCCTCTTTCTGATAAAGGTTGAGAGTCCGTCCCAGGAGCAACAACAGCATTGGATGTTTACCGAGCAACATGTGTGCTGTTAACTGTGCTTTTGTTATCTCATATATATATGAGAGAGAGAGAGATCATTAAATATCCCTGTTAATGAGGACTCTAATAAACCATTAGCCAAGAAGTAGATTACCAATAAGTCCCTGTCAAATTCTATGTATTAACTTGAGAAACTTGGTAGTTGATCTAAATTGTTGCTTAACAACGAAAAGCTAAATAGAATAGAATAGAATGTAAATATCCTACATAGCTGTGTGTGTCTGTGGTGTGTAAATGAGTTTGAAAGAATAACTGATACTGATGGATAACTGGCATTTAAACTTATTGAGTGGAAACAAGCTTGAAAGGGTGTTAACATGCCGGTGTGACAAGCAGACTAGAAAAGTGCTTCATGGGCCTTTGTCCATTTATCATCCACATCTTTCCCATGACTTCACCTGTTGAAACTGGTACCAATGTTTATTAAACCCTTTAGCCATGTCGACCCCAGAATGTGGCAAAGTAAACCCATGTCTGCAAAAGCCCTATTACAGCTACTTTTGATTCTGTATGTTCTTGTACAGACTTTTTCCACAGAAGTTATATTTGTTATGATGAAGAGGTCCAGCAAATTGCCTCAAAGGGCTTATAAAGAAATGTTAGTCTTTGTTTCTGAGTATTTTTGTGGGCAAAGCCTCTTGGTCTTTGACTCAGATTTCATGTATTATTTGTGGCAAATCTTTGCGTGCAGCACAGACGGCACACAGAGAAAACAAGTTCTTCATGTTGATGGTCAATGGTTTGGTGTTTCAGAATCAGACAGCTAATTCATCATGGTCTTTTACTTTCTGTCAGGTGGAGTGCATTGTTGTTTTCTCTTTGTGTTTGTTTATTTTCACGACTAAAAGCCTCTTCATTAATAGTTAATGAGCATCCTCAGCACGCCAGACTCTTATTTACCACTCAGCATAGTTGTTACTCGCGTAGATTAACAGGCAGGGTGCAAAAGCTTGCTACATTGTTTAATCTTTTACTTTGTTATTTAAATGGGAAGTATTCTTACAGAGTTTGCTTCTTGATGGACACTGCCTCAGAAAAATGTTCATAAAAGTTACTGTTTTGGTATCTTTGCATATGCAGTCTTAAATCAAGATTGTGGTCCATACAGAGAATAAGACCTAACAATGAGTGTTTTCCCCTTCTTCTCTTCTAGTCCCTGCCATGATTACATCCTATCCAAACACCACACTGGCCACGCAGGGCGAGGAGAAGAAGATGAGCTGCACGGCTCATGGAGAGAAACCCATCATGGTGCGCTGGGAGAAAGAGGAACGAATCATCAACCCAGAGACCAGCCGCTACGTGGTGTCAGTGAAGGAGGTGGGCGATGAAGTTATATCCACCCTGCAGGTAAGAGGCTATGACATGGAAATGCTTTAAATACTATTTTTATGTTGAACACTCACCATCTGAGGATTGCAAATGCTTCACATTGTCAGAGTTTGTATGCCAAAAATAGGTCCTAAGTTAACAGTTCACCCAAGATTTACAATTTCTCCATCATGAGTAGTTTGTCCTTTGTTTTTACTCTCAAAAAGTTGATGCACCAATAGATGGGTGACCTCTGCTCAGATATGAGTAAAGTTTTGATGAGAGGATACAGAACCATCTTAATCCTGTTTCTCTATCAGATCATGCCCACAGTGAGGGAGGACTCTGGCTTCTTTTCCTGCCATGCCATCAACTCCTTTGGTGAAGACAGAGGAATCATACAGCTGACAGTGCAAGGTACAACTGCAGCTTTATAAATAATATTTATAGAAAGTTATAGTGAACCCTCTCCACCCAACAGTATTATCAGTAAAAGTAAAACCTGCTTTAAGGTCTTAGCTCAGTTACTGTAAAATAATTTTTATTTATGTTGAATTTGCTCCTTGTAGAGCCCCCAGACCCGCCGGAGGTGGAGATCAGAGAGGTTAAGGACAGGACCATTGCACTGCGCTGGACGATGGGTTTTGATGGAAACAGTCCTATCACAGGCTTCGATATTGAAAGCAAGAACAAATCAGGTAATGCAGAATGCAGCCATACTAAAATGTATGATGTACATACTTATATCCAGTTTAATTTAATTTCAGAGCTGACTACTGATATGGTTGCAGGACACTGTGATTTTTAAAACAGGTGGAGACTATTGTTGTTAATCTGCTTGATATATTGCAGTTTCATTAGTTGACACTGGGGCTGTATTGTTTATAGCAGTTTTCTCATTTTCACAACATGAGCTTTTACAATAAACACATTGTGACTGTCTGGATTAATCAGTGGATAACAAATAACGTTTAATGTGCTAAAGTTTCAAGGTGTAATGGCCCTGCATCATTCCTTTTGATGTAGTCAGATGAGACTAAACTTTAATGCCTTTAAATCATTTGTGATCGATAGAAGGAGGAAAAGATTGTTTTTCTTTTATGTTCAGAAAAAAACCGTTTCAGCTGCAATTGCTGTAAAGCATGCATCAGCTAGGACTCTGAATTACAGCTCATATGCACATTCTTGTTAAATGATTGCTATGCATATTTCAACAGTCTTATTACACATCACATATTATCTCAAACCATAGTAACAAGTCATTTGAACCAAAGCTGCCACAAGGCTGTTCAGCCGGCACGCATCATATTTTCAGTTCAGGGGGGATTTTAACTTTTGAGCTGCAGTGTTGTCACCTGGACATACAAAATTAGCCAATTTTCACAATTTTTAATGAAAGTACAGTTTTCTGGATAATATTTACATTCATAAAGCTTTCACTTTGGTGCACATCAGAAATATTAAAACATGGCACTGATTCATGAGTGGTAGGGGAGCACTTTGGTGGTAGATAAATCAGCCTGGCTCTCCTTTCTCCAAACTCTTCTCACAGCCTTGGTTAGAATGAGTGAGCTTTTAGGAAATCATTTGTTTTGTTTGATAAATCTCTGTATTCACTTTGTCTAAGAGCTTTAATTTAATCCAGCCTGTCCTAATGCACTTAGCTGGATCTGACCTCTCCCCTGACTTCAGCAACCCCAATAAATGTCGCCCTCTCCCCTCCACAGCCTCCTGGGACACGGCTCAGAAGACCAAAGATGTTTCACCTCAGCTCAACCAGGCCACCATCATCGACCTCCACCCCTCCTCCACCTACAACATCCGCATGTTCGCCAAGAACCTGATCGGGAAGAGCGAGGCCAGCAACGAGCTCACCATCACCACCGACGAAGCAGGTGAGGAACGACGGCAAAGAATGACTATTTCTGTCAGCACGAGATTTAAAGTCTGTCATGTATTCAGCACTGAGGTGTTTCATGCATAGATGTTGGTTTTCACACTTATTTAGCACAAACATAGTCAGCCTTGTGTTCAGAAAACAAGATTACAGTTGCAGAAAAACTGGCAAAATGAAAAGATTCACAAGTAGAGGTAAAAAAACATTTCCACTTTCTAAAACTGAATTAAAATTAGGCTTCACCCAATACAATAACTACCCAAAACTATATGTGCTGATGAGTATTTGGGCCTGGAAAGGAAAGGAATTAAACAAAAATACAATTTAACTTTTAAAATAATTTCTGTATTATTAAAACAATAATACATTTTATTTCCTCACAATATTTTGCCTCTTTCAACTATGTTTTTATTTGTATTAATTTCACTGAAATTTTGGAAAACTGGATGTACATTTTCCAATAAACTTCAGTACTCCTTATAGCCTTGTCCTGGAGACCACAATCTGATTCAGAGTTAAAGTGTTGTGTCTAATTTTTTACAGCTCCCAGTAAACTTCCTATTTGTTATAAAGTATTTTTTCAGGGCCGGCTTCAATTTGCTGTGCACAAAGAGGCTTTAAAAGTGTACCTTAAAAAACACAATAAAATGGGTTAAAGATGCACAGCTTGTGTAACTGCATTAGTTGTATGTGCAAAAATAGATAGACAGCAGAAAACCTAAATCCAAACACAACAAAAATATGCTTTAAACAAATATTTACATTAAATCTTGAAGGGTGCAGCAGGACTGACATCCCCGCTCTGTATGGAAAAAGTATGTATTGGACTGTGCTGCTGGAGAAAATATTTTTTACAGAAAAAAGAGGTTATTTTAAAATCAGGCCTACAAAATAAATCTTGAGCCTTTTGAATAAATTCCGAATCTTGTGAATGAATATGACTTGATTTGAATGTAGGACATTTTCGTTGACTCTTTTCATTCATAACCTGACAAGTCAAATCAACGCTTCAATATGCCCACACAGGCAACAGCCCATAGAAAGTGTTTGGAGAGGGCAGGGCATTTCTAAAACAAATCTGCATGGTGATTGGACACAGTCTCAACCACATTTCTTTCAGGTGATGGTGAGCACTACAGCTACAGAGTAAAGAACATAAAACAAGTGGGATCACTGATCAAACTCTTGCCAAACTTGTCGGAAGAAGACTTTTAGATATATTTTCTATCGAGACAGTTTTCAACATCATACCTCCTAATTTACTTAATGAAGAAATGTCATGTTCTGATCAAACTGCTACAGGCTAACATTTACTTCTCGCTGTCATAATGCTTGTGTCCCCTGCCATCTCTCCACTAAGGATGATGATTGGTCAATGCTTCTGCAGACTGAGCTCCATCATTGCAGCTTTGGGATCTAAGCAATAAATAAAATATAATATGTCCTCAGATTTTAATTTTGACTCAACAACAAATCAGTTTAGTTTTTGGTTGAGATAAGAAATTAACTTTTGTCTCTATATATACTAGTTTTATAGTGGCCTTGCACAGCAGCTGGATCAGCAAAGTCTGTAATAAGGCAAATGCAACTTGCCAAGCTCAAAGCTTGCAACGATAGTGAGCGGCCCAAAGCAGCACAGTCCAAAAGTTCTCAAGAGCAGAAAGAGGAACGAGCTACGAGTGAGACAACAGCAGGGAGTGACTGCTGCTACAACAATTAGCATAGATGCTAACAGCAGTTTTATCAGATCTTGTTAACATTTCATGATTAAATGAAAAACAAATATCAACACTACAGACTTCTTTATAGTGATATGATTGTATTCGCTCCCCTTCTGACACGTTTTGAAGAGTTTGTTTTACAAAGTGGTTCACATTTTGCAATACAGAAGCTCCTGTCTACAAAATTATCTGATTGCCCTAACAGATGTTGATTGACAGTATGATTGTCCAATCACCTGCCGGATATGCTTCAGAAAGGGTTCAGCCCTCTGCAGACACTCTCCGTGAGCTTGTTCCATGATGATCTTGCAAAATATATTCAGCGTTGGTTTTGGTTTAAAGTAATTGTGTGGGTTCACAAAAAAATTACACTTTAATGACGCAAGAGGAAAGCATTGTATTTTACAAAATAGAACCCAAGGCAAAATAACATAACTTGTCAAAACAGACTACTATTAAAACAAAAAGATCAAAATGAAATAAAAAGTCTTTCATAGCCTCTATCATAACCTTAGTCACAGCAGCCTGGAAAGTAAGAGAGAAATCTTGAGGATATCGCGGACCTCAGTCAGATCTGTTTGTCAGGAGAAAGATGAGACGCTGAAGAGAGTAAAGAGCTTTCAGAGTCAATTCATTAACAGCACGGTGACATCAGCTCCATCGGCTCTGTTGCATTATTGAACACACGCTGACCTCGCACTAAAAGCAGAACTTTTCAATTAGCGGCCTCAGTAGTAAATGTCACACCCCGGTCAATAGGCTGAGGCCGGACCCCCTTGCAAATTAACCCCCCCTCATCCCTTCATCTCTTGTCTTTGACCCCCCCAGCAGATCACTTCTCCTCACTCAGCAGCCTCCTATCAAAACAACCAACACATATTACTCATATGAGGCAGATGACAGCCGGTGTGTTGTGCCCTCTAAGAGATACTCACATGTGTCGGTTTTATAGTAAAAGCATGTCTGTGATGTGATTCCAGCTCCTGATGGACCCCCTCAGGAGGTGCAGCTGGAGGCCCTCTCCTCTCAGAGCATCAGAGTCACCTGGAGGGTAAGTCTCTCCCTGCAGGAGAAATTTTGCATATGTGAATAATATTTCTGTTCTCATCTCTATACTCTTATATCCAGTAAAAGGAAATATGTAATGCACATAAATCCTTGTTGCTTTAGGAACAGGGGTTATTTTGCTCTGTAAATGTTTTTGCACTTCTGTTGATGTAGGGGACAAATCGGAAATTCAAAGTAAGGGCTCCTGTTACAGCGATACACCAACATTTTCTTTGTTTTCATGTCTAGCCTCACTCCCAAGTCCATGACAAGCAGATAGACACCATTCTTTCTACTGTGTGTGCGGTAACAAGAAAGACACGGGTAGAGCTCATCCACTGCTAATTAGCCTAGTTCAAACAATGGAAGTCAATGCGTTGTGCTAGCCTGCCTCTGTCTACTGTCATTAGATAAACTTTTCAGCAACTCTAAACAGCCCCATGTGTTTGTTGTGACTCATTTCCCTTGGTGTCAATTGACAGAACATGAATCAACATAAACTGGTAAGAACGTGAATGATGAGAGCCGACTCCCAGTTGTGTAAGCCATTCTTATTTTTATTAAGAATGGCTTGCAAACAAATGTCTCACTTTCAACTGCAGATTGGTTTTATCTTTCACTTAAAAGAGTCGCTCAAAAGACTCAACTCATTCGCATGTCTAGTTCAAACAACCGCAGACGTGCTTGTAAGTGCTCAAACAAAGTCTCCGTTTGAGTTGTAGAAGGTATTACAATGATACAAGGTGATGATATAACAACATAAAAAAAGAGTCACAACAAGCACACAAGACCGTTTAGAGTTGCTGAAGAGTTTATCTGATTAGTGTCCACGAGGGCAGGCTAACTCTACCCATTAATTCCCAGTGTTTGGGCTAAGCTAATTAGAGGTGCGCAATCTTTACCCTTTTCTTTCTTGTTACTGCACAGACACTCTAAAGAACAGGGTCTACCTGCTTGTCATGGACTTTAGACTGAGGCAAGACATGAATAAAAGAGAAAAGTTGGTGTAACCTTTTAACATTGTAATGTTGTATTGTTACATTGGTCCAATTTACAGCATTCCCTCTATAACCAGTTGGTAAAGTGCAGGATAAAATGGAGGAACATCTGAGATATATATATTGTTGAAGCCTTTGTCTCAAATGTACCCTGTAATTCATCCTCCAGGCACCCAAGAAACACCTTCAAAATGGAGCCATCAGAGGCTACCAGGTGGGCTACAGGGAGTACAGCTCAGGGGGAAACTATCAGTTCAGTGTGATCAGTGTGGAGACAACAGGAGACAACGCAGAGACTCTGGTGCTGGACAACCTGAAGAAGTTCACACAGTATGGAGTGGTGGTTCAGGCCAGTAACAGCGCAGGGACGGGACCTTCATCCACAGAGGTCGCTGCTACCACACTGGAGGACGGTAAGAGAGGAGATGAAGATGAAAAACTGACCAGAATAGTTTAAATGTAAAGAAAAGTCTGAAAAAATATATGACATTATGAGTCAGTTGGGTTGATTCAACATGAGGATGACACTTTTTTGGAGATGCTATTTATACAAAAAAACAAAGCTATTAAGATATCGATGTTATTAATTTCATATATTTAGGTTCATTTTTTGCCTTGTCCAATCAATGATAGTGCAACCACAAAAACATCTGTGAATTTGCTGTTTCTGAAAGCAACACAGCACTTTTTGGAGACTTTAGTGAGGATTTATTGCACTCTAGTGGAGGCTGTACAGTATTGCAGCGTGTTATCAGCCATTTAAACAAGAGTAGATATCAAGCTATAGACTCTGGTTGCAAAAAGAGCTGCATTAAAATTATCATCATTATTAGGCCTAAATATGCTTTGGAAATTACTTTGAAAAGATGACGATAAACAGTGCTTAACAAATTTAAACCACTCAATGGAAGTTTTATGCCATAGCTTAGCAGTATTTGTAATTCCCAAAATTATTCTTAAGTTTCTGTGATGGTTAATGCACTAGAATGTGGAAGCTTTTTTTTTTTTTTTACTGTTTTTTTTGGGCATTTTTTGTGCCTTTATTGATAGGAGACAGACAGTGGATAGGCTTGTGAAAGGGGGAGAGAGAGCAGGGGAAGACACTCTGCAAACTGGTCACAGGCGGGATTCGAACCTGGACCGGCAGAAGCATGTACATGGGGTGCTAACCACCATGCCAAACCAGCACCCCAGAATATGGAAGCTTTTTCACCAAAATTTTATTAATGCTGAAGTATCATTACCGTTGTTATCTATTAAGTTTCTTCTTCTACTGTTTTATAAAGAAGGGAAACATATAAAACATATTATTTTTTTCTTGATTAAGATGTCAGATTATAGTTACTGAATTGCATTACTGAAAAGGAAAATGAGGTTTAGTGGTTGAATGCTCTACTAAATTCTTCATTCCTTTTCAAAATGTTTTTCCAATAACAAAAACATGGCTTTAGAAAAGTGTGAAACATTTGTGTTTTCTCATTTTAAAGACAGCTGGTCTTATGAATTGGTTTAGCATTATATGTCATATTATCATACAGATCAGCTGAGTCCTCTCAGGGCCTCTGTTCATCATGAACTAAACCACAGCTTTTCTTTCATATGTGAGCCACTAAATACAACTGTAACAGCCCTCAAGTTAAGGAGCAATGCTTTAGAATCTACTATGAGTTTTTTCAGTAATATGGTTTTTGTCTTCTTTCCCTCTCAGTCCCGAGTCGTCCTCCTGAGAACGTCCAGGCCACAGCTACATCTCCAGAGGTCATCTCTCTGTCCTGGCTGACTCCTCCTAAAGACGCTTTGAACGGAAACCTGCTGGGCTTTAGAGTCATCTACTGGGCCAACCTGCCGGATGGAGGTAAAAACTAATTCTCCTTGTTTTGCAATTACCCGGAGTTTACTATTTTCACTATTTTTAGTTTGCCTGGATATTTTTGGTAATAATGCACAGAGAGCCTTAAACCTTTCAAGTTTGAAGCCATCTTATCTTCTGTAGGACCTAGACTGGTTCGAGATATCTGCTTGTAAAACTATCAGACTAATGTATAAACAGTTGTGGTCATAGAGACAAAAGTAAAAATCAAAGCATAATTAAAATCTCACTGAAAACTTTAAGCACATTTTTACCAGTTCTTTATTACTTCAGAATGTGGTTTTGTCCAGCTATTGCTATTAGAGGAGCAATAACAGCATGCAGACAAACTCACTAACTAAACCTTTTCACATATTTTAAACTGCTCTTCCAAACATTCTCCTTCATATAGTTACTTTTGCTACTCTTGAATGCAGGATTTGCCTCAAATGAATTAAAGATCATATTGCTTACCTTTCTTTTTAGTTTTGTTATGAACTGATAGGTAACTATCTTGTGTCTTGTTCACTTTTGGCTGCTTCTAATTGACTCTGCTGTCAACAGAAGAAACTGGGATTTTCTAATTGATCACTAGACTGGATGGAGGTTGCCATTTTCTGTAGAAACACTAAATTTTTCACCTTGAGAATGTGACAAGCACTCACTTAAACATGCATTTATCACTTTGGATCCGCATACACAAAATTCCTTTAAAAGAACACTACTTTTTATGGCTCATTGTGATCTGTATCTCTCGGATTGCCATGACGTCTAATGGCAGCATTCAGCGGTTTATGTATAAAAGTCGTGTGTTTGTCACCTGAACAACTTAAGAACTCGAGTGTAAGCTTTCAGACACACAGTCCAGTTGTTTTCATAGAAGATGTTTCTATAATCTATTGTATATTTTGTACTTATACCCAAGTATAATATATGTCAGTTTTGCACTATTTTCTACCTACTTTTTTGCTTTGTTGGCTGTTTTTGCACAATTTTACAAGGTCATATTTGTTGTATGTGCAAATGTACTTGGTAATAAGTAGAAATTCTGATTCTGATGTGCCTTGTTCTATAAGTAGGGCAAAACTGCTGTTACACTCTAAAATCCTTAAATTGAGCATGAAAATGCCTCATGCCCATCCATCCATCCATACTTTTTCTGTACCCCTAGTTCATTTCAGAGTCACCGGCTGCTGCCAATCTGATGGAAATCTTATTGTTTCATTGGCATTTCAGATTTTTGATGACGCTTCATAATGCTGACTATGTTTATGTAATTGAAGTCTATACTTATGCCAGCTTTTTGGCCAAAATGCTACTTAAGTTCTGTTTTCTTGTTCATTTTTTTTCTGTTCTTTTTAAATTGTAAATATTTAGAATGATGCAAGTTATGTCATTTTGAAAAGATTGTTTAAAAAGGTATCACATCATAAATATTTGTAAAAACTATGACCACATCCTGGTAAAGTCCAAGGAATTTGTAGATTATTAAACCACAGTGAAGAACTAGAAAGCCAGAAAGCACCCAGATTGACAGAGACAGAGAGCTTAAATAAAACAGCAGAGGTCCCAAGATAGACATAAACAATAATATCTCAAAGCAAAATGGTCTGATATAAACAAAAAATGCCATTGATTTGATAAGAGAACCCGTTACAGAACAGTATAAGGGCCATGTTAGATGGAGAAACTGATTTTGGCGAAGTTGAGATTCAAGTTGAAATTTCAAGATTAAAGCTGAAATACCAATAAAGTTGAAATAATGAGATTAGAGTCAAAAAAGAATGTTGGAATAAAAGTTGAAATATCGAGAAAAAAAGCCGACGTGTCGAGAATAAATTCAAAGGACATTGTATGTTGACTGTATTCTTGACTTTTAATTTTTTTTTCTCAACATTTTAACTTTCATCTCATTTTGACTTTTATCACTAAATTGTATTTCAACTTTATTGTCGACATTTCAGCCTTTATCTCAAAATTTCAACTTTTGTCTCAAATTTTGGATTTATTCTTGTCATTTCAATTTTAATCTCGACCTCTGAAAAAAATAAAATTTCCATCTAGAATGGCCCTAATACTTTTCTGTCGCCCATAGTTTAGGCAGGGAATAAAGTGAATTAAAATATCTAACAGTATAAAAAAAATAACAAATCTTTTGGTTTCTTTTAATGCCACTGAGTCAGGTACAATATAGCGCAAATATCTCCAGGTGCATTCTTGAGTTTCTCTCATTATTAGCCAACAGTCTGTGTGCTCCTGTTGAAGTCAGACAGAGTGCTGTGGTGCCGTCACTTGCCGCTTTGTGTCAGAAGGATGGGTTGTGACAGTGTGATTACCTTTGACCCCTGCACTGTCACATCACATTGGCCGGCTTACCAAGCGTGACCGCTCCAGATGTGACAGCCCCGGCAAGTTTGCATGGCAACAGTTTGAAGCTCAGTGGGGGGAAAATAGACATTATATAATATGTTTATGTTTGAACTACTATTCAGTGGAAACGTCACAGTATTCTTCAATAAACAAGCTCCATTTTTGATTTAATTGCTCAGTATTCCTTATTTTAAAAAAATCCCTGCCAGTCATCGCTGAAGAGTAAAAGAGTCAGTTGTGTTTCTGACCAGCAGAGGGAGACATTAGCACTCATACAAACAGTCATGCAGGTTTCATGAAGGTGTTTTGATGTGGTCAGTTAAATATCAAAAGTGTGGGGCTTTAAACATGTACTCAATGAGTACCTTGTTTTACTTTGCATACCCCTGATATCTTTTTAAGTGCATGAATTCAAATAATGTAACACAAAAAAACACCTGAATCAAGAAAGAAACAAGGAAGAAGGGGATTTAACAATTCTTCTATCGGGGAATTAAGGTAACAATAATCATATAACTGATGATTATCCTTGTATCTGATGTTTTTGCAAAAGCAAAATTAGCTATTGCAAACATAAAATCAATGTAAAATGCTGACCCCATTTCATTTGCATCATTAATTGTTACAGATATTGGAACAATAGTATTTAGTATTTTTAAGCTTTGCTTGTGCAGGACTTAAAGAGTCTTCAAAATCTAATTGACATTGTTTCATGAGCAGCTCAAACATCTTGTCCCTGTCATTTTTAGTGTTGTGTTTCAAACATGTCAGCTTTAAATCAGGCCAGCAAGATAAACATTCACACACATCCATCAATGAGATTCACTGTATAATGAAATATCTGCAGTCTACCAAGCGTGTGACCATTTTGTATTGTTATTTTAGAAGCAGCTCTTTCAGAATCAGCGTTATTGACCAGGTATGTTAGACATACAAGGAATTTGTTGCCGGCTCACTTCTCTCTCCAAGTACAGAGTAGATACACACAGTGTAAATCCTATATTATAAACAAGACAAGTAGCAGAAATACCGAGGCAGGAATTGACTATCTCAAAGAAGCTTAAAAAATTAAGTTAGAGTAAGGATAGAACAAAAACAAAATAGAATATGTACAATGTACTATGGGGTATATGCATATGTCTTATAAAAGGAGGATATTCAGAGGATAAGAGTCACATCTGAACTGAGAGCTATGAAGGAGGAGGACAGCATCTTTAAAAACAGATACAGACCATTAAAGAGGCATTAATAATGCAGACTTAAAGAGCTGAGAAGATCAGGTTAGCTGTTAGCAGTCATAGCCTCTCCCTTCAGCAGACTATGGTAATGAGGTTATTTAAACTTTGTAATTGAATATGACATCAAATCCAAAGGCTGTGATAGGATAAAATGTTCCTTATCATAAGATTACTTAACTGTTATACTGTTTATAAGATGAGGCCTTTAACCTGATCTGTCCTCATCATATTCGTCTTGTTTTCTCCATCCATCAGAGCTTGGAGAAATCCGAAATGTGACGACCTCGAAGCCCTCTCTGGAGCTGGATGGACTGGAGAAATACACCAACTACAGCATCCAGGTGTTAGCCTTCACTCGAGCTGGAGATGGAGTCCGCAGCGAGCAGATTTACACCCGCACTAAGGAGGACGGTATGAAGATAAAGTCAATTTTGTGGAATTAAAGCTTACTCTCTCTCTGATAATTGTGCTGAAGAGTGAATTTGACTCACGGCTGCAGGGTTTCAAGGAATTAAGGCTCACATTTTAATAAGAAAATGTAGATTTTGCTAACTTGACAGTATTTTTCTAGCAATGATTGAGCCCTGTGGTTACACTGAGGCAGAGTTTAAGTGAAGTTATGCAGATAGCAGGAAAAAGATGATGCTTTCTTAATCTTTTTTTTTATCACATTGTTAAAATAACCATAGAAATCCTCTTGGTAGATTTTTTAAGGGGGCAAAAGATATTAATGTGATCTTCTCCTTGTAGTTCCTGGTCCTCCGGCGGGCGTGAAGGCAGCAGCAGCATCAAACTCAGTGGTGTTCGTGTCATGGCTTCCTCCTCTCAAAGTAAACGGCATCATCAGGAAGTACACGGTCTTCTGCTCCAACCCCCACCCCACGGTAACACACATCACTGTCTCATGTGACTCACTTAGTAACTGAATCAAAATAGTGAAATTAATTGACTAAATTTAATATAAAGTATAAACACAACTTAACCTGCCAAGTTTAAACATGGATTTTAAGTAATATCCAAAAAATGTATCTAAAAATGTTTAGCTGAAGTAGATAGGACTTTTACAAGTAGATAGGACTTTTTTACCTGCAACTTATTAACAAGTCTTATATGTTGGGCTACACAAATAAAGATCAATTGATTGACTCTATACTTACTTACTTACTTACTTTATTTTATTGACAGACTCGAAGTCCATAAACACAACAACAAATACAAATACAATAAAAAAAATTTAAAAAAATCAGCAGAGACAAATGTGATGAGGACAGATTTATGATCTGGGTGCCCATGAGTTTGCCTCTATCATACTGATTTTGAGTCTTTTCCTTTTTCTCTTCCTAGATGGATATATCTTTGGATATGTATGTGCTTATACAAATATATTTATATGTATTAATAAGTATATGTTTACGTGTATCTATAAAACGGACAGCATGTCTTCCGCCTGTTCTACTGTTAAGTGTCTTGAGATAGTACTTGCTATGAACTTGTGCTATAAAAACAATAATTGATTGATTGATAGATACATAGATATGTATTAACTGATGGGTAAAGCTGGGCAGCTCTTATGGCAAAACACAAAATATAATCCTGTATTTTAAGCAGAAAGAAGAAAAATGTCCATGAAAGTTCTTTCTTTATCGTTGGTATTCAATTTCCTTTTTAGTCTTTGCCATCATAATTATTTATTAAAGGTAAAAGAGAGAAAAAAAGCATAACTGGAGGATAGACAAGGATTTTTAAAGAGCCAGAAAGCAGCGCATTGCAGTATGTTTTTGTCACTTTATGTCGACAGAATCTGTGTTTATATGTTGAGAGAACAGTTGTGGGTCAAAGGACCTAATATAGAGCATGCTGCTCAGCCACCTTTTTTTAGTAATAATAATACATTTTATTCAAAAGTTTTTAAAAAAAATCATAACAACAATATAACAAAAAATTATGAAACTTGCACAGTTTAAGTTTTTCCCATAACAATGAAATCAATCCCTTTTACATACAAACTCAGATCTACATTCCTGTTACCTTTTTGTTATTCCCCATATAGAACCTTTGTGCCATTAAAACAACTTATAGTAGAGTGACTAACTATTGAGTGTATTGGAGAGGCTATAGACTTGTTTTTTTGTAGTTTTTGGTAACAAGACAAATATGTTATCCATCACTAAAAAGTTAGTATCAGATGTTGATGAAAAATATCAAATTAGTTTCTGCACCATAAAGTTCTAACAGTCCTGAATGTCCTCCCCCCGTCCAGGTGAGCAGTGAGTTTGAGGCAGCTCCAGATGTTTTCTTCTACCGCATCCCAAACCTGAGCAGGAACCGTCAGTACAGTATCTGGGTGGTGGCCGTCACAGCTGCAGGTCGAGGGAACACCAGTGAAATCATCACCGTCAAACCCATGGCTGAAGGTAGGCTGGGTGAGAGCTAGGGATAGGAAGTGATGGGATTTTATTGAATACAATGCTATTATCAGTTCTACTTATTGGTCAAGCTGATTATTTTATTGATTCCTGTGGAATTTCTGGGTGAAAAAAATTTACTCACACAACTTTTCTTTGTCAACAATGTCAAACACATGGCACTCATAATGTTGACGCCCATGCTGTATGGATGAATGCTTCTGCAGGTAGACACCAGATGCTGGATGCAGTAAGCATCATATTGTGTTAAAAAAGACACAATTTTAACTTTGGTGTTCTCGTTTCTGTGGACTGTCTTTGATGAGAGTATGACATCCTTAATGTGCTGGGCACACAGGGCAAAGTGGAAGGGAATCATTGAGCTTAAAGGCTAATAATGTAGATCTCTAAAGCCAGGTGTTATCTACTGGAATTGATTTACAACTTAAGATAGAATGCATTGGATAAATCTGAAACCTGTCATATGCTGCAGTTTACATTTCATACACAGATTCATCAAAGGAAAAAGAGTCCAAACCAGCATTAAGAAAAGGAAGAGAACAGATTTTCTTCTGTTGTGTACTCTTGTCTTGCCCAAATACTGCGCCTTATGACCGTCTGATTCTATTTGAAAGTGCTGATGAAACTTGTGTGTTTCTGTAGCTCCTGCTCGGATCCTGACCTTCAACAGGACTGTAACAACACCCTGGATGAGAGACATCGTACTGCCATGTAAAGCTGTAGGTGATCCATCCCCAAGCATAAAGTGGATGAAGGAAATGTGAGTACACAGGCTTACCGTCTGTGTTGTGAGAGGATCATAAAAGTGAATGTTTACATTTGTCTGACATGATAAACACAAGGTCCTTACACTGATCCTGTTTCACTCTGTGTTTCAGAAATGGGACACCAGCACCTGTTGTGATCGACAGTCGGCGCAGTGTCCACGGTAACGGCAGCCTCATCATACGCACAATTAAAGCAGAGGATTCTGGGAACTACACATGTGTAGCCAGTAACAGCTTTGGTTCAGACAAGATCGTCCTCAACCTGCAGGTTCAAGGTAAGAGAGGCAACCAGTGGGCCAATCAGCATTTCTGTACTTTAACTTAAGAGCTCGAGCCTTTCAAAGCTTAAAGGGATATGCCAACATTTCATTGTTTTCATGTCTCGCCTGACTCCTGAGTATATGACAAGCAGATAGACACCATTCTTTCAATTGTGTGTAACAAGTAAGAGAGGGGTAGGGCTCACCAATTGCTAATTAGCTTAGCTCAAACCCCGGTTTTCAATGGGTAGCATTAGCCTGCCTTTGCCTACAGTCATCAGATGAACTCTAAATAGTCCTGTGTGTTTGTTATGACTGTTTTTTTAACCATGTTATGTTATGTCAGTCATAATCCTTAGTACTTATATTCTATCACAAACCGTTTTTTTTTTTTGTTGTCCCACTTAAAAGCATGTCCAAGGTGTTTTGCTCATGTGCACTACAGTTTAGTTTCATATGTATTTCTTTCAAAAGTTACATAAAGTTCTAATCATAGTCTAAAAATAGATAACATAACAAGGTAAAAAAATGATTCACAACAAGCACACATGACCATTTAGAGTTGCTGAAGAATTTATCTGACTGTTGGCATAGACAAGCTAATGTTACCCATTGACTCCCAGTGTTTGAAATAAGCTAATTCATGGGCAAGACATGAAAATGAAAAAAATGTTGGCATGTTAGTTTAGGAACCAGTTCCTTTCAAAGCTTTAAGCACACAAAGACACATAGTGGTAGCATCACAGTGACAAAAAGAACATTCTAAATTGATTTGGTCTTTTTATTTTGTTCTTGCTTAATTTTGTCACTTTAATTGTGTCTTTGTACCAACTGGTTTTCAGACTCAACGTGTGGAAGAGAAGCGTGGTAGTGTTTTGATGAATGAGTTTAGAGAGGTTTTCCTGCTGCCACCTACTGGACAGGGTTGAAACAAAAGGAGAAAAGAAATGCAGTTAATCTATGGCATGACCAATCACTTTTGTGAACAAAACATTACTAATATTTAATTAGTCCATATAATGAGTGATTTATGGTCTTTGTGTCTATCAGTACCACCTGATCAGCCTCGCCTCACAGTGACCAAAACAACCACCACCTCCATCACCCTCTCCTGGATTCCTGGGGACAACGGAGGAAGCTCCATACGAGGTCACACATAACAACCACTTCTACTTTTAAAACATTTGTGTTCCATTTCTTCTCTCAATATCCTGGTAATATCAGTTTACTCACTCTCTTTCTTGCTGTCAATCATAAAATTTTAGGTTACATCCTTCAGTACTCAGAGGACAACAGCGAGCAGTGGGGGAACTTTCCCATCAGTCCCAGCGAACGCTCTTATCGGCTGGAGAATCTAAAATGTGGCACTTGGTACAAGTTCACGCTGACAGCCCAGAATGCAGTGGGGCCTGGACGCATTAGTGAGATCATAGAAGCAAAGACTCATGGGAAGGGTAAGTAGTTCTTGATATACTAAATATGACTCTATATTTAAGTATTCTCTCACTTTATGGAAGCAATGAGCCAATCTGGTATTTACTTAGTTCCAATTATAGATGAGGAGTTTACATTTTTGTTTCTTTTTGTTCAAAGCTGACTTAATAACATCTCCAGGGACAGGATAAATTAGACAAGTTGAAATATCAGAGAATAAACAAATAGTTTCTCTCATTAGGATTAGATTAAACCCTTTGAAGCAAGTTTTACACTTTTTGTTGAAAATGTGACCATTTTGTGGGAGTTGCTTTTTCTGTCTCCAAACAAATAACTTGCATGAAGAAGTCCTTTTCAGAGTAGTTGGTTTGACAAGTCTGTTTCTGATAAGAGTGTGTAGCTTATTATTTAAATACATGTGTATTATTTTCCTCATCCACTGTCAGTTTTTTTAAGCTTTGGTAATTTGGTAAAAATTCTCACGATGGAAATGCAATGTATGGCTCCTCCCTCTTAAAAAGAGCACTTAATCTCTGCTGGGATATAATATTTCTACAGCTGGATTAAAAAATAAAACATAAATACATTCATATTTGATTCTAAAATACCTAAGAGGGAACTTGACTTAAAATTCAAGAAGTATTTCAGGAAAAATGGCCCACCCTTCTTTTTGTTTTATGTTCGTGTTTTTTTTTTTAATTTATGCTTGTTTTTAGTAAGTTATATGAGTTTTTTTTTTAGTTCTCCCCCTCCTCTAACCCTGATGTTCCCTCCTCTCTACATACAGAACCTCAGTACTCTAAGGAACAGGAGCTCTTCACCAGCATCAATGCCACCCGAGTCAAACTCAACCTGAATGGCTGGAATAACGGCGGCTGTCCCATCACGTCCTTCACTCTGGAGTATCGTCCCGTTGACTCGCCTACCTGGACCACGGCTCAGCGCACCTCCCTCACTAAGAGCTACATCCTGTATGACCTGCAGGAGGCCACCTGGTACGAGCTGCAGATGAAGGTTTATAACAGCGCTGGATACGCGGAGAAGAGGGTCAAGTTTGCAACACTCAGCTACGATGGGAGTGAGTAAACATAACATGTGACTGATATGTTTAGACACATTTATCTGCAGGGCTCACAATCTAAAACATTTTATTGGTCAACTGAGAGTAAAGGAAAACTGTTTTATTAACTCCCTGTTGCAGTCGAAGATTTCTGTGATTGTTATTCAACAAAACAGATCAAAATGGAGGACCTATTATTGAAATGATATCATCTTATAACAATATAAAATATCACTTGAAAATATTTCTTAAAAAAAGAAAAAGAATATTTCTCTTCAAATACCCAAACCCATCAGCCCTCAATTTCATACTGCCCCCCCCCCCCACACACACACACAAAGTGAATTAAAAGTGATGTTAAGATTTTCTAAATCTATTCAAACAGTTGAATACTTAGATTAGTGTGCAAATCTGCCTTAAATGTTTTAAATATCTCAAAAAAACTATCCCTAACCCTAGGAATAGAGGCAGGCTAGCTGTAACATCCTTATTGAAGCTATCCTGCCTCTATGATGTGATGTAGTTTGGACATTGGCAGGCACAAATATATTCACTCTGAAAACTGAACTACTTTCACAATGCAGCACCAGGAATGGAAAGTTCAGTAACTGTTAAAGTTAGGGGAAAAAATACATTTTTGTTGTTTTTTTTTTATCTCCTGCAAAAACAAAACAAATAATAAATATTCTTGAAACCAATATATTGCCCTACCCTGCCCCAATCTGTATTAGATAAAAATAAGAGTCAAATTATTTACCAATTTCTTTGAAAACTGACTTTAAAGATACATTAAGAGTCACATTTTCAAGCCCTTACAAATTGAACATTTTCAACAACAAAAACACAAACGTGAAAAAAGTGAACAGTGGCCCGCTGTTTGACAGCCCACATTGACATTGCAAGAGTAGCCAATCACAGTGTAGACTTTGGCACATGGGGTGGTGGATCAGAATCCCAGGGGGCATGGAGCCCCACATTTTGAGAAACACTGCCTTAACACAAGTGTGCTTGGACCAGGGATGAGCTTTTTTCTTTTTTTTAACCTAGAGGGCAACATGAAGATTTCTCTTCTGGCTAAAGGGCCATGTTGCTCCAAATGGTCTAAATTCTTATCATGACATATATAATTTTTTAATACAAAAAGGAAGTAAACAAAAGTTTCATCATATTTCTAGCATATGTCTAACATCATGAGATAAATATAAGTTTTGCAGATACTTAATAATACAATGATATTACAATGTATTGACCAAAACATTGAGCAATGATGAGAACATTGTTTGCTTTTGTCATTTTTCAAAAGGCATTCTGTTGTGCATATAAACCCAGTTTCAAAGAAACAGTTTGTTTACGGAGGATAAAACATATTGTAAATGAGAGGAGATTGGCGACATTGTCCAAAAATAGGGCTGTGTGAACTTAACCCATCAGAGATGACCTGCAGCCCCTGAAGGACATCTCCAGCAATGGGGAAGATTTTGGTTTGGTTAGGATAGATCTATGTGTAACATTTGTTTGAGGGATCGAGCGCTCATATAAGGGAGTTCAGTGTCTTGTTATTAAATACTGCATGGCATCTCTCACAAGATACCTTTAAATATTTAACCCATTTAAAATAATTATTCATCACTCTTTGATGACAAATTACCAAACATATTACTGTTACAAAGATATTACAGTTATACAAGTTCTGACATGTAGGCTGGAGAATGTTAAGCTTCAGTATGTGTCATATCTCATATATTACATGACCTCTGCACAGGTACCATCGCTCCTCTGGTGAAGGCTCCTAATGTCAGCGAGGAGAGCTCTGGTGGAGGTGAAGGTCTGAAGATGATGGTGACCATTTCCTGTGTGCTGGTGGGCATCGTGGTGATCTTCATCGGGCTGCTGGTGCTGAGGAGGAGGAGGAGGGAGCAGAGACTCAAGAGGCTCAGAGGTCAGATATGAGAGTTCAGTCTTGATCCAGTTCAGGTTTTATAAGCAATTAAGGCGGTTTCTAATTCAATAGTCTCTCCCCCGTCTGGAGGTGTGTGACAAAGCTGTTCTGTCTTCTGACTCGTTCTGGTAGATTTTTTTGTTAAATGTAATTCAGGATATAGAAAATTAAACGCCAGATACTGTTTTTAACAAACGAGCCTTTCTGGTCAAAGTGTTTACCTGCAAATTCCAGAGTTAAGCAAATAGTCTATTCTAGTGTCTAGTGTAGTGATGGATTATTTAACATTTTTATTGCCCTTTACAGTCAAATCAAGACTTAGGATCCTTCTATGTACAGCACATTGAATGATGATGTTGCCTCTTTTCTTACAGATGCAAAGAGTTTGGCTGAAATGCTCATGAGGTAGGAGAGTTCAAAATTCTTAATAAATACCAAAGTTCCTACTACAGTATACACCAGTACTGCTGCTTTGAGGGGAAACATTTTCTAGATGATGAAGTTCTCTTCCTGTTTTATGCCCCACAGTAAAAACACACGTCCAGCAGAGCCGATCAACAAACAACAGCAGACGCTCCGCATGCACATCGACATCCCCCGAGCTCAGCTGCTGATCGAGGAGAGGGACACCATGGAGACTGTTGGTAAGATCATCATCCTCACCGTCTGTTAAAAACACACTTATTTAAGAGCATGTAAACCTGATGATTGATTATGGTTTTATTTCCATCCCACAGACGACAGGTCCACCGTGCTACTGACTGATAATGACTTTGGAGAGACTCAGAAACAGAAATCGTCCACAGTTACTCACACCGTCCACTATCAGTCCCTGTCCCAGGCAACCGGTCCACTGGTCGATGTGTCTGATGCCAGACCAGGAACCAGTAAGTCCAGTACGGACGCTTTTTTCATTTTATCTTCATTAAATGTTCATGTGCTTTTGTTTGTGCGTGTGCCAGCTAGTGCTCTTTTTATTGTATCTGCTCCATTGTTGTTTCTTTTTGTGAAATCCTGTAAATGTTGTGAGACTGGTCAGCCAACCACACTAACATGACATACTTAGCATCTACAGTGTACAAATACTGTTTTTAGTGCACATATCATAAACATGGTATCTTACATTAAGACAGAACTCAGTAACAATGCCGGCGTTAAAGAGCAAACTGAGACAATGAAGTTTTGAATTAAAAAAGAACAAAATAAATGAAGAGCTTTAGCCCTCATACAGCGCTTAACAAATTTATTGGACCGCCTGTCACTAAAACAAGAAAACATATTTCTTTTTTAATCTGTTAGAGAGTGGTTTAAAACTGAAAATGATTTTTAACATTCTGAACAGGAATGAGGAATTTCCACTTTATATACCCAAACCTGAGCTGCTCACTTTGCTTCTCTGAAAGATCAGAAATAATCAAACAATATTCAACCAATAAAATTATTTTTTCTGTTTAGGAATACAAGTAAGTATAATGAAAAGTACAATTTGACATATTCCTTATGACATTATAATGTGATTCATTATTTTATCAAGTTTATTTGTAAAACAGTAAATTTGAAACTTTACAGTTAATAATACAAATTATATTTTAGCATTTAAAATATAGTTTTTGATTGAAGAGCTTCTACATAATTGTGTGTTAACCTTTAAAGAAACATGAAAAATGGTTTGGGTAATTATCAATGCTGTGATTTTACAGCAGCTGAGTCATAAACCTTACACTGGGTGGTGGTCGAATACATTTATCAAGCAATCTATGCCTGTGTAATCTATGCACACACAAACACTTCCACACAACACCACTAAGAAGTGCTCACTAGTAAGACCAATTTCCTCTTGGTCGGTGAAGTAGAAAAATGTTAAACAATAGGCAGGACTGTCATTTGTGTTTGTGTGTCCTCCTGCATGTGCATACACAAACAAAGAAGGAACCAATCTTAGAAGCTCTCCTCACATTGCCTTTGTGCATGTTCCCATCTTCACACACTGCCAGACACACATTAATTCCATGAAGACATAAATTTTGTGTAAATTCAGGGTGCTAAACAGCTTTGGATGTTTGTATCATAGCCTGTGCTATGACACAAAAAGCCCAAAAATAATCTTGATTTATGAAAGTACTACGGTTTAATTCAGAACCCTTACATTTTGATCTGCATACCAAAAAAAAAGAAAGAATAAAAAGTTTAGCTTTTTTCACCCTGTACTTTTTTATTGTGTTACTCATTAAATTAACAACTGAGGTAGTTTCCTTATCATAGTTTAAAGGGATACACCAACTTTTTTCTTCTTTTTATGTCGTCCCGCACTCCTAAGTAAGTGATAAGCAGATAGACACCTTTCTTCTGACTGTATGTGCAGTAACAAGAAAGAGACGGGCAAAGTTCACCCCCTTCTAATTAGCTTAGATGAAACACTGGGTGTCAGTGGGAAGTATCAGAAAAACACATACATTCATTTGCGAGCCATTCTTAAATGCAAATTGCTTGTAAATTTAAGTGTAAAAGAGCTGTTCAAATGACTCGACTCATTCATGAACGTCACAGCCTTAGCACAAACCTTTGCAGAGGTAGGTCAACAACACAAAGCCTCTGTTTAGGAGTAGAAGATGATAGCACAATGGTATAAGCTGATTAGAAACAAAACATGGTAAAAATGAAAAAAAAAAACAAGTCACAGCAAGCACACAGAACTATCTAGAGTTGCTGAACTTTATCTGAGGACTGAAGGCTGCAAGTTGAAGATTTTTTGTTGCAACGTCTTAAAAACAATCAGCTGTGATTTGCTGTTATACTCACCATCATGACCATATCATAAGACATTTTTGATTTAATGTGTGAATCAATTATTTCTCACTCATTTTATAAACAATTCTTTCTTCTCAGACCCAACAGCTCGCCGCACAGCCAAAGCCGGCCCAGCAGCCCGAAACCGCTACGCCAGCCAGTGGACCCTGAACCGCCCCCACCCTCCCGTCTCCTCACACACTCTCAGCACCGACTGGAGGCTGCCCACACCCAGAGTGGCTGGCTCCGTGGACAAGGAGAGTGACAGCTACAGCGTCAGCCCATCTCAGGATACAGGTGAGACCCACACCCGCATGTACAGCGATTAACAGCCCAACTCCACCCATCGTCTCTAACCATAAACCTTAAAACTTTAACAGTTACATCCTAACTGTTCTTCCACTAACTCTGACACTAACCCCACCCGTGTACAGACCGAGCGCGGAGCAGCATGGTGTCAACAGAGAGTGCCTCCTCCACCTACGAGGAGCTAGCAAGGGCCTACGAGCACGCCAAGATGGAGGAGCAGCTGCGGCACGCCAAGTTCACCATCACAGAGTGCTTCATCTCCGACACCTCGTCAGAGCAGATGACGGCGGGCACCAACGACTACACCGACAGCCTGACGTCCAGCACGCCGTCAGAGTCAGGCATCTGCCGCTTCACCGCCTCCCCGCCAAAGCCTCAGGACGTCAGCCGGGTCATGAACATGGCCGTGCCCAAGGCCCACAGACCGGGTGAGATCTGCTGAAGAACATGGAGCAGTTTCAGGCTTAACCGGATGCTCATCATAACCTTTTTTACTTCTTATCATCTTAACATTTATAACACTGATCGCTTAATTAACTTTGTATCTAATATTTATTACCATCCAAAAACTACCATTCTAACAGTAACTCTGATTCAGTGTTAGGAACTAAGTTTAACTTCTTTTTTATCACTGAAAACATCTAATAAAGAACTGTTAAACCGAATAATGGCAAACAATTAGTCAAAGTAAAAACTGAATCGAAACAAAATAAAAACATTGAGGTCTATATCCCTCTATTCAATAGGAGTGTGTATTGGCAGAGTTCTGATCTGATATGTATGACATTACATGTATGATTATCAGTGTTGGGCATGTTAATGCATTATTTATTACTTGTTACTATCATTTCAAAGTAATCAGTTACATCATAATATTACTGTATTTGACGGATGATTACAACAGATGAAAACATATCTAAAAAGAATAAAATTATATTTTTATTTTATTTATATGTACATATACTTATTGATAGTTTTAGTTAGATCTACTTTTTCTGTTTAAAAATGTTTTTATCTGTAATAATCAACAGCTTCTAATTCTTAATTACCCTGAGGGAGTTTTTCCCAAAGGGATTAATATAGTTCTGTCTAATCTAATGTAATCTAAAATACATAAACATGGATATGTTTGCATGTCTAAAGGACAAATTACTCAACATGAATGAGTGAATTCTGGTAGTTGAAGCTTTGCACATCCACAGCTGCAGGTCATCCACACAATCAGGAACACTAGAACATTTTGTTTCTAAAAATGCCAGTTTTGCCTGCTTGATTTTTGTTTGTATCAGACACTAACATGTGCGTCTTCTCCTGCAGGAGGCGAGCTGGTCCACCTTCCTCCATACCTGCGCATGGACTTCCTGTTAAACCGTGGCATGTCCTGCTCGGGATCCTCCAGGGGGACGGCAAGCGGGGAGCGGGCAGCCATGGGCCAGGCGTGTCTGGAGCCTCAGAAGAGCCGCTCTCTGAAGCGGCCATCTCGCATGGCCCCGCCCACGCCCACGGAGGCCCCTCAGGCCAGCAGGGACCCAGTGGCCCAGTGGCAGCCTGGCTCTGCGGCCACGCTCCCCCACAGAGAGGGCTCGGAGCTGGCCCAGGCCGCCAAGCTCAGCACCTCCCAGGAGTCCCTGCTGGACTCGCGAGGACACCTCAAACAGAGCAGCAACCCGTACGCAAAGTCCTACACGCTGGTATAACAGCAGGGGCCCCTGGGGCGGGACTCGGACTCACTCTAACACTGGACTTAACACTCAAGTGCAGTAAACTGACTCTCACCACGCAGTTCTGTATATATGCCCCCTCTTCACAGGGCGGGGTCACTTTTACTAATCTCCTTTTATTTATTTTAGAGCTTTCTTTTATCTCGACTTTGTATTTCTTTTTTTTTTTTCACTTGAGAAAAAATTCACTCATCGGAATCGACTCCAGCCGGAGCTTTGCCAAACTAATTGAGTAACGAGGGAGCATTATTTATTCTTGATTCTTGTTAATTCTTTATAATTAATCAGTGATTATTAATTGTTAGTTGTCAGCTATTAATGATCATTAATTATTGATTACCAAATGATCACCATTACTACAATGTTTTCATAAGAAGCCGGACGTCTTTCTTTAGTTTTCTGGAGTGGAAGATGACGATTTGGAGTCATTTTTTTCCTATGGAATATCCTCCTCAAACACTGAACTGGAGAAATCTTGGAATGAAAGCAATTGACACACCAGTCCAAACTTTTCAGCTGCTCTCAAATTGTTACTTTTTTTGAAGAAAAAAAATCTATTTCCTATGGATGCATGGGGACTGACCAATTTAAAAAGACAATGAGGATTACGATCGAGGCTGGACAGCCCAGTCGAGCATTTTGTCACACTATGAAATGATCCAATGTGAAGATTTATTATTCTTATTACTATAAATATATATATAAAAAGAGAAATCACTTTTATTTGTGGATATTACAGGGAAGAATTGATTTGGTTAATAAAGTCCTTAGTCATGTTTGCACATATCTCGTTTTAATTAGGAAATGGAGTCTCTGTTGATCTTTCTCTGTGTCCCATTCTCTGATGGTGCAATATGAAAAAAGATATGAAAAGTCTATGAGAACTATTGCTCTATACTGTACTGTAATGATGAAAATAATAACTATGTTGTGAGTATACTTACAGGGCCGGATGCTCTCCAGCTGTGTATTCAGGTGTAGTTTGCCACTGCTTGTTTGCCAGGGTGGTGAATGATGTTAGCTAGAATAGGGAGGCTTTAGAGAACTGATGGTTTGCACTTCACAACACCCCCAGACTCAAGTGTGTCCAGATAGACTCCCCTTATGGTGGCCAAGAGGGGCAAATGTTTGACATGTGGCTGAAATGACTCACATTAGGGACAAGAAAGGGAGAACATGTGGAAATACTGGCAAGTAAAGATATGTGCTAACGTCCAAAACAAGTGAACAAACTGAGGTGTGCTGCAAATGGAACAAATGTGCTGAAAAGTGAAGGTGTGCTGCAAAGGCCAAAGAACTGCATGTGTTGGGGGTCATTTACATTACAAAACAGTTTAGTTCACACACCTTTGCTATGTATTAAGCATGAGTCTAAGGTCATGACCTGCAGGGTGAACCACAAGTTTAACTTATATGCTCTCTGCAGTCTGTCGTATCTGTTCTGGTTTATTCATGTGTGTCCAGCCTCGTCTATGTGGAGAGAAATGTTTACAGTACAAATGAGCCAAGGCATGAGCCTTGAGCTAAGAGGCCAGAGGCACCTTTTTTCAGTTTTATCCCCTCAAAATGCTGAAATGAAACAAAATTTCAACTTTATATTGGTAAGATTGAAATGATCCTGTTTAACCTCACGACCGACAAGCAGGTTATAATGGGTTGTTTGAAAATGATCTGGTGCTAATAGATGGCTCTTTTTGATATGTATGAGAGGAGCTGAATCCCATTTGCTAGACTTTGAAAAATATATTATTTCTAAAAAACAAACTGACAAATGAAGACCTGTTTGAAAGCCTAATGAATGTGTCTTAATTCTTAGTCGAGCGAAAGGATCCTGATCCCATAAAAAAAACAAAATACACCTTTAGCTTTGAGGGAGACTATTGCAGAGGAGGGTCTTTAATGCTTGTCAGTATGTGTGTAAAGGACCAATAGTGATATTTTTTGTCATGAGTACAAAGTCTGTTTATGAAATCAACTTCTATTTTTACATTGTGACAGTCATCTGTGAGAGGAATTGATGTAGGACAAGAAAAATAATGTTAGACAATTAAAAATATGAAAGTCCTGATTTTAAATATACCCATGCAGGGATTATATTATTATATTATATTATTATTATGTCAATACATAGCTAAGGTCATGTATGGCTGATATTACGACTGTTGATATAGGCAAAAAAAAATGTTAAATATCAGCCAGTACACATGTGTAACTTTTGTAGTCCAATATCTGCTGATATGGACATCACACTGATATTTTCCTGCATCCCTATTCACTATCAAACCATATGCAGTCTGATCTTTGGATACCTGACTATTGTTGTAATGAAAATAATGATTGCATTGCACATAAACACATCATGTAAGAAGTCCTTGAGGTTTTGGAACACATGTCATCAAGCTCTTAAGGACACATTGCAGTTAAGATGCAGTGGATTTGGTGTTACGGAGTGACGCTGAGGCTGCGTTCACACTGCCGTTCTTAACTCTCAATTATGATTTTGTTGTTGAAATCTGAAAAGTGCATGGTTGTTCTCATAAGAGCTTTAAATATGAGTGCCATCAGACTTCAGTATGATCTGTCTATGGCCCTGAAGTGACCTACATGCATAGAATATGACGTGATGTCATACACAGCACATTGTTTAAGAGAGAAAACAGATGCTACACCCATCAGCGTGTGTATCAGTTTTGAAGTTGTGCAAACAGTGCTGACAAGTGAGTCAAAGTGATAAGGAGAAGAAGACAGAGAAAAAGACAGAGCACACATTTTCTCACTGGTGTTTTGTGGAGCAGTGGTCTCTCTGTACAAACGTATGCATGGAGAAGGAGTTTGAGGCAGGAGTGGTGGGATTGTGACACGAGGGGCTTCACTAAAGGAGTTCATAACTTTTCATCCATTGTTTACACAGCGTCTTGCTGCTTCTCACCTCCTGTGGTGTAGATTGGGACATCTGTCTCACTAAACGTTCAGAGTGAAAAAAGTAAGATATGGATCTGATTTAGGACCACTGGCCTGGGACTGATTAAAAAAAAACAGATCTGTGTATCAAACTGTGATAATAAAATCCAATATGGTCACATGTGGGCCAAAAATCAGATTTTAGCCAAAATTGGCTGCAGGGTGAATATAGTCTTAATATCTTAATGATCAATAATTATTTTGATAAAAAATAAAATAATGTCTGGATCTGGAGTTTTAATAAGATGACTGATTTCCTCAGTTAAGTGTAGCTCCTGCACAACTGCTTAGAACTGTGGGCAAGCTGCAGATCCCCTCATTAGTGTGAATTTGAACACCAAAAGTTAATTACCCCCCTTTCTCAACTATTCCTGTTCTCCCTGACTTCCTCCTGTTTACAAGTGTACTGTTTGAGAGCACCCCCACAGGCCTGGAAGGACTTCTAGCTTTGCCATATACCCCTAAGGTTGCTTAAAGATATTTGGATTCTGACCACTTGTTAGCGTAAGACCACAGACACAAAAATATTAACAAGAGATTTTTTTTAATTAAAATACTCCACTTTCTATGATTCAAGAGTGGGAAGGTGCAACTCAATCAGGAAATAATAGTAGACTAATATTGTCTGGATGAAGTCCACACACTTGGGATTGTTTGGACAAATCAGATGCAAGAAGCTTTAAAACAAAGTTGTTTGAGGGGTAAAGCGGGCCAAAAATCTGTCTTAAAATGGTCTGTTTTGTCACCAGCTTATGCCGTTGCTTTTGAATGTGCTTGTTTTTAGCTTTGTCCTGTTTGGGTGTTTGCAGCACATTTGATCCAAATCCACTTTTTCAGACTCTGCCACAAGTTTGTTCCATTTGCAGCATTTTTTAATATTTGCACATGCTCTCTGATTGTCCATGTTTCTGTGTGTTTATCATAATGTGATTTTTTTGGCCTTTGTCAATCATTTGTCCCTCAGGGCCATAACCCCCCTACTCTCAGTGCACTAGGTAGAGTCTTCAGGGCTCTCACTCTCCTCAGTAGATTTACTGTCACTGCACTGCGGTGACGCTCC
Organism: Scarus forsteni; assembly: GCA_036419115.1. Classification (NCBI taxonomy): domain Eukaryota; kingdom Metazoa; phylum Chordata; class Actinopteri; order Labriformes; family Labridae; genus Scarus; species Scarus forsteni. The sequence continues at coordinate 28,029,126 of JAZDUH010000130.1, read as the reverse complement.
TCTACAGGGAAAAAAATAAAAACGTGAGACAATCCAGCAGAATCCCCCCTTCGAACCAAACCTATAATGTCTATGGGAAATATCTAAAAAAAAATGTGGATATACGTAAGAATCTGTTTTTTGTTTCCTGTCTACCCTGGCCCGTTTCTGTTCTTTCTGTTTTTTTTTAAAGGGAGAAGAGTTTGATCCAAAATGCTGTGAGGTCATTTTGTCAGTTTCTATGATTAGTTTCTATGATTAACTGTCTTCATTATGATTATACATTTTAACAAGAAAAAAAATGTCACTTTTTATTTTTAACATGAGTGTTCACCATGGTGGCACTGGAATAAAGAGAAACTAACACAAAAGTTCAAATTTGATTAATAAAATGGCTGTTCCCCAAAGTGTCCTCTGAGGGTTTGACATGACTGACTCATGCTGCTGTGGAGGTGCAGAAGATAAGACATGGAGGGAGAGCCAAGCGGAGGCTCTGATGTCTGTGTGGGTCATTATATGTGCAGGGAAACACCTCATATTGCTTTAATAACAACAGCTCAGGGCTGGACTAAAAATAATCAGCAGCTGAGGGATTTAAATGTTGGTCTTTCAGGTCATTCTCTGTGATAGTGGAGCCTCTGTGCCAGCAGGTGGCAGTGTTGTGAAGAAGTTAGATGCTTTCTTATACATCATCTCTCAGCTCTCTACAGTGGACTCAACCTGCTTTGTAAAGACTCATTTTAACAACAGCCTGTCTGTAGGATGTGTAACACATTAGAAGAGTTTTTTTGGCTGTACTTCTTACAGAAACACGTAACACCACAGACTTGAGGACATTTTTATAGTTTCTTTTTATTTGTATTCTCCACACACACACATTTAGCCAGACAGTGAGACCAGACACCACAACAGTCACAGGATCCCTCACAAAGCAGAATCAACAGTCAGGGTATTAAAGTATAATTTAAGGTTGACATTTTACTAAAGAAAAAACAGATATCTTGATTGTAAGTTAGCTTTTTGTTTTAATACTTCTGAGTTTAATATTCCCTTTAGCAAGTTTTACAGGACTCCTGATGGAGTACTTACATGTAAAAGACAGAAAGTCATCATCAGGCATCGGGACTTCTCCTTGTACTCTTGTTTTACAGCACCAGTAGCTGTCTAAAATATCTTGTTCCTCTGGCCTGGAATACACCTACCTGTGACAACCTAATGTTTCATCTACAGATGAAGACTTTTGTCTTGGGCTTGCAAGCCCAGTGCAGAGCAGAGATGGAAGAATTGTGGCACTGATGTGATGATGCGGAGCAGTGCTTAACTGACGAATAACCACAGAGTTGACCTGTTTACCAATCAGAGCAGACAGGTCAGTGTGAGGAAGAAGTCCTGAAAGTGACAAGAGCTCCAACAGAATGTCTCAGACAGACTGAGAATACAGGTTCATCAGGGGTACTCATGCTAAAACTTTTATTTTTTGAATGAATGATTGTTAGCATACTCTAGCAGTCATCTTAACTGACAATTACTTAAACCAGAAGACTTTGGGTAGCACGAGTTTTTCATTAAAATGTAGAAAAACTGCCTTATTTTACAGTGTTTAGAAGTCATACATGTAGATAACCAAAGTGTAATCAGTTCTTCCTTGTGCTATGACCTATGCTGCGTTCCATTAACCTCGGAACTGGGAACTGGGAAATGGACGTGACGTCATCCCCGCCTTATCTGCATTCCAGTTGAAGTCGGAAAAAAACGAGCCAATCTACCAGGCTGTTGTTAGCTGTTGTTAGCACGCCCTGTGATGTTGTTCACAAATTTCACATGAAGAATGTGATTATCACTATGGCAGCATTTTTGTAAGTATAAGTCTATAAGTCTAACACTACTATGTATACAGCTGATCTAGAGCAGCACACACTGGTCAGAAGTGCAAATAAATGGATTATTACAGGAGCTAAATAACTGTTCACACTGGGGGCTGCCATCTTTGATTGTCAACTCGGGGGTGGCGGAGTTTCCCCGAGTTCCTAGTAGGATATTCCGACCTCGGGGGGCGTTCCAGATAAAATTTCCTACTCAGAAGTGGGAAATTCCGACCTCCGACTACAACTGGAACACACCACTACATTCCCTGAAAAAATCCATGGAGAACTTTCTTGTGTTCTTGCTGACAGGCAAACAAACAGACTGACAAGGAAAAGCTTAACTTCCTTGGAAAATGAAATAAAGGCAAAATATGGGCTCAATAAAAAGAAAAAAAATTAAGATCACAGTTTAGCATATTTTAAATTACATTGTGGCATCCCGATCACTTTCGAAAACAATTTAAAGTCTGGTGCTCGAGTTCAGGGAAGCCCGGTGTCGTTGATATATGACTTTGGCTTTGATTGTGTAGATTTTGAGATGACATTTTCACTGACAATGGTTTCTAAAACATTTATGAACCAAGATGGTAACTTCCTTTACAGAAGAATGAGGGTTTTAATGCACTGCTGCGATAGGGTTCAAAGATCACAAACATTCATTGTTGATTTTTGGCTTTGTAACCTACATGCAGAGATTTCTTTGGATTCTCTGAATCTTTGGATGACTTTATGGTCTGTAGATGACGAAATCTATAAATATATTGTTATTGTACATTGAGTAACGTTGTTAACCTATTGGATCATTTGATCATGCAGTTGTTCACAAAATGATGAACTTTACCTCCTTTGCTTATCAACAACTGAGTCTTTCAGGGATGCTGTTTTTATCATCGCTATGATGCTCACTTGTTTACAGCTAACCAGTTCACCTGTGGAACATTCCAAACAAGAGTGTTTTTAGCGTTCCTCAGCTTTACCAGTCTTCTGTTGCCCTGTCCCAGCTATTTTGGAATATGTTTCAGACATCACATTTAAAATGAGTGAATGTTATATAGATAAAAAAGGATTTGCAGTTCTTTATATTCTTTTTATTTATGTTTACACAGTTTTCCACCTTCAGTTGAGTTGGGGTTTGTACATTCAGAAAAGTACAAATTGAACTACATGGTCTGCTGTTGTTGTGGTCCTACAAAACTTAGCACTATGTTTTGTGCTGAGCCCACAGAGGCATAGCTGCTAACTGAGGGCCTGTTTACTCAACAATGTTGTCGACAGAAACCGAAAAGGTTTTTCCTTTGCATTTTCAAACGCGCTCCACGCTCACATGGAGACGACGTGATAACGATGCTTGTTCACACTGATCTGGTAAAATGACTGAAAACTTGATACTGTGCATGCCAAACCAGTAGTCGGAGGTGTAAGTTTGTGGTGTCCTTGGCAAATCAATCATCAATCAATCAGTCAAACTATATTTATAAAGCATTTTTCATACAAAATGTAGCACAAAGTACTCCATTAAAATACACAAGCAGGTAACAGTCAGGGCATACAGAATAAAATACAAAACCCCATCCATCATCCCAGCCACCATTTACAGCAGACAACCACTCACATACCCAAGCACGCACAAGCATACACACACACAAGGACTCTAAGTCAGGACTCTTCAAAAAGCCACAAAGGACAGAAAACAATCTAACAAATGTGTCTCTGCTGGTCAGAGTATTGATGCAGCAAATCCACATTTGTTGGAGAAGCAGTAGCAATCAAACTGAGCACAGTTAGCAGCACACATGTTGATTGTTAATCAGCCAGCTGTTGTTTTTGTTGTTCCTAGTTGCATGCCGAACTTTTATCTGAAAGAGTACTGTGCATGTGCATCACTGTTTTCCCTGACAAGGGAGATTTCCTGTTTGAACAGAGGCAAAAATGAATAAGTTTTCAACATTTCACTCTGGATCCCTGTTTCAAAAGTCTCAGGCAATCTGGGCACCCTTCCGTGCAGACAGAAGGCACAAACACAACAAAACTCTCCATTTTCAACCATTTTTATTGCTGTGTATAAGCAATAAACCCTAAGACTGTAGTGCTCTGTAATAAGAGGCACTTTGTCCTGCCTTTGCGTAGTGTCATGACCCATACACTTTAACTTAAGATGAAAGATTTATTTCATAGAATACAAAATAATGATGGACTTCAACCAATGATTATGTGATTAATTAAACTTTCGGAACAAATAACAAAACTACAGCATGACTCCAAAGGTTAGAGCAACGCTGAGCAGACCGGTGCAGAGGGAGTTAGGGTGACAGTCAAACCCTAAACTGAGCTGAAAAACTGTCCATGTACGCTCAGGTGTGGTAGAGAACCACCCACCAGCCACATGCAGAGGAGACGCTATAACAGTAACCGCTATAATGGCAGCAGCAAAAATAGTGAAATTTCAAAAGTCTGCCCTCTGTGTTCAAATTTTCACATTTTCAGTTCCTCCAAGTGCTACAAGAGGTGATGATTTTTGGTCAATAGTGACTCAAAGGTAAACAGGGTCTTAGAAGGGCACAGAAGGACAGGCAGCTTAGACACTGTGTGTAAATCTTATTTTATGTACTTAATGATCCTTTCATTGGAATTATTTTCTGTACTTTTGAAGTGTATAATCTCCAAATAACTGAAAACATCACTTGTTGGCTGCATGGTGGTGAAGCTGAATGAACTGGTGCTAATCAGCAAAAAGGTTGCTGATTTTACTTCTGAAGTTGGTCGTGACTTTTGTGTGTTGTTTTTGCATGATCTCCCTGCATATGGTGGACTTGAGCTTGAACAACACTTTTTATTCTTTCTGACTGCTCAGATTGCTTTTACTCTGCAGGTCACAGTCAAACATTCACACATATTCGTTGTTCTTTCTGATTAGTGGCTTGAACTTTCAGGCTAAGTCCCTGATGCTCTGAGCGTGCATGGGTTCTCCCTGTGGTCTTTCTATTTCCTCCCACAGACCAGAACATGCTTATTCTGTTGTCAGTGAAAATCTACACTGGTGTATTTGTGTGTAAGAATGCTTGTATGTCCTTCTGTGTCAACCCTGTGATTGGCTGGTGACCAGTCCAGGATGACTGGTCACCAGTCTTAGCCCTTGGTCTTAGCCCTTCCCTTAGTCCTACAGAGTATTGGGACACCACTTCACTCGACATGAATGCACAAAACCAAGGGATAAGGGGTTAGACAAAGGCCAAGGGGCATAACTGGAACTGACCCAAAGTCTGATGGGAGGGGAGAGGAGGTCTTAAGGTACGTTCACACCGAATGTGACTTTGCAACCAAGATCACATCACAAACCCAAGTCCTGTTACTGTCGCCATCGCTCAGTGACGTCATGCACACTTGAGTTACATCCCGTGACTACATCATATATCATATCATATCATATCATATCATATCATATCATATCATATCATATCATATCATATCATATCATATCATATCATATCATATCATATCATATCATATCATATCATATCATATCATAGGTCATTTTAGGTGACATAATTCCAACTGTATCCTTATCACCCTCCACCAACCACAAAATTCTGCAGCTGGCCATGCAGCAGTATCATCTGTGAGTTTTTTGCAGTTCATCTAGGCAGAACTAATGTATTTCACAAACTAATGTTCCCTATAAGAACATAGATTGTCACTCTGTGAACTGGAAAAAAAAAAAAAAAACAGTCTTGTCACTGGCGTCATCATGCACCCACACAACACTGATCGGCTCTAGCGGCAGGACATCGCCTGAAGAGTTAAAATTTGGAAAACTTGTTGACCGAGTGCCAGTGCCTGCTCTGCGCCCAAAGTGACCCCAGAGTTCCCATCTGAAGCAACAGGAGCGCCGCCCCATTTCTCCAAAACTGCAACCAAGTAGCCCAGACACAACCGGTGCGTCCCGTGAGATGTGCTCACACATGGTTGTGGCTGATCGTGGCTGTACATTGACTCTGCCTGGAGGACGTAGAGGTCACCAAAGTCAGTGTGAACACACCTTTACAGGGTGCAGAGCTGACTTTCATAACACTTATGGCATCTGCCTGTGATGAGCAGAACACATGCACATGAAGGTGAAGACTGTGAAGCTATGACATCATAGACCCCAGGAAGTAAGAACTGAGTGTTCATAGGGGCATTTATTAAAGCGTAGTGCACATTTCTCCCTGAAAAGAGAGTTTAGTGAACAGTTCATCTTCTTCTGCTTCCCAAGCCTCTCGTCCTGGTATTGAAAGTCCAGAAAATTGATATCACAGGACATGGGACCTTAAAATCACTTTATTGGGAGCACTTGTGGTGTGAAACACAGAAAAAGAAAAGCATCACTCAGTCTAACTTTACTGACAAGTAAGAAATGTGGGCAAAGAATTTATCCCAATAATTATTCAGTTTAATCCGTCAAAAATATTCTTCAGTCTGTGTTTGGATAACATTTTCACATTCATTCCTCTGCAGGAAACAAATGATTTTGAACCTCACAAAAAGTGCTCTGTTTTACTGGATTTTTCAACCCCGGGAGCTTTTTTTTTTAAAAGACCAGGTACATACAGAAAATATTTATTTTTTCCTCTACATGTAGGGGGGAGTGAGTTACACAAAAATTAAGGAACTTTGAAAGACTTTTATCACTGTGAGCAGCTTTCAGATTACATGGATACCTTGATCATTGGCTGTGCTGTGGTCTCTTAACCTGCAGGTGGCAATGTTGTAAAGAGTAAAGATGCTTTTTACACTTGTTACAAATTCTCTGCTCTTGATAATAACCTGATGAGATGGCCTCAGGTAATCTGAGGTAAAAGAGAGAACACATACTTAAAAATGACAGTTCAGAGATGCTAAAGAGGTTTCTGCTTATTGTCTGATCCTGATATGAATTTTCTAACTACTAATAATCATTCCCAAAACATGAAGAAGTGAACTCAGACCTTGTAAGAAAAATGAGCCTGAGGAAAAAACAGAATTATGCATTAGAATAGTGTTTTTAAAGACACCTTTAAAGGGATAGTTCAGTATATTTTAAGTGTGGTTGTGTGAGGTACCTGACAGCAGTCAGTGAAGTGGCTGAAGGGTCTCCCAACACTACCCTACCTTTAAAGGAGACATATCATGCTGATGCATGATTTAATACTTACATATAATATAATAAATTTGAAAACAAGACCTTACACCCCCTTAATTTTCAAAAAATTAGATATTGTATTTTTTCTGATATCCTAGAACGAGATTTGATGCCTCTGAAAATAGGTCATTGCGAGATGTCCGCGAGATTTAAATGGTCCTTTCTTTTTATTGGAGTAATCTGATAAAACACTTCCTCCTCTGTGATGTCCGTTAGCAACAAAACCGTCACCGAGGAACACATCCACCCAGCAGCAGTATATAGCTCCCTAGCTCACATTCACTCATTACCAGCTGTGGCCTGTAGGGGGACTCAATACGCGGTCGCTGCTTTGAGCCTGCCATAAAATACAGTAGAAGAAGAAGGACAGGCTGGCTCAACCCTCTCTGCATCTCTGACAGAACTGACCAATCAGAACACAAAGGGCTGTGACGTTGCGAGGTAACTGTAGGTCATCCTGAGATCCGAGCGTTGCAACGAGAGCTTGATAATGGCCTAGAATGAGGATTTTGAGAACGCAATTGTGGGGCAATGAAGGAAGTAAATGACTTGTACTGAGGGCAGAAATGCTTTACAGGCATCCTAGTCTGGCATAGTGAAAAGGAGAAACAAGCATGATATGTCTCCTTTAAGGATAACAAGCTGAGACTACTTGTAAGGTTCACTGCTTTTAACAGGGTTTTTTTTGCAATTTTTTGTGGGTTTACATAAAAACAAGCCACGAAACATGGTGAGTTGAATGCAAGACTGAATGAAAAATTTAGCTTTATTTTTCCTCCGTGGTAGTCTCTGTATTTGGCACTAACTTATGATGTAGAAAATGACTATGGACAACCAGAGTACACTGCCTTTTGTCCAATTTCAGATAGAATAGGCTCCATCCCCAGAAGGGATAAGTGGCTGGAAAGATTGCTGGTACATGGTTAAACCAAGACCTGCATGACCTTGCACCACAGCTGAATCTTCTTGATTTAACAACTTTAATCAGGCTAATCCATCTTGCCAAGCTCCAGTCTACAATCATTGTGGGCAGAGTGGAGACAACAGCAGGAAGTGACAGCTCATACAGAGATAAGCATTGATGCAAACAGCTTTAATAAAGGTTTTACCGGATCTGGACCACATTGATTTATGAACTGAAAACAATTTTTAAAAGTACACCGAAGGCATTTTTAAATAGAAAGGACATTTTTCTCTCCACTTCCAACATAATTTTCCAAAAGTTTCTTCTACAATGTAGTTCAGGTTTTGTACTTTACACCAAGACGGAAGTGTCTGCCCACTACATTGTCTGATTGACTTGTAATAATTTGATTACGGGTCAATCACCTGCTAGACATGTTTTGAAAGGTTCTGCTCATTCTCAAATACTTTTTATGTACTGTTTCTCAGATGAACAAGTAAAAATAAACTGCCCGGACAAAAAAAAAGTCACTACATGGATTTAACAAAGTGAAAAAGAATGAGCCTCCTATTGGATAATCACTGCATGGGAAACATTAATCTGTGAGTACATTAGTTTCCCCGAGATGCACTGCAGAAAAATCACAAAGGATGCTGCTGTAGGGCCATCAGCTGCCGTGTTTTGTGGTTGATAGGTGAGTGAAAAGGATACAGTTGGAATAATGTCAGCTTATACACCCTGTTATAGGATATGATATATTTGCGGTGAAGCTTGAGCAGACGGGACGTCACCAAGCCACGGTGATGGGGGTCTGTGGCCAAAATGTGATATTCATGGAAACACGACACGACTTCAGTGGGCAACGCGATTTTGATTAAAGAGTCGCGTTCGGTGTGAATGCAGCTTTAGAAGGATCAAATCATTGGCATGCATCAAGCAGAGAAAATATCTAAGGAGATCGGAGAAACTACTAAAATTGGGTTAAGAAATGTTTAACGCATTATTAAAAACTGGAAGGATAGTAGGGAACCATTGTCTTTGAGGAAGAAATGTGATCAGAAAAAAATTCCTGAATGATTGTGGTCGGCGATCACTTAAACGTTTGGCTAAATCAAAACGAAGAAAAACAACAGAACTCAGGGCTATGTTTAATAATGAATGTGAGATCATTTCCACATGCTGTTCAAGAGTGATGGGTGCAACAGGGTAAGAAGAGAGGCAGGTGAAGTGATGCACCCATCATGCCTAGTGCCTACTGTACAAGCCTGTGGGGGCAGTGCTGGGGTTGCTGCAGTTGGTCAGGACTAGGTTAAGCAACATTATTTGCCCAAGAATGAGGTTAGCTGACCACCTGAATACTGAATGACCAATGGTCAGACTCCCTCGTCATCATTACAAGGTCTTGGTGAAAAATGATTGTAACAGAGGATGGAAATAAATCTTGAGACATTGCTGAAGCTTATTGAAACAATGCCACAGCGAATACTTATTTGGTCAGTCGGTGTATATTGAACCCCTCATCTGGTGCGTCAGCTCAACCAAGACCTTCAAATTCTCCATAATATTAAGCAGAGGGAAACATTTATTATCTGCTCGAGGAGAATATGACATGGTGTGAGGCTGTCAGTTATGAGTTCTGATATTTTTTTCAGGATGGACTTCGTCTTTGCCCCCTCCAGGACTGTAGGCTGAGAGCTCCAGCCCAGATCCTTTCCTACGGCAGGTGTTGCTTGCATTAATGACAAATAATATTTTGAACAAGGTCTGTCACAGCCTTGTCTGAAATGTGTGTTTTCCTCTGTTTCTCAGTGTTCCCTCACCCTAGTCTGTCTTTGTGTGTAACTGAAGTTTCTTCAGTGAAGCGCCTGAGAAAACCACACACCTGGATCTCATCTCCTGTCATTAGCCTAGGCATAAGAAGCCTGCTGCAAATCCACCTTTTCTCCTCTGTGTGAGTGCATCGTTTGAGTCTGCAGTGATGTTGATGTGTTTTAATTTTTGTATTTTCATCACTGTATCAGTGCTGACACTGTATTTGTTCCCCAATGTCTATTATTCCTGCCACACCACCAATTTCCCTACAGGGACAAAAAACTAACTAACAAACTTACTAGTGGCTTGGTTGAGAATCTTTTTTTATTTTATTTGGTTCAAGGTTGATGAAAAAAACTTATTAACATGCAAGGTGACAGTTAGATGCACTGTTCTATGAAAAAAAACATATTCACACTCATTCACAGACCTGTAAATTCCCCTGAATACCACTAAATTTAATGTATTATCAATCTCAGATCTTCTTGTAAGGATCTTCTTATCCTTACAACAAACCCATGTTTGCTATATTCTCACGTGCACACACCAGCACACACCCACACACACGTGTGCACACAGACGCATACAAACCTATTACCTCAAAATTCTTTAAAAGCAATATATTCTAGTGAGACACAGTGGCGCAGCAAGTAGTGCGTGTGTCTCACAGCAAGAAGGTCCCCATGTTGGGCAGGGCTTTCTTATCTGAAGTTTGCATGTTCTTCCCTTGCATGCATGGGTTCTCCCTGGGCACCCCGGCTTCCTCCCACAGACCAAAAACATACTCATTAGGTTAATAGGTCACTCTGAATTGATCTTAGGTATGAGTGTGAGCATGAATGGTTGTCTGTCTCTCTATGTGGCTCTGTGATCGACTGGAGACTGGTTCAGGTTGTACAGTGCCTCTCGCCCAATGACAACTGGAATAGGCTCCAGTCCCCCCAAAGCCCTGAAAGGGAAAAGCTGTATGGAAGATGAATGAATGAACAATTCTTTCTAATCCTGGTATGTTTCCTTTATCGATTCTGTCTTGTGCTATTGTCATCAATGTGTTATTAATCTCTGTTTCCTTCCTATTTCACTTTGTCACCTTTTGTTTTTATGTACTGCTCTAAATCACTTAATACAAATAAATAAATCAATAAATGTATGATTAAATAAATAAATAAAAGAATAATAAAAAAACGGAAATTAGATGTTTGTTCCTACTCCTTTTTTTCCAAATGGACAAGATGCATGACCTCCTTTATTGCTGACCATATGATGGAGGACAGAGTGGACTCTAGAGAAATGTGAGAAGAACAACTGTGTTTTCTCAAGTCCAATATTTTTTCTCTCTTCATACTTTGAAGCCAATGTCTGGTTGGACTCCTGATTTCAGCCTCTTGATGACCCTCTGCCTCTCACTTCTCCTCTGTCTGTCTCTGTTGTTCAGAAGCAAAACGATCACATTAAGCAGTCAAAGACTTTGAAACAGCCCCCTTTACCTCTTATTCATATCTCATGTCTTTCCTGCCCTATTAAACATTCATGATCTTAAATCACATCTTGGTGGGCTGTAGCATGAGACTTTATTTATTGCTCAGCATGGCATCCATACCTGCCTCCTCCATCTGAGGTCCACAACAAATTAAGATTTACTCTCTGCCACACTCAGCTGCTGTCATAGACAAGATCCAGGCCGAGTCTGATCAGACGCAGAAATATGGAGCTGTCTCCTGCAGCGGTTGCAAAATTATTCTGAAAATGTAAAGCAATAAAGACGTCTCAGAGCAGGAGTGAAATAATGAACACTGTACCTCTCAGAAGAGTTTGAAGCTGACAGCTGCCTCTGTTCATGTTTCATCTGTTTGATTTTTGGAGATTCTTCCACCTTCACATTCATTTACAATGACAGAGAGCTTTAGTTGTCTCATATGCCTCTTAGAATACTCTGTGTACAAGACAACACATTTTAAAGGGATAGTTCTGTGATATTGAGATTTTAAGGGCTGTATGAGGTACTTGTCAGGTGTTGAGATATATCATAACCTCAGGAGAACTTTGCCTGCTCAGCCTTTTTACGGGGAAGCCAGCAGAAGAGGTCTTTATTCTGTTATTAATTGTTCAGGAGGCACTGGCACTCTAAATGAAGGGAGATGGAAAGTTGCAGAGAAAAAGAAAGAAGGAAATATATTTATGAATATAGCCATTATGTAACAAGCTCATATTTTGCCTTAACTCGATTCATATGTTGAATTTTGATGAAAGCAAAAATATGTATGTTCAGAAAACCCTGTTTTCCACGTGGGGCCAGTCTGCTCTGATTGCTCACCTGTCTGCTCAGAAGTGATTGATCAGGTCAGGGCTGCTTAGCTCTCCCTGTCTCTCACTGGACTCACAATCTGGAGCCAGTAGTTTCAAAGGCACAGTATGTAAAATCCATCTATTACGGGGCTCTCAAGCAAACAAATAGCCAATAAGTCAAGATGTAGTGGCCCAGTCATCGTCCACCTATTATCATGGTTCACCACTGTTTAAACGGATACGCCAACTTTTTTTTCTTTTCATGTCATGCCTCTCGTCTGAGTCCATGACAAACAGATAGACACCATTCTTTTGACTGTGCATGCAGTAACAAGAGCAAGACAGGCAAAGCTTGCCCACAGATAATTAGCTTAGTTCAAATACTGGGAGTCAGTGGGTAGTATTTGCCAACCTCCGTCTACTGTAATCAGATAGCAACTTTAAATGGACCAATGCGTTTGTTGTGACTCGTGTTGTTTACTGCGTTGTTACATTTTCGATTTTCGATTAAGACAAGCACTAACTATACACAAGATGAACTAGATCACTATTTAGAAAATATTAAATTACCAAAGCTTACTACATCAGACCAACAAACTCTTGATGCACCTTTTACTGAACAAGAGATACTGGTAGCAATCAATTCAATGCCTATAGATAAAAGCCCTGGACCAGATGGCATTCCATCACAATTTTATAAAGAGTTTTGGACTGACCTTAAACCTATTTTTATGTCAATGATTAACAACTTTGACCTCAACAAAAAACTACCTCAAACAATGTGTCAAGCAAACATCACTGTATTACATAAAACTGGTAAAGACCCCTTAGACTGTTCCTCATACAGACCAATAAGTCTTCTAGATCATGATTATAAAATTATCACTAAAGTACTAGCAAAAAGACTTGAGACTGTCATACCTACATTGATCAATCCAGACCAATCTGAATTTGTTAAAGGAAGGTACTCCACTGATAATATTAGGAGATTATTAAATATATCCAATCACCTAGACATCGGTCAAGAGCCTTCTCTGCTGCTTTCCTTGGACGCAGAGAAGGCTTTTGATAGAGTCGAGTGGAAGTTTCTTTTTAGCGTTTTACACAAATTAAATATGGGTCCAAATTTTACCCAATGGATCAAAACAATTTACCAAACCCCCAAAGCAGCAGTCATCACTAATAACACAATTTCTAATTTTTTCCCCTTGATGAGAGGAACAAGACAAGGGTGCCCATTATCAAGCTCATTATTCGTCATGGTGATCGAAATATTAGCTACATGTATACGAGACAACAATAACATAGAAGGAGTGTGTATTGATAATGACGAACACAAAATATCATTATATGCTGATGACATAGTTTTATATATTAAAAATCCTGAAAAATCATTACCACATCTGCTTAACACAATCGAACAGTTTGGAAAATACTCAGGATACAAAATAAATTACAACAAATCCAATGCTTGTCTCCTCCATATGAGCCCAACAGAAAAAATGCAGAAATCATATCCATTTCAATGGTCACCTGAAGGTTTTAAATATTTAGGAGTACACTTCACTCCAAAGCTAAATGATTTATTCATGAAAAACTATATTCCTCTTGCAGATGAGATTAAGGCAGATTTATGCAAATGGGCTAAGTTACCCTTATCATTGCTGGGAAGGATAAATACCATCAGGATGAATATCCTCCCAAGATGAAATTTTCTTTTTCAATCTTTGCCGTGTTATTGATCTACACCTTTTTTTAAGACAATAAACAATCACAAATCAAAATTTATCTGGTCTCTTAAGAAACCAAGGATGAAATTATCGACTCTTATGAAACCTGTATCAAAGGGCGGCCTTGGTCTTCCTAACCTCCAACATTACTTCTGGTCAGCCCAACTCCGAACTGTGTTAGCATGGACTATGGGTAGACCAGACACAAGATGGGTACAGATAGAAGCAGGCTATGTTGATCCTCTACCTCTAAACTCCCTGATATTCATAAAGCAATTTCATAGAATAAAAAAATTAAACCAACACTTTACTGTAATCAACACTCTATTTGCATGGAAGGATTGCTCAAGAAAATATGGTATCAGTAAAAAAATGTCTGTCTATTCACCCATTTATGAGAATCCAGATTTAAAGAAATACTTATTGTTGATTGATGTAAATAGGTGGAGATTCTTGGGGATGACCCAATCTTAAAGACCTGTTTCATCAAAATATGCAATTAAAATCATTTTATTCACAAAATCAGTTTTAAAACTTGAATTTGAGCTATCTCCATGTGTATATTTATCAAATGACATAATTAATTGTCACTTGGACTCAAAAAAAATGTAGACAGTTGATTATGATAACATACTTTGCCAAAAAATGTATACTCCTCCTTTGCAAAAATGAATCACCACCAACACTCAGCATGTTCCTTACTCAAATTTCTCAATTTCTTCCTCTAGAAAAAATTACGCTTGAGAAATATAACCGGGGACACCTATTCCATGACCTTTGGCATTCCTTGTATTCCCAAGTTGAAAAACAAGATTTGTAAATATCTAAATTTAATTTGTCACTGTTTATGTATTGATGTTCATTAATTTAGGTTTATACGAGTACATGTAATTTGACTTTTTTATTTATCCATTTATTTATTTATTTTTATTTTTATTATTATTAATATTTATTGATTTTTCTTTTGGGGGAGATTTCTTGATCACAGCTGCATATTTTTTATGTTTTGTATCTATCTTCTGTTCAATTCATTATGCACATATGTATGTGAATATATGTTCCATTACCCCTCTGTGTAAACAGACAGAAGGAGAAAAGACTGTGGAGCATAATAGAATATGTGTAAATGAATTTTGTTGGAAATATATGAGAATATATACATGAAACTAAATGAAAAAAAAGAGAAAAAAAAAAAAAAGACAAGCACTTTATGAGATTTTCGAAATACATACATGGCTTAAAGTAATTATATATAATATACAATTTAATGCTTATGCACCTGTAAGGCTAAAATGATATCCCCCAGTTAATGGTTCTTGGTGAAGGTGGCCTCCAGGGCTGATCAAGGGTCCCACTCCAGCCCTTACAACACCTCATTTGTTACACCTGCCTGTAAATAGGATGAGCATGTAGCTTTTTGTATTTATCCTCTCAGTCTCCTTGACTCCAAACTGGAAAACAGCTGCATCCAAAATAACAAGCTGCAGCTCTAAAAGGATGAAGTAAAACATGTCTGACCCTTTCTATGCAAAGATCTGAACATTTTTTTGTGAGCTGCAGTGTCCTTAACTGAACCAAACCTTATGGAATGATGAGAAATCAGAAGGGGCACATGAATAAGAACAAGATACATCTGGACCTAATGTATTTCCTGCAGATATTTTAATCAATGTTCCGTCTCTTACATCAATCAACAGCAGGTAATGTTCAATATATATGCAGTTTGACATTGAAAAATCAGTTCAGATAGGATATTGTCCTGTTCTGACTCAAGGACAAGCTTAAGTTTAAGTTTGGGATTTTTTAAATACTTTTTAAATTTCATGCACTTAGTCCGGTCTGCTATATACCAATGATGGGTTCATCTGGAATTGGGGTAGGTGTTTATGCTTAATTTAAGAGATAGTACAACTTATTTTATTCTTTTAGAGTATTGCCCCACTCCCGAGTTCATGATAAGATGGACATCAGTTTTTCAACTGTGTGTTCAGTAACAAGAAAGACACCAGCAGAAACCTCACTGCAAATTAGCTTTGCTTAAACATTGGGAGTCAATAGTAGTAAATTTTACATTTAAGAATGGCTCATAAATGAATGGTTCATTCACAACTGTGAATCACTAAATGAAATGAAAGAAAAAAAAAAAAAAAAGACAAGCACATCTCTAGTGTAGAAGATAACATAATGTAACGCAGTAGAAAAAACAGTCACAACAAGCACACAGGACTGTTTAGAGTTGCTAAAGAGATAATCAAATGGCTGTAGGCAGACGCAGGTTAACACTACCCACTGACTCCCAGTCTTTGAGCTAAGCTAATTAGCAGTGGGAGAGCTTTGCCTGTCTCTTTCTTGTTACATCTCGCACAGTCAAAAGAATGGTGTCTATCTGTTTGTCATGGAGGCAGGAATGAGGTAAAACACTAAAAGGGAAAAAGTTGACATATCCCTTTAAAATAAGAAAAAACAAAAGCAACTGTCACTCATTTCCACTGTCTTTATTTAGTTCTGTTTGTGTGTAAATGCATGTATATGTGTGAGTGTGTATGTATGTGTTTGTGTGTGTGTGTTTCCATCTCTGCAAGCTTGCATGCATAATTGAATGTGCTTGTACAGTATACATGTGGGAAAACAGAGCAATGACAAAGATTAAATCACAGGGAAAAGGGAAGTAAAAACACAATATGAATCAAATCACAAGCACAACATCCACAACTGAAACAAAGACACAGCTTAGAGGGGTTTACGGAGGAGAGACCTCCGACGTCGAGTCACAAATTAGACATTGATTAGATTTTAAAATCAACAGTCGATCAGCATGAGAGCGCAGCTAAACTGTGAGGGATTGTTTTTACACAGCCAGAGGGAGACGATTTTAACAGCAGAAACATATTCAGATTATGATGCTCTGTTAAGACTGTCAATGGAATCAATCACAAAGATGCATGTGGCTTTATATTCCTCCTGATTTAAAGGTAATCACTGTTTGACAATTAAAGAGAAAATGGCTAATTTACACTAAATGTTAGACAAGAAAAACTCCAAGCTGCTGAACTGTGAGGTGTCATCGACGTAGAAAGAAATCAGAGAGAGCAAAATGAAAGGAAAGGTTAATTACACACATTCAGAGTTGATAAATTCAGATATTATAGTTGTTATAAGTAAGTAATTTCACACAAACTTCCACAGAGATACTCTATATCCCCCCCCGGGCCGCCCCCTCCCCTCTCAGGACCCCCACCCCCCCTCCTCCTCAGTTCATGACGGTGCAGTTTGATTGACATGCAAGACTTGGCCCACAGCGAGCAGGGACACTGCTGAATGGCGCCCGCTCTACGACTTCACATCCTGCTTCTTTTTCTGGAATTTCCTGAACTGAGACTGGATGGTCATGGCGGCCTTCTCGGTCTCGGGGTCCTCCATGTCGATGTCGAAGTCCTCAGGGAGGTCGTTCTTCTTATCGTCTGAGGAGACAGGAGAGGCAGGGTAGAAGGGAAAAGGAAGACATGATTGTTAGCCATCCAGGAGCGAGTTTTTACAAACTTTCAGGGACAGTTCACAAAAACTAGAACAGTAACCAGGTTACATATTGGTTACTAAATGGTACTTAACCATCATATAATAAAAATACAATGAGCAGCTTCTCATCAGATTTTTGTATTTAAGATATTGATCACAAAATATTGTCATATTTTCAATGGTTTTCTGCATAACAACCATTTTAACAATGGGGTCATAAATTTATCACCTAGTAAACTAAGGATAAACAGGCTGTGTAAGTGGGTAGTGCCCAGTGTTAAAGTTTATGAGACCAATAATTATATCGGGTTACAAACTATTTGAACACCATAAGACTTGTGAATGAATTACACTCTAATTGCAGGTTTTACTTAAGTTTGAAGGGTTAAAGAAGTGACCATTTTCATTTCAGTCATAAAACTTAAACATTCCATAAAATGGGTGCTCAGACCAATCAGCTGATGAGGCTAATATAAATTTATTGATGTTTTACGATTAGACATAAACTTTAATCACCAACTGATACAGCCAACTTTTTAACTATTTAACTAAAGCATCAAACTTTTAAATTTTTTATTCTCCTTGCACCCTCCTGAGGGCATGCCTGTAGTGAAAAGAGAAACATGCACATTTAAGAGTTTAGAGATATTGCTTTAAAGTAAAAACACAGTCATGGTGGGGAAACATTAACAGTAGGTGTTGTGGGAAGGACTGGACAATAAAGACCAACAATCATGGATCTCAATTATTATCAGGAGTTACATGATGTCCCAATTTATAAAGTTAGGTCAACTTTGACTAGACACTCTTGATGTCATAAAAAAATCAAAGGACAAGCAAAAATGTGTATTTCCAAACTATTTAAGGTTAGCTTGCAGTGTGCACTTTATGCACATTTTTAACAGCAAGTAAAGAAGAATTAAGATGTAACTTCATTACAACTGTGGTTTCATATAGTGTCCACAACAGTATTTTGTTCTGCTTTGCAATGGCATTTTTTACATTCTTTCCCAAGTTTTTATCTAAAAAGTGGAAAACTTGATTATAACCTATATTTGGATCACCACCAAAATCTGTATGTATATACAGTACAGGCCAAAAGTTTGGACTCACCTTCTCATTCAATGTGTTTTATTTATTTTCATCCCTATTTACATTGTGGATTTTCACTGAAGGTATCGAAACTATGAATGAACACATGTGGAATTACGTACTTAACAAAACAGTGTGAAATAAATGAAAACATGTCTTCTATTCTAGTTTCTTCAAAGTATCCACCCTTTGCTCTGATTACTGCTTTGCAGACTTTTGTCATTCTCTTTATGAACTTCAAGAGGTAGTCACCTGAAATGGTTTTCTCTTCTCAGGTGTGCCTTGTCAGGGTTAATTTATGGAATTTCTTGCCTTTTTAATGGGGTTGGGACCATCATTTGTGTTGTTCACAAGTCAGGCTGATGCACAGCCGACAGCCCTATTAGACACTTTTAAAATCAATATTATGGCGAGAACCAATCAGCTAAGTTAAAAGAAACAAGTGGCCACCATTAATTCAGTGAGAATCTACAATGTGATTAGTGATAAAAAAAATAAAGAAAACGCTTTGAATGAGAAGGTGTGTCCAAACTTTTGGCCTGTACAGTATATGCACATATTTGT
Organism: Scarus forsteni; assembly: GCA_036419115.1. Lineage (NCBI taxonomy): Eukaryota > Metazoa > Chordata > Actinopteri > Labriformes > Labridae > Scarus > Scarus forsteni. The sequence continues at coordinate 28,010,220 of JAZDUH010000130.1, read as the reverse complement.
ATCTATAAAATAAAGGGTATGACCTTAGCCTGCTCCATTGTAAAGTGCCTTGAGATAACACTTGTTATGAGCTGGTGCTATACAAATAAAAACTCATTTATTAATTGATTTAACTTTTTAACTATTTAAAAAAGCATCAAACTTTTAAATTTTTTATTCTCACTCCCCCTGAGGGCATGCCTGTAGTGAAAAGAGAAACATGCACATTTAAGAGTTTAGAGATATTGCTTTAAAAGTAAAAAACACAGTCATGGTGGGGAAACATTAACAGTAGGTGTTAAAGGACTGTACAATAAGACCAACAATCATGGATCTCAATTATTATGGAGTTTGGTTTATTTACACTCTTGATGTCATAAAAAATCAAAGGACAAGCAAAAATGTGTATTTCCAAACTATTTAAGGTTAGCTTGCAGTGGGCACTTTATGCACATTTTTAACAGCAAGTAAAGAAGAATTAAGATGTAACTTCATTACAACTGTGGTTTCATATAGTGTCCACAACAGTATTTTGTTCTGCTTTGCAATGGCATTTTTTACATTCTTTCCCAAGTTTTTATCTAAAAAGTGGAAAACTTGATTATAACCTATATTTGGATCACCACCAAAATCTGTATGTATATACAGTACAGGCCAAAAGTTTGGACGCACCTTCTCATTCAATGTGTTCTATTTATTTTCATCCCTATTCACTAAAGGTACATTTGTTTGGACAATTATAATGATAACAACAAAAATAGCTCATGAGAGTTTAATTTAAGAACTAAGAACTATTCATTTACCAAAGAATTAAATCTCAGCTCTGATTACTCTTTGAAAATTTACCAATTCCTTTTTTGTTCTGCTACTGCTTTGCACCTTTTACATTCTTTTCTCTTTATCTGTCAGAGTTAAACTTGATTATAACCTATATTTGGAAACCAAAATCTTTGTATGTTACAGTTCTGACAGTCAGGCTGTCACAGCAGCCCTATTAGACACTTTTAATTCAATATGGAATTGTTCTTATTTTAATGGGCTTGTGGTTCTCCATTTTGAGTTTGATGATTTTCCACAGGTTTTCAATTGATTAAGATCTGGTGATTGAGCAGGCCAAGGCATTGTGAATGTTGTGGTTCTCCATCCAGGCTTTAACTGACCTTGCCATGTGGCAAGGGGCATTGTCTTGTTGGAAAATCCAGTCATTGGAGGCAGGAAAGAGTTTTCCAGCTGATGGAAGAAGACTGTTTTCAAGGGTAGTCCTGTACATGACCTGGTTCATTCGTGCCTTCACATAACACTTGCATTATGCCCTGTTCCTATACAAACTGAAACAACTCAGATCATGACTTAATTGATTGATTGATAGGGCAAGACAGTCTTGATAAGCTTCTCCAGGCTTCCTCCTAACCAGTAAGTTGGCTGGAGTGGGCATCAATTCAAAATTGGATTCATCACTGAAGAGAACCTTAGCCCAATCATCAACAGTCCAATCCTTGTGAATTAAGGCAAAATGGCGGGCCTTCCTCTGCGCTTTTGTTTGGTGACACATGTGACAGTAAAAACAAATTCATATTTAATGATTGCAGAAAACACACAAAGCTCCCTGTTTGTAACATCCACACACACTCAGCCTCTTCCTCTGAGTCCTCACTCTCACCACTGGCTGTGTGCCCTTTACACCACAGAGGACATCAGACTTCATGAGCACACACGCGGCTTCTGTGAGACGCTATAGTGCTACACTGAAGAAAACAGCAGCATGATGGGTATATTTCCATACAGGGTTTGAGATCTGCAATTGAAAAGGAGCATCTGATCCACCATGCTGTGATGTGCTTTGTGGCTTCACATAAGTTTTAGGTTATTGATTTCTGACAACTTCTGAGTTGTGCTACGGCTTGAATGTAAGCAGGAAACCACTCTAGGCCTTTGCATGTGCAGTGCTGCTTGTGACATGAAATGGCCTCTTATATACCCTGGGAATCAATTAAGCTTAAGAATGTCAAATAGGACATAAAGTATTATGTGACCAGCTGCATTTTTCAGGTGTTCATTGTATTATACAGTGGTACCAGATATTAGAATGAACAAGAAACTCTGAAATGATAAAAGGAAACCATTTCCACACATAGATACACCTACTTTACCAGAAAGCACTGGGAGAGCTCAAACCTCCACCCAGGTAGCTCACTTATTGCTGTTAGGTCTATATGCAACAGTTCCATGACAAAGTTAACATCATAATATGAATCCTTGACCCTGAAAATCCACACCTAACACTCAGAATCAAGTCAATATCATGATTAATTAGACAATTATTGAGCGAAAATTATTGTTTGCTAATGAGGGTTATCTTGATCAGCATGAAAATCGAATCATTTTTAAGTTGGACCATTACTAACATCTCCTGGAAATTTCAGCAAAATCTGTCCTGTATGTTTTTTTGTAATTTTGTTAACAGACCTACAGCAGCAAAAACATTGTATGATACTGGAGTTTTATTTTCTAATAAACCTCTTATTCTGCAAGCAAGCCAGTGCACTTCACAGGCCATCAAAATACAACTGATTTCAGGGTTGAGTAATCATGTAACAGTAATATGTGGGCTACCTTGGTTGGGGTTTGTCCTTGTTTAAAATTGTGATTTCGATATCAATAATAATAATAAACTTAAGACAAAGTGTGGCTACAAAGTATACATTCACCATCCTTGCTTTTGTGATCCATTTTTCCCCTTTGATAATATTATTTCTGAACTAAAAGAAATTATAGAAACTTTCCTTTCACCAAATTGACACCAATAGATCTAGATGTAGCTGCCATTCATCACTATCTTCATCTTGCTGCATTAAAAGATCTGAAACCAAGCCTCCAGAAACATTGCTTGATCACTTAAAGGATAAGTTCGGTTTCTACAGCTTTCACATTGTTTATGGAATGAAGTAGAACAATATACTCACCCGGCTCAGGCTTTCCTGATCCAAACAGTGCTTCAGGAGATATTTAGATCCAAAATTGAGCGGCGGACATCCGTATAATGGTAGCACACGGGGCATGTATAGTGCCGCTCCTAAAACTGCATTAATCGTCCAAAAACTCATTCGCTACTCCTCCAAAACAGTCCGGTGTCGCTCCACCCATGTTTTTGTGACTGTGCTGACCTCTGAACTGAAGACTGCTCTCTGGCCAGCTGTTCTTCTCTTTGCCTCCACGTCCTCCTTTCGATGAGCTCCTCATCTGTAAACTCTGACTCAAAACTGCAAGGACACCCATCATATTCAAAGTTCTCCTCCACAACGTCTTCATCCGATAGATATTCGTCCATTTTGCACAAAACTGGAAGAAGAAAGTTGTTGAGTAGCAGGCGGTTGCCCCTGAAAAAATGAGCTGTACTGCGCATGCGCGGCAGCCATAAAGAAAGTTTTCAGTTCAGAGGTCAGCACGGTCACAAAAACATGGGTGGAGCGACCCCGTACTGTCTTGGAGGAGTAGTGTGAGCGGACCATGATGAAATATTGGTGAAACTAACAAGTTTTTGGACGATTAATGCAGTTTTAGAGCGGCGCTATACATGTCCCATATGCTACCATTATACGGATGTACGCCGCTCGATTTTGGATCTAAATATCTCCCGAAACACTGTTTGGATCAGGAAAGCCTTGTGGGTGAGTATATTGTTCTACTTCATTCCATAAACAATGTGAAAGCTGCAGAAACCGAACTTATCCTTTAAGCAAATTTTCTGTAACTTACTGCAACAAGTTTATGCTGTTACTGTGTTTTTTCCAGAATGCACATATGAAGATAACGGAATTACAATAAATTGACTAGTCACTCTAACACGTCTATATGTACAAAATGTTTGAATAAATCTTTCTAGCACCTCACTGAATGCCTGCATGAAAAATTAAAGCAGTTCTGAAGGCAAAAGAAATCCAAATGTTGAAGCAGATACCAGGAGTCATCAGTCCTGGCAGCATTTTTCAGATTTTCTGTTGTCCAACTTTTGGAAGTGTGTGTTATTGTTCACAAAAGACTGCCAGAAAAAAGACTTTAAGCTGAACTTTTCAAGTTTTAAAACCAGGGTTGGCATCACATCCGCCATGTTCTCTTCTTATCTCAAGTCTTACATGTCTCATAAAATTTAAGTGTTATATCGCTCACCTTTTAGAATCTGATAAAACACTAAAAGGCCAGATCAAGGGAGGAAATAATAGAGAAAATATCTGCTAAAGAAGATTCACACCTTTATCAAATTCAATAACTCTGCCTTAAATCCCTCCTGATCAGAGGGCGAATGTTTCCCTCTGGGCCGAGACCGGCCTGTGATATACTTCATCATCCCAGAGGTTAGGACAGAAATCCATTATAACACGAGTCTAACAGAGTTATCAGCAGCCACAGAGACACAGGAGAGGTGACACGGGGGTCTCCAGGTACAGAGAGCTGCTGAATGAGGCCGGGGAGTCATTATAGAAACACTGTGCTGCTATTAACCTGAAGATCCACCGTGAGAGCAGAACTATGAGGAGAGGAGCAGATTATATTCAGAGATTCCTCAGAGTGTTGGAGAATACACCGTGCTGCTATGAAACCTCATTTTGGAAATGTAAATGTGGTTCAGGATTTGCATGAAACCGTTTACTGTACATAACGATGGGTGGCAGGTCTCCACATTCTCTCTTGGTACAATATTTTCCTTCAATGAGTGCTGACGTTTGACAAATTTGTAAGGCAATGGGTCTGACGTCCAACTCAATCCATTAAGTCAACACCACAAACCCAATAAAACTCAAAATCCCTCAGAGGGGTGCAAAGGCCTGTGGCATCTTGAACCAGCTTAAAAGTGTGGAAAGATCCTCAATTTATGTTTTTAACATCCACTCTCATTGTTGATCGCTTTCTCTAATAATCCAGTACACACAGCAGTAGACTCTATTGATCATGTTTAACCATTTTTACAGCCACATATAACAGAACTAGGGGAGATCCGAGAGCACACTCCTCCGCCAGGGCATTTCCAACATTATTGGGTGACTTATTATAAAAATATGGATAACTGCCCATCTTACAGTGTGAAGATATCTTTAAAATTCCTGGATCCACTTCTGGGTTTGCATCACCAAAGTTGAGTCAATTATTCCTTGTGCCATGACCAACATTCCCTAAAAGTTAAATCAAATTCATCGCAAAGCTATTGAAATAATTAGCAAAATGTGGGATATGGATTCATCAAGCAATGTTAGTAAATCCTTTAAAACATCCCTAAATCCACATCCAGATTTAGATCATCAAAAAATGTGATCTCTTTTCTTTGTGCCATGGACAACATTCCCTGAAAATGTCACCAAAATCTATTGCAAAGTTATTGATGAATGAATGCAGAAAACTACCCTATTTTCCAATGTTCAGAAATCTAAAAAAAGAATTCCAAATTTGACATTTAGAGTGAGTCAGTCTGAGACCCCTTTACTATGCCATTGAGCTGTTCAATTTATTAATATACCTTATGCATTATATATGTTACAGTGACAGTGCTGCTCTGTTAAATCTGTTCCCCCATCCTTTTTTATTGTTGTTGTTTATTCAATTTATGTCTCTGTTGGTTTTATTGTTATTTTTTTATTCTCTTTCTATAAATAATGTTTTATTGATTTTAAGTGTGTACACATTTAACTGTCTAGTAAAAAATGTTAATAAATCCTTTAAAAAATTCCTGGATTCGCATACAAATTCAGATCGCCACCAAGATTTTATCCCATCTATCTTGTGCCATGACCAACATGCTCTGAAAATGTAATTTAAACATGTTCTTAATGTTTTGAGTTATCCTGTTCATAATCTGACAAACCAACAAAAAATACTGACAAATACAAAACATTAAAAGAGATATTAAAACTTAACCTTATCAGACATTAATTCAGTATGATAATATATATTTGAGAAAAACTTCCTTTAATTATTTGGAGCAAGACTTCAGCAGAAGGAAAGTGAGAGAATAGGTTATCAAAGTTAAAATTTCCAGCAAATAAACTGAACATAAACATATTCAGTTTAAATTGTTGTTGTCTCTACATATAAGCCCTGTGATTGCTTGGTGAACAGTCCAGAGTGTGCCCCGCCTCTCCCCCAATGACAGCTAGGATAGACTTCAGTCTCTCGCAACCCCTGATAGGATAAGCAGCATTTATAGTGGATGGATGGACAGTTCTGCCTGATAAATATATAAAATAATTTTTGTTTCAGTGTCCGGAGCATCTGTTCGTGCAGCAGGCCAGAGAGGAAGTGTGAAACTAATTCACACGTGTGTCTCCTGAGTGACTCTCTTCTGATCCGAGGTCCTTTCAAACAGGTTTTGTTTTGGTATAAATTCACTTTGCAGGGACAACATTTTTTCTCCTAACACAGTTTATAAATTTCAAAGGATTCAGCTGGGAGCTGGGAGCCAAGTTTTTACTGTTTTTAACACCAGGGATTTGAATTACAGCTTTATGCCAACAATACCACGGCCCAGTTTGCAAAGTAGGTCTTATTTTTGACTGATGACAAAGCAGAGGAAGATGGACCATGGAAATATCTGCATTTAATAGTTTATAGTCACAGTTTACAAAAAAAAAAGCTTTAGTTTGTTAGGTTAAAGGTCCAGTGTCCTGGTGTGTTTGACTGTTAACAGAAAGCTGTTGGTTTCAACCTAAATCAAGGTAAACCTTGATTTAGGTTGAGTAAAAAAATGAGATAGAAATATCTTAAGAGAATCAGATGCAGCCCCACTTTCCACTTTAGGAAGGCTTTTGTTTTAGGCAGTGGAGAGGCTATGGTAATGAGCTCTATGATGACTGGCTACTCAAAAGATGTCTGATGGATGGGGTGGGTGGGGTTACAGGACAAGAATCAGACTTTAAAACACTCATGGAAAACACACGTGGGTGGAGGCTGTATAGCTATGACATCATAATGCCCAAGAAGCAAAACACAGAGCATTATGAGGGGTATAGGAAATTTCTCCATGACTGGAGAGTTTAGTAGAAAGTATTCTGCTCTTCTGCTCCTTAAGCCCCTTCAAACAACATTAAAATCAATGAAAATTGATATAGCAGGGCATGGAACCCTTAAAATGTGTTTTTCAAATAAAACAAAAGTACGTGTGTCCATTATTATTTGTGTGTAATTCATTTATATGCTTTTCATCCAAAACTTTTAAGTTAGGTCGAATAGATCAGTGTTAAAAAACACAGAAACAGCGAGACTGTAACCTTGATGTTGATTTTTCATTTGAAGCACACTTGCAGTTAAGTTGTATCATAAAACCATGTTGGAATAATGTAACAGTATTCTTTCAACCAAGATCTATCAACTGGCATCCCTGGGGCCACTTCAGGCCCCCCACATCTTCAAATCGGGCCCCTCGAGTATTCTTGAATTAATAGCTATCATAAATGAGAGGAGAAATATGTTGTAGTTTATGGCTATCCTCTTCCCATATTTGTGAATGCAACCTCCCAAGACACTTGTGATTGAAACACTTATCAGGAGAGAAGTAATGTTTGATCTTGTTTGAAGAAATCCACCTGTCAGCCATTTAAGTAAATATCTAAACAGAAGAATGAGCATTTAAGTGTTGGAAAACATGACAGTGCTGGAAAGAAGCCAAAATGTCTTAATTGTCCCATGTGGCAGGCAGCAGTACGGCTGACATGGTGCAATCTTACTTAAAATATAATGTTAAGTTTGGTAAGTATAAAAAGAGTCTGAGGAGGTCTGATTTGAAATGTCACTGTTTGAAATTAAACATTTTCAAGGGAGCTAATTTTTTGGTGTGTGGATTTTCTTCTACCTTTTCATGCAAGTTTGGTAAGGATGAATTGAACTAAAAATGTGTATCTTAAATAAAATATTTATGGTATAAATTTGAATTCAGCCTCATAGCATCTGTCGAGCAAAGAAGTGGACTTTGCCAAAATGTTGACTTCTACTTTCACTCAAAACACTGAAGTTAAGTTAATTGCTAGCTATATGAGCCTCTTCTATATTGAGAACTCAGTCGTTTAAAGCTTAAAGCAAGAGCAAGACCAAAAAATGTCAAACAGCACTATTGCTGTGCTGAAATAAGACCTTGGCTCTCCATGATTTAAAGTTAGATGAACACCAACACTGCAAAGTCCAGCTTTTATGCTCATGCAATGAAAACCTTACGACTGCCTGGTGGATTTATCCATTTGGGAGGTAAACAAGAGCCAGACAGTAAAAGCACGGAAGTGGGTGTAAGAGGAAGAGCTGGGGTGGTGTTTGATGAAGTGCAATTAAAATTCTGACAGAAATCCCTAAAAGCTTTTTTGAGATATTGCATTCTTCAGGGAAGGATACTAACAGAAATTTGTCTCTCTTTGCCGTAAGAGTTTTCTTTGTTTGTTCTTCATCAATTACGTCAGTAACTGAAATGTATTGGTTGTAGAAACCACAAAAGCTCATTATTGAGAACCAGCATAAATTTAACTTCTGGGATGACCCACAAAATAATGTCATCCTGCACCACTCCATTGTTTAAAGACCCCACATTTTGCTTTAACTCATATGCACTCTATTTTAAGACAACTGGAGCTCTGTCTTCTCTGACTGGTTGACTGGTTTACTCAGTTAATTAGTCAGTTCAGTGCTGCTCAGCTAACCTTGCAGTGCAGCTGGATCCTTCTAATTTCATGTCTGCAACCAAGGAGATACCTCTTACTAAGCTCCAAGCTGGGACAGTTGTGCTCAGTCTGCAGAGGAACTGCTCTTTAAGAAGGGGTGGGAGCTACAAATAGACAGGCAACTGCAGGCCTGTAAACAAAATGGCTGCTCATATTGGACAAAGACTAGCCCAGACGAAGCCTACTTTAGCAGCATTTTTATCAGAACTTGACATTCCCTCATCAAATAAAGAACAAAGAACACTTAATGCATTTCTACATGGGAAATCTATTTTAGCTCCTCTCCTGATGGATATTGGTAAAATTTTGATTAATGATCTGTACAGATTGAGCTTCTCAAATTTCCCCAAATTTCCTTGGCAGATTCGTGACCAGTCTGTAACAGGAGAGTGCTCAGAGCTGCCCACCCTCATTGCTGTAATGAGATCCCCACCATGACGGGATAAACATGTAAGCCTTATGACTTCATTTTACAGGTTATTTCAATGAACATGTTGATTGTCATGGAAAATTCCACAAATTACAGAAATTAAGAGCAGAAAACAAATTCCTTATTGGGGAGCATTTTGCTGATAACTGGTTGGAACTCATCTGGCATTTGGTTGGGAGGTAAAAACCCAGACAGAGCAATCATCCAGTCAACTCCCAGATAAGTTTCTGACATCTTCGGCCCTCCCAAAGCCCTTTCTATTAGCCAGTGAAATAGCATATTGAGCCGTCTATCTGGCATGTCAGGTGATTGCTCAGCACCAAATTGTTAACAACTCTGCATTCATTCTACCATCTCTGCTCTACACTGGACTTTTCAGCTTGAGCCAGTTGACTTAAATGATGAAGCAATGGCTGGATGACACACTGGCATATCTGTTTGGGAGGTTGGGAAAACAAGCCATTTTAGGCAGCTACTGGCCCCATGAACAGGGGAGAGGGAGAAGTTCCTATGCTTCAGACTTTTGCTCTTGCATTTAAGTACTGTATCATGTGGGAAGTTGCTGAACACTCTAAGGGGGTTTTAAAACAAACAAAATCCAGAATACGGCCTCTAAATGCTCTTTTAGATCAGCATTCTCATTATTCAAAGAGATGGGTGTACAGGATCAGGGTCTGTGAAAGATAGGAAAAGAAATGTCAGACAAACATCTTTTAATGGATAATGTATGGCATCAGAAGGTGCTGTTATATGGTGGTGATTATGGACTAGGAAGGTATTATCTTTATAACACCACCTGGAGCTTACTACCTGAGCCTGGGTCTGTTGAACTTGATAATGTTGTTTGGGCTATTATGGCCATTTGGTAGAATGGGTAATATTAAAGTAATGAAGAGTAGGCCCTGAGGGTAAGCAGAAACTGACTGTACTTATAGAGATTACCATTGAAGCTACATCCACTAGCAGTTATTTCGGATTTTGACTGTTTTATTAAATGAAAAACAAATAACACTACATCAAAGATTTTTTGCTGCACTTCCGACATCTTTTGATGAGAGTTTGTTTAATGAACAGTATCTATTTTTTTTCATTTTTTATTTTTATCACCACATAGGCATGAGGTCCCTCTGAAAATGGGATGTCACATCTCAAGCGGCCTTTAACACATTCATACTTAAAGGAGGCAAATATGGTTGGGATGCACTTGTGGTCTGGGCATCCATGAGTTGGTCACTACCATAAATTCTTATTTTTAGTCAGAATATCATTGGTTATACTACTATAAAATGGTCACCACAACTATTCAGACATGAGGACCTTCCTGAAAACGAGATGTAGCATCTCAAGAGGCTAACCTCTAATAAATCAGACGACAGGTCTGTGGTTCATGGATCTGTCACTAACTTTAGTTCTTGCTTTAGTCCACTTGTCTCCTCTTACCTCCCTTCCTCTGCCCACACACCCAACACAGCATCGTGTGGATTTGCTGTTCATCATGAGACTGGGATCCACATTCAAGATTTCCTGCTGCTTAACAGAAGGTTTTTTTCTTGCCACCATGATGGAGGGATTCATGATTGGCTATATGGATTCATGTTGGGTGTTGGATGTATATATTTGTATATATATGTGGGTATCTTTATATGTATATATGTATCTATGCATATATGTGTATCCATAAAATGAAGAGCTTTTGCTCTATTGTAAAGTGTCTTGAGATAACACTTGTTATGAATTGGCGCTATACAAATAAAGATTGATTGATTGATTGAATGAACTGATGAAATATTTTAAATGGCCCATCTGGTGTGTTGGGATACATTAGGTAGATTTTGTGACTCTTCTGTAGTACACTGACATACTGGTGTAGTTAGTGGTCCCTTCACTGACAGTTTATCATTTCATTGTGACACAGGCATCTTTTGTTTCTTTCTAATTTACATAAAGGTGTCTTCTTCACTTATTTGACTGAGTACTACATATATTTGTACAAAAATTAGAGTGAATAGCAAATATTTTAGCTTCACTTTCAGGGAGTCATGTTGTCCATTTTCTACGAAGTAAATAGTCTAACATAACGGAGGTTAATTCTCCAGGCTGTATGACTCATTTAACTACAATCTTTTATTATTTTTTATTATTCAAAGTTTATTTGTATAGGGACAGTGCGAAGCAAGAGAACATTACAGCACAGTACAGCATTTATAGCCTAACTACTTTGCAATTCCTGTCCTGGTTGGGCCTTTAACCACATAAAACACAACAGTAAAAACTGCTATAATGAAGGACTGTTTTCTGACCTTGTAGGAGAGAACAACCTGTCAGAAGTAGATAAAGTGAATTTACAAATGATGCTTATGCTGCTTTGAGAAGTTCAGTATTTGATTCAATCTGCAATTTCCTGATTATCATCTCAACTTTAAACTCTGAGATGTATTTCTATTTAATTTAAAAGGCTGTATGCACTAGACAGCTGGGGTTAAATCAGATCAATAATGCTCTGCTGCGTGTTTCCACTTTGCTTGTCCTTTTCGACAGAACATCCTGGTAAAAATAAAAAGATACCTTGGCCAGCAGATGGTTTGCTGTTTCCAGTCGTAGCTCCAGATGCTTGTCTCTGCAGAAAAAGAAGAAAAAGAAAGAGCACAATCATCATTATTTTTTTAAGATGAAAGAGCACCACACGCTTTACCCCAAAAACTTTCCTCCTGGGATTATTTTACTCAGCACAGAAAAGACTATACAAACACTGCTGAATATCAAACATCTTTAATTTTAGAGGCAGATTCATTGATTGTAACATGCTTCCATAAAGAGACAGTATCACAACTCTGCCTCATACCATCACACAGATCATGTAACAGAGTTAGACGTGTTGATCTATAATCCATGTTTCTGCAGATCTCTCCGCAGCTCCCAATGCTCTGCAACATTAAGATTCACTCAGATCACAAAATAAAAGTCCTCATGCTGACAGGAACAGTGTGCTGTTACATCAGACTGATCTAAATTTGTTTGCTTGCATCACATGAAGATCATGAGGGTGCTGTTTTCATATTAATGATTAAATAATACGATTTCTCCAACACTATTGACATCATGGGTCTTAATCTGTGGTCTGACATATTTAGAACATTTTGGGGGCCAAATTTTTCTGGTCGTAATTTGACAGCATCTGGAAGGTCTTGTAAAGCACATTCCCCACAGCAGTTTGTGGCGTGTCAGTCTAATAACTACAGGACATATTATTCCAGCACAAAGCTGGACGCATAGCACACAGAGGATGGATTATGGTCCTTGATAATACATAGACCTGATTTGTGCATAATATGAATCAAGTCAGCATGTCAACACTCATTCCCCTTTAAAGCAGTGTGCTCTTGAGCCTGGGGTTTGTCATTAATGCAATGGATTTCACTGCTTGATCCAAACTCAGGTTGGATCATTTTATTGCGTTTTATTTTCTTTTTTAGGTCACTGTTTGAAAAACATTCATTTTATTGGGGACACCCCATTAGTGCAAGGTTTGACTCCATTTTGTCTTCACAACTGCCTTAAAGGGATACTCCAACTTTTTTTTGTTTTCTCGTCTTTCCTCATTTTGAAGTCCACGACAAGCAGACAGGAATCATCCTTTTTACTGTGCTTGCAGTTTCAAAGAAGTGACAGCATGTAGCCTACCCCTAATTAGCTTAGCTCAAGCACTGGAAGTCAATGGGAAGCGTTAGCCTGCCTCTTCCTACATTTATTAGATGGACACTTGAGCAACTCAAAACAGTCCTGTGTGCTTGTTGTGACTCTTTTTTAACTGCTTTTTGTTACACTATTTTTGGACTAAGATTAGCACTTTATGTAATTTATGAAAGAAAAACACACAAAACTATATATTTATATGATTATCTAAACAATCATATCTGCGGTGGTTTTGGCATATGGTTTAGTTCCGTAACAATTTGTTTTGAAAATTACATAAAGTGCTAATCTTAGTCTAAAAATACATAACATAACATAATATGATAAACATAAACAGGACTATTTGGTGTTGCTGAGTAGTTTACTTGATGACTGTTGGCAGAGGCTGGCTAACACTACCTACTGACTCCCACTGTTTGAGTTAAGCTAATTAGCAGTGGGAGAGCTTTGCCAGTCTCTTTCCTGCTACTGCACGCACAGTCGAAAGAATGGTGTCTGCTTGTCATGGACACAGAGTAATGCAGCACATGACCCCCCACCCCCCAAAAAAATGCTAGTGTGTCCCTATAATTCATTCAAAATGGTGATGGAAACATCTCCAAGAGCTATTGATTAATAATAACACATAAGCATTACATTGATTCTTCTGATCTATGGACTACATAACCCTGTTTCACCACATCTCAAAGGTGCTCTATTGGTTTGAGATCTAGTAAATGTGGAGGCCACTGGAGCAAAGTGAACTCAAAGTCAAAGTCAAGAAACCATTTCAAGATGATATGAGCTTTGTGACATGGAACGTTGTTCTGCTGGGAATAGTCTTTAGAACATGGTGCTCATAAAGGGCTGGAGATGGTCAGCAACAATACTTAGGTAGGTTAAAGTTTTTTAGAACCAGCCAGAATATATCTGCCACACCATCGATACTAGGCAGAATGGATCCATGCTGCTAGGTGCTCACAGCATGTTCTGACCCTCCCATCTTAACATTACAGTAGAAACTGAAACTCTTCAGACCAGGCAACATTTCTCCAGACCTCTTACTGCCTAATTTTGGTGAGTCAGTGCAAGTTGTAGCCTCAGTGTATACTCTTTAGGAGCATCAAGCTAGCATTCTGACATCTCTCTATTTGTGTATGATCACTTATTTATTTCTGTATTTTGTTGATTTCTTAGTTTGTTTATCTAAATTGAGGACAGTGCACATGAATAAGCATTGACATGTAATTGTGCCAGATTTTAGCCACAGGTTAATTCCATCTGTAGCCCCAATACACATGTAAAGGTGTACAATCTTAAAATAAATGTAGTACATAAAACATCAGTAAAAAATACACAAAACATGAGCTCCTCTTGAATTTACAAGACACAAATACAACAGCATAGATGGTTTGCTAAAAACAAACTATAACAGAAGACCATCAGGGTTATAGAGTGTTAGCTCATCAATGTGCAAAATGCACAGTGTTAAAGTGCCAAAGTGCTGATATATTGCACACCATCGTAAGAGTGCTAATTTATGATCGCACCCTTGCCCACCATTACATTGCACAGCTTTTGCATGAACATGCATTTTTATACACAGTTTTGCACATGGTTAGCATACAGAGATGTAATTATGTATGCAAAATTGCACTTAGGTTACATAAAGAGATGTATTAAGATATGCACATTGAAAGTAGATGTTTATAAATGGTCACAGATCTGGTTTGTCCTGAGCCACACCTTCAGATGACCCCTTTAAGTTACAAAGCTAGAACATTCTTTGACTGATTGCGGTAAAGGTCTGTAATGTCATAGGACCTGCTTGTGCACATGTATTTTATGTGTTTCTATCATCTTTCAAGTACAGAGGGTACAAAAAAAGTTTCACTACAAGGAATTGTTAATTTGGTCTTCGCCTTCTTTTCAAACAAGCTCAGAGAGTTGTGTGTGTTCAGATCTTGCAGATGTGTGTCAGTCTTTCTGATATACAGTATCTCTTTGATTTCATAAACACATTTCCCCACAGACTTTTGGCTAGGTTTTAATTGCTTCAAGCCAGTGTTTCCCAGGAGTGATCAGTCACAATAGGACTACCACATGGTACCCCTCCTGACTTGAACACCTTGCGCCCCTCTCTTAAAACAAGCAAACTCCCATTTTCAGCCATACACATCCCTTAAAAAATAGAGCAGTGGGTCCATTTACTTATTAAACAATGTGAAAACAGGCTTGGTCACTTTGTCAGATGAAAAAGAGGACAGAAACCTGTGCTGCATGCCAAAATGCTTTAGGCCAAGCAAACAAAAGGGCCCCTTGGGTCTCATTGTCATCCCTTCAACATGAACTCTTGACCGCTTTGTAATTTTCTCTAAAGCGCTGCACAAACGTCCACTCTGACCTAAAAGTAAACTGGAAACATTTTGTTAAAACAAGATCAAGGTTGCTGTAACACCAACTCTAATTACAAAACATGCAAGTACACCAGTAAAGAAACAAATGTCTACTTATCACACCACTGATCATCTTAACTCTTCATTGGCCCACCTCAGTACTTCAATCAATCAGCTGAGCAATCAAATCTATCTTTATCTGTATAGTGCCATTTAATAACAAATGTAATCTCAAGACACATTACAATAGAGCAGGCTGAAGCCATACTATTCATTTTATGGATACACATGGATACACATATACAGTTATTTATAATGTATTGCCATTTGTATTTATGCATACCTACATACAGAGATGTATCCATCCAGGCAGGGACTAAGGAAATAAAGTCATAATTGTGTCTGCTGTATATAGATTCAATCAACCAATCTATATCCAAACAGTGCTTCAACATCCGTGATAATGTTAGCTAAACTGCATTAATCATCCAAAAACTCATTAGTTTCTTCAATATTTCATCATGGTCCACTCACGCTACTCCTCCAAGACAGTACGGAGTCGCTCCACCCATGTTTTTGTGACCGTGCTGACCTCTGAACTGGAAACTTTCTTCACGGCTGCCGCGCATGCGCAGTACGGCTTCCTCCTTTCAATGAGCTCCTCATCTGTAAACTCTGGCTTGAAACTGTAAGACACCCATCATATTCAAAGTTCTCGTCCACAACGTCTTCATCCAATAGATATTCGTCCATTTTGCACAAAACTGGAAGAAGAAAGTTGTTCAGTAGCCGGCGGTCGCCCCTGAAACAATGAGCCGTACTGCGCATGCGCGGCAGCTGTGAAGAAAGTTTCCAGTTCAGAGGTCAGCACAGTCACAAAAACATGGGTCGAGCAACCCCGGACTGTCTTGGAGGAGTAGTGTGAGTGGACCATCATGAAATATAGGTGAAACTAGTGAGTTTTTGGGTGATTAATGCAGTTTTAGGAGCGGCGCTATGCATGCCTCGTGTGCTACCATGATACGGATGTCCGCTGCTCGTTTTTGGATCTAAATATCTCTCGAAGCACTGTTTGGATCAGGAAAGCCTTCTGGGTGAGTATATTGTTCTACTTCATTCCATAAACAATGTGAAAGCTGTCGAAACTGAACTTATCCTTTAATTAGTATAGCAGAGTCTAGCTGATCTGCCATAAAAATGGGTTTCACTGGGTAAAAATTGTGAATTTATGTTAAATGATGTCCTCTCTGTTGATGGTTGGCTGTCCTCCTATTGCTTACTCTGCAGAGGAACACAACCACCATCAGTAGATCGAGTTCGGTCTTTATAACTTCTCTTGTACTCTCAGTTTATTCCATTTTTTCTCAATTTTCTCCCCAACAGTAAACAGATGGGTGGTAAATTAAAAGATGGTTTTTCTGTGTTGATAAGGTGACAGTTTTCCCTCCAGAGTTTGTAGCTCGTTGTGTTTGATAATTTATCTACTGGGAAGAAACCATCCCTCCAACACGGCTTCAATTATTAATCCTGTGCTTTCAAAGCTTTTTAAATAAAAAACTAGCTTTAAAAAATGAGCCAAAAGGGAACAAAGCAAAAATAAAAAAGGAAATAGAAGAGGCCTGAAATCCTCCTCATGTGTCTCTGTGAGCCCGAGGATGAGAAAGTTGTTTGGCAGCAGCGGCCATCTGTTTTTCCTGTTTACACACAGAAACTCAAAGAGAGTCAATGCCGCCGAGACTCCAGCACCACGCTGACTCTCATCTGCCTGGCGGAGCTCTGCTACTCCATCAGGCTCACAGCCACGGTGCCATACATCACACCTCCACCCACCAGGACACAGGCGAGCATTCACAGGCAGAGCAGAGACGTCCGGGAGCTACAGTAATGTTTGACTGATGGTTTCAACACGGTCGAGGGATGTGGAGCAATATCCAGAAATCAAGACAAATGTTGGATAAATTCATCCCACAACATTTCATTTGTTTTTTACATCGTTAATCACTCATCTGTTTCTCCACAGTGTTTGTCTCTCCTGCTTCAGCTTTGACTCTATCGTCTTTTAATTGAGCAGATGGACAATTACTGTGGAGCCATGAGATATGAGGGGATCCAGTCCAAGTCCTCAAAGTCACTTCTCTCATATCTTTTCTTATAAGACAGAAAATATTCTAAGATTTAAAAAATGTGCCTGATCTCACTTGGAGGAGGTGTTGGAGCTATTTGTGTCCGTAGTGGGTGGCTGTGTTGTGGTAAAAGCATCCAGAGGAAGTTTATTTTTGCCTCCAACTATGGAGATAATCTTCTAATCAGTCAAAGGAGGACATAACAATATGTTTGAATAATCTGGCTGAAATGTAATAAAGCCTCTAAAACTGGGGGACTCCCTACAAAAAAATAAAAATCCCAGAAAAATGGTGCCACTTCTTCTGCCAGACCTGTGCACATAAAAACAAGACACTTTGTAAATCACAAAACCCACGCAAAGGTTAATGTTTCTCAGACTGTGCTGCAGAGGAAATGCTGTCTATTAGTGCATCTTCTTCTCTATTTCTTAGATTTATCTCTTGTCTCTTCCTTCTTTATTGGGCAGATTCAGAGATTAGATTTAGAGAGAAGAAAACCACAAGCTGGCAAAGGACCATAGGCTGAAACTTCACTCTAAGGAGCAACATTTCTGCATCTAGGGCACCATGTCACCACAGGCAGACCATCAGCAACCCATTTTGGGTTCATTTCCATGTGAACTGCAGTGATGGGCAAGCTACATGTGAAATGTAGAGAGCCTGGTAACAAGTTAGAATTGAACAAGAAAAGCTTCACTTCAATAAAGCTTCACCCTGAACAATAATGACAATAATAATAATAAATAATAAGAATAAGAATAAGAATAATAATAATGAAGAGAAGTGCTCATAGAGCAACAATCTCTGTGAGCACATTTCTTGAAGTTATTTTCTCAGAAATTTGTAAAACTGCCCAAACAATTAACAAATCCTCTAAAAGTTCTACATCCTGAATCAGATTGTCACTAAAATCTAATCATTTTCCCCTTATGCCATGCCCAAAATTCTCCGAAATAAAATTACTATCAATTCAAAGCTTGTTGAGTTATCAGTGAAAATGTGGGAAACTGCCCTTTCTCACAATGTAAACAAAATCAAAACATATTCATGGATAAAATCATGTAAATGTTATCATAGTTTGCAGGTAACTTTTTGAGTATACTTGCATACAGACAAACAGACAAACCACGGCAAAAACAAAACCTTGGTTGAGGTAGTAATAATAATAATAATAGTAATGATAATAATAATAATATTTATACTACTACTACTACTACTACTACTACTACTAATTATAATAATAATAATTATAATAATAATGTGTGATCCTCTTGAGTAGGAAAACATGTTCAGATGTTTCAAGGACAATATCTATGAAAGTGTCTTGAAGGCTCTTTAAATGAAATCTATTATTATTATCATTATTATTATTATAATGAAATGGTTCTGTGATCTTGCTGTGAATTCTTTTTTAACCCCTATATTTTACATTATATTCTACTATCATCCTATTATCCTCCTCAACTCCTAAACAGAGGCTTTGTTTTGTTGACCTACTTTCGCCATGGTTTGAGCTAGAGATGTGATGTTCTGGAATGTGTCAAATATTTTGGACAGCTCTTTATGAGAGCTCTTTATGAAATTTGCAATTTCGGGTGAGCTGTTAGTTTGCAAGCCATCATTAAATGTAAGTTCTCTGAAAATTTAAGAATGGCTTGCAAACAAATGGCTCACTCACAACTGGGAATTGGTTCTCTCGGTTCACTTAAACAAAATCATTCAAAAGAGAAAAACACAGCATAGTAAAAAATGGAGTCACAACAGGCACACATGAGCGTTTAGAGTTGAAGTGCTTATCTGATGACTGTAGGCAGTGGCAGGCTAACTATACCCGTTGACTCACAGTGTTTGAGTTAAGCTAATTGGTGGGTGAGCTTTGGCCATCTCTTCCTTGTTTCTGCATGCACAGTCAAAAGAATTGTTAAGATTTAAGCAAGACACAAAAAGAAAAAAAAGGCATATCCTTTAAAAGTTAAAAAAAACAACAGAAGGGACAGTGTAAACATCTGACATAAACTGGCCATTCAAGAAAGTGCTTCATTTTAACAAACATCATCCAGCTGTGATGTCCTGTAATATATCTGAAGTCACACTGAAAACACCAACATCAGCACTGCTACACAAGCTCTACTACCGTTTTCTTTCTTACATTTAAAATCCCCACTGGGGTTTTTTGGTCCTTTGTCAAAAGAGCTTCTGGCAAACAGAGCGACAAAAACCTCCTCAGCTGCTTAAAGAGAGGAAGAGACGGCAATCGAGCAGTGCCAAGCCTGAGCAAAGAAAGAGACGCGCCATGACAAACATCTCATTTAAAATTCACCCATTGCTTCTGAAAATCCTCGTCTGAATTTGTATGCAAATGCCCCTTTCTTCTCACTGTTTATGAGGCACGGTAAAGCAGGGAAGTGCTGGAGATAAAGGCTCCACCAGAGAGGAGAAAATTGAGCAGAAAGGGGAATAGTGCCGGGTAAATTGTGCTAATGTGAGGAGAGCATTCCCCTCCTGCACATTAGGAGTGGAGTTGTTATGTTGTTATGTAAGATCAGACTGTTTCCAGGGTGAAAGAGGAAACAGGAGAGTTGGGGTGGGGGGATGATGATGATGATGAAGATCAAAGTACTGTTGAGGGAAGACAGAGAGGAAAAAGGGCAGTGGAGGATTCTTCCTTGGCATTTATATGAGAGTATGCATATATTAGTGTTGCTGAGAAACAGCCCAGCCCTCCCGTGTGCTTCTAGGAGTTAAAGACTGTATACAAACGTTTAGTATCTTTTAATAAGATTAAAGGTGTCATGTCCTAATCGTTTACATCATGTCTTGAGTGTCTGCGAGGGGAGGATTTGATTTTGAGCTGAGTTAAAAAATGGATCAGATGCAGCTCTTTTCCCCTTCTCTTTGGAAACACTCAGATCTGAGGAGGTGAGGAAGCCACACAGCAGATCTGTTTTTTAATGGGAGCTGCTTTATCTCTATGTGAGTTTCTTCCAAGCACATCCATACAACTCAAGAATCAAGCTTCAGAGTTTGCATTTCATGTCAAAATACCGCAGATTATAAAGATCTTTAGTGGGCAAAGTAATGCGTGGTCAGTTGGAATGTAATGACAGACTACATGGAAATCTGGGTCTTAACTGCCTTCTAAACAATGGGAGGACATCACGCTGGTAGGTCTTTTCAGAGGGTTGGTGGGATCAAGTGTTTTTTTAAAAATGCAAAATACCATAGCACGAGGAGGACACATGTTAAACTAAGGCTGCATTTACACGGCGCCGAAAACGGTCAAATCCGATAAGTTTTTGTTGCGTTTTGGCCTTGCATTTAGGTGGAAATGCGTTGCGTTTTTTCTTAAAACGGAAACTTTTGAAAACGGGCTCCAGAGTGGAAAGTTTTGAATACGCAGCATCGTGTAAACTCATATCAGAGCGTTTCAGGGTTAAACGCTGATGTCACCGCATGCGCAGTACTCTTTCACATGAAGGCTGCGAGCATACCAGGAACAACAACAGCTTCAGCCATCTGCTGAGTAATGTGTGAGCCTCTTACCATGCTCGGTTTGTTATCCAGACAAAACTATCCAGACAGATTTGTTGTCCGAACTGATCTGTTGTCCAGAAAAGAAACTCCTGAGGCTCTGTGCATATATTCGCCATTGTTGTTTGTGAAAAGTTTTTCTTCTTCGTACATGTGTTGCAGCAGCGCTGCCTCTCTGCAGACCACACCGCCATCTACTGAACCGGCATGCATACTAGCGGATACACTCGTCTCCAGCGTCGTCATCTGAACATAGAAGAATTTGGAAACGCAAAGGAAAAATCTTTGCATCTTTAAACCAACACTATGTAGTTTTTCAAACATAATATAACCCTTCGATACTCATTGTGATGGTCCACCACTTTACAATGAGTTGAATGACACCTCTGTCGTGGTCTGGAGTGGTCTGTATCCCTATCACTGGCGCTATGTAACTTCGAGGTGGATGGTGGGAATCCTGCCCCACTAAAAACTACACATTTGGACTGCTTTACGGCATACATCACTTCCCCCGATTCCCGATTCGTTTAAAACATGGAAGTCTCGGCGAAAGCCGATCGTTAACGCGGAGCTGTAACCATGGCAGAGGCAACAAAGAATGTAAGGAAGAGAAAAGTTTTGTCGGAGGATACAAAACAAAGAAAGCGAGGGAAAAACAAGCTGAATGCTCAGACCAAAATAAACATCGGTTCGGCGTTCACTCGCTGGCGTGAAATAAAAGACAGGGAGGGATGTCCGACTACTATATCAGGTATGCTGGGCGACTAATTTATGACGAAGTTCCTCAAAAAAACTTGACAGGAAAAAAGTACAGCACAACAAATCCAGAACGTACCAGTATGTAGTTTGGTTTAGACCTACTTCAAGTGTGTGATATCACCAGCTCGTCGTCGTCTTTACTTTTATTCACTTTATCGCTTCAACAGGACGGGGGCGACTTCACGGTAATAAAACCAAGTTGAACTTTGTGATTTTTAACATTGTCATTTAATCAAAAATAAATACATTACCTTGTCGCTATCCATCCTGCAAACAGCCACTGAAGACAGAAGAATACTTTTGAGCGAAGTCCTGGCATCTGTGATTCGCCTACAAAACAAATGCACGCGACCGGCAGATCTGTATCTTTATGACAGTAGCGCCCGCGCTAGAGCTCATGGGTAGTTGAGTTCTCATTGCGGTCAAGCGGGGATCTTCCGTTGTGCTGCTTTAAGTCGGGAGTTTTCATTTAAACATAGCCTAAGGGGCTTAAAATGAACCTTATTCACTGTCTGTGATAAGGAAGACCAATCTTGTTGCACTCCAATCTGGATCAGTTGAGCTTGGTCCACAGAGACACTGTCCAGCCAATGTTCTCTGAGGAGAAAGAAGCAGGACTTGAGGGCGAGAGGCAACTTCAAGCTTGTAAACAATCACTACTTTTATACAAGAAAACAAAGATGCTTGTTTGTCATTATACAACAGGTTGCACAATGAAATAAAAAACTGTGGCTTCCTCCTGACTAGTCGACTGATCGCAGAAAAAAACCCCTAACAAAACCATTAGATGTGGAGGAGTGCAGATGGTGCATTGAGCAATCTCACAACCTGAGGGGAGAAAGTGTTCTGCAGTCTGGTGGTACCGCAGCAGATACTTCTGTAACTTTTGCCTGATGGCAGCAGAGTGAACAGGCCTGATACCTCCAGTCTCCTGTGGGTTCTGCATTGGCACCTCCTTGATATCACAAAGCTCAGTAGACAGGTACCAGTTACAATTTGGGCACCTTAATCACTCTTTTCAGAGTCCTGTACATGCCATGCCAGTTTGTGATGTTTCCAGTCATGTTGCTTTCTATTGCTCCTTTGTAAAAGTTGACTTGAACTTGGTCTGGGAATTTTGCTTTCTTAAGTTTCCTTAAGAATTACAGCTGTATTTTTTAACCTTTATAACCAGGGCAGAGGCATGTGAAGTACAAGGAAGGATCTCTGTTATGTTGACTCCAAGGAATTTAAAACTGCTGTCTTGCACCACCTCAGCACCACTGATGTAGACAGGGTTGTATGTCTTTGCCTCCTTTTTTTCTAAAATCAGCTATTTAGCTCTTTGGATTTTTGGGCACCATCCAACAAGATGGTTGGTTTCTTCCAAAAATCATATCATTGTTGTTGTTTTTATTATTATTATTATTATTATTATTATTATTATTACATTAAGATTAGCATGGATTCTACCTGCTGTAGTGGCAGTTTATCAGAACTGGACCACATTTCTTTATTAAATAAAGAACAAATAATAACAGTGAAAATATTCTTACATGAAAAAAAAATGTATTCACTCCTCTCCCAAAAGGTTTGGGTACAGTTTGATTTAAGAAGAGGCTCACATTATGAACTTCACTTTTCTGCAGCAGCACCTGCCCACGTTGTCATTTGACTGACCAAACCTTTCCCCAAACATTCATTAGGCTGCTTCACAGATAAACCAGTGCAAAAAAAAATCCTTAGCCCCCCAAAAATCGATCATGATCCATCAGCTGCCATTTGAATATCATGACAATCATGCTATCACTTGCCCAGTTCATGAGCAGGAACACATCCTGTAGGGGGGTGCCCATGTGACACCGACTGAATTCATACCCCGCGTCATCTTCCTCCACAGATCAGCCAGTTTTAATGTTCTCGTTTGGACCATGACTGATTAACGATTAAATTCAAGTTATCTAAAGAAAGATTTTGATGTTTGTTTTTTCTAGCTTCTCTTGAAGCTTTAGAGTTTAATCTCTGCTGCTGTCCACTCACTGCTCTCTGACATCAGTAATCTGAGACTCAAAGATTATAACAGATTACATCTGCAGACATCAAAGTAATTTACAGCATTACAAACAAACATTTAGATCTTAACTTATCAACTTATGCAACTCGTTCATTAATTTAAGAAACTTTTAAGTACTCTGTTGGAGCCAAATATCAATTAAATAGAACGGTAGTGTCTTGGTTTGTGTGAGAATTAATGAACTCGTGGTTCCAAGCATCTGTCCCTGAGGAAAGACGGACATTCTCTCTATCAGTGTCCATCAAACATTTTCAACTGAGGAGAAAGAGTGAGGTCTCCCTGCCAATGTTCACTGATCAGTGAACTGAGTATGTTGTCATTCATGTCCTTTTAACAATTTTAATTTAAGTCTTTTTAAATCTTAATTTCCCAAACCAAGAGATGCTCTTCTGTTGTCAATGATGTTATCTTTTTCATGTCATTGTTCTCTTTTAAATAATTGCAGTTTTAAGTCATATTATCAATGCAAGCTTTAATGTACTGTTTTATCTTCATATTACTGTATTTTTACTCTATGTATATTGGTCTTGGCATGATGATATTCAGTCATAGTCACCTCTCTTTATCCTTCTTATACATGCATATTTTGCTCAGGAAAAATCTCAGATTAATGTTAATTATAATATTATTAAAGGGACTGTGAGGAGTTTCTAAGTAAATACAAAAAAGTCTCACTTTTAGATGTATGCCTGATCCAAATATTCACTTATCGATGAGTTTTATAGCATCAAAATGGGTTATCTATGAATGCTATTCCTAGCTTCTTGGTCAGGTCGGACAGGACAGGGCTGGACTGGACTGGCCTGGATAGTCAACTTCGGGAACAAGACTATTAAAACTAGAGCAAATTTATATTATTCGGACACGTCTTAGAGCACCGGGCTGTTAGTAGCAATATATAGCCGGCTACAAAACTATGATACTAAGTTTTTCAAAACTTGCTTGTTGTCACACATCAAAAACTACCGCTATGTAACTAGAAAGAGATACATTACCTCGTCACTTTGCATCCTGTAAGTTGTTGAAAAAAGAAGCTGTAAATCGATGCAGAGTTCTGAGGAAGGTCCAGGCTACAACACAACAAACATACGCTTTGGCTTCGGTAACATGTTGTGGTGTGTTCCAGTTGTAGTCAGAAGTAGGAATTTCCAAGTTCTGAGTAGGAAACTGCAGCTGGAACGTCCCCCGAAGTCAGAATTTCCTACCGGGAACTCGGTGAAACCTCGTCACCCCCGAGTTGACAATCGAAGATGGATGCCTCCAGTGTGAACAGTTATTTAGCTCCTGTAATAACCAATTTATTTGCACTTCTGACTGGAGTGTGTTGCTCTAGATCAGCTGTATACGTCGTATTGTTAAACTTATATTTATATAAATGCTGCCATAGTTATAATCACATTCTTCATGTGATATTTGTGAACAACAACACAGGGCGTGCTAACAGGAGCTAACAATAGCCTGGTAGATCGTCATGTTTTTTTCTGACTTCAACTGGAAGGAGATAAGTTGGAGATGATGTCCCTCCCAGTTCCGAGGTTACTGGAACGCAGCATTATGACAGTCGCCTCACGTGTTCATGGGTAGCAGAGTCTTTGCGTCGCCGGTAATAGATTCTCCTCACAGTCCCTTTAAATATAATGTAATATTATCACTGAACTGTAATTTGAACCTTTAATTGTAAAGTTTAGTTTTGAGTTTGATACAGTGCTTTAATTTTAACAGTGTTTCTCATTACAAATGGGAAGACATATTTTTATATAGATAACTAAATGCAAACATAGGGATCACACTCATCCAGTAGAACACAGTAAATTGGAAGTCAGTGTCATTTGCTTCTTTTTTCATGTTAATAACACAAGACAAACTCATTTATAGTATTTACAGAGAGTGGTGCCTCACCTAAAGCTCTGTTGAAACTGCTGACATCCTTTCACTAGCTACCTGACATTATGCAGCTGTTATTGTGATAAGGTGGGCAAGACACAGCTGCCCTAAGATTGATTAATACATAAAGAGGTCAATCAGCTGCATGTGAGCATTGACATGCAGCTCATCTCTGAATATTCTATTGGTTAATCAGCAGCACATTTAAAAACAATGTTGACATCTGCAGAAATCAGTGCAGGTGTCAACATTGTTCACAGACACAAGGCACTAGGGCCTGAAAACAGGATAGTCCCAACTGTATTGGAATGCCTGCTCACCCCAGCCTTAATCCAAAGTCCAAAGCTGTGATCGGCCATTTGTCCTGTCAGAGGCACAACAGTGTTTCTCATACGTTTTTTCAAGATGATTAGTAGATTACTTTGTATTTCAATCTGGAACATATTCCTTTGTTAAACTTCTAATTGAATGGTGGGCGTGTCTTTTCTAAATCTGATGCTCAAGAAAGACAGAAAAGTTATTTGTTGATTATTATTTACCCAACTTACATCAAACTGTTGTATAATAGACAGCAACATCATGATGTAAATGGTCAAACACACCAGGAAATGGGACTTTTAATTATAACAAATACTGTAAGAATTATTCGCAGTCAGTTAAAAAATGTATTTAATCCCTTTATCTTTGTTTGTTTGCTTGAGAGATGTACCACTGCTTGCTATGGGGTAATAAATATTAATTTGTTTAATATTAAGTTCTTAAATTTTTTCAATGTAAATTTATTCCTCAGTATATAAAATTTGAAAGATATAAATCAAAACAACATTCAACTGTTTTATTGAAACATTGTCGTTGTTCCAAAAATTTCTTCAACATAAAAACCAGTAACTAAAATGAACTAAAATGTTTAGGTACCTGAACATGGCACCTTTTGATTTTACCTGAATCTGTACTCGGTAGTACCTACAGAATTTGGTCGGTACCTCTTAAAGAGGACATATCATGCTTGTTTCTCCTTTTCACTATGCCAGACTAGGATGCTTGTAAAGCATTTCTGCCCTCAGTACAAGTCATTTAGTTCCTTCATTGCCCCACAATAGCGTTCTCAAAATCCTCATTTTAGGCCATTATCAAGCTCTCATTGAAACACGAGGATCTCAGGATGACCTACAGTTACCTTGCAACGTCACAGCCCTTTGTGATAGGTCAGTTCTATCGGGGGTAGAGCCAGCTTGTCCTTCTTCTTCTACTGTATTTTCCGGCAGGCTCAAAGCAGCGACCGCGTATTGAGTCCCCCTACAGGCCAGAGCTGGTAATGAGTGAGTGTGAGCTAGGGAGCTATATACTGCTGCTGGACGAATGTGTTCCTTGGTGACGGTTTTGTGGCTAACGGACATCACAGAGGAGGAAGTGTTTTATCAGATTACTCCAATAAAAAGAAAGGTACCTCGTGTCGTCACGACGATTTAAATCTCGCAGAGATCTCGCAATGACCTATTTTCAGAGGCATCAAATCTCGTTCTAGGATATCAGTAAAAATACAATATCTCATTTTTTGAAAATTAAGGGGGTGTAAGGTCTTGTTTTCAAATTTATTATATTATATGTAAGTATTAAATTATGCATCAGCATGATATGTCTCCTTTAAAGTACCTAATTTGGTACCCATCTCTAGCAAAACCACAATACATTTTAATCAGTTCAGACATTCAATATCTTAACCTTAGGGGTTTGGAAATCATTGTATTGCACTTTTTTTTTTTTTTTTTTTTTTTTTTTACATTTAATACAACTTTCTAACTGTTTTAGAATTGAGGTTCATATAGAAGATGGTGATGAATGAAGGGTCCAGATATTACAGTCATATTAAAGTTTTTATTTCTTCTATCAAACACCACAGTTGTTTGGATGTCCTTATAAGTTTTCATTGTGTAAGTTGGCGAAAACTTTGCTCTCACCTCCACAGAGCGTTATTAAAGTCTAATTTATTGATTTCTACCTCTCCTTCCACCTCTTGATGTTCTGTGTGTGAGCGAAGTGTGGGTAGAGAGCAGCGCTTCACTACAGCTTTTTGTGGCTCTGAAGCCAAGCAATCAATGTGAAAGTAAAGCCACAATCACACTAAAAGGGAGAGCACAGATAAGACGATTCAATTCACAGAAAACAACAAAATGTTAATCTTTAAAACTGCAGTCGGAGACATTTTATTGAATATCAGATGCTCTAAAACAGCAGATCCTCCAGCTGTGGAGATGTTGAACCAATGCTGAGTGGGAGTGTGTGTGAGTGTTTAGAGATGGAATGATTCAGACTGATTCATAGGATCAGCTGTCAGTGTAACACATCTGAACTCCTCTGTGTCTTTCATTAACCCTCACACCTGTCAGCTCTGACCTTCTCCCGTCCATGCTCTTTCTCAGCTCTGTCACCTGGAAAGGATCAGGCTTGGTACAGGAACTGGTGAGGGACACCCTGCTGGGCGGCCTGCTATCAGGATGATTAAACGCTGGCAGAGGTGTCACAGGAGCTTTGGTGGGTTATAATTAGAACTTTAGGAGGGCAGGAGGAAATGGGAAGACTGACATCAAGACTTCTGAAATGTCCACAGTTTAAACATTTATTGAAAAATGCTTGAAATACAAACACACATTTAACCAAGATTGTTTTTTTCTTTGAGTACACTGTTTCATGCCATTATGGGTGAGGGGAGTTGTCAGAGACTCATTTGTGGTCAAACAGAAGCTTGGATTTCAATGACCCAGCTCAGAGGTGGCCAGCTTCCGTTAACAAAAAAGCACCTTTAAGTCTGTCCTTGTTGCCAGAAGGCCAAATTGTTGAAGATTGTAGGATGTTCTCAACTTTAGAATCTAAGACTTTTACAAAAACAAGACCTTGCTTGACATACAGTATTTTTTTTAATGTTTATTGAGAAGATATATCCTTCAAATGTAATGTTCGTGAGCAAGTTGAGTCTTATAATCAGTTCTTATAAATGAATCACATGAACTAAGTCACAGTTGTGGGTGAGCCGTTTATTTGTGGGCCGTTCTTAAATGCCAGTTGTCCATGCTGTCTTCATGTGTCATCTATGTGGCTCATTAGTCTGAGATGACTAATGACATCTCTGAGTTTGAGCTGTCCACAGCATGGTCTGTTCACATGAACACAGCTATACACATATGCTTTGCGCAGCTTACTTTGGACAGGTTTATTTTTTTTTGACTTATCTTTTTATGTACATCATATTAGTGTTGGTGTTAATCAATTTTTCAATCATTTCCCCCCATGAATCCTTGTCTCTCTTCTCTTTTGTGTGCATTAACATACTGAACTGCCTGTTTTAACATTGTGAGCACAAGTACTGGTGAGATTCATCAGTATATAAAAAAAATAAAATAAAATGTATTGGTTATGTTGTCAAAAAATCTTAAAACCCATATTTGTGTTATTATTGTTTCTGATTATGCATGTTTAACAACACAGGAATAATGCAAAAAGAAACCCTCTCTTAGCTTTTTGTAATGAACTTTTGTTGATTTTTTTAAACAATTGCTCTCATATTAATCTGAGGTGTGCTGCTGAGTGAAATGGAGTCAGTAAAGTGCATTTTGAACAGTGTTGGGAGCAATGCATTACAAAAGTAATGTATTTACTGTAATGCATTCCTATTACTGTAATGTAGTAATGCAATGTAAGTTACAGTATCTCTAACACAATTTACCAGAAGTTTACCTTTTAACATTTTTTGCTATGATTGTTTCTTGTATTGTGCCTTGAGCATCAGTGTGGCTATTATATTCTACCGGTTTTAGCCTTAAGCTGAACTCAGATAGCCACCACATCACCTTCCACTGGATGTGTAATGAGCTTTTTGAGTGTAATGAGCTACATTTAGAATGCCAAATCCATATTTCCTGTTATTTTGAAGAGAGTAACTTAAAAGTAATGTGATAATAGTGTTTGGTCTTACATTTCAAATACAGTAATATTTTAATGTAACTACATAATTTGAAATGACAGTAGCAAGTAATAAAAAGTGCATTACATTTTTGAAGTAACTTGCCCAACACTGATTTTGTATTTGCAGATATGTGTCAATCTCTCTAATGTGTCCTTAAAACAGCAGAAACACTATGCCACAGACTTTCCACCAGGCATAAGGGAGTTTAAAGTGTGGTCATTTAAGTCCTCAAGGTAGGGGCACACCAGCTTTGCTGCTGACCAATCCTCATTTCAGACAAACACAACCTGGGTACAGATATCAATGCTTGATCATTTGCTTCTCAAACAGTATGACTTCATGGAGTAAAAATGACACCAGTGTTATGTGGAAATTGGAGAAGACACCTATGCTAAAATACTTTGCACCTGGCTTTTGATAGAGCTCAATATGTTTATTGCACTCCAGCAGCCCCTACAGCCACCAGATCTCAAACAAATGAAGGACCTTTAGGATGTGGTGGAATAGGAGATTGGCATCATAGATGTGCATTCGACCAATCTGTGATAACTGCGTGATTCTATCATGTTAATATGGAGCAAATTGTTTGGGGCTTAGAAATGTTTCCACATGACTTGGCACACAAGAATGACCATTCAGTACATTTCACTTGTCCATCTGGGAAATAGCCCATAGAAATTGGGCTGTGCTGCTTTGGGCAGAGCACAATCGTAGGTTGGAGCTTGGTAATATGGACCTGCCTGATTATGGACACTGAATCAGGTGGATCCACCTGCACTGCAAGGTGCATTTCCACCACCTTGTTTAATCTATTATATGAAAAGTTAAGCCAGTTCTAAGGCCAAAAGGGGTTTAACTTAGAGCTAGAAAGGTTTACCTAATTAAATGGCCAGTGAGCTTACAAGCCAGACATTTATTCTTAAAAATGTTTTAAAGGTTGACTCCTTTAGACTTAAGTTTATTTTATTAAGTTTTATCAATACAGAGTCTGTTGTTTTTATACACTTAACCACACAAAAGTTTAGGAAACAGTATTTTCATCACAGTGCTGAGGAAGACAGTTGTCCCCTGTGTAGCAGAAATATCAATATAAGAAAAAAAGTATATTAAAAATAGTACTGTGTACTGTCTGGATCTCCTTCAGTCATGGGCCTTGTAAAGCTCTACTCCACATATGGTGCCCTGTAAAATCTATTAATGTGAATGATTGTTAAATACATGTGAAACTATATCATAACATAAAGTCCATTAGGAGTCATAAGGTTTGTTTTGAACATGAGATTTTATTGGGCTAAGCCTCTTCAGCAGGTCAATGTGAGCGCTCAGAGCTCTGATGGGAAATGTCTCCTTAATCTACATTTGGGAGAAGCTATTTCCAAAATATTTTAATCTGGGCTTTGGATCAGCCAATAGCATCCTGCTGTGCTCACAGAGGGTTAAAACATGTGAGCAGTAATGACATAGCAGAGCTACCCATGTGGTAAAGCTGCACTAAGCAACATTTTAATGTGAAAATTCCTCCATTGTTTCTGCCTAAATCACCCGGCATGACCGTAACAGGGAGTAGCATCCCATTACTGTCAGCTCGGGAGTTTCCCCATAATTAATTTGAGGGTTTGGTGACTGGCGGTAAATCCTCAGAGTGCTGCGGATGTGATGCATTAACTGTTTCTACTCCGCTGAACACCAGTAATATCTCACAACAAGCCGCCAAATAGTCCAGTATTCAGCTGTGGTTAGCTCGTGTGAGAGAAATAGAGTCAATATTGGTGAGATTTACACCCCATGGATCACGACACTTCATTAGCTGCAGCCATGGGTGAGAAAATAATTGATTCCCTCTACCGACTTCGACAAATGGTTCCAGAGTATTGATATCCCCAACCACTTGCTGCCGTTTGGGATAGCCGAGATGCAAACTTGCCTCATAAAGACTCCAAAATCCATCAATCCTCTCAATCCCAGATTTATGCAGAGCAGTATTACAGATAAATCCTAATTCCATGAACAGCAAACCTAATACAAGGTCTGTGGATGTACTGATATTTAATTTCATTGAAGGGAGATGCAGCTAGAAGGTACAAACTGCTGATAGGAGAAAAACAATCTAAGTTATGTCAAAGCACTGTTGTTGATCATACTTTCAAAGGACATTCTGCCTTTTGTGTAATGAATTAATGATTGCTCCCTATATATTGAACACCTTCATTTGTTATTGGGACACTTTATCTAGAATAAATCATTTATGCCCAGTGGACTTGCCCAGGTTCAGCAAGGTCAGTCCTTGCTCAGTAGAACAAATGTTTGGCTTTACAAATGAACTATTTTGTGCAATTAAAGGGCATATCTCATTAAGACCCTCTTTTTAATATGTTTACCATATTTGGATGCTGATGGATCAGCCTCATTTAATGTCTGTAATCAGACAGACCCATGTGGCCTAGCTCCAATCTACAACCACTGCATGTGACCTAAAATGGCTAGACAAATCTGCATCCTATAAAGCAGGAAGTGGTGGAGCTACATGCAATATGAAAGCAGGAAGTGGCTGCTCAGAGATTAGCTTCAGTAGAGGTTTTATCAGATATGGACTAAATTTTTTTATTAAGTGTAAAATAAATAACTGAAAGTATTTCTGAACAGAACGAAAATTCCACATCCTTCTTGGTATGAGGGTAGTTTTTTAAGAGTCGTATGTTATGTATTTTAGTAGTGCCTGTCTAACTGATGAATGTGATTGACGGGTTGATCATCCAGTCATGTGCTGGACACATTTTTGGATACAAGGAATTTCCATTTCTTGCAGTGACAGTCAGAAGGATGGATCAGCGTCTGGTTTAAACAACGATAGAGCCAATACACAACATTTCAGGGCAGCAGAGCTATTTCGATACATTTGCCTACCCTGCCTTTAAATAGTAGAAATAGATTGTGACGCGTCTCCTTTAACCCTGACGTAACTGCCATGATGATACATATTTTAATATTAGTATGGGGACTAGAGTGCAATCTCATTCTGGCAAGCGATCAAGCTGCACTCTTACACACTTAACATTTACCCCTCTCCTCAATCACCAGTCAGACACGCTCACACAAGTTGGAAGTCTATTTAAGCAACAGGATTTATGGTTTCTACCTTAGCCCTGTTAATGCAAGCTCTCCTTTGCTTTAGGACTGCATTCATATTCTCTTCTCTGTCATCCACCAACAGCCAACTGCAGGCTCAGGCTGTAAGGTGTTAGATATTAAATCAACACCCTCCGTATTTCTGCGGGTAAAACAATTTGTAATGATTGATTTGGTGAGAGCCTGGATGCCAGACTGAAACTGCATTTGGTGATGCAGTAAACATATCAAATGTGAACTGTCTGACCCAGTCCACAAAATATTTGGTAAACAAAGCACACTTTTAAACCCTCTTAACTTGAAGAAGTGGGTTGTTTTCTTTCAATAACAGAACAAATACACTTATGTAAAACCCTGAGACATGCTTTGTCATGAGTGAATTTGGACACAGATGGATGTATGGATGGATGCATAGATAGATGGATCATAAATCTGTAGATAGATGGAGAGAGAGAGAGAGAGAGAGGGAGAGGATGAGTGTATATCTTGATGGATTTATGTTCCAACAGAAGAATCAATAGAATAGATGGACAAATAGATGGATGGGTGGGTCATACGTTTGTTGGTAAGAGTGATGGATGGATGAATAAATGCCTACATGGTAGTTGGCTCTGATAGACAGGTAGATAGCAACTTGGTTGGCTACAGTAATCTATCCATAAATGGCTGGCTGGCTGGATGTTTGTACAGATGGATTAGTGAATGACTGCATAGATTGATGGATACATGTTCTCACATAGGAACTGACAGAAGCATATGGATGGATGGGTGGATGAATGAATGGAGGGATAGATTAGTTGTTTGTTAGATTGATGGATGTATGGATGGTTGGATAAGATATTTGTGTGTGTATGGATGTATGGATAAATAAATGGGTAGGTGGGTTGGTTTGTTATATAGATATATGTAAGACTGTGTAAATGGCTGCATTGATGGATTGGAAGATGGCAGGTTGGTGGGTTCCATTGTTCACATGGATGGATTAGGGATGGATGTATAGACTGATGGATTCAGGACACCGACTGCATCTGACCTCAAGAAATGGAAAATTCCCCAAGCCATTGTGCATTGCTGACATTGGCTTCATTATCAAGGCATGCTGGGATACATGAGGACATGGAACAGGCTGGCGTCATTATGTTCCTAAAGGGATATTGTGCATTCAATTCTAAAAAGAAAAGCAGATTTATTCTGTTGAGTTATGAAACTTTGTAGGGGATGATAGTTTTTGCCTTATACCAATGGTAGAAATAATTGGACCCAGTCACAGAATAAATAAAATTGTTACAGTCGTTAAAATCCCCCTGATTCAGAGGCATTTGCATCAAAAATCCCCAATCTCACTTTCATATGATACATTTCCTTGAACATTTCTTTCTGCACTCATGCATCACTAAACCCACTTCACATACATTTTCCCAAGGAGGCTGGCAGCAGCCTTATGAAGTCTGGGCTCTATCTGCCTCCATTTCTGTTCATGTTGCATGTTTCAACCTTGTGCAACTGAAAGCCTCCCATCACTGTAAATTGCAGGAAAACATTTTACTCCAACACATGTAGGGATCATAGACTGTAGAAAATAGTGGACATAGCATGTGATGCTTGCCATTTATCTACTGAAGGGGTCTTTTGACTCCATTCCTCGGCTGCAGACCTATTAAAAAAGACGGCCTCGAACTGACTTTAGTTTGAGCGTCAATCTTGTGCTCAGCTCAAGGAACAGCTCACTTGGAGTTGGTGTTGACTAAAGAGGCTATTCAAGCAAATGACAAAAGCTTCAACACTCACGATGAAGTCATTGACTTTTGTTTGCTTGCATTATGCAGTGGAGGTTGAAATTTCTTGGTGGCAGTGCTTGTCATTAGCAACGATAATTTATCCAAGGTGGCAATAGGAATTGAGTTAAGTTATAAAAGAGTTTGGAGTCTTTTTAAAGCCTTGAATGCATTTAGAAATGTATTTTTTATTTCTTCTTTTTATTCTACTTCTTTGATTTATTTCCTGTATTCTTTCTTGTTTTTAATTTAAATCTTCTCTGCCTCCTTAATTTTTTTTCATCTGGCTGGTGACCTGGTGTTGACCATGTAAGTGCAAAACCCACAAGAATTTAAAATGCTGACAAAATCTTCAGGCTGAAAAGCTGTGTTGTTACTACTGTTTAATCTTCAATAACAGTCACACACTTCATTGAAGGTGCTGATGTTTATGTCTTTTGTGCAAACATCTTTGGTAAACTTAGAGGCAGACAAAGAGGCATTGTCCCACTGGATTTAAGCCTTATGACAAACTATAGTGAGCGAGCATGCAGCTGTATAAGCACTACCATACATATTAAATAGTAAAATGATATATAAAGCCAAACCTGACCAGTTAGAGTGAAACTCACCACCCCTTTAAATAATAAGGACATTAAGAAAAAGAACACTTAGGACCAAAAAAATCAGAACAAGCTGTAGATTTGTTTAAAGTCAACAAACTCGGGCAAACAGTGTGCATCTAAAGGGGTACACACATAAAGATTATCAAGCTGTTACTGTCCTGACTCTCCCCCTTCCTGATAAGAACAGCAAACGCCAGATTATTTTATGTCTTATAAGATTATGCTATAAGATTATCCTGTGGTCTGAGGTGTAAGTGTTAATCTTTCCCGATTATTGACTCTCAAACAGTTTGGGCTGAGAAAGCCAACGACTCCCAATTCATGAATGTGTGAATTGTGACAGAATATAGCCAATCAAGAAGTAAACTGACTGAGGAACAAGGAAAAATGTATAAATAATTACATGCATGGCCAACCTGGAACGTAAGGTTTGGTGGACCTCAGAAATGCAGGCCAGCCCATGTGTTCACGCTGTCTCTATTTCTGTGACAGAATTGATTTTTCAGGATTCAGTTTAGGATTTTTCCATCAAAAATACTCCCAAGACCGCCATTGTTCCCTCTTCTTATGTCCTCTTCCATGTTGCCTGCTGTGTTTTCTGGTTGTTACTATGTTCCTTCTTCTTTGTTTTTGTTAAATCATGTTTGGTCACTCTAGATTTCTGTCTTTGAGGACTAGATTCTAGATCACTGGTGGGACAGAATCATTATGTGTGTGGTGTGCTGTGGTGAGACTACTACAATGCTTGCTTTTTATCTTCAAGTGTGGGGGTTGTAACAGATAAAAATTCTAGTCAGATTTAGAAAATCCTAATGTGTGTACCCTGCTTTACACGGAGGCTTTCCTGTGACTCCTTGTGATTTCTTCCCTGTTGTGTCCTCAACTCCCTCCTGTATTTCTGGTAATCACTTTTCTAAGTTCCTAAGGGACTGATCTACTAAGATCAAAAATAATGGGTGCTAAATTGTGGGTGCAAACTAAAAAAATTGCATGAGCTATTAAAGGGCATGTTGCGGGTGGAATACTATCACTGCGTGAGCAATTAATAACAGGAGCAAAAGTGGTGCAGACCACCCCCTTTAAAGGAGGATTCTGCGTGTGCTATCGGCTGTTACCATGAAGAGTTTGGGAGAGCAAAGTGGCCTTATATGAAAAAGGAAGTTTTAAGCCATGGGGTTTGAGGCAAACACATGTGGTATTTTTTGCTGCATGTCATTCTGACAGACACGATCATCCCTTTTCTAAATGACAGGATTCACATACGTTGTTCTACAGATTCATCAATAACCTTTATTTGAAGAGCAGTCTTACAGTTACACACACACAGACTGAGTGAGGACTCTTGCCTTTTACGCACTGACAGGGTAACACTCTCTCCGTGCACAACCTCTGAACTCACTGTCAGTGCATCGAGAGTGTGATGAAGTTAGCTCTGAAAAAGAAACAGCCTCCATAATCTTTCTGTTTTTCATCAAAAAATTCAGTCAATGATGGAAAATATTCGGTTAAAGCAGCACTACGGAAGATCTCCGCTTGACCGGAGCGAGAACTCAACTACCCATGAGCTCTAGCGCGCGCATACTGTCGTAAGGATACAGATCTGCCGGTCGCGTGCATTTATTTTGTATGCGAATCACAGAAGCCAGGACTTCGCTAAAAGTATTCTGTCTTCGGCGGCTGTTTGCAGGATGGATAGCGACAAGGTAATGTATTTATTTTTGACTAAATGACGATGTTAAAAATCGTTAAGTTCAACTTGGTTTTATTACCGTGAAGTCGCCCCCGTCCTGTTGAAGCGATAAAGTATATAAAAGTAAAGACAACAACGAGCTGGTGATATCACACACTTGAAATAGGTTTGAACAAAACTACATACTGGTACGTTCTGGATTTGTTGTGCTGTACTTTTTTTCCTGTCAAGTTTTTTGAGGAACTTCGTCATAAATTAGTCGCCCAACATACCTGATAGTAGTCGGACATCCCTCCTCGTCTTTTATTTCACAGCAGCGAGTGAACGCCTAACCGATGTTTAGTCTGGTCCGAGCATTCAGCTTATTTTTCTCTCGCTTTCTTTGTTTTGTATCTTTGTTTTCCGCGATTGGCTTTCGCTGAGACTTCCGTGTTTTAAACGAATCGGGAGTCGGGGGAAGTGACGTATGCCGTAAAGCAGTCCAAACGTGTAGTTTTTTAGTGTGGCAGGGTTCCCACCATCCACCTCGAAGTTACATAGAGCCAGTTAAAGGGATACAGACCACTCCAGACCAGGATAGAGGTTTCATTGAAGTCATTGTAAAGTGGTGGACCATCACAATGAATGTCGAAGGATTATAATATGTTTGAAAATCTACATAGTGTTGGTTTAATGTTTGCCAAAATGACCCCAGCCCTCCATTCCTAACACTGTGCCTTTTTTGCACCTGCTTTTCAAACGCACTAAATTCAGATGCAAAAACACCGCGCACAGTCACTGCGGGTTTGACAGATCACATTGCGGGTGCTAAATTATTTTATGTTATATGTTAACTTATTTTAGATATTA
Organism: Scarus forsteni; assembly: GCA_036419115.1. Classification (NCBI taxonomy): domain Eukaryota; kingdom Metazoa; phylum Chordata; class Actinopteri; order Labriformes; family Labridae; genus Scarus; species Scarus forsteni. Next base: position 27,972,697 of record JAZDUH010000130.1, on the reverse strand, counting down.
TTTTTTGGGCATTTTGTGCCTTTATTGATAGGAGAGAGACAGTGGATAGGCTTGTGAAAGGGGGTGAGAGAGTAGGGGAAAACACTCTACAAACTGGTCACAGGTGGGATTTGAACCTGGACCGGCAGAAGCAGGTACTTGGGGTGCCTGGTTGCTAACCACTCTGCCAAACCAGCATCCCATATTTTAACTTATTTTAACCATTTCATTTTGTTTTATTACTACATTTCAGTTCAGATTTTTTTATTTTGAATTTTATTCTTTGTTAAATGCTTTTCCTTTTATTATCATATTTTAGCTGATTTTATTATGCACCTGATGTTACACTTCCTCATTTTACCATATTATTTATCTAACTTTTATTCTATACTGTTATATTATTTTATTCATTTATGTATTTACACATTTATTTATCTTATCCTCTAGTATTTTCGAGTATTTTTAAGTATTATTTTAGTTTTAGCTCCCGTGTTTCCTCAATTTTAATTCAAGATAGCGTTTCTTCAGTCCTCTAATTCTGTTTTCTGTCAGAATTTCCTTTTTATGTCTTTGTGTGTTTGAGTAAGTGAGTGTGTCTATTGAATGTGGTTTGGGGGAGGGGGGGATCGTGGGGGTCTTATGTTTTCATTTTATGCAATTATGCAATTTTTGCTTTTTATTCCACTTATTGTTATTTTATTTTATCTTTGTCTCATGTAAAAGCACTTTGTATTACAAAGTCCTGTATGAAAAGTGCTATACAAATAAAGTTTGATTGATTGACTGAAATGATTATATCTCCTCCTCCCAGTATTTTGTGTGTTCTGATCATCTGCATGTATTCTGCATATTTATGAGGGCAAACATGCTAAATGGGCTATTTTTGCTCATCTGACAGACGCAATCCTCAGTGCAGGCTGTTAGTAAATCAGCTTTGCACACGCTATCAGGTTTTCACGTGTTTTCATACATGCAAACCTTTTGTAGATTGGACCACATATGTTTCTTTGTTTTGTGTTTTTTTTAGGTTAGGGGAAAGTTTAAGCTGTTTTTATAGCACCCTTTGTTTAATTAAAACTTCTGAGATGATTCATGCATTTGGGTCCTTTTTTAATCATCAATACACATCTGTTCATCCATTTGTATAATAAAAAATACTTGATGCTCTGTGAAAAATAGGAAAGTCAGCTCGAAGAATCAAATATTTTGCAGATGTAGTGTACAGGGCATGTGTGCAATGCTTCATAATATGACTGACTGGTCTTGTTTGTTTTTGTAGGTCATATGAAGGTGTTGGTATTCATTTCAGTCTCATTTATAACCAGATGAATCTACAAGAGTAGTAATATCAACACATATTCAAACAAACAAACACTGAGTCAGTCTTGGCCAACAGCACAGCTCCTCTTCAGGTATCTGGACCAACACCTAGTGTAAAATACCTTCACTGCCAAACAACATGGTGAGTTTGACTAAGCCTGCCCATGTTTCTGGCTGCTGTTTGAGCTGTGTACAGATCACTCTGCAGAGCTGCACAGTCCCAGAGGAGGACCTCCATGTTTATCTGCTCCTGGTTCCATATGCTGGAGACAGAGGGAGTGTGACTAATAGGCGCAGATGATGATAATTACAGCACTAATGATGATGTCCTTTAGAACTGTATATCCAACACAAATGGCCCAGTCTGCTTCAGTTAACTAACAACATATAATGTATTTTAGTCACTGAAAATGTATGTCTTTTAATAATTAAGCTTTGAGAATGAGGACTGTTTTTTTTTAATCTCCCTTATTTCCAAGCCTGGAAATTTATGCTGCTTCCATCCATTCATCCATTAATGAGTTTGTATGTCAATTCATCCATCTGTTTATCATTGCATTAAAAACATTTTCAGCCTTCAGTCAACCCAACAGTCTCTCCAACACTAATTTATTCACAGATGCATTTATCCATCCATTTAACCAAATTCCAATTAATCTATCCATCCATCCATCTTTATACTGTATCTGTATCTATTAATACATCAATTTATACATCTATCTGTCATCCTGACATCTGTCCATTGTTCTAACAAGCAATTTATCATCTATCCATTTAAACATCCATCCATCTAAACATTGATCTATCAATCATTCCTTTACTCAAACAACCAACCTACAAATGTATCATCCACCAAATCAATGATCAACCCACACAACCACATGTCCATCCATTCATCTGTACATGCATCCACAATTAGTCCATCTATTCATCTTCACATCAAGCTATCACTCTCAAAACCAAGTGACCATCCATCCATTTTTATCTATTCATCTATCCATTCATCAACCTACCCATACGTCCATCTGTCACCACTCCATCCAACCAGCCTACCATCCATCCATTCAGCATACCATCCATTCATCCTTTTTCATTCATTTACTGATTCTTAGTTATCATTCATTTCTCTTTCATCAATAATCTATTCATCTGTCACTTTATTTAGTAACTTACAGTCCATTCACACATCTGTTTATAAATCAATACATTCATTCCATACTAAACAAATCAATTTATCATGTATCCATCTTTTCAGCCACCTATTCATTCCTAAATAATTCCACTTATTCATCCAACCCAACATTGGTCCATCTATCCCTTCTTTTATCTGCTCAATCTATCAGTCATATCATCCAGGAAACTATCCATCCAGCCATTCCTTTATCTGTACATCACTGCAACCAACCAACAAGACATCTTATAATCCATCTATGCATTCATTCATCATTCAAGCCATCTATGCATTCATATGTTCATCTATCAATATATCCATCCATCTAATCCCTCCATCCACCATTATTTATCAATCATCCATCAATCCAGCGATCAAACGTCAATCACTTAATCTATCCGTGCATCAGTCAAACCATTCATCCTATTTCAATTCTTCTTCTTCATCCTAACTCTCTGTCTATCCATCCATCCATCCATGCATCCATCCATTTATACTGCAGCACAGTTGATCTTAGAAGGCTGTCTGGTTTTGTGATTTTGAGGAGCTATTACTTTCACTTCTGTCCTTGAAAAATGTTAACATCATAACAGATTCTTCAATCATTCATTGAATGATTAGGCTGATAATGCATTTGTGAACAATACAGTTTTATTGGTTCTACAGTGTGTAAAGACAACAATACGACTAAAACAGCACGCTGTAAACCTACAGATAAATTCAACAACCTCAGTTCCGAATCTCTAATCTAGGAATCCTAACTAATTGCTGTCAAAAAAAACAACAAAAAACAATCATGGCAGGAGATGGGCATGAAGAAATGCAATAATTTATAAGTACATCCATGGAACAAAACGTCAATGAATTGAAAACACTACAGATAGTCATGGAGATGGCATAAACTTGGAGTGTATATGCTGTTATGTGAGCTAATGTGTGCCTCATTCAATCAGCCTGCTCCAAATAGGCAATCATTTTATTTTTCCAAAAGAAAATCCACAGTGTGCATGTGTGGCTGTCTCTGGGATTCCCCACACATAACAGGAAATTAGATTGTTAATATTTAACAGCTCTGATATGTATTATTTAAAGTCAGTGTGGTCACGACAGTCCTCAGAACAGATTGGATCCCTCTCAGTGCAACTCAGATCACAGCAAAGTCTGGCAAGAAAAATCTCCATAGCCATCAAAAATGGGGACTTTGCCTAATTTTGCCTAAAGGGAAGAATTGGACCGTAAATCAACCTGATTGTCCACAAGTGTGTACCCCAGTTAGCACACATCTAAAATTATTTTTGCCCAAAATGGAATAGTGCTCTGTATCCTGCATGTCTCTCTATATTTTTATTTCTCAACCAACTGTGATACAAAAACTTAAGTCTTTTGATTAAGTTATTGTGTCTGAAGAAGGACATTGGAGCTGCAGTGTTTGCAATGCCATTGGCCCAACCTAGTTTTAATTTTTTAATTGTAAGGACTGATTTTTGGATTGTTGTGTTTTATTTCTCAAACAACTCGATTGATGACAAAACTTTTTTGACAGTGCAAATTCTTGGGGTAGTTGCAGGGAGGAAGACAATGGATTTTTGTGCCATGATTATGTATGTGTGTGTTTTGGATGTAACAAAGATCAACCCAATCAGAGTGCCAGCTCTCAATTCTATAATTGATGCACTTCAGACAACTGTAGTCTTGTTCTTTACATGGTGGAGTTCATCATTTGGTCTATATTTTGGTTGGATTATTTGAATCTTCTTTACTTATGTGATATATTTGGTTTGTTTTTTATCAAAACATTACAGAGTCTAACAAAGTCAGAGACAAAGTAAAACTGAGATGATCACACTTGATTATGTTTATGATAAACCTGTTTTCTCTGCATTAAGCAACTGCTGGCTTCAAAAAAGTTACTTCTTAATTTCTCTGTTAGAGTCATTGGCTCTATTCAGTTCTTGCATAAAACACACTGGATAGACTGTATTAACATCTGAGTGCATTAATATCTACAAAATAAATTACTAAGTATTCAAGTAATAGAATTGTATCCCCATGTTGCATTAGAATCTCTACTTGTGTGTGTGTTTCTTGTTTCTGCAAGTAAGTAGAAAAGGCATAAAAATGTTACAAGAATATTGAATGTTACAACTGACCTCTAGCTGGAATGGTCAAGTTATCTAATTTTGGTTACAAGCTATTGATTTGGTTAGCTGCTTGAAAACCTAGTTTGGCCTGTCCTATGGGCTTTGACAAAATATGTTTATCTATTGCTTGTCAAATATGCTTCAGTCTTGCTTTATTAAAAGTAAATATGGTGTTTTTTGGGGGTAGATTTGCATTTAGAAGTAGAGTGTGTGCAGTCTCTTTATATTCTACTTATTCTGATATAGTGTACAGTGAAACTCGGATGGTGCAGAGTCTTCATTTAAATGATTTATTAAAGCTGTCAGTTTGAAGCAGATTGTGTTTTTGTATTGTAAAGGTCAAAATTTGCATCTGCAGAGCATTTGATATGAAGCAGTTATTTCAGATTTATGGTTGTATTTCTTCCTCATGAGATGTTCCCACTCTATGTGTGTTTTTACTGTTGATAGAGCTTATAAAACACGGGTGTGAGGCTCCAACATGGACATGATGGTAATTGGTAAAATAAATAAATTACCTCCCAGTTTGTGGGGGCTATTTTTGGTTCTTGTGTTGGCTCGGACTCCCCAGAGAGACTCCATGCTGCACTCAGGATCTATTAACAATTTAACGAGGAGACAGCAAAACTAGGTCAGAGACAGCTCATCCCGGCACCATTGCAGCTCCTCGGCAGCTTCCCCACCAGACGACTGGAAACGGAGAGGACGGCGAGGAGCAGTGACACCGCTGAGTGGGGCGGACTGTGGACAGCAGGAAGCCATCATGGAAGATAATTAACTGTGTTTAAAAAAATGTGTGTTTAATAAGGGTGTTTTAAACCAATCCAGCCTCTCAACAGCATCTTTGATGCTTTTCTTTGATGATGTAACAGCGTCATGGTGTGATATTTACAGCGCAGGGCCAACCAAGTTAAAAATAGAACTTTTAGTGATTGATCTGATGCCTTTGTTTAAAAAAAGATCTCACAAGCAAGCTTCTAATCTGACTTTAGCCCTGTGAGAGAAAAAAAACTACTATGAATTTATATAATCTCATCACAGAGTAATTGCACAGCCTGTCCTCAACCACCTATCATCAAAAAACAAACACTGTAAAGGTCTTTGGCATCTTCCATATCACTCCAGGACCTTCAGGACAATCAACATGGGACACAGTCTTCAGACTTACTCTAGTGTTAAATATGTACAGCAGCAAAAAGGGGCTTTTACAGAGAAAGTGGTGTGTGCAGTCTTCACCGCAGGGGCTTAGCACAGTGTAAAGGAGTAGCATGCACACACTGAACTTATGTCTGTTATCAGCCCAAGCTGCCAGGTAACCAGATTTATTTCCAGGTAGAGACTAGAAGTAAAATGTGTTATGGTCTTGCTATAGTTTTGCACTCACAACATATTTGTCCTCTTATAAAAGCAAAGCCTGGTATCTTTCCGCTGAGGAGGAAGGGAGCAGCAAAGAAATGAAGGAAGTGTGTTTATGAAAGCCTCGGGGCAAAACAACTGCTCGTGAGAAGAGGATATATACTGAGGAAGACATAAGATACAGTCAGCTAACATTTTATTTTTAAAATAAAAATGCAATCCCATGTTTCTGCTGCTAACCAAACTTTGTAAGCTCAAACTTTGGACTTTGCTTTAGAACTATTACTGTATTAATGAGGACCTGGAGGTCTTTTAACTTGTACAGAGCTTAAGATGGTTATTTTTTCCATTTCTTTTGCTGTAACCTGAAATTCTCTCTCTCTTTCAGTATTTTGTTGAGTCCATAGGACACAGTAGTTTCAAGTCATCCTCTGTTCTGATAAACTCCCCCTTCGCTTTCATGAAATGGTTTGGTCCTGCCTGGGAATTGAACCTGTGAAGGTCATCCAGTCTGAGGCCAGCTTCCTGCAGAGATCAGAATAAAGCATATGCTTTGACTGAATTTCCCTGATCTGAGATGCTAGATTTACGATTAAAGATATATTTTACTCGTCCTTGGGCATCAGCCAATAGGCAACATTTAGGAAGGTCAGCAGGGGCAGTAACCTAGCAGTGCAGCTAAATCTATCTGGATCAACTTTTAATCAGGTAGACCCTTTTTTTGCCAAACTCCAATCTACAACGGTTGTGTGGAACCCAAAGCAGCATGACCCAAGAGGTTTTAAAGGGTTTTGCCAAGCCCAAGCACTTACTATGGGCTGTTGGCCAGATGGACAAGTGAAATGCACGGTCCATTTGGTCCACTGCCACTTTATATGGGCAGAGCTTTTCCAGTTCATACCAATAGGTTGCTAGGGCAATTGTTCTGTCAGTCACATTCAGTAGGGGCCAATTCATCTATGTACAAATGCAGCGACTGAAAACTGTGCCAATTTCCCTGATAGTCTTGGCTGGTCCCTGAAAGGCATGTGACAGGGTCTGCCCACCCACAGTCATATATTGTAAACCCTAGGCCATATTTGAGTCAATTTGTGGTGTCAAGTTTGCTCTCAGTTGATTTGGCAGATGATTTACTAACCAAGGAAAAAGTTGAGGCTTTGTCATCTTGTGAGGGAAGCATTATCTTAAAGAGACACCCTGCGACTCTAGAATAGGTGTGTTTTTTAATGGATTCTAGGCACGGTTCCAGTCACTGGAGTTGGCTGGAAACTGGCTGGAAGTTGGCAGGTAGTTGGCAGAGAGGGAAAATTGGAGCGACTGAATCCATAGCAAGCGGAAGCTGCTGAAGAGGGATAAAGAACAGCTTGTAAATCAAACTCTTGTGACAACCTGGGGTGGGTGAAGCATTAAAAAAAATTCAATCAATAATCATCAGTTACTAAATAAATAAATGTTGTCAGGTTTTAAAAAAATAGCCACAAAATGGGTAGAATTTTTTTACTTCAATATTTCCTTTATATACAAGCTTGCAGTTACTTCTGGCTCTCATATATTTTTTATGTTGTTGCATAACACACTATAAATTGTTTTAAAGGGTGGATGTCATTTCTTTAAACAAAGGATAAGGAAGTTGCAGCTTCACCTTAATTAGTTTAATTGGAGGTATAAATCAAATGTTATTCAAGCAGTATTAGCTTTAATAAAGCACAAAACAATCAGGTAAATGAATCTTTGACTACTCTTTAAAACAAACAGGCTCCAGCATAAGTCCCCTATTTCTGAGAAAAAGTAAGTTAAATAAATATCAACTGCATGACTACATGCCAAAAAGAGATCTCTAAGCCATGTTGAGCTGTTTTATATTTGAGTGTAATGCCCCTTTAAACTGCTGCAGATCTGCCCCACCCAGCACAAACTTCTCTTTGCTCACCTCAACATGTACAGCAGCATCATTATAGCTAAAGGAAGGGACAGTTTGCCTTCCAGCTGGAGTTATTCAACTACAACTAATGGCAAAGCAGCATGCTGTCCCCTAAGAACATTAGCATGCATTAGATGGAGTGTGGACCACCCAGCAGCATACACCCAACCGTACACAATATTCTGTCTCTTAAAAAGCAATTATAAACACTCTGGAGGCACAATTAGAAAAGGGTATAAGCAACTTTTCCACTGCTCTGCTGCACAACATAGCCATAATGTAACTGCAGAGGTCCTCAGGGAACAGATCCAGCTCACGTTCCATCCTGTACTGCAGGTCGTTTTATTCCATACTGCAGGTCCATAAAAATCTCTAAAGCATCCCCAGTAGTGTACACTCCCATATGGAGGGTTTAAAAGGGTATTAAAGAGACAACAAAAATGCAGGGATCTTAGACAAAACAATTACAGATGAGGTGATACTCTTTTAAGATGGCTTTGACCTTAATGGATGATTATTTAAAATTGCTGGTTTGCTTGATCACGTTGTCTTGTTTGTGTCAATTTCTAGCAGTGGCAGCAGTGGGACTTGGGTGTGTAAAGGTAAATTCTGTAAAAGGGAAATTTTTACTGTTAGATTTAGCCCAATACAGCTCTAGTAATGACTTTTGAAGTCTGGATTTCTTTTTTTACTTTTGATATCCAGAAAGACCTGTGAGACCAAGACTGTGCTGTACCACTGAAGAGAGGATGAACATGATCATCCTCAAAACAGATACCTCTGCACCAGAACTAGCAGTCACTGTAAATAGCACGTTTACATCAACATCAGATTGTATTCGATTTTGATGAGTAGAGATTCCCAGTCACTGGACTGCAGACCTGTGCCAGTCCCAAAATCATTTGATCAATCAGTTGTCAATTCTGATACCTTTTTTTAGATTAACTGAGACAGAAGTCGTTTATTTTGAAAGAACTACTGGATGCCGACACATCTGCCCGTGTAGCTTGATTGTTCAGACTTACACTAAAGCACCCTATCTCTGTCACTGCTGCAATAATCAAAAAAGTACCACCAGAGATAAACTCAATGTTAAACGTAGTCACACTCTTCCACCTTTGCTTCAAACATAGTTGTTAATGTGTTTGATTCTGCTTATTGTGTGCAACTGGAGGATAGTCAATGACAGGCACATGAGAGTGCTGAACTTCATGATGTAGAAGGATTCAGGTCAGGTATAGGAGCACATGCACTTCCCCAATATTCATTCTTCAAGGGTCAATCCCAGTTGTACCCCTTTGCCCTCACCCTTCATCTTACCCCTTTGTCTACCCTTTCACCTTGTCCCTGTTTTGAGGGCCAAAGGGAAGGGGTGAAAACATGCCCCTAAGAAACAAGATGCCACTCGCTGTCTGCGCCATTGGCAGATGTGACAGTGTTTTATCCACTTGGTTACATGGTTCATATTTACACTAAGAAGATATCCGCTCTGCCAACTTGTCAGTGGGCATGGTGTATCATGTGAAATTTCTAATACCTCCTCCTTTCAAGTGAGGTCCTGGTTTGTCTTCATTTAAAGTGCTGTGTAGCCCTTCCCCTTATGGATGCAGGGGGAACAAGATGTGTCTGGTAGCCAAAAGTAATGCAAAGAGGGAGGGTGGGGTGGGGGGTGTACTGAATGCAAATCTACAATCTGCAAATTTTATCCAGTGGAACAAAGAAGATTGCATATGCTCTTCAGAAACACCATACAATAAAATGTTCATGCAAGACTGAAAGTTCTCACTACATAACTAGGGACTATGAGTCTCACAGCGATGTTGTAAAGTCAGCAAACTAGCATGAGCCCTTCCAAATAGCCTGTATTTGTTCTGGAGTGTAAGAGCCCACCTTAAACAACCACATTAATGGTATAGAGCAGCTAGACAAGCACTGTATTGGTTCAAGGTGGCAGACTTTGGCCAGAGGCCTCTCTCCTACTGATTTCAGATCAGCCTGACCCAGCTCTCATTTAATTATAACGTCAACCACAGTATATCCTGTGATATACCCTGCTGATATGCTGAAAGTCTTGATGACCGGCTGGTTGATGCAATCTCAGCTGGGTTTGGCCAGTCCAAATTAAGCTTTGAGGATTTTCAGTCTTTTCTCTTTCTCATGTGTATGATTAAACTTACAGTGTTATCAAAGCATGGCAGAAAGGTGGTCTACAAGTCCAAGGAACAGAAACACAATTCGCTATTAGTCTTCAGCCAGGTGGGAAAACAAATATTTTGTTAGTTGAAATACGATGAAAAGTATTTGCTGTTAAGACTGTATCACAAGAGACAGTAGTTTAAAGCAAAACACAATGCCCTAGAAGATAGAGAGATGACAATTTTCTCCTGGGGCTAAAGAGTGGTCTGAAGCATCTTTTATATTACAGGACAATTAACTCTAAATAGCAAGAGTCAAGCCCAAAAGGTCAGAGGGAGGACAGATTCTGTGGTTGATCTAATAGTTTGAAGATAGTGGAAAACTGTAGATGGAGCCACTTAGATTTCTCCCAATTTTTTCTGCAGAGTCTCAGTTGGTCCATGACAGGAAAGTGCTTTCCCCCCAAATGACTGTAATTAGATCTCATACAACTACATGACAATTGTGTAACGCTTACTACTTGGTTATAGAAACCAACATTTTGCTTAGCATGGATAATGCCACTATGGAGAAATTTAAAACCCAAACACAACACCCTATCTAGGCTCCCAGTGGCTGGAAGTTGACTAGTAAATGGATGGAACTCAGCTGGCATTTGGCTGAAAGGGGAAAATTGAAGTGGCTGCATCTGTTTATGTGATTTTCCATTTGTGGTGTTGGCTTAACTTTAGATACCTGGTTCTTCCATTTCAGTATATATTTTGATCGTGTATTCTCAACATAGGCTATTTTATCGTATGGTTTTATGCAGTTTGATTACTGAGAGGACTTCAGAAGCCAATATGTTATGATGGCCGTGTTAAAAATGCTGCTTCAAACTTATGTTACGCCATGTTCTAGCAATAGGCAACAAAGGGAATCATAAACTAAATAAGGCTGATAACAGTGGATTTGTTAGCATCCTTACAGCCTGTGAACAACACAGAATAAAGCTATGCAAAGCTGTGCAACACTACATGATGTTTTTTGCCTCTATGCCCAAACCAATTTCCACCCTATCTACAAGGGCTCAGGAATCAGGAGATTGACAAGGTGCTGAAGGAATTTCTTGGCGTTCTTTGGTTTCTATCATACAGCAGTGTTTGTTAATCTGTTAATCATAGTGGACACGGGGAGTTGATCTATTTCTGTGACTGAAATAACTATCTTTTAACAGGGTAAACACTATGAGAAACTTTGATTTCCATACAGAGTGCTGTGCATTGATGACCCGTTGAGTCCACGCCAAGCACTACATGTCAGTTTCTCCACCAGTGCAATCAAAGCATTAGATGTACTGTTTACAGGGGGGAAAGGATATAGTGTTAAATATTTTCCTCATACAGTTCTGACAGTGGGCAGTGCTGAGCAATGCAACAGGATATATGATTCTCACATTCAATCAGGACATGGTGTTAGATCAGAGATAACAGACAAGATGGTAGAACTGATGATGAAACTTAAGATCACCTGACAAAAAGCAACACCACCCGAGCTTCATGTCATATCAGCTATGTTCCCTACAATATATAACAAATTAACTTCAACAAAATCAAATTGTAGAAAACATCAAGTGTATTCCCAAAAGACATAAGCTGCTATGAGGATTATTTTTTAGCATTTGTCAATATTTTTATATTTCTTTTGTATAGATCTTTACTAAGTCGAATGAATGTGACTTAGGGTATTTCAGTGGGAAGTCTGAAGAAGACACTCAAGCAACTGCAGTTTCTGAACACTTCTACTCCCGCTATGATTTTCAACAGTGCAGGTTTCAGCTTTGTTTGGCCCTCTGCATTTGGCTTCCTCAAGAGGAGAGCTTTACTGCAGCAGATTGAAGGCAGTTCTCTCTTCTGTATTTGCTTCCCAGTGGGATCACATGAGATCATAAGGGATCATATGAGGTGATGCGTTGCTTCCTTTGACACACAAGATAATCTTTCTAATACCCTGTACTGGGAGATGTGCCATAACTTTCATATCAAAGCATGTTTGATACAGGAGGGAGAATATTAGTCGATTTTTTGTGCTACGTGCATGATGCAACCAGATTTTGATCTTATCAATATTGTTGCTATGACAGATCTCCTAAAAGCTGAAATAAATGTCAGCATGGTGATCCAAATTAGAGTCATCATCGCAATTACACCCAATAAAAGAATTTAAATTTCATCATGTTTCATTGTGTGGACCCTTATTGTGCAGAGACTTTGAATCCCTTCAGGGCCTTAAGTCATGGGTGAATTACTAATGGTCGGTGCCCACAGCAGCCATTTTCTCTTAATGACCTCAGTCTTCAGAGTGCAACACCAGACTTCTGTTTTCTGCAGTTTTAGCAATTAGTGGGAATGGGAGAGTTGATATTGAGTATCAAAGTACCAAAGAATATCAAAGTTGCTCCCCTAAAATAATGGTACCAAATGAGTACGAGTCTGAGTGTAAATGTCTATCTGTGATATTCTGTTGGCCATTTCCAGTCTGTTGTCTTCCTTTGGGACAAGGCAGCACTACTATCTGTGCCATGTGACTGTAAAGACCAATCAGTCATAAAGATGATGCATCTGCAAGTTAACGATCAAAAACATAATACAGTTTTGTGACAACATAAAGGAGGAATGAAAGAGATAAAAACACAAATTTGTGCTTTAAAAAATATTCCAAAGTCGCTTTTATAGTAATGCAGAATTGATAGTGTTTAGTTAAAGAAGATTTTTATACCAGTGCAATCTAGGCCTACATTATTATACTTGTTTCATTTGTGTTGATGAAATAAAGTCATCCAAAAAAAGGAAAACAACATGTCACTTGCATTTTTAATGGTGGAGTATCAGCTAAATTTGTTCTTTGGTGTAAGACTTAAAACTAAACTCACTTTATCAGCCTAAGCATCAAAAGAAATACAGCAAAAACTATCAGTATCGTCCGTCACTAACCAGCATAAGCTGATGCCGGGAATCTGGCGTGGACCAGAAATCAGAGTTCTGGCCCCTGCTTGATTTTGATGAGTCAGGATGATAGGGCTCAGCCTTGCGCAGCAGTTGGATCTGCCTGATTCGGCATTTGTAAACAGGAAGATCTATCATGCCAAGCTTGAATCTACGATTGTGGCATGGCCTAATCAGCGCAGGAAGAGGTGAGAGCTCTGAGCCTGACAACAGCAGGAAGTCACTGCTGGTACAGGGATTAGCATAGATGCTAACACCTTTGGTAGCAGTTTTATCTGATCTGGACCAAATTTCTTTATTAAATGAGAAACTATTTACAAAACTGAAAAGACTTCTCGATAGAAAATAGATTTTATCTCCATGTCCGACATGTTGTGGTAAGAGTTTGTTCGTTGTAATGGCCTAAATTTAGATTTTTACACCACAGCAGTGGTGCCTGTCTGACTATCTGATTGGCCAGTCATAAATGTGACCGATGGCTCAATCATCTAATTACCTCCCAGATATACTTTTGAAAGGTTCTGCCCATTCCAAAACACTTTCACTGCTATTGTGCTAAAAGACTAGTGAAGCATATCAAACAGGCCATCTAGTGTGCCAGGTCAGCGTAGGAGCGGCATTGATAAATATTGCACTTTTTCAAATGTTGAACTGATTTCAGCTGAGCACTCAGGGTGTTCTTCCTCTCATGATTCTGTTTACTTGAAAACTCTGGACTTGGATTGTATTGAAACTTAACCCTGCACAAAAAACTGCACCAGCTGTGGTCATAAAACAGCCTGATCATACAAAGTTAACCCTATAAAGCCAATTGTATCATATCTGATACATACTTCTATAATACCTCTATCTACTAAATATGATCAACAAATTACAAAAAAAAAAAAATCTGAATTCAATCAGATAAATGATAAAAATGTCCTTGAATGGATTATCAGTTGCCAAAAACACCTAACGTATCAAATGAGATATGAAAAATCCAGATGTTGAATTTTTATGGACATTTAATATTTTTTGTATTTTAGCAGTAAGTGAAACAAACATTTCAGCTCCAAAAAATTAGAATTTTCTGTCTATAATCTATGGTCTTGGGCCTTAAAGGGTTAAAACAGATAATGCATTGTGTCCTCACCACATTACACTGAATGAATATGCACTTATTTCTTGTATTTCTGTAGATGTAAGGCTTTTTGCAGATTAAGAGCGGCAATATTCTTCAGTGTATGAGGCTGTAAGCCTGTGCAACAGCCCTCCCACTGCCATATTGTCAACAAATGATGTGTGACATTCCATGAGCCTCGGGTTGAGGTTCAGTACAAAGCTCATAATGCTACTACAGCAATGATCCCGTCTTCGCAGTTTAAGTGTAATCTGCTCTATTTTCTCATGTGTTGTCCGTTTTCATCCCACTTCTCCCGCCTGATGTTTTCTCTTTAAAAACACCCGGCAGGAGTTTGGATTACCCCGGAGGGCGAGTGTCAGCAAATGAAGGCACCAGCAGAGCCCGCTGACAGTTTAGATGGATTACAGATTATTTCAGCATAATCTGTTCATTGTTTAAAGCAGGATTAGGGTCAAACGACAAGCTTCTATACAAATAAAAGCAAATCACAGATTAAAATGTGTTTATATATCAGGGAGGGACATTTATTCTGACAGAGCTGCGGTTTTTCTCTTATCACCTCTTTGGTGGGATCTCAATCACTTGATCGGTCTGAAGTCAGCGAAACAGACTTTTAAGGAAAATCCATCGCCAACCACTTTTCTCCATCTCAGCTTTCTGTCCTTCCACATTGATCAGCAACTTTTAACACTCTTATCTCATTAATTTGATAAAAAGGGCTCTGGTCCACTTTGGATGATGAAACAAATGGCTTTGCCAAGTATCCAGCGCAGTGCCCACTTTTACTGTAATTAAAGAATGGGATGAACGCAGCAGGAGACCACTGCAGTGTTGATGCATTTATGGAGCACAGATTGTCACCAGATATCTGCTTTAATACAGCAAGTGACCATATTTCATTAATAACATTTCCACACAAATTTAGTGCAATTGAATGAGTAATTACAATAGAATCAATATGCACTCCACTTTGGAGGCAGCACAAAAACGAGAAATCTGTCACTGACACAGAAATTTGAAAATACGTTGAATCACACAAAACTCTTATTCAAGCAGCTCTCGGAGCGGCTGTCATTTATTAGCCTGGTGTAGAGATTTGCACAGATTTGAGAACAAAAATTATCCTATGACAGGGTCAATGAATGATCTCTGAAACCTGTCTAACCGGCCAATCCCAGCTCACAAATGAATTAACTGATAAGTTGAAACAATTTACATTTAAACAGTATGCAATTATGCATTCTTGATTCAACTGGCCTCAGCCCCTGAGTTTTTGACACAATAGTATGTTGTGCTGTATGGTAAAAGTCCACACAGCAATGAAAACATAAAAATAATGCTTCAAGAGCCAATATCTCTCCTTAATTTGGGTTTATGATTTTGATTTAAATTACTGGAAGACATGTTCACAAACACTCATAATAAAGAAAACCTTCCACTGGAGACTGATCTCCTGCCACATAACAGCCCCCTTCCCCACATAAGCCCATTCTGTTGTCTGTTCTGATTGGTTGACCAGCCACTCTGTTGTAACTGGCCAGTTCAGCACAGCTCTGCATTTATTCTGAAGTATTGGCTCCTCACTGAGCCTGCCAACCTGAGCCAAAGGGCTTTAACTGCTGACTGCTGAAAAATTAATAGCAAGCCAAAATTGTGGGTTTATTTGGGGCTGTATCAGGTGGCTATTGGCAATGCAAAAGGGGAAGGATCCTGAAGACTCGTTGTCTCCTGCAAAGAAGTACTGTATCATACGGAAAAGTCACATAAAAGGGCATAATACAAGGTTTTTAAACTGTGATGATCATGATGATCTGTATCCTGAGAACTAATATTTATGCTTATTTATGCTACCCTTAATGTACTTTAAGTTCTAATTTTCAGCTCTACTGCCTCTCTACTGTGATGCAAAAATCCTTCAGCTTCCTGTTCACCACCCGGCTGTTTTATAGTAGTGAATTTGGTCAGTATTGCTCCAGGCTCTCGCCACTATAAAGGTCATTTTAAAGGCTTTGCATTCTTCCTATAGTCAGGGCTCTGGGTATTGCAACCCTATGAACTGGGCTTGAGCTCCTGACATAACAGAGGTAGATTTCACAGCAGTAGGTCTATAGGGCCTAAAGAATATTGTCTATTCAAGGAATCCACTGACACTGCTCAGGAAGATAATGAGAAGGTAAAATATCATTATTTGTCTCATGCAAAGAGATCCTTTATCTTTCTAGAGACATGTGAAATTCACACAAGAGAGTACAAAGCTAAATTAGGCATAATATGGCCTTGTTAAGTTCTTTCACTTCATTGTGACATTTGAAACAGGAATTCAACATACTCTTAGAGCCCATACCATGATTGTTGAAGTTTTACAACCCATGACAGAGTACTTCTATGCACAAGAAAAAAGTTCATAACATCTGGACTTCTCCCTCTCCCCTGCTTCAAGGTGTTAGGCACTCTTTATTTGATCAGTTAAAGCTCATTTTCTGCAATTCCCCTCCAAAGCAAATACCACAGAAAAGGCAAGGTAATATGATTACCTGTAGGTTTTCTTTGTGTCTACTTGTACCAGCTTGGATTGTTCCCTAAAAGCTTTCATACGCTTCTGAGTATGACCCCAAATATTCAACCTGTTGTTCTGGAACAGAAAACTCAATGTCAGGGAAGATTAGGGTCGGCATCCTTTTTGTTTTAACTCAAGTCTTTTTTTTTTCAGCCCCTTTTCCATCGATATCAATGACCGTCCATCACAGTGTTGTACATCACCAAGTTAATTAGAGACAGAGCAAAGAACATGCTGTCAGATGGTATCAACCATCTTCAGAGATCACACTCCCAACATCACAGACAAACTTCTGGGCTTCACATTGACCCACTTAGACTGAACTGGATGTTCGCGCACACAGTTCCTCATCAATGAGGAACCAATGGCACAGTTGGGTTTGAGGTCGATGTAAGGCTTCAAAGGTTTCCTCTGACCTGGTTTTCAAACTGAAGTCACTATCAAGACTGCCAAGCACTGACTGGCAATAAAGATGAAATTACTTTCTGCTCCAGAAAAATAAAATCGTCATGCATAAATTAACCAAAATAATTCGGGCCGTAATGAAAGGTATGTCCTATTTGCTACCTGATGCACATTTTTTTTGGTGAGCTGCAACGTTGTTCTAAACGGCAAATCCTTGAAATAGCTCACAGGACAGTAAGAATAATAAGAAGAGATACTTTATTAATGGAGAAAAGGGAAAAATAGAAAGCCATATTTACCTAATTCTTGAAAATCTGTATGGCCATAGTGGTAGAATTTATCATAATTATCATAGAAACTGTTTAACTATGTTTGCCATGTGTGCCTTTTAAGGTTAAAGCTCAGCTTTTTCCAATCAAGTTAATAAATGAATCAGGTAACTTGCTGGGGGATTTGTGATTTTTCCTTAACTTTCTACTAAAGCTTACTAATTGAGGTACAAATTAATGGCACGATAGAGCTGTGGCAGCATTTTGATGCAGCCAAAATGAAGCAAACACAGGCCTAAAGCCAGAGCCAGACACATGGATCCAGTGTTCAATACCTGGGAAGTCTGTGACACACTATGTTGATCCTATTGGTTTTATCAGGACATTATGAAAGCTAAGTAACAGTTGTATGTACATGATACGGAAGGGTCAAGCATATTTATTTAATCATTTCTGATGTCATGGGGATGCCTTTGTGAAAAAAAAACTATACTCTCTCAACATCAACTTATTTTGTACAATGTTCATTGTCTGTTTTGTGTTGAGTGGCACAAGTGTGTAGTTTGAGTGGAGTTCAGGCAAAATTTAAAAAAAAGAAAAAAGTAGTGTAAGTAACACCATCAGTTTCACAGTGGCCCGATGTAACAGATGAATTTAACATATAAAATATTCATGATATATTTCACAGGTTTAGGACAACAGCCTTTACAAAGTGTTTGGTGAGGGTAGACCCTACAAAAACTTGTCTGAATGGAAATGTTCTTGTGTCAATCATATTCACTACAGCTCAGTCAAAAGATGGAGTAGATGGGTACTGCTGTGGAGTAAAGTTCATAATGCAAGCAAATTCTCTCCAATAGAGTGTAGAGGGGCAAACATTTTGGAGGAGGAATGCTTTTGGTGTTGCTTGCTCTTCATCTAGTTCTGATAAAAATAATATCTGTGCTAATCTGTGTATCAGATGCCATTGTTACTGAACTGGGCCTACCTCTCTGACTCTCACCATGCTTGTAGCTTTCTCCTCTTACTCATCAGAGGACTCTGATTGAGCAATGCCTCTGCAGACCAAGCTAAGCCTTCTGGCTTGAAAGTAAGCGAGATGTATCTGCCTGAAGACTGTGAATCAAGCAGATGCAGTTGCACTGTAGGTTAGGTGCTGTGACAGCAGTGTGGTTTAATGCATCTCGTGTAATATCACCCCTGGTGCAGTTCATGGTATAGTTTAAATTACTTCACAGACCTTAGAAGAAGGGTGGTACTGTGGTACAGCAAGTAGCCTCACAGCTAGAAGGTTGCTAGTTCAATCCTGTGTTAGTCAGGGCACTCTCTCACAGACCCACTCCCACAGACCACAAGCTTTCTCATTAGTTTGACTGTGTTAGTGCGAGTGTGAATGGAAGCCTTTATTTGGCCCTGTGAACAACTGGTGATGAGGCCAGGGTTTAATACACATCATGACCAATATCAACTGAACGGCCGTTTACATGACGCTGAAAACGGTCAATTCTGCAAACATTTCGTTGCGTTTTGGCCTTCCGTTTAGATGAGACCACGTTGCGTTTCCACCGAAAACGCAAACTTTTGAAACCGCTCCCCAGAGCGGAAAGATTTGAATCCGCTCCTCCATCCGGCCTCATGTAAACACAGAGAAGAGCATTTCAGGGGGAAACGCTGACGTCACCGCATGCGCAGTACTCTTTCACATGGAGGCTGCGTGTGCATACCAGGAACAACAACAGCTTCCTCCGTCCGCAGAGTAACGTGTGAGCATCTTACCGTGCTCGGTTTGTTATCCAGAAAAAACTATCCAGACAGATTTGTTGTCCGAACTGATCTGTTGTCCAAAAAAGAAACTCCTACTTCTCTGTGCGTCTGTTCGCCATTGTTGTTTGTGAAAGGTTTTCTTCTTTGTTCGTGTGCTGTAGCAGCGCTGCATCTCTGCAGACCTACACCGCCATCTACTGAACCAGCATGCACACTACAGTGGATTTACAGGGGATTAACTCATCTCCGAGCGTTGTCATCTAAACGCAGAAGAATTCGAAAACGGAAAGGAAGAATCTTTGCGTCTTCAAGTCAGGAGTTTCCATGTAAACGGCCCCTAAGATAGGCTCCAGCCCCCATGACACCAAAGAGGGGTAAGCAGTACAGTTGATGATGGATGGACTGATTTCTAAAGACCTGTAATCTAAGTGTCTTCCGCTGAAGGATCCATTAAACATTGCCTTTACTTTTTCAATTCTATTAAAAGGGTCAGCAGTGTCTAGAATTTCTGAATGTAGTGAAACAGCATGTATTGTGGCCTCTGAAATGTAGTCCCTAGCTTACTTCGAAGTTGCTGAGAATACTCAGCCTTTGTGAGGGCCCAATTCTGACAGACTTAAGCCTCTGTCCATGACTTTTGTCCTTAAACAGAAAACCAGTGTTTCTGTTTTAAGGGTCAAGAAGTCCACTTTGATGGAGTTCTTTTAATAAATACTCCTCATTTTAAATATATATTTGAAAACATTTCCACGCTTGATCAGCTGTTGACCCTATATAAAAAAAACATACTTGAATTAAGATTGAATTAAGGTCTGAAATTATTATTTCTATCAGGGAGACATTTTGGTGGCCAACAGTACAGTGTATGATGTTATTTTGGATCCAAAAGTGTACCAGCTTTGTTATCATCAAGAAAAACACCAGCCACTAAACATGTGAGCAGTACAGATGGTGTTCAGCTTGGATTTTATTTTCAGTCGACCTCTCTCTCCTTCCGTCTGCCTCCTCATTTTAACTGCTCATTGTTCATTCTGTGTGTTTTAAAATGTCAGCTTACACTTCACATCATACCACATTTATAACAGGAGAATAATAAAAGAATATGAAACAGGGCAGAAACCCTTTATAACACCATCCTCTGACTATCACCATGTTTCCACAGTTAGCACCTTTACCCCCAGCCAGCAGGGTGCTTGTGGTGTTGGTACATTTCCCAGTGTGAAACCAGTTGGTAATGGGGTGCAGGAGAAATCATTATCTTTTTGTGGAAATCTGAAAAGTGGAACTGACATCTCTTGGCTGTAGCTTCTTGACTGTGAGCCGTCTAATTAAAGTTTTGTTGAACAACCTGAGGCAGGAGGAGGAGGAGAGGGTCTCCAGATCATCATGTGAGCCAAACAGCACAACGCTAGCTGCTAATGACGCCGTGTCACCATCAAATATTCACAGCAGATTGATTAAAGCTGCATGTTTGCTCTATAATAGTCAAACAACAAATTAACTCAGAATCGGGATGCTTCTTAAGCAGTATTTAGATCAAAATTAAATGAGATTCATTAGTAAGAGGTAGTTTGACAGCAAATAAAAAGTCAGCACATATTTGCAGCCCAGCTTTTATCAGCACTTCACCCTCCAAATGCACTTCATTCTTGTAATTAAAGAGCGAGAGAGGCTTACAATTCATCATCATCACAACACTAGGGTGCCGAGATCATGTTTTGTTGCTTCTGAAACAAATATCAAATATCTTTGAAAAGCTTTGTTAATCAATTTCCAGTTTAGTTGCAGCAGCTGGTTTGGTAGTTGATCAGTCCTCAGGACTTCTCTCTTCTCCTCTTTACAGCACCAGTAGCTTCTGAAACAGCTACTTCTCCCAACCCCTCCAAATAGAAGTACCATTGTTTCCTCTGAATTGTTTCCTCTGAATTGTTTCCTCTGATTTTCAAGCCAGCTGGCTCATGGTAACACGCCCAGGGAAAAACATGGACTGTGGAATGAATACAGAGACTTTGACAACATGGTAGACTTGTTAGCCAATCAGTGGACTGAAACCACATGGGGAGGGGAAACTTAAAGGGGCAGGTGCTCAGGGCGTCTCAGACAGACTGAGAATCAATGTGGATCATACAGCATGATCCACCTTGATTTTAGTTACAACTAAAAGGTTTTTTGAACAATGACAATTGCGGGAAAAAAAACTCTGGAGCCCAGGCTTCCTAAAGGTGGGCAGGGTGAGAGGTTGTTAAAAGCAATGACAGCACAGTAAGGTTTTTTCATTTAGCCTTAATTTTGTTTTATATACTCTTCTTAAGACTGCTAGAATATGCTGACAACAACCAATTTTCAAAAACCTTCTAGTTTTCATATACTTAGTACCCCTGATAGTGTATTCTCTCTGTGTGATTGGTTTACAGGTCACCTCTGTGTAACCGGTCAGTTCAGCACTACTCGGCACCATGTTTTCAACAACTCCACATTTATTCTAACATCTATGCTCTGCAACTGGCTTGCTACTAAGAGCCAATGTGCCAAAACCTTTGAAAAAATGGTGTCAGACCACTGAAATGTCTGTGTTTGTAAGTTTTCTTTTTATGTTCAAGCTTCTGCAGTTTACTTGCTAGATACCTCAAACTACAAAAATTGAATATTTTACTCATATTGTTATTGTTTCATGCTGTTTTTTTGTATTACACGTGTTGCTGACCTCTTAGCAAGGTCACCCTTTTAAAAGTGATCTTGATCTCATGGGTTTTTGTCTGGTTGAATAAAGGTTCAAAAAGAGGGATGGCAGACTGGAAACAATACGTTTTAAATAACTGCTGGTACCGCATAGAGGGCAAGAAGTCTAAATGCAGTGGACTTTTTATGTTTATAGTAGTGCTGTAGCCTTGCAGAGTAGACAGACCTGCCTGATTCTGAAATCCTGCAGGTCCGTCTTGCCAGCCTCCGTTGTCCAATGAATTCACTCGGCTGAATTCTTAACAGCCCAATCAGGGAAGAGAGGCGGGAGCGACAGAATGCGGACGTGACGACAACCGGAAGTTGAGAACCGGAAGTTGAGAATGGACATGCTGATTAGCCTATTGTCCTCATGACTACTTAGTGAAACTTGGTGAAATCTGCCCTCCTCAGAAGTTTACTTGTAGGGATTGTCTTTCACGAGGTTCACGTCACATATGAGTGTTAAATGAATCATCTGTGTGGTACAATTTAGTGTAAGACGATAGTATAAGGCTGTTAGCTGTTAGCAGCTATGTTAGTGGCTAACGGTCATTCATTGTTGTTAGCTGTTAGCGGCTAAATTAGCCATTATGTATGCTACATTATAGGAGGCAACCCTGCTTGATGTGGATTGGTCTGCGATGAATGTGACGAGCCAAACGATTGTACAATCACAAGCTTGTGTTGTTTTTTTTTATGTTATACCCTTGAAAACGAATTTGAAGGGCTCCCACCCAGATGGACTAGTGAAATATTTCTGTGGCAGATATAAGGAGCTGTCCATCTGGCTTGTCAGGTTAGAAGTGCTGTGGATACATGCTAAACACACTTAAGAGCATTTAAATCTTAAACAATATCACCCCTTTGAATGTCTTTGCACAAGAAAGCATTTTATCCATTTTATCATGAAATCATCCCAGAAAGACAAAAGAGTTTTTGTGAGCTGTAGGCGCAGCAGGTTGTCCTTTCTGTGTGGAGCTTGCATGTTCTCCCAGTGCTTGCATGGGATCTCCTCCCAAAAAACAGAAGCATGCTCATTAGGTGAATTGGTGACTCTAAATTCCCCTTGGGTATGATTGTGAGTGGTTGTCTGTCTCTCTATGTAGCCCTGTAATTGGCTGGCGACTGGTTTACTCTGCCTCATGACCTATGTTAGCTGGGACAGGCTCAAGCCCCTGCAAGCCCGTAAGGGTATAGAGGGGTATATATAACTGATGAATGGGTGTGAGTTCTTTTTTGTTTCAGGTCCCAGGGGCATATTGGGTACAACTACAGGGACTCAGAGCAAGAACAGTTTGGTAATGCTCTTCCGGTCAGTGAAATCAAACACATAAGCACAGGAAAAATTCGAGCTCTTAAGTGGATGAGGATGACTGACCTAAAACATTCACTTTTTAAAACCTTTTTGCTTGTTTGTTTGTTATTTTGATGCTGCATTTCAGTTTGATTTGAATCATAATGCTGTCATGCTCATTACTCATTGGCAGTCATTTCAGTTATGAAATTGAACTACACAACACATGAAGCTTTCTCAGAGCAGCAGACACTAGGCTATTTGCCATGTGATCAGATCTGATGATTATTAACCAGAAGAATTCATTTTTATCCACCAATTTCAAATTTCTTAAGAAAGTTAGCCTATAGTAGCAGCTCCTTCATCAATGGGGGCACCTCCACTGCTAACAAATGCAGATTTGCTCTATTTAGTCTGCCTTCATGTATTCAAGTATATTTTCTTGTACATGAAAATTTTTGAAGACTTTAATTATACTCTTTGAATTGATTTATCTAAGCAATGAAGTATGATCTAACACTAATAGCCCATTGTAATTGAGTGTAACACAATTAAGGCAATGAAACTCTTGAGAATTAGGCCAAGAATGGGTTTTTGCATCATTATAATTGTGTGATTTGTGTTTTGGGACTCCCCTGTGAATATTTTCATGTATTTGTGGTATGAAAAAACAGTTTGTTTTTCCCAGAACATACAAAGAATTCCTTGTAAAAGACTGCAGGAGCATGGCCATGAATAAGGATGACATTTGTGTAAATCATCATCAGTGTAGGATGAAAAATGTGTCTGATTTTGAAAAAAATCCACATAAATCCATCATGTTAAACAGCTTGAATGTGGCGTACATGAGCTGGAGCATGCACCATAAAAACATCATTATTTCCAGCCTTCATGTTGTCATGATGTGCTCGACAGTGCAGCCTGTGAGTGCAGAAATGTTCATCACTATGGCGACAGACCACACATTAAAGCTACTTTCAGCACAGGAACCTCAGAGCGCCTGATGTTTATGTGCTAGGATGAATCGGCTGCAGAGGCTCGCTTATGGCCTCATCCTTTATTCTTATTTCTTATTCATTCATCCTGCAGCAGCAGAACTATTAATTGGGTGGTAAGATCGATTTTTGGAAGTCTGCAAATTTTAGAAACCATAATGTTTTACTAATGTGTTGGATGGTTATTATTTTATCAATCAGAACGGCACAATGTGGCTGTGAGGCAGTAAGAAATTAGAGGATTGTTATTAGCATAATGAATGTTTGAAGCTGACGAAGAAATAAACTTCCCTTTTATTTTATTTCTAAAGCCATTCCTCCTCAGGCTTACCACACCAATAGGTAAATGCACCACCTGGGGGCTCTCAATTGAAAAGCTGGCACTGGTAGCTCAGTCTGGAGAGTTGATTGACTGTCATTTAGATGGTTGTGGGCTTGAGCTGAGCTCCATCTGTCACATGTTGATGTGTTTTGGGCAAGACACCCAACAAGTTTTTGCTCCTACTGCTGCATCAGTAACCTGTAAATGGGCATGAATAACGTGGATGTGTCAGCTGAACTGATGTATCATTTACATAGAAACTAAACAAGAAGGGGAGTGAATGGATGGAAGTGGATGGGTGTAAGCTGTGGTGTTTAAAGCACTTCCAGTCATCAAAAAGTCTAGAATATTGGTTCACAAGCTCAGGCCCATTTGGCAAATGATGTAGAGATGTGCTGCCAGATCTGCCCGCCTCTGTTGCCTTGAATTTTGATGGAGGATTTCTCCGAGGTGTAACTTTGCTGTGAAATGTCTATTTCAAGATAGATTTTCCAAACAGTAAGCCCCTTTTTTATTAACTCTTTTAATAAATTCTCAAAGTGACAGAGAAGAAAAGTGGCCATCTGGGTTGGACTGCAAGCTGTTGACAAAGTGGTTGGAAGCTTGGCTTGAGAACCCAAAACATAATGATTTTAAATTTCCAAGATTCTTAGTTTTCGCCAAGGCATGTTAACTTTGGTTCCACTTTTCAGCTCTTAATGGATAGGTTAATCTTTTTTAATGAGTAAACCTGAGTGAGGATACTGCCATTCATAAAAGTTTTATGTATCTTTAGGGCCTGCTGTGTCACTGTAGTATGTGTGGTTGCATATGCAGAATAGGGGGACCGTGGCAAATTAGGCTTGCGCTGCAGCTGGATCCCCCTGATTCAGTAATTGTAATCAAAAACATCCATGTTGGGAAATTCCAATCTACAACAGTATTGAGCAGCCCAAAGCAGTATGGCCCAATAATAGTCCTTTAGAGCAGGAAGAGGTGGAGCTACAAGCAAAACAACAGCTAAGTGACTGCACATACAGAGACTAGCATAGATGCTAGCAGCTCCAGTATTATTTTTGTCAGAACTTATAATTCATATTCTTTACTGAATGAAAAACAAATACCAGCATTTGTCGATAGGTATATTTTTCCTAACCCTAACCCTAACCCCTTTGAAATGTTTTGGTGAGACTTTGTTCTACAAAGTGGCTCATGTTTTGTAGTTTATATTGTGGCAGCAATACCAATGTACATTATCTGATTGACCTTTAATGAATATGATTGACAGAATGATCATCCAGTCAGCTGCTGGATATTTTTTTGAAGGTTCTGCCAATCTCAGACACTTTCAATGTTTAGTCACTGATCATTGATGCAAATAGCAAATCAGCCACATGGCAGCAACCGCTTATTGAGGCATTTAGAAAAAGTCAAGGAAACCTGCTGAAGTTCAAACTAAGCATCAGAATGGAGAAAAAAGGTGAAACCTTCAGATGCTCAGCTCCAGGAACTCTCTCCCTCCACATTTAAGACAGTTAGACCCCTCCACATTATTAGAAATCCCAAATAAAAACTCACCTGTTTTAACTGTCATATTCCCTCAAACTGGACACTGTGCGGTTTACTTGTTTTTATTTTGATGTTTGTTTTAATAATGTCAATGATCTTTTATGCTTTTATTTCCTGTAAGCTGACCTTGGATGACTTGGAAGGTGCCTCCAAATAAATGTATTATTATTATTAAAATGAGAAACTTCCAATAAGCAGCAGTTTTCTGGGTCAAAATGCCTTGTTAATGCCAAAGGTTAGAGGAGAGTGGCCAGAGTGGTTTGAGCTGAATGGAAGGCAACAGTTACTCAAATAACCACTCTTTACAACCAAGGTATGGGGAAGACCATTTCTGACCAAGCAGCACGAAAGATATTAGAGGACCACACTTGGTGCCACTCCTGTTGGCTAAGAGCAGGAAATTGAGAGTACATTTCTCCCACCAAAACTGGACAATTGAATTTGATTGAAAGTTGGTGATGAGTCTCCATATCTGCTTTGACATCCAGATGCAGAAAATGGTGAATATGGTGTTAATAACATGAAGCATGGATGCATCCTGCCTTATAACTTTCTAGAAGTGGAATCGCACTGTGCTTATCTGGTGTGTGATTTATTATACAGATGTGGATATACATTCCTGGTAAAATAAGGTAAATACGACTCTATCATATTAATGTTTAACTTTACCCAGATGCACATAACTCATGGTATGGATTGGGGAGTCTCATAACCTTTTGGATCAGACTTCAAGCCTTGACCTATCTGCATGCTCAAACAAATGAAAATCGATACGAACCAAGGCCTTACTGGCAACAAGCATACACTCTGAACAAGGTGTTGAACAATTCATTACAAAAACCTTCTTTTGTACTTTTAAAGTCTGAAGGTAAGAGGAAATGAAGCACTATTTTTCCAGGTTGTTGTTTTAAAAGAGTCCAGACCTTACAGGTAACCTCAGAGTCATTCAATAGATATTTAAATCTCTTCTCCTGCTGTTCCGAGTGCCAATTATCCTGATGAGCACCCCATTAAAACTTTGTGTGACTGTGAGAGGAGGCAGAGCGGTGCAGGGTGGAGGTAGATGGAGGCTGCAGCCATTGATTTCTCTTGAATTATTCATCCGGAGCATCGTACTCTTGTCTTGGTCTCGGCCCATTATAGGCGTACGAATGCATCACTGCCATGAGAAACAGGGACTGAATATCCTGAGTTTTCCTCTGAGTCCTGTCTTATTTATGAGACTCCAACTTTCTCCTTCTCTTTAAGCGTGGAGTCGTCAACATAATCGTGTGTTTGGTGTGCGTGTGTGTGTGACATGAAGACATCACAAGTCCCTGTAAAAGATTTATGAGGACTGAGGTCGCGGCTGCTGTTCAGAGCGGTTTACATGCTGATCAGGATATAATTTACACCCCAAAGCAATTACAGCGGCTATACTTGATTTACTGTTTGTTATTTCATCTGATTTAAGAAAACATGTCAGCAAGAGGATTGATTGCATATATTTTAGGAAGTACAAAATATGGAAAAGAATGATCTTGCACACATGCAAATTGGTGAATTAATGTAGAAATGTGTTTGTATTGGGTTTAATGTGGGTTTTTTGCTTTTAATATTTAATGCACAGCTTCTCTGTAACAGCTTATTTGTATTTGTATTCATGGATGAAGCTTGCATTTTTAAGCCTGATTTATATGTCTGTGTTGAACACTTGCTTACTTGTGTGGCAACAAAACATTTTGTAATACACTAAAATCTCTAACACAATAAAGATTTCTTGGTTCATCTGAGAAAAGAAATAACATTTTTAGTTGATTTCACATACAGCATATTGGCTCTCTCCCTGATGGACTGGTTCATCTAGTGTCTCAGGTTAATAGAAAAGGAAAACATACATAAACACAACAACTGAAATTAAACAAAGTAATACAAATAGCGACTTAAATCCAATTGTAAAAACATTTTTTGTTTCAAATGTATTTTTCACATATTGAATCAGAAAAATTAGTTTCTGAGCTCAGATTAAGACAGACTACAAAGTTTTTTGTATTTTAGGTTCAAATGAAAATATGTCTAGGTAGGAGGGATAGAACTATTAATTTTTAAGAATATAAAAAGTAGAGAATGTAGTTATGAATTAATCAGAATAGGATAGGTGTTTGAAAAAAATAATATCTTGTTACAAATTACAATACATTTATATGTTAAAGTTATTACAACTTTACAAAAATAAATTTCACAACTGATACTTTGGAACAAAATCTGAATAATCATGTGTTATTTAGGTAATTATATAAAAAATGTTATTGATTTATTATTACTTTTGTATCCTCTTGTATAACATTCAAAATATTAACAATCATTGACTTGTTATTCAATTGTTAGGTCAAACAGTCTTAAATTTGCATCTCTATATATACCTTGACAGTTTGGTTGTTTCCAACTGGTCATCTTTCTTTGACATGTGTTTTAGCTCCACGTTTTAGGACAGGTTTGGTGTGCTCAGCACCCCTTCGATTGTTTGTGTACCTTTTCTCCTTTTTGAAGTACTTACCTGTACTAACCCAAACTGAACTGGACTGCTCGGTGGAAACGAAGCTCAAGTTACCACTGCCTATATGCCATCTAGACCCACTTTGATTACCATCCTCCGACTTCAGGCATCAACAAGACATTTTCGTACTGAGACCTGCAGCTCACTGGATATTTTCCTCTTTTTCAGACCATTTCTTGTAAACCAACCAATGGTTGTGCGTAAAAATCCAAGTAGATCAGCAGTCTCTGATTCAGCACTCACAGCCATGACACATTAAGATACATTGAAATCACCCTTGCTCTCCATTCAGAAGCTCAGTTTGAATGTCAGCAGGTCATCATTACCCATAGCTGTCAAGTCTCCCGTTTTGGCCGGGAAACTACCGTATTTTACCCGTCTTTCCCGCCGTCCTCCCGTATTACTATTTTCCCTTAATTCTCCCATATTAAAAAAAAAAAATTCCTCTGCCTCTGCTCCTAACTGAACACTGTCAGTAGCCTCGCGAGAAATGCCACCTGCAGTAGCCTGGGTGGCAGTTGTCGCGATGTTAGTGCCGACAGCGGGAACAAACCCGGACAACAGGAACTCCTGTAAATATCTTGAAAAATGGGACAGCGAATATACTTTCCTAATGTAGGAATGTTCACAGCATTTCAATGTCAACAAAGGTAGGCCAATCAGATTCTGATCGCCTAACTAATAAGTAAGCTGTTGACAAGTTGTTTTTAGATATCTTGTACTCCTGTCTTAAAATGTAAGGGATACTGGAGCTTGGTTGGGGTGGGGGGACAGCTCACAACAAGTGCTGGAAAATTTCCCTTATTTTCAAAACCAAAACTTGACAGGGATGTCATTACCATGCCTACCTATTAAATGCATTGAGCTTATGCCATGTGATATGGTGATAATCTTTTTTTGTTTGCAAGCAGTAACACCTTATAAAGTGGCTAGCGGGTGTATGATGTGATACATCAAAAGTTAAATGAATAAATTAAGAAAATCAATGGATTTGTTTTATTTTCTTAAATAAACATTTAATAAAACAATACTACACCTGTTAACCTGTTATTAGCCATTTTTATAACATGTTAGCATAAAGGTAAGAAAGATCTCTATCCCTGTACATCTTTTGGACATTTTATTTTTTATTGCAATAACTGATTGTAAATTTCCATTAATAAAAAATGAGACTTAAAGTTAGATTCCGACAAAAGACTTTTGTATTGGTACCTTGCTATGTGGATCACTACAGCATACACCACAATGTAGAATGACACATAGAAAATCAGGCCTAAAAACACAGCCAAACATGAACACAGTCTTCTTGGCTCTTAAATATCAAACCCTGGTAATTGCCAGCTTTGTCACTTTACATCCCTGAAGATATTTTTCAGTCCACAGGCATTAAAAACCATGCTCTATTCAACACAGCCTTATTTTGTGCAGACTTTTAATGCAAGTTGATCTATACAGTTTTTCTTTATTTCCTGGAGCATTCGTCACTCTGAACAAAGAAAAGCCCTCGAAAATCCATGCATTTGTAGCTGCATAATGCATTTTGATCAAAAGACTTGATGCTTCAGGGAGACATGATGTTGCTACCAGGAATGGACACCATCTCCAGCTCAACGCGTCCAGCAGCATCCAGATTAAAGCCATGTGCTCTCTTGATATAATCTGCTATAAGTCAGAGTAGCTCCTCAGGGTGAACAGACTGGTGATGTGGTCTGACTCGAGGCATCAGGACTCCCCCTGCTCACTGTGAGAATGTTTTATTTCTCGGGGTTAGCAGCAGGTGTTGAATAATTCAGTGACTGTAGGATGTGCCTGCTGCCAGGGAAGCAGAGAGGAGTCATACTGGGGTCCCTGCTCCTCTCCCATATTCCCACCACCCTTTGCCGTCCCTGTGTAAGTTAAAGCATCTCAGATTCATGAAATGATGTGTGGTTAAACTGTGCTGGTCAGTACTGCTCCTGCTTCATGCAGTGTTCATGCTAGAGTGAACTTCACACTAAAGTGTCAGAGTGGAGCCATTTAAAGACTAATGCTGCATTCCAGGCGACCCGTAACTCAGATAATTCCCAGTTAAAATCTCCGAGTTCCGACTTGAAAGGGTTCCAGGCAAAATACGACTTCGGTTTGAGCGCAAGGAATTCTGGTATGTAAATTAACCAACATGGCAGGCATTATAAGATTTATGCTTTATCTACTAACTCATTTGAGTGAAACAGAAGCGGGGAAAGGGCGCATAATGTAACAGAAGCTTTTACTTTACAGTGTTTGTCATTATTTAGAGGCTGCCGTATTGGTTAGGCAGTGATGTGACGTCACAAGTCGTAATTCGGAGTACATCGATCTGGTATGAGTTCACAAGTCAGAAGTAACGAGTTCGACTGCCGTTCCAGTGTATTTTCATGAATTACAGGTGGGAAAAACACGAGTTACGGGTTGCCTGGAACACAGTAAAGTGACGAAGAGCATCTGTGATCCCTGAGTTAGTTTGAGCAAAGGGCAAAAACTCTCAGGAAGTCCCTTCAACCGGCTGTCATCTACATTATATTATGAATGATATGACAGGAAAAAAAAAGGTGTTCTTTTGTTTCTAGATTTCACCTTTACAGGCTGTAGCCAGGAGGACCCAATTTTGAGGTTATTCCAATAAATGGCACTTCAGGCTGTTTTGGCATGGGTTTTTGATTACTTGCTGAAAGTAATGGCCCTCGTTAAATGATACGCAAACATTTTCTTTGTTTTTGTGTCTTACCTCACTCCTGAGTCCATGACAAGCAGATACATACTATTCTTTTGACCGTGCCTGCAGTCACAAGTAAGTGATAGGCAAAGCTGACCCACCACTAATTAGCTTTGCTCAAACACTGTGAATCAGTGGGTAGTGTTAGCTTGTCTCTGCCTACAGTCATCAGGTACACCATTCAGCAACTCTTGTGTGCTTGTTGTGATTTGTTTATATTAGAATATCATCTACTATCATCTTATTATCCTCTTCTACTCATAAACTTTTTGTTGACCTACTTCCAAGGTGGTTTGCAATGGAGATGTGACATTTGTTCGTTGAAAGAGCAGAATTTTTGAAATATTCTTTTAAGTGAATGATGAAAACCAGTTTGAAGTTATGAGTGAGCTGTTTGTTTGCGAGGCAATTAATAAATGCTAATTTCCCATAAATTTAAGAGTGAATCACAATGAAGTGCTCATTCACAACTATGAATCGTTTGTCAATATTAATGTCAACTTTATTTATGTAGCACATTTAAGACAATCAGTGGCCTACCAAAGTGCTTTACAGTAAAATAGCCAGCAAAACAATAAAAACATTGTTCACTTAAAAGAGTTGTTTAAAAAACTTGACTTGTCACAGACATCAAACCACCAAAGAAGTAGGTCAACAAAGCAAAGCCTCTGTTTATAAAAGATAATACACTGGTAGTAGAAGATAGTGTAAAACAATGAGGTTAAAAAAATGAGTCACACCAAGCACACAAGACCATTTAGAGTTCAAGAATTTATCTGATGACTGTAGGCAGGGGAAGGCTAGCTTTACTCATTGATTCCTAGTGTTTGAGCTAGGCTAATTAGCAGTGGGTGAGCTCTGCCCGTCTCTATCTTGTCACTGCATGCACAGTCGAAGAAATTGTTTCTTTCTTCTTGTCATGGACTCAGGAATGAGGCAAAAGACAAATACAGATTAATTTATCTTGTCTAGCTCAAGATAATATGTCATGGTAAGTACTTACCTTGCTTACTGTTTGGTAGACACCAAGTGATAGGATGGCCATGTTCTTCAAGAAAAATCTCATTGTTTTGGGGCTGATTTCCAATCTTTCATAGTAGAAGCTACTTCAGCCCTAGGGCTTGCCCACATATACACCGCAGTCCATGCCTGTTTGAACTCTGCCCTCAGCCAAAGGCTGCTCCACTGCCTTGGTTTTTCTTCATGCACATTCAGCTTTCAAAACATGTAGATCCCCCTCCCTACATTCTGGTTCAAAGAGGGAATGTTTTGAGCCTTAGTCAGTCCTGAAGAAATCATCCTTGTACTCATTCATAAAGTTGGCCACAATCCTTAAAGAGTAATCTTCTTCTACTTGTAAATGGAGGCTTTGCTGAGAAGCACTTCAGCAGCGGTTTGTGCATGAGCCCTGCGGCTTAGTTTGGTACATATTTCTTTCAAAAACTGAAGAAAATAACATCACGCGGTCAATAAAAACAAAACAAGCACACAGGACCATTTAGAGTTTATCTGATGACAGTAGACAGAGACAAGCTAAAGCACTACCTATGTACTCTTGTTGTTTGAGCTAAGCTAATCAAGTGGTTGGGGATCTTTGTCAATCTCTCTTTCTGGTTACTGGATGCACAGTCAAAAGACTGATGTCTACCTGCTTGTCATGGACTCGGTATTGAGGCAAGACACAAAAACAACAAAATGTTGGAGTGTTCCTTTAAACATGCCTGGATTGTTGTGCCTGATAGGCCGGTAAGTGTATTTCAGAACTTGTTGATCTATTTCTACACACAACCATATCCATGGTTAACGGAGAACTGCTTGAAAGGAGAAAGTATTCAGTACGTGCATATTTTCTGGATGAAAATGCCTTATTGGTGCCAGATGAAAGAGGAGAATAGCCAGAGGGTTTGAGATGAAACAAAAGCATCATGAACTCCATAATACACGTCTTTAGCTAAGCTATGTATGCAGGGGAATGTTGTATTTAAATGTGAAAATTGAACAATAGGATATAGAAAAAATGTTGCCTGTTGTGTCTTGATTTCTCAGATGGTAGGGTCAGAATTTGGCAAAAACATAAAAGCATGGATCCATCCTGCCTTGTATTAACAGTTCAGGATAGTGAGGGTGGTGTAATGCATGGGGCATTTTTTCTTGGCACAGTTTGGGCCCATACCAATTAAGTATTGTATGCCACATCCAACTTGAGTATGTTATAGACCATGTCAATCCCTTCATGATCACACAAGTGCCCATCTTCTGATGGCTACTTCCAGCAGGTTAACCCTCCATGTCAAATAAGCTCAACAAACTCAAACTGGTTTCTTTGGCATGACAATCATCTCACTGTGCTCCAGAGGCCTCCACAGTAACAAGATCTCAGTCCTGCAGAGCACCTTTGCATCATGGATGCTCAGAATACAAATCTGCAGCGAGAATGTGATCCTAATGCCATCCAGAATTATGGGGTTAAAGGATAAGTTCGGTTTCTACAGCTTTCACATTGTTTATAGAATGAAGTAGAACAATATACTCACCCAGAAGGCTCTCCTGATCCAAACAGTGCTTCGGGAGATATTTAGATCCAAAATCGAGCGGCGGACATCCGTATAATGGTAGCACACGGGGCATGTTAGCGCCGCTCCTAAAACTGCATTAATCATCCAAAAACTCATAACTTTCACCAATATTTCATCATGGTCCGCTCGGGCTACTCGTCCATTACAGTCTGGGGTAGCTCCACCCATGTTTTTGTGACTGTACTGACCTCTGAACTGAAGAAGAACGCTTGCCTCCGCACATGCACAGTACGACTCATTGTTTCAGGGAAGACCGTCGGCTACACAACAACTTTCTTCTTCCAGTTTTGTGCAAAATGGACGAATACCTATCAGATGAAGATGTTGTGGAGGAGAACTTTGAATATGATAGGTGTCCTTACAGTTTCAAGCCAGAGTTTACAGATGAGGAGCTCATCGAAAGGAGGACGTGGAGGCAAAGAGAAGAACAGCTCTCCAGAGAGTACTGCGCATGCGCGGAGGCAAGCGTTCTTCTTCTTCAGTTCAGAGGTCACCACAGTCACAAAGACATGTCTGGAGCGACACAGACTGTAATGGAGGAGTAGCCCGAGCGGACCATGATAAAAAATTGGTGAAACTAATGAGTTTTTGGACGATTAATGCAGTTTTAGGAGCGGCGCTATACATGCCCCGTGTGCTACCATTATACGAATGTCCGCCGCTCGACTTTGGATCTAAATATCTCCCAAAGCACTGTTTGGATCAGGAAAGCCTTCTGGGTGAGTATATTGTTCTACTTCATTCTATAAACAATGTGAAAGCTGTAGAAACCGAACTTATCCTTTCAACCAGTATTAGCAAGGCATATCCAATAAAGTGCCTTATACTGTATGTCTCCATAATCCTAGTTAGCCACTTGCCACCAACACATTTTTACTTTCATTATTAACTGTGTCTTTGACAGCATTTGTTAATTTATTTGTTAAAAGTAAAACTCAAATGACAGGATAGGTCAGAAATGTCCCAAAGGCCAATCAATTAGATCACAAATTTGGTAATAACTCAAAAGCTGAGTGAGTCGTGGTCACGGCAGAAGGGGGGAGTGAGTACATTTTAGTATTGATTTTAATCCAAATGTAGATCCAGGATTATTTTTAAAAGAATTTGTTAAAATAGGACAGTTTTCAACATTTTTGAAGATAAGTGTCCCAACAATTTGGAAATATCTTGGTGGAGTTTGTGCTCTTGAAAGACTTGTTACTATCTTTTCCTGAATTGTGAAATACTTTTAACAGGGGGGGGGTATGTCCAGTTAATGAGGTACATTAAAATCTCTAATTTTCTTCAGCTACTTTTCACAGCAAACCTTGCTTTTGGCATCTTTTCCAGGCAACTTATTAAATAAATCCATTACCTTTAACAAGTTCTAGGAAGCTGTACTCTCAGTCTTATTTAGTACCACATTTCCGAAATTCAGTTCTTTATATTACTACCCTTTCAAATCAAGAACATGAAACAAATTTAAACCAGAACAACAAACTTAACAACCAGAGTGAGTGGGATATAACGCCCTTAATGGGGTGGCCCGTTTCGCCGTTTGGCATGCGGCACCTCTGACAAAGACATGTATTTGATAGCATCGAGTGTCAGAAAAACTTTTATTTCAGTGATACTTTCAAAATCTTATGATGATAAACAAAGGAATGCGCACTCTGCAATAACTAGGAGCGTAGAAAAAGAAACAAGAACCCAAGAAATCCCACATAATGCTGACCCCTCTTGTGTCTGTCCACAGCTCCGTTGCTCAAAGCAGAATGTGAGATTTCTTGTTCTACGATCCTAGTTATTGCAGAGTGCGCGTTCCTTTGGTTTGGTCAGCCGCGGCTTCCGTAGGCACCCGTAAGTGTATCATAGAAATGCGAAGTAGTACTGTTTAGGCTATAAACATGTGCTAAATGATGTCGTTTCGAGTGAATGGTGGACGTTACCCGCTCGGGACACTTGGATTACAGCGCATGAGCAGTATGGAGGAATATTGCTGATTTTTTGTGGACTTTTAAGGACACTGTTTGTTCGGGCTCTGACCGAAGTCATGATATCAATAACAGTGGAGAGCGAGGATCCCAACAGATCTCCGGCTGCATCCTAAATGTTCCAAAACTACTCCACAGTGTTGTTCAGCATGAGGGTGAGTAGAAAATGAGGCCAAATTGTTGTTTGGGTGTAGTATTCCTTTAAGTCTGCTCAGAAACAAATCCTCACAGTGTACTTGTGTATCCGACTACTATCTTTGAGGCTCATTCCTTTTTATGTTTTATTCTCCATGACTTTGTGTGTGTATGTGTGTGTGGATGATTTTGTTGTGATTATATACATGCATAATAATTGTGTGACCCATTTTCAGGCTGCATATTTTAATGTTTTTAGGATGAAAACTATTTGCTGAAATCTCCAAAAGAACTAAAATGTGTGCTGCTATGATGTGCCTCCTGCTTCAGAACTGATGTCATGTTTTAAATTACATCATTACAATTATTTGATTTTTTTTCACAAGAATAGCTCCTGTTGTAAAGTCCTTAGAATTATGATTCTAATAATCAATATTTTGAAATATTACAATAATTAAAGATGACCTGTTTTTGCAAACACTGTCCCATAGATTTTTAAGAAAGCTAAGGCAGCAGGCTTACTTGTTCAAACTGTCCTTTTTGAATATATACTATTATTATTATTATTTATTTTGTTGATTAATCATGCTCTAAATAATCATGTGTGTTTTGGATATTTCATTGGTACACGGTGTAAGAATATTTCCAAACAATGCTTTCCATTATGCTTCCCATTATCATACCATATTACCATATTTTCCAAGTGTCTGAGGAAAGCTCAGTTGTTAGTCACTGCATGGATAATGTCTCAAAGGTATCATCATGTGTTCACTAGATGGGATGTTTAAGGCATTAAGTCACGCATGAATAATTTATTTGTAGGAACTATACATCAGATTTTTTTTTAATTTCATGTATGCCTGTGTGGTTTCGCTCCCCATTGTAATAATTTTATAGCTAGTGTGACAAAATTAATGTCCATTTATGGACTAAAATAAGTTTATGAGGTGATTTTATCATTTTTAATAATCATCACAACTGAATGCAAGATAAATGAGTATTGAATTGAAACGTTTAACTTATTAAAGTTGATACACTTTACTGTTATGTAGCAGTAGCAGAGTCAATGCTAGTGCTAATATTGTAAAAGCTGGCTGTCTCCCATTTAAACTGAAGTCTATACAACTTGCATTGCAAAAATTGTAATTTTTTAAAAATAACACTCGTGTTTTTTTAGGATTTGCGGGACTTTCCAGTGTCTGTGAAAAGGTTGAGCACAAGTTCAGTTGAGACAGCATGTGCAACATGGCAGCGTCCATTAGAGGGCATCAACTGCGCTCCAAAGGCTCCTTTGACATGGCTTCATCCAATTTTTTTTACAGTCTGTGGGGCCAATGCAAACTGTTAATTTTCTTCAAAGTAGTTGGCATACTGTTTGCATATATCATACTATACTTTGGCTGTACATACTGCCAGAATAGTATGCGGTTTCAGGACCTGCCCATGTTTGGTTATTTCTTCACCTTCCTCTTCATCTCTTTCATCTTTAATTTTAAATAGTGTATACAACAAATAAATGCATTATTATCGCCTCCAACTGGTTTGTTTGTTTACCCTTAAACTAGAGCTGAGCAATATAACCTAATCTCAGTATCATGATTAATTGATCTTACCTTGATTATGATTAATGAACTATTCATTTAAGCTATGATGGAACAAATTGGTCCAGAAATCCAAAATGTGCCCAAACAACTGAGACAAAATTTTCCTTGGCAACAATGTCCTCTGATAGATTGCCGCTTATCTCCTGTCGCTTGTCCTTCCCTCTTGGA
Organism: Scarus forsteni; assembly: GCA_036419115.1. NCBI lineage: Eukaryota > Metazoa > Chordata > Actinopteri > Labriformes > Labridae > Scarus > Scarus forsteni. The sequence goes on along the minus strand of JAZDUH010000130.1, from coordinate 27,934,965 downwards.
AAAAGTGAACACAGACTGTATGGAGGGGGCGCAGTCACATGATTTACAAAAGGAAAATAATCAAAGTAATTGACATTAGTAAAATTACTTTGATTAGAGGATCTAAATGTTGGTTCTGATTGTTTTTTTTATTATTAATTGCCCAGCCTTGCAAGAGTTTGATGCGATCAGTTGGGTTGAAAGATTATGTGATCTGGCTCTATCAGGTGCAGTTGTTAAGCATGTGATCAAGTCTGTCAGTCATCATACAAAAATCTGCTCAAACTGCTTTTAGTGTGAACTCCTCTCTGTGAAGACTGAAAGTTGTGATGTGTCCCTACAGACTGTAAAAGAACTGGATAAGGCCATGTCAAAGGAGCCTTTGGAAAGCTGTGAATGCTTTCTCCTAATTGCTGCCATACTGCATTTGCTATCTCAACCAAACTTTTGCTCAACCTCCTCACAGACAGAAATCCTGGAAAACTTCTCCAAGAAAATAAAAACGGGTGCGATATAAAAAAAAATAGACCAAGTATAATGATGTAAGTTAAGGCTGTAAATATCATCTTTGTCCCACATAAAATGGTGTCCAAGTGGACATTCAGGGTACTGCAGCTTTTTGCACTTTCACATGAGCCTCCACAGCCCTGGAGGTTGCTACTTGTGTCTCCAATTTTAGGGTCTTCTGCCTTTTTTGTAGTATTTCTCAGCAGTCTGTTAACAGGAAAACTTGTAAAAACGCAGCAGCACTTCAAAATTCAAAAGCGGGGCAATAACAGGTGCATTTTATGCTGCAACATGAAACTTGCAAATTGTGTATGCATGTGTTCACCAGAAACCTTATTTATTTAACCAAAAACCTATTCTAAAATACAATACAATACCAGCTTTGGGAAATAAAAGAGCTAAATTACTAAGTCACCTCTGCGCTTTGGACTCTTTCTGCACCAGTGTGAAGGGTGTGTGCGTGAATGGCTTCTTCTGTTAAGCAGACAGCCTCAATTGGACACTGGAGGAACTGCAGTTTTTCAGCACTGACATGAGGGCAGCACACTGTCATCTTTGGAAAGGTTTCTTTCTTTTTTATGATGAGCATTATCATCATTTTGTTCATGTGATCCAATACTTGCAGATTAATCAGCTTACCACACACTCTATGTTTAAAACAATCCCTACCCCAAATTATTCCTGTTTATTCTTTGACAAATCAGCAGTATCATTAATTTGCATTTAAATCAACACTTCGCTTTTTTCATAAAAGCTTTTCTGCACCCAATTTCAAATACAGGTTTTCCTGAGAAAGTTGGAGCGAGTATAATTGTACCGTGTTATTTCTTCAGCATGGTCAAACAGATAAACTATCCCTGGATCTGACTGCATTACAAACTCCCTTGTGGAGCCAACCAGGAGTAAATTTTGGAGCCAGGAGAGCTGTCTCTTTTTTGCTGAGCTGCACAAAACGGTCCGATCCCTGACTGGAGCAGTAAATCCCCTGACTGCTCCCGACAGCGATGCCTTTAATAATCCCAGAAACTGCCACACATCCTGACAGTTATCTGAAGTTTCACATTTGACATTTTTACCTTCCTTCACAAATCAAACATCTTAAATCTTCGTGGACGTTGGGCTGGCAGTGTTGCAGCAACAGTACCCGCTGACAGGCGCGAAAACATGAGAAATGTTTGACTTCAGTGCAGTTTGTATCGGTCAGGTTTGACTGGGCTTTCACGTGTAATGAGCAGAGAAAATGTGATTTAGTAAAGAGCCTTTTGCATTGATTTTTCAGCTTAATCCCATGCTAAGAAATCAGGGGATGAGGGTGTCAAAAGTTCAGGTTGTTTGTGAAAGAGGGACGTTTCCAGGCAACACAAGTACCTCAAGCTTTTGTTGCACATCTCTGTTAAATTTACTCTAAGTGCTGCAGAATCAGAGCTGTTCTTTGGAGCAGTTACTGTGCTCCTGGAGGATGAAATAGGGTTTGATATAAATCAGAGGAATCCCCTACCTCGCTCATGGCTGCGTGGTATGCGTCTCAGTGTGGATCCTGATCAAGTTGATGCTGAGCAGCAGCTGCTACAGTCCTCTCCCTCTCTTGTTTTTCCTCCGTTTGAGCCGCTGCACACACTCACTCTCTGGTTTTATAGCACAGGCTGCCCCGCTCTCCTCCTCGCATCATCTCCATGAAACCAATGAGCACAAGCCTCTCTATTCCTGCTCTTTGCAGTCCGGCCTTCATATTTTCAACAATCCGACACGGTTCTGGCTTGTTTTCACTTTGTGTTGTCAGAGGGATATAAAAAGGGGGGTGATGAAAATGTGTGAGAAATAATGAAATACACCCCTGTGCTCAACAGAGGAAAGCGTTATCTTATGTGAAATTTCATTCACCCGATCAGCGTTGATCAAGAGGAGACGAATAAAAGTGTATTTGTTGTTCCTTTTTAAATCTAGCCCGAGTTTTTTTTTTTACATAACTCTGAGTGACTCATATGTACAGACAACAGAGCAGGCCCCCAAGACAGACCTTTAAAAAATGATTAGATTCTTTTTTTAAGCCAGACACAGCTGTTCCATTGCTCTCATTCAAGCCACCAGACACAAAATCTACCTTTGAATGTGAGGAAGGTGTTGCTCTCGTCTACGAGTAGGTTGGTGTTTTTAAAACTGAGGTGCCCCCTCCCCTCTTTAAAGGTTAACTCCATCCACCATCCGCAGTGTTGTGAATGTATATGTCCAGGATCACACTGAATGCACTTGTATATTTGATGAACAGTGAACAGGACTCATTTTTTAAGTCATGAACATTAGTGTTGTTCACTCTGGGGGCAGTTACATGCACTGTCTACTTATGCATACACATGACATTAAGGTTATGTCCATATGTAGGTGGATATTTTTAAAAACAGGTTTTTCATTGCATTTTATCCCTCTTCACTAACCTTGCACAGCTGGACAAACTAGGGCACGGACAAGATGCAGAATGCTTATGTAGTAATTCTCCATGGATTCAGCAACTTGTCTGCATATTCATGGAAGATTCCTGTAGCCTACTGCCTTTGTCATTCCTGAACACTCCCAAGCATTTCTGCACATTCAGGAGAGGTGAGAATTTTTGCATCTAAATTTTGTTTGCGACTGAAATTTGGATGCTGAATGAGCTTCCTGACATCTTCAGCAACTTGTCTGCATTGTCCTGAGGACATTATCAGGACATGGAGCTTTACTATACCCTTCTACATCTTGTGGGAGTGCTCCTGAAAGCCTCTGCTGTGCAGGAAGCTTCCAGAATGTTGAAGAAACATACACTGAATTTCTTAAGACATCAAGTAATAATGACAAGTCAATGCAGAAGCAGCCAGGAAACTGCAAGGAACTGCAAGGAACAATAGGAAGCCATGCAGAACGTTTCAGAAAAGCTAGCTGAGAACATCTGCAGACAAGACAGGAATGGGTCGACATGCCGAAGAATAAAAGAAAAGGTAAAATCAGCCAAGAATGTATAACCTGGCATTATCTCTGTTGTCTGCACAGCTACATTTTTGCTTTTAGCCATCCCGATTGTCTTAGTCCATGATTTTACCACTCCTGATGTGATCCTAGAAGTATCTGCACTGTCCTGACATGATCATAACATTCAGCTCCATTCCCTATTGATTCCTTGGACACTCTCAAGTATGTCTGAAGACAGTACATTGAAAGTCATAGGATCATTTCAGGAAAGGAAAGTTCACAACTTTTTCCCCTGTCTGGCAGATAAAGTGTGCTGACATCACAAAGTTTGCTTCCTCGATCCATCCTGGTCTTTTCAGCATTCTGGTAGATTCCCACCTTAAAAAGGCAGATACAGCTTGCCAATCTCCAGTCTACAGTGTTTGTGCTTGGTCCACAGCAGCAAGCCAATGGCAGGAAGTGAGCTCTTATAGAGATTAGCATAGATGTGAACATACCTTTGTGAAACATTTTCATCCGATTTGTCCAAATTATTTATTAAATGAAAAAAACATAACAACACTACCAACTTCTCTATAGTGGATATTTTGGCTCCACTTCTGACATGTTTTGATGAGAGTTTGTTTTCCAATGTAGCCCATGTTAAAGTGCAGTATTGCATGCCCAGTGCAATGTCTGATTGGTCCAAAATGAATGTTGATTGATGGAATGATCATCCAATTCCCTGCCGGATATGCTTCTGAAAGGTTGTGCCCTTCCCAAACACTTTCTGTTGGCTGTCTTCTAGATGGACAAGTGACATATTTTGAACAGTCCATCTGGTGCGCCAAGTTATGTGCATACCGCATGATAACTCACTGAAAATGTGTATCCTGGAAATGTGTGGGCAGTGAAAGCAGCATTTTCCCTGTGCAGACCTCTCCCCAGGCAGGTGTAATTATAAAGGACATTCTCACATTTGTTTATATATCGCAGCTTACATTGTTTCAAAGTGTTGATAGCTAAACTATTTCTATGCTAACACAGACTTTCTGTCAATCCATCGCTATGTCCCTGCTTTTAAAACATTTGACGATAAAAAAGCATTTTGAACAAGTCCTGGTAGGATTGTTTCTCAACTAATGATGTTGACTAGCTGCTTGCATCTGTGGTTGCCATGGTTACCACAGTTCTTTAAAGCAACAAGAGCATCCACAAAACTTTGTTATAACAGGTTTTGAACAAGAATTATGAGAAATGTCTCAAATTGAAATATAAACATAGCAATGTTTACTTAACAAGCCTGCTGTCACCAGTTAACATAGCCCCAAGTTAACACCAGTTGAACATCATGGTTGGAATGGATATGAAAATAAAACTGCTTTTGCATAGAAATTGCAATGAAAGTTCCACTTTCAATTCGAACCTGTTGACGCTTCAGCTACAGAAGTTTTTCCTGTGAACTCCTTGGGCCTGTTGCACAAAACTAGGATTCAGACATCCAGGATAAATGATTAAGCCTGGCTCATTGAATCCAAAACAAGGGGGTTCAGTCTTATTTGGTTGCACAAAAGACCAAGTAAGGATGAGAGCACAGGGATTCTTCAAGCCAAGTGTAACCCATCCTGGATCAGTGCGCGCACGCGATTCCTTAAACAGACCCCGTGATCGATCACAGAATCACGGATTCACCATGACAATAAGAGCTGCGTGCTTGTCTCATCGGAACAGGAAGTCCTCATGGAGGCGTATTAGGAGGTAAAGACCTAATTAAAACACCACCATGGCAATAAAACGACAGAAAACTCTGCAAACCGCCTGAATGTATAATAGTGCACTGATACACACTACGTACTCCACTGAAACATCATGATGTCAATTCAAACAGTTCATTAACATCTCTGAAATCAAAGTTGTGCCCGGATTAATAATTTGTTGAATTGCATATGAAACTGAGATTGAAGCATCCACACTTGCTCTTTATGCTGCATGCTCCTATGCTGTTGCATTATATGTATGCAAGTGTGCCCGAGTTTGCGCATGCATGCAGAACCGTCTCTATCTAATGCTGGGCCCCATGTGATATTTCATATGATGTCCCCCTCCACCTGCGATTTACATATGCTTACTTAAGAAATCTAATCGCATTGGTTTTTTTTATACCATTGTCTTTAATTTATAAGAAAGTGTGTCCCCAAATTTCCATGTTCAACAAATAAATAGCCTAAATACAAAAAATCTGAAATACAAAGTACCATTACCACAAAATAAAAACCCTTCAAATAGGTGAACAAATAATAATAACTGTAAGAAATTTAAAGTACAGAAATCAACATCAAACGATTTAAATAACCATGCAGTTAGCACACAATAACTCTGTACATAAACTACATTTACACTATGCAATAACTGTACATTAACATTTGTATCACTGTGAGCTTTTCTATTTGAATAGGTAATATTAATAACTAGTTTTAATTTAATCATACTTAAAGTGATTTTTCTTTAATTTTTTTTACAGATTTTACGATTTGACTTTGTTTATATGCTTTGATTTTGTGCTTTCTGTCTTTTTGAGCTCGGTGTGACTTCAGTTTTAAAGGAGCGGATGGTTTAGCTGTTTTGATTTATCCTTATTCACTAAATAAACACCATGTGACTCTTTGACTTTTATACTAACTAATATGGGATGTGCAGTTTTGTGCAACAGGCCCCTGTTCATACAACTATTCCAAAGTATCCAAAGAAATTACGCTTAAATTCCTGCAAAATTTGTCATTTCATATCAACTGGTAGTGCTTGTTGCCATACTTACACGCACTTCTTTGGTGGTGTGCACATGCACCCTGCAGTTTAGTTTTTGTATGTATTTGTTTTGAAATGCATCAACTGCTAATCTTAGTCTGGCTCCCAGTGTTGGGCTAAGATAAGTCGTGGTGGACAAGCTTTGTCCGTCTCTTTCTTGTTACTGCATGCATAGTCAAAAGAATGGTGTCTATCTGCTGGCTAACCATGACAGCACATCCCAAACTGTCTTACCTAAAGAAGTCATTTGAAGCTAAAGTTGAATAAAATTGCAGCCCAAGTTAAAAAAATTGTGGGAATTCCCCTTTAAGTGACCTACTTCAGTATTACACCACAGCCTGTGGCGGTATCTTTCAGTTGTACAGCACAGCATGAGTCAGAGGGTGTACTGCTGTTTGTGGACTTCTGCATGCAGGCAGGCGTCCCCCACACGATCTGACTCCATGTTTATTTAAAGTCCTCACCCTCACACAGACTCCCATGGATGTGTAAGACCTCTGAATCACTAACTGAATATATTGATGTGTTTTTAAACAGTGCACAGTAGAAAAAATAAAATAAAATGTAAAAAAAAAAAAAAAAAAGAAACAGAAAGAAAACATTTTTTTCCTGGTGTGATGCAGCTTACTGTTAGAAGAATTAACATAATATGTTGACTGAAGATCATAAGTGTGTTTGAGTTCATATACAGGTCAGTTTGAATCCAATAATGAAATAGAGGCTTTTATACAAACGTCCATAAGCTGAATCATTTAGATTATCACATGAAGCAGATGTGATGCTGCTCACACAGTGTGTAAGGTGAGGTCACCAACAGGTCTGTGAATACCACCAGTTTGCGGGGAAAGGGAGGGGATAGGATGTGTGGTGATAAAAACAGCTGGAGGGTGCTTACAGCTGCAGATCTGCAGTTCAACAGTTAGAGAAGTAGAAAGTGAGGAAAGATGACAGCGTGAGGAGTCATACAAACTGTGTGATGATGGAAAGGATGGAAAGAAGCACACAAACAAGATGAGATAAAACAAACTAGCAACATGAACCTATAGTCAAATTGCTTTGGCTGAATCATGAATTGTTGTTAAAGGATAAGTTCGGTTTCTACAGCTTTCACATTGTTTATAGAATGAAGTAGAACAATATACTCACTCAGAAGGCTTTCCTGATCCAAACAGTGCTTCGGGAGATATTTAGATCCCAAAACGAGTGGCAGACATCCGTATAATGGTAGCACATAGGGCATGTATCGCGCCGCTCCTAAAACTGCATTAATCGTCCAAAAACTCATTAGTTTCACCAATATTTCATCATGGTCCACTCGGGCTACTCCTCTGTTACAGCCTGTGTTGCCCCAGACATGTTTTGTGGGTATGCTGACCTCTGAGCTGAAGAAGAAGAATGTTTGCCTCCGCGCATGCGCAGTACTCTCTGGAGCGCTGCCTCTGTGTCCTCCTTTCGATGAGCTCCTCATCTGTAAACTCTGGCTCAAAACTGTAAGGACACCCATCATATTCAAAGTTCTCCTCCACATCTTCATCCGATAGCTATTCGTCCATTTTGCACAAAAGTGGAAGAAGAAAGTCGTTGTGTAGCCGGCGGTGTTACCCTGAAACAATGAGCCGTACTGCACATGCGCAGAGGCAAACCTTCTTCTTCTTCAGCTCAGAGGTCAGCACAGTCACAAAGACATGTCTGGAGCCACACAGACTGTAATGGATGAGTAGCATGAGCGGACCATGATGAAATATTGGTGAAACTAATGAGTTTTTGGACGATTAATGCAGTTTTAGGAGGGGCGCTATACATGCCCTATGTGCTACCATTATATGGATGTCCGCCACTCAATTTTGGATCTAAATATCTCCCGAAGCACTGTTTGGATCAGGAAAGTCTTCTGAGTGAGTATATTGTTCCACTTCATTCTATAAACAATGTGAAAGCTGCAGAAACTGAACTTATCCTTTAAATTTTCCATAATCACATCAAATTTGGGGTGGGACTGTGGTACAACAGGTAAATGCATGTGTCTCACAGCAAAAAAATGTCACCAGCTTGATCCCCAGGTCAGGCAGTGCCTGTCTTTGTGAAGTTTGCATGTTGTTCTCGTGCATGTGTGGACTCTCTCTGGGCACTCTGGCTTCCTCCATCCACCAAAAACATGCTCATTAGGTTGGCTGATTCTAAACTGCCCTTAGTGATGAGTGTGAGAGTATATGGTTGTCTCTGTATATGGTACTGTGATCTACTGGCAAGTGGTTCAGGTTGTACCCCGCCTCTCCCCGAGTGTCAGCTGGGACAGGCTCCAGCCCCCCTCAAGCTTGAGACTTGAGGGGGGTGAAGTCAAGAAGGGCCTTGTCCAAATCCAGAGGTATACTTACAACTTGTCCCTGCCCTCAATTCAGCTTCTCTTCTGATACACGTATTTACTGGTAATCTGTTTTTTTTTCTTCCCCTTGTCTGCATTATCTTTTCCGCTGAGCACTCTGTCCGACGACAGCGTTGAAAAGACCAATGCATTTTTTCCTAGCAGTCAGAGATATGATTCACTGCTACAGTGACTATTATTTCTGTTTTGACAAATGCATAAAAGGGAATTACACAAGTGCAAGTACAGCTAACATCCATCCATCTTCTTCAGCTTATTTGAGGTCAGGTAATGGGGCAGCACCCTAAGCCCCTCTCCTCAGCCACTTCATCTGGCTCTTCCCAGGGGATCCCAGGGCTGAGAGACATAGTCCCTCCAGCATGTCCTGGGTCTTCCCTGAGGCCTCCTACCAGTGGGACATGCCTGGAACACCTCACCAGGTAGGCGTCCAGTAGGCATCCTGATTAGATGCCCAAGCTACCTCATCTGGGTCCTCTCCAAGCGGAGGAGCAGCGGCTCTACTTTGAGCCCCTCCTGGATGTCTGAGCTTCTCATCCTATCTCTAAGGAAGAACCCAGACAGCCTGCTGAGGAAATTCATTTCGGCTACTTGTACCCACTATCTTGTTATTTTGGTCACTACCTACAGTTTATGACCATAAGTGAGGTAGGAACAAAGATCGAGTATTAATAGAGAGCTTTTCCTTCCGGCTCAGTTCCCTCTTTGCTGTAACGGACCAGTGCAGAGTCCGCATCACTGCAGGCATCATGCTGATCTGTCTGTTGATCTCTCAGCACAGCTAACAATAATTATGTATTCATAGAAATGTTGCTATGTTTATGCTGTCACAGCAGATTTGTCACGCTTTTTTCAAAACACATTTTTTAATATCATGAACTGACCGGTGGGCCACATTCAGGGAAGAGGGCTTAATGCTGCCCCTGGGCTGTTACCCATCCCTACTCTACCCTTTCCTTCATCCTTTCATCCTTTCTTTCATTCAACCATTTAGCTTACTAGAGATAACCAGTTTTAAATTTAATCATTTTAGTTTTTGTATGTCTAGAATTTTGCTGATTCTTTTAATTAAATTGAACATTGATTTGAAGGAAATCCCTAAGCAAAGCTCCATTGAGCAGAACTATGCACATTTATCATCACAAAAGATTAAGTCTCAGTGCAACAGTATGCTGTTATGCTTAAGGTTTATATTAGCTTAGATCACTGAAGAAGAAAAAATATAAGCCTGAAGCTACAGACACAGAATTATCTGTAAGAGCTGTATCAGATGACTGATTGGTTCATTTTTCCATTTTTATTTACAGGTTGTAAAGAAAGTAGAAGCAGCTCCCTGTGCTAACACAATCACAAAGGCTATCATCTAAGAACCAACTCAGAACAAGATGAAGGTATCATCTTACGCTAGTCTCCATGTTTGAATGTCCTGCTGTATGTTTGTTAATAAAAAATCGACAGTCAGGACAGCACACTGACACAAATGCATAAAGCACACTTACCAGACATTCAAGCTGCTCAGAGAGCATTCAGTGCTTTAAGTCAGTGCTTCTATGAAGACTTTTGCGGAGGTTGCTTTTGTGAGAAGAATGGATTGAACAACAATTTAAAAAAAACCATCTGAGGGAAAAATACTCTTGACCAATTAGTGGGACTCCCTAGGAAATCGCAGAAGAACAGATATTACATAAAATCAAAATGTATGCTTTGAGTTTTCTGACCACTTTGTTGGCATTTTTGAGTCAAAAATGTCAGGGCAACAATCCCAAAAAGTTTGTTCTGTGGGGGAAGTGCTACAGGGTGAAGGATAAAGGGTGAGGACAGTCATTTATTAGAAAGTGCCGTGTCCCTCTCTGCCTCACCCCAAGAAAGAACTGCTTTCAGCTGTGGCACAGTGGACAGCAGTTTTCTGACAGGCAGTGCCAGTCTTAGATATTAATTTTCTGGAAAGACACTGACCAGGCCCAAAAGAAATCCTAGTCACTAGACAATATCTGTCTAGGCCTCTGCCTTGGTCTGGTCAGAGGAGTGAACCAGTTTCCACTACACTTGGAAAGACCCTGTGATTAGTACTTGAGGGATTTGGTGGGAATATGGGTCTCTGCCACTTTTAAACCACCAAAGTGCGAGGTTTGTCCTTATCCTCGGCAAAAAGTCAGACAAGTTCCCACTAAGTGTTGACCTCTGTCTGGGTTGTCCTTGTGACTGATTCTGTTAGTGACTTCATGGGCAGGTCCTCAAGGAGCAGCAGAGAGGAGGAAGATATTCCATTTGGGATCCCCTCAATTTCATCTTTGTATCCTTCAGATCCAAGTATTTTGCTGGCTCCTATAGTGGAGGACTTCAAAACTGGCTCTTCTGTACTCAGCCTCAGGATTTTAAATCCACACACGATTTTAAAATCACACATTTTAAATCATGTTATCAGGTTGTGTGTGTGTGTGTGTGTGTGTGTGTGTGTGTGTGTGTGTGTGTGTGTGTTCTTGTACTTACTACATTGTGAGGACCGGCATGAGTTTTTAACCAACAGAGTGAGAACATTTTTGGGAAGTGAGGACATTTTGGCCGGTCCTCACTTTGTCAGCCTCTAAATCACCTCTAAATAGCATGTAGAAGCTCCCCTGTGATTTTCAGCAAAAGTCCTCAGAATGAGTCAATGTTGAGAAATTCTCGCCAGAATTTCACACTGATTTTGCTCTCTGTTCCACCTACTGCTGAGATTGGGAACTGCAGCTAAATTAGTCCTGCTCCACCTCTGGCCGAAATTAGGTATTGCAGCCAAAATATCCCCATACAGTTAAGCCTACAGGCCTCATCCTCTGCTGCTGTACTGAAAGCCAATCCTAATTATTATTATTTTGTTTTGCATAGCCTTTTAGGAAGCTTATCTTTTTGATTTGTTAAATAAATCAATGGCTAATTGTTGAATTTGTGCTGTATTTGTTCTACAATACTATTTTTCCATGTGATCTGGTTAAATTTAAAGAATTAAATTTCTATATGTAAGGTATAATAATAAGAAGAAAAGTAAGTAAATCCTATATGCTGTCCAAAGCCCACTGTCATATTTTTAAAAATTTTATATTGTATTAAATAGAAAACAATACAGGGACATTTTTCTCTTTGTCTAGACCACATTTTACATAGTCCAGATCCAAAACTTCTATACTTAGACAAGATGATCATTACATAGAGGCTTGACTGTTTAAAGCATATATTTACATATATATATGAAGCCTTTAACCTGGGTATTTAAATGCAATAAGGGGACATTTTGCCATTTTTTTCATCTCAAGACCACATAGAAACAGATCAGGATGGAGATGGTCATAAATATAACAAAGGTTTGAATATGAAAGTGGGTTTACACAGTGGTGGTGAGGGTTCACTTGCTTATATAATGTATAACTTGCTTTTATAATGTATAACATGCTATAAAAACAGTTAGATGTGCAACAACCAAAGGAGTAGTTGCTCAGCGTTGCTGTTTCAGTTTCACCTTAAATGCCAAATTTAAAAGCTGTAAATCAGACGCCAACCTTAGAGACATCTACCTGCTGCATGCCAAGGCTAAGGGCTTTAATTTAAATATAGCTTGCATTTTGCAAGTATGCATAATGTAATCATAATTTAACTCTGACATTCTATTTCCAGGAAAACGGGACCCAAGCACTACAAAATAATATTTGGCATCAAACAAAATGAAAAAGGGTAATTTATAGCTCATATTTCCATTTATGTAGAGGCCTATCCACTCATTTGCATTGAAAACAAAGTGATTAAAATATGGTTTTAACAAAGAAAAGTTGACCAATGCACCATTACCATGTGAAGTGGCCTGACTCTAAGAAAATGTTGATAATTTTACCATTATAATATGACTATTCATGTTGACAGTTTTGGTTCACTCAAAAACATGAAGGCCATAAATAACTGGCCATGAAAATTTGACATTAGCCTAAATTTAGCATGTTTTATTGATGTCACAAGCCCCTTTTAAAACATTAAATGTAGGTATTATTTATTATTAGATTCGGCTCAGAATTCATGCTTTTATGCTGTCTTAAGACTTACATACTTCACCATGCTTATCTATGAGGTTTAGACTATAAAAAGCTTTGCAGTGTTCCTACTGTCAGACACTTGCACATATAAACTAATGTATCAAATATTTCAAGGCATAAATGTCCACCAGCTGTGGAACACTCAGTACAAAAAATTTTCCTGCACATATGATGCCCACAACAATGGCCCTTACAAGTCTTCATTTCTTGAACTTACGTAGCTTAATGATTCCCAGCACAGTTATTTGCTCTGTAGGACATATTTGTCATATTGAAGTCAACAGTAAACATTATTGTGATTAAAGTGGTTGCTTACCTTTTTTCTATAAGTAGACAGCCCAGATATCATCTATGTTGCTCTTGTCTCCATTAGCATCTTTGCTAGCAAGGTAGCTAATCTCTCTATGCTCAACATAACAAATCCAACTAAGGAAAATAAAGAGACAAAATTGTCTTTTAAGTATTTAGTCAATCTTTCTCTCTCTCTGTCTCTCCATGTGTCAGCCATTTGCTGCACTGTGCAGCTTGTATTGTATCTGTCTTTGTTGTAGTTAATGTTGCAGCCATTTTGGAGAAAGAGGGTGTCGAATTTCACTCCATGTGTTGAATGGCTCATTATCAGCCAATGGTGTTGCTTAGCTTGATTTAGTCAATGCCCCTGGATTCTATTGTCTCTGATGACTACATAGAGGTGTCAATCATCCATATTGTCCAATCTCTTCTGCAGATATGACTAAACAAAGGATACATGTGGTTACATTTGCAGCTGCTCTGTAATCACACAGGCCAAGCCAAAGATAGGAGAAAAGAACAGGAGGTCTCACTCCTGTGCCTGGACATTTAGGACATTTAGATCTCTGTAATTTTTCACTAATTCTCATTAAAGGCATTGATTTTCCCAGCATTATTGATTCAATGGATTTTTTTTACTTTGGGACTGTATTTCTCACTAGGCAAGAATGAACAATTTCACATCTGCTGGTTTCCAACCTCATATACTGGGCCTCAGTACCATATATCCGTATAACTACATATCTAGAAAAATCTCACAGGTCTTCTCTTGATTTTAAGTCTTCCTTTGTCCAAAGTAACCTTTAGGCTGAGATAGACTGACTTAAAGATGGGCTGGTCATTTTTGGATTAGGTCCCAAAATAGGGCATCATGCTTAGTAGGCTTTATGTAACATGTTTAACATGTTAAAAGGCTAAATAAGAAAGAGACAGAAATAATTACTGAATCAAATTAAAGATGTAAGACAATTTTAAATTAATGTATATATATTTGATAATCAGAGATTGGGCCTTAATATAGCCCTTAAAGAATCCATTTCAGGTTTTAGGCCCATTTAAAAAAATCTCTTCTGATTCTATAATTCAAAAAACAAGATGCTGAGTACAAGTGGCTGAAATGAGTTCCTTCTCAGGGTGTCCAAGCTCTCCCTTAGGGACAGGGTCTGAAGCTCGGTCATCCAGGAGGCGCTTGGAGTAGAGTTGCTTCTCCTCCACAATCAGAAAAAGCCACCTGAGGGGACTTGGACATCTGGTAAGGATGCCTCCTGACAGCTCCATGGTGAGGTGTTAAGAGCCACCTCCCACCATCAGGCAGCCGGGAAGACCCAGGACACGCTGGAGGGACTATGTCTCTCAGCTGGCCTGGGAACACCTGGGGTCACACAGGACAAGCTGGATAAAGTGGCCAGGGGAGGGAAGTCTGTGCTTCCCTGCTTAGGGTTGCTTCCCTGTGACCCGATCATCAGAGTAAAGAAATAAATGTGTCTTTTTGCACTGTGCTCAGGCCATGAAGCCCTGAAAAATACATCAGTCATGAAAAATTACAATGAATGAATAAATTAGGGAGTGGGCCTCATTCTTCTGGCATGATGGTCTCTGGATGTAAGAGGATCACAAGACCTGATTTCTCAGAAATGGACTGGGGTGAAGAATTTTTTACTGGGACCCTGGGGCTGATTTTTTAATATGTTATACTAGACTCCATTTGGAGCAGAATTGTGGTGGTTTGGTGACTCTACGACTTTCCTGTGCCCCCTGGCGCCATGGGAAACTTGCACAAGTCTGGACTTTGAAGTCCCATAAATCAGCCATATTTGCTTAAAATGAGCTGAAACTTTTGGAGGTTATTCAGGTCACCTCCATAAACCAATGATCTCAAGGGCGTGTCTCTAGGTGGTTCCTGGAGCTACTTTCTGTTTGGGAGGGGCTAGCAAAACGGTTCTATCACCATTTGATTTTATAATTTTCAGAGGTCCCACAGTCCAGGTTTCATCTCTCTAAGTGCCACAGAGGTCAAATGAGAGCAAAAGAGCACCAGTGTTCTAAAAACATGTCTTTTTTGCCCCTGTTTTTGCCTCGAAGGCCCTGGAGGTCTGAAAATATTTTTGATTATTCACATTGGACTAAATATCAAGCCTGTAAGTTTTGGTCCACATCAGTAAATGAATCTCTGAGATTTTGAGCTTTTTTGGTTAATGTGGCCTGCTGGACATGAAAGGGTTAATCCTCCAAACTTTAATAGGCTGGCATCTGGGCCTCTGTGATGCTAGGAGGCTGATATTAAAAATCCAGATTCAGAGGTGCCTCTAGAAGTTGCATATAAGTTTTGGTGTCCATCGGCCAATAAATGAGGGAGTGGGTCTCATTCATCTGGCATGATGGTCTCTGGATGTAAGAGGATAACAAGACCTGATTTCTCAGAAATGGACTGGGGTCAAAATATTATTACTGGGACCCTGGGGCTGATTTTTTAATATGTTATACTAGACTCCATTTGGAGCAGAACTGTGGTGGTTTGGTGACTCTACGACTTTCCTGTGCCCCCTGGTGCCATGGGAAACTTGCACAAGTCTGGACTTTGAAGTCCCATAAATCAGCCATATTTGCTTAAAATGAGCTGAAACTTTTGGAGGTTATTCAGGTCACCTCCATAAACCAATGATCTCAAGGGCATGTCTCTAGGTGGTCCCTGAAGCTACTTCCTGTTTGGGAGGGGCTAGCAAAACGGTTCTACCACCATTTGATTTTATAATTTTCAGAGGTCCCACAGTCCAGGTTTCATCTCTCTAAGTGCCACAGAGGTCAAATGAGAGCAAAAGAGCACCAGTTGTCAAGAAACGTGTCTTTTTGGCCCCTGTTTGTGCCTCGAGGGCCCTGGAGGTCTGATAATGTACTTGAGTATTCACATTGGACTCAGTATCAAGCCTGTAAGTTTTGGTCCACATCAGTAAATGAATCTCTGAGATTTTGGCCATTTTAGCCATTTTGTACTCTAAAGGGTTAATTTTCAACTGAGAAACAGGCCCCTGCAAAGGCCCCTTTAGAGTTAGGGATCTGATATTGCACATCCAAATTCAGGGGGAGACCTAATACCTGTGAATCTTTTGATGTCAACATATACTCAAAAACCAGGGAGCAAGACTCATTTATGCATGCTTAACAGGCTCAGGCTTCATCACTACTAGTAGGCCTCACACATGGAACAGGGGGGTCTTATGTGGCTAGACCCTTAAAAACTGATCCAGTGGTTCATCTCACTGCCCTGAATAGTCCAAAGAAAACATTCAGACCTCTAATCCACTGAGAACCCCCATGTCCACCATGTCCACGGGCCAAGCCTTAGCAATTTAGTACTTTGTTTTAATGAAAAAAATTTTTAGGTCTCCATGCATTTTAATTTTCAACTTATATCATGATACTGATGCATGTCCCTGAATCCCCTGGACCAAAACCTGATAGACCTGATGGAAATAAGCCCACTTTGATTTTGGGGTTGTGTGTATGCAGCAGCCCAGGGCCTTCAGAACAGCTTCACAGTATATTATAACTCTACAGGACAGATAAACTGTCTCCTGAAGATTTGTCCTCAGTAACAAAAAGCTTAATTTAACTAACTTGACTGACTTATTTACTGAGAGAGTCTCAGGGTGAATATAGGTGGGAGTGTATCAGACAGACAGAACAGTGGACTCAGACAGACATCACAGGAGAGCAGATTATCAGAGACAGTTACAGAAACCACTGAATGAATTTTAACAGGTATTTTTAACATCATTTAGTGTTATGGTGATGCAGCACTACAAGGGGCCCACAATCTCTAAGAGGTGTAACAGATTGAGACTTGAGGACTGGAAAATCTGTACAAAGTTCATTCATGTTATTTTTCAGATGTATTAAATAATCTGCATTTAATCTGTTTCTCCACTCCTTTCTTTTATTTGTCTCAAATCTAATAAAAAAACTAAATTAAATTTCCTCAATAAAAAAAATCAAGAAGTTAAATGTTTTGATATTAGTTGTTTACTTAGCTGTCCCTCTATATAGTTTAAGGACTTTCTAATGCTATTTTAGGTGAAATTTAGAAAGTGAGGACCATGAAAGGGTTAATGAAGTTTTAGAATGAGTTCTCATGAGAAGAGAGGCCAGAGCTGCTCCTGTGTGCCCATCCCCACAGCTCTGAAGCCCCTGATCAATTATCCAATCAGAGCTGGAGAAGCCAGGTGAAGAGTTCAGCCCGCTGAGACCTGCCTGCAGCTGCACCTCGGCTGTGCCCCTCTTCTCACACTTCAACAGCACAATTTCAAAATGGAGGGATTTAAAAGAAGACTCAGAACTTTAAGGATTCACCGTGAGAAAATGTGAAGAGGAATTTAAAAATGCTTGGGTGAGTAATTTTTTCTCTGCACTTAAAATGATCTTAAGGCTGCTTTGTGTGGTTTAATGAATCATAGTGACGTGACCATACGACCTCTTTGCTCAAATGTGCCCCTTTTTAGTCTTAAAATTATGCTGGGGGGATTTTATAAAATCCCTTAAAATGTCCAGGTTTTGCTGAGCTTGTTCTACTAAGTTGTCACCAGTGACAGAACGAGATGTGCATGATTCAAACTACTGTTACTCCTGAAGGCAAGGCAAGTTTATTTATAATTATCATAATTATTAACAATTATGAGAGAAATTGTTAAAATTTTGAGATAAAAAGTCAAAATTCTGAGATAAAATTTTGAAATAATAAGATAAAAAGTCAACAGTATAAGATAAAAATTGAAATTATGAGATAAATTGTCAAAATTTTGAGATAAAAAGTCAAAATTCTGAGATAAAATTTTGAAATGAGATAAAAAGTCAACAGCATAAGATTAAAAATTGAAATTCTGAGATAAATTGTCAAAATTTTGAGATAAAAAGATATAATTTTGAAGCTAAAAAAGCTCAAAGTTATGAGATAAGTCAAAAATTTGAGATAGAAAGACATAATTTTGAGGCAAGAAAGCAAAATTATGAGATAGTCATTATTTGTTTTATCTTTCCGAATGGCTTTTATGCACCCTGCTGCTGTGTCACACCTCCCGTTGTATTCTTATGTAACTTTTGCTTTTATGTATCGTTCTTACAGTATTGTTTTATGTTGTTTTTATCCATAGTGTTCTTATTTATTTTCTGACACTACTGTAAAGCACTTTGGGGGACTTTTGGGTTACTGTAAAGGGCTTTAGAAATAAATATTGATTGAGTGATTGATTGATTGATTGATTGATTGATTGATTGATTGATTGATTGATTGAAAATTATGAGATAGTCATTAGGTAGAGACCAGTTTCTCCCATGAAAAAGGTTTCAGTTTGTGTTAATAAATAATAAATTTAGAAGACCGCAGGCTAACATTAGCTGTTCCTGAGCTGTTACATCAGACTGTCAGCTGAAATGCAGTATTACTAAAAATGTTATAACACTTCTGTCCTGCTGTTAGACTGTAACATTCACAGTCTGCACCTTTATTTATTTATTTGTAATAATGATTGATTCAGTTTCACAGTATTAAAGCTTATTTATAACTCTACACCTCACATAGCACATACTACCCATAGAGTACACAGAAGTTTGGAAGAGTTTTTAGTCTGATTTCTGATTATGTTGGCATAATAAAATATTAGGTGTTCAATAGCCAGTGTGATTTTGATGGAAATATAGTAGGTAGGCATGTACAACCTAAAACAGTCTGATCAAACCGTCCGACATGTTCTAGAAAAATTACAAAAAAATTTGATTACTTAGATTATTATAGGTCTTACTGAATGGGAGAAAGCCAGAAAAAATGACTGAAATTTCACTAAAATTTTGGATTAATAACTAATGATTAGTTAAGGATTGTAGTTAGTTGGTGAGTTAGCAGAAAGTGGTGGTGGTTATGCTGATGCTGCAAAATTATGAGCATGTTCGCTCCAGTCTGATGTGCCAAGGTAGACTGAGGACTACTACCTGAAAAACCTGACACCCAAAATGGATTAGACAGAAAATGCATTGGTTTACGGACAGACACGGCTGACGATGACAGTGACTTGACCAGTTACAGCCCTTAGAAAAACTAAACAGAGCAGACAGTCGATGAAACACTGTACAATGTCATCAGGTCAAGTTTAAGTTTACTGCTGAACCTGAGGGCTGTGAAGCAGCTCTCTCCTCCTTTCCTCTGTTTTACTTTTTCATTTCTTTATCATTTCTGGGTCAGAATGTCTACACATAAACTGCATTATCAATGTTCACATAAGAGTAACAGTCTCCTGTTTGAGCCAGGCTGTCATGGTGAGATAGAAACAGTTTAGTTTTGAGGTAATTGTGCTGTTTTTGTCTGACCTTGTTCCCATTTCACTGCAGTTTTGGTACATTTCTGAGATGCAGATGTAAGTACTTAAACTCTGTCAAAAATATTATTTTATAGATGGAGGGCTGCACCAGGAGACAGGTGGAAGACCACCTGTTAAGCAGAAAGACAGCTACAGAAAAACATGAAGGTGATGGTTTGGGTGAGTTTGTAACATTTACATGAGTGAAGTGTAATAAATCTGAGTTTAGTTAGTAATTAAAATTCAAGTCCTTTTTTTTGTTTTATGACATTCCAAAATATCAGCAGCCAAAATACCAGTGTGCATCATCAGAGCATATCCACCCAGAGTATTACACTGTACAGTCTAAACCTTATGTTGGTACCAGTCCTTCCATCAGCCCCCTCTCCAACTCATCAGCTGTCTCATTCTTCACAGCATGTCTGAATATCTCCATTTATTATGAATAACAAACAAGAGTGTCTTTAGGTCCTTTATAACAAAAGACATATTGTTATATTGTTATATATAAGACAAGATGATGGTGATGATGAGGATCGGGGAGACAAGTAAAAATCTCATTCTGTGAAGGTTTACATCTTTAACGAGATTATTTCTAATCTCTTGCACATTCCAATAAACCTAACAGTTAGTATATGTTCCCTTGTCTTTGGTCAAAATGTCTCTGATTCAGATTGTACATTTTATGTACAACAGTAAGACCACATAGAGCCAAAGTTCTTAGAAGACAACTGAAGGGATTCTTGAATTTTAATAGCTTGTAGAACAGTAATCTATTACCATCTAAACATAAATTCAAAAAGGTCAGCTACCTCTGCCTAGAAACTTTCAAATCTTTTCCAATGAGAGATTTGGTTTGTATTCACATCTTTTTCACATAAATAACACAAACCTGGATTGACAATGAGGATGCTTTCAGAGGATTTTCTGAAAGCAGAAAACTTACAGCTACTGGCAAATAGTCAAAATAAAGCATGTAGAAATGTTTAAACAAATTTTAAACCTCCCTGTGCAGAAGGTGGGCAGAATGGCAGTACAGGAATAAATCTGTTTGAAAATTTAGAGGATTGGTCGATATTTTCCCTGTTTTGCTCCTGCTGTAGACAGCGTTTATTTTTTTCACTCTCTTTTAAGGACACATCATGCGTCGACTGCCATCAGGCTCACACAACTTTAGAATATGAGGTGGTAACATTACCTCAAGCCTACCGCCACTTACGGGTGCTTTAATTCAGTATCTTTAAAGTTAATGTTGACAGTTGGTCCTAAGTGAACTGCCCAGAATATTTGGTCACTTAACCAGCTGTTTTTATTTGCTTGCAAACACGTAGTATTTCCTGTATCTGCTTCACAGTAAAAGCCTTCCTCTGGTTTACAGAGTTAAAGCTTTTCATAGCAGTAACATCATGGGTTTGTTTCAGCAGCTCTGAAACAGCTGACAGGGATGAAATGGTGGGGATTTAACACTGATAAGTGAAAGTGCATAAAGTAATCTCACCACTCAGTTACAAATCATATGCAGATGAAGAAAATCTCCTCCTACCATTTTGAAAAAAAAAAAAAAACACTGAGTGCAACCTTTCTGCCTAAATTAACTGAGGAAAGGTCAGGAGGTCAAGTGGCCTCACAGATGTGCAGTCTTCTTCTGTCTGGTATAATTGCTGCTGGCTTTTTTTTAGTGCCACATTATGCAATTAAAAATTATTTTAATCCTAATATAGATGATTTGGGATCAAAAAGCACATCAGCATTTGGGTCAGACAAGGAGATAAAAAGTTAAATGCACTTTAGAAGAAAAAATACAAAATCAGGAATTTTAAGTAAACAGAAAATTAAAAAGTTTAAATGTGAGATGCACAAAACACATAAATCATCTCTTCAGTGTACTTGTTGTTACTAAGGTGTCCTTTAAGTTAACAAAGTTCTTTTAAGGTGGGGGCTTATAACATACTTTTAGTGAATAAATGCAACTATTATATTTCTTATTATGTTACTATTATTCTTTATTCAAGGCAGGGATCAGATGGTTCTAATAAGATCTCAGTTTAAAATCAACTCAGCCTCTAATAAACTCCTTTGTTTTTTGTTTTATAGATGCACCAGAAATTGAAGTCAGGAGAAAAGGTAAAAGACCTTGGGCTGACCAGGAGAGGACTGCAGTCAAACAAGCCTTACTAAGTTCATCGAACCTAAGGAGGTTCCAGTAAGAAAGTAGGGACAAATTAAGAATGTAAGCAATGACTTTGGTTGTGTTGAAGGGTTGGATGAGTTAAGAGAAACATCCAATCACAGCTGCCTTAGCTTGGTGGTGGTGGGATAAGTTGTGGAGTGATCCAATCAGAGCTGCTCTCTTTATGAATTGATATATTCATGTAGAGCAGATTCACTGTTTGTTGTCAGTTCTGGTGTTGTAACTGAGATGCTCTGCCAGGTAGCCTAAATAAAGGTGACTGCATTTCACACAAAAGGAACATTTGTTTCTGTTCATTTAGACATTCAGACTTCACCAACATTCAATAAAGGGTAAGTAGATGTTAGGTAGGTAGGTATGTAGGTAAGTAGACTAAAGTATTCAGACTTTACTAACATTCGGTAAAGGTTTTTCGATGGTTCATTTGATTCAAGTGTAAAACATGACTTCAGAAATTCAAGGAAAGAAAACAAGGAAAAAATACCTTGCCACTTACACCTCATATTTTAGTCAACTAAATTTACAGTAGATTACAGTAAATAAAACATAAAAACTTCAAATAAATGTAGGCAGAAGATTATAATTAAAACTAAATCAAAAAGTGCTGTCAAATTTACATGGATATCTACTATACTTTGCATGACTAAGGAGTGTTGCAAAGGGATATTTGGTTAACAAGACTGAGTAATAATTAATTATTACTGTAAATTTATTTACTGTTACTGTTCTGTTCATTATGGATGGAGTCTGCAATTTTTTGTTTAACACTGTGGAACAGGATTTTATGACAGAAGTATACACTTCTGATGCTGACACTAGATTGATTATAAAAGGTGTGCTCAACCACAAAAGATCTTTAACATATTAAATTTTCATAAAATTGCATGATCAACCAATGTCAAGTTTTGTTGACTGGCTACTCACAACTGGTTTTGACTATTATTCCAGTTCGCTTTATGTAGAATAAAGTCACACAGAATTTACATGACCTATACAAATTGTGCTTTTTGCAAATTTAACTAATAATATAAGGATTAATTGTTATTGTAATGTCTTAAAAATTATATTCTATGCTTTATCTTTTGACAGTTAAACTGGCAATAAAACAAGCACTTTACCCTCCAGAAATAACAAATTTGCTCTTTAATACATACAATTTCAATAAATGATACTGCTGCATTACTGGTGATAACATATTTTGTAAATGAAACATTTGTCATTTCAGATTTACATTAAAAATATTCATTAATGGAAACAGCATCCTAGTAGACCTACTCAAAACATTAAAAATCCAAACCTGGTGTCTGGTCCTCACTTGGCTGGTAAAAAACTTTTATCTAATTCTTGGTGTTAAATGAAATCTAAGGCGGTGTATTGGGTAATGGCGCCACCCTGAGTTCAAAAATAGTTTTTTTGTGTTCCTAGGTTAAGTAGAAATGGTGGTCCTCACTTTGTAGGCCTTTTCACTCGGTCCTCACTATGCAGCAAGTACAGGAATGTGTGTGTGTGTCTGTGTGTGTGTGTGTATGTGTGTGTGTGTGTGTGTGTGTGTGTGTGTGTGTGTGTGTGTGTGTGTGTGTGCATGTGTATGTGTATATGTTGGGGTGGAGTTTGAATGGGGTGGGGACTGTTTTTAACATGTATAGCACTTTGTGCTGCATTTCTAATGTATGAAAAGTGCTTTATTAATAAAGTTTGAGTTTGAGTTCAAAGGACTGTGATGTGGCCAGGACATGACCTCCAAGTCTGAGGCCATGGCTTTCTGCTGTGTTACAGTGGATTGCTCAAATGGAGAGTCTTAGCCTGGAATGAAGGAGTCTAAGAGCCCATTTTCAAAAGTTACCGTTTTCAGACAAAACGCAAAGCATTTTAATATAAACACAAGGACAAAATGCAATGAAAGCTTACCGGATTTGACCGTTTTCGGTGCCGTGTAAACGCAGCCTAAGGGTGAATACTGGTTGCACTCCTTCGCCCTCCCCTCATCTCCTCCTTCCCCTTGATTGGCCCTCTGTTTGAGGGCCAAGGGGAAGGAGTGAAAACATGCTCATAAGAAATGAGACGCCACTCAATTCTCGCTTCATCATCAACCAGAGCTGCTCGCTTGCTTTGTTGTTGGCAGATTAAAGTAGATTAGATATTCCTTTATTAGTCTCACACAGGAAAATTCCAGATGCAACAAAAGCTGTAGCTAAAGCTGGGAAGACTAGCTTGCTATAACAAGCAATTTTAAAAAACAACTGACAATTCAAAACATGATTAATATTGACGTAATGATTTTATAATCACTGGTAATAATTCTCTTTTGGTCTCCGCTCTGCCTTCTTGACAGCGGGCATAGTGTTTTATCAGAAATATCTCTTACACCTTTCTTTCATGTGAGGTCCCGCTCTGTCTTCATTTCAAGGGCTGTGTAGCCCTTCGTCTTAGCCCTTCTGAGAATTTGGACACCCCTTCCTTTCTATATATGTATATATATATATATGTGTGTGTGTGTGTGTGTGTGTGTTTTCTTTTTTTGACCGTAATGCCCTACATAGATGGGATTGATGTTCTTTGAATTCACACTGTCTCCAGTGTTTGCTGTAAGAAATTATCACCAGACATGTGTTCCGAGAACTATGCAGAAAGATGTGTTTACCTGCCAGATACCTCTTAAACTACAGCTTGCACTTCCACATTTTTTCTGTATCAGTGTATCTGTTTATCTGTATCTTAAAATCTGACACACACTATATACCATTCATTTTGCACTATTGAGGATTTTCTCATTCGTCCATCTAGGCAAGAGTTTATAGAAGGTGTTTGGTAATGGGCAGAACCTTTGAAAAGCATATCCAGCAGCTGAATGGACATTTGTGCTGTTAGTAATTGCAGGCCATTCAGAAAAATGTAATAGGTGGGCACTACTGCTGTGGTGTAAAGTTCAAAACATGAACCACTTGATAAAAGGAACTATGGCCACAACATGTTGGAATTGGAATAAAAATTTCTCATCCAGAATGCTTCCGGCCCATTTAACATAGAAATGCAGTCCAGATCTGATAAAAGTTCTAGAGAAGATGAAAGCATCTATGGTTATCTCTGTACAAGTGGTCACTTCCTGCCACTGTCACACTTGTAGTTCCCAACTCTCCCTGCTGCACAGGAAAGTTGATTTGGCTGTAGTGCTGACTGACCACAGTCACTGTAGATTGGAGCTTGGCAAGTTGGGCCAGCCTGATTGCATTGCAAGGTTAATACCTTTGGTAATGTTCACGAAGGGTAAAGTTTGAAGACAATCTAAACATGATTATCCCCAAAGCCTTCTCCCTCTCAGTCCGAAGAAGCAGGCCTGTACCATGCAGGTTGCCAAAGTTCACAACTCTTCCCTCGTTTTTCAGAAACACAGGGCAGGACTGTAAATGCGATAAGTACAGGTAATAATCCCCCAACACTGTCACATTAGTTTGTTTACACGTATAATTCAGTAAAACATGCTGAGCTCTTGGCCCCATTTGCAGCAGTGCGTAGCCTAGTTACTATGTCATTCCTCCCTATAGGGGAAGAACAGATCAAAACCACTGTGGCCACTGAAGTAAACCTTATTTAAGCCCTCCTCAAACCTGAACTGAACTATCCCTCTAAGTGACACACCACCTCTAACGCTGGATACAGTGCACCTTGGAGAAGAGGCTAAATAATGAATTAGATATTAAATAAAATGCACAAACCTTGAAAATGTGCACATTAAACAGCAGAGTTAAGTGTAACAGCAGGGTGAACCTGGCCTCACCTAAACCAATGCACTTCCCTCTAAATGCTTTTATCGATTAAGCCGAGGATACACACACACTTTCACAAACTGGTGTGTGTGTGTGTGTGTGTGTGTGTGTGAGTGGTCATTAATCAGGCTGAGCTTGGCAAACTCTAAATCTCCACATTTTAATCAGAGCAAACTGCTGCTCAGAGATCCAGCAGAGCCGGCGTCCCTCAGGATCCACGTTTGGGGACTAATTGATCACCCGTCACTCTAAGCATTGATTTATTAGGACCGCCCCCAGACACACAATCTCATCAGCAGCGTAAATTAAAGCTCAAGTCTCGAGCAGTGCAGGAGTGTAGTCCAGCACATAAAATAATCTCATACATAAGTATAAATAATGATTTTTTCACACATTTAACATAAGTGTTATTTTCTTTTATGGCTCCTAACTCTGCGGCTGCTGTAAACACATTAATGTCTCGGTCTGCTTAGATGTTGCAGGGGAGGCTGCAGAGGAAACCGAAGGGCTGCAGTCAGGGTGCACCCAGTCTACTCTGCAGACTGAGGAAATAAATGCAGAATTATTTTAGTTTAAGCCTTTCAAATCACTATTCATCACAGGCATACAAAAATAGAAATATTTCCCACTCTCATCTGAAGCTTTTGTAATATTTTTCAAAGGGAAAGACAACCACAATGTAGAGGATTTTTATCTGCTTTATAGTTTACACAATTCACTGCACAGCAAACAATAATGCACACTGCAGTTTAAGATAAATACACATTTGTAAATTTTCATTCAAATCATATTAATACGTATAATGATTATTTTCATGCCTGAGATGTTAATAATTGAAAATCTTAATCAGCTTTATCACAAACTTTAAGAATAATAAGTATATATCAATTTATGGACTTCACTTGAAACTATACAACTGAACCTTTAATAGCTCTCTGATTGGTCAGCTGAAGAGATCTCTCTCACAGACAATGTTGGCGAAGGAATTAGGTCTTTTTGCAGGCCAGTGCAGAGGTTAGCATCGCACTGGTTGTCTCAACCAAAAGTCTCTAGTATTTTATATTTTCTTCTTAATCTTTACCAGTAATAAGCTCTGTTGCACACTACTAATTATGACATGTATACGTTCTGTTCTTTAAAAACACAACAATCAGTCTACTTTTCGAGATTTTTACCTCCACCAGGGAGGCTATGTTGTTGCCAGCAGGTTTTTTCCTGTTTCTTTGTTGTTAGCGAGATTACACAAGAACTCCCTCAGGGAAATTAAGACTACACAACTACACAGTTCCATTGTTTATTGTCTTGTTACCTCATGTTTAAGAATTTCATCATAATCTTGTGATCTGTTTATTGTTTATAAAAAGGTCAGACATGCTTGTGGTTGGTCATCTGATATTTTTGCAGTCATTATTAAGCAGTTTCTGGCGACTGTTCATTTAAACAACCAAAATTGCTTTAAAATTCAAAAGCAGGCAATATTAGATCTATTGTATTCTTTCAGAAGCTAACTCACTTCCACACTTATGAATCACGGTGCAGAAAGAAGTCCTATAAAGCAATAGTAAGCTGGCATCTTAGCACTTCCAGCTCTCATTCCAAAGTCTATGATTTCAGGTTGACTTTTTGACTTTATACTTGGAAAATAAGGTCCATGATGAATGCATGCAAATTAAATTTAAATGTTTCATTTTGCATCATAAACTGCATCTGAAATTGTTCCACTTCTGAATGTAGTATCTTTGAAAATATTGTAGCTGACAAATTGAAAACATGGACTCTGGAAACCAACTTGATCAGGTCACTCAATTAAAGGTGTAGTCAGCAATCTTCTAATCTTCTAATCTAATGCAGTATTTGTCAAATTCACCGTATTTCTCCTCTCCATCCACAAGATGTCCCCACTGACAGCATGTTGAAAAAAAAGTCCGGTTTCAATACACAGCCTTGGCTCTGAATTTCAGCAGGTAAATACTGTGGCTCTGGCCGAGTTACCAAACAGGGTATCCCCCACACACACACACACACACACACACACACACACACACACACACACACACACATCCAGGGGGCGATCATACTCATGCGCAGATCAGACAGAGGGGGGAGGGGGAGTAGTAGGTTGCGTAGCGTGCGCAGTTAGCGTAAGAGAGGGATACAATAGGTGCAGTTGCAATGGCTGAAAAACAGCCCAAAAGAAAAAGGTCAGAGGAGCAGAGAGTGAAAAAGAAGGGCTATGACCATGAAAGAGCGAAGACCCGGGTCGGTCTTTCCAACGGTGGAGGGAACTCCGCCAATTGAAAGACCTGAAAACGGACGCGGATGTTGCCGTCCGTCTGCTGGATAGGTAAGCAACATTAGCTTTGTGGTGCTTCACATAACAGTAACAGCCATCAGGCATTCATCTAATCGTCTAATCTGCCAAAATGTACTGTTGTTGTGATGTTATCAATATTGTCAGTCGAGTTGCCTGACGAGTCGGGGTTACCTTAGCTACGTTGGTCAGCTATGCAGTTTCTACGGCCGTTTCCATGATGATGCACGTCCATCAGTTTTCGGGGGTGGAGCCAGGGGTGAGGTATAAAGGGAGAGGCGGGTCTAAATTTGTTTAAAAACAACCTCTCCACTTGTTTTCTCCCACATCGCTGACTACACCTTTAAGTGGAAGTTCTCCATCAACAGGTCATAACTTTGACTAAAATATTATATGCATAGCTTGTCAAACTGATATGTTGTTAGTCCGTTATAAGTGATATGCATCAAGTTTAAAAATATGTGAAAGTAAAGTTCATTTATTCTGGATTAGAAGCAGTTCAGTAGTATTTGTAACCCTGGTTAAAACCAGTTATCACCGCTGCCAAGCGTTAATATGTTATGCTAACATTATTACTTTGTGAACAGAGCAATTTAAAAAGTGTTGAATGGATTTTGATGAAGTTGTAAGGGAATGTTTGATCATTTTACAAGGAAGAAATTACAAATGTTGGTGGTGATTTGGATCAGGGTGTGGGTTAAGGAAATTCTCAAGGATTTTTTTTCAATGCCGGGTAGGACAGTTTTCCACATTTTCGTAAAGAACAATAAGTTCTCTTTGGATTTTAGTGACATTTTCAGGGAATGTTGCTCATGGCACAAGAGAGAACAAATAGTTTAGAGGTGATCTGAATCCAGATGTTAATTTTTCCAAGGATTTGTTGTGTGTGTATCAGGTACTTTGCCACATTTGGACAATCATTGCTGGAGGTTTGTGCACACACATATACTGATTCTCTTCCATATTGAATTAGTTATTTCCTATTTTTCTTCATGATATCCAGCATATATTTCCCTTTTGTTTTCTTGTTTCCTGTCCATTATCAATTTGTTCCCTGGTTGACCTGTTTTAGTTACTAATTCGTTACCAGCCTTAGGTTACTAATTTTCCACTTTTTTATTGATGCCAATTTTAGAGTACGATATTGTAAAGAGTCACAGAATGTTTCTCTTTCACTGTGTCCACCTTTCTGCATCTTACAGCCTTTCTGCTTTTGCAGTCAGACTACATTTTCCTGATTAGTTTCCACCCAGTTCTCTTGTAGCAGAATATTGGATGCAGAAGGCAGCATTTTTTCTGTAGAAGAAAAACAAAAGAAAAAAAGCTCTCACTGTTTAATGTACCCAGCAGTGCAGAGCTCAGAGCCAGTTAGAGAAGACACGTTAACATAAAGGAGCACTGACAGTGGGGGAGCCAATAATGAGGGCTCCAGGGAAAAAACAGTGTCCATGCAGGTTTGACTGCACTCTGTTGCAGTGGTTAATCAAATGTGAAACACTCCTCCTGCAGCAGAAGATGGATTTGAGGATGGAAATGCAGGTTAAACTGTGGATTTTTAGGGGTAGACTCTGGGTCGTTTGTGATCAAACCACCCCCATGGTGATTTATGCAGCAGACTTCAACCGATAAGAGGCAGGGAATGGACAAGGAAACAGCAGAGAAAATGGCAAGCTATTGTTTTTCCCAAGAGAAAATCATCAAACTTAAACATAAATTAAAGAAAAAGTTGAAAACTTAAAGAGATCTTAAAAAAAAACATATATCTTTTATTACTGACAGCCATAATTGCAGTAAAAACCTAATAAAGAGTATTCATTATGGTTGCTTTCCCTGTGTGGTATCTTCTTCTAGGCTCATCTCTATTTGATTTTGGTGCAAGGTGTGTTATTTTCAATCTGACAGTTTATACTTCAAGATGGACTCTTTAGGTCATCATTGCAAAATCACATGAAACCAGTTTATTGTTAAAAAAATGGATGACATCAAGATGATAATGTAGCTGTCTCTCAGTCTTTTTGTTGTAGTTTTAATCTTAACTGTTTAAAGTATAAAACAGTTTTGGGAGGTCATACATCAGCATGGAGACGATTACAGGATGTGTTAATTTGGACACCCATCTGAAGATGTGTCAAGAGATCAGTGTTAAGTAGCATTTCTTTTTAAAGTAGTCCATTAAATTAATCCATTACATACTAAATAAATGAATATGAAAATAGAGAGTGATATGGGGTAGTTTTTTTGTTCGGTAACAATTTGCTTTCATTATAAGATAAAACAGTTATTACTTAGGGATTACTTTTTATATTGTGGTTTATTCGATTATTGGCAGATGGTGGAGAGAGACAGCAAATGATTTGAAAGTGGGTGAGAGAGCAGGGTAATATGTGACGCAAGCGAGAATCAAACCTGGGCCAGCCGCACAAGGTCAGAGCTTCAATATGCCCCCCACGCAACCCCGAAAGGGATGAATACTGAGCATCCTTGTAAATAATAAACCAAACTGAACTTGCCTTACTTTTTCTGCCACACTTCATGTATCTGTGCATCCACAAATTTATGTGAATGTATGTATATGAACAATTGCTATGACTGAAGTATTATAGCAGGCTAAAATCACCAGACCTCAGAGGATGAAAATTGTGGGCTTACCAGAAATATCAGCCTCTAAAATATCACATATTAAAATGAGGTCAAATTCTGGTGACTGTTATGTTGTTGTTTTTTTGCTCATGTATTGAAAAATTTCAATCATATAACGGAATAAGGATCAGGATTGTCTGAGGCTTGATCCTTAAATATATTACTTCACATGTAAATGCCTCTTACATGATTGATTTCACAGAAATTTGCCTTGAAATACACTATGGTCTAAAAATAGCCTTTCTGGAAATCTTAAAAAAGCAACTGTGTATTGTTAGTACTTGTATCAAATATATGCAATAAACAACAATGTTAACGTCAAACTGCTTCGAGAAATCCACTGAAATAAGCCAATAAATTGACCTGTTGATCAGGTTGATTATGGGGCCCCTGTTTGCTCTGATGGTTCCACATCCTGTGAAGACTTCAGTTTAAATCCTCTGCATTGTTTTCAGCATTGTTCTCAGCCTGTTTTCTGATTAAAAAAGTAACCTCAATCTCTCTTACATTGCAGATAAACCAAAAACAAATGTCACCCCCACAAAATCAATACTGTTCGGATGGTATTTGTTTGTTTTAATATTAAGGTTATAAAAATTAATTCAGTTTACTTAGGTGTAACTTAGTTTTTGAGTAAAAGGGAGTCTACAAGCCTCTCAGGGAAACAGGAGAGGAGACAGAAATGAGAAGGAGAACAACCGGATATCATGGTGTGAACTGCTACCATGAAACTGTTCCAGAAAAATATTTGTTATTCTTGTTAAAAATTAAAGTAAGAGTTATACAGGAAGGAGTTTTAAAGTGCCTGAAAGACTGTGTCAATACTGGTATTATGGTGGAACCCTGAAATATATCTCATGGATATGTAGAAACGTCCATCTGGTGTGCAAGATTGGGATCTGAACACTAATAGGCTTTTGTGACACAGCTGATCTGTTAATTAGGGATAGATTTAGTCTAAAAGGTGTTTTACCCACAACTTCCACAAAGTGTGTAGTGTTATGTCCATGCTGTGGCTTTGGGGTCATACGACCTTACCCACTGGAAGTAAATTTAAGGCACCGTGCTGTGGAACGCAGCCCTGAGCAGCTTGTAACTCATGATCACAAGATCACAATATACTTCACAAGATAATTGAGTGACCACCAGATAACAGAAGAGCAACATGAAAACAACAGGTGATATTACCTGTCTGATAGCGATTAACTGTTTGCTTCATATAATTTCCACATACTGTATTAAGCAAATATCCAGGAACTTTAGGCGCTTTTTTCCTTATTTTGGGCCAATCTGTTGATGGTGATTGATGCAAGGTTGAAGTGGCTCCTATTCAGAGGTGCGCTGCCGACACAGACTACCGATGAATGTAGACATAGGATATGGAAACCAGGTGAGAGGGTGTAGCAAGTATCGAGTACTACACAGGTGGACTATGTAGAAGTTGGGTGCTAGGAGAGGTGAGAGAAAATATCAAGACTCCAATAATATTGTGATATTTACAGTACAATTCTGTAAAGACCCTTTCAGTCTGATGTCATGCTATTTAATTATTCAATAATTATATAAAATTGGAACATTTTTTATCTATTTTAGTGCAGCCTCTGGCCAACAGTTGGCAGCAGTAATTTGGCTAACTGACTGTTTCATTTTTTGTGAGTACATTTCTATTTATATATGGGACAGACTATTAAATGTCTTTTTCATATCATGCCCATTTTTGTTTTACTGTGGGTTTCTGGTTTTGGAAAATTAGGGACATGATTTTTGTTTAGTTCATTGTTCAATCACTGACCATTATACAGTCTTGAAGATTCAAAATCCAGGCAACTGGACTGTGTTCAGTTTTGGGAAGACGTTTCGCTCCTCATCCAAGTAGCTTCTTCAGTTGCCTCGATTTTGAATCTTCAAGAAAACCATGACCTGGATGAATGAGAATCTACACAGAAGACCATTATACAGAATTAAAATATACTGCTGTGCAAAATGTAAACATCATTAATACATAAACATTGAGACAATGTTCTTTTCTTGCATTGACCAAATACTAAACAAGAAAAGGTGTTGCTGAAGCTATAATGTATTATTTTTTATATTAGCTCCCTCTACATTTATACAGATCAGGAACAAAAGTAACCTAAATAACAAATATAACTATGCTAACCGCAAATATTTCGGTTATATGTTCCATCATACATTTATTCAGGCATCCTTTTATTTGTCTTATATCTGATACTCATCTTATGTTTGAATTTTTAATATTGTATGTTTGCTACATTTTTATTTCCAATTAAACCATTCAATAAATTCACTCCATGCACTGAAACACGTCTTTGTTTAACATTCCTTTTGATTTTTGTTTGTGATCCTACATTTCTCTTCCAGTTTTTACTGAGATTTTCATATTTGAAACAACTTCTGAAACATGCCGTGGTGGACTTTAAACATCTGTAATGCTATTTGAAGAGCTACGAGGTCATTACATTTAAGTGCTTGTGCACTGATTGATAATATATAATTTGATTGGTGGTTCTAGGTTATGAGATGTGTTTAGGATTCTTGTTCCTCTGTGTTTTCTTTATTTTTCCCCAAACCCCCCACACAGTCAGTATTGTATGGAATAATGAGTAAATTATACAATATATGGAATGACTTAGGGTTCAGTATATATTTTGTTTTGTTAAATATTTCAATAGACTTGGACTCTTTAGAACGCATATTTTGAGCATATGGTCTCCAGCATGATTTGTTACAACTCCCAAGTATATATTTTCATGAACTTTTGCAGATTTGTTGATATTTATCATAATTTGTACCTTATTGTTGTCTTTCCAATGACTGACATGGACATTAAGCCTCTAGGCTGATGGTCTTTTTTCTTTGTCTGTCAGGTTGTTTTAAGTTCTCTGAGATGGAGGGAACTTTATAGCTTTCTGCAATCAATGATTTAAACCATATAAGCAGCAAAATCATCATTTTTTACCCTAAACAAAAACCTTCTAACAGGCCTTTGCGTTATTAAAGAAACATTCATCCTGTCTGATGGGTAACTGGTCATAACCAGTATTAGCACAATTTCCCTTTTTGCTAGTGTCAGATTATTTTTTTGACGTTACGCAGAAAAATGTTTTTTTTTATTGGTGAATTTTTACTGAAGACCCTAACAATCTCTTCAACACACATTGATCTTACTTTGCATAGAAATATCTCACACCTATAAAGAACTGTGCTCTCCATATTTGTTGTAAACGGTTACTCTCATAAAGCGAGCAGAAATGTAGCCTCGGAGAACATGATTGTATCAGCTCTTAGAGGGATCAGATCAGCAAACTTCTAAACTCTGGCTCCATGTTCTGAAGACATATTGACAACCTGACACGCTGAGCTCTCAGCTGTGTTCGCTCTCTGCAAGATAAATGTACGGTTACCCAGAAACACCCCCATCTCTCCATTTCTCTCTCTGCAGTATCCATGCTTCGGTCCAGCTCTTTTATAATGCTGCTGATGCATTTATAGATAACAGCTGCTACCTTAAGACCTGCTATTTTTGGTGTTGTTCCTCTGAAGGAGCAGATCCACAGAGGAAAGAAGATGATTTGTAGATCATACTGTACCAGGATCGTAGAAACATACTGCATTTCCTTGGCATGGTGCAGAAAATTTCACCTGAAAAATGTAACTTAGCATTAAAGATGTTCCGGGATTGATGCTGATATTTCTCTTGATCTATTTTTTACTTCATTTTTTTATTTTGATCAATGCAAATCTGACTTTATCCTGATTTCATCACAGATAGAATCTTTGTTTTTTCCTCTGCAGCATGAATGTACCGTTTCTTAAGTGAAAGATGACCATTAACATGTCTTCAGCTCTGCTCTGTTTGATCCTCCCTCAGTCAAGTCCTTGAGCCACCTCACAGGAAAGAAACGTCTCCATAGCAACTTTAATCATGCAGCCTTGATTTGTGTGGCGTGTTGCTGTTCCTTAGAAATCACTACATCACAGTTTATTCTAGTACATGTTACTACATGAAATTTCATCATGTAGAGAGTAAATTATAAAGAGCTTTAAGACTGGAACTATTAGAAATATGGTTTAACTACCAAGGCAGTTATGTTATTGCCTGTGTCTTTCTTTTGTGTGTGTGTGTGTGTGTGTATTTTTGTTTGTTTCTTTCTCTGTGAGTAACATAACTCAAAAAGTTATGGAAGGATTGCAGTGAAATTTTCAGGAAATGTCTGGATCGGGACAAAAGCCAAATGAGTAGATTTTGGGAGTGATCTGCATTAGCATAATACCGCCATGACAAAAAATGTGATTTTCGTGAATAACTACCCAACTAAAATAGATATTGCTATGAATCCAATTGCTAATGGTATGCTTTCATGGTCAAGGAATTTAAATTTTTGGATGGAATAAAGGTAGGACTAATATTTGTGGGGGAAATCCCAATATGGGTGAGGATTGTGGTTTTGGGGGAGGTCTGCTTTTCTTGTTTCTTAGCTGTTTTTTCTTTTACTTGTATACTTTTTTCTTTATTTGTTTATCTGTTTTTGTCTCTTGTGTTCTTCCTCTCGCCTTTTCCCATATCTCCTCCATGATTTCTTTTGTTCTTTCTTTTTTTGGATCATAATTAAGATTTTTTTAATACCTTTCTTGTACAAAAGTGCTGAAATTTGTGGGCAGAGCCTCAGTGGTGGGCATAAAAGGGCATAAAACAGTTAAAGGAGACATATCATGTTGATGCATGATTTAATACTTACATATAACATAATAATTTTGAAACAAGACCTTACACCCCCTTAATTTTCAAAAAATTAGATATTTTATTTTTTCTGATATCCTAGAACGAGATTTGATGCCTCTGAAAATAGGTCATTGCGAGATGACCGCGAGATTTAAATCGTCGTGACGACACGAGGTACATTTCTTTTATTGGAGCAATCTGATAAAACACTTCCTCCTTTGTAATGTCCGTTAGCCACAAAACCGTCACCGAGGAACACATCCACCCAGCAGCAGTATATAGCTCCCTAGCTCACACTCACTCATTACCAGCTCTGGCCTGTAGGGGGACTCAATATGCGGTCGCTGCTTTGAGCCTGCCGGAAAATACAGTAGAAGAAGAAGGACAGGCTGGCTCAACCCTCTTGGCAGCTCTGACAGAACTGACCAATCAGAGCACAAAGGGCTGTGACGTTGTGAGGTAACTGTAGGTCAGTCTGAGAACCGAGCGTTTCAACGACAGATTGATAATGGCCTAAAATGAGGATTTTGAGAACGCTATTGTGGGGCACTGAAGGAACTAAATGACTTATACTGAGGGCAGAAATGCTTTACAGGCATCCTAGTCTGGCATAGTGAAAAGGAGAAACAAGCATGTTATGTCTCCTTTAAGCAAGAAATTGGCTGCAAAAATGTCAGCGTGCTTTTTATTAATCTTACATTGCAACTGGATCCATTAGATTAATGTCTGTGACTAGGCAGATCTATCTTTTAAAGCTCCAAGCTGATATGTTCATTTTCATCACTTAAACTGGGGAATAAATTTTTTTAACCATTGTTGCTGGGGAAATTTATGTTCAATATACTTTTGTAAGAGACATTTTTGTATGAGACACTCAGTGTTGTGAGATACTTTACATGTAGGAGACACTTTGTTAGAAATATTTTTGTTGAAGTAATTTCGTAGTCCACTTGGCAGGAGACACTTTTGTTGAAGACATTTATGTCAAAGTTGTTGGAGACATTTAAGTTGGGGACATTTTTGTTTAAAACACTTTTTTAAACGTTTTGTTGAAGATATTTATGTTAAAGATATTTTTGTCTAAGACATTTTGTGAGACACAGTTTGGCAGAACATATATATGTAGGAGACAGTCCATTAGAAACATCTTTGTTGAAGTCATTTGGAGGGAGACATTTTTGGCAAATACATTTCTAGGACACATTTTTTGAGGACATTTTGGAGGAGACACCTTTGATGGAGACATTTGGCAGGAGACAATTTTTTAAAGACCTTTTTCTTGGAGACAATGAAGAACAGCGTGATCACCTGAGGAAGCTAGAGTAAATAGAAGTGGACTGTAGAAGGGAGATGAACAACATCAGAGAGAGAAACCTACAAGATGCAATGGGGAAGAGAATATCTCAGATAGGGTGCCAAGTCCTCATAATTCAGATGTAGATGTAGGATCTGCACCTAGGTCTAGATTCCCTTGGGAAAAGGTCTACAGTATGAGGATATTGAGTTGGACTGAATAAATCCCTGTTGATGCGTTGATGTTTCATTAATGTCTGCTCCTAACCTTTCTTCAGGCTTGGATCAGACTGATTTTACTACATGCCAAGTTTGGATTTTTATTTGCTGTTGTCAATAGATTGGAACTATTAAATTGGATTACATTTATATTTGCCCATTTGGTCCTAAACTTATTTTATTTTGTACTTGTACTCTGTCTTACAATCACTGGTGTTTTTTCTTTGTTTTGCCGTTGATCATAGGAAGATATTTGATCATTGTATTTACACAATAGCAAACACTTAAATGTAGAGACATGAGCAGGGGAGGAAAATTGGGACTGTCAGGGGCCCCTAAAATTGTATGAATATACGTTTTTGTAAACTTTTCTTGATGCATAAAAACAATAACAAGATTTCCTGGTTTGAATTTGCATAAGATTAACATTAACATTGACAAACACGTGAAGATACCCCTGCTGTAAGCATTAGCTCATAGCAATGAGCAAAATAAACACAACACAGCATCAAACTACTCACATTTCCATCATCGGGTTTGGTGACAGATTGTTGGTAGGCCTACTGAGCCCTGATTGAGGAAAAGTCTAATTCCCAGTCCTGTGTTGAACTGTCTTAAGTTAAAGAAACAGTTGGCCATTAAGTAACTGGCACACACATACAGGTTTTAGCCAACTGCAGCTGGCTCATTCCCTTCAAAAGTAAAATTTATCCACCGGGCCCTTTGGTCCTGGCAGCCTATATGCAACGATACTGTATATCTGGCCAACAACCGAGCAGTGATAGATTTTGGGTCTAGACATGGTGTTAACAGCTCACCAAATAGCCAACAATGAGTTTACATTTATGCATCCAGTCTACTTCCAAATTTAGTTGGCTGGGAGTAAGGCCAAAAATACAAAAATGTATTCAAAAGCCCTAAAAAGTGAGGTTTTTTTTGCATATGTTCCCCTTAAGTTATGCATTAAACATGTATATATATTTACATATGTCAGATATATCAATAGATCTTTATTTGTATAGCACCAATTCATAACAAATGTTATGTCAAGACACTATGCAGTAGAGCAGGCAGCAGCCATATTCTTCATTGTATAAATACACATTTATGCAAACAACATTAGCTGTGCAATATCTGTATTTGCAGATATTGGCCTAAGAAGTTGATTACTGGTATCAGCAGGTTTTGATATCCGTGCCAATATTTACAGCTGATATATCAGCCATATATAATTCATACGTCAGCTGTAATATTGTTAAAGTACACAAATACGTAATGCTTCACCTGAAAATTTCTGCACGAGTACATTATAAAATCAACAGTATCTGTTAAAGAGTAAAAAACTATTGTTTCACAGGTGTACCTTACATAGAAAGTGTCTCACATTGAAAGCAATATGTCAGTTTTCATAAAGGAAAGACTTTGTGCCCTAGACAGGAAATATTGTAATGGTATCCTCAACATAAAGTTCAGGATTATCAAACTATTGGCAAAAATTTGATACTGTATGTCCCTTAGTTTTATTTTGACAAGTGTCTAATCTGTCAGCAGGAGGAAACATAACTCATGACCTGCCATCAGCAAAAAGTGGAAGCTCCAAAACTTTTG
The DNA here is from genome assembly GCA_036419115.1 of Scarus forsteni. Taxonomy (NCBI): domain Eukaryota; kingdom Metazoa; phylum Chordata; class Actinopteri; order Labriformes; family Labridae; genus Scarus; species Scarus forsteni. The sequence goes on along the minus strand of JAZDUH010000130.1, from coordinate 27,896,906 downwards.
GCTTTACTTTTGGGAAGCTGTTGTGTCACTTATCTGTTATTGTACCCTCAGAGGGTAGATATTATTACTTTGTGTGCAGACTACATTATGCCAACTGTGCATAAGTCAGTGCCACGATTTGGCCACCCCTGTAAAAATTTTGCCCCCAGCCTTGGTGTCTAAATTTAGGTGAGCCATAACTTTTGCTGCACTGTTAAAATAGCCTGCTGTAAAAAATGGAGAAATGAAAGACAGAGTAGGCTTTTACTGCAGAGACAACTTAAATTGCAAACCAAAACTAAATCAAACAATGTTAACTTCTTTTCACATAGAGTAAAACATAAGACCGAGCAGTGTCTTCTTTCATGCTTTTGCTTTCACCTCGTGTAAACAGAGCTTTATGGATGCCATCATAGCTGACACTAATGTGATTTTCAGTCTGAAAACAAACAGAGCAGGTATAATTATATTTGGAGTTGTGTTTCACAGATGTTCAGATTCTCACTGTGGATTCAGTCTCCGTCATCACGCTGACAAACATCCTAAACATGTAGAGCTGACACAGCAAGAGTCTGCTGCACATCACTGCTGTCATCTGTCCAAACACATGAAGCTGACTGACAGTAATGCTTACAGAGGACATGGATACGGACACTGTTTGTTGTTTTCATTTCCTGACTCTTGCTCAGGTTGCTGTGAAGCAGGCTGTGTAAATAACTATTATTTTATCTATAATTAAAGTCTATTTAGCTGATTACTTCCTATTGGATTTTGTATCAAGTCAATCTAATCATGGGCTAATTAGATTGTTTTTCATGAATTAAGTATGAAAAATAACAAAATGACCATTAAAGCGTTGACTTTGATTGCAGGTTATGATTCCACTATAAAGGAAAGACACATCAGCTGTCTTTACAAATGGATCCTGTACCGTAGACCATCGGTTGTATAATATAGTCCTGTTGGATCTTAATTTCCTTTCAATCAACCTGGTTTAAAATTTTGCTTCTTCTTCATTTTCCTGTCAAATTTTACCCAGACATAGAAATGTGAAAATGTAGTTATTTCAGAGATGTCAGGATGGACCAATCAGTGCAGATTGTGTACATGATGACAGGAGGACCTTAAAGTTACAGAAACTCTTCAGGTGCTCACAGACCCTGGCATACTGTGAGCGAGGGGACCCAGTGTGGAATGTCCACTGTCATCAGAGCTTCCATTGTTGAGCACATTGCCGTGTAGTAGTTTTCTGTGACATTTCCATGAAACCTTACACTTCCCACAATCTTTGAGCATTGTTTATATTTTCCTGTCATGGTGGCCTACACTGATGATGAAGAGGAGAAGCTGCCCTGGCTGCTGGCTTTGCAAAGCTCAAAACTAAGAGACACATTGTCTCATCCTTACCCAGTGTGTGGATAATGTATTTCCAAGGGTTGCTTATTTTTTGGTAGTCCTTGTACTCTCGTTGTGATGTATCATGTAGGTAGGTGTCAGTACTTTGGTACATTGTCTACCAGTCTCTCCTAAAAGCTTGCCTCCTTCTCTCTGGCTCTGTTCCACCACACAATGTCGCCAAATGTAAAATGCAGATCGATGACACATTTAATGGGGCTCAATTTTTTGTGTGACACCAGTACCCCGAGCCGAGTCCACAAAGTTATAAAATTCGAGATTTGCGTGTATTGACTTTGCGGATGTCTGCTTCAAGTCCACATGGACCTCCACAGAGTCCGTTCCGTGTACGTTATAGTATGTTTGGGCCTTAACGGAGCATCTCTTCCTCACCCTGGCTTCAATGGGGAACCATAGGCTTTCATCCAGGGGAAAAGGGGATTATGGCCCATTTTCTGGGTGCTGTTCACACATGCTGCTTTATCCCATCATTGCAGTATACTTACATAAGGCGCATTTTCTTGCAAAGGTGACTAATCAAGCTGTCTTACTGTATAAAATACAGTACCAAATTGGTATGACAAAGGGGAAGAAATAATCTACAGAAATAAAGTTTCTAAGCTCTGAACTTCATAAAATGTAATATTCAATATGTATTTGCTGAAGAAGATGATTGGTATCAGTATCAGTAACAATCTCTAAAATTTAGGGCAAAAAGTCTCAGTATCATGCCAATTTGGGAAAATATGATATAATTTAGGGCGGCAAGGTAATGTAGCAGGTCACCAGCCTCACAGCTATGGTCGCCAGTTTGATCCCCTGGTTGGTCAGGGCCTTTCTGTGTGGAGTTTGCTTGTTCTCCCTGTTTATGTGTGGGTTCTCTCACTCTGGTCCACAAACCAAAAACATGCTCAGAAGGTTGATTGGTGACTCTAAACTGCTCTTAAGTATAAGTGAGACAGTGCATGGTTGTCAAACCGCAAATGGATAAGTGGTATAGATAATTGATGAATGGACGTCATTGGTTCCATACCAATCCTGTATCCCACCCCATTACAGGGGTCCTTAACTACATTTGTCCAAGGGACAAATGCATTTCTATGCATTTGTAAAGGCCAAATTTTAAACTAAATTGAAACGATGTAAATATTTTGGTTAAACTGATGTATTTCTCAGTTTTTCAAATTGTATGTATCTCTTCACCTTTACTGCCAGCAGTATTGGTGATAGAGATGTATGTTTTCCATCAATGGGTTTGAGTTACGTTTATGTGTTTTTGTTAATAAATGGTAAATAATGTCAAATTCTGATTTTGACTGACAGATGAATTTCTTTAAAACAAATGAAACATGAAGTCCTTCCTGCCTTATTCAACTATTTTGACAGTTTGGTCAACAATTGGTACAAAGAAATGCATTCACTGTTGTTAAGATTTAATCACAGAAAATACCCTTAAAACAAAATCAATGCAATTTTTTCTGAATGTGAAACACTCTGGCAGCCAAATAGAAGGTTGTAGGGGCCTGTTGAGGTCCATGGGAGGCCTGATGATCACCGCTGGTTCTTTATGCACAGAAGCAGAACTGATCTCACTGTGGTTGGTGTTCATGCTTCATTCAACCAGTCCTGCCAACTTAACAACTTTGTAACTATATTATTTTCATATAAAGCACCTAGCAACAACTCTTGTACTTTTTTTCTGTAAAGTAACTCCAGTAAACTTTAGTCGACTCTGATATGAAAGCCTGTATTCTTTGCCATGGGCAGTGGGCACTGCAGTGGGTCTCTTCCCCGTTCCAAAGCACTCACAGGAGACCCTGTTCCTGGTATTTTATGATGATAACTTTTTCAATGAACTAGTCCTTATAGATGCAACAGCAATATGTGAGCTACCTCGGTGGAGGTTTGTGCTCTCTGAGTGCTTTTCTGTCTGAATAATATTTTGCTTCTTGAGATTTTTTTTTTAGCAGTTTGTCTTTTGCAAGGGCAGCTGAGAAAATCTGTTTGTTTTAACAAAAAAGGACCAACTGCATAAATGCATTTCAAATTCAAACAGCAAGAGGATAATTTCCTGAATATCACGAGGTTCCTGGGTAATATCAGGTCAGTGAGAGTATTGATTTTGTCCTTTGGTGGCCCTCTGGTAAATGGGCAGTCAGAGCGATGGAGCTGCGAAAACTTTTAGAGGAACTCATGAATCTGCTGACTGTCAAACATCAACTGAAAGACCTCTGCAACTTATGGAGTTAAGACATTAAATCACACACTTACAACCAACAGTGAGAGCCTCCCAACCTGCACTCAGGCTCTCATTAAGTCCAATCAAGAATTAAATTAGACCTGTAATTATCCAGCCTGATAATGTGGAGCTCTGCCACAGCACACTGAGCTTAGTGTTATCACCTAATAGATCCAACACTAAGGTCATCACTGACTTGCTTCCGCTCACAGAAATCATGCTGGGTCGCTTCACTTCCTACTGTTTCTTCTTGGCCAACAAGTCCAGCTTCATTTGTTTCTCAGCCAATCAGAGGTCAGCTGAGGTTAGCTGTCTCAGCAGCAGAGAGAGCGTGCTGACTGCTCCCTCTGAATCTGCCACACTCAGGTACATTAGAGAATAAAGAGTCTCTCCATACCAGATATATGTGTGCTGTGACACCTCAGTGCTTTCAGCCATTTAGTGACCTCTTAAATTAAATTAGGGGTTCAGATGTGACCTAGCAGCATCAGCTAAATAGCTATACTAGCTCTGGGGCTGGTGAGAACAGAGAGACTTTGTGCCTCTTTTCAAAATCACCCTTTAAAGAGTCTGCTGCAGCCACGGTGCCTTGCAGCCATACTGCTGCTAGGTTACAATAGTCTCAAGGCAGTGATGATGATCAGGTCTGTTTTTCATCAGTTATCTCCAATTTCTCATTGCTATTTATAGTGTTTGGAGTAAAATGTTACAAAATAATTTGACTGTTACTTTCATTTTGTGTAATGCAGAGGTTCCAAACCACTGAGCAGTAAATCTGTTATAACCCAGGTTATTTTCTAGAGTTACAAGGAAGTTCATTGATGTCACGTCCATAAGAGTTTCACCACAATCATATCATGTCATGTCATATCATAGGATGTATTAGCTGACATTATTCCATTTGTAGCCTTTTCACTCACCTACCAACCACAAAACACTGCAGCTGATGGCCCTGCAGCAGCATCGTCTGTGAGTTCTTTGCGGTTCTAGGCGGAACTAATGTACATGGATACATGGACATACATGGATTGGTACTTTGTAAACCAGAATAAAAACTGAAAAACAGCTAATTGGCTGTTGCTGCACAGCCACATGTGATATCACCTGAAAAAAATCAACTTTTTCAACTTGGTGACAGAGCGACAAATGACCAGGTTGCCTTGATCACGTCGTGCCGTTGGGTCGCAGAAGGGTTAACCTCGTCCCATCGCAGCTGTACATTGACTTTAGAGAGTGGTCACCCAGTTCGCAAAGTCACGTTCGGTTTGTAGGCAGCTTAAAGCTAGGGTCGGCGATTTTGGAAAACTAGCATGAATTTGAATGTAGCATCTCCTCAGGACTCTATCTAGCCCCTACCACCCCTCCTCCAAAATGACCCCCGCCCCGCTCACATGCATGCGCGCGGCTGATATATCCAGAAGACTGATTCAATTCCAAACCGGCCGTCAGCACAACGTGTTTGTTTTACACTACACCAAGTCATGTCTCAGTCAGCAGTATGAAAACACCAAAACATTATCATAGTAAAGTAAAAAAAAGCAAACACGAAAAAATTAGTTATTACTCACAGCCCAATGTTGATCGGGGTATAGTAGTTCCTCTGCCATTCTCCACGTAGCTGTCAAGCCTCCCGTTTTGGCCATGAAACGACCATATTTTACAGATTTTATCCTCTTTCCCGCCGTCCTCCTGTATCAATATCCTCCCATAAATGTGACGATATAGTAATAAAAACATTCCTCTGCCTCTCCAAACTGAACTCTGTCACTAGCCTGAATGGGGCAGTAATGCTCCAAAATGATGGATGCCAACCATCGTAAAACCGAAGAAGAAGAAAAAGCCTTGCGAGAACGTCCACCTGCAGTAGCCTGGGTGGCAGCTGTGAGATTAGAGCCAACAGAACAAACCAAGAAAAACAAAGTTTATTTTAGATTTCTTGTACATCGGTCTCTTTGTTCACCTGTTCTGCGCCCTATGGCTCACTCTTTAGGCGCTTGGCTGTTTTTTTCTCTTCAGCAGCAATCTCTCATCAGCAAGGGTCGGCAGGAAAGAGTGGTCACCTTCAGGTTCATAAGAAATAAATTATACCCATAATGACTTTAATAAGAGCTCACCTTAAGGTTCATAAGAAATAAAATATACCCATAATTACTTTAACAAGGGCTCACTCAGGGTGAGCTGCAGTAACATCAGGTTCTGCATTATGGGAACAAACTTCTCCATCATTGAGCAGCACATTTTTGCTTTCCCTGTGTTTGTTGCCCCTCATCACATCTGCCTTAAAACTCTCTCACCACAGAAGCACTTCGGTTAATCAGATGTATGTTTTATGGACTCGTAAAAAAATGTTTGGATCCTATCACTTTTGGCTCTGACAGCACATCTGATGTTGCAGCTATTGCTCTGCATGAAGATATCATCACCTCTTTTTTAACATCATCCACTCATAAATTTTCCAGCTGCAGGGACATGAGTGCATTCACCTGTTGATATTTTAATGGTATGTTGTTCCTGTGCACAGAACGGGATTCTGTGAAATCCAGAATATTATTGTCTGGTCATACTTTGTAGTTAGCTTGGTAGCCTGGTAGCCATAATTCAATTGTTGTTACTACTGCTGTGTATACAACTGCGGCAGTGTTGTGAGTAACCTAGTCGACTGGGTCAGTTATGTCTTCACTGCAAATAAAGTACTTCAGGGATCCTTTGGATTGAGACCACATCTGTCAGGCAAGCATAGCAAAGTCATTTGTAGGAAAAAGTGATCAATTGGTGTGATCAGATTTTTTCAAAGGAACCATGCAAATTAAGAAAGGCCCACTCATAAGTTCAGCTTCATCATACTGCTCTTTTTTTGTCTCCTCTATTCTTTAAATTCAATTTATATTTATGTTTTACTTTAGAATTCTCCAATGTTTTATATGTTGTTCTCGTACTTTTGCTAATTTAACATCTGTAATGTCCTAATTTTTTTGTTTTTAACTCAAGCATTATATTTGTTTGAATTGTGCTCTTTGAATGACTTGCCTTGCATTGTGTCATAACAACTCTCCAAAGAGATGTAGTTTGAAAACCTTAGATTACATTTATTTTGTGTTATGCATTGTATTATCATGCCATGTACTGTATTACCGTTACTAACTTTTGCCATTATAGTAACTTCTTACAAAAAATATGCTGTTTTAATCCCCTCATTTGTTGCAGCAAGGAAAATAAGAAATAAAAAAGTTTCCTAAGGCATAATACTGTTTCATTTGTCTCCTCCCTGAAAGCACACAACTGCATACTGCTCTAAAAATTGGCATTCGCTGGACACAGGTGGTGGTTGGAGACACTGAACCAGCAGTATCACAGTAACATTTCAAAGTTGGACAGGAAACTGAACCCTGAAGTGCCTTCATCACTGCGTGATGTGAATATGATTAGCTAAAACTGATTATCAATAAAGCCAGAATTCTCCGTTTGGGGCATGTGCAGGAAGTCTTCTAAAGGGGTGACAGATACTCTCGCAGCAATAAACTGCTTGAGTTGACCCCAATAAGACTGTGCATTTGTCTTTGTGTTGAGACAGGCTTTATAAACAGAGCCTTGATTTTCAATGTCTCTCTCTCTTTCTTCAGACAACTAAAAACCCAGTCTGAACTGTCATAAATTATTCTTCAGTATGGACTGAAATGTTTTTATTTAATAATTTTTCTCAGAAGTTTATTCTAGTCTGAACTTTCATTAAAGTTTAACTCTCCTGAGTCTTTCCTCTGATCAGAGAAAATCCTCTTGAGGCTTTATTATAATAAACTACCTCCTCAATCTGAGCTTAATTAAAAACAAACTGGTTCATAGATGCCAACGTCAGGTCAACAATGTTTTGGTTTCTCTTGGTTTAAGGAAAGTTTAAATCATATCTGTAACTACATACTCTAAAGTGAAAATAAGTAAACTTTACATCTTAAAATAGTTATTTAGAGCTTGTGTAATGTTACAGTGACTTTTGACAGAGGAAGATCATCTTATATAATTCAAAATTACCTGTGACTTCCAAATCTAATAAGTTGCTCTTTTCAAGGATAGTGCAGGAGTTTTGAAGTGGGGTTGTATTAGCCTGACAACTAGTTACACTGACAAACAGCAGCACTCAGTCTGTGCCAAAATACTTGGGGCGGAGGCTATTGCTATAATTGCTGCTAATGGTGCCACTAAATCCACTTAATTCCAAAAATTCTGAGCTAACAAAAGCCACAAATACAAAACAGTAGTGATGTATAACAACTTACTTATCTACTTCAGGACACCTTTATTTTGGCACTTCTTTCTTAGTCAGCACAGCCAGCAAGTCCTTCCTTCAGCAGTGCCACCGCCTTGCGTCACATGAAAGAAGCAATCACCACTAAACTGGATTCGTGGAGGATTTCTGCATTTCTTTTCTTGCAGCAATGTGATCAGGATTACACACAGGAAAAACTCAACATGTTGGAATGAAAGATGGAAGAATCTTCTACGGGAAATAGAGGATCGGTGAAACCCACGACCTGTTGATACAGGTGAGTAGATGTGAAGTCATGGTGTGAGCTCATGGATGAACTAGATGAAGTAAATGTGGGGCTATGAAGAAACTGTGGTTGGTTGGGAGGTTAATCTACAAACATTTGTAGATTAAATTAATCTTAATTGAGAAGCAGTAATATTTGGCGGTAGTAAAGTCAGGCAGTATATCGATCAGTATGCTTAGAGCCGAAGGACATCCTGGCTGTGGTATGCACTAGAGATGTAGCTAGAAGAAAGAAAGAAAGGGGATTGGTATTGAAAAATAAGTTGCTGTAAATCTGTTTATACTGTCATCCTATGTGACTTTTGTGGCTTTTACTCACCCAGAATTCTTTGCAGTACATAGATTCAGTGGACTTTGTTTTCTTCAAGGATGAAGTTGCAGCATTGCTGCAATTTTTGACTTTTTTGTTAAGCTGACCAAAGCCTGTCAAATGTCATGTAGTGTAGCCAACCATATCTAGTTGGGGATGTAGATTGGGTTAAACTATGATCCAGGCATCCCTGAATAAATACTGGATTACAGGAAACCAGTCGGATGAACCAGGCCTCGGGGGTCAGCTTTGAGGATACCTGAAGATATTGTGCAAGAGTCTAGACAAAAGCTATTTGGAGGTCAGAGCAACACGGACCAATTTGAGATGACTCGCAATATATAACCAAGCACTGACTTCTAGACATTTTTCTGTTAGGATACCTGAGGCTGGTGGTGCTTACTTAATTTTTACAGCACTTTTTTCATGTAGTTTCAGTTATAGTCTTTTGCCTTAAATATATTTTAGTTTGTCATAATTCAATAATCTAAATTGTCTTAATTTTAGTCTAGTTTTGGTCGATGACATCTACTGTAAATTTTGTCGCCTAAAATACTTTTTTGTGCTTCCTTGAATTTCTGAACTCATATTTTACACATGGATAAAATGTAACATATTTAACCCTTAACTGAATGCTAGTGAAGTCTTTAGCTTTTGTGTGAAATGCAAACACCTTTATTTAGGCTACCTGTCAGAGCATCTCAGCTACAATACCAGAATTGACAACAAAGTGAACCTGCTCTACATAAATATATCAATTCATAAAGAGAATAGCTCTGATTGGATTGTTGACTGGATGTCCCTCTTAACTCATCCAACCTTTCCACACACAGTATATGGGATTTTATCTTCATATGTTCTCTACTTTCTACCTGAAGAAATAGGTATGATTGTAATGAGTCTCTGACCAACATTTTCATCTAGTTTTTATCTGTTGATTAAAATTTCGTTTAGTTTTAGCTTTTGTCAGTGTCCACTTGATTTTATTTTTGTTTATGGTGTGGTTTTAATAAAGGGAAAAAGGGATGTTGAAGAAAACTATGATGAAAATAATTAGTCGACAGAATAACACTGCTTCTGCATCACTTTGCTTATTGTCAAATGGTGCAACATTCTTGGTGAGCTTTTCTTGTTTAAGATTGGTTCTTTTGTCCACATCAGACTTTGTGTGAGCTTTTTAAACTTCCCCAAACCAAACAAACTTTCCAAAAAAGCATCCAGAGTTCTATGATCTGGGCAGAGCATACTCAGTATGAAGGTTGCTTTAGATACAACATACCAAATCAACTCTCTGCAGTGCTGTGAGTTATGTTGCACCTGTCCTTCTTTTTAATCATTCACAATATAGTTTAAAATCTGCTAACAATAACTGCGATGTAGCTTTTAATGAGATGCTTTCTTTTGCACCAGTGTAGCACCCAAGGAAGCAACACAATCCCTCAGTGGATCTGACCTTCAGTTCCATCACAGTGAAATGGACTAAGATCTTTTAAGTTGCAGAAGAGCATCAATCTAGTGTCTTTTGGTCTAACCTCTTGGCTCTCTCTACTGACCCGTTTCAGAGTCCTTCATCCCAGATTGGAAACACCATGTGCAACTTTATTTTGCATCAATATTATACAGAAGACATAGATTACTTTATACAAAAAAGACATGGCTCTGCAGCACTGAAGTAAAGAAAAATCAAACTGCTTTGGTCAGATACATTTTGATTTATATGTCACTCATTTGATACCAGTGTACAAAAATAAACCCATAAATAACAAATCAAAAAAATTTTATTTATCTTATGCATTTGACATGTTCTTCACGTTGACTTGAAAAACTGGCAAATTTGTTTCTACATGTGAATGGTTTTATAACTTAATAAATAATTTCAAACTGTAAAAAATAGGCCGCTGATCAAAGAGCAGTCCCCATCAGCGTTACATTCAAGCAGGATTAAATTTGAGGACATTTTCAGATGCAGGAGAACAAAAGAGGTTTAAGACTGCCCCCTTTGAATATTTAATTTGGAGTTACATAATGCCTCAATAAATAGATATGGCTTAGTATAAACCAGAAACACACAGTCATCAAATGAAAATACAGCCTCTGCTCAGTGAGTGAAAAAGTTGATGATGGTTCAGGCTCATTTGCTGCTCCACTGGTCATTAAATTGGTTATTATACTCACTTTGATTTGGGCTGTGATGAAGCTGCAGTAAGTGCTGCAAATAATGACTGTAGCATGTTTAAAACACATAAATATCACAGTTATTTTTTATCAGTGTGTTCTTCACTGTATGCTTAAAGAGATTTCAAATGGCGTACATTCTGTGTTTATAGATCTATACATTCAGTAAACATAGAAAGGTCTTTTTTGTCCTATCCTCTCCATACTGCGGTACATCAATTTTTATTCGGGCATATTCATTCTTTCTTCACTATTTTTCCACCTTAGTAACCAAAACAGAGAGCCTTCAAAGTACTGTGCGATCTTTTTTTTTAAACTTGAGATGTTCCAGCTGGTCAAAAAACAACTGCTGTCTACCAGTTTTCATTAAAAATACACATTTGAAAGGTCCAAATCCAAGCTCAAAAACACATGTGGCTAATAATCTACAGCCGAAAAGAAGTGTGTGTGTGTGGTGTTGGGTCATTTTCATGACTTATTGATTTGCCAGCCAATCAGCATCAGGCATCAAATTAAACTTATACACAGCCTCTTCAACTGTCCAACCTGACACATCATGTGGACTAATATATTTCACCAGTCTATCTGGACACCAGTCCATAGAGAGTATTTGGGAATGGGCAGAACCTTTCAAATGCATAGCCAGTAGGTCAGCCCTATATATGTTGGCCCGAAATCAAAGTGATTGAGACTTAGGTCAGGTGAGGAAAAACAGAAAAACTTTTACAAACACTGACAGGTTTTACACCAATTCCAAAATTGATACAGACATTGAATGCAACACGTTCTGAAAAGTTGCTATTAAGCAAGTTTCTTTTAAGGCACTTTCAAATGTGACCAAAAGATGGTGTTTTTAATCTGCACTTTTTTATGTTCATAAGCACCTTAATATGTGCTTGTATTTACCTGTGAAAATGTGTTTAAGTTATCTGTTTGTGATGTAAAATTTAAAGAAACAGCATTTCAGCAGAAGTTTAGTTTAGTACTGCTCTTTATTAAGTTTATGCCCTTTATGTGGTAATAAATTAATAAACATCCAGTGTGGATGTTATCTATCTGTGTTTCTTTTAAGTGGTTAACTTTCCTCATTCTGCCAAAAATGTCCGGTCCAGCTCATGTCCTAAGTCTGTCAATCTGGCCCGACTGAATTTCTAATTGAAGAACTCTGCAGTACGTGATTGGACAGTTAGAAAATGTAGACGGGAGCACTACTGCCATTGTGTAAAAAACAAAATGTGAGCCACTTTGTAGAAAAAATTCACGACAAATTATGTCAGAAGCGGAGCAAAAATATTATCTCTGTGGAGAAATGCTTTCAGTGTTATCATCTAACAAAGAAATGTGAACCAGATCTGATAAAACTGCTACTGAAGCTGTTAGAAACTATGCTAATCTCAGAAAAGAACCTCCTGCTATCATGATTGGCCTGTACAGCTCTAGGCTGAGCATAATCTTTGTAAACTGGAGATTGAAAAGATCTGACTGCCTGTCTGGCTGAATCAAGCAGGTCCATCAGCTCTGAACTGTGAGAAAACTTGTCTGCTTCCACTGTGGGTCAGCCCTCTTACTCCACTGAAAGCAGCCAAAGTAAATTTACTCAAACTTTATTTTCATTCTCACTGGTTGAAAATATTGATACAATTTTAAAAAGAGTGTTGAATCCTGCAGGATTTTGGCTGAGAAGATGAACAAGGTCAAGGCAAGACCACAAAACTACACAATGATGCATTTAAGGAGAGGTGGTTAAATAAAGATTAGTACTGTAAATGAAACATTAACATGATGTGGTAATATGTAACTTCAACTTAAAGTTATGTAGGCAGGAAAATTTGAAAAAAATATGTCTGGGGGTGCTGGTTTGGCGGAGTGGTTAGCAACCAGGCACCCCATGTATTTGCTTCTGCCGGTCCAGGTTCGAATCCCGCCTGTGGCCAGTTTGCAGAGTGTCTTCCCCTACTCTCTCACCCCCTTTCACAAGCCTATCCACTGTCTCTCTCCTATCAATAAAGGCACAAAATGCCCAAAAAATACATTAAAAAAAAAAAAAATATGTCTGGAGTAAAAGCCTGTTTCTCAAGCAATACTAAAATCAATTAATTATGAATATAATCAAGGAAACCTACTGAAAGCTGCTCTTTGTATCAAATGTATATTTTGTTGGGTGTGAAATGTTGAACAAGAAATGTTTTAGATAACAAATATTACTTTAAATACTTTAACATGTACACCTGATGGTCCTGAAAGGCACAACAAGATGGCATGAAAAGTGTTCTCTCTCACATACAGATTTCATTTTTGCACAAGCTAAGGACATCCTGCACTCATGCTTAAATAACTTAATGTCATTAATGCTTTTCAGTCACATGGACCTTTGAGACATTAGGACCAGTCCTCCCCATGAGACAGGTATGGTTAAATCTCAGGAAGCAATTGGTGGGTCCAATTATGGCCCTTTTCCATTAGCCCTACTCTACTCTACCCGGCTCTACTCTACTCGCCTTGTGCTGCTTTTCCATTAGCCCCACCCGGCCCATCAGGGTGCAGTGTAGCTGTAAACAGCTGAGCGGCACTGCGGTGACGTCGTTTTGAGAGCGACACATCAATCTGTGGCCTTTCATCACAAACTGAGTAAAAAGGAAAGCAGAAGAAGGCTGCAGGTGGTAAAAGGAAATACCCCTTGAGAAGCACAGGAGAGTTTTGGAAGCTATACAACAGAATGAAGCCGAGGACGAGAGCAATCGAGCTGCAAAGAAAAGACCTATGAGGGTAAGCTAACGGTAGCTACCGCTAGCATGCTAGGTCGTCGCGTTCATGACTCATCGATGACGACATTGTCTGACCAATCAGTAGCCGGCAGTCGGTGATGTCATCTTTTAGTATCGACTCAGCTCGCTTGGAACCAGAGCGGAGTAGGTACTAAAACTACCTTGTTTTAGGAGGTACTGGGCTAGTGGAAACACGCTGCAAATCGAGTAGAGCCGAGTAGAGTGGGGCCAAGGCGTGCTAGTGGAAAAGGGCCATTAGTTGAATAAAAATTGCAATCCATTGTTAAAAATTTGTATTGAAACTAGCAGGTTAAAAGCCAAGTTAGCAGCCAAACTAGGTGTCTTAATTCTTAAGTTTGATGTGTTAAAGGTAAAATGAAAATTATATGGAAAGGTAAACAGAATTTTTTCAGTAACTCTAAGGTGCTACAATATTTGTTAAGAAACTCAAATACAAAAATTTGGTGGAAAAACAATTTTGTAAGAATAAATAATCTTATAATGCAGCTATCTTTTATTAACTCCTCTTTATCAATTTGATGCTTTGCACTATTTAGCTTGTTTCATAACCTTGCTTTTATTGCTGGTCGATAATACTATTAATTGATTCACATGAATTTACATAAACAATTAACATTGTGTCCTTATTGCAAGGTACTTGTTTCAGTGCCCCTTTTGGAGGATTTTATACTTCCTTGTCAAATACAGTCTGTAAAAGCATGTTGCTGACTTAAGAAATCCTTTTGTGGTTCTTCCATCAAGTTTTTCTCTCATCCATAGGAGTTCTTAGAAAATGTACACAACAACAACAGGAAACACAAATAAACACTATCAGAGTTAATAAGAGTACTTCTTGAGTGTCTGTGGGTCCACACAACAAAGTTTTGTTTCTACTCCTTTAGAAGAGTTGGGATTTTGACTCTAATGCTGCGTTCACACCGCAAGCGACCCAGCTACCAAAATCGCATCGCCCACTGACATAGCGTCGCGCGTCCATAAATACCTCAATTTGGTCGTCGGCCATCGCTCGGTGACGTCACGTCCGTTCGAGTTCCACCGTGATTATATCTTATATCACATAATAGGATGTATAAGCGGACATTATTCCAGGTGTATCCTTTTCATTCACTTATCAAACACAAAACACTGCAGCTGAGGCGGAACTAATGTCTTCACTGACATTAGTTCCGCCTAGACAGAACTCATCCGCCCTGTAGTCCGGATGAATAACTGTTTGTCTAGGGTACCGTCACATGCACACACACCGCTGATTGGCTGATGCTGCACAGCCACACACATCCTCTGAATAGATCAACTTTTTTTTTAACTCTGACATCGCGCGACGAATGAAGTGATCGTCTTGTACGCAGCCGTTGCATCGCAGGTGGGTTAGCCCCGCCCCATCGCGGCTGTACATTGACTTTGAATGGAGAGTGATCGCCGAGGTAGTACAAGTAGCGTCCGGTGTGAACGCACCATGATGAAGTGTATGTTTTACTCTTTTAGGATGGTTGGTACTTTAATGAAATGTAATTGTGACTCTTTTTGGAGTTAAAATTTAAAACTTTGTAACACTTAACTGTGTGCCCTTCAAACAGCACTTCTACGTGTTAGGAATGCATTCTCTCAAAGCATGTTATTAACTGCTTAGGTGTAAATTCAACATTAAGACTGCATAGAGAAAAGATTGTGTATTTATTTACTATAAAATAATGTAAAATTAGCTGAAATAAAGATAGCATGTTTAGTTAGAGCACATATATTAAAAAAAGCATTTGCACTGTAAGTCCCTCATGATATGGGCTAATGATATTTGACTCTCCAAGTGTCACTTACAGGTTCAGAGTTCAGAGTTAAAGATCTTACTGTGACACCTATTGGTTTAATTTTCTAAAACATAATTTTATACTTGTTTTTGATACCAACTCATTTTAACTAAGGGCACATTTTCAGGGATTGTCTCCATCCAGAGTATAATGAACTCTGCCTCTGCTGAAAACCTCTCAGTTTCTGTGTAGACTGACCAAGCAAAACACAAAACGTACTTGCATTAACAAGTCCCACATCACTTTCAGTACCAGAAACCATGAATGGAGCATTCCTAGTTAACATTCATATATCTGCAGACGTTGGGTGTCTTCACACAGTGGTGGCATGTCTGTGTTTCTGGAATCTCGCTGCATCAACAACATCAGAGAGTACGAAAACGTTCGCAGCCCGGTTACTGTTCA
Source organism: Scarus forsteni (assembly GCA_036419115.1). NCBI lineage: Eukaryota > Metazoa > Chordata > Actinopteri > Labriformes > Labridae > Scarus > Scarus forsteni. The sequence continues at coordinate 27,881,266 of JAZDUH010000130.1, read as the reverse complement.
CGACATCAGGCATCTATAAAAACAAAAACAAAACTGACGTCACAATTATGCCTACATCCAGTTTGCTCTTGAGTTATTGCTTGCTTGCATTTTAACAGTGCAGACTCATATTGTGTTTCTCCATCTGCTCCCTCCTTGCTATTTAAAATTAAAGTTAATATAACACACAAAGTATGAAGCGTTATTGCTCCACATAAAAGGCAATCATCTAAGAATAACAAGGCCATAATGGTGGACTTTAATAATGCATCAGTTTAAGAGGCAGCTCATTCATTACATAAATGAGTTGAATGGTGAGGCAATAAATTGTCTCCTGCCTGATAAAGGAGACATACAGTGATTTATGTCTTCATGATTTAAAGTAATTGATTCACACAGCCGCGTGATTATTTATTTCATCTGTAACAGAGATGCAAAGTGATTTATGTAAATCAGCAGCTTTGTTTCTCCATGTACAGAGACACAAACAATTAAAGATAAGAGAAGAATGTGACTTTTGTTATAAATCTGAAGGAATGAGCACTGTTTGCTTAATATGATGTTAAAATTATCTCACTTATACACTCAGGTTCACACCATACCTGTGTTAAATTTGGCAGTTTTGGTCCTCACTGAATATTGTCAATGTCACTATGACAAATGAAACAAAATAATCATTGAATCACACAAGTAAAGTAAAACAGCCCTACATGTAAAAATAAAGACCCCAAACAACACATGTTGAGAAGAACTGGGTTAATGTCCCATCAAAATCAAAATTAAACCAGAAAGCACTCGGAGTGTGCAAACCTCCTCCAAGGTGGCTCACATGTTGCGGCTACATCTATAAGTAATTGTTCCATGAAAAATGCACCATCATAAAATGATTCATTGACCCTGAAAACCCACACCTAACACTCAGAATCATGTTGATATCATTATTAGTCAGACAGGTATTGAGCAAGAACGATCATTCACTGATGGTGGTTGTCTGGATCACCACCAAACTCTGATCACTTTTAAGTTGGACCATTCCCAACATCTCCTGAAAATCTCCTGCAAACTCTGTCCAGTACTTGTTGTCTCATGTATTAAAGTTCTCTCTTACATGGAGAAGACATGACAAACACACTAAAGGGCAGATAGAAAGTTTGTTATGGGGGGATGTTTTCTGACCACGTGGAAATATTCTCAAAGAGGAGGGTAAATCTAAAATTATTCAGTTCATAAATAATTTTCTTGTTGAGCATGTTACAATTAAACCATAACCCTTGTTCTGACATTCTAACAACTCAACGAAATAAATGATCAACTGGAAACTGGGTGAAAGGAATAAAATTGACTTTACTTTGCAGAATCACTCATGTACTGAACAGACAAGCATCACATTTCAATGATTGCCAACTGACATTACGTTGCAATGAATACTGGGAGAAACTAAGTGCATCTTGGGTAATGTACTACTTTAGCAAACTCATGAAATTACTATTAAAGGAGACATATCATGCTTGTTTCTCCTTTTCACTATGCCAGACTAGGATGCCTGTAAAGCATTTCTGCCCTCAGTACAAGTTATTTAGTTCCTTCATTGCCCCTCTCAAAATCCTCATTTTAAGCCACTATGAAGCTCTCGTTGAAACACGAGGATCTCAGGATGACCTGCAGTAACCTTGCAACGTCACAGCCCTTTGTGCTCTGATTGGTCAGTTCTATCGGGGGTAGAGCCAGCCTGTCCTTCTTCTTCTACTGTATTTTCCGGCAGGCTCAAAGCAGCGACCACGTATTGAGTTCCCCTACAGGCCAGAGCTGGTAATAAGTGAGTGTGAGCTAGGGATCTATATACTGCTGCGGGACGAATGTGTTCCTCAGTGACGGTTTTGTGGCTAACGGACATCACAGGGGAGGAAGTGTTTTATCAGATTACTCCAATAAAAAGAAAGGTACCTCGTGTCGTCACGACGATTTAAATCTCATGGACATCTCGCAATGACCTATTTTCAGAGGCATCAAATCTCGTTCTAGGATATCAGAAAAAATACAATATCTCATTTTTTGAAAATTAAGGGGGTGTAAGGTCTTGTTTTCAAATTTATTATCTTATATGTAAGTATTAAATCATGCATCAGCATGATATGTCTCCTTTAACAAATGCAGCATCAGAACACAGATCATATAGAATTAACCTGTAATTATTCACATTCCAATGCATTTATGCAAGTAATACATTTTAGAATTGACTTAAATTATAAACTCGGAAATAATAAACTTAAATTCCTTTACAGTGTCCAACTGCAAACTTCATTACAACAACCTTCAAACCAATACTAATTAGAAAAGAAGGGGAAAACTGTTTTTTAGGTGTGCTAATGGTTTTCGTAACACTTGGGTCTTCTTTTGCACAAGTTACACAATACCTGAGGTTTTCAAAGAATGACAACATTTGGATTAAAAAAAAAAGACAGATGTCACAAACTGCAGTATTGATGTCCTCCGAATACGTCAAAGAAGACCTCCCTGACATTTTGGTGCACCATAGAACCACCGTCTGAACCTTTCCTTTCCTGTTATTACAGAATTTCTCAAGGGACTGACATACATTTGTGGTGTTAACAGAAAACTTTCTGTGCCTCCCTCCTGAGAAATAGAACACTTACCCTTCTCTGACCTCCACTTCCCCCTAACTTATGGCAGCCCGCAGGGGAAAGAGGCATGAACACTGGTGGAATATAAATGTCCATCTCTTGACAGACTACAGCAGGAAGCTAGGCTCAGACTGCCAGATGCATCATGATACAGCTGATTTTGTTTTCTGGATGCCAATAAGAAAGTGCAACTCTAGTGTCTAATTGCCATTTAGAGATACAAAAAATGCTCAATCCCTTTTGATAATTTTATATTAACTTCATGTTGTTTTTTACTTTAATTGTTCAAATTAAATGCCTTGCCTGTTCAGATAGGGTCTTCTGCATCCCTTGGTTGTCAATTAATCAGCCCAACTTGCACCATCTTTGTTTTGCACTAAATCCCAACAAATGTCTCAAGACCATTAACAAAAGAGTAGGTCAATGCCACCCCTTTTTGTTGTAGAGTATGCTCAGTGGTGTAAAGGAACGAAGTAATAGTACTTAGTTACAGTACTTAAGTATGTTTTGGGAGTATCTATACTTTACTTGAGTTTATATGTTTTTTGCAACTTTTACTTTACTTCACTACATTAAAAATTAAAAAATGATACTTTTACTTCGTTACATTTAAATTGTCAACTTAGTTACTCGCTACATAATAAAATGTGAATATAAATTACACTTATTTTCACATTTTATTTTGAAGAGGACCGTACAGACTGTTCGTGCTCTTGCACGAAGCTGAACACACCTCTGCCTGCTTCTGCAGCCTGTGAACGACTGTTTGGCATTGCAGGACTTGTATTCAGCCCGCGAAGGGCAGGACTGAACCCATGCAATTTTGAAAATCAACTTCTGCTATAGATGAACCGCAAGCTTGTGGACTTTACGTAAGGGAGGAATGGAGAGAGGGAGTAAGAGGTGAAAGGAGCTGAGGGAGGGAGGAAGAGTTAAACTTAAAGCTTGGGAGAGCAACAACTATTTGTACCTGTTCTCTTTGTTTGTACTTTTACTTTTAATACTTAAGTACATTTAATAGTAGCTACTTTAAGACTTTTACTGAAGTGATTTTTTAATGAGTGACTTTCACTTTTAGTTGAGTATATTTTATATAAGATATCTTTACTTTTACTCAAGTATGGGTTTCAAGGACTTTTTACACCACTGAGTATGCTTATCTACTATTTGATTTACTCTGCCCATTCTCTTCTGATCTTTGGCATCCTCAAGACATTTTCTCCTGGAAAATCCCAGTAGATCAGCAGTTTCTGAAACACTCAGACCAATCCATCTGGCACCAACAACCATACTACATTTAAAGTCACTTGAATCACCTCTCTCCTGACTCTAACGCACAGTTTGAACTTTAGCAGTTTGCACCGACTGTTCTGACTGCTTGAATGCATTGTATTCTGTCATTTAAATGGACATCCCATACAAATAAGCATTAATGAATAAAGTTGGTACTTTTTTGATTTTAGAAAAATTACATTTTTGCCTCAAAAACTTTGAATTTAATGAGTATCTCAATGGTGCTTTAAATCTTCAGCAGCTAAAGCAAATAATCTAAACAACTAAATATCCCCTTATAATGTAACAATATATACTGCCACCCACTGGTGAGAGAAAGAAATCAGGACAATACATTTTACTGAAATGTCACCTTGCGAGCTTATTACTTTTGAAACGCCATTTTCATTCTTTTATAGATGATTATTTAATCAAATTATTGTGTGTAGGATGAGGAAGCATGTTGATGATATCAAAAATGTCGTGTTACATTTTTCATTTAAAGTATGGCTTTTCCATTTATGTGGTCAATAATCTGCTTATTGGTGGAGTTGTGTTTAATTCAGATCAAAATGGTTCAAATGTGCTTGTAGTGAAGTTTATCCTTTTTAAGTCAATTTGCACTGTTTGTATTCTTTATTAAGTTTATTGTGCTCAGGGGGCCTGAGAGGCTATAGAACGTACACAGAAAAACATTGCTGTACTCCGTTGTGTCATAACTTACCATATTTCTGCCTGGTCCAAGCCAACATGAACTGTTGTGTATTGTATAGTGTGTAATAAACAGATCTGTATATCTGATTTTAAACCAACACTATGTAGTTTTTCAAACATAATATAATCCTTCGATATTCATTGGGATGGTCCACCACTTTACAATGACTTGAATGGCACCTCTGTCGTGGTCTGGAGTGGTCTGTATCCCTTTCACTGGCGCTATGTAACTTCGAGGTGGATGGTGGGAACCCTGCCACACTAAAAACTACACATTTGGACTGCTTTACGGCATAGGTCACTTCCCCGATTCCCGATTCATTTAAAACACGGAAGTCTCGGCGAAAGCCAAACGCGTAGCTGTGACCATGGCAGAGGCAACAAAAAACGTAAGAAAGAGAAAAGTTTTGTTGGAGGATACAAAACAAAGAAAGCGAGAGAAAAACAACCAGAATAAACATCGGTTCGGCGTTCACTCACTGGCATGAAATAAAAGACGAGGAGGGATGTCGACTACTATCAGGTACGTTAGCGACTAATTTATGATGAAGTTCCTCAAAAAAACTTGACAGGAAAAAAGTACAGCACAACAAATCCAGAACATACCAGTTTGTAGTTTTGTTTAGGCTTTTTTCAAGTGTGTGGTATCGCCAGCTCGTTGTTGTCTTTACTTTTATTCACTTTATCGCTTCAACAGGACGGGGGCGACTTCACGGTAATAAAACCAAGTTGAACTTAGCGATTTTTAACATCGTCATTTAGTCAGAAATAAATACATTACCTCGTCGCTATCCATCCTGCAAAAAGCCGCTGAAGACAGAAGAATACTTTTGAGCATAGTCCTGGCTTCTGTGATTTGCCTACAAAACAAATGCATGCGACCGGCAGATCTGTATCTTTATGACAGTAGGCGCGCGCTAGTGCTCATGGGTAGTTGAGTTCTCATTGCGGTCAAGCGGGGATCTTCCGTTGTGCTGCTTTAATGATTGCATGAATGTATTTTGTTGATATTTGTACCATTATTTGTATAGAATAGAACAGAATCTGTTTTTGTATTCTATATATATTTACGTTGTAATTTTGGCTATTTGTTTTACATTTTCTATTGCACGGTGGTCATGTACTTTGTTTTACTGGCACGTTTGGGAATAGACAAATAATTAATATTTTACATCATTATTTTACCTCAAAGAAACTGGAGCCATTAGCATGAGAGAAACCGCTGTCTGAGTGGTCACTGCGAGAAACACCTGTGGACAGAGCAAAAGAGGAGATTCAGTGTCATTACACTTACATGATGGCTTATCTATTGAGTGGTGTTACGAAGACAGCTAGTCCATATGTGTCATTTAACACTTCTGTGTTACCAATGTTAATGTCTCTGACTTACTTGTTTGATCATCCCGGACGTAACCTTTGTTGACTCTGCCTCGGGCGGCCTCAGTGTCAGCACTCATCTGACTCCGCGTCCTCACCCTCCTATAACATATTCATGAACACACGTGAACATCATAGACAATATCACTGTGGGAGACAGCATGTTATCATGCAAGGATGTAGCAATCAGTTATTCACTGTTTGAGAGTCCTCTTACCTTGCATCATCTTCATAGGTGGGTTCTAGAAAGAATTAAATAGTTAATGTATGACAAAAATGGGATCAGTGATTATAGAGAAATCAGCTTAAAACATTTGTGAAACCGACCTTGACTGTGTATCAAAATCCTGGGTTAAAGGTTATATGGTAAATTATCAATCACTTTGTAAAGTGCACCACTATTTATTTCATATTTAATTCTAAAATAGTCCAGAATCTGTGGCAGTTCGACCTAACCCTGTTTTCTACCCCTGCTGTCCTTTAATTTTGATATTTAGTAAGTGTGTCATGATTTTATCAATATATAAAAGCTTAACAGTGAAAACAGTGGAGCACACAGATACCGAACACTACTCTCAAGTGCTTAGTGCCTCTATGAGGGGGGCTGTTCCACAAATTGGAAACTTTTTGCTGAATGAACATGATGAAAAATTGACAGTAATTTTGGTAGATTTATCGCACCAAGAAGTAGTTGTTAAAAAGAAATGCATATTAGTTTAGTACTTTTTTTTCATATTTGCCCTTTTGATTTTAGTCCAGATTTAGTCGATGAAGACTCCTTATTCTGTGGTTATTACCCCAAGTCATGTCTCTTATATTTGAGATCAAGGAAGTGGCAAGCTTTATTTTTGTCTGAAAGGAAACTGAAGCAGAAATTTAAAAAATGCAGTTCTCCGAGTATCCACATAAAGCATCTTTGTATACATGCTCCATATTTAAGAGCTCTTCTGTCATATGTATGCTCTGCATGGAAAATAATTTATATGGAAGAGAGAACAGTTCTGCAACATCAGGACTTCTACAAAAGCTTATGGTGCCAGCAGGCTTGAACATCTCATTTTCCCCAGCCCACCCAGTATGCTCTACCGGTGTGATGTCCTACCAATGTTTCACCGCCAGTTCAAACCATTGGCTCTTACATTAACTTACATTTATTTCTTTTTTTTTAATCTAAGGTCAGATTCACAACCAAAAAACAACAGACTGGGTTGGTTCGGGGTGAAGTTGCAGCATTGTTGCACTTTTCTCTTAGTTCAGTTTGTTATCAAACTGTACCTGGTCAGGCGGACCAAAGCCTGTCAAATGTTGTGTAATCCAGCTGCCTAGTTTAGGTTGTAGCTGCAGTGTTAGTTCCTGCCATCCAGCCCATCGATGCATTGTGAGTCAGAAATACACAACTAGCATTGAGTACTAACATTGTTTGGCATGTAGAAGTTCATAAGTTCTTAGCCAGAAAATAAAGATAAATCTGCATTTGGGTACTTTTATACGGCACTTAAATATTGACTGGAGCAATATGTCATTATATCACATGCTCATTGTAGACGGTAACTTGTAAAGAGGACATGGGGCTGATGGTGCTAGCAGTGCTAACATTAGATGCACTGTGGGTTAGCTTTTCTCTTGTGATACTCAGCCAAATCAGAGCCACAGGTCTGTCCCTTTTGGTTCGCTTGCCTTGTTGGTCCTTGTACGGTTTGGAATGCTTTCACATCCACCTCAAATTGAATCTCTTCCCCACTTGGATGTGGACCAAGAACCCCGTTTTTTGGCGAACCAGGGGTCTCATTTATAAAAGAGTGCGTAGAATCCTTACTAAAAGTGTACGTGCGCCAAACCCGGAAATGGCGTGCGCACAAAAAAATTCAGATTTATAAAACCGTTCGCACACACACCTGCACTCAATTTTCCATTTATAAATCAGAATCCACCTGGAGAAGTGCGCACGTGGAAAAGCTGCAAATCCCGCCGCTCGCACGCCCATAATTAACCATAAATGTTCAATGCAAAGCACCTCATGAATATTTGGGTATATAAATAAGCCTTTCGATCATACGCTTTACGTGTGACAATGGCGACCGAAAGTAAAACCAAAAAAAGGAATTTCTCGGAGACGGAGATTGAAGTCCTTATTGATGAGGTGGATGGCCGGAAAGGTATTTTATTCGGGTCTCACAGCACAGGAATCTCCAACAAAAGAAAGGGCAGCGAGTGGCTGTCCGTCGCTGCTGCTGTTAATGCAGCAAGTGCAACAGAGAGGACAGTGTCGGAGATCAAAAAGAAGTGGTCGGATCTAAAAGTCGAGGCGAAGAGGAGGAATACTTCATCCTACTTCGGTAGTTTGCTGCAGCAGTGGATCACAAACTTCACAAAAATCAGAGAATGACACCATGTCACTGCTTCATGCATCCATTGTGCCAAAACACCCACCTTCTTCATTAGGCAAAAGTATATCTGCAAGGTTTACATGTTAACGGGACCCACACTGACTTCTTTACATACTTTATGAGAGCACGCGTCAGTCAGCAGTCTCCCTACCTCAGTATTATTATTAATCAAAGTTTTGATCAGCATACAAAAAAATGTTAATTGTTGGCCACATTTTTTTTCCTGGGAAACTCCGTCTGTTCTATTTATGAGGATATGTAGTCCGAATGATCATGTCAGAGATGCCCTGATTTAATCCCCACACGGTATTATTTCAACCTATATATGTGCAGCTGATGAAGATGTGCTGATGGAGGAGGAGAATTGTGTGAATTGGCTCAGTATCAAGGGGCGGATGCAGCCGGCAGCCCTTGATGCAGGCATCTTTATTACAACAACTGCATCAATCATAAAGTTTGAGCATTAAAAGTGTTTATTTAATGAAAACAGGTGGCTCTGAGGTGCTAGCTCTCTAATTAGTCATTGTAAGCATTGTGTTTTCCTACATCCTCTGACCTGTGTGATGTCATCTCCTGTGAGGTCCTTGTTGCGGATAATGAAAACAGAGGAGCCATGAAGAAATATGCTCATAGTGGCGGACTTTATCCCGGAGGACAGTTTTTTTTTGGTTTTACTGTATATTTTCATGGCTGAAAGTGACTTTACCAGATTTGAGAGTGAATTACGCTTTTCATTCTATAGCCCACCCAAAAAGTTGGTTTGAATGGTTTGAGCCAGAGTGGATCTGTCAATAAAGTTTGATATTTAGTGAAATAAAATTTTGGAGGATAGCATCAACATGTATCTGGAGGCTTCAGTTCACCACTTCACCGCCTGTGTCGCCAGTTGTCTCTGACACACACATTTACTGTTGCCCTAAATCCTCTTCACTTTTTGCTCTCGTCCAGCACAGTACAGACTTGTGGTTTACCGTGTTCTAGATGCTAACTTTAGAGAGCTAGCACGGCCAGTTTCAGGCCCTGTCTGTGTGCGAAATAAACTTTATAAATACAGACCCCAGATTCTTTGGTCCACATAACACAATTCATGTGAGCTTATACTTACTTTATGGATGAACTGACCATTTGGTCCCTGTGGTTTTGGTCGCCTCCTCCAATTTATGTTTGGGTACATGAAAAAGGTATCAGCACATGCCCATTCAGTTGATCAGAGGAGGTCCTCTTATGTAGTTACATGCAAAAAAGCGTCGGGCACAATTTTAGACTTTTGTATCATCCCTAGTTTACACTGGATTGAGAAATACCACGAATTATTTGGTGCAACAGGTACTTAACAGCAGACATTCTACTGAGGGCATAGAGTCACAGCAACCACATGGACACCATTTTTTTCTTTCTGTCCTCAAATACATTTTAATTGTAACACTGGGGTCACCCTGCTGCTCACAGGATATACTGTAGATTTAAATCAGTGCCACAGTGGCTTTAGCTCTTTTATTGTGTCTGGTATGTATATAATATATAATAGCCAAATGTTCAAAAGTTGATTAAGGTGCACAGACTCACGTTTTTCTTTCTGGTAAATATTCAGCCATGATACCGATGCAGTAAAACTTCCAATGATGAGTAACACCAGCAGCAGCAAAACCACCAATGGTCCCAACAATAGCGATCAGCACAGTCCAGTCTGTAGGTTTGGGATCTGTTAGAAAGCATAATGCTTACAATGCTAAATATTAAAGAGCTAGCATTATTTATAAGTAAAACTGTCAACATTTAAAGAATTTAAAACTCCTTTAATGCTCAAACTTATACGGGATGCAGTTGGCAGAAAAACCTTAGGTTACATTGCTTTTTATCCGCTCTTGATACTGAGCCAATGTTTGGATATGAGATCTTTAGGCTCACGATCATAAGTGAAGTCTTTAATAACTTATTTTGATAACTCTTATTTTATCTCTAAACTTAAAAAATCCCCCAGAATATGTATGTGCAGCTGATGAAGATGTGCTGATGGAGGAGGAGAATTGTGTGAAGCCACCGCCGTGTCTCTGTGTGCTCTGTGCGTCTTGATGCAGGCATCTTTATTACAACTAAAAACCGCACTTGGTCATAAATGCGCGAAATTTACAGATATTAATGAAAACAGGTGGCTCTGAGGTTTCGGTGTTAGTCTAATTTTTAACTCTACATCAACGAAAACAGTGTCCAGTCCTGTGAGGTCCGTCCGGATAATGAAGGCGAGAGCGCTGAAGAAATATGTATGTGGTGGACTTTTAGGGGGTTTTTTTTGTTTTTTTTTGTATATTTTCATAATGAAAGTGACTTATAGGAAACGGTCAATTACACGTGTTATTTATAGCCCCCCCAAAAAAGTTGGTTTGAATGGTTATGATGACGTGGATCTGTCAATAAAGTTTGATATTTAGTGAAATAAAATTTTGGAGAGACATCAACATGTATCTGGAGGCTTCAGTTCACCACTTCACCGTCTGTGTCGCCAGTTTCCCATGCCACCAAAATGTAGGTACGCCTGGTTCAGAGTTTGCTTACCGGTGGGCACATTTTACCGTCAGGTTTATTTTTATAGATCACAAACTTTGCGTGGGAAAAGGCGTACGCCAGTTTCAGGCCCTGTTTTGTGCGTACGCAAACTTTATAAATCAGACCCCAGATTCTTTGGTCCACAACACAATTCATGTGAGCTTTTACATCAGCCCAAATGAACTGAACTGAAAAAAGCGAACCAGTATCTGTTTGGTCTTGACAAAACATGTTTGATGTGAAAGCATCGTACAACATGCATTCAGTTAGTCACCACTTCTTTATTATCATGCAAAAAAGGTGGCACAATTTTAGATTTTATTTTTTGGTGGCCTAGTTTACACTGGATTGAGAAATACCTCAGAGAAATTATTTGGTGCAATACTTAACAGCAGATGACTACTGAGGGCATAAATCAGCTTAGACCATGGACAATTTTTTCTATTCAAATACATTTTAATTGTAACACTGGGGTCACCCCTGCTGATCACAGGATATACTGTAGATTTAAATCAGTGCCACAGTGGCTTTGCCTTCTTTTACTGTGTCTGGTATGTATATAATATATAATAGCCAAATGTTCAAAAGTTGATTAAGGTGCACAGACTCACGTTTTTCTTTCCTGCGTTTGCAGCAAAAGTAGATTCCAATGATGAGTAACACCAGCAGAGCAAAACCACCAATGGTCCCAACAATAGCGATCAGCACAGTCCAGTCTGTAGGTTTGGGATCTGTTAGAAAGAAAAGATTTTAGAGCTAAATATTAAAGAGCTCATTATTTATAAGTAAAACTGTCAACATTTAAAGAATTTAAAACTCCCTTTAAATTATGAAACACGCTTCAAATACACTGGCAGAAAAACCTTAGGTTACATTGCTTTTTATCTTCTCTCTTGCGCAAATGTTTGGATATGAGATCTTTGGGGGCTCACGATCATAAGTGAAGTCTTTAATAACTTATTTTGATAACTCTTATTTTATCTCCTAAACTTAAAATCTTCCCCCGCTGTTTGCTTTCTTGTATTTCTAATGGCTTTTCTTTTATCAAATGTTGCCTTGTCTTTGTATAATCTCTCACTTTGATTTAATATTTTATGAATGTCTTACTTCATCTCTTTGCCCCTGTAAAAGATTTAAAATGCCTTGATTCTGATGGTTCTCATGTTCTCGCCTTATTTCAACACAAAGAAATGTATGATGTTCCTTTTCCTACACCTGCTTACCTTTAACACAGCTTAGATATCACACATCCCCCTGAAAGTATGTAATGATCATGCCTGTACAGATTTGTTTAGGGTTAGTGTAATGCCGTGGGGAGTGCAGTTGTCAGGCAGAATAAGGTCAGGAACTGTCACATATTGAGAGCTTTTAGTTGCGTGACTGGTGTCATGTTGTGTACCCTGCTAAAAGTTTTGTTCACACATTAAGATTTCATAAAAACTTAGCCAATTTTGAAACTGCAAGAGAGCCCACACATGAAGACAAATAACAGATCAGTGGCGGCTGCTGGTCAGTCAAGGAGGGGAAGCTCATTTTTTTCCGGCCTACATCATAAATTTGTTTATTTATTTAAATGTAAATTTTACCCCCCTTTCCTTTTCAAGAAAATGATCTGTGACCCTGTAGTACCAACTAGGTGTCTTTTCTAAGGATTTTACCAGTGTTCTCTCAATGGCCAGCAGAGCTAGACTGCTTAAACGGCCTTGGCCTTGTGTTGCGGCTATAAGACTTGAGCCACTTTAAACAGGAGAAGCTCCTCTCCAGAACAACTGAATGTAAAACTTAGAAGATGCTCCGGTGGAGGGTTATACTTTAGATCGCTGATTGGCTCATTTTACTGTCAATCAAAAAGGGATTCGGCCTCAGACAGATCATCCAATCATCATGCAGAAGCCGAGCGTCCAGGCCAGCCCACTGCCTCATAGACCCCCAGAGATGTTGAGCGTCTGATGGGCGGGACAAAGCCCAGCGTTTATCCAATGACCGTCCAGTTTCCACAGTTTACACCCACTCTACGCTTCCCCATCGAAGTCAGAAGACGCTCAGCGTCCGACTGTGTTAAAGCGCTGAGACACTGCGGGGATGAATGAGAAGGAAGTCGCGCCAGTTACCTGTGATAAGTAGCTGATTCTGAACAAAAGATGAAGGTATTCTAGCACATATTTAGTCAATGAAATGTACACACAACAGTACATATCACAACTTTTTTGGGGACATTTTAGGGGAAGCTGAGCTTCCATTGCAGTCTTAGAGCAATCGCCACTGCAACAGATGTATCAGTTTTGCTCTTGCTGTGTGGTTTGCCACAAAGAGAAAGACACAGGACATCACACAACAACCAACTCACTCACCAACAACCAGGGACTATACTCTCTTACATCTTATAATCCTAGCCAAACATTACTTAATTGTAAATAAACATGGTAGATATGTCAGAAAGAATTGCAAGGCTTCATGTATTTTGTGGTGGCTTCCTGTTACATTCTTTGTGGCTGTCATTTCCATTCAGCTCCTTCCCTTTTCAGTCTGTTTTATATAATTTACATGTTAAGTTATTTGGGCGTTTGTGTTTTTGACATATCAACAAGTTGGAAGCAGAGATCAGAGTCTAAACATGTGGTGTTTATACCACTAAGGACATTTCTGAAGTTGTTGCAAGTTCTAACAAATGTGATATTCATGAAAGACAGATAAAGATGGTATTGTCATTATTGTGTCTAAAACAGGGCTAAGAAAAGACGAGTGTGAGCTCAGGGTTTAATATATTCACATAATTAACATTGTTCATGCTGAGGTGTGGCTGTTGCACGTGATTACATTGTCATTGTTATGTTAGAATAATATTTGATCAGCCCTACCTTAGGCCCTTATGCAGCACCTGTGTCACTTATAAAATCACTAAAACCCAAACAGCCCTTGCAAAGTGTCACATCATGTATGTTGATGACGCACTGTAATGGTGGAGAACCCTTCCCCTTACTCTGTCAGCAGAATTATCTGCAGATATGCAAGCAGTTTTACAGATTTTTGATGAGCTTGGATCAATAATTCTGCTGTAAATAAAAACAACAAACTATTCATTTTTCAAGTACCATTGAGTAACAAGCTAGCATTAACTTATTGCTATCTATTGATAGTGTTAAGAATCACTGTAAGCTGCCACTTTCAGTCTGTAAATTGATAGAAAGAAATTCCACTCTGATCGTGTTGACACAAGAATTGACTTTACAATTAGAAGGTCTGCTTTTGCTGCTGTCTTAAAAACTTACAGACATAGTGGAACCCCAATAGCATTTATCTGCTATTTGCTTATCTTTTAGTTTTCACTATATGGGGTCTTTGTCAAAGCATAATGTAGGTTTGTCTTCTCATTCTTAGAACATTTGGTTCTTAAAAAACACTGTCTTACAGGTGTCGTATCTGTCTGTCATCTATACTGTCTGCTTGTCCCTTTTGGGGTCCCGGGGACCTTGAGCCTATCCACAGTGACACTTAGCAAGAGCCAAGGTACACCCTGGATTGGTGATCAGCTAATCACAGAGCTTAAATAGACAGACAACCAATCAGAGTCACTTGATTAACCTAAAGAGCGTGCCTTGGTCTGTGGTAGAAAAACGAGAAATGCCCACATAAATACACCTTTTTGGTTTAGGTCTTGCTCATTCCTCACAGCAGTTTTCTTATTTTGAAGCATAAGCACAACCTAAAGCCGAACAACCAACAAATAAGCTAGAGCTGGAAAAGAAAGACCATCATAGGAGAATCAGAGGGTCACAGCTTGAACAAAGCTGCATAACACTGAGTTTATCCTTCACAATGTCCCCATACAGGATAGCTTGGCACTCATTTGGGAAAGCTTAGGTGACACCTCCACAGTAACTGCATGACATAGGGGGATGCATCAGTTACAGGCTCACAGGCCCTAGAATCAGACTGTGGTCTTGGTGGGCAAGGCCGCACCTGGGTTAGTGTGGCCATGCACACGGCATCACGTGAAATGTATTTCAATTCAATAAAATTTCTCTTTCTTTCTTTTAAAAATACAGAGTGCAGCACATCTCTTACTCTTTGTTAGGCAACCACATTTTCCATTCTGCATTGTGAAACAGCTCAGAGGTAACACGGTTTACATAACAATGAAGCATCTTATCTAATCTGATTTCTGATCTATATCTCTTATTGACTGCTGCACCCTCTGTCTCCATCTTAAACAGCATGTTATCAATACTATCTCAGCAAACATCCTGGTTTAGACTGCACATTGTGTATCTGATTTCAATACACTCTGTGTTAAATGGGGTTTTGATTCAATTAAACCTGATTTGATCAGGTTATCCTGTAATTACACAGGTCAAGAGTGAATTTGAATAAGAATGTGTGTGTTAAAGGGGATCAACCATCTTAGATTGGCTAAATGAATATCTAGCTTTTACCATGTCCCTTAACATCTCCCTTAACTAGTTCTGAAAATATACGTTGAGAAGAATGTTTATTTAATATACAATCAGAAGACCCTCCTCTGTGGTTAGACTAAGACATACCATTACAATTAATAACCACCTTGCAACTGGATGTTTTCCGTATCAGGTGGGATGCCCTTTGCCTTCAGAACTACCCTAATTTTTCATGGTATTGATTAAACAATGAGGAAACATTCTTCAGAGGTTTCAATCCATACTGACAGGACAACATCGTCCAGTTGCTGCAGATGTCTCAGAGCTGGTAACTGTGGATGCCGCAGGAGTACAGTGAACTCATTATCATGTTCAAGAAACGAGTTTGAGATTATTTAAGCTTTGTGACAGTGACTGATATGGTCTATACTCAAGTAGTTGGTACTAAGGAGACCAAAGGATGCCAGAAAAATAGCCCCTACACTGTCACACCACCAGCCTGAACAACTGGTACAAGGCAGGATGAATATGTGCTCTCAAGTTGTTTACATCAAATTCTCCTGCTGTTGTCTATCTGCATCAAGATTAAATATTCATAAATGTTCTTCTGGTTTGTAAAGAGTAGGTATTATTAGCAAGTTGCTGTTGCAATTATTTTCTTGACCCAGTCTGGCCATTTCGTCTGACCACTGGCATCAACAAGACATTTTTACCCATAGAGCTGCTGCTCACTGGATATTCTTCCTTTTTTGGACCATTCTTTATTAACCCTAGAAGACGGCCATCACCTTATACTTGATATTCAAATATACATTCTAGCATGGAGGTAAAAATCCTTACTCAAAGTATGACAAACATTCAAATATAAAATAAACAGCTGACTAGTATATGGGGTGCTTGCATCAGTTAACCACTTGATTCAGCAGAGAGCTCTTCCTGTACAACCCAGTCACCAGATCTCTCTTTACCTCAACAGCTGCATCTAGTCTGCCTGAAACAAACATATGACGAAAACATTGTGGGGAAAAGGAGTACTGGAATAACCAAATCAAAACATGTGAGTGCCTTGGAAGCACTTTGGGTTCCTCCGTGGGTTAATTATGTGCAATGCAACTGGCACAATGACAAATCTACGGGGCCCATTTGTTGGTCTGTCATCTACTATAGTCCTGCGGTGCCCCAACAGAGGCATGAAAAAGGCCATCACCCAAAAAATAGTAAGCCTCAAATTCAAGAGCATGTGGTCCATCAGTGTGGCCTCTGGAGAGGTAAATGATCTAATAGAAATGCCTCATGTGCGTAGGGGGGATTCTCAGACCGGCCCATATAACACCAATAATCATGCCATGTTAAAAGCCTCTTAAATGACCTTCCTTCTCTATTCTACTGCTCATTTTAATCTTCACCAGGTCGTCTTGACCATGTTTACTGGAAGCATGGAGCTGCTGCCATGCTATAGGTATAATCGACTGACCTTCTAATTGTGCTGATGAGCAGCTGAATAGGTGAACCTTGTGAAGTGGTCAGTGAGTGTATATCTTGATGTAATGCTAGCAAGAACACAATCTCTTAATCTGTATGTTTCTATCCTGAAACCAAACCAAATGATGATCATTTGAATGAAACAGTTTTTGTATGGTTAGCTTTACAAAATATCACAATCGAGGATAAAATAGATTCAAAATAAAGTCAACATATTAGTAACTAGGACATCTAAATGGCATCTTTTAGAAATGTCTTTACATATTTTCTTGTACCATTAAACAGTGTTATAGTACACTGAGGAAGAAATCATGAAAAGCTGCAGGATGTTTTGTAAATTATGTAGACTTAAGCACAGCTGAGTTAGGAGAAGAGAGAATATGAGGTAAAATATCATCAAGGATATATGAATAAAAAAAGCTGTGCCTGAGTGAACAGATAGGTTAAAGGTCTCCTTTATGTAAACCTTTAGATCAGGAGTATGTACAGACTTTTAGGGCATTAGTCTCTACTTATCACACTTAAACTACTATTATCTAGAGTTTGTGTCCATTAATAGCACTTTTCATAGGTTTTTTACAGGCCCACAACCTAAAATTCAGCACACTTCTTATCAGCACTTTTTGTTGCTAAGTGACAAAACCTTTCCTGCCTTCCCTAGTCATATTCATATTTTTAAAAATATCATTTTGGCCAGATGCTGTATTTTATTCAAAGAAATATCAACTGGAAACATGGAATCAGTTACTGCTGAGCTTGACTATATTACGTAAACATAATTTATTGAACATTCTTTATATTTTTGGTAGACAATGAACCGAATGCTCAGTTTTTCATCTCCTGAACAAAGCATGGGGGTTGTGAACAACTGTTCATTCTTCCAAAGGCTGCAGGAGTTTTGAGCACCATCTGCTGAGTTGAATTGGCAAACAGATGGTATGTGTCTGCACTCTGTAAGCTACTGCATGTACTTAACTTTGTACAGCAGTTGAATCTGCCTTATTCAATTTCTGTAATCGGACAAATCCACCTTGCAAAGCTCCAACCTCAAATGATTGTGAGCAGCCCAAAGCAGCACAAACCAATCAGTATCTATTAAAGCAAGAAAAGATGAGAGCAAAACAGATGGAAGTGACTGCTTGTACAGAGATCATCATAGATGCTAACAGCTTCAGCAGCAATTTTATCAGAACTGCAGCACATTTTTTTATTAAATGTAAAACAACCAAAAAACCTACTACATGGTCTGATTGGACCGTAATGAATATGACTGATGAAGCAATTGTCTGCTAAAAAAAAACCTAACAATTTTAAGTAATTACAACTTCATTATGGCCTCAATAGCGAGTCAAAGTTGAAAAGGAGTGGTGCTTCAAAATCATTTACGCTCACAGGTATCCTCTGTATCCTAGAGCACTTTCATGTACAAGACAAAAGTGCAGGATCTTTACTTCTCCCAGGCCAGTGGTTGCCTTTAATCGCTCATTCCTCTGGCCCTCTAGAAATTGACATACCAGTGACACATCCTTGGTCTACAGACCAAGTCCACTGACCTGGGATGGCAGGCCCTGTGCAAAGTAGAGATTTTAGAAAGAGTGCAGAGCTGCTAAAAACATGCAGTGCTGAACTGACCAGTTACCATATAGCAAAGCAGTCAATAAAATAGAGCGTAACGGGGCCCACAATGGGCAAGGGTATTAAAGTTTGAAAAGCTCTTGCAGATTGCCTTAGACAGAGGGAGAATAGAGGTGGATCAGAGTACTCAGTATTTGACAACTAGTCACGTGAATATCACTGATTGGGAATGTTCTGGAGCAGTCAGCAAGACACAATATGACACAACTTAAAAATGTGAGCTCTCCCTTGTCATAAAATTTGCAACTTTGGCTGCAAACTATTTTAGGGTGAGCACAGAGTACTTTCAAGTTAGCAGCTTAGGACCCTAAAAAGCATTCTCCACGGTCTAACGGCCCTTTTCCATTAGCCCTACTCTACCCTACTCGACTCTACCTGGCTCTACTCTACTTGCCTTGTGCTGCTTTTTCATTAGCCCCAGTCGCAGTCAGCTGTAAACAGCTGAGCGGCACTGCGGTGACGTCATTTTGAGCGCAACACAACAATCTGTGGCTTTTTGTCACAAACCAAGTTAAAAAGGAAAACAGAAGAAGGCTGCAGTGGGCAAGAAGAAATACCCTTTGAGAAGCACAGGAGAGTTTTGGAAGCTATACAACAGAATGAAGCCGAGGACGAGAGCAATCGAGCTGCAAAGAAAAGACATATGAGGGTAAGCTAACGGTAGCTACTGCTAGCATGCTAGGTCGCGCTCATGACTCATCAATGATGACATTGTCTGACCAATCAGTAGCAGGCAGTCGGTGACGTCATCTTTCAGCATCGACTCAGCTCGCTTGGAACCAGAGCGGAGTAGGTACTAAAACTAGCTTGTTTAAGGAAGTACCAGGCTAGTGGAAACACACTGCAAATCGAGCAGGGCCGAGTACAGTAGGGCCAAGGCGTGCTCATGGCAAAGGGCCATTAGTCAGCCTGGCCTTTCCTTGTCATAATTGTTGACAAAGCTGTGATCAAGGTAACTTTCCTTATTAATAGGTGAGTGGAAGTTATGCTAATTAACACAGCACTGTTCCAAAAGTTGAACATTTTCAACCGAGAGTGAAATGATCACAGAGATAAATTCAGGTGACATAAGTAGTGTTTTCGAAATGCTGAACTACATTAACTTTGGATTGAAAATGAGCACTGCCAACAGAAAAAATAGCTGTGATGGACCTGATGTATTAATCAAGTGTTTACTTCCTGTGTATACTATTACACCAGAAGGAAACCAACATGGACTTAGATACAGAGGGAGACTCACTTTTTCAGGTTTATAATACAAAATAAGGGAAATGGTCACAGTAACATGCAAAGACACTTGGCAGGCTGCAACATGACTTAAATCATTTAACCAATTTCAAGTCCCTTTTCTGATGAGACAAATTGATGATCACTTTTTAACAGTTTGTATTAGCCAGTAAAAAAATAGCATATCTGGAGTCCTTTTTCATATTGTTTATGAAGCAATTGTTTTAACATATAAACTGTAAACTGTGGAGCACTGTGAGGCTTACTTACCAACCACTAAGAACACAGAGCTCTTTTGTGGGTTTGCCAGGGTCTCCAAAGTCACCAGACACTCCACTGTGGAGTCCCTGACCGCCTGAAACTTTAGCACGCTGGTTGAGTTGTAGAAATCTCCATCCAGCGTGTGGGTGGTGTTATAAAGACTTTGGTCCACCAGTTGGCCGTTTAGAGCCCAGCTGATGGTCGGTGCAGGAAACCAATCAGACGTTATACACTGAAACTCTGCCTCCTCGTCCTCATTTACCCTCAGGTTTGCGGCTGTGATGTTTACTGAGCCGCTCTCTGAAAAACAAAGATGGGACGGTTTGTTCTGTGAGCTGAAGGAAATTCAGTTGGAGGAACATTTAATACATTGGCAGATCCAGAGGACGAGAGTTTTAGGTTCTTTCCATCTGTGAACAGAAAGATCTCAAGAAAGCTTTGAGAACTTCTTCCAAAGCTTTTTAAAAATTTCAGCTCTGACTCAAGGTATACTGACCAGATTTTTTAGGTCAAAGGTCAAGACCAATGGGCATTTTATCCCTTACATTTTATGAAACTTTTTTTCATAAAAACTCACAGCAAAAAAGACTGCTGGTTTGACTCCCTGAGTTAGGGCATGCCTGGGTTTGACCAGGCTTTTCAGTTTCCTCTCACAGACCCAAAACATGCCCAGTTGGTTAATTGGTGATTCAAAGTAACTTTTAGGTGTGAGTGTGTTTGTGTCTGTCTCTACATTTCAATCTTATGATCAACTAAGGACCAGTTCAGGGTGTACTCCTGCTCCTAATATCATCTGGGATTGGCTCTAGCTCCCTATGACTCTGAAGTCAATGTCACTGTGACCTTAAAGGGCCAATATTATGCTTTTTTCAAGTTTGATACGGCCTTTGGTATGTTGTAAATGTCTCCTCTGCTTACTTCAATGCAAAAAGCTAAAAGTCCATGGCGTCAAGAGGGGCAGGAGTTCTGAACGAGCATCTCAGACAGAGAGAGAATACCGCTGGATCAGGGGTTCTCTGCATGTGAAAGCTCTAAGGTTTTTAAACATTAGTGATCGTGAACATACTCTAAATGTCATTAAAATATATATGAACCTGATTAAAAGGAATGGTTTAGGATTTTGAAGTGGAGTTAAATGAGCTACATGGCATGAGCCTGAACATTAGCCACAGTGACAGGGATCAGATCTGCACCTGTACAGAAAGAGTTGGCATGGAAGCTGTGGCAATACACATTAATTTACTTGTTACTGCAATTGTTATTTTACTTGTGCAAAATAAGAAATTAAAAAGAAAGTGTTAACAAATGAACAACTGATGTGTTGAGAGCAGATGAGCTAACAAAAGCAAATACAATGGTGAAGACAACAATAAAGGCAAACTCAAAACTATCCCAACTAAACAAGACATTTGCAACAACTAACTTTCCATAACTTTAGTTAAAGCGATGTTTTGCTACACAAACAGCCAACACGTCTCTCTGCCAGCATTGTTGAATCCTAACCTGCAGCCTTCACAAGAGGAAACATTTGCTACCAAACTAGAAAAAAGCTAATACACTAACGTGTATTTAATACATTAGTATGAAATGAAGTTCACACAGAAAGTCAACAATTGTAAATGGAGGAATGGACAAATCTATGTTACTTGTTGATACAGGTGTGTAAATCCTGAGCTCACATCCTCAAACTGGATGAAACAAGAGTGTGACTATAAAATTTTGCATTGTGTTTCAGGATCAGAGGGTCTATTGACTTTTATGCATGCCTCTGCAGCCTGCAGGTCTCATCATACACAGCTTCTCTGCTGTAATCAACATTGTAAGTTTTGCAGACCAGATTCTCAGTTTTACAAACTATTAACTAGAAAAGCACTCGGAGAGCTCAGACCTCCACAGTCCTCAGCCATATTGTCATTTTGACCATAAATATTACTCCTACCTTTATTTCATCTAACTATTTAGATTCCTTGACCATGAAAACATACCATTAGCAACTGGATTCATAATGATCTCTATTTTAGTTCAGTAGTTATTCACAGAAATCACATTTTTCGCTATGGCGGCCAGACGTTGATCTGGATCAACACCAAAATCGAATCAGTTCTTCCTTTTCGCATGCTGAACATTTCCTGAAAATTTCATCAAAATCCATCCATAACTTTTTGAGTTATTTTGTTCAAAAACGGATGGACAGACGTACGGACAAACAAACTCTCCGGAAAACATAACCTCCTTGGTGGAGGTAAAAACTGTTTTTTTTTATGTTGTAAAATCAGGGGCTATGGCTTTGATATAAGTTTACATATTGTAGACACGCTGAATGTCTTTGGTTGAGGAGGTTGACTGAGCTAGAAAAACACACTTAATCAAAATTACTCTGCTTGGTCAGTGGGATTGTCTTTACACATTAACTAATTTGTAACTGGGATACAGGGATACTGGTGAACTTTACTTTTGATCAGTACATCACAAGGCATGTTTTTTGTTGACATGTGACAGAAGCACCACTGTGGTCAATAAACTATAATAATCTGATAATGCCTCCAGAAAAGCATTTTTGAACCATTACAAAAACAAAAAGTATGCAGCAGATATGACCATTTGAGTAGCTTCATAAAAACACTTCAAGATGTTTCAAACCCAAAAGACAAACCAGAAAGCTGAATGAAAGTTATCCTTAAAGTAAATCTGTACCTTGTGCAGATCAACTGCATGAAGACACATACATGTCACTAACAAGTTTACTTGATGATTGTTTGAATTTGCATTAGCCCACAAAGTGTTACGTTTCACATGACTGTTTAAGCTTCATGAGATGACTTGCAGATTTATAAAACTGACATTTAAATCCTTTTTAGAGTAGTCAACTACACTGCAGTAGTAACTTATTGTTGAATATGGGTTTAAGTTCATCCTCAGTATATTGATGTTTATTTAGCATAGATTTCCACTGAGTTACATACTGGAAGACATCATTTTTAACTGACAGCCAAAATGGAATGGAGTGTGACGATAACGTGTAACCACCTACGCTGTTTTTGTGATTTTCCCCTATAAAGTAGGTTGCAACATTTGCAGCAACATATCGCTGCAACTTCCGTGTCGACTCTTTATACAGATGCAGAGCTGACCTCCACCACAGGTTCAGCTTAGAACCATTTACCTCATACAACCCCACTTCAAAAATCCAGAACTGTCCTTAAGAGGATGAAAGGGGTGGCGATGACATGCAGCAGAGGGTTTAAGGCTGTGATCTCTGTTTATTGGGCTCATTTTATAACCACTGCGCTAAACCGCCATCCACTCAGCGCCCCATTATCATCCTCTGCAGAGAGGAATCAATGAGCTCACCTGGCAGGTCTATTAACGGGATTTATTCACATTGGCTGCACGTTTGCTTCATGCTAGAGGAGCATGTCTGTAATCATGGAGGTCCTAATCTTCAGTTTGAGATAGAGCTGCAACTCTCTAATAATCAATAACAATCAGAGGCTGCAGGTTGCACTGAGATTAGCTTTAGGTTACAGTCACGATTAGCTGTTTGTTCATACACAGGAGGGAGTGTTTTCTTTGATTTACTTTATTCTGCTGTTTCCTGCGGGTTTGAGGCTGGTTAATGGGAAAAGTGCCTCAAAGATAAATGTAGGAACAAGCTTATACCCTCCTCACTATTCTCTGGTGCTTACAACCAAATATTTCTTGTTTTTTTATTTTAAGGGAGAGTAAATTTAATCCTAAAAATTAATGTCAGAGATTTCCTCTCAGGCTCCACATCTCCATTTCTGAGCTTTTGATGTCAAAACATGTCCCACTTCTCTTACATTTATATAAACCAGTGTTGGAAAAACAGCAAACAGCCCAGCAGCCACATTTTACATATTCATGAGACGTCAAGTTATGCCAGATTTTACACAAGGAGACTTTGAGAAGACTTTGAGAAGTGGACTTTAAGAAGGCCAGCACTAAATAAGACTTAAAAATAAAAAACCTGTGCAGATACAAAACAGGCAGCCAGTGGCCATATATTTTTATTTTATATTTATATATTTATTTATGTTTTTGTTTAAATTCATCTTTTTATATATGTTCTCCATCTGTAATACTGAACTGATACGAATCACAATTTTCCTGAGGAAGTTTTTCCAATATGATTTACAAAGTACTGTAGTAATCTAATCTAATCTAATCTAATCTTATCTAAACACCATATACACTCACTAGTCTATCGACACACCTTTCATTGCTTGTCATCACAGATTTCTAATTAGCCAGTCACATGGCAGGAACTAAATGCATTTTGCATGTAGACATAAACAAGTTGACCTCTTGAAGTTCAAAATGAGAACCAGATTGAAGAAGAAAAGTGATTTAGGTGACTTTGAACGTGACATAAATGTTGGTGCCAGGCAGCCTGGTCTCTAGAGATTGCAGAAAATGGTCCAAAAAAAGAGAAAACATCCAGAGAAAACAGTATTTCAAAGTTACATCTAAAGCTGGGGTATGCAACTTGGATAAGACTCAGTTACACCCCCTCCCTTCGATGGTTGTGCTCCTTAGTCACACCCTCTTTCTTAAGCACTGTGTTTGTGAACCTTTAGCTGCAATTAGCAACATTCTAATGCAACATATTTGCAGCCACAAAAGAGCCACATGTCCCTTTATAAAGTCAACATTACCTGTACAATCTGAACACCTACAGCACATGTACGTAGATATAACAAGAACACATACCTCCCTAAAGGATCCAATAAGAGCACTGTCCCTAAACTGAGCCCTGATTGGTCAAAAAGTGGGAGTCCCTTGACCTAACGCAAGTCAAGAAGGGTGCACAGATGTCCTATGACCTATCATGTGGCTTCACTTACATTGACAGATAATATTTATGGACCAGTGACACAAAAAATAAACTGCATATTACATCTTAAGGTACGCAGGAGACCATTTCTAAATGCACAGCAAGGTTCTTTACTTCTAAAATATGAATTTAAATTATCATACCATGAAAACATTAAGATAAAATAACATATGATAATCAAACACGCTTTCTCAATTACCTTTAACAGTTCTTATTCACTTATTTGGTATGTCAGTGGTGCCCCCCCATAGACAGGTAGTGCTTCAACAATTTGTCCATACTGCCTATGCTAAGGGCCAGTATGCTGGACATGTCCATCCTTTTAGGACCACAGTGTACCCAGAGCCTTCTGACCCATTGAGCAATATTGGCAAGTGCTAAGGGCGCAGTGCTCTCCTGGGGGCACCACAAAATCAGGGGGAAAAACTCACTTCAATTTAATTATATTAAAGCTAGTTTATGCCCCTTAAGTCTTAAAGTTACAAAACTCACATTGATTAAAATGTAAAGAAATGCCCAGTAAACAGTACTACAAAAGATAATAGAAAACAAGTAAGTGTAGATAAGAGTGTTCACTTCAGGCTGAGGACGTGAGAGAGTCATCTTGGTTTGATGAATCATTTTCTTGAGGACCAATTGTAACCGGTCCTCTGATGTTGAAATATCTTTAGACAAAGTGGCATCGACAAGCCCAATATTAGTTCATAAACTCCTCATACCATAAGGACTCCTTCACTCAGTGTTGTTTCAGTAAAGTTTCAGAGAAGCTTTTCTGTCTTTATATTAAAAGGTAAAAACATTAAGGGAGGATGACTCACTCTGTGACTGATTTCTGCTGCTACTTTTTTAACAGTAAGAACAATTTCTGCTATTGTTGTGTTTCTTTTATTTGATTTTTTGTGGTGCAGGCTTTAAAGGTTTTACCAGAAGAACAAATTCTCTCTTAAAAAGTACCAATCATTAGAGCTAAAGGTTGTTAAAGTTAGAGACAGAAGTTATTACACCCACACATGGACAGCCTCATTATGTGGTGTTTGATGCAGATATTATCCCCACACTGAAATCACTGTATGATGATTGAAGAGACTGATTCTCCATTAGGGCAGTTTCTTCTTAAGGAGAGTAGGATATAATGAACCATGTTTTATTATGACGCCAGCCGGAAATGGTAGGTACACAATCATACCTGCAGGACCAAGTGTGAAGAAGGAACATTTCTGAGAGTCACTGCTGCCCTCTAGAGCTCAGATACATCACTACAACTCCAACAGGATTGAATGTTTTTAGAGTTGCTATTGAACTGTTTACTGGAGGGGTGTATTTAAGGGTGGATTAACTTCACAAAAGAGCTTTGGGCCCTTTTGTCCTGAGATTTCTCGACTGCACTCCAGGCTCTTGTTCATTATATGTGGCTGTGAACTTTGTTTTTACCTTCAGATGCGAGAAAAACACTTCTTTTACTTTTCTGCTAAGTGGTGATAAAAATAAATACCTCCATGCCCCTTTTTCTTAAAGAAGATCCAAGCAATTTATCTATTCATTCATTAATCAGAATCGATTTTTGCAGAGGATTTAAGAAAGAAAGACGAAGATTTTCTTTTTCTTTGGCTTAATTGTTTTAGTAATAACAACATTATATTGTCTTTAATTGTGTAGTACTTAAAGCAATAGTATACAAAGTACTTTGACAAATAAAAAAAAGAACATATAAACAAATAGCACACAGGAACTAACCTGCTACAATGGTTGCTTTCAGAGTTGTTAGTTCTCAAAAACTCTGCATTATTCTACCATCTCTTTGCAAACACAAACTTAAGTCTTGTTCTCTAAATACAGTGTTGTGTGAGGTCTTAGTGTTGTCCCTCCTCCTTCCACTGTAATCACATTAGTTGTCACATGCAGTCGGTCTCACTCATGTAGTCTGTCATGCTCATCGGGGAGGTCACTAAGCAAATATTTGGCTCCATGGTCCCCTAGTTTTCATTAAAAAATTGTGTAGCCTGGCCTTGGAATTAGTAAAACGGCTTCTCCTGGATCTTTTATCACAGCTCTGTAATTTCAGTAAGTCTTCAAACTGTTGTGATGTTGTAGTTCTGATCGGTAAAAAGGGCACTGCAAATACAGCACTGTCGCTGCAGAGAAATAAGTCCTGGTGTCCGTATTCAAAACAACAAGCCAAATTTAATAAAAGCCCATGTCACAAGACAGAATGTAAGCAAACCATAAATTTTGCCGTTATTTTTGCTTTTTTACGCATTGGAGATAATTACAGGAGCAACCCATCTTTTTGTAATGTCTATGTAGTCAGAATTATATCAGTTTGTGCTCCAGTTACCGCTACCTAACCCTGCTGTGTCACTCCGACCTGATCTAATGAGGGAGCTGCTGGTGGAAGGGTACATTGTATTGTATTGTATTGTGTTGTCAAGTCAACGTAGTTTTTAAACAGTTTTAATCTTCTAAGCTGGTTAATGATGAGGCTTTGTTGGCACCATGCACAGCTATGTACAGCTACCATCCATGAATATCATCCTCCAGGGACAAAACTTGCAAGTTCATTTATTTTCATCGATGTTTATTACGCCTCGAGCAACGTAAATAAAATATGTCTATCATTATTATTATGTGCGTATTATGATCCTTTTGTATGCCTGTGTGAAATGTCTCCATGATGAAACTAGAAATGGGAAACGAGAGAGATCAAGACAGAATATTATGTCACTGATAAGAGAAGACTACACTGTCAAATAAGCAGAAGAACTACATCTTGTCTTAGAAAAGTATGTCATCATATCAGAAAGATACCCTCATGGTTTCTGAGTGAGGAAGAAGACCACTCTTGTCACACGTGTTTGTTTAACTCTGAGCTGCAATATCACTGGTTGATGCTTGATTCTGGACAAATGCCCACTTGTGTAGCGCTGCATACAAGTTTAAAGAGATGCTGTGGATCTTTAGTGCTAAAGGAAGTTGACCTGCTGTAAACTGCTGGACTGAAAGACAAACTTCCTTCTCCTGTTTTTCTTTCCATCTGGGCTGCCAGTCAGGGGCAGCATGGAAAGATTTCCTGACACATCCTTACTTAAAAAAAAAACTCAAACGAATCCTTTGAGAGATTTAGCAAATCTAAATCAGATACTCATAATTTGAGCAAAACAAAAAAATGTGTAACAAATAAAAACAAATATTGAGCTGAATGTTTTAAATCTGTAAAACTACTTGAATTTTCCTGTTTTGTGTTTACTGTAGGATGTTTTGAATGTGGACTGATCCTTGCAATAGCATTTTTTCACCAGCAGATTGCGCATGCTGCATTTTTCCCTGGTGTGGTTTGATGCATTTGAAGTACCAAACAAAAAAGCTTACCCTGCACATAAAGCTGTGCCATCTTGAACCCATAGGCCCCCAGTACGGTGCAGACCACCGACCCTTCATCTTCTCTGCTGACGTCGCTCACGGTGAAAATCACACAGCTGGGGTCACCAGAGGTGCAGAAATTTGCAGTGAAACGCTGAGCGGAAGAGGCGAAGTCACCGGTGACAGGGATGGTGAGGACGAGGAGATCTCCAACCATCCAGGTCATGACCTGCCAGCTCCCCTGCACCGTGGCAGTAAAATTCACAGCAGAGCCTTTAAGCACAGTGGTGTTCAGAGGCTGCAGCTGGAACTGATCTGGACTTTGTGATACTGAAAGAGACAACAAATAGGATTCAGAAAGATGACTATTACATTAGAGACAAAGAAAGAGGAAAAATATCCCATTCATTTTATGGTAAATGGTAAATGAACTTGATCTAATCTAGTCTTTGACTTCTCAGAGCTGCTTTACACCACTGGTAATATCTGATCCATTCACTCCCACCTTCACTTACTGAGGGTTCAGAGTTTCTGTTAGTTACCCATCAGTATCAGCTGTCACTTTCATGCCCTTTCATACCCAGTTGGATGCCACTGGCACAGCAGTTGGAATAATGTAGGGTTTAAGAAACAGCTAAAACTGTGGCTGAGAGAAACGCATTCATGTAAGCATGTGTAACCTATAAGTTGCTCATGTTGGTGCAATAGGGATTTGTGCAATATAAACTGGTGCAATAATATTCAGTGCAATAGGGATTTGTGCAATATAAACTGGGTCTGTGTAATATAAATCTGGGCAATAAACATTCAGTGCAATAGGGGTTGGTGCAATAGAAGTTGCATTTGTTAAATGTTTGAAGAATTCTGTGTGATGGGAGGATGTGCAACATATATGTTTCTGTTTCTTTTTTAATTGTCTACTGTCCTTTGGTTTGTCCTACTGTATTTAGTCTGCATAGTGTCCTTTATGTATATATTACCATCAACCTGCCAGGGGGTCTGCAGATGGAAATTAGCCCAAGGCTATAATCTGGCATATTTACACTTGTAAAAATGTTCATTAATATGCGATGTTCCCTCTTTAAAATCAATCAATCAATAAATAAATCAATAAAGTTTAATGCCCAAGGACGCATCACCATGTGACAGTTAGGTAATCCAGCACTTTATGGATTTATCCTTCTGAAACCCTGTGAGAATGTCACATTTTACCTCTTTTACACCAGAGTGATCACAGAGTGGTGGGATGACATTTTTTATTGGTCAGTGCAGAAGTCAGCATCGTGCTGGTTCCTCCAGCATTTTTATTGTGGTCTTGGATCACTGCTGGTGATACGGTTTATAGCAAACAACAAATTATGATACCTATATATTCTGTTCTTTGTGATAATCTTGACTAAAGTGTGATGGAAAAAGCTTTGAGCAAGTTACTATGGCACTGCATTATAATGGTTTGACCGAGAACAACTATAATATTTCCAACATATAAATTAATGTTGTAAAAAAATTTTCTGAAAATTCTGTCATAATTGAGTGATTTGATTAAGTTGGCCGAGGCAATAATGTGTGAATAATTGCTTATTACATTTTTGCTCAGTCACTTTGGTGCATTTCCCAAATCACTATTAACAACTGTACGACATTTAGTGCATTTCTCAGAAAAGTAAAAACTACAAAACCTTTCTGATCTCACTCATATGTGTGTTCCTGCCCTTAACTTCCAAAGCTCTTCCTCTGTCCAATTCTGTGTCCCCTCTGCTCAGGCATTCAGCTGCTTTGTTCCCCAGTTATGGAACTCCCTCCCTCCTGACCTCCCCAGCCCTGAGTCCTTACCCCTCTTAAAACTCATGTGTTCAAATTCTCCTTCTCCCTCTGATCTTTTGCACTCTCTTGTATTGTATTGTTAGTGCTTATACATTTTTTAATGCACTTTTTTTATTTGTAATTTTTATAAGGTGACCTTGAGTGTCATGAAAAGCACCCCTAAATTAAACGTATTGTTATAACTATTATTACAAACTAGTTGATAACCTACAAAAGTGTGTTTGCTCAAAATGTATCTTTCATACCTCAAAAGCAAGTAGTCATGTTAATAAAAGTGTCAGTGTGATCGAGATGAAAAGTCCTGACACCACTGGTTACAAACAAAGTGGCAAATGTCTTAGTCGTGTTTTTATCATGACAGTTTACTCTGTACATGTTTTCCAGTGCAAAAAAGTTAAATCTTGGTGATGCTACCTGAAAATGTTTCAGACAACTTTATACACTATTTGCACAGCCATTTGAAAACAGTCAGGTAACACATTGTTATTTTTAATAAGGTTATTGGGTACAAGACACTGAACATGTATGTGTCGTATTTTTACTGCATATGCCTTTTGCTATTCTAATTTGTTCACAATATTGTACAAGAGAAAATACACACTTATTTACAACAAACAAATAAAACACCCTTTGGGTAGAGCAGTACACAACTGTGAACAATACTGCAGTAATTATTGAACTAAATGTACAACATACACAGTACTGTAATCATCATGTAGATTGAGATGTAACTATCTGTCTGGCCACATATTTTCATCTACGTCACAGCAAATACCGGCTCTTGATTGATGAAAGTATCTCAAGTGTGAAAATCCACCCGCCTGCAGGACTCTGCCGTGATGTCATCACAGACTGCATCCATGGCTACTAGCAGGGCCATGTGGATATGTACCTGGGGTTAAACCGGGCTAGTCCAGACTATATCCTGGGGTATATTATTGAATAGTCCACTTTATACTCCAAGGTATATTCTGGACAAGGCCAGTGCTTAACTGCAACGTTGGACCTTCAATTCAGTGATTAACATACACTGGAGCTGTACATTAAAAATTATGAATAATTATTCCTTGTCATCAGTGTGTAACAACTGATCAATGGATAAACAACTCAACACTGCTTAGAAAATCATACTGACATATAAAAGTGTGACATACTACATGTGTTAAACAAAAATCTATATGTCTTACATATTTCAGCTGTGAAATTAAATATATTCGGGGTGTACAATATAGGGAGGCATACACTGGCCTAGCCCAGAATTCACCTCAGGGTATAAGGTGGAGTAGATCAGAGGATACTCTGGGCTGGTCCAGTTTAACCCCAGGCATGGTATGGGTTTGGGGTATACTATGGGCTGTTACACCTATCATATACTGTATCTTCCACCTCCAGGCAGAAAAACTCCTCTACTGGATTTATTAATGGAGTAGGGAGGGAGATATTCCACATGGATCTTTTCATCAGATATTTCAGGACAAAATTATAAAGAAATGTAAAAAAAATAATTAGACAGATATTGACAACTAGTTCAACATTTCTGTATGTAATGATTCCAACAATAAAGTGAAATATATTAAGGTGTTACAATATAGGGGAGGCATACACTGGCCTAGCCAGGAATTCACCTCGGTATAAGGTGGAGTAGATCAGAGGATACTCTGGGCTGGTCAATGGTTAACCCAGGCATGGTATGGGTTTGGGGTATACTATGGGCTGTTACACCTATCATATACTGTATCTTCCAAGCATGAGAAACTGCTACTATGATGTGCACAATTTACTAAATGTTGTGGAGATTGAACAGTTATGAGCAATTTAATTCTGATCTGAGAAATGCACCAAACCAATTGAAAAAAACTGTAAAAAAAAAAAAAAAAAATCTGAAATGCCTACACAAGGGTCCCCAGCCATTTTTGTAGACCCTCTTTGTAGCTCATTAGCAGATGTCCACAAATGACACAATAATGCCTTCAAAGTCATAAGGCGGCTGATATCAGATGCATTTCATTATATCAGATTATGTGTATTTGTGTATAACAACAACCTTTTTTTTCATTATTAATTTATCCGTAATGGGTAATATAGCACCCATGTGGTTCTGGCCTTGGGACCAGAAAGTACTGAATGCTTTCTCACTTCTGTTGTTTTGGACTCACTGCTCTATGGGCTTAAACTGGTGATGAAACAATGGTAGGATGTCTGGGGGCAGGAGGACATGCGTTTCAGGTCGAGGCCTTTACGCTGTAGACTTTTTATCTTGTTCATAGATATGCTTTATCATGCTGGTGAGACACAATAAACAAGAAAAGCTTGATATGACTTCTTTAAATGAACAATTTGCCCATGAAAGTTGTTTCTAAAATGGACTTACATCACAATAGAACTGAAACTGAACTGTAGAAAACTGCTCATTAGGTCAATGAAGTTTGAATGCAGGATCATTTAAAAATGAAATAGCATCATTCACTATTTGGTCAATATTTCTCTGCCACCAAGCCAATACCACTTACTATTAGAAGTTCCTTATTTTCCCTTTCAAAATAAAAGCTGATTCATTTTGGAAAGTCATTAATCCTCTTTGTGAAAGCCAGTGCAAATTATGGAATGAAACCAACAGACATCGGTTTTGTAAGAAAATAAACATTGCTCATATTTTCCTTAAAGGTGCCATGAGGAGAATCTATTTTGCGGCTACATAAAGACTCTGCTACCCATGAGCCCGCGCGGCGACTGTCGTAATGCTGCATTCCAGTAACCTCGGAACTGGGAGTGACATCATCTCCGACTTATTGGCGTTCCAGTTTAAGTCGGAAAAAAACATGCCAATGTACCAGGCTATTGTTAGCTGTTGTTAGCACGCCCTGTGTTGTTCACAAATACCACACGAAGAATTTGATTATCACTATGGCAGCATTTTTGTAAATATAAGTCTAACAATACTATGTATACAGCTGATCTAGAGCGACACACCCTGCTAAGGAATAGCATTTATAGATAACCTATTTTGATGCTATAAAACTCATCTGAAAGTGTCTATTTTGATCAGGGATATATCTAAAAGTGAGACTTTTTTGTAATTACTTAGAAACTCCTCACAGTCCCTTTAAACTCTAACTTTTTGAGTAGAGGTCAGTTTGAGATATTGCTTATTTTCTTGGCAGAACTGAAACAACATCTTTAATTTGTCTATGAAACAAACTGTGAGAAATAAAGTGAATGAAGTGTCTGTGACCCAGTATAGCAGAGTTGACTTTGGCTGAGCTTGAACTCCTCTGAGGTCTAGAAAGAAAGAAACACTTCACCGTCTTTGTTAAAATCAGAGCTGAGAGTGTTTGAGTTAACTCAGAGAGAATACATTTGAAGTATGTTTGTTTTGCTCTGTTGGTTTGTGACACAGCTGAAACTCAAACACATTTATTTGCACTGATCCAACAAACACACAGAGACTTAAAGAGAGTCATGAAAAAACCCCGGAGTTTCCAAGTGTTTTCTTTCTGTAGTTGCATCTCTAGGGACAAATAGAAAGAAATCAGGATGACAGATAGATAGATAGATAGATAGATAGATAGATAGATAGATAGATAGATAGATAGATAGATAGATAGATAGATAGATAGATAGATAGATAGATAGATAGATAGATAGATAGATAGATAGATAGAAATATAAAATATAAAACTTAAACCATCACTTATACCTCCAGTTGCACAGAATAATGAAAGAATGCAGAAGAAGTTTGTCCATAATGATGTCCAGGAATGTTTCATTCTGGTGTTGTTAGCTGAAAGAAAACAGAGAGACAGCTGTAAGCATCTGCAGAAAATCCAATAATTGTCTTGAAAATATTTTCCATAAGTTATACAACAAGTGATTTTTGTTTGCCCACAACATTATGTTTTAGTATTACAGAACATTCATGATTTATTTATCGAGCTGCCACAATGTACCGCCAATATATAGACAAGGTGTACATGCACCAAAATAAAGTTCTGGGAGTTTTAAGCAGAAGACATGCCATTTGCACAGTTGAAGGGGAGAATTACCCACATCTCATACAAACTAGGACCAGGGTGTTAAAATTGCCTTTGATAGTTAGTTGCATCTTCAAGTCACTCTGAACACAGATAAAGATTGAAAAGTTAATAAAAATGTGAGCATCTATCAACCACCTTCTATACCACAACTGTTTTTGCAGGTCGTCAGAGCTGGAGCTTATCCCAGCTGACATTGTATGAGAGGAGGAACACACCCTGAATCAGCAGTCAACTGCAGGGCCACTTAGAGACAGGCAACCATTCACTCTCACACTCATACTCACGGCTTTTTTGATTCGGCTTTTTTTGATTTGAGGCACGTGCACTTCCTGCTGCAGGAACGTGCTCACAAAGGTTATTAGTTTTTATTATTATTGTTATTATAATTATGAACTTCAAGCTTATCGTCCTTTTCTTAATTTCTTATGAGGAACAGAATATGTTTAATCCTTCTGCACATTCAAATGTATTTATAAAAAAGCCCAAAAATGCATTAAATCCAGTGATGCACAGTGAGTTACTGAAATACACAAGAGTCAAGAGTTTGAGTTAAAACAAGATTACAATCACTGCCTACCGAGAATAATAAAATGTGAAAGCTGAGAAGTCCAGACTAAAAGACCGAGCCACATGATAATGGTTTTCTTTTATAATTATTAGCATTGCTTTGAGGTATTTTTACTTTCAAAAGTATTTTTCTCTGTATGATTTAATGCTAAAATGCTGGTGTCCAAAGCAATGAAAGCATGTCTTGCATGTTTAAAATCAGTGATTAATCATGATTCATAATTGAGATCTCAATACACTATCTATTAAAATAATCCCAATTGATTTTTGCCATAATCAAACAGCACAGTCAGAACTATAGAAACTTATTTGTCTGAAATCTCCTGTATGAATCAGAGAAATGAACTGATGACTTCTGTTTCTATTGATAAAGAACCAGACATGTAGCAGTACTGTTTGATTTCTATTAAAATCATCACAGTTTATTATAACCTCCTTTGTGTCAACCATTTGTATTTCTTTAGAGGAAAAAATACTGTGATAAATATTGTTATGCAAATTCTGCTCCATACCACTCAGGCCTATATGTAAGCACATTTAGCCTTAATGCTCTCTGTTTGTTACTTCCTCATAAATGTATCAACACTTTCACAGCCTCATTATATTTGTTAAGTCTCTTTATCAAAAC
The DNA here is from genome assembly GCA_036419115.1 of Scarus forsteni. Classification (NCBI taxonomy): domain Eukaryota; kingdom Metazoa; phylum Chordata; class Actinopteri; order Labriformes; family Labridae; genus Scarus; species Scarus forsteni. Next base: position 27,846,087 of record JAZDUH010000130.1, on the reverse strand, counting down.
ATTTGACTTTAAATCAATAAATGAGTTATATAAGATCACAATAACACCCTCCAGGTTAAACAATCCTTGGGTAAAAGCATATTAAATGAAATAAACTTACCGTGAGATTCAGTACATTTATTCTGAGCTTCATTTCCTGAAACAGCAGGTGAGCAGAGACTCTACCTGAAGGTAACGCCTCTCAGGGAGCAAAGGTTCACTTTCCGGCCATAAAAGCTCTTATCAGCCCAAACAGTCTGTCATAATGCCACAAACAGACGCCCAGGAGAGGCAGGAGGCAGCAGGCAGGACTCCACCTACTGGAGTGACGTGAGGTGAGGTGGGTTTGTTTTAACAGTGTGCAAACCACTGGATCTAAAACTTTTTTCACTTTTATTATTATTTGCATTATTTTGGGGTATTTACATTAAAAAATATATATGTCTATGTACTGACTGGTCTGTAATGTTCAAACTTTCTCATGGAAGAGCATTGCATTCACTGGATAAAAAATAAATAACACCTTATCTCTTAAATACAAGTACTGGTTTAAGACACTGGGAAATACTGATGTGTTTGTAAAAAGTGAGCCTGGTGTTACTATTAGTACTATGTCAACACTGTACAGGCAGGTCAAGTCTCCAGGACTGTTCAGTTGGACAGCCCAGTCTGACGCAGGGTGTCTTTCTGCAGGAGCAGTTGAACAAATGCGGTATGCTTCACGGATAGAAATTCATGCATTGGAAATGCATCCAGTCTGGTTTGGTAGTGATTCAGGGGACTGTATGTCCAGGCACATGGAAAGATGTTTAAAGTAGGAGTGCTGCCAACTGAATGAATGAGCAATGCATTGTATCTGCTGACTGGCTGACATAAGCTACACACAAATAAAACATTAAGAAGTTCTAACACAAGCATCACCAAAGGGAGGACCTCGGTCTAGACCCATGAGCAATCTCAAAATCTACATTCACTAGAATAGATTGTAATGGAACATTTTCAGACTACAGCTGCTATGAACAGCAGGAGCTGCTACTCCAGTTAACACTAGAACCGCTTCGACAGTCTGATCACAAGCAGGTCATGAGTTTTCTTAAATTTATGCTCTGTATGTTTTCTGAAGCTTGGTTGTCTAATGAAGCACTTAAAATATCTGAGTTTATTCCTCCAACCACTGCTGCCATCACACAGACGGCTGTGGAAAGGGATACAATGATGCATTTAGTGAAGGTGATTTATCATGTTTGCAGCACGAGCTGCAGCAGCCACACACGGTCAGCAAACAGGAGGCAGAACCAGATAAACAGCCTGTGAAAAAAAACAAGACCCCGTCACCTGCCAGAGACCTGCACTGAGGACTGAGAGCTTTTGCTGCACTGTCCGCAGAACTGATCTGTTTGATTTTCCCCAGTTCACCACTGAACAAACTTTCCACATAGTGCACAAAACATTTTCCAAATTCTGCAGGAACGCTCAAAATTCTGAACAAAACACTTTTCAAATTCAAAAACCTTTCAAGAATCTAAAGAAACTTAAAAATGTTGACTGTTGGAAAAACTAAAATAATGAAATGCAAAACTTGATGATGTGGTCATTAGTAAAGTCTGGAGTCAAAAGAAAAGATTTTTGAAAAAAACAACAACAAAACTTTATGAAAAAATCTATGATGCTAGTCTTGGTGCTTGAAATAAAAACTGTCAATTTTTGAAATAGTCAAAATCTCGTGAAGAACTTGATGATGCCAGTCCAGACGCAGTCAGGATCAAGAATGGTCAATTTTGAAAAAGTTAAAATTTCATTAAATATTGGATGGTGCTTTGAAAATAAAAAAAAAAACAAAATTAATTGAAATAAAATTAGAAAGATTTTTGAAAAAAAGTCAGAACTTCACTCAAAGTTAGATAGTTCTGTCGTGTGGAATGAAAATCATCGATGTTTGAAAAAAGTCAAAGCTTCTATGAAGAACTTGATTGTTTGGTCATTGGTGACGTCTAGAGTGAAAAACAGATTTTTAAAAAATGTCAAAATTTCACTTAAAACTTGATGTTGCTTGCTTGATGCCACTCGAGTGAAAATTGTTTATTTAGTAAAACAAGATAAAATTTCAATAAAAGTCCATGATGACTTTCGGTAATACTATCTTGGATGGCAGGCAGTGTGAGTGGAAGGAATAATCTCAAACACGTTGAGAATTCACAAAATGAGAACATTTCTTAAGCCACATCAAGATTAAAAAAATGGCAAACCAATCAAACTCTTTCCAAAAAAGTCCCCTGCAGAGGGACATAAAGGAGAAATTATTCAACCAATAATGGCTGTCCTCATGGCCTCACCCAGCCTTGCAGAGCAGACAGACCTGCCTGATTCTGAAATCCTGCAGGTCCGTCTTGCCAGCCTCCGTTGTCCAACGAATTCACTCGGATGAATTCTTAACGGTCCAATCAGGGAAGAGAGGCGGGAGCAGTAGAATGCGGACGTGACGACAACCAGAAGTTGAGAACAGACATGCCGATTAGCCTATTGTCCTCATGGCTACCTAGTAAAACTTGGCGAAATCTGCCCTCCTCAGAAGTTTACTTGTAGGGATTGTCTTTGACGAGGTTTATGTCACATATAAGTGTTAAATTAATCATCTGTGTGGTACAATTAAGTGTAAGACGATAGTAAAAGACCGTTAGCAGCTAAGTTAGCCACTATGGCTAACATCCATGAACTGTTGTTAACTGTTGTTAGCTATTAGCTACTACATTAGCCGCTATGTATGTATTATAAGAGGCAACGCTGTTTGATGTGGATTGGTTTGTGATGAATGTGACGAGCCAAACGATTGTCCAATCACAAGTTTTTCTGTTTTTTTTTTTTTTTAACGTTCTGCCCCTTAAAACAAATTGAAAAAGGCTCCTACCCAGATGGACTAGTGAAATATTCTGTGGCAGATATATTGAGCCATCTGGCTTGTCAGGTTAAGCTTCACCTCCTAAGTGCTAAACCTCAACCAGACTGCTGATTTCACACACCTTATAAACCTTGCTACCTGCAGCCTCACTGAATTCAGGCGTGAACACCCTCACACCTGCGAACAATGCAGGGGAAAGGAAATGCAGTGCTCACAAAAGAGAAAACACAAAACAGATCTGAAAATAGAATACACCAAAAAAGAAAAATCCAAACAGCCCCCTGTGCAGTACTCAAACCACAATATCATTTTAAATAAAAAAGTAAACTGTCATTAAGCAAATTCTTCACACAAATACTGATTTAGGTGCTAGAGGAATGTGCATCTTCCTTTAGCCTCAGCAATATCTGTGATTACTCTGTGGCATCTTGACATTCAGGCATTTTTGAGAAAAATGTCAAATTCAGTCAAAATTTGATTATGCTGGTCCTAATGTCATTTAGAGAGAAAATCATTGATTTTTTAGAAAAGTCCAAATTGAATGAAAAATTTGATGAAGTCAGCCCTAAAGCGGTCTGGAAAAACAACCATCAATTTAAAAAAAAAAAATCCAAATCTCATGAAGAACCTGATGATGCTGGCCCTAATGCAGGTTAGGACCGGCAATGGTCCTTTTTTTTTAAAAAAAAAAAAAAGTCAAAATTTCACTCCAAATTTAATGATGATGGTCATGATGCAGTTCGGAGTGAAAGCATCAGTGTCTGAAAAAGTAAAAATTTCATGAAAACTCTATGATGCCGGTCCTGATGCTGTCTGAAATAAAAATTGTCCTTTTTTTTTTATTACAAAAACAAACAAACAATACAGACAGAGACATATAACACGACAAGTTACATAACAGAAAACAGAGGAATTAAAGAAAAAAAATACAAAACACACAACAAAGGAGTGAGCTGTTTTGGTGTGTGTGATATGTGTGTGTGTGTGTGTCTTTTTTTTTTTTTTTAACCAGAAAAACATATATTGTGAACCCCCTATTTTTCCCCCCTCCCCTTCCCATGCCCTATCAACCTATTAATTACAACCACCCACACCCACAGATCAACAAATATGTCAATTTCTGAAAAAAGTCAAATCTCATGATGAGATATTTATGGATAAAACTACTTTTTGGTCAGTTTTCACAAGCCCCTGAAAATACTGCTGCGACACGCATAAGACCTGTAGGAAAGTAAAGAAGCACAGAAACAGCTGCATGATATAATCTTTTATTTTAACCCATGGGATTTAACTTTTACAGTGCATTTCTTTACAACAATTATTCATAAAGTGACAGTTTTTAGCCACCACTACAGATCAGATAACTATGTATGTTACATCTCTGAATTCCTCTGAAAGATTTTGACTTCATGAAGACTGTGTGGAAAAAAATCCCAAATATTTATCACACAGTTTGTCTAATTTAGTGACCTCTTATTGTCCGTCTTTAATGTCCGAACTGAACCACCTGTTAAATCTTTAGTCGTCTCAGTGTTATGAAGCAGCTAGCTATCTGTACCGTCCAAACATACAGAGGAGTGGCCAATTAGAAACCTGCTGCCATCTGGAAGAAAGAAAAAGGCTTTAAAAATAAACAGAACAAAATATGGCACTATTGTCTCAAAGAACAACCAGCAGACACAAACACAGATTTTTTTTTTGTTTAAAGAAACAGAACGAGAAATTCACGTTGTTCAGTCTTAACAATCTGAGGGCGTCAGTCAGGTGGACGACAGACCGTTCATTCATCTCAGCAGGAAAACCTCGCAGAAAACTCCCTGAACACCTTCAAATCACACTTTCTCACAGCAGAGGACTCTGCAGGAAAATCTCCCAGCATCTCCGGCTACTCTTCCTCTTCACACATCAAGCACACGTCCCACGAAACAAACGACACGCAGCATTGCATCCATCTGTCCATACACTGCCCCCAGAATGCAGCATCGCGGCTGTACTGCAGGAAAGCATTGAGAAAAGACAGAACCACACCGACTGTGCATATACACAACTGTTTGAGAACACATCGCAGCAATGAACACAGATACACGACTGATCAAATGCACAGGAACAGAAAGTTCATCCAGTTATAACCCCCGTTAACATTTTACATTCAGGCTCCAAGAAAAAAAGATGCGATGACGAAGTAAACAGCAGATTTCTCCCTTTTTGCTCAAGTTTGGTCTCAGATTCCCTCGAAACACACGACAGCTAGTAGTGCACAAAATAAGAATACAAAATTAGACTTTTAAATACTGTAGCAGCAATTTTCTTTTTCTTTTAAAGTTGAAAGCCTCCAGTAGTACAGTGGAAGGCTTTGGAGTCCCCAACCCGCCATAAGGGTGAACGATTGTCCTCTGAGGTGCAGGACAGTGTCTGTGAGGAGGGTGTTTGGTGCTAAAGGTGGGTGACTCTGCAGGAGGGTGGCTGTGTCTCAGTCAAGGGCACCGATAGAGGACTGAGCCGCATGGGGGCAGCCGGACGCTGCAGCACTCCAAGCTGAAAATGTCTCAGAGCTGAAAGGATTCGTCCCCTGCCAACACTTCCGTTTGTCAGACTTTCTCACAGTGCGTCTCCGTTTCCAAACTGAGCTCTAAAAGAGTAAAAGCTCTGCCTCCTCTTCCTCACCCTCCGTGGGCTGAGGGTCACAACAGGCCGCCTGGCTCATCGGTCCGTACAGCAGGACAGAGACAAGGCGGGCCGCGCTGCATGACGCTCCTCTCAGCTGGAGGCGGTGGCGATGGCCTTCTTCAGCTGCTGGCTACGGATCTCGCGGGTGCGGGACTCCAGCAGCAGGTCATGGCAGGTGTTGCAGACAAGCACGGGGTCGTACAGCTGCTGGTCGGGGATGGGCAGCTTCAGGTGACAGCAGTCTTTACAGAAGACGTTGCCACAGTTCCTGCAGAATGGGGAACATGGTGGAATTGAAACATTTGAATACATCGCTAAGTTACAATGTTATCAACCAAAGTCTTAAATAAAATAAGGGATCAGATCACTTTAGAACAAAACAATGTTTCAGAGTAGACATCTGCTAGTTAACAAGGCAAATGTAAAGAGCAAACTTTTGATTAACTAAACTAGAACTACCATCTGCAGGTTTTAAACTTCTGCAAGAAAAAGAAGTCAGGACAGTAAAAGTACTGTGATAAATCAATAAGAGGGACTGGAGTGGTTTCTCAAATGGTGTGCTCAGCAGAAATCATAAAAGAAAGGGATGAGCATGAAGCCTAATGACCTGGATCCCCTTTCAGTCTTTAGTCAAGCTGCTTATCCTTTAGTGAATATTTGAGCAAAGTTTTCAGAAAACCCATCATGGCACAGCCGAGCACAGAGGCATACAGACAAATAAAAAGCAGAGGGTGGGAAAAAAGAATGTGAAATACTAAATCAAGTTTCAAATGTTCAAATTTAGGTCTTAAAGTATGGATAATACAGATGAAGATAATAAAGATAAACATAAAGTTAAATAATAGAAAAAGCAAAAACAACCATAATGCCATATCAACTGAAAAATCACTCGCCCCAAGTCCAGTTGGTCCCCGAACTTGATGCTATTGTTGTCATTTTTAATGCTCTTGCCTTTATTTTTTCTTAATTTATTGATATATTCTAGGGGTGGGCGATATGGCAAAAATATCATATCACGATTTTTAAAAATAAAATCCTGATTTTATCACAATTCTTCTTTACGTTGATTTTTCTAGACTAATTTGCATGTTTGACCATTTTTTCCCTATGTTTAACATATAAAACATGCAAAACTCTACCAAATAGCTTACTGAAAAAGGTCAAATCTAAATGCAAACTTAAGTAACTGGTTATCTCTTAAAGTGCAACAATTTAGAACAAATGTTATCTAACTGCAATGTCTATAACCTGAGTGAATAATACAGCTGTTTTAGAACAGATTTTTGTTCAGACAACTTCAAGCTTTTATCTCCTTTTCTCTTTCCACCATGGCTTCACGCTACATAACCAAACAGGAGATCCCACCATGCACTGCGAGTAATGTGCTACGATTGGTTAGTCGGGTGCATGTCAAAGTCTCTGCACCCACAGAGACGATTTGACGATCTTTCTGCTTTATGAGATCATCTCCACGTTATAATCCATAACGATTTAATATCGTCATATCGCACACCACTAATATATTCTAGAAGATCTCTAATAACACTCTGTCAAACTGAAAAAAAAAATCACTATTTGTGACATGTGTCCACTTTTTAAACAACTGAAGACCTCATGACACATGTTTTGAACGTAGGGCAGATGCGCCATTAAAAAACATCCAATATACAACTTTAAACATTCTCAGTTCACCAAGATTCAAATTTGGACCTTATGTTAACCACTAAAGACAGTATGGAAGCCCAAAACATTGAATGAGTGCATATAAAATGATTTATGTATGTAGACTTATATTTCTAATAGTAATTTATGTATAAGGAGAAAATAATGTGTGTGTGTGTTCTCTCACTCAAGTACACATTAGCCGCTTAACTGCTCGTGTTCAGCTCTGGGTAATGTGGTACATATGGAACTGGATTATCACATTCAATAGTATCGAATGGTAGTGTGTTAATTTATTTCAAAAATCATAATAATGAGCAAGACCAGAGTAAATTACAAGACTGAACTCATTCAATGGGAAAATGTCACTGCTGTTTAATTGTCTTAAACCAAAATCTGACCTTGCAGAAAAATGCATTTAAACAAATTTGGTAGTTAATCAATGACATTTCAAAGACTTAAAAATTCCCTAGAGTTGAAATATTTAAACTGTCTAATTGAAAATGTGTTTTTAGAGCAACACATGGGTACTCTAAGATGTCCACCACAGGCTCGATATCAGGGAGAGGGGAGCATGCAAAGCCAGCAGGGGGAGAGTAGTGCAGACTATACGTATGTCTGCCTTTGTATGATGAGAAACATGTACAGAGTCTCATTCTCTCCTGATCGCATAAAGATGAACCACAGAATCGATGTAAATGTCTTGAGAGGTACTGCAGCGTAGCTTTGTTGCAGCACTTCGGCAAAGGCGCACAGTGAAAATAGATTATGACTAAAACTTATTTGACTTATGCTGCTTATTTTGAATCATTAATGAATAAGACCCTGAATACTCTGTTGCTACTGTTAAAAAAGATTGTTAGGAGATGTAAGCTGTTCATTTGTAGCTAATCCCTGGTTGTATATGAGAGGGTGTTGTGTGTCAAACAACCTCCTCCATGCATGCAGTGTATCGTGCTTTTGTGCACAACAAACTGGACTCTGGGATACAAAGAACTTGTGCAAAAAGTGTGAGGCCACATTAAGATTGATTGAATGCTTTGATTAGACATGTCTTCTTTTCTCTCATTTGCTGTACTCCTATCTCAAAACAATCTGCACATTAACAATTTTAAATATTTAGAGGTTTTGTATCTCTCATGTTTAAACATGGACTCAGTATTTAGCCTCTGTTAAATGACTTTCAGTATTCTAGCGCTAATGTTTCAAAATGAAAGTCCAGTTTACAGGTGAAAAAATATACCAGTTTTGTTTAGATATTCAATGTGACTTGTAGAAAGCTTTTTAGTTAGAAATGTGCTTTGGTCCACGTGTTGTCCTGATCTTGTTCTCACAATAATTTCTCTCTTGTGAGGACAAATGTTTGATATTCTTAAGAAGTTAATTAGAAAGTATTTTCTGCATAACACAAACCTTTCATTCTGAGCTCAAAGCTTGGTTTACTGCCTTGAAAATACACAGTAAACAGAGTCTTTGAATATCAGGCTTATGGTTTGGCAGAATAGTGCTGCTACAAACGAGTGCCAGGACTAATGTGGATACAAGAACATCCAGAGATTTACAAGCTCATTTCAGGGACAAATATTGATAAAACGATGATTCTTCTCGATCAATATAAAACTCAGATCTGATCCTATAACAACAACAACGACAGTGTTGAGACATATATAGTCAAATGTTATATAAAAAATGTTATCAATCATTATATACAAAGTTTTATCTTGGTAGAACAGGGTGTAAGCAGGATTAATAATCCTCTCAACTTTTACACAAATCAAGCCATTTCTCCACAGTATCTCATAAAAGCTAAACATTTCCCTCTATTTAGAAAGGATCTGATTTATTAAAGTGATGTATTATTTCTCTTAATTTTCTTTATTAATGATACATTTAATTTTATCCTGTCGTTCTTAAAAACAATTCCGGGACAACTGCAATTATATAAAAACTGCATGACCAAAATTTGACAATTTAACATTTTTTAGATGTTTTATATTTTCTTTATTACGCTTTTAATCAGGTATCAATGGAAATCCTTTTTTTAAACTAGAGCAGACATAATAATAAATCTGTTATTCTACTGTCAGGATCATTTATCTTTTTACCTCAGCCATGGAGTTAGTGTTTTTACTGGCGTTTGTCCATGTGTTTGTTTGTTTGTCCGTCTTGGAGCAAGATAAAAATGATTTGATTTTGGTGGTCTGAATCCTTCAGCAGGTCCAAGGATTTAAAGAATTTGTTAACTATGTGCCATTGGGCAGTTTTCCCATATTCACCAATAATTTAGCTGAGAATGTTAGAAATACATTGATGGAGGTTTGTGCTCTCGGAGCACTTCTAGTTCTTCATTCTTTTAATATCCTGGGAGTATGTTCAATCGAATAAACCTTATGTTCTTTTTAAAACTGCTTTTTTAAATCATATTTTCATGAGATTGCCATAAAACAAACTCAAGTCTACAACTGGTGTCAGCTAACAGTAGACCATGAACACTCATTTAAATAGTGTTCTCTTCACGCTTTGTAATGGGCCTTAAGCTCAGTCCATTTTTTCCATTTGTCATAACAGAAAAATTGTTGCAGTCGGTGTGTGTATAATCCCCTCCATATCGTGTATTTCATCAACAATGTCCAACCAATTTCTCGTCCTTAAAGCACTTTCTTGTGATAGTTTTCTTTGATGCTGCCAGAAGTAATGCAGTCAGGTAACTTCCTCTGCTATGCATGTTTTCAGCTGTGAAGTTCCCAAAATTTAGAAAGAAAGAAACTTAATTTTAAACAGTTAATTGTCAAATAAGGATAACAAATAAGAAGTTTTTAATGGTATAAATCTTCCGTCACTTTGCATTTGCTTTGGCCTGTGAAAAATCTCCACTGCATCAGTCAAACTAGGAGCTCTAAATCGTATCTGATAAATTATGATTTACGTCTGATTAAAACCCTTCATAAACTTCTGCTAAGTCCATTTTGTTGTGGATGTGTGGATGGAGGTGCTCGTGTGTTTATTACTGTGTGAAAACAGCAGTGAAGCCCCACCTGCAGTGATGACGTCTCTTGGCTATCCAGAACTCACAGTCACAGTTGAAACAATGCGAGGCCATGTGGTCGGGCACCCACCTCGTGACCTGCACACACACACAGTGACACACAAACACAGACACAAACCTTTATCAGATCTGTGTGCTGTAATCAAAGGTGCTCCTGGTCTTAAAGGTGGGGGTGAGGAAGTGAAGACAGAGGCTAAATAAGATGATGAAGCTTTGAAGGGCACTGACCTCTGTGTCTTTGGGCTCCACTCTGTCCCAGCTGCCCTCAGACAGACGGTCCTCGCTGTGAGTGGACAGAGAGTCCTCCTCATTACTGTTGTCTGACTCCCGCAGACACGTCTGGAAACAGAGACATTGTCGAAGTCAGGAGACGGACAGGATGAGGAGAAGGCAGAAAAACTTCAGAGTGATAATTAAAAGTCAATATTTACAAACTCTGTGTGGACATCTACAAAAGGTCAAAGAATGACTCGTAAAGTCGTATCTGAAAATTGACTCACATTAAGAGCTGTCGAGTCAAACTACAGACACGAGGCCTAGCATAACAAATAGTAATGCATAAAAAAGTGTGCAAGATCATTCATGAAACGGTCAAGATGATCTGAAATACACCGAAATATAAATAAACATCAATAAGGTAACAAAAGAACATAGGGCTTTAAGAAAAAAAAGGCAAAGCTTAAGATGAAAACAATTGCTCAAACAAAACAAAAGTTAAACAGCAAGCTGATGTTGACTTATGAAGTTAATAAACCTAGAGTTGGCAGACATTTTACTTTCCTTTGTTTTAGTATCATCAATGGGATTAGCTAAAAAGATGACAGAAATATATTCTAATACTAAAGTTAATAATTTCGTTATCTAAAGTTACCAGTGAAACAATATTTGGACTCTAATTGATCATTTAATGATCTGATCTGCATTAAATTTCAGACACAGAAAGATGTGTTGACACATTTTGCATAGTGAATTGAGTGATTGAATGCTTACAGATTTGGTAGACAATCTTTTCGTTTTTCTAGTTGGCAGAAAGAGCAAGTTGACTAAGATGACCAATGCTTAGTATTCCTGATAAACAAATATTTTTCAGTCAAGATACAGATTTTAGAAATCTTCAGCAACACTTTAAGGTCAGACAACCATTCTATAAGACCAATGCAACTTGGTCTGTAGTTCTTCAGGGTTGGATCTTGTTAAAACAAAGCTATGAGCCAAAACATGTTTTGAATAAAATGCATTGGTCTAATGTAGTTGTTTTTTGAAGTGTTGCTGGGGCTTTTTGATTTCCCCTTAGATGTTCTTTTTTTTAATTCTCCCACCAACTTGAGAGTAAGTCAAGTTGTTGACTTCTGAAATTTTGACTTCTGCTCAAATAAGACAGTATAAGGTCACATTGTTTATATCAACTGGTAGAGTAAAAAAAAAAATGACACAAAAATATATCACAATGTTTAAAGTGCAATAGTGTATGTATTTTATCGAGAAAAATCTGTATTTAATTTGTTTAAATTCAAAACAAAACAGGGAAATTTGTTTTGTATTATAGTTCAGCCTCTGTTGTGAGTTAGCAGCAGGCTTTCAGCCATTTTACCCCTCTTTCCCTCTGTGACACTTATTATCATTTCTGTCACTGGGACAGATAACAAAGTCTGTTTACTTTGCTAGAAATATATAAATAAGACTGATAAGAAATTGTATTTTTATGATGTGTAATACAAATATATATATATATATATATATATATATATATATATATATATATATATATATATATATATATATATATATATATATATATATATATATATATATATATATAGACATACATATATATATACATATATACATACATATATACATATATAGATATACATATATATATATGTATATGTGTATACATATATATATATATATATGTGTGTGTATATATATATATCTATATATCTATATATATATATACATATGTGTGTGTGTGTGTGTGTGTGTGTGTGTATATGTTTCATGAAATAGCATATTGAACTTATACATAAAAAATTATGTGAAAAAATAATATTACCTGCTTGCTATTACAACAACTAAAAACAGAGGATTTAAAAACCCAATACTGGATGTGTTTATAACTCGTAGAACTTAAAGGCGAAAGCTTGCATGCTGTCAGTTAGTGTCAATGAACAAATACTTTGGCAATGCATGAAAATGTGTGCATAAGTCTTCTGAGAAAAAAAAACAGGACTGAATATCCCACAGTGATTACAAATGTTTCGTTTTTCTTCATTTTTAAAAAGTTTAATTAAGGGTAAAAAAAGTAGCATTGACAATGTTGTCATTGGTACTGTCCCATGACAGTATGTGTAATTTATCTGCAATGTTTGGTAGTTATAAACAATAACAAGTTCAGAATTATGTGCCCACTGCTGTTTTTTCCCATGATATCACAATTTGTTAAGATTATTTAATTTTAATTAAAATCAAATTTTATAACTTTAACACTGCAACAACCAGTGCTTTTGTAAAAAAATGCCAGTATTGATACATTGTGTTGCCATTCAGTTAAAATACTTGAATATACTTTTTTCTCCCACATCCCCAGGCCCCACTCACAATGTCATCCTCATAGTCGACGTCTGGCTCTGAAGGAGGCGTGCCGTACTGTTTGCTCTCCAACCTCATCTGCAGCTGTCGCACCTGCTGTCTCAGCACCTCCACCTCTTGCTTGTAGCTTGCCTCTATCTGCCGAAGCCGCTGCTGCACAGCGTCCATGGGCACTTGTAGCCCGTCGTCATCCAGGTAAGATGGGGCCTGAGGAGGAGGGGGGGAGCTGGAGGCTGAGGGGGAGGAGTATGATGCAGGCAGGAGCTGATGGCCTGCCAGGGGGTAGTTGTTGAGGATGGCGGCAGCAGCAGCGGGTCCACAGAGGCCGGTGTAGCCTGTGGTCTTGGCTGCGGACATCCACACAGGCTGCAGGGGGCTGCTGGGACAGCACAGAGCCTCCCTGCGGCAGCACTGGGCTCCGTTGGCAAGGGAGAAGCCGTGCGAGCGGAGCAGCTTGTTGGCAAGACGCCGGCTCTGGTAAGTGTTGTTCTGCAAGGCTCGGCTCATGCCAGAGTGAGAACTGCAGGCGGACTGGACCAGACCCTGGACGCTCTCCCAGTGTGAGTTGAGCAGGGACAGGTCTGAGAGCTGGCTCTGTGAGATTAGATGGCGGGCAGCTACCTGGGCGGGGTCTTGAGGAGGGACTGTTGGCATACGCTCTCGTCCTTTCACTTCATCTGTCCTAATATCCTCTTTGTCCTTCTGTGGCTGCTCCTCATCCTCAGTTTGATCCTGTCCCTCTAATGGAGGCACCACAGGAGGGAGCTCTCCCTCGTCCGTGAGGGTCTCGGTGGAGTCCTCCATATGGAGGAGTGGTGTGAGCTGCTTCAGAGCCAGCAGGTCTGCAGACCTTGGGAGACCATCAGAGTGGCCATTAAGCAGCGGCGTGGGGGTGTGGACAGCAGGCTGCTTGCTGTTACAGGGGAGAGGTAAGCACGGCTTTGACTTATGAGAGGGTGACGTGGGGCTCTCAGCGGTCCCACAGGGGCTCTCAGCCTCAGGAGGGGGCGGTGGGAGTGGAGGGTTAGTGATCTGAGGCAGGGCCTGCTGGAGGACCGGAGTAGGGAATGGAGTGTGAGCCAGGGTCACGTCCTTACAGAGAGGCACGGGAGGAAGGGGCAGTGAGGGGAGGGGCTGCGTGGTGAGACAAGTCTCCTCTGGTGAGTCCTCACAAGTCTCAGCACCTGGACTGTCCTCTGGGGTCTTAGCAGGACTCTGGTGTAAAGACTCGCCCTCGCAGGTGTCCAGTCCATTCTCATATACGGCCTCATTAGAGTCCTCTGAAGGGTTTTCTTCTGCAGCTGGTGAAGGATCAGGGGCAGAGCGACCCTCCTGGCAGTGCTTATTGAGATTGGGGTCGCTGGATGTGCGAGTCAGAGGGACCCCGTTCTCCAGAGCTGACAGCAGGTTGTCCATGGAGCGTGTCTTAGGAAGTCTAGAAATAAAGAAGATGAATTATATCCCTCCTTGGGAAAAATGTCAGTATAACAGTTCTCTGTTTTGGACACTAGAGGGCAGTCTGACTCTCTGGGACACATGGATTAAAATGTAAATCAGTGCCCAGGGATGGACAGGGACACAAAGTACAGACTCTGAATCCAGACTTGCATCAGACAAACAAACACACCTGTCCAAGGAGCGGGACGTGAGTTCGTCTCCTGTGACAGTGGGGGGGAGGTAGAGCTCCATGGAGTCCTCGACGGCGGTGCAGGGGGACGAGGTGGGCAGGTAGACAGATGTCCACAGCTGTAATGCCCGAGTGTGGCAGACTGGCTGCAGCACCTGCCAGACAAAAACAAGAAATGAGGACAAACTTAGAAGGTCAAAAACTAAGATGACAGTGCCCATCATAGTCCTTGTACTGCTTCACAATATCTTTTGCTGATGTAATTTATGTATCTGGAGAAAGAAAAAAATACTGCAACGGCACTATACACATTAATTTTTAAATGAAACTTACCAGGCATATGTTGTCTATTTATGAGCAACATTTTAAAACTGAACCCTTTCATTCTGACAACATCTCTATATACATGTTTTCTCACAGGCTTTATAAATAATTTCAAGGTTTGCAGTTGGGTCCTAAAAGTACATGATACTGACCATGTTGTGCATGACAACAGAAAATTTTGCATTGCAAATGTATGTTTTTTAATTTTAAAAGTTTACCATGTTGTGTTGCTGAGGGTAGTTTTGGCAGTTCATACTGATTTTAAGACTGAAAGTGTCAAATATTTCTTTAAATTTTCACTAAAGTCACAAGAATTTTTCAAATTCTTTCTCAGAGAGCGCATCAAAAGAGGGACAAAAAGACATTTACCAGTTATTATGGATTGTAACTGTGCTTAATCTGCACCATGGTCCATTCTCTGGTTTGGCCCACCCCTTACTCCTTACTTAATTTAGTCAAAGGGGGGAAAAAGAACAGACACACTCAGTTGGGGTCATTTCGAGATACTGGTCTTGACAATAAAGGCCTATTTTAAAAATTAAAATAATCATATTTAGCTAAAAAAAAAATAAGGATATGGTAATGCAGTGCAGCTAACTGGTGCACTGTCAATAGCTTAACCCTTTAGCTATGGTGACAGGTAAATAAAAGAACAGCAAGAGATAAGTGCAATAGATATCACTGCTGTCAGACACAAACCTCTTAGTTCCAAAATTGGTACTTTTCAGGAGATGAAAAAAAAGCGTAAGTACTGCATCAAGAAAATATTGTACTGTCTTGATTACAAGGTTAAAAGTTTCTGAAACCCACTCTCCAAGATAGAAGATGATCAACTGCGCTATTTTATGAAAGAAAAAAAATGGGGGAAAGAAGTGTGTACCTGACCGCATTATATTCCAAGCCCTCTTTAGTTGTCAGTATATTTCACTTCAAAACAAAGGAGTTAACTCACCTACACAGACCAATCAAATGACACCATGAACCACATGAGTTATGTTTTACCATGGATGTAAACTACTGAACAGCACTGTGGTTAACATGCTCCCTCCTTTGCCACTTTTATGACTGTAAATAATACCAATACGAAGCAGGTGCATTTGCTTGTCAGGACATCTTTGTCTACTAATGGCTCTTTCACTGGTGATCTGCTGTAATGAATCGATTGCTGCAGCTATTTCTGTCTCGATTACAGTAGTTTAATGAAGAGCTTAAAAGGTTTGATATTTCCTTTTTGCTTTAAATGCAAATTGATCTAAGAAACATAAGCGTCCAATACCTTTATTTTGAACACTTAAACCAGGCAACAAAGCTTAGTTAGCTTAACTGAGATTAGAGAATTTCAAAAGCATATGAACAAACATGATCCCTGTATCAAACATCTGATTTGTTTTAAAGGAAGAAGACAGATATGATATTCAGGACATGATCTGTTTGCCCTTTACATTATTGATTATTGATCAAAGTTTTTTCTTGTACACTTTTTGTTTCGTGATGGTTGAAGGCTGTCTTTTCACCTTTCTAATAGTTTTCTGAAGTATTTTACCCAAAAAACAGAAGAGACAAATGATCGAGCTGAAGATTAATTCTGATAATAGTGAAGCTTCTGATGTTTTCTATAAATATTATGATATAACTATAATTATTTTCTTTTCACTGCAATAATTGTGAGGTAAAAATAAGATATTGAGAAAAGCCCTTTATGATTTTACACCGAGGCTCTGAAGTACTACTGTTAAATCAAGCAAACCACCCTCGTCTCAATAGCAACCTCAGATTAAGTGGCACACATTAGCAGCTAACTTTTACTTGCAACTAATTTGAATGTGAACTCACCAACATGTAACACTGTAAAATCAAGGCAATAACAGCTTAGGTTAATAGGGAAATGTATAAAAGTGCTGTTTACCATGTCATGACTGGGGATGTACAGGAAGTTCTGAAAGTTCTTGTTTCCGCTCCGGAGCAGGGACCACACAGAGCAGGAGCGTTTGTAGATGTTCTTCGCCTCCCTCTCTCGAGCGTTGTTACACAGGAAGGTACCATACAGACACGAGTATGTGTGCTGCACCAATTTGACCTAGAATAGAAGGAGAACAGAGAAAAGGTCATGGTTGTATCCTTTATGACTTGAAAAGACTTGGATGATTTATGAATGGCTGGTCATAAACCGAATTAGCTCTGGTTATTAACTGAGAGTTTTGCCAAACTCCTTCCTCCAAAGGTGATTGTCTGATTGTAACTGTAGCACTAAATATGCAGCATGGAGTCAAGGTTAATATTGCTTTGCATAGCTTTTAAGGGTTTAGAGTAACAATTAATGAGTCAACCACCTTGAAATAGCAGTTTCACATTTGCTACTCTGCTCTTCTTCTCCATTTGGCCATCCTCTTCCATCTTTTAGCCTCAACCAATTTATTAAACAGTCTTAAGATGGTCAGTATGGCTTCTTTTTGGCTTAAGACTGTTTTTATAACTAGTGTTGAAAAGCCTTCATCTCTTAAAAGGTGAGTGTCACATTTCAGGGCACCGAAAGCAGGCATGCAGGAACATTATCATGGTTGAAAGTTGAACTTGCGAACTTTGAAACTAAATATTTCTGCTTTAGGTGAACTGAACATGGTTATAATTCTGTCACAATGATATTTCCCTAATCAAAATCAGATAAATTGTCAACTTAAATAGCAATAGAGCTTAAATACTGTAAGAGCATCGTGAGGTTACTAAGTTTGAGTTTTTTAGTTTTTCTTCTAGGTCAGTTTAATACGAATTTGAAGCCAGGTTTTGTGAAGCACTCTCTGAATTCTGCTATTACAACAAGAATGTGAAATGAAAAACTGCAGAGCTGTAATTTAATGAATTTCTGAATGGCTTTAAAGAAATGTCCAAGGGTACAATCCTACACTGTTTACAACATTTCAGTTAAAGGCAACACCTTAAGAAACATACGATTTTAAAGATGTTTTTAAAATAAAGACGCCATTTTCATGTCAGGCTAGTTCAAAAGTAGTAAAATAATGCTTAGATGAAGTCAGTATAAGATCATAGACAGAAGTCAAGATTTCTGGATGACCACCCACCAAGAAGGCCTCATTGAACTCAAACAGACAAGGGAACTGTTTGAGCAGCTGGTGAACGCAGTCCAACCACTGCAGGAAGACGGGACACTGCTCGCTTACATCGTCTGCGTTCTCCTGGTGACCACAGCGGTCCCCAAACTTATGACCATAATCCAGCCACTCAGTCTCGACAAGCACCTGGAAACCCTGTGGATGAAATGAAAGTTGACAATATTAACTAAGCATTAGGATAACTACAATTCTTCACTTCTGTCTAAATTATAATGGAAGAGAAATTATCCATTTCATTCAACACATTCTTTCTGAGCCTACAATATCTGCAGTGCAACTCAAGCAGCGGCGATAAACAACTGTGATAAACAAACCAACCTTTTCCACCTAGAATTTATGTTATACTCAGCAAGTTACAAGAGGATGTGCCTTTTCACAAGCTGGCTTTAAGTATGAATGCCAAAGTTTTGTGCTCTTTATGGCTGTGCTAATCGATCAGATCTGGAAACACCAGGAGATACCTGATTCCTGAAACAGTGGCATATCAAAATAAAAAGTATTAAGATCAGAGAAACATCAGAAAATATGGATTCAAATTCTCTGTTTGGTGTATACAGCAGCAGAATCAAACAGTGCTTGTGAGAGGTTAGACTGCAATCATTTATTTTACACAACTAACTAAAATCTAAAAAATATAGATCAGATGGACAATATTTCAATTAATACAGGATACCACTTAGGTTAGAATTTGTTCTGAAGCTTGGATTTTTCAGCTGGATAAATATTTCATGCTCTTAGTTTTTAGTGGAGCTAAGCCGCGTTCACACTGCCATGACAAGCTCAGCTTTCAAAGTCATTGAGGAGAAATGGGTGGATGATGAATGAGTTGATGTTTCAACCCCCGCTTGCTCTGTCTCCACAGGTATCACAGGCCTGACATTGGTGAGGGGGGGCGGGCATGCAGACTGAAGGATAGTAGCACTGTTAGCTGTGTGTCTGAACACTGTCACCCTCTCTTACCTTCTCCCCTTGAAAGGCACGTCTCAATGATAATTGACATAAATATGAGGGATGGGATGAAATATTGATACAGTATGTGACGAAATGCATCAAGTTTGAAAAAATTGGATTGCGAAATAAAGAAGTCACGTCCGGTAATAGCGCATGTGACCAGAAGTGACGACAACAAACATTAGCACCAATGACCTTGCCTCCAAAAGGCTGAATGATGGAGTCGAATGAGGTCGAAATTGAGGATGCTCTGCCTGGATACAAGTCATCTGTTTGGCAGTATTTTGGCTTTCTCATTAAAAAAGACGAAGACGGCGAAAACAAGCCTACTGCTCCTTTGCATAGACTCTCTCCAACCTCTCTAGGGTTAGAGAGAGTGTTATTGTTTGTGTTTGGCCTGTTAGGCCTTGTGTTTTCCTGTGTGCAGCTCAAACAAAAACAAATAAGTTGTGATTACACAGTAATATTTTTTCTTTTTTACTTTTTTGATATTGTATTATGACCCGGGCATATCGAGGTGCAGCGTATCATGAGTTTAAGAGTATTGTCCCATCCCTAATAAATATTATCTTCTTCATCCTTTTAACAACTGCTAATGTCTTAAGGTGCTTCCCTATTTCCGCACAAAACCGTTAAAGTCTGACGGCTCTTGCACTCCTTTATTTAGCAGGATGAGCTTCAGGACATCTGGGGGGCTAAAAAATTTGGGATACTGAAACCTTCATGCAGGGTAAACCACTCCAACATGGAAGAGCTGCTTTGTTTGGAACTCTAGGAATTGTACCCTGTGTCTAGAAACATGAGAATGATACATGCTGCAGGTTAATCTGGAGCAAAGATGAGCAGTTAAGGGCCACATTACTGCTACATACACTGCCAGAGGGACGAATTGTGACGAACTATAATATTATCTCAGTTCAACACTGACACTTACTTAACTTTAAAAAAGAACAAATGTGATAGTTTAATCAAAATTATTATGACACTATTAACATGTTAACTCTAAGAAAGATGTATCTCTCAATCCAAAGACCAAAAAGTTAGACATGGAATTGAAGCCAATTAAACCTGTTTTTTCAATGAAAAATCAATTAGCTTTTCTGGATAACCTGATTTATTATACTTCCATTTTTTATTGCAAACACATTTAGTGATGCTTCTCAAAGAGATTATCAGAAACAACATGCCAACCTCCAAATTATATCAAATAAGAAAATAATTACCAATAATCAATGACAAAAAATCTTTTTCTCTTCCGGATCTTCATGGCAGATTTTGTCATACGTTTTAGTATGTTAGCATTTTATTGATGTCTGAAATGAACATGCCAGCCACACTTGAGTGAGGGAGGGCTGCAGGCTGCTCAGTACTGATCTGGGCCTTGAGAGAAGTAATTTCCCACAATTACCAAATATTCACAAAAAGTGTTTTTCACATTCTGCTCCCGATTGGATTTTTATGCACCATCAGGATCTTGTGATTGAAAACAATTTATAGTTATGTTCAGACTGTCACTGTTATTATAGGATCTGGGTAACTAAATAAGGGTCTGAGAATTACGTGTGTTTATTGATGAGAGGAAAATTGATTTTCTTGTTTAACATTGTGAAAAAACCTGCCCCTGTGAGGGCACTAGTAACAGGCGACTTTAATTATCCGAAACTTTTATGTGGTCATACAATTTAGACTCTTACCTCTAGTGTCCTGTAGTAGGGGTCTAACAGGATTTTAGCAAGGGCTACTATCTGGGGAGTACGATCCCAGCCATCTGAACAGTGGACCAGGACGGGACGGCCCTCGCGCTCCACCGCCGAACACACCAGAGTGGCTGCTTTGAGCATGACGGACAGGTGTTGCAGCCAACGGGTGCTCTCGAGTGCCGACAGCCAGCTGGAAACAGAGAGAGGACGTGGATAAGAAGGAGAAAAATGTACAAGGATCCTGTTCCAAGAAGTGTAAGTGATCTGGGCACATGATACTGTAAAAATACATCAGTGGAGTTACTTAGACTGAGTTATTCGTCTGAGGGAATGAGGAGGAGGAAGTCTCTGACCTATATTTTCACACACCTCCATCAGAAAAACTACATGCCTTTGAATAACACAGTCAGTGCAGCTGAGTTAAACTCTATACTGCACGTGTGACACAGACAATGTCACATATGTAAACACACACCGCTGGCCAGAGTACACAGATGTACACTCATAAAGAAAAAAAAACACAACAAAGTCCACTGTCAGCGTGTACAGACTGACAGCTGGCCAGCCCAGCAGGACCGGGTCTGGGCTTCGGTGGCAACGTTCCCATCTCTGTGTGGTGTTGCCTTACAGTGAGGTGAAGCCTTTCAAATGGGGGGAGGGGAGGGGGGAGGGCACAAACCAAGCGGCACAGAGAGAAAAGGTCAAACAGATCGACTTACTTTCCTGGATCGGGGATCTGACTGCAGACGGTCCTCAGAGCCTGAAAACTGTTTCGGATGGCATGGATATTGGCCATACCCATGAACATCACCTCGCAGTTTGGGTAGTACTCTGAAGAAAAAAAAAAACACAATGAGGGTCATGAGAAATAAACAATACTTTTAATGTAAAACTCAGTGATGTCTTCTCTTAAGATAGCTGTATTTATGTCACAATAATGTCACTTACAAACAGTCATGGTATTTTGTATTTACATCATCATCTGGCTGTTGAACCCTTTGCTTTCCTTAGTATCATATTACAAACTGGCCTCTCACAAAACCAGAGCCTCTGTTTACAATCCAGGTCAGAGCATGTTATTCATAACACAACTGATCCACAGCACTGAAAACAAATTTGCTATTTTGGGTTTGAGGATGGTTTCTTCACTGACCTTTGACTGAACTTTAATCAGGCTGTAGCTGCCCTCAAAACTCCAAATATCAAAACGGTTATTTGATGCTTTGGATCAGGTGGTTGGACTTCTAAACAGGCAAACCTTCACAGGGCATTTGCATAGTGGCATTTCATGACTTTGAACCCTGCATTGCATAATTTTTTGCATGCTGAAGTATGCTGTAACCCCACAGTGCTGTTCTACAGAGCAGACCAGTACTGTCCCAGAACATTTATTCCGCTAAAGCTAGTTTGGTTAAATCTTTTCTATTTGGGTGAATGCGAGCAAGTTCAAGAACACAGACTTTGTCTCTGTGTGGTTCATATGATGATTGTGAGTGTATGTATACTACCACTAAAGTTCAAAAACCCTCTAATTTTCATTTGCTGAGTAACCCTGATCCAACAACCCCTTCTCCAAGTCAATGGGCTGAAACAGCTGACAACAATGGTAGGATCACACTGGTCCACTTGTGGGTACTGTATGAACAAGCAGTTTCAAGCAGGAAAGGAGGCATCCTGATACCACAGTCATGTGCTTAGAAGTACTTGATTGCACAGAAGAAACGAAGAAAACAATGGGCACAAAAAAGCAAAATGTAAGTTTTAATATATACATCTATGGCATATCGCACAAGGCACATGCACTTCGGGTGTGGCCACTCCTTAAACCGGCAAGTGTTTAGTGAGAAAAACAAAAAAGAAATGGTGATAAAAATGGATTGAGCAAACATAACATTCCCTGTTGCTTTGCTCCGTGAATAGATTAGGGGAATTCAATCAGATTCACAGGTCTTGGGTTCATTATTTAAAAAGGGAAACAATGAGAGGTGAGTTTTGTTCTGACAATGAGTGATTCTAAATGTACTTTCCGCAAAGTGGAGTCAGTTCAACACATTTATTTCCTGGCTTTTGGCCATGCCAAAGAAGTTGCATTTCATTTATTCCTTCATTTTGATCTGTTTCTTACCTTGATCTTTATGTCCCAATGCTTGAAGAAAAAAGTTGTGCATTAAGTTGTGTCTTATTGATGTTTTGTTTTTAACGTACAATGCTTTGGAAAACTTTTGGTCATTTTAAAAGTCACTTCAATAACCACTGATCAGACTGGATTAGATCTCCTTCAGAAAAAGTGAAGATTTGTCTCAGGTTTGTTTTGCTTAGGTTTGATAGTTTGATTGTCTGCTTCTTTCCATTCACATAATAAAAAGTTAAGCCCATCTTCTTGTTGATATGATTGGCTGGGGCTTAAAGTGTTACTGACAAGTTTAGCAGCTCAGCATTTTGTGCTAAAAAGTCCCAGGCAAACAGTATTTACATGATTCCTTGATTTTTGTCAAAACAAAGTAGGCAAACTCTTGCTTACTGACAAAACAGAGAAAATTATGTTGGCAATATCTTCAATGCCAAAACCTTGCCAATAAATTTGTTCAGTTTAGATATTTTGATAGATGCTTAATTCTTCAGTGAAATGGTCTCAGTAGTTTCTTGTGTCCTTGATAGTTAAAGATAGTAATCCACTTTAAAGATATTCACAATTTTTCCATTTCAAAACCCTTGGCTTCAGTAGAGTGCTGAATAATCAGATATCATGAGCGGCTCTACGGTGATGTCATTTTGAGCGTGACACAACAATCTGTGGTTTTTTGTCACAAACCGAGTAACAAAGGAAAGCAGGAGAAGGCTGCAGATGGCAAGAAGAAATACCCCTTGAGAAGCACAGGAGAGTTTTGGAAGCTATACAACAGAATGAAGCCGAGGACGAGAGCAACCGAGCTGCAAAGAAAAGACGTATGAGGGTAAGCTAACGGTAGCTACCACTAGCATGCTAGGTCTTCGCGCTCATGACTCATCGATGACGACATTGTCTGACCAATCAGTAGCCAGCAGTTGGTGACGTCATCTTTTAGTATCGACTCAGCTCGCTTGGAACCAGAGCGGAGTAGGTACTACAACTAGCTTAATTAGGAGGTACCGGGCTAGTGGAAACACGCTGCAAATCGAGTAGGGCCGAGTAGAGTAGGGCCAAGGTGTGCTAGTGGAAAGGGCCATAAATCACATAAACAAAGCTGTGCCTAAGTAGTCCTCTAGGTACATCTTGGAAAGCATACGGCCACCATTTTTTGGTTTTGAAATGGTGCTGTGCTAATCACTCTGCAGATTGCACTATGCCTGACACATCTCACACAATGAGGAGCAAATTTCTTATTAGGCAAAGGTGTTTAAAAAGTTTGCCTTAGCTTTGTGACAGAAATGGTGCTCCATGCATAATGACAACCACTTTCTCATTTGAATTCTGGTTTTAAAATTTTACATGCTTAAATTGTTTGGGACTTTTCAACTATGAAGTCTCACTGACCTTCACATTCACAGCCCCCGCCCTTGGCTCTGTTGGCCACTGCAGCAGTGTACGAGCGAGCATCCAGGATCAGCAGCTTGTGTGGCACAGTGTTTTCATCACAGCCGGAGCCGCCGGTCAGAGACGAGTCTGTAGATACAGGAGAGGGGACAGAGGAATGATTCTTAGTATTGTGAGCTGAATGTGTTATGAGAGGCAAAACCTCTGCTGGAGGGAGGAGAAAAGTGTCATCAGAAGAGAGACAAATACATTTAACTATAAAGTAACTCAACTTCTAAAATCAATAACTTCTTCAGACAAAAAAAAAAAAATACAGGGTGTTGGTAATGATAAAAAGCCCAGAGACGTCTTTTCAATATCTAGGGCAGAGACAAGACAGGTAATTATTCTGAGGTTGCAGCTGAACCACTTCTGTTTTAATCCGTCTGTGTTTTTCTGACACTCACTTTCAGACTGTTGTAACACAGCCAGTGACCATTTTCAACAGGACTTTTAAATGTTTTACTCTCTCTATGAACTTCTTTGACATGATGGTATACTCTTTGGAAAATAAAAAACAACAGATGACAAAAAGTTAAAAGAAGAAAAGCAATGATTTTTTTTGTCACAGTAGCTCCTGCATTTGTCCCATTATGAGCCAGGTTATATATCTGTATGCAAGTTAGAAACAATGCAATAACACTGATGATATTTGTTTTTTTAATGGGCAAGTGAGCTACCACACATGTAATAAAAGCACCATTAATGGTAAATAAATGTTGCTTAATTTATATCAGATGATTGCAGTGCAGAAAACACTGCCTGGCTGCCTTGTTTTTTCAGGTGAAAGTCCACTTCTCATTGAAATTTAATAATAATAATAATAATACATTTTATTTAAAAGCGCCTTTCAAAACACCCAAGGACACTGTACAGGATAAAACAACAACAATAAAATCAACAAAACAATAGAACTATAAAATCAGCAAAATGCAACATACAGTGCTGGAGTGGAAAAATCATGGGTAGGAATATGCAGTTTAATTCAATTTAGGAAATGAATGGTCTATGCAAATCATACAAATTATTTTTGAGTTATTAAGTATGAAAGTTTACAAGTGAACATATAACAATGCATTCATAAATCTGTTTTACCAAAATCACTGTCGCAGGAGTCAGGAGCTTCCCCTCGCTGTCTGCAGGCCGGTGCTCCACAGGTGACCTTGGCTCCGGTGTGCATCTGACAAGCCTTGGCGATGGATGTCACCAGGTACTCATCATCAGTGTTCCTCCAGCCCCACCAGCTGATCTCAGGCTGGCTGCAGCGAGCGATCACTGCTCCATTCTTTTGGTGCCTGAAGGTCAAAGTCATGGAGTCAGGAAATATAAATACGATAATAGATTAAGCCTCCTACATGCCATTGGCCACAGAGGTTGTTTGGGTCAAACAAGTGTAACAGCTGCATCACCTACACCCTCCTCACAATGGTGGGAGAAGATGGGTTTCTACAGACAAAAGGAAGACATCTTCCTTGGAGCATCTTTTGTTTCCAGTCTGAGTGAGTTGTCATTTAGATTACAAAAGAAAGTCACTGGTGAGTTTCTAGCTGAACACAGAGGTAGAGCCACATGCCTACACACACTGCAATACAATCTCAGAACTACTTTGGGATGTGTTTTTTATAAAGTACTGCTTGTCACTGACCATGAGTAATACTTTGCACATTTTGTTTGTGTTTTGCATTTTTGCAAAGCATCTTCATTTGCAAATGCATTTTGAAACTTTTATTTAATAGACTGTGATTGTGACCTTTGGCTAGAGTGCTCTTTGTTAACTTTTCAGTGCAGCTGGATCCACCTGAATCCATGCCTGTAATCAGGCAAATCCTTTTTGCAGAACTCCAGTCTGGAACCATGGAGTGCAAAGAGGCACTGACCAATCAGCATCCGTTGACGGGATGCAGTCATAACTTCATAATGACAGTGAGAGGTGACTGTAAGTCTGTGAACAATAGCTGCTTGTATACAGATTGGCATGGATGCCACCTGCATTGGTAGCAGTTAAATTTAATGTGTAAAACAATTCTTCATTAAATGAAAAACAAAGAACAGCACTGAAACTATTTCTTGATTAAAAAAGACATTTTTGCAACCCCTCCATGAGGTTTTGGTAAGTGACTGATGTACAAACTGGCTCACATTATGAACTTTGCCTCTGCAGCAACAGCCCCCTACAATCATCTGGCTGGCCTGTATTGTCTGTGATTGACAGAATAACTGTCCAGTCACCTTCCAGATGTGTTTTAAAAGACTCTGCCCTCTCCCTGATCTATTGCCTAGATTGACTCCAAAAGTATATCCTGCATAATACAAACTGAACAGTCTATCTGGTGTGTCAGATAAGGTGTGTTATATTTCACCTTTAAGCTCAACTTGCAGTCTATTCGGATTCTTTTCTGACTGGTTGCTAGAATTAGAGATGACTTTAAGAGTGGGAAAGCATTTTCATTGAAGTGTAATATTTGCTTTTTGACTCAGGACCTGTGAAAACATCTGTAATTTGCCAGTGAATAAATCGTCTCCCATAATTACTCGTGTGCTCCAATGTCTTTGGTTTTGCTTGAGTGAGAGTTAGCCATAGTCATTTTCAAATTGATACCAATCTGTTTCATGACCCGTTACACAGGACTGGTTAATCATATTAAGTTCAATGAATACAAAATAAGATTCACTTAACTAAAAAAGTTCCACTGGTGCCTCTACTTTACCGTATCTTTATCATACACAGTTACCAGGTATATAAGGCAGAGCATAGGTGCACTTTTCTACCTCTGTGTATGTGCCTGTGTTGGTAGACAAACCTGTAGACCACCACAGGGATCCTCTTCCATGATCTGAAGGAAGCCACGCTCTCCAGCTCCTTGTCAGTGATCCAGATTGGAACCAGGAGCTTCTGTGGGTAGCTGGAACACAGTCTGTGGAGGAAAATATGAGACATTTACTAAAGACTGCATATCATACTGCTGCAAACTTTATGAAACAATATATCGTGACTGATTTCAGAGAACAGTGCGAGCTGTACGTCTGTTCATTAAGGGAAAATAAACAATCAAAGATTAAATGAAGCTTTGATGTACAATACACAAATGATCAGATTTTCAGGGGTCAATATTGCATCAACAGCACAGCTTTGGCAGGAAATAAATCACAGAGCGCTTCAGCCCGACTCCATCTGTCTCTGGTCTCCACCTCCTCCTCCTCTCCCCTGATACTCGCTTCATTTTCTACTCACCTGCTGGCTGACTAAAAAGGGAGACGGAGAGAGACGGTGTGTGTGTGTGAGTGTGTGCGATAGTTAGGGAGAGAGAAAGTGAAATAGTGTGCTGAGTCATGGGCCTCAGCAGGCTGCGGCGCGTTTAATTAGCCGCTCGTCCTGTGTGTCTGTCTCCCTCAGCAGGATGTGCTCCCCTGGGTCCTCATAGCAGACTGACCTTTTTTTATTTGTAACCCTTATTTGCAGAAACAGCGAAGGAGACACGGATCTGACACAGGTACACAAAAACACTCCGTTGACTACACTTTTTCTGTGTGACTGACTGTGACGGCGTAATATCTGGGTGTGTTACTGACTGAGCATTAGCAAAGGTGCTGCTAACCTCACAGGTCAGGCAAGACAAGAAGAAAATTTATACGAATTCAAAGTCTTGGAGGATATCTTATAAAGAACATGGAAAATCAACCAAATCAATGTGATACTCACTGTCTGTACACGTGATTTAACATATTAGAAAGAAGATGCTGGTATTGTTGTTTACTAACTTACATACAAATCAACCAAATATGCAGGAAAAGAATGATCTGAGGTTTGAAACTGTCATTCCCAGTAACAAACAGGAAGTCTTACATGGCTGTGGAGCAAGTTTGTGGATGTGAGCTTCCCTTTTAGCCCTTATTTAGCCTATTTTATAACCAAAGCTCTAGTGTTTGCAAATCTTCACACAGTATGAAGACTGAATCAGGAAATGGGAGGAGTGTTATTATCAAATTATGGTCAATTTTATGGGCTTCAGCTGCAACTAGTTAATAAAATGCTCTTAGAAAGCCAGTTATCTATCTAAACGTCAGCCATGGTTTTGCCATGATTTCTCATTAATGGACATTTTTATTAATAAAAGCACAGAATTTACAATTAGTTTGACCTTTAGTCTTCTTTATTAAATGGCACATCTTGCCACTTTACACACTTGATTTTTGCTGTAGATGTAAGCAGAAAAGTTCATATCCACCAATTATACTTGACATTTTAAGCTCATATCTGCCAATTACAATATTATACTTAATTATGTTGGGGGTAATCAGTTACAATGATTGATCAAACCCAGGTCATTATAAGCCAGTATTTCTTAAAAAATACACAACGCTATTTCACAGGTATTTATATATATGTGTGTACGCATAAGCACATGGACAGAGTGTGCAATATACTGTATGTACATGATTTTTAAATGTATTTATATATATCTATATCTATATCTATATATATATATATATGTATTATCCATTTCTATTTTCCCCCTCCTCTTCTTGTTTATTTTCCCCTATTTTCCTTTGATTTGATTTATTTAAATACCTACATCACAATATTCAGCACTCTCCCCTTGTTCTCACCTTAAAAGTGTGAGGAGAGGGTCTAAAGATGGAGGGGCTTGGTCGTGAAAGGGTCTGCCTACCATGCTTTCTCCATTATCTTTGTCCCAGCATGTTGACTGTTCTTGTGTAATTTTAGCACATCTCCAATACTAACCTGACCTTGTTTTTGTTCTGCCATATAAAAATGCATCTGTGTAAGGCTAGCATGCACAGCTAAGAGATAACACTCTTTTACAATATATTTTATACATTAATGAATGTGTCATTATTGCCAGTATGGTGAGGCTGGGAAGGGGATTTCTCTTCTTTTATTTTCATTGAAGTATTGTTTCAGTCAGAAAACAAAAAGGTACAAAACAAACATGTAACTGTATACTTTATTTAAATGTGAATTTCCCATTAAAAAAAAGGTTCAAACCAAAACAATACACAAAGAGCCAATCAAAGTGAAAATGATCACCAATGGTTCAATGCTCAAGTTCATAATATTAACAAATCAACCACACATTGGTCTAATTATTTGCTGCTTGTGCTGCTCTATCATCCTCTTACATTCACTGTGGTAAAATCCCCATTTTTTTTCAGCCTCTTCAGTTAAAAATATTCATCCACTGCTGAAGTCTGTGTTACGTTTGTGCAGAGACCAACAAGATCAAAAAGACTAAGACTAAACAAGCTACAAACTACAACACAATGCATGCATCTGTTGTTTTTGTAAAATAATTCACTGTTTGTTCATCTGTACGGCTCCTCACTGCATCTTCAGTATATGGTGTGTTTTTGTTCTTTATTGTGCCTAATGTATACATTGAATCTTTTTTATATAGACCAATTCAAGTTAAACTATATTCTACCTATTTTCTTCACTCCTTCTGACTCTAACTTTTATTGTAACTATATGTTGATTGTTTTTGCACTAATTTTACAGTCAAACTTCCTGTATGTGCAAATGTGCCTGGCACTAAATAACAATTCTGATTTTGATGTTTTGTGCTGCATTTGAGGTTCAGTTAGTAACACTTTTTTTGTTCAATTTGGCTCGAAATGGTGAGGATTTAACAAAGACAAGTACATGGTATTGTTTTAACGAGATAGAAATATAGATTATGGCTGAACATTGAATAAATTATGTTGAGTGGGGGTAATATTAATTTGTTTTCTTCTTAACTTTGTACATTTTTATTAGTTTTTCATAGTTAGTTCACATTAGTTAACACTTCTTTTTTGAGCATATAATCAACTTGTGATTTATAACAAATTAAGAAACAGGATTGATTGATTGAGAAAGCCAGACTGGAGTATCCCTTCTTTATCTAACTCAAAATGTTAGTTTTGCAAATCAACAAAAAAGATGAATAAGAAATGTCTATTGTAACAAACTTAAAAAAACAGATATATTTACCCATAAATAAAAAAAGGAACTATGAAAGAACTTAAACCTAAAAGCTACTCCTCCAACTGTGTGTAGACTTACAGACTAAATCTGAAACAACATGACATGGCTACAGTGTTTGTAACTTGATCAACCACAAGGTGAAATTTAAAACATCTTCAGTGACCATTTCCTGATTAAGTTCTGACACACAGTGGGAAGATGTGCAAACATACATGCTGCTGTTCATGGACTTCTCAGATAGCAATATTGTGTTGATAAAGCTTCTGCTT
Source organism: Scarus forsteni (assembly GCA_036419115.1). Lineage (NCBI taxonomy): Eukaryota > Metazoa > Chordata > Actinopteri > Labriformes > Labridae > Scarus > Scarus forsteni. The sequence continues at coordinate 27,815,707 of JAZDUH010000130.1, read as the reverse complement.
CAGCTCGGTTTCTCTTACAGCTCTTTAAAATCTCTTCTGATTCTATAAATCTCAGATACTGTTGCTTGTTTTTACAGTTACAGCATTGTACAGCTGTCTGCCAACAGAGGTGTTCAGAGTTTCATGTTTAGGTATCTGTTACATACTTGAAGTTGCAGTTTATGTCTGACACTCTCCAGACGTTCTGTGTGTCGAAGCCCATCCTCTTCACCTCCATCTCCATCCTCTGCCGCACATGATCCCCTGCACACACACACACCACAGAGATTGTTCATGGAACATTTTTGAAACCTTATAGTGAATATTTGCTTTAAAAGTTGCTGTCTATGAGTCTACGAGTCTACCTGGGCGGCAGAGATGAACGTGCTGGTCTTCATCATCAGCACTGCCTCCCAGACACCAGGCGTGATATGCCAGAGCGAACAGATCCTCCAGACGAGACGGGTGAGCTATGGCCCGGTTCAGACGCTTCACCCACTCCTGGCACTGCTTGAACGTTGCAAAGTGGCATCTGTGGAGAAAGCAACATGAAAAACAGCACGATGAGTGACATGACTATGCTTTTACATGGTGCTGATACTGTGGCTGCTTAATTGAGTAGAACCAGGAGCTGCTAACACACCTGCTGCTGACAATCTGAAAGTTTCCCTGGATCTGAATTTTTACAGATGTCCAGGAACAGATTAATTACAGTTTTCAATTTCTTATTTCAAAAGAAGGCCTTGTTCTTTTATCACTTGAAACATTTTTTTGTGATCGCTAGTCTGCTCAGGAGTAGTTATATATGTGCCATCTGTCTGATCTTGGCAAATAACACTAGAGCGATGAAATGAAATGAAATCATCAAATACAAACGGCTCTCATTCAACAAATGCTGCACAGCTTTCCTCTTATTCATTTTAAGACTAAAAAACAACGGATGTATCATCTATCTGCTCATATACAGTATTAAAACAGCAGATTACATAGAAGACAGCACCATCAACTAGATAGAGAGGATGGGTTTGTGTCAGTCTAATGTCACATTGTCTCAAGTTTTGAAGTCCTGGTTTGTGATTTGATTCAATTTTTTTTTCACAAAAAAAGAATATAAATACTTCTGAGTAGGCCTGTGCTCAAAATATCGATACGGCAAAATATCGTATCGCACTCCTTTGGGATACGTGTATCGAAACGGATTCTACAGAATCGTTATGACCTAAATATTTTGACAGTTGTTGTAAATACACTTTGGCTAATGTTAACAGTGGCACAGTTCAAGGTAGAAGACGAGCTACATAATGAAGCATATGTTCTGAGTTTGAACTTAGGTCTACCATCTCTGAAGATCTGAATTTATGTCTCTCAAGTTGTAGAACCACTTAAAACTCATCCTTGTTCTTTTTCTTCTTATAAGAAAAAACTAAACTTGTCAAGAATTTTGCATAAAGCATCGTCAATGTTCACAATTTCCGTGTATTGGGATAAGTATCGTATCGTGGCCTTAGTATTGGGATACGTATCGTATCGTGAAGTTGCTGGAAATACCCAGCCCTACTTCTGAGTTAGGCAGTACACACTTTCCTATCTCTTACTAAAAGTGATTGATACTGATGAAATAAGTTATCTGATTCCAACAAATGATGATAATATCATGATATTCCTGTCATTTGTTCTGGTACTGGCTCACTTTTTTACTTTGGAAAACAAGACATGTAAGGATATAAATAAACACTGAAAAAGAAGGGGAAAATGATTCATTTTGGGTGTTAGGTATTCTCTATGTAATTGTCATCGTGAAATGATCAGTTCTCCGAATCATATACTAAAAAGCAGTCGACGTCATGCAATTCATTTTTGTGCTGATTGACACAAAGTTGAAATTCAAGTAGAAAACATCAAAACTTAAAGAGGCTGACAATGCAGGCTACAGCATTACAGCATTTAACATAACAAGGAGTGCAAAAGGACAAAATGACAAATTAAATTAAATAAATAAAAACACAATTTGTGTCCCATGACCCTTGTTAATACAAAATATGGATTTTCTGTTTGCACAGTCAGTTTTATAAGTATTTTAAAAACACACTGTGCAGTACTGTTGAGTCAAATCCAATCCCTTCTTTTTATACAGACGTCAAAATTGACTTATCAGTTGCACAGTAATATGCTAAATTAAAACAGACAGCATGGCAAAATATAGATCATATGATGTTAAAAAATGAAATGTTGAAGGCATTTAAGAACATTGGATAAATAGAAACATAAATGCCTTCAGAACAAAAGAAATAACAAATGAAAGTCAGCAAACAACCAAAGTAACCTCAGTAAGAACAAAGAAAAATACAAAGATGAAGAACTCAGAGCTCTCATTTATTAAGTGATCAGTTAGGTTTATACTTATACGTCAAGTAAACACTGCAGCTACATCCTCAGAAGCACAACATAGATATTTTTCTCTAACTACTTTACCAAAGTGCTTTTCTGGCAGTGTTACTCCTAAATGAAAATATAGTCTTGAGTAGAAAGAAGAGGAGAAATGTACCTGAAATAAATGGTCAAATGCTTCCCAAATCTAATGCGTCTCCTTAACTTTGTGATATATTATCATTATTTAAGGGGCTTCAAATAAGCTCTTGGAGCTTTCTGTCTCTTCCTGCACTGTATATTGTTTCTTCTTCTTCTTTTTGTGTTTCTTAATGACAAAAATAAACCACAAACTATTATTATTGATGACAGCCTTGTACTTTCTTTCTACCCTGCTTCATATCTTCACATAAGCACTGGTAACTGTGTTTAACTATGAGGACACAGCAAGACATGACATCCATAATCACTATTGTCAGTGGGTAATGGTCCAGCTATAGTAGCACTGTAATTACATCTACATGATCTAACCACTGAAAGAGTTGTAGCCACTATTTTTAAACCTGGACACATTGATTAGTGGTTAAGTGTGCCAGTATGTGATATAAATGGTCTCCTTGTGGCCAGACAGAAATATACTCCTGTATTATTTATTCAAATGTGTATTAGACCACTGCACTCCATTGACACAGGATAATGACAGCATTAATCCTTCTGCAGTAATAAAATGGCACTTTGAGCGTGTAAGGGAGCTGCTCATCTTACCTGACAACTTTAGAGTCTTTGCAGATGATGTGCAGTTGGAACATATCTCTGCTCTCCACACTCTCAATGAGCCTCAGAGGCACCTGTAGGAGGAGACAGAGAGCACGTGTGATCAGACTGGAGGCACACTGACGGGGCACACGGCACATCTGCAAAGAGGCAACCTCCACCCTCTGCTTGAGTACAGACTAAAACCAGGTTAGATACACACAGTTAAGCTTACATCAGCCTGTGGAGCAGAGGAAGGCCTCTGCAGTAATGAAACTGTTTGTCACATTACAAATGAAAGCTTAACAGGATTGTTTATTGGTCTGATTTGACTTTTTAACCATTCTGTAGACTCAAGTGTTAAGAGCGATGTTGTGATGTTTGTCCTTTTGGTTTTAGTTTCTTAGTTACAAAATAGAGGAGATGGACAGAGATAACTGCTCCAGAAATAATAACTATGTAGGCAGATGCTAAATTAGTTTGGTGTTGACCTTTTAGTTGATTGCGGAGGAAGGTGGGCCCACTGGACTGAGAGGAACAAAGACGTAAACTCAATTTTAATATTTGTTGTTAGAGTAACATCTCTGAAGTAAAACGGATATGAAATACTGAAATTACGTTAGTCTGTTTGACACACATTTGAATGAAGATATGCACTGATTTCAGTATAAGCATTAACCCCTAGAACTGTCTTAATCACAGTATTTTGTACCATAGAGTCCTATTGTTCTTCATCAGTGGTCTTGTGGTGATAATATGCAACTCTTTTGATGTAAAGGCCAATCTAAAAACCCATATTATTGCTGGTTGTAGCCTCTGAGGGTGAAGGCTTTCTGAGTCTGAGTTCTTGTCAAGGCAGCAGACATCTGGTCAAGACCTCTTTTACCCAGGATTGCTCATTTACAGTCTATGATGCAGTGGAGTTCTCATAAAGATGTGGCGCCAATGCATTTGTTTATAGGGATGACTAATTGATGGTTGCATATTTTCTCTCTGTCAACAAGTTTAAACTGATCCCAGATGGTCTAAGAAGATTATTTTAAAGTTTCTTGCTCTAAATCTTCTTAGATAATTGATTTTGTAATGACTACAAACCCCTCTGTTTCAGCTCTATCCAGAACAGACTGTTAAGAGTCTCACCACACCTTTATGAGGAAGTAGAGTCTTCCTAGAAATACGCTCCAGCCTTTCCATGGCTGAACAGGCCTGACGAGACATACTCAGTCTACTGAAGCTGGCTCTGGGCTTAATAAACCTCTGGCTCTGAGAGTGTCTACTATCGTGAAGTGAAATGTTCCCCAATAATATTGTCATTAAAGAATAAAAAAAAAACTGTTTGAGCACCCATTTTCTAAAAGGTGGCAAAAGAGGGAGAAGAGCACAGTATAACATAGTTTCTAATTTGAAACAGAACTACATCACAGCCCATGTGTCAGAATGTTTCCCTTGGCTTTGAATTCTACTACAAAACCCAAAACCAGTGAAGTTGGCATGTTGTGTAAATTGTAAATAAAAACCGAATACAATGATTTGCAAATCCCTTTCAACCTGTATTCAATTGAATACACAGCAAAGACTTCACTGGTTTTGGGTTTTGTACATATATAACTATTATAAGATGGACTGTTTGGTTAGTGGCAACTTCAACACTAGACAATGCTTTGTAATTGTGAATAAGGACATGCCAGGCACCAACCAGTGTCTCATCCTTTAAGATTCTGCCTTAATAGAGACATGCAGTTAGTGTTAATGATAGACTAGAGGTCAGCAATCAGGGATTTTGACTACATTAAGTACACTACAAATTATTAGGGAGGACAAGAAACCAGGTGATAAGGCTAAGAGATTTGACCTAAACACAATATCACGGTATTTTAGGAACTTTGCTGGAATGGAGTTGTCTGCAGGATTTACTACTAAAACAGATACTGTATTCAAAATGAATTTCCAATTGCTACGATCCACTACCTTGAATAAAGCTGAAAACTCATGTCTGTGCATAAAAATAAAATCACACAGGGATGCTTTCAAAAGTCTCCAAGTTGAATTAATGGTATCTAAAACTGTGTGGATCTCTTCTGAGATGTGTGAAGCTGCTGCTTCGGTTGTGCAAGGTAAAAGCACTTGTTTTTAATTACGAATGAGGATATTTATTTTCTTAATAACCATGTGACTTTTTCTTTTTTAACAGAGGTACCATTCTAATCTTTGATTGAGCTTTATGTACTAAAATCCCTGACTAGTGTAAGGAGCTCTAGTGTTTTTTTTTACTGCTTGATCAAACCTGTGGCTCAACTAAACTTGTGAATAGTACTAAAAAAAGAAGAAAATCCCTTGCAACTGGAAGCTGATGTTCCTGTGCACAGAGTGGCAGCATTATTTGGTGTCATCCTTGGTACCATTTAAAATCTTAGACAGATTGTCAGACCATGAAGTGGGTGTCACAGGAAGACAACACCCCAAGATGACCAGTTCCTCACCGTTGCTTCACTAACGAACCATATGTTTTCTTCCAGGGGAAGCAGGGATTTTGGGTGCTACCTACACATTTAGCTTGTTGCTCATTTAACCAGTGTACAGTCCTTTAGACTTATACCTTGTTGTCAAGGTGAATAATACAATATCAATTGGTGTTATTAAATCAGAGAGACAATGGACCAAAGAAATGTTTGCAAACTGTTTTTGAGGAGTATATTTAACATAGTAAAATCAAACAGTGACACTAACCACATTTGTTTTCCTCTGGTTACCCCTGTCCAATTATGTTTGAATGAGAAATACATTTCAAAGTCAACACTTGAAACACTGAGACTTTTATTTATTTGCTATTAGTCGTTTACAATTTTTAGCTTTTAAAGTATGCCAACAACAATGCACCACATTACCTGCAGTGTTCTCTCAAAAGAACACAATAAATCCAGAGTTAATGCTAAATTGGAGGTAAATTACAATCTGTCCCCGGTGCACTGTAATTGTTTGAAGCAAGAAGCAGCTGAAAGACTTAAGCTGTCTAGACTGTGGCAGAGGGTGGCGTTTTATTATAAGGTACTCACAGATATCTCATTGTCCACACCTGGGTAGGTCTAAAAACACAGTGACACCATGGAGCACGCACACATGAACACAGAGAGAAAGAGGGAGGGAAGACACAAGACAGGACAGGAGGGAATGGAAAAAAACTATTAAACCAAAAGAATTCAGGAGACAAAAAGGAAATGAAGAGTTAACAGGAAAGAAAACATCAAAAGAGGCTGAAAGATGAAACAATAACTGAGTGGATCATGAAGCTTGCTACTTGCAGCACATGACCAAGTCAAATGGAAATCATGGAGAGAAAGACAAACATGAACGGGAGCAAAGGGCAAGAAAACAGCTCAAAAGCAGGGGGAGTAGTGGTGAAAGAAGGGGGGTGGGTGAAAGGTTGCTGGCGTTCACTCAGAGTTCATCTGTGGTGCTGGGGTCAAGGCAGGACTCTGCCCGGCAGGAAACCAGTATGATGCTGACTGCAAGCTGGTGACATCTGAACTGAAGCTTTTGAAACTCTCCTCTGCTACAGTGAGCTCAGGTGAAGAGTAACCTATATGATCTACCTTCTCCTCCTGTCGTCTTTTCCAGAAGCCAAATCCTTCTGGAAAACATGACAGCGATTTTGGAAGGAGGAGGAATTTTGCTGCCAGTGAATGCAAACAATTGGCCTGTTTGTCTTTGAGCAATGCCTGACGTCAACAGGAGCGGGCCTGTGGACTTCAGTGCCAGCAGGGGTCGGGCCTTTGGAAGCCTAGATGTCACATTAAACCTCCCACTCACAAAGATCAGAGGGCCAGCCGCTCCTGCGGTACAAACAACCTCATACTAAATGCGCCACGATATTACAAAAACACTTTAATGGCACCCCAAGTCGGACTCTTGCTGATTTATTTGCTCTCTAAGCGCTGTTATGTGTTTATAAAAATTTATATGAGGGAAAGGAAAAAATACTGTCAGTGCATCTAAACTACATATTATAGCCTCCACGTTCTGCTGCTGGCTTCTGTAATGACACAGCAGGAGCAGGGGAACCACTGGGCATTTGGACTGGAATGAGACTGCTTTGGTGGTTCCGCTGTGCGTTTACTGTCAGTGACGCATACTCACGTTGATGACAGAGTCCTTGAACTTGATGTGGAGCCGATAGTTTGAGATGGCAATGATGGCTTCGTCGGCGTGGCCAAGATATTCCACCCCTTCCCCCTGAAGAACTGGGAATGGCACCTGCAGAGACACAAAACAGTCAGACTCTTGAGGCCAAAGCAGCAAAAAACATGACAAGGACACCTGTTTATTGTCACGCTTTGTTATGTCTGTGGGGAGAATCAGCACATAAATATTTAAACATGCTACATATAGCCAGACCAGCTGCTCTGTGAGGAGTACTGCTTGGGGGTAAGCGAGCACAACAGTCACAAAATACTGGAAATACAGCATTTGCACAACCACTCTTTCACGTTGCAGCATACTCAAATCTGCTAATTAGACTGAAATACCTCAATCCAGGGGATTTACTGCACAAGTATTAGCATTTCACAGATTTAGCAGAACCACTGGCATACAAGTTAAATACTCTTTTTCTACCAGAACATAAAATGCAGATGACAATGCTAAGGCAGATTAAGAAAGCATGCCATAACATTGGTTTCCTGCTGATGGCCCTCGAGCTGCATTGTTTGCAATACTTTCAGCATTATCTGCAACACATGCGTTTAAGCTAAGGAAAATTCTTCTTAAATAACTGGACAACAGCCTGTTGAGGGTCCCTGCAGTTTTGTGGTTTCAAAATTAGATGACTGTATCAATCAAAATTAAAAGTGCTTTATTTCCTATGCTTAACTGGAAACCTCTGGATTGTTCCCCTCTTTTCCGTCTCAGATTTCCCGAATTGCTGATTGACAAGAACAACAGCACTCAAGCTCTTCAGGTACTGAAAACTTAGAAATGTCACCTGGATAACTGTGAAAGGAGGTGACAGGAGAATAGCTGACAAAGTTTTCTTATTAATTTTGAGGCTGACATATGTGCTTAATCAAACTTTGACGTTTAAATGAAATTACAGGAGGATCTTCCCGATAGCTGAAACTACTACTTAAATCTAAAACCGCAAAACATACTTGTAATTCTGAACTGACTGAGAACAAATTCTGGTGAAATATTAATCAAAAATACTGCAGAGTTAAGAATCAAGACACTATGTTCTTATACCCTGACATGTACAACACCTTATGCCAGATCCTTAAGGAACATCCAGACTTTGCTGGACATCGCTTCAGACACATTTAATGTCTGCACACATCCCTGATAAAATAGTGACTAGTATTTCAGCGAGGAGAAATACATGAACTTCAAATGAGCACACTGTTTGCATGGTTGAAAACATGACATGCTTTGAAGTGCAGAGATAGAATCTGGTTTCTGAAGCAGAGTTTAGTCTAAGCCCAGCAATGGCAGTCCTCATATCAAAACCACTGTCTTAGAAAAGCATTTTGTTGGACAATGAACAGGGAAACGTGTAAAAATAATTTCTAGTAAAAATACATGATTGATTGATTGATTGATTTTATTTTTATTATTGTCATGCATATACAATATGCCCAGTCCAACGGGCTTACAAGACACCATTATTTAGTCATCAAGTTCAGAGATCATAGTAGACGTTTACAAAGAGGAAATAATAATCTCATTAAAATAAACTATCCTGGCGTTTTTTCCAGGCTCTGGATACAAAGGAGGCCAACATTTAAGTATTATAACTAAACAACCATTTCAGTCTGTCATCATCAATCATTTCAGTTCAGGGATAACAACAATCAGCAGACAAAATATATTAAGATGGATGACTCAGCAAGAAGCACAGATTTTACAGATGTTTCACTAAATCTTTATATCTTCCTAATTCAGGCACACAATGCCACTCAAACTCTCCACTTAGTCTGTCACTTAGGGCCACTGTGGCTCCAGCTAATGACGATCACCTTGCCATGGTGCTTTACTACCCAGAAGTAAATTAAGGACACTGAAAATAGCATCTCATTGCTAATGGAACAACACCTCACTTCAATTTCCCCCTGTTCAAATGCTGATCCTATGATCTTATATCATATAAATGGTGCTTTTTAAACATTTGTTTAGTGTTTTCTAGGGCTGGGTTTAAAAAAATCGATTTAATTGATTTAAATCGATTTTCATTTAACTAGTTCATAATCGATCCATAAAAGCCAAAGATCAATCTTTTAACTTGGGTAGTTTTTTCTACTTTGGATGTGCAGAAAAGCAGCATGTGATATCAACCCTGCTAGTCTCGTGTGATTAGTGTTTAGCGTTGCTTTCTACTGAACAAGATCTCATGAGATGTTACTGCAAACAAACATGGTGGAGGCATGGGCACCACTGGCAAGTTTAAAAGCTGATGTTTGGATGTACAGTATTTTACATTTAACAAGTACAAAGGAAAATACGAATTGGACAAAAAACAAATAATATGCAGAATATGCATTAATACATATCATTAAAATATGATTAATGTAACTGCTTTGGGTTTAGTTCTTCATGTTAAAACAATTTTTAATGATGTACCAGGTCAAAAGGTCACTTTTTAAATTTACAGCACCATTTTAACTAAGATATCCAGGACTGAATAAATATCGAATTGAATTGTGAATCGAATCGATTTGAGACCTTGTAATATCAAATTGATCCAGAAAATCTGAATCGATACCCAGCCCTAGTGTTTTCTTATCATTAGACTTATCAGGTAAACCCAATCCAAATTTGTGTTTGGTTGGACATCAAATATTTTCCAAAGTAACAACCCAGGCTGTCTTGTTGGCTTCTGTGCTTAACTCTCGTAAAAGTTTAAAAACTGCTTTGTTTTTTAAAACTCTTTGACAAGTTGGACTGAATTTTATTGAAGTAAATATCTACTCCTCTAAAACTGCTTCACATTTAAACAAATGTGAAATCTGAAGTATGTATGATGTGTAGAAAACAATGAAGACATGCTGAAAACCTGTCTGTCTTACATCACTGGGCTATTGTCGCTGGGTTTTATGGGCAATATCAAAAGGAAATTTCAAGCTACAGCAATGGATTAAATAAAAAAAGGCAAGTCCTCAATCATGCTCCCCTGTCTACCACAGCTAAAGTTAAGAGCCCCGTGGTTGGGCTGACATTGCAGATATGACAAAGGGGGTACATGTGGGAAACAGAGTGCATGTGTAGCTGCCCAATTAGCACATAGTAGCTTTTACAGAAGGACCTTTGTGAGCACAGTGGGCTTGTTGGTGAGCCTGAATGAACACGCAGACAAGAGACACGGCTGAGGGAGAGACAGTCTGCACCAGAGCTCAGACTGTACCATGAGGGATCACAAACTGTCCATTAACAGTCTTACTGGTACCCATTTAGGAAACACACAGCCAAGTCCGGGCTTTGGTTGCAGTAAGACCCTTATATTAAGATAATAGGCTCCCCGCAGAGGTTAATAGAGACATTTTTCAGGCAGGGCATTAGCCAGCTACAGTAGCCAACTTCTAAACAATGGCTCATTTCATATAGAGATGGAAACCTCATGGAACTGGTCAGTTTCACCCTGACTGCTCTGGTAATTGATATTGTTTTACTGTTTACTGCAGTTGCTTTGTTGGTCATTTCAGACATTATGTACATACATAAAGTCAAGCCTAATCACTTTAAATAAAGTCATACATATGACATATACTTTCAAAAACATTTTAATGATTGGAAAATTAGAAGATATCAATGCTTGAACAATACTATGGCAAAAAGACAAGAGTCCTCAACACCCAATGCTAAGTAAGTGATTGACTTTGATTATCAACACTTAAAGTCCAGCAAATGGTTTCAGATCCACAGAATAGAATGTTGGTCTACTATTTATTAAAATCACCCAATGGACTGCATTTTCACCTGATGAAGCCCTCAATTTATGACAAGATATAAACAGCAAAGCTATGCAGAGGTGACAGGGGGTCTTAACCTAAATTGGAAATGTCTAGTTTGGCCATTCAATTACGTCAGGGTAGAGGGGTTGATGAGGAGTTTGGCATTACAGGGGGATTTTGGGTAATGAAACAAATAGCAAGAGAATAATCAAGGCCCACTGCAAGTAATGCTGTCATTACATCCCATGTTTTTTTTGTAATTATTAGGTCACAGAGAAATTTTGATAAGTGTCGTTAAGTCTTGAAAGTCTTGCTGGAGTCAGGGTGTCCTTCGATGATTGCTGTTAACAGGTGTGACGGGGTCTTTCTACTTCATTTCTGCAGTTCTTGCAGTCTTTCTCCAGTTTTTTACCCAACAGCAAATCAAACATGTTTAATACTGTTGTACATCTTTAGTCTTGCCTTATGCACCTTGTGCTGTTCAGTGATTCAACCATAGTTAAAAACAGCAGTGGGCTTACAGCTAACCACAGGCTCCAACTATTGGTGCTTTTCAATCCAAATTTGCTATTTTCAGTAAATAAATACACTGCTGTGCTTCCTCTGAGTATTTCCCTTTGGTACAAACACACGTGCATGTGCAAACAGGGATTTTCTTTGCACAACATTGTTTAACGGCAAACTGTGGCCGAAACATGCTGCTAGCTCATGGAAATCAACTGGGGCGACTAGCCACAGAGTGTGCAGAGAAGGACTATGTCGAAATAAGTGTCAGTCTGAGACTAAAACTCTCAGAATTATAGACAATGTGTCTTGGGATGCAAAAGGGTGTGAGAAAACAATCTTTTAAAACCTTTAAAGATTAAGGATTTACATCGAGAAATGTAAGGTATAAGTAGCACAAAAAACAAATGAGAGACTAAAAGGGGATATGAGATTGATCAGGTCCTGCTTTCTTGGGAATTTTAGAAATAACGAAGTGTTTCTGTGATAAAAACGATGACAGCGTAGTAGGGATGTAATGGTTACCGGTAAAATGGTAAACCGCGATAAAATTTCCCACGATAATCATTACCATGTCCAATTATTACCGTTAAATTAAATTAAATTACCGTTATATCGTGCTTGATCACCACAATGCCTCAGTAACGCACGGTGATGCTGCTCTTTGTCTGGAAAAGCCGGAACTATGTTTCTGTCCTCGATTAAGGAGCCTCACGCGAGGTGCACATGCGCAGTTTGCATTGTTTGGCCTCTGAGTCTGACACATTTATTGACAAAAAAGACAAAAGAGCTGTTGTGAATATAACAATAAAGGGGTTAAATGATTTCAATTCTGTGTAAAAGTACTTTTAGAACATTTTGAGCACACTGCAACAATATCGCGATAATAATGATAACCGTGATAATTTTGGTTACAATAACCGTGATACAAAATTTTTATATCGTTACATCCCTACAGCGTAGCCATCATAGCAGCCACTACACATGTCCCGCAACAGCCATATAAATCAAAGATTTCTGGATTTGAAAACATAAGGAAATATTTGAAACCTTATAAGTGTTCAACTAGAACTTTATACGAAACAAAGTATTTTCATTTTCTGATTACTTCAAACATTACAGTTTTGACAGCATTATTAATTTAGACATTACAATCTTCTTAAAATTCTTTATTTGTACCTTTAAGAATGTAGAAAATTATGTTAAGAAAAATGCCTCTAGATAGGAAAGTGTTGCCATGTTTTTGTAAAGTTTTGATAGAACACATTAGTTTGTCAATAGTCTGGATTTTATTAAAAGCAACTTATTAGAAGTCTACTATTTCCAATGTGTTTGCTAAACACTGAATAAGTATTGATTAGGGATGGAATATGATAACATTATACTGAAGACAATGTCATTACCAATTCTGCCCATCGATCTGATTCTTTAACAATTCCTTTATAAATTCCTGCTGATTTACTGTGTGGAAAAAAATTGCTGATGTAGGTTTTCAGTAGTAAATATGTTAAATATATAAAACTCTTTTTAAACAATGGTGTGCTGCATAGACAAATGCTTCAGTAAGTTGCTGGTGTTTCCACTTCCACTTGCTGAAAGTTGTGCAGTGAGCGTCTGTCAAATATTAAGACACAATTTTGACCTTTCCTACCCCCTCTTCATTTTTGACTTCTTTGTTACTTTTTCTGTATACAGAACAAAGTGGAGGGAATTGCTAATAAAAAGGACAAATTCTATCAATTATTTGAATTGTTTTTTTTTTATTCCCATCCCTAGTAATATCATTAGAATTTTACTCTTTAGGTTTATGGTTCTTGCTTAGTGTTGATCATTTGTCCTTTATTTATAAACCTATATCAGACTGACATTGTGTACCTCCATCGAGCAAAATGCTACCAAAGTATGATATTTGCTCCATATTTCTCAGCCCCAGCAAAGGCATACACCTACTTTCATCACCTGAAATTTAAATAAACAGTAAGTCTGCTCAGAGAAGTGTTACAGCACCAGCAGCATGCTTTCTGTCTTCCCAGACAAACTGAGGATTGTGTTACAGCACCTCACTCCTCATTTACACGACCTCCTCACACTCGAGTTTCTCTTAGTCATCACTGCTGTGTGAGAGCCTGGGGACCAAAAACTGCAACTCAGGTCTTGTTGTTTAGTTGCTGGTTGTGCGGACAACAGTGTTGCTTAGAGACAACATTACCTCATCCTGCTTCAGCATGCATTGCTGAGTCACGCAGCAGAGGACCCACTGGTGCATAATAATAGAGGACATGCAACGGGGCAGATGGGGGGGGGTTATGTTAAGATGTCAGAAAATCAGGCTTACTTGAAACAACATTAGCAAGCATGGTTAAAAAGCACAGTTTTCATACACATGGTAGGGCTGGGAGCCATGGACAAAAACTCCTATCTTCACATTTTTTGGCTAAACAGCAATACCCAAAATATTTATTGATTTTCCTTTGATTTTCTTTCCTTTAGAGAAAAAAAAGCATGTAATTGTCACAATGTCACTTTTTTCTATATTGTAAAACAATTAGTCAAGGAAAGCCTGTATAACATCCCCATCAGTAATCAGAGATCTGGCCACTTTGAGTTTTTACCTTGGGATATTTCATTTTCATGCTGCAGCATTATTAAAACAGGCCAGGCCAGGACTGCACATACATCAGAGCTCAACTCCACAAGTAAATGTTTTCATGATTACTTGCTTTGCATTAGGGGAAGTTCGTTAACAAACTAAGCTACCAACAAAATATGTCCCCGTTTAACTTCAATGTCTCATGAACATCTGTAAATATGAGCAAGTTCAAAGTGGTGATAAAATTTAGTATATAAATGTAAACAAACTGTGAGGACAATACAATGGATTCCTGCTGTCAGTTGCACCTCACCTTCTTATTTGTCAATTAGGCCTGTCACGATAATCAATAAATCAATAAACTGCACAATAAATAAAAACGTCCTCTGTAAGTTTGCAGGCCTCGATAAGTTGACACGTGCATGCATGTTTGTTTTCCTCCTCTCCTTTTACCAAACAGGCTGGATGAGAAGATGGGTCACTCTTTGCAACTTGCTCAACACCTGGGTGCGTTGGTTCTATAGCGGATTTAGTGGATTTATAGCGGAGTGAGCATTTGTCATTCATTCAATCTTTGTAGGGGAGGCAGGGCTGCTCGCGCGTACACACACAGAGAGCTGAAGTGAGCGTCCTGAGGAGTAACAAGGAAAAAAACACTAATATGAATGATGGCATGAAAGCGATGGTTCCTAAGCCCACTGCCACAGCCCCAGTGTGGGAATATTACGGTTTTAAACAGAATGAACAAGGTGTGAGCTTATGAACACCAACGAGCAGATATGTCGTATCTTTTTGAAAGTAGTGGCGAGGAAGAAGGGGAGGTGCAGTGGAGCCTTCGTCCTTGATAGTCAACACTTACTGAGGCGTTTCGTTGGAAAAGTAAATATAAATAAAACGCTAAATGGTGAGCGCTCACAGACAGTGTCATTCGCTACATTGCAAAAGAAATGCAGTCCTTCAAAATGGTTGAAAAGCCAGCAATGTTACAAACGTTTGACAGACAGTACGAATTGACTGGGAGAACGTACATGTCACAAACAATTCCCGACCTGTATAAATTCAATTTTATTTATTGCTTTTTATTGTTGTGTGTGTTTTAAGTGGAGTTTTTCTTTCTTTACAGAGACAGGGTCGATTTTTTATTGTTTTTGATTAGTATAATGATTTTTATTTACCTGCAATTTTTCCCAAGAGTTCATTTCATTTCCATCGATTTTTTTCTCTACTTTTTGATACATTTATTATATTGTTTGTTTATTTTCATAAAAAGCTTTTGACCTTCCAATTACAGTTAAATACTCTTAAGAAATTAAAGTATGGCTTTTGATACTGTGTACTCACTTTATTATGACGTATAGTATAATTACATTAATGAAAAAATGATGTTTCAAAATAATATTGACAATAAAATTGCTTATCCGCAATGGTTTTTTGGACAATTATGGTCCAGCAAAATTTGTTATCGTGACAGGTCTATTGTCAATGATCGAAGACCAATGAGAATGGACATGCTTAGTGCTGAACAACATGGATAAAATTTAATATCTCGTTATTCACGCCAGATATCTTGATTTGAGCGCGATGAAGACCAAGAATTTTCCAGAAAAATAAAAACATCACTATACAAAAGAATGTGGATGGTGGAGTTTTATTTATAAATTTATTTATATTAATTTTCCGTTGCTTTTTTAATATTAATATCTTGAAGGTTCATATCTAGATATAGATATGATAACGATGTAATTTTCAGCCCTTGACATGCTTAACAATTCCCTTATTAATTCCTCAAACACTGTGTAAATCAATACAGTCACAATCTCTTTAGAGGCAGCCAGCATAAACAACAACAAAACTCAAAGATCTGACCAGAAAAACAGGAAATAGACATGGCCTACACTGTGATTTAGTATTACACAGAATGGCAAAAACTGCACAGCATCCTGTGTTGATGTCCATGTGATTTCAAGCAAGGATGGAAACACCAGGTACATTCAGAAACATCTGCCCTTGAACAAGTAATTAAATAACAGGTGTGCCACGTGTTTGATAATTTTGCCACTAAAAACCTTTGTAGGTCAACTTTTTTTAACACAAAAAATACATTAGCATTAGATATACTAACTACTTTTTCATCCATTCATCCAAGGTCTGTCTTGCCTATCCCCTTCTGAGTTGCAGTGTCTGGAGCTCATTCTAAGTGACCTTGGGAGTGAGGTGGGTATAAATCTTGAACCAGTCACCAGCTGATCACAGAACTTACATTTAGAGACTACAAACCACTCACATACACACTCACAACTAAGGGCAATTTAGGATCAAAAGTAAACCTAACAAGCATGTTTTTGGTCTCTGGAAGGAAAAAAAATGAATCTGTAGAAATACACAATTCACATAGAAAGACTCTGACTAGCGTGTGGATTTGTACCAGCAACCTTCATTGTTGTGGGGCACAAGCATTAACCTGCTGCATCACCATGCCTCCCTTTACTTTAACAAATTCATGTTAAAGTTCACCAATAATAATGATATTTTCTTGTATATATCTTGTATTAAAATGTGTGGATGTTTCTAAAAATATATTTTTTAATGCATAATCACCTTAGCATCTATTAGCAATTGCTTCTCAGGTTTAGTCACTTGAGTCAAGTAAATCTAAGCAAATTGGCCTAAAAGGACCCAAACTGTCACCAAAACGCCTCTACTTGTGACATGTGCAATGACAAAGTCTGATTCCGATTTAAATGTCAAAGCTTTGAGACCATCCAGACAGTTTTCTGTAAAAATCCGAACCTCCTGACATCTATCACTCCACCTGCTGTTGCTCATCGCCGGTAGACAGTGTGTGCGTGATCCAGGACAGGAAGCATGAGGAGAGAGAGCGCAGCTTAACCTGGGAAATGGAGCACATAGTACGCCTCACTCACACACCAGCAGAGCCAAATATAGGCTGCAGGCCCCATGGCACCCTGAACAAGAACTTCTAAAAAGAGGAATATCTCAATTCTGACAAGGAAATGTCGCATGTGTTAAGAAGTGTTTCAACTCTGAGACTTCCTCAAATTTAAAGTGACACGTACACAAACAGAGCTGGCACAGAAACAAAACAGAGGAGGTGAAGTTGTTGACAGGAAAATATGCAGATAAATGTCTTCTGCATAAAAAAACTAGAACTGCAAACTGGAAGTGTTATGCTCCTGCATATATACAAAGTTTGAGAGACAGCCCTTAACATCTTCTGAAGATATCTAGTTCACGACATCTGGTGCAAAAACAAGAAGTTAATAATTGTTGACCTATAACTTCTAAAATACAGGCAATTTATCTTTTAGTCCATGGGGACATTTGTGCATAGATTAATAACAAAGGTTAAAGCACTCATGACCTATTGTGTTCACAAGCAAGGGGTAACGATGACACCAAGGAAAGGTCTACAATCATAATCATAATCATTAAAAAGTCTAAAGAAGTTCACTAAGGGGCCGTTTACACGAGGCCTAAAACGATCAAATCTGATATATTTTCATTGTGTTTCGGCCTCCTGTTTACACGGGAACGGTACCTGGAGTGCTTGAATCTGCAAACTTTTAAAACCAGGCTCCAGGGTAGAGAGTTTTCAATACGCTCTCCATGCGCCATGTAAACCCATATCAGAGCGTTTCAGGGTGAAACGCTGATGTCACCGTGTACGCAGTACTTTCACATGAAGGCTGCGCACGCATACCAGGAACAACAACAGCTTCGGCCATCTACCAAGTAACTTGTGAGCCTTTTACGTGCTTGGTTTGTTATCCAGACAAAGCTATCCAGACAGATTTGCTGTCCGAACTGATTTTTTGTTCAGAAAAGAAACTCCTGCGTCTTTGTGTGTCCACTCGCCATTGTTATATGTGAAAGGTTTTTCTGTCTCATACATGTATTGTAGCAGCGCTGCCTCTCTGCAAACCTGCACCACAATCTACTGAACCGGCATGCACACTACAGCGGCTTCATTCATACCCAAAGGAAAAATCTTTGCATTTAAAGTCAGAGAAAAACATAGCCTAAGACTGCCCTGAGTTGTGTTCCAAGGAAAAATTATAAATATAAGACTTCATGATTTTGCCTTTTTAACTCTGACCCCCAAAATATAATCCATTTATCCTGGATCAATGAGCACATAGCTGCAATGTTAAAAGAAATTCCCTCTTTTACTTTTACTGAGCCAACATGTCCAAAATTAGTAAATGATCATTGCGCTTCTAAACTTGGACATTTGACATTTCCCAACAGGATTAGCTCACATTAGAGTCGGAGGGGGCATTTTTGAAAAGCTATCCTTTTTTAAACAGTGACCAAAATCTCCAAAATCTAGTCAATTTATATTTGGGTCAGAGAGGACATTTTTGCAAAGACTGAGCAAAGGATTGATCAGGAGATTAAACAAAATTTTACAAATGACCTCCAAAACAAAACCAATTAACCCTTTAGTCTGACAAGACCTGGATAGTTTGTTGAAAAGAGTTCCTGAGATGTTAGAACAGAAACAAGGGATGATCATGAGGAAAAGAAGCATTAAAGCTACAACCTCCTGAATCTGACAAGCTAAAACCTCGAGTAAGAGTGGACATTTTTGCTGTTTTTATAAAATCTCCTGATGCATTTTTGAGATGACATGTTCTCCATCTAAAGATAACCATACGGCAAATAATCTTCGAAATTTGACCTCTCAAGTCTCTGTGCCAAGCTTTAATGGTGATAAACTGGCAGGCTAACAATGATTAAAGGCTAAATGATCCAAAAGTTTCAATTTCGAAAATGAATCAGCTCATCCGTTAGTCACACTTTTGCAATATTTTAGACATCTTTAAGCATTCTTGAGTTATGACTTTCTCAAGACCCGGGATGCATGGAACCAAGGCTTTTAGATGATGTGTTTTGGTGATGAGCTGGCAGAAGGTCATTAGTCCAGATAATGTTGGATCTTTGGCCTTCAAAATCAATCAAACTTCACCGTGTTATTGGATTTATGCTTTCACAAGTTTGTGATGAAAAGGCTAAAAACTGTAATCAGTTTATTTTTGAGAGGGAGGACATTTGTGCAGGGCTGACAAAAGTCCTTCAAAGTCTTCATAAAATATCACATTGACAAGCTGATCATGGGACCAGATGACCTTTAATCTAGGCTCCATTAAACTTGAGCAAAGCTTGAGGAAAATTCTCCATAGTGATTCCATGTGAACCAGACAGGCAGACAGACAGATGGATAGATGGATAGATGGATGGATGACCCAAAAACAAATTGCCTGTGATGTTGGTTGTTGTGGAGGCTAAAAACTGAATGGGACCTGGGAGATCCTAAATTGGGGCATTTTGCTTTCATGATGAGTCAGGGGATGTTGCTTATGTGCATTAAATATGGACTCGACAGAGGCAGCAGAGAAAGGGCTAAAATAAGAGCTCCACTCTTTGTGCTGTTCTGCTGTGTAAGACACCCGACACGTCCTGCTCAGAGTGCCATGGTTAGCATGCTGCATAGACTGGGAGCTGCATTAGGCAAGCTGTGCTCCAAAAGTAGGTGTGTGAGTCACCGGCAGTCAGCAAGTGCAGTACAAGATACTGTGTCACGTTTCCTCTGCTGAGCATTCAGCAGGAGAATTATCAAAAAAAGAGAAAAAGAAAGAGAGAGGGAGGAGAGAGAGAGGGAGCAAAGGGACCCATGAATAACGCTCGCAGACTTAGGAGTCGTGACTTCCGGTTTGAGCAGCCTGCCTGTTAGGAGTGAGCACGTGTGCCGAGGCACAACTGCAAGCATGCAGCGCAGCCTGCACGCACACACAGGACAAGAGGCGGTGGGGTATTAAACACAGAGGGGAATGCCTGTAATTTGCCTGCAGGGGAATCTGCAGTTAGTGGCATCATCTGTCAGTGAAACTCTCACAGGAGGGTCAACAGATGAGGGCAAACAATGCAGGACAGCAATAATGTGAGAGAAGTGGGGAAGGAGGAGGGGAAGGACACTGCAAGTAAAGATTTGTTGACTATAGGTACTATAGACTGTTGACTATTTTCTTTTGCAAAAAAACAGGTTATGAGCTAAATAAGAAGCATTTACTCTAAAAACTTTGAAGAGAAATATCTGTATGTTTTGGACTGTTTTATCAACAACACACAATGATAGTTACATCACTGTATAACTATCATTGTTTGCTATTCAGTACAAGTAGACTTAAATGTTTTGGGTTAATTATTTAAACTTTAGAGCAGTAGAGCAGTGATCGTCAACTAGGAGCAACATCAGGCCCCCCAACAGCTTCCCATCTAGCCCTCACTACATAAAATTCTGAAAATGTGAGGGAAAAATGTGTAGTTTTAAAGCCAATAGACCAACACAGGCAAAAGGTAGTTCTTTGTATTATTTGTAAATCTGAATATTTTGCTTTTAAGTTATTCAATATATTGGCTGTAAATATTGGTGAGAAACTTTCATATAAGTGGATACAATCATAATCCTTTAATGCTTTATCTGCCACATCTCTCACAGAAAAGACAGATATGAGGCCATGTAGAATACAGTACACTTTATAATATATATCCCCTCTAACCTTCTACCAGTAAAGAATCTTACCAGGATATTGCACATAAAAAAGCCCTTGAGCCACGTGCAGTACTGAAAGAACCGCCAAGTACTAATAATGATTAAAAAAATCCTTTGAGGAGGTTTGCACTCCCTGCAGTTCACTTCAACCAAGTGGAAACTCGTCTCACTTAAAACCCATAAAAACAGAGACAGCAGACTGACCCAAGGCTCCACCTTCCCTTTGTCCAGCTCTCCAGACACATGATGCTCAGCTCCATTACCCACCAGACGGCCCGAGAGTACAAACTCGACAGCACAGAGGGCACTGTGCAAGTATCCCGTCTCTATCCCTGCTACTGTGAGAAAGACTTCCAAATCTTGCTCACTTTAGTATAAGCTTTTTCAAAATCTGCACTCTGCTGGGGATTCTGCTTTTATGACACAATTTATTATACAGCCGTGCATCAGAGACAAACATTTACAAGCATTACAAATTGAATGTTGGCATAGATTATAAAAAATGTAATGGCCCTCTTGTCTCATGCAAATGGGGAGCGGGAATCACAAACAAAATGACACTTAAATCATTCTAAAATGATTTCAGATACTAACAGCAAGGCAGTAACTGTTTGCATGTAGCTTCTACCGCTGCATACAAAACTACTCTAATAATCTCTGAATGTTCTATGCTGAAATCTGTGGATTAGGAAAAAGCGGGTTAGCTGGAAAATCAAGGCAAAGACACATTATGATGCATTTACTACTCCACTGGTGATGACCTTGGAGAGCTTCATATAAGGTCCGCTCTGTAAACTGACTATCAGAGTGTTGAAAAACATGACAACAATGTCGGGGTGCTGGTTTGGCATAGTGGTTAGCACCCCATGTACATGCTTCTGCCGGTCCAGGTTCGAATCCCGCCTGTGACCAGTTTGCAGAGTGTCTTCCCCTGCTCTCTCTCCCCCTTTCACAAGCCTAGCCACTGTTTCTCTCCTATCAATAAAGGCACAAAATGTCCAAAAATATACATAAAAAAAAAAAAAAAATGACAACAACGTCATAAACTAGCATCATAAAGCTTGGGCTGCTTGGTGTTACAACAGACTCAGATTAGGTAAATTCCTGGTTAAAATTTTAGTTAGGCTAGCTTAACTGGTGACTATTTCACCCGAAAACTTGTCTAAAGATTGCATGGCCTCAACCAACTTGAATCCCATCAGGGCAATTGGTTTTAAGCCCCGTTTCGACCAGAGGGTTCAGTTCAGTTCGTCTCGGTATGGCTAGCTTCTTGTGGCGTTTCCATAGCTTAAAACCGGGACAGGACCCCTTATAAGCGAACCGTACCATCCTACTTTTCGGGACCCTTCTGTTGGGGTGCCAAGCATATGACTCCAGAAGGTGGAGCTAGAAACACTGCAGTTCGTTGACTGGTTGAAGGAGACGTCACTTCCTGTGCGACAGCGGAACAACACATAACCCCGCCATGTTTAAATCTCGACTCGTCTTCATGAAGATAACTCTCGCAGCACACAACAAACAAACAAACTCTAAAACAAAGCTTGACTGCGCTTTGTAACAAAAAGCCACATTCTGATAACAAACAAAGAACTGTTGGATGTCTTCCATCATTGCTCTTTGTTTACTGTGTCACGTTTTCTTCTTTGCTGTATTTAATAGCCGGGTACACGGTGTCGTGCTGCTATGATGTCATACTATCGGCATACGGCTTATACGCCGCCAACTAAGTAGGGGTTCAGTTGGCTGTGGAAACGCAAACAGGATCAGGCTTTACGGATCCGACCTTAGCCAAACCGTGCCCATCCATACCAGACCACTTGGTGGAAGCATGGCTTTAGATAACCCACAAACTGATTGAAAATATCCTGCAGAACATGGTTAATTCCACTGCAATATTCATGCTGCTGCCTAAGGATGGCAATCAAAATTCCAGGAAAGAAGTGAGAACATCAAGCTTAGGAATTAATAACGTTTGTCTTTTTACTTAACAATCCTCTCATCAGTTCCTTCCACAAAATTATGGATGCCCTGTATATCAGGGAGATTTAGGGATGGGAATTGATAAAATTTTATCAATAGCAATGCAATTAACAATCCTGCTAATCGATCCAATTCTTTAACGATTCCCTTATTGATTCCTGCAGATTTCACATGTGGGCAAATGTTGGCCCGTAAATTTTCAGTGTCAACAAAGTCAAACATACATGTCACAGCATAGATAACTGCTTCTGCAAGTTGCTGGTGTTTCCGCTTAAGGCTGTGCACCTTTTGTAAAAAATTAAGCCACAATTTTGGCCGCTTCTGGACCCTGTCAGTGGAAGGAATTGATACAGAAATCGATGAGCAAAAAGACTCATAATATTGATTCTTTGATGGAGATATTAACAATTCTCAACTGGAATTGGTTTTCGATCCCCATACCTAGGGAGATTACGCTCTCATCAGAGGCAGTCAGCATGAATAACAAAGAGGCCAAAGAAGTAGTCATGGCAAACAGAAGCTGCCAAAAAGGCAAATTGATTGTCCACAGAATGACACTATGGCACAACATCCAATTTCTGAATCTGCATGGTTTCAGGCAAGGGTAGAAACACCAGAAACTTGCTGAAGCATGCAAAAACAGGGTTACATATCAGGAGTACCATGTCTTTGACCTTGAAAACCAGTGTTGGCCTGCTGTTTTCCACACAGAAAACCCACAGGAAAGCTCAAGGGAAATGATAAAGAATTGGATTGATAAGCAGCATCAATAATGGCCCTGGGTCAATAAAATCTAATCACTTCCCATCCCTATTGCTGTCACTGTTTAGTCAGATGATAATAACCCATTTGTGAGAGGGATAAAACTACTGAGCTTGTGCATCTATTTGAATACCATAAACCAACCCAGGATGTGTCAAAAAGGCAACTTAAAGCAGCTGCAACAGTAACATGTTGTTATTTCTCGAACAACCAGCACTACAACAGCAATGTGTGATCCACACCTTCTCTCCAGGCTTTATACGCTTTACAGCTGGAGCTTTGTCAACCTTTAACTTCCTGAGATAAAACAGTCCTCCAACTCTTTTATGACAATCTAGCAAGAAAATGTCTGGAACTTCCTTTAAAGGAATACTTCAGAAAATGTAAGGGGGTTCGGTCTGCTTTTTAAGAGAACAATGAGCTGCAGCTGCATCCAAATCCAAACACTTTCTTTTTATTTCCAAGTTACCAGTCACACGTGCTCTGGCTCTGACACCACTCGCTGCTTGTGTCATCTAAAAAAAATCAATAGTAATCATGTTAGTGGGAATCTAAGAGGCAGCTTTTATACAGCTACAGAGGGGTGACTTTGGCCTGTCAGCTACATCTGCCAGAAGTGTAGAAGAATAATCTAATAAAACCAATAAAACACTGAAGATTATTCAATAGCTCAATACACTGATGTAGGGAGGATTATTCAAACTTATCTTTCTAGTAAACAATATTTTATCAGTCCATCTATAAGCTGTTCAAGAAATGTATGTGTATTTACTTGTACTGCTACAACTGCCCTTAACATGTAAAACTTAGGCTACCAAGATGGCCATGTTCATTACCTTCACCCTACCAAAGGACCACAGTGTTGTTTCTTTTAGGATGTTCATAGTTAAATACTTACAAACACATAGTACGTATGTATCTATCCACTGCCTCTCTCCTATCAATAAAGGCACAAAATGCCCAAAAATTACATTTAAAAAAAAATGATGAGATGAGACCAAAGAGTTAAAAAAGATGAAGAGTGACCTGCAGTCACCTCAATCCACTCTCACTGTTTACTTTCCGTATTTCTCTATTACATCACACTTTAAATAATAAGATGCACCCCATATTGTCATGATATTTGCCTAGGAAAACACTGTACTCCAAAGTAACACACACCCAATTTTTTGAATTAAATCTCAGTATTTACACAACAAAACACATACACAATTTTCTGTCTCAAATGGATGTGTTTTGCTTCACGCATGCGCAATTATCCCAATTATAGCATGCTCAGCCGTAGTTGAGCAACCAGAGAGCAGCTATCAACATGCCAATGTCTTTGACCAATCATTGTGCAGCTGTTTTGCATTCCCTTGCTCACAAGATGATAGTGTCCTGTGTTTGAATGTGTTTTCACAGAGAAGAAGTATTTAGGCTTTTTGTGATCAGATACGTTCCAATCACAATGCTAGCAAGACAAAATATAAGTGTTTTGAATGTACTTATGTACGAGACGCACCCGAAAATTAGACCTTCAGAGCAAAAAAAATGTGTATTATAGTCAAGAAATCACAATATGACCTAAATTAAGGACTCTATTCAATTCAACTGAACTCCACAAGAGGATGTCTACTGAGGGGCAAACAAGCCGTTAGATTCAAAAGATTTTAAAAGAGAAAAACACTTAAAGACTGTTTAGTCCGCACTGTGAGTTATTTGTAAAACATTTGGGGATTTCTCATTACATGAATACAGGGGGAGGGTTCAATATACTGTATCACAATGTCCTGAAATACTAAAAGAAAGGTTAAGTATCACTGTTCGAAAACTAAATAGTATATTCTTAAACAAAGATTTTCAGACCGTTGTTAATTTAAGAAAGCATTGTCCCTACAAAAGCGATCAACTTAACTTCCTGTCCAAGCAACAAAAATAATGACAGCAAATGTAACAAAAATGTTGAGTCAAACGGCAAAATGCCTCCTGCCAACATATGAAAGTCAAACTAAGCCACAAATGACACACATTTTCAATTACTAAAGATAATATCAACAATTATATTAATGATATTGTGCTATAAAAATTCAAACTGTATTCCATAGCAAAGTATCTAAATATATATTGAAATATCAATATTTTCTCAAGCCGCTGGAAGACAGAGCTCATAACATCTATATGAAAAATTAATTTCTGTGTGTTAGAAAACTTAGATTAAAGCTGCGATGAGGAGAATTTATCGCCGGCGTAATGCTGCGTTCCAGTAACCTCGGAAATGGGAGTGACATCATCTCCCACTTATCGGCGTTCCAGTTGAAGTCAGAAAAAAAACATGCCGATCTACCAGGCTATTGTTAGCTGTTGTTAGCACGCCCTGCGTTGTTGTATGAAGAATGTGATTATCTCTATGGCAGCATTTTTGTAAATATAAATCTAGCAATACTATGTATACAGCTGATCTAGAGCGACACACCCCAGTCAGAAGTGCAAATAAATTGATCATTACAGGAGCTAAATAACTGTTCACACTGTGGGCATCCATCTTCGATTGACACCTCGGGGTGGTGAGGTTTCACCGAGTTCCCAGTAGGAAATTCAGACTTCGGGGGACGTTCCAATTTTAGTTTC
The DNA here is from genome assembly GCA_036419115.1 of Scarus forsteni. Lineage (NCBI taxonomy): Eukaryota > Metazoa > Chordata > Actinopteri > Labriformes > Labridae > Scarus > Scarus forsteni. Next base: position 27,789,654 of record JAZDUH010000130.1, on the reverse strand, counting down.
CCACTCGGAACTCGGAAATTCCTACTTCTGACTACAACTTGAACACACCGGAGACGTGAAGCCAAATTTGTTTGTTTGTAATGCTAATGAATGCAGCATGGATCTTTCTCGGAACTCTGCATTGCTTTACAAGTTCTTTTTCAACAACTTACAGGATGCAAAGCGACGAGGTAATGTGTCTCTTTCTAGTTACGTAGCGGTAGTTTTTGATGTGTGACGACAAGCAATGCGGGGAAAAGTTATTATCGTAGTTGTAGCCGGCTATATATCGCTACTTACAGCCCGGCGCTCTCAGACGTGTAATATAAATAATAAAATAATATAAATTTGCTCTAGTTTTAATTGTCTTGTTCCTGAAGTTGAGCATCCAGGCCTGTCCAGCCCTGTACGACCCGACCAGGAGGCTAAGGAATAGCATTTATAGATAACCTATTTTGATGCTATAAACTCATCTTAAAGTGTGTATTTCGATCAGGCATACATCTAAAAGTGAGAGTTTTTTGTAATTACTTAGAAACTCCTCACAGTCTCTTTAAATGTGTTACTTGAATCTAAAGTCAAAAATAGTTTAACAATGTATTTTTCAATTTTTTCAGTAATAATAAAATTTCAGTCTTCATATTTCTGAAAATTTTACATAATACATCTTTTACAAACAGATAAGACATAAAGCTACCACCAGAATGTAACTTACCAGCTAAAATGCAAACTGTAGTGCTTATTTTTTTGCTTTAACAAATTTTTTTTTTTTTTTAATTAAATGTATATTTTTGGGCATTTTGTGCCTTTATTGATAGGAGAGAGACAGTGGATAGGCTTGTGAAAGGGGGAGAGAGAGTAGGGGAAGACACTCTGCAAACTGGTCACAGGCGGGATTCGAACCTGGACCGGCAGAAGCATGTACATGGGGTGCTAACCACTACGCCAAACCAGCACCCCTTGCTTGAACAAAATTTAAGGTGTTTTAAAACATACCATACAGAAATGTACAAGTTCAAATGATAAAACTTGTATGTTTTATGAAAAATTTTTAGAGAAATGAATCAGCCAATTTTGTTTCATTTCTTCCCCTGTAGAGAACAATTTGTCAATAATCTCAGATAGTGATTATTTTATTGTTTTCATGGCTGCCGTTGTCATGTCTGTTCACATTTACAATTTTTTGTCACCTGACATTAGTTTCTGTGTTCCCTTAAAGGAGAAGGCAGGGTGCATGTGCCCCCTTAAGCTGCCACACAAGATCATCTTACTGATTATTGTATTACTTTTGATATGTCATATGTTTTCACACTTTGGCCGTAAGCTTAGGATGAGAAAATGAATTAGAAATGAATAAACAAAAGGAGCATTACTTTTCCGATCAAACTCTATTGGATTTAGCACAACGAAGAGAGAAAACTTAGGCACTACTAATGTGAAAATTGTAAAAATAAGGAAGAAGGACTTACAAAGCATGTGCCATTATGGCTAAACCATGACAATAAAGGAAGTGATATGACCATTAAAATAAAGACCTTTTAAGTGCTTCCTTTCTTGTTTAAACTCTGTCTCGCACTGAGTGCTTGGTATTCCCCTCTACAGTGTGTTTACAATTTTCCTCCTGTTTTTCAAAGAGCACTCAAAACTTTTACATTTTTCCTACTTGTGCAACACACTAAGGCTTTGTCTGGATGTTTTGGAGGGAAGTGCTGTCACTGCAGCAGCCATTACTTGACATGAAATCAAAACGTGTTAAAGCCACATTCAGTCTCATCGGCAGCTCCAGGATGTCTCCCCCACAGTCATGCAGCTGGGTGTCAGAGCAGATGGGTTTTTGCCCAAGAGGAGGAGAAGTCAGAGGTTAATGAACACTGTCGGGCTCACCTGAAGGCTGTCATCCTCCTTCACCAGCTCCTTCTGGGGGAACAGGTCCTTGGCCTTGATATACTCCAGACTGGGAGGCCCCTCTTCACCCTGTAAGACACAAACACAGCACAGCACAGAGGTGGTCAGATAAACAACAACTCTGTCATCACTGAGGTAAACACAGCAGGGTGGGAAACGTACTAGAAAAAAGACGGCATTTAGAAGTGATTGCAGCCTTGTTTGTTCACATTAGATCGACCAATTCACTCACAGCTTTTGCATTTTCTCATATAGCCAGTTTGGTTTGGAACTGCTAACCCTGATCCATCATGTTACCTTTCTCGTGTCTGGTTCAAACCTTTATGGTAGGGCTTAGGTATCTGGTATTTGGAACTAGAGGGTGCCACAGAGGTAGAATGATATGGATAATATGTACCAACCAGATATGAGATATGAGACAGTGACTGTTTTTTATCAATTAAATACCTATGTAAATGTTTATCTGGTTTCAGTCTCTAATCTTAAGTCTTTAGAGTCAAAGCAAGATGTGCACTTAAAGAATCGGAAATTTCCATTTTTAGTTAACGTGACACAAAAAAAAAGGGTTGCAACGTTATAACTGTAAACCTACGTATGATATGAATAATGAACAGAGAAACTAGTTTTAATATCAAACCAAAGCAGCAAAAAATAAAGTTCAAAGCACCCAATTTTTTTTTTCCTTTTTTTAAAAAAATACTTAATACTGCAGGCAACACTCTGCATGCTGCTAAAAGAAAGACAATTTGCCAAAGATTTTATACAATTTAGTCTATGTCCAAAGAGTTTCCCTTCAATTGAAAGTGGTAAAGTCCATATGATTAAGCTTTAGTTCATTTTAATGCATTAAAACCAGAAAGCACACTGGGAGCACAAACCTCCAAAAAGGTAGCTCACATATTTTTGTTACATCTATAAGCAATAAAGTATATAGTTAGAATCATAATATGACTCCTTGACCCTGATGACTCATACTTTTCACTCTGAATCATGTTTATACTGTTATTAACCTCATTTTCATTTTTTAGAAAATTAATTAGTTAAAAATACAAATAAATTTAGACATCCTCAAACCTGACAGAGTTCCCCCATGCCCTTGGTGGGAGGCCCCAGTAATGAAGATTTTACTACCATATAAACCTCTCAATCAAGTCAGCAGCCTATTACATATCCATGAAATGATTAAAAAAGGAATATATGGCTAGAAAACACTATGGGCACACTCTGGTAGGCACTGAACAGTCTGTACTCTCGTGTAAAAGCACGATCCACCCTTTAAGCCATTTGTTAGTTATAGGCAGCTTCTCCCAAGCATAAATTTCAGTAGATTTGAGCTTGTTAAGTGCTTTCATGCTCATCTGACAACATAATGTACTTAAAAACCCAGATAATTATTTTTAAACACTACATCACTGACAAACACCACCGGCATTTGGGGTTAACTCTCCAGCCCAAGGACCCATGATCATGTTACAACAGGAGCTGATTGACCTTTGGCCTCTAACTGACAGACTAGCAACACGCTAATCTGAGCTACTGACATCAGTCACACTCTCAAACACAACAAAGCAATAATGATATTGTTGTTAGGCAGCCAAATTAAATTATATCACCTATAAATAATAGGGCACAAACAAACCATGCCACAAAGTAGTTTAATAAAGCAATAAAATAATATAATACACTAAAAATGACCCACTTCACACAAGGTCAAAGGAATCTAACTCATGTCATAAATTTGGTTTATATTTGGAGTGTACAGGGTGGTTAGCCCTTAATGTGAGTTTCACGCCAAGAGCCATTTCCCAACCACCATCAGTTAGCTCCCTTATGTCACGTATTAGATTAAAAATTGACCAGCAGTGATCCAATTGTCTCTACAAATATTGGATAAATGACCTTGTCTCAGGTCAATTCATTGAAAATATTTTAAAATGGGTTCTGCTTGATTCTCACAACCCTTCCACACCTTAGTCACTGATAATGCTCATGAATAAAAATGCATTCTGCATATCCAGTAATGTTTGATTTGGCCCTTTTAGGTAGTTGGTCAATGTGCAAAATGACTAACAAAACTTGGCATCAGGTACTAAAACCTTTCAGACTTTGTTCCTGGGTAGTTCAGTCACATGGAAACATACACTTGTACTTGCTGTCTTTCTTGACAAGATTTTCATGAGTCATGAACTGACTTTTCAAAAATAAGGTCATGCTGGGCTCCTTTTTTCTCCAGTAACTAAATATTTCTGAAACAGTCTGACAGTTGAATTTGTAAGGCTGCTGGGAAATCCAACATTTTATCAAGTTATGATGGATGTTCAGTCAAATATAGCCTGCAACACCCCAACAAGCAGAGAAGAGAGACAGAGAGGAACAAAGCTGCAGTCGACCTCGTCCTTGCAGCTTTTAGAGCCAGTGTCTCTTAGAGGAAGACGACTCTTTCATTACATGGAGGACAAAATTCTCCTTTGTTACTGGAGTTAGCTCTCTCATTCTGTCTCCAATAATTAAAGGTCACACCAGTGCAGTTTATTTTAATTTTATCCCTTTGTAAGGAAAAAAAAACACTGTATACTTCAAATTTTAAGAACCTTCACCAATATTTTACATTCAAATGAGACACCCCATTGTTCGAGGATGAACCCAGTTTGGTTTTCGGCTGCCTAAACACTACTGATCATTTTGATGTAATGCCAAATGGTTTTGGAAGGCTCCCTAGCAGGCAAGAAGTGACTTCTCTCTGCTTAACATAGTGGAGAAGTTGACAGTCTCAGTAGCTTTCCATGTGTCTTGACTGGTTTAAAATTCATTTTTTGAACATGAGACACATTTTCAAATTAGATGAACCACTGGATGAGTAGACAGGTCCAAATTATACTTCTACATAGTCTCATTTTAGAGAGAAACCCTAGGGGTGAGCAAAATGTGCAATAATGCCATCAGATGAATTTTTCCAGCATCTTGCTGAACGAATTGACAAAGAGGAAACTCTGGAGACAAAAATAGGGTGGCAACCAGTGCTTGATTTGCAGAAAGTTACAAATTAAGTTTCATTCTAAACCTGAAGAGGATACCTGAAAGAAAGTCAAAATCTATATCTTTCAAAACAATTAACTTTGTTTTTAATTCCTACAAATTCAAATTTTTAATTTCAAACTTGAAAAAATATAAGTCAAACTTTGTATCACACTATGGTTATGAAAATAGATTCAAGGCCCCTACACACCGTATGCGGTTTGCACGGTGGCCACCGCACGGAACAGCGCAGAGTCCGCGCAAAGCGAGCGCTGAGCATGGTGGCGGCGCATCAGGTGCCAGTTGCTAAGTGACAGAGCAGGAAGTGTTGTTGTCACGCTTGGTTCGACGAGTAGTGCATGATGCTCTCAACTACGTAGCAAAAATCTGTAGCTGTAATCCTCCTGAGGAGGAGGACCAGAGTAGCAGCATCAGCAGCGGGGAGGAGAAGGATGTGGGTCCACCCGATCCGGATGGCAAGGCAGGTACTTGAGGAGTACAGGCTCGTTCGGGAGCTGCATTTTCACACAGAACGCTTCCAAATATACTTCAAGCTGACCAAGAAGCAGTTTGACCAACTTGGGACTCTGTTGTCCCGAGTTGGCCAAAGTCTTGTAAGAATGCAGACAAACTTCAGGCAGCCAGTCTCTTGTAGCACAGTTCAGCTCTGTGTCCGCGGCCACTTTTTTTCTGAACTGGCCTCTCCTGTTGGATGCACTAAGATGTCGTCACAGCGTGCTGCCGCCTTGCCGCGCAGCAAAATGGCAGGCGCCCCCTTGCGCGCCGCTGAACTCCGCACACCACGGGGCCGTGCTTGCGGGGCGGTAGCACATGCAAAGTGAATGGGTTTGCCGCCGACTGCCTTTGCTTGCCGCGTTTGGTGTGTAGGGGCCTTTACTCTATTCATGTTTTTCCTTGATATTGATTAATATTTTATCTTTTTAAAAAACAGAATTTATATTTTCAAAATCGTTTTCGCTAAAAAAAAAAAACTCTTTTACGCATACCTTTTTCACACATGTGTCATATTTCATTTTACCTGTTATGACTCAACAAAATCAATTTGTCGGTGTCTTTGCTTTAAACATCTAACTATAAACCCATGTCATTGACCTTTTTTCGGAAACTGAGTTCTGGAGCTACAGCAGAGGAAGGCAAAACATATTTACTTGTTTCTCTCTCTTCTCTTAACTGAACTAATCCAGTGACACTGGTTTGTCTCCTGCTACTAAAATACTTGTTTTGCTGGACAACAAAATGCCATATTGTTGCAGGAAATCCCCTTGATGTCAAAGCAATCCAGAGCTCCTGCTGAGTCTACAATCATTACATCTGTCATCCAAAAGGTCCAAGCCGGTGATTATGCTCCATGATAAGCATGCCACCCATTGGGCTATCTGGTAACAGATGGAGATCCCACAGAGACAGACCCCTCCTCTGCAAGACACTGACTTGTCTCCATCTCATTTCAAAGGCACTGCGACCACAGAAATAAGACAGCCTCAGCATCCTTTATCAGCCTTTGTCACAGAGTAATCTTTGAACAATGCTACATTGTCTAAATCCATACAGTAACACCGGATTTGTCCAACTTTGTACCCAGGGGTTAGTATCCCAACTGATCCACCAACAAGGAGCATATGGGTTGTTTTCCATGAGGTTATGGATTATTGCTGAAAGCAGCTCTGTAGCAAAGAAAAACACAAAACAAACTATCAAAGATTATAACACTTGTTTAATACATCAAGATAATCTCCAAAAGATGAAGACTACTTCTGGAGTTTATTCCATACTCATAAAAAGCAAAAGTATGATGCTAATGTCAACTAATTAAGGTGCGTATTCAATCAATCCTGTATGACCTGTTTATCTTAAAGCCTATACGCTATGCACATCTCTGAGAGTCACAAGACCTGACACACATCAAGCTGCCTCTTCTTTGTTGTTTGAGACAAAATCTACAAACTGGTTTGTTTTTAAAAGTCTTCCTTAGTAGCTGGAGAACTAACCAGGCAACACTGCTTCTATCATAATGACGGCAACTCAATGCATGGAGCAGACACTTGTGAGGCAGGTCTACAGCGGGTTTTAACACATTAACCACACCTTGTTAGAAAGGGGCTTAACAGCAATGATAGTCAGTTCAAGGAATAGATCTACTAATTGTTTATTTTGTAGCAGTTGACTAGCTGTTGTGAGAATGTGAGAATTATGGCAATTAGACATTACCTTGAACACTGAAATATTTGAGGATGCCAAAGTATGAAAATAACAGTAAACAAACTTATTCATCAAGTTTTGCTGATAAGAAAACATATTGCGCCACCTTTCTCTGAACACTTTTCCCTCTCCTACTCTGTGTTTGTGTATTTCTGCATTTGGTCAGAGAGCTCCAACTGAGTGAGTACGGATATATGCAACTGATAAGGATTTGAATATCAAACAAGAACAAATACAAGCGTTTCATTGAAAAAAATGTTGTACACATGAAATTCAATTGCATTTAACTCCGGTTTTTCCTTATCTATTTTAATGGCTTTGCAACATAAACAGTATTGAAAGGATAAAGTCCTTAGAAGTCCTTAGAATTCAGTTGCTTGTTCTGAGACCCAAGCAAAACTCCTTAAAATATCCTAATTTGAAGATCATAATCGCAATGGCTTAAAAATCTGCAATTTCAAGATAATCTCATGTGGAAAAATCCATGATTTCAAATCACTAAGATGCCCTTTAACTAATTCCTAAATCAAACAAACGCAGTACTATCTTTTAAGGTAGACCAATTCAGTGATATTTGATAAACAGAGCATGTGTCTGAAACTATGCTCTTCAAGTTTTTGAGTCCAAGTCTGGCAAAACAGACTTACAAGTATACAATAGGATGTTTACCCTTTTCCTGTAACTTTGTTGATATAACTATTAATTAAAACCAGGAAATCAATCGATACTGAACGCAATCAATAGTTCCGACCCTAAATACAAGTCAAACAGAGACACCGAGTGCAGGTGTCGAGGTCCAAGAGTATATCGAAGGGTCTGAAAAAGTGCATGCTGGGGAAGATTAATGGGTTGAGTCTGGACACAGGGGCAGTCTACCTGCTACCTTCACACCATAAATTGTAATAAATGTCAGAGCTGGTGGCAGACATGGAGGTGGATGTCAAGGCTGTGTCACACTGAGATGTTCCATCCCTCAGGGCTGTCTGGCTTACTGCATGCACCTGCTACATTTACTAATGATGCTGTAAGTTAATGCCAAAATAATTGTGTCCTGTAAGACCCACTGCAGTGGAAGCTTCATTCGGGGATAACAACACTCAAGCCACATGATAAGAACATAGATAGTGGTTGATAGGATTTAACTGAAACCAACGCCATTGTTGATTCTGCTAATTATTCCATTCTTAACCGATTTCCTTATCAATCCCTGTGGACTTTCTGTGTGGAAAAAAAAGAAGGCCTGCATTTTGTTAGAGTCATAATTGCCAGAAAACATGCCACTCCTGATATTTAGAGTTGTGCTGCATAAACAAGTGCTTCTGGAAGATGCTGGAACCCTTGCTGGATGTCATGTAGACTAAGGCATTGAATGTTGCTCATTTTGCATTTTTTGTGTAAAATCAGCCACAAATTTGACCACCTTTTTATCCTGTCTGCAATGATCATATCCTTGACTTCTTTGTTAGCATATCTGCTGACTGTCTGTGGGGAAAGTGTGATGTCCATAATTTGCAAGGCATGCAGAATAAAGTGGAAGCGGGTTTGGAGTAACTAGCTCAAGGAATTCCTTGAATAAAGTTTGAATGAAATCATTGTTTTTGGTAAGTTCCTCTGTCAGAACTCACTACATGGGAGTTCTTGCCTTTTTCTGTCATGTAGCTTTCTCTTAATGTGCTTTTTTCTGTCATGTATTTTTCACTTAATGTGATGTACAAATTGAAAGCTTTCATGAACCTTTTGATCTCTGCATGGCTTCTCTTAACACTGTAACCCATGCTGCTCTTAAATGTCAACCTGTGGATTCTCTTAAGAAAAAAAAATCTCAAGAAATGGCTACAGGTCTGAAACTTAGACTGGTTAACTTGTCTGAACTCCTCTGAAATCTCCCTGTAATGCAGCTCGGCTAATCTCTTCACCTTTGACACCAGTCAGCCGTTGGAATTAGGCAGACAAGGCAGCTGTGCATCATCAATTTCACTTATTTTCAGCAGAGAATAAGAGGACCGTGACAGCGGCCATCGGTCAGAGGGATCCTGGGAGTGTCAGGTCAGAACAGGTTGATCTCGCACACTGTTGCTGGGCAGTCTGCAGCCCCAGAGCTCTCCAGGCACAGACACTTGGATGATTTTTTGGGGGAATAAAGTTTACCAAGGCGTGCAAGACAGCCGCTATAAATCACAGGAGGAGCGATGATTACAGAGCCTCCCCTTAAGAAATCCAATGTTAATCAGCTGAGGGGGACATTCAATCTTTACACACATACACACATCCTAAATCAATACGCCATCCACTTTGTCGGACCCTATATGTCTTGTGCAGCAGAACCTTGAAGATTCTTGGCAGCGTTTACTTAATTCTCTTATGAGGCAGTCCTGACATTGCCCTCTTCTCACAGGCTGGCAAGAACAGTATGTGCTTTAAAGGGGCAAATCTGCTGAGTCAAGTCCAGCAGAAGTTGTTTTGCTCCATTAAAAACAGGCTTAATACACAGAAACATTAGGTGTATCTGGGAAACATTAGAGTGAATCTCTAATAAACTGTTTATCTGAAAGGTTGCTACAGCAGCTAAAAGGGACTATAGAGGACAGAAAAATATAACTGTGTAAACATATCAAAGCAACAGTGTTTGGGAACCTCTCCTGCACACATCCTTGATAATTCAGCTTCATAAATCCCCTCACATGGCAGACCACACTTGATCAAAACAGAGCTTAAAACCCTGTTGTTACATCTGCAAACAAACCCCGGCAGAGAGGCTCTCCTGTTTGCTGAAATTTGAATTGTGCATATTGCATTGTGTCCAAAACCAGGAAGACAATCAGCTTACAGAAGATTAAAAAGGGAAAAGAGAAATGCTCTCCCTCTCAAAGATGGAGCACAGCTTGTCCTGTGGCCGACACATTTTTTTTTTTTTTTGCTTCGTCATTGCTCCGAGCCTGCGCACCCTCCCCCCACCTTTGTCCAACCAGAACTCGGAGCGCTGGAGCTGACAGGAACACACATACGCCTCCATGCATTTTCTGGAGTGTGACTGTCAGAGTGGATAACACATGTAATAGCCTGATGACATGTACTGACATAATAGCAGAAGTAAGAGGTAGCAGCTGGTAGGACAGTTCTGTTCTAGCAGGTTTGCAGTGTGTATGTGACAGTAAAAACCTGCTCAAAAAATGGGTTTACACTGCCTGAGGGGGCGGGCAGGTGTGAAAAACTACCTTCCAGACATTTCTGCATGCTTGTGAATGGGAAAGAGGCCAGCGTGACATCTAGAAGGTAGAAACGGTATAGAGACTCAAAAGGCTGTGGCACAGTCTTCATGAATAGGTGTCTGGTTGCCATGGATACAACAACCTCTTTTTAGAGGCAGAGTCGCTATCTCTCCGAAGCTTTGTGGAAACAATTTTCCGGCATCACTCATCAGATTATTTACTTAATCTGAGCACGGCTTTGTCCTAGAGTTGGGCAGATTAGAGATTCCCTACATGATGCAGAGGTGACCTCCAATATAAGCGAGGAAACGTGCTTCTATGGCCCACTTAAGTGTAAAGTAAGTGGAAGACGGATCATAGACAACAGCAAAACTTAGAATAAAAGCAGCTATGACAGAGATATTTTACTGAGCGCTGGGTTAAGCAGGGTAAGCTGAGTCATAGGTTAACATCAAAGATGGCCGAGTATGACAAATCATTCAAATGCACTTTTCTCTCTCGCCATCCTCTCCCAGCCTACTTAAATATTTTATAGACCCTGTTCTAAATGATCTTCTTTTAGAGCCTGATAACTCTGCTCTGATCTAGCAGCTGAGGGAAGCAGGCAGGGGCAGGCTTTTAATTAAGACACCACAGCCCAACGGATATGTCAATTCACTGGCCACTTTATTAAGTACACCTGATTAACTAAAGTACAAAGCAGCAACTTAATTCATTTAGCCTTGAAGAAAAGGTAAAGACAACCTGCTACAGTTCAATCTGAGCATCAGAGTGGGAAAGAAAGATGATCAAGGTGACTTTAAATGTGGCAAAGTTGTAGGGAAGGGAACTGATAAGATTTTATTGATATCAGTGCTATTAACAATCCCTCTAATCAATCCAATTCTTAAACGACTCCCTTGATTCCTGCAGATTTTCTTTGTGGGCAAATGTTGGTCTGTTGATTTTCAGTGGCAACAATGTCAAACACATAGCATAGAAACTGCCTCTGCAGGTTGGTGGTGTTTCCACTCACTAAATGTTGTGCAGTAGGCAAACTTTGTAAAAAATTAAGCCACAATTCTGATGCTTCTGAACCCCGTCAGTGGAGGGAATTGATAAGGGAACTGATTAGCAAAAAGACTCATGACACCAATTCTTTGATGGAGCTGTTAACGATTCTCAACTGAAATTGGTTTTCGATTCTCATCCCTACAAAGCTGTTTTTTGTAGTTCAGAAACTGATGATTTTTTTTTCTTCATGCACAACCGTCTTTAAGTACTGCAGACAATGGTTTGCAAAACAGAACATATCCAGTGAGCAGCAGTTGTCTGGGTGAAAATGCTTTGTTGATGTCTGAGTTCAGAGTGGTTTAAGAAGATAGAGTGGTAACAGTAACTATAATAACCCTTTTACTACAACCACGGCAGCAGAGGACCATTTCAGATTCCACAAAACGAGTCTAGAAGCAGATGGGCAACAGCAGAGGACCACACCAGATGCCATTCCTGTTAGCCAAAAATGTAACCAAGGCTTTTGCACAGAATTACCAAAATTGCTAACAGATTGGAAAATAATGGGATCAAACAATGACAGATGGCCATCAAGATGACATGAAGCCAGATGAGAATACATTATTGTTGTTGTGCTTCCTTCTTCAGTAAGTTCACTCACTGTGAGGCTTTAGCTTTGCTCACACGAAACTCTGCTTAACCTAAAAACTATATAATGGACCCTAAACATTAATCATGTTCATTATTGTGATTTAAAATACAAGTAGCACTGAAACTTTTTTAACTGGTTTGCCTACATATCTTTCTCAAATGTGAAATCTGAATATAAAATCTTACGACTCATTGTAAAAGACAACAATAATAATTCATCAAGACCTATAAGCACACTGTCATTTGGTAACATTGGTCCAAAATCAGATTATACTGAAGTGTATGTTATATGGCTGCTTCTTGTTAAAAATTCCCTTAAACATTGAAACAAAGGCCATTAAATGAATGCTATCGAACAAGTGGATAACACAGATAGTGTTTTACAAACAACATTGTTCAGTAGTATTTTAATCTAGAAAAATACAGATTAAGTTGGAAGTAAATTGTGTCAGGTTACACTCACATATAACTATTTCAATCACAGAAATATAGAAATTAAACTGAGGGGAAGAACAGAGAGCATTAACCACACTCCACTCTACAAACCCTGTTGACATTGTTGACACATGGACACTGCCATCCTGTGATGAATAACAGTGCCCAATTAAGAGTTTTCTGAGTGCTGTAGGAACTTAACACTAGTTGGTAAGGCACTATTAAAATTCAGTTTAGGAAAATTTAAAATGACCCAGCTGAGAACATCCATAGTTTTAGTACAGGGCCAAGTGAAGAACAACTAACCTTACAAAATGAATGCAGTTTCTGGCTCTCAGGCACTGGCCTCATTTTTAAGCCGCAGAGGTTGCTGCTTGTCAGGGAAGTACAAATATTCGAGGCTTTTTTATATTTCTGTTTATTCAGCAGTACATAAAAATTTCAAGCAGCCATTTGTCCAAAAGATTTTCTTCGGAAAACAACTTTATTCATTTCATATTTACTGTTTCTTGTCCTTAATCAGAATAAATGTATCAAAATGATTTTCAGTATTAAAGCACATTGACAGAGGAGTTGTTTGGTTTATTGCTGCCTCTGAAGAGAGAAAAGCAGCTGGACCCAAAACCAGACCCATCGAAGGTCCTGTGAGGGTACAGAACAGCAGACAATGTTCAACATATCTCCAAAAAGGTTTTGGCCATACTTGCACCCTTAATTCATTTAGCTCTCTGGTATAATAGAATCTGAGTCATGGAAAATCTTTCATGCCAATTCAATTAGTCTTTTTATTGTTCCATTTGGTGCAGACAACATATCTCTGGGAGACATTAAACATGATATATTCCAGTTAGAAGGAGCTTTAAAGTCAAGGAGTTTGTTTTTACCCAAAGCTAAATCAAAACATTTGTCATGATGATGAAATGGAGGCGCAGAGGCCCATTTTCCTCAGAACCAGACTGACAGAGCTCTGATCCACTTGGGTAACAAAGGACGTAGATACTAAATTATACAGACTCTGACGCAGAAGAGGAACTGCAGGCTCAGCAGCAGCAGACATATGAGCGACAGATCATGAATTGTGTAAAACCCAGAAATGTCTGGTCATAAAGATTGAAGAAAAGGAGTCAGCTGCTTCATCCTGCCACTCAATTACCCTATGACTTACACTTCTGTGGAAGAAAATCTAACAGAGAGTCATGTAGTGCTTTTACAACATCATTATTGATTGCTTTTTAGAACTTTCCAATGAATGCATCACATCCCCCTGATGAAAATGTCAGTTGACATTTTCTGGCTGATTTCTGCTGAACATCTGTTTGTAACGCAATCTTTCCAATTAACTGATGTGATAGTGTGGTGTAGAAGCGTTCAAATCCATGTAAAACCAATAAAAAAATGCATTATAAGTTTCTTTTAAAGGACGCCAGATCAACTACTGGCCAAAATTTCAGAAGTAAATCTGGTTTAGTTTAAAAATCACGAAGGGTGAAGCAGTAATCTCTGCTTTAGGATGTCGTGGGTACACCTAATATGTTCTAAAAGCACACACTGAGATGATCCAATCTAAACTTTTAAAAATGAGCTACAACCTGACAATGTAAAGCTAAGTCATCTTCTGCTCTGGTCAGCTAAGCATGTTTGAGACAGCAGACACAGATATGACAAAGATATGTTGAGAAAAGTTTGTTTTTCACTCTAACATTGCACATGTTAAGACATATTCAGGCCTCATTACATTTTTGTTTTCCTAGGTTCAGATGTTTGGTGCCTTTCCTGCATTAGAATTCTAGACTTCTGAAATCATCTTAAGCTACTACCTCTTTTTGACAATACTCCTTCAAAATAAAGGTCTTCTATAATCACAAGCGGTAGGGACCTTGAAGCTACTACCTCTTTTTGACAAGACTGCTTCAAAATAAAGGTCCTGTGTAATCACAAGCTGTAAGGTGGGGACCCTAGCTGTGAAAAGTTTGACCCTGTCCACACAGTGATGAAAATATTTTTGTTTTTTAATGTTCTCTTTAAAGACGGCATAATTTCAAGAAAAAGGTCAATTTACATGAAAACACTGTAGCATACATGCCATGCCAGTAGGTGGCTATGACGTGCTGCCGTAGATATACACAAAAACAGACATGGAGCATGCGCTTATATCACAATAAATGTAAACTAACACTGGTGTGTGCTGACATTTATAGTATGTCCAGTTGTTCCTAAAGGTGATAGTCGAGAAACAGAAGCTAAAACAAGCAAAGTAGCTTCAGTAACTAATGTGACACTGTATTCCATCATTGTTTCTATAGCTGTCAAAAATAGCACAAGTGGTTTAAGAAAGTGGCACGGCTATTGGATCATCATTTATGAAAAGGTGCATATTCTTTGAACACATAGAATCGCAAGGGCAGTGTTTTGAGATTAATTCATTCTTTCAAAATGGGGGTGCTTTTCACAATGTGGGGTTTTTATCTGTGTAAACTCAAACGCCCATAATAAAAAAATTCAACCCAAGATAACTAAGACACATTAAGCTCAGCAAAGCAATGAGGATATTTATAAGCTCATTCATCAACAGACAGCTAGCCTTATCTTCAGCAATGAGGACAGCTTTAGCTCACATGCCATATTACAGCTTAAGCTTTAAACAAAAAGTGAGACAAACCGTAAAAAAAAAAATTTTTTTGGTTTAAAAAAAGATAAAATTTTTCCAGCATTCATCAACAGACACATTAAGCTCAGCAAAGCAATGAGGACGTTTCCATACTTCTATTATATTTACAGCTTAAGCTCATTCTGCTTTAATCACACTAGACTTGAGGCAAGTGAGAATTTGGTTTAAAAGAAACCAAAAAGCATAAACTGGTAAAGATGTAATTTTTTGCAACAAACTGAAGACAAACCACTTCAGCACACAGCCCAGACCCCGACAGGTAGGGCTGTGAAGGCCTCAAGTGGCTGCTGCTCTGTGTCAGGGAGAGAGAAAGGCTTGAGTTACTGTCTAGCTCCTCTATTAACTTTTATTAACTTGTCTGCCATTATGAGCAGTAGGCTGAGCATATTTACTAGGGACTAGAATCTACAGATTGTTATAAATTGAAAGTTGTTAACAATATTTGAAGAACTTTCAAATAAAGAGTATAAAAGTTAAAAAAAAAAGAGATATGTTTGAATGACAGAGTTCCATAATGTGTTATGAATCCCGTTACATAGAAGAAGCTGTGTCGACCTAATAATGACATTTATTGAAGTCGTTTTCATAATACCTACAGCAAACACTGATCAGACATTTATTTTCCTTCCAGCCTTCTTTTAACTTCCTGCTCTCATATGACAGCACTCACTCTCTGCTGACATCTGTAAATGTTTAAAAATTACCTTAGGCCATCTTTCCATGAAAAATAATTAAAGTAATTATACACTAAAGAATATAAGACAGTGTTAGACTAAGTGTGGCAAGGGGTCAAAAACATGTCTTTTCGTAACATACTTTTACATTTTCATGCCAGTTGAAAAACATTGTCAGAGCGCAGTATGGCCTGTGGCTGTGGTATAATTTGGATTATAAACTCAGAGGTCTGAAAACCCAGACCAATACAGACCCCACAGTGTAAGTGAATCAACTTTGTGTGTGTCAAGGACGACACATCCAAGTACACAGCTACCAAACTAACATAACAAGTGGAGACAATGCATTGTATTGTAACCTGTGAACAAGATTCTAGAGTTAGACAGGTAACGCACAATATTATCATCATAATTACTGATTATCTGTATTTACAGATATAAATATTGGTTGCATTATTTACAGCACATATATATTTTATCCCACATATCAGCTATTGCATTGGCAAAATGTATGATTGCACTATAATCTCCCTCATTTTCAACACTCAATGTCTATATGTAAACAATGTACAGTGTCATTTATAAGTAATACACAATATTGAATTTTTAGCACTGATATTTCCCAACTCATTACAGTCGATACCTATATCAAAACTGCTTAATGGAAATAACCAAAAGCAGTGTTTGTGAATTAAACCTACATTAATGGAAAGTTTACTTCAACACTACCAGTAATATCAAATAGAAATGCCCATTTAAGGGCTGCAAACAGTAATTCACCAAATTCCTGACATTTTATTTTAGGATAAACCCATACAGCTTTTGAAGCAAATATCTGCAAAAATTAATATATCAATTACATTGTGCATCTTTATCATTACCCCACCATGGAGGTTATGTTTTCGCTGGCATTTGTCCATTTGTTGTCAGTGTGTCTGTTCACCTATCAATAAGATAACTCACAAAATTCACTAAAGATTTTAACTGAACATTCAGGGAAAGTTGGTCATCAAACGAGGTAGAAGTAATTAGACTTTGGTGGTGATCTGAACAGGATCCAGAAATGATTTAAAGGATTTGTTACCATTTTGACAAGGGACATTTTTCATAATTTTCTAGAATAGCTTAGCTAACAGTATCAGGTCAGCACCTCTAGTTTATTATGGTGTCAACTGTCATCTGCTTTAAGTCAAACTGACTTTTATTGTAGGAAACAGTCACTTCTTTTATTGCAGAGACTTGACTTTCTTTACAAAAATGTATGTATTCCAGTTTTAGTAGTGGTATCAGCTGAAATAAGTTTGGGATTATTGGCTAATTACATATCTAAACTAGGAAAGCACTCAGAGAGTGCAGACCTTTGCCAGCACCACAGTCCTCATCCATATTTTGATTTTTACCATAAATATTAGTCCTACCTTTATTTCATATAAATATTTAGATTCCTTGACCATGAAAACATACCATTAGCAATTGGATTCATAATGATATCTATTTAAGTTCAGTAGTTCTTCAAGAAAATCACATTTTTTGTTATGGTGGATCCAGACCACTAGTAAAATCGAATAATTTGTTCTTTGTCCCAATACAGACTTCTCCTGAAAATTTCATCAAAATCTGTCCATAACTTTTTGAGTTATCTTGCTAACAGAGAAACACACAAACTAACAAACACACAAAGAACATAAAAACAGATGCTAGCAATAACAAAACCTCCTGGCAAAGGTAAATATTTCAATGTCATGCATCCCTTGCTGTGGTGGCAAGTGATAACAGTCCACTTGCCATGTGCTACTGTATTGTGTTTGAACATAGGATGTATTTTTTTCTTCACAAATAATGCATGTCCCAAATGTAGCAGTAATAGGACTTTGGTAAAAAAGTTTGAGAAGTCTCATTTGCATAGCATGGGATAGCCTTAAAGTATATTTAAAAGAATAGACTCAAAGTTAGTAAATAGTCTGCTTTGACAGTAGAGGAAGGGGTCAGAGGTTAATGAGTGAGCAATTAGCTAATATTTGCTCTGAGGCAGCATCCAAACACCACATTATGTTGCTCTTCAACCATTAACCATAAGATAAGTCTCAGGGTACAGACTAAAGAAACACCTATCCCATTCTGCCAGCATCCTACCACTCCTGTCCACACTGATGCGTCCACTCAATGTGCTCCTCCACTGCAGTGAAGACACTTCAGCTGTGCAGCAGGAACAGTGAGAGCACAATGTGCTCGCTCTGAGCAGCACATTCAACACGCCTCTCTCCTCCCCATCAATCAACACGCCGGCAGCTCCGACATGATGGATGAGAGTGATAAAAGTGACATTTCATCATCACGTGCATGAGGAAACACAGGAGCTGACTGAATTAGCAGCATGTGGAGTCTGTGTTTCTTACTAACTAATAACCGCAGCGCTCACGTGTGTCGACCAACACCCCCTTCCCCCCTCCTCCCCCCTCCATCACTGACCTGCCAGCTCACAAGCCAGAGAGTTTGGAGTGAAGGGGTTAAACGCACATCCCTTTAAATAAAAAAAAGCATCCGGATTAAAGCACTTACAAAGCAGTTGAGCATGGAGCAGGACACCCTTCCTGCGAGGCTCATGTCGAGTAGAGGTAGGGCCGCGCCGGGATGACACGCAGCCTACAGAGCAGCAGCACGACCAGAGCACGAGGAGCCGGCATAACCATTCTTCTCCCCGCCGCTGCCTCCCGACCCCTCGTCCGCTCCGAAACCCCTCTGCTCCCTCCTCCCACCTTCCTGGATGGTCCCCCCTTCTCAAGAGGTGCCACGGGACAGAGCGCTGGTCCCAACTCTCATTCAAGATCAAGCCCCCCCGCACAGGGACCCCCCACACCACTCCCAAAGTAGAGAAAGAGAGCACGCCGGAGTCTGCAGATAGCCCCTGTTGCTCTGCTAAGAGAGGGAGGATAGTCCTTCGAGGCGCAGAGGAGATCAATGATCCACTTGATCACTTGTAACTGAGGAGAAGTGATGAAATAACTGCAAGACGAGCCTCCAAACTGTAACTGCGAGGGGAGAGAGCAGGAGAGAAAGGAAGACAGAGAGAGCTGCCTGATGATAAGCTCCACCCTCTCTGCATGCGCATCCACCTCCCTCTCTCGCATTCACGTGCTCACATCTCTCCCCTCCGTCTCCCTCTCATCTCTCCCTCCTCCCCCCACTCCCTCCTTGTTCACCCTTCACCGACATCTCCTCATAAATATGCTTCTCCCCCAGCAACGAGGTGGTAGAGCCAGCTGCTAAAGGATGCTCGGACTGCCGTGCACGCACCATCTGATGTGGACCTCTGCGGCTCTCGTGTGCTAAGCTAGGATGGACACAGAACAAAGTCTTCCACTTAAAAGAGACACCTGATTCAGTATTTCCTCACAAAACAGGTGCACTGACAGCAGTGGACCATCCACAGGAGGATAATGAGAGGCAGAGGACAGAGGAGGGGAGGGAGGAGAGCGAGTCTATGCGGACATCACCAGTGACACAGCAATCTACCCTGAGTGTTTTATTGTCCAACACCAGAGGAGAACATCTTTGAAAAGAGCAGTATGAAGCTGCAGCACCTTCACTTCCATTAAGGAGAAGGTCAAAGGGTGTAGGAGATGTACACAGTGTCCTCATTACTATGAAGGGGGGGGACACAAAGCACCCCTGTTTTCCGTAACGCCCTCCTCCCTGGCAGAGTCGTGACAGCCATGCGCCTTCAGCTGTATGACCCGTGTTATGTAATCCGTATAACATAGTACACGCTGCATAGGCTGGATGCACACCGCAGTGTACTATCAGTGGGATTCACTTCGCTCTGTGAGGATTCCTGGAACATATTGAACTATAAGAGCTGCATTTTAGGATGATTTTATATGAATGCAACTTTTGTTTGTATTAAAATGTACTCAATTGCTCCTAATAATGATTTCATACAGTCAGTATTACTATCCTAAAGCATTGGTTGGATACTTAAGTTGCCTTTGGAGAACTTCTTTTGATGATCAGATTATTATCACTACTCCTTCATTATAGTCTACTTTAATATTTTTTTACATTATGGATACACAGTATTGGATTTTTGACATTAAGTGGAATGCAGGTACTCATTTTAGCTTAAAGTGATAATGATACCAACAGCAGTAAAGGCAATGTTTTGTTAATGTAAACCATCATGCAGCCAATAAATCAGAATCAAGCTGATCCTCTGATTTTGAAAGTCTATTTTTTAAAAAGATGTGAAACAAGACAATGTTATTCCATGCTAGTTGATATTGAATTGTGTTACGAGGTGTGTGTTTTGGCAAAATTTAGTGTTATGTTATATATATATATATTCCAGTTTTTTGTAACACAATATATTGTAAGAAATTGCAAAACCATATACAGAGCAATTTTTCACTTTTTCAGTCTTCCAATCATTTTCTTTAAGCATTTAGAACCCATCTTAATGAAAGACAGAATAATTCAAGCTCCATCCACTATCTAATAAGTGTACTTTATAGAAAGTGCGGTCTCTGCAACATTATTACCTTAATTATCTGTCTCAGTGATAGCAATATTAACAAATAACGCAAAAGATGGAGAAAGAGTCAAATACCTAAAAGTCTGTCCCCAAACAACACTTAACCCATTTATGCCCAAGAGTTGTAAGGCATATAATTTTATCAGTTGAGTCCCTCTGAATCATGTTTTGTATTTCTTTTTTCCATTTTGTACTTTGTTTGAAAGAAAATAGCATTTTTATGACTGGCAACAATTGTTGCCGGTAGTCACATAGCTTGTACCTGGGTCACTGTTTCAGATTCCTGCAGCATGGCCAGGACCTCTGTTACAGAGCACCCAAGGAAAGAACTACATACTTAATAAATTTGCATTTTGGCCCGTTATTTTATGAAAATTGTGTGTGTGGGTGTGTGCTGGGGTGTGTGTGTGGGGTGTGTGTGTGTGTGTGGGGGGGGGGGGGGCGTATGAATGGCCATTGGCTATGATGAGTGTGTGTTAAGAAAGGTGCACTTTCAACTGCATATCAACATTTTTGACTTTTTATCACATTATTATGACTTAGTATGTATTTGTTTATTTTTAGTTCCCTGATTTCCGTTTTTTTAAAGTTGCGGAAACGGTTTTCCACACTGATGTTAGTTGACAGAGAAAGATTGCTTAGCAAATAGCAAGAAAATTTATGGTAACGTATCAAAATCCTACAGACACAGGTCTTGAATACCTGTGAATTTATTTAGCTTGGAAGAGTATTCTAAGAGGACCTAAATACACCAGTGTGCCTCATTCTACAATTTGAAATAACTAATTTATGAGAAATCCTGCAGACAGTGTTTTCCTTTAGTTAGTTACAAGCTATGTGCCCACCGGCAACTTTCGTTGCCACTCACAGAATAAGCCCATGAACAAATAAATATTTATCCCAGGTAAAAAAATTTGGTAGAGGGTTACTCTAGAGACTTGAATGATTAAATAATCATAAATATGTTTTGGGGGAAAGCATGAGAAATTTATGAAAATGACCTCTTTCCAGGACAATTTGCATCCTCCATGTCTTCCACCGAAAGGAGCAGGAAGCAGATGATGTCATGTGACAGGGACCACTTGAAAACTATATTTTATAATCCAAAATCTTTATCCAAGTTGTCTACTAACACATAAGTGCAAAAAGTTGCATTACTAGTGCTGACATTTTTTGTTGTGAGTAGAAAATGACAGTGATACACTTCGGCAACAATTGTTGCCGGTGGAGCAAAATGGGTTTTAATACCAGACTTGTTCCAATTCCAATACCAGTATCGTAAATTGCTGCAATACTGCTGAAAATGCTGCTATCGGGGTCAGGGAAGACTGGAGTCCATGCACCACCCAATACCACATTTATTAAATTAGTAATATTAGTAGTATTAGTAATATTTACTGTTTAGCACCGTTAAACTATGGCACAGTTCCTCTTTGCTGCTCTTAAAACTGCAGCGTTGTCCTGCAACCTGCAGGGACCTGGAGGAACTGATCACATGACACAAACAAAACAGTGTGTCAAAGCTGGTTGACGCGAGGCTTGGAGCTAAGCTAACTAGCACGATCATGCTGCATCATTACCTCCGCCAAGGAGGTAATGTTTTCGGGAGAGTTTGTCCGTCCGTCCGTGAACCAAATAACTCAAAAAGTAATGGATGGATTTGGATGAAATTTTCAGGAAATGTTCATAAAGGAAGGCAAAGGAAGAACTGATTTGATTTTGGTGTTGATCGGGATCAGCGTCTGGCCGCCATGGCGAAAAATGTTATTTCTGTGAATAACTACTGAACTAAAATAGATATCATTATGAATCCAGTTGCTAATGGTATGTTTTCATGTTCAAGGAATCTTAATATTTACATGAAATAAAGGTAGGAGTAATATTTATGGTCAAAATGACAATATGGCTGAGAACTGTGGCGCTGGCGGAGGTCTGCGCTCTCCGAGTGCTTTCTAGTTGCTTTATTTATTTATGTTTTACAAAGGGTTTAACCTGAGCCAGGCCTTACCACAATGAAAATCATATTACAGGCATGCAGGCGTAGTATGATATTCTTTATATAACATACTGGTGTTGGATCAGTACTCGGCATCGGCTGATACCCACAGCACAAGTATCAGTATCGAGAGGAAAAAAAGGTATCGGAACATCTCTAGCCATTAGCCAATACAACACAATGTACAGAAATTCTGTAAATTACTAACCAGCAAATATTTCAAAACTGGACTAAGACAGTATTGCGTCTCAAAAAGAAGCAAAACTCTACCATTTGAAAATGTGAATATTCAGAAATGATGTGTCGAAGCATAGAAGTAAATTCATTTATTTTCAATACTATATCTCTCTATAAATCTATATATGTATATATCTCTCTATATCTTTATCTATATGTCTCTATATATCGCTCTCTATTTCTGTGTATGTCTATATACTGTATTTCTCTCTCTCCATACATATATATACATATATATATATCCATCTCTCTCTCTTGCAAGTAAATAACAATAATTCCACATTTCTTTTTTAGCATTAAAACATATAATGTCTGCTAGAAAGCCTGCACTGGTGTATGTACCATTACCGAAACATAAAAAAAGATTTGGTTATCTCTAATGCTGTTAGTTTAGGGCATCTGTGGTTCAAACCTTACATTAGGTGGTGGTCTAATAATTTTGCTATACTGGTATGTATGGCTGCACTGGTAGAAATTGCCTTAGCTGCCAGTACTGACAATCATCTATCAATTGCTGATAATAAGATTGTGCTGTCTGAGCATTTACTCAACACTGTTAACCTGCAACCTGTTTCTGTTTTTACAAGCTACTGCTCTTTTTTTATGAATAACAAAAATGAGGATTTGCCTATCGGACAAATATATCCCTTAAAACCATGCACAATGTCTGAATATACCATCATGACTCAACCTATCAATATTGACAATCTACCTATGAAAATCAACAGCATCATATTCATGGAGTTAAATGAGTTAATAATGAGTTCCATGATTAAGGAGGGGTGAAAAAGATGGGTTTATAAGCATGCCAAAATCGTAAAACTGAGTACGTTTTAGGCAAAAAAAAAAAACAAAAAAAAAAAATCAAAAATATGCTTTGGGGACATCTGGAAAGAGAATACACTTTTTAAAAAGAAATACCTTTGTGTTAAATGTACATTTGAGTTATGTCTTTGCATCTAGCTATCAAAAGGAGAAGTACTTACCAGTATATCTCGAAAGTTCTAGGGAATAATTGCTGATGACTTTTGAAGAAAACAAAATCCACAAAATCCCACTATCACGCTACTTTTCAATAGTCTACTATATAAGAATGGGGTATTTATGGATTAAGAAACATCAGCCAAAATGACAAAATCAATCTAAGCCCTTCACTCAAAGGGTACCAAAATACTGTTGGCTTAAAATTTACACAGCACATTGAAGAATCTGATAGATTTAAAACCAAAATACAAAAGCTGTAACAGCAGAACATCTCCTAAGAACATCACTGAACGATGATTGTGTATGAATAAATATTACAAATCATGTATTGAATGGATGTAGTTATATAACAGCAAGACACTTCAGCCCGTTATCCAACCGCATGGCTTCGACATATGTTCTGCTCACATGCATCAGCTGCTGCTCAGAGTGTGGGATCCTCTGTCAGGATGCAGATATTGTGAATGAAAACTGATATTGCCCACATATGTTTAAGAGAAACATTCTCGGGCTTATATTAAATACCAGAAATGTGGCTCCTTCAAAGCCAGGTCTGTATATTTCACATTCTAAAATTCAAGCTGCCATTTGCTGCAGGGGGCAATGCTGCATACCACTCCTGTGCAGTTCGACTTCCATCTCATCAGGTTAATGGACTCATGCATCTAATGCTATAAAATGCACTTCCATAAATCAAGTAAGACTTTGCAGAGAATCATTTTCATGTCACATGGTTAACCTGTGACCCATGTCAAGTTATTTCCCTAAAGCAAAATGAAGAAGTGAAACAGTTCTCTGAATTTCTTCTGAGCACAAAAATACCAGTTTCACAGAAACATCTTCACTGGTTTATGTGTTTTACTTTAACCAATGCATCACTTCTTTGTTCATACGGAGTAGAGGGCAAAAGAACATACACATTCTAAAGTACATCAGCTTATCTGTCCCAGGACAGAAAATCTCTCAACACCTCAGTTAGTAGTGCTGATTTCTTTGGCAGGTGTCCAAAGATTAAGACTTCTCATATCCTGAACAAGTGCAACCTCATCAAGTTTGGAGGCCTGCAGGGCTTCTCCTAAAAGAGAGCCAAGTTAGAGTATAAGTGATACTTTAATTCCTTTCTCAGTCTTTGGTTTAACTTCATAACTTGTGACTCCCAAAACTGTGAGTAAAACTTTTCAGAAATTAACTAAAAATACTTTTAAACACCCTGTATGTGACCAACGCAACAAGGGGGCTTGTCGTTAACGTCATAACATGAGCTGATATGAGATGAAATGCAAGCTCCCCCACCTCTGCTGTTTACTTATTTTGAAGTAAAAGCTCTTTATCAAAGGAGATCGTGAGTTAACAAGGCAGTAAACTAATATTTTAAAGTGATAACTGCACAATGAGAAAAGCAGCACAGACCTGGTTTTCCTGGTGTCCCCCATAATCTACACAAAACACATTCAGAGATCGTCATTGGAGGCCCCTTCAACAGCTTTTCACTCCTGCTTATTAACTGTTTACAAGGCTAGACAAAATCTGTTGTTGTTGGCCCTATCTCATTTTTGTAAGAAGAAATGGTAGAGAGGTTGAACCCTTTAAGGCCCAAGACCATAGATTATAGCCAGAAAATTTCTTTTACCAAACAGCTTAAAGCTTGGCCACTGGAAAACCAACACTGCTCCCATAAACAGGCCTAAATTTGTGTATTCGTCCTATGTATCTATTTTGTCAAGGGCTCCATCTCCAATTTTTACTGAGCAATGTGCAATGCAACTAGCACTTTATATTCCTAGGTACTCTAGGGACCACAAACTACCGTCGCTGGTATTTGATTATTGTAATATGCAATTGAGCATTAAGCAATCAAAATAGCACTTTATATCTTTTGAGCGATTTGCAATACAATGATACAACTTACACTTTCGCACTCTGCACTTTAACCAGCCCCTTGGCCTAATTTTTATTTCTTTTTTGATGATCAACAAGTTTGCTTTGTTTCATATTGTTTGTTTCACTTTGTCTTTGTTTTGTTTTGTCTTGTTTTGTTTTTATTGTGTATAAATGTTTCGAACAACACCAACCTGCCATTGGGACTAGAGATGGAAATTAGCCACACGGCTATAATCTCACATGTTTACATTTATATGTTCATTAACATGTATTGTTCCATCTTTTAAAAATAAACAAATCTACAAAATTCTATTTTTTTGGAGCTGAAATGTTTGTTTCACTTTCTGCTAAAATCCTAAAAATATCAAAATGTCCATAAAATTCAACATATAGCTTTTTCGTATCTCATTTGATATATTAGGTGTTTTTGGCAACTGATAATCCATTTGAGGACATTTTTATCATTTATCTGATTGTATTCAGATGTTTTTGTTGTAATTTGTTGATTCTATTGAATTCCATTGGCTTTATAGGGTTAATACAGACAAAACTACAGGGTGCTGTATTAAAAAAAAACTCAAAATCTTTATGAATCTGTTAAATTACGTAAAACATCATAGTAAATGACTTTAGTGATGTCATCTAACATCAGCAGTTCACATCAACATAATGCTTTATTATTTCAGGCATATGTCCGTAGAACACCAGAGATTTCAAATAAAACAGTTCTCTGACATGGTAACCTGGCAGCTTTAATAACAGGGTTTCTGATTTTGATTGATCGGTATGTGAACCAATCAGAAAGCCAACGAAGGGTCAATTGTATGCTCCACCAAGTCTTGTATATGATATCTTAAGTTGAAATTTCAAAACATTCCCACAACTGTCTTGTTTGATGATATATATAAAACCAAAAGGCAGAACCTTTTTATGTTTGAGCGCTGGCATATCTATTAGTATGTATTTGGTGAAAATGTTGGCCATAATGCAAAAATTTAAAAGCTGTGGGTTAAATAGCATTTCTGTGGGCAGACAAATGTTGCATCTTAGCAGAAAGAAATAATGTAATGTCATCATTTTTATACAAAAAAACAGCAGGAAAATAGGTAGGCAGCATAAAACATGAGGGTCCAGCAGATGTATTTTCTTGTGCTTTTGTGTTTGACAAAGCATCTGGTGTTTCTTAAGCAATATTTTTGAGATAATGTAATACTGCACTAAAAAAGCAGGACTGATTATTTATTAAGGTAGACAATACAGTACAAAAAAATGCATATTTTGTCTGTAAAGTGGTACAATCCAGGCCTTCAGATTTTCTTTTACTTATCATCCATCAGAAACAAGAGTAATTCCTGGACACTGCAATGTAATGTAAGTGGGCTGCACACTTTCAGCACTAATGGTTGAACTGTCCTCTCCGCATGTCCACCCCCCTCATGCCTGGACTGTCCACAGAAGTGAACCCAGATTTGGCCTCTTGTGTCTCAGGTTTTATTTTAGGAAAGGAGGGCAGCGAGTCACCAACACAGAGTGTCAGTGTACATGTTAGCCCACAGATGCAGAAGTAGGATATGAATGAGAAATGAGAATTAGGAGCTTGGTTTGCGATGAAGCCCTAAGCTACATTCCAGTTCCTACTGATCACAATCAGTTCAGAGTGTCTGTAGGTACATGCAGTTACTTGCATGCATTTTTTGATTAAGCAAGCACAACAGAATCTATAGGGGTATGACTGACTGGGCTACAAGTCTAAGCAGTATTTCATCCTTCAACAGGACAGCGCTGCTATTCACAATGCCTGAATAACAAAGGACTTGTTCCAGGAGAAAAACGTCACTCTTTGGACCATCCTGATTGTTTCCCTGACGCAAGTCCAATTGAGAACATCTGAGAGAAGTTTACACAAATCGACATCAGTTCAAGACAGACAGTCCCTTTGGGAAACCATCTTCACCACTTGGAGCAACAATCCCACTAGCTTCCTGGAAACACTTGTATCGAGCATTCCTGAAGGAATTTTCAAGTGATCAACAAGGACAGGGGAGCTACTTACCACTGAGACACTGGACATGACACACATGACACTTTTATAGCTGTTCTGAGAGGGTTTTTGGCTTTCTTAAACTATGGTCTTAAACTTCTGGTCAGCTGATTAACAGCCTATTTCAGTTTAATACTTGTTTTCAATAAACTGCTTACTTGATTTTTTCTCTCACCCCCATTTCATCTTTTTGCATTTTGAAGCTCTACTTAGAACCTTCTTAAGATCCAACAGTAAAAAAATGCAAAAAGCAAGTCTCGCAATTTTATAACTGCAGTTCAGGTTTCGATCAAGACTGTATACTTCAATGTATCTTTTTAAGTAATTTAATCTTTGCTATTGATGTGTACAACAGTTACACTTTTTTTTTTTGTACAAGTGACACTTTAAGTGCTCTGGCAGGCACCAGTTGTAGCAGAGGTGTGGCATCAACACATCATTATAAATGTTGACCTCACGCAGGTCAAATTTCAAAGAAAATAGCCTGTTTTAAAATTTAACACGCATTGCATTTGTTGTTTTTGGTACTCTTGTAAGAATGATTTATATTTAAAACAGAGAAATCCCAACACAAAAAATTTGGTAGTTACTTATGCTATGTCTAGAATGTCCATGTATACAACTCATAGGCTCCCAGTGGGCTAGGTGCTTGCAGGCATCATGTTGGCTAACCTTGCTGAAGAATGAAAACAGAGTTGTTGACAACATGGCACAGAGCAGTGCTGAACTGACAAATCATCAAGAGCAGACCGGTCAGCCACTTAGAGCGGGCTGGGCCAATGTTGGGAAGGTGAACTTGAAGTGAAATGATCTCTAACAGAGTTTCATACAGATTGAGAATGCAGCTGGATCAGGGGTACTAGAAAGTTTTTTTTTTTCAATATTAGTATGAACACTGGAGTCAGAGTATATGACCCAGAAGGCTAAATTTATCCTCTTTAAGATGTAAATATGGCATGTGATCATTTTAAAGTTGCACTGAGATGCATTCAGGCGTGCTCTTTCACGTTGTCTCCAAATGCAAACAGACAGGAATAAATAAAAACAATGGTCAGTTAAGTAAACATTGCTTTAACTGGATGAAAAGGAGGACAGGAAATGATAAACACTGGTAGTCAGACTTTAAGAACCAGGACAAGGGTTAAACAGTGTTAGAAGTTACAGTCTCATAAAGGGAGGCTTGTCAAATCATTAACAGCGACCTGAAATGAACTCTCCTTCCTGTATGCTACTGGTGCAATTAAAATACACCTATACAGCAGATGATCTAGTCCTTATGTAAGAAGGTGTCATGGTATAGCACACAAACACCTGTCTCTGCACGCTGAATGCACATAAATTTTACATATACAATGTGTACCTCGGCCACTAAAAGGTATCATCACATTGCACGGTGGGTAGTCAGAGCAGAGTAAAACAACCCCATTGTCCCCGTTTCCATGCTCCCATTATCCAGGCAACAATAGGCAGCATGAGTGAACTCAATACTTCCTGTTTTGTTGTAGGAAGAGAAAAAAACAGAGGGCTGGGAAGCAATTAGGCACTGCTTCACAAGACAGGATTAAAGAGATCATGTTACCTGAGGAATAAACGGCTAGAGCAAACATGCCTACAATAAAGATAACCCTTAGATGGACAAGAGGAGAGAGCAGGTGGAAATAGCATTAGCTGTGGCCACACAGAAAGTTAAAAGTGACCCACTGATGTGGTTAAAAGGTTCCTACAGACCTTTTGGAATCAAATGTAAGACTTCAAAAGACCTATGCAGGACCCTCCTCTGCACTTTTTAAACAACAGAACAAATGGAAATCAACACAGGTGTGCTACTAAAATATTCATTAATCAAAAATGAAAATCAAACAAAAAGTTTGTACATCAGACCACTCATGACTGACTTTTCTGACTGATGCGTTGTTTCTGAACAGGGGTGGGAACTGATAATACATAATTAACATCACTGCTATTAACAATTAGCTTATGAAACTAATTCTTTATCGACTCCCTTATCTATTCTTGTGGTAAACATGACACTCCAGATATTTTATTCTGTTCTGTGCTGATGACTGTTTCAGCATGCTGCTGATATGCTGGTCATAAACTGTGCCAGTGTTACATTTCAATAACAGAACTATGAGGAAACATGAAAACTCTGGGGACTACAAGCATATTTTAAATGGTGCCCATGACTACCTGGGGACTAACAAGAAAGAAACTATCTTTTACTTAATATTTTTATAGCAACACTTACTGAAAATATTATGCAGGTGTCAAGAAACAGATATTTTCCTTCCTTGAAATTAGCGAGGCACTGTGGCTGGGAATTTCCAGCAACACCATGACACTACATGTAGACTGATACTGAGGCCATGATATGTATTGTGAGTATTGTAAATTGTGGACATAGACCACACCTTTCACAGAATTCCCAACAACTTTGATTATTTTCTGCATGTACAAAAAAGCAAAGTCAATGGTAAAATCCTGTATTTGATGATTTATTGTATTTTGACATCATTCAGATAGTCTTAAAAATTGTTTTGGATTATTTTATTACCATGTTTGTTTTACGGTTAAGGTTTTTATCGTAATGGCCCTTGATATTTGTGCTTTCTTGTCTTCAGTTCTCAGCCCATTTGGACAGTTATTTCATGTCTTTTGGTTGTTCTCATTGCCATTTTCCTATCTTGTTTTTCTCTTTGTGTTTGTACAGCTCTTTGATTAATATATGTTGATTTTTAAATGTGCTACATGCTTCCTTCTTTAATTCTATAACTCAATACACTTCAATTCCAGGTTTAGCTTAGAGATCAAAAATTTAAAATGTAAAGCCCATGCTGCAAAATGCATGCAAAATAGCAAATGAAAGTCAGACATTCTGGCACATCTTTATTAGCTATCAAGGTGCTTGGCAAGAAAAACAATTCACAAGGAAAAAATCATTTCTTAATGTTAAATCGCACAATATTGATCCTTATTTAGTGGATAACTTAAAAAAGAGACACTTGGTTTGTATTGTGGGTTACTGTATTGTGACATGGGCAATAAGCTGAGCTGTTAAATCAAACATCAGCATTGGCCCTGATTTTCACAATCAGTGCATCACTACTTTAAACCTGTTCCTTTTAAATAGAAAACCACTCAATGTTGTGTTTGGGGCACCAGTCACGTGCAGCACACTCATCCAGAAGAAAACATAAAAATTGAGCTTTAACACAAGACTGGCCAAGAACTTTCCGAGGTCTGCGCTCTCAGTTAACTTGCGTGGCTGGGCACATTATTTGTTCGCCAGCCCCGCCATCAATTAAGCCCCGAGCCCGAGTGTGTGTCCCATAAAAAGGCTGAGAGCCGGGCACCCGGCCAGGGTGGCATTCTGTGGGGGCAGTTGACCAGAACCTCGGGACACACATCCTCCTGTTACACTTCCTATTTCTGTCCCATAAAAGCTGTACACATTAGCTTCGACAGGAATTTATCACTCATCTGGTTGCTGCTTCCTCCCTCTCAGAGCACAGGCTGTTCAGCAGACTGAAGAACGTGCAAGACATGTAGCAAGTACACACAAAAAGAAAAAGACAGAACAGTCCCTTCCAGAGCTCTCCTTAAATAATTAAATGTAATGCTACCATCCAAACATACAGTAGGTCTTTATTTTCCTCTGCTGACTCTGAAACAGAATCAGAATTAACAAATAACTTCAGCCAAAAATACACTCTGCACCTTTTCCAGGACACAAGGTCAACAAACATCTAATAATAAGTTAAGAAACAGTACAGGATGCATTGCTTACTTATACTGTAAGCACCACTGTGACTTACAAACAGTTCTGCATCATACTTATTTTATTTGCTATGCTTCAGCTTAATTA
Source organism: Scarus forsteni (assembly GCA_036419115.1). Taxonomy (NCBI): domain Eukaryota; kingdom Metazoa; phylum Chordata; class Actinopteri; order Labriformes; family Labridae; genus Scarus; species Scarus forsteni. The sequence goes on along the minus strand of JAZDUH010000130.1, from coordinate 27,758,373 downwards.
CAACCCTCAGGGCATGACTGCAGCATTACTTGACAAAGCACTATTTGTCTAGTGTGGCTGCACAATCATTTTTTCATTTCTATGCAGAAACAGCTTTACTGATAGTCTAACATGAGAGAAAAAAAAGCTTGGTCGTAGTTTTGCCCAAGCCAATTGTAACCACTAGAGGGCAGATGTGTAAGCAGGTCTAAGGTCAGCACTAACTGCAGCAGAGCATGGTGGCAACTTAATCCCACCATAACAGCCCAAGCAATAATGTCATATTTTGGACATAAATCTGAGCTTAGTATTCAGGTAAAAGGTCACTGACTGAGCGTGTCAGAGTTCAACATCTTATGATGACTCATGCCTTTGATAAACTGAAACATACTTCAGTACCATGAGGTTTTTATTGTGAATAAGTCTCTGGATGTGCAGAATATAAAGTCACACAGGAGACACGTGGCACAGAGCGACATCAAAGACTTCACATCTGGTATTTGCTAGGGCACTTTTACTGATGCAGCACCGCATTCCTGTATGAAAGAAAACAATGCAATAAAGTCGTAACCCTGCTGAGAAAACTACTACTGAAGAGAAGATAAATGCTGCCTGAGGACGATCGGCTTTTACTCACTCAAATTTGGGCTGCAGAGGAACAGAATGGAGTGTGTGATGCACAAATTAAACAGTATACCATTTATATCCTATTGCAGTCACAATTGAATCTTCTGTTAAGAGACTAAAATCAAGCTTAATGGTGCTGAGTTGTCCATCTTTTGTTTGTACATTATCTGAAAGCAGGAGTTATAATTCCTCTTTAAAACATTGAGGGAAAACAAAGTTTTTAAGCTGTATTCACACTTCATAGGACTCCTAAGTGTTTGCCACATACATGTTTCAGGGATGTACGAAACAAACAATACACCATGACACAATTTTATGGAGATATATTTTTCTGATATTTATAGTGCAATATTCCAAGAGGATATCAAACTGTTGTTGTCTTAGTTGTTTTTCATGGTCAGGGAACAGAGGTTTTATTGTTTTTTAATGGGCCAGATAAGATTGCAAAGCAGAATCCCTGCTTAAAAAAGGCCTGACCAGGGGTGCTGGTTTGGCGGAGTGGTTAACAACCAGGCACCCCATATACTTGCTTCTGCCGGTCCAGGTTCGAATCCTGCCTGTGACCAGTTTGCAGAGTGTCTTCCCCTACTCTCTCATCCTCTTTCACAAGCCTATCCACTGACTCTCTCCTATCAGTAAAGGCACAAAATGCCCAAAAAATACATTTAAAAAAAAAAAAAAGGCCTGACCTATGAGATAGGTGGAGCAATCCTGAAGGATATTTTCAGTCATTTTTTGCCTCCTCATATAAAAGCTTTACTTTAACAAACATGCACATGTTCTCCTTGGCAAAAAGTGTATTTTTATACAGTTTACGATTGTTAGATTCAAACCTACCAACTAGAGCTGGGCAATTTATCGATTCATTATAATTATTTTATGTAGAAGGTTTAAAAATTAAAAAATTTTTTTTTTTTTTTTTTTCTTGGTTTGCTCCAGTCATAAATTCTTGGAGGGAAATTAATTTGTCAAACTGCATAAAACTTAAAGGGAAAGTTTTATTACTCAAGAATGTACAGAAATTTCACTCATGGAAACATCTGAGTAAGCTGCCTTTATATATTCACAAACAAAACAAACTAATGTATCATAAGTTCTTCTTTTAATCATGTGTGATAAGCAGCAAGGTGGGGGAAGTGATAGAGAACCTGTACTCATACCACGACCAAGTCAGCAACAGGGATGCATAAGATTATCTACACAATATCAGTATCAGCAGATAACTGCCTAAAAGGCAATTCTAGATTACAAATGTTTTCTCAACGTCATATCTTGTCCCCAAGGACCTCCCATCCCTTAATCTGGAAATACCTCAGCTGTAAAGTGCACGTGACAAAGAAAAACACCTCAGGGGAATTTTAATGGCTATCTACCATTAACTGTCTAAACTTTAAAGATTTCATCAGCAACAACAGATGTAGTTTGAGTCCGGTGCATAAACACTGGATTGTGTGCATTCACAAACACACTCTCAAGCAAAAAGTTTGATGGCTATAAGACAATCTTAAAACAATCAGTTAATCTTATTGTGTTTCAGTCAATACATATTTACAGTTCAAAAAGCCTTTAACAGCCATGGTGGCATTGGAGTCTCTAATGGACACACATATATATACATATATATATATATACATATATAATTTGCAGCGTGTTTCCACGAGCCTGGTACCTCCTAAAACAAGCTAGTTTTAGTACCTACTCTGCTCTGGTTCCAAGCGAGCTGAGTCAATACTGAAAGATGACGTCACCGACTGACGGCTGCTGATTGGTCAGACAATAACGTCATCAATATACATATATATATATATATACGACCTATATAGCTATCGTTAGCTTACCCTCATACATCTTTTCTTTGCAGTTCAGGCTAATGGAAAAGGGCCATAAATTATCTCAATATGATAAACTACTTCAAGTGAAATTAAGTATTTTTTCAGTTTATTAGTGCAACAATGAGCACAGCATTAAAAAAGTTTCGAGATTTTGACAAATAAAGACTTCAATTATTTTCCTTTGAGGACACAGAGGCAGTAGCTTTAATTGTGGGACTGTTGCAAAGAAGTGGCAGAAAGCCTCTAAATGAACTGTAATAAATGTGGAATATTAAACATTTACTCATACACTTCCCAGGTTTTCAGCCTTTCCAATCACTTGAGAATGTTGCTCCAGTGGAATCTTGCAGTGCAGCTGGATCTGTCTGATACAATGTCTGTAATCAGACAGATCCATCCTGCCAATCTCCAGACTACAACAGTTGTGAGCGGTCCAAAACGGGACGGCCCAATCAGCATTTTGGACTGAATGGATATTTTTGCTTCACTTTAAATGTGTTTTTTCTATGAACTGGCTCACGTTTTGATTTTTACACCACAGCAGTAGTACCCACGAAATATACTGAACAGTCCATCTGGTGCTTCAGGTTAGCCCTAGTTAACTTCAATATAACCCATGGATTTATGCAACTGTCCATCTGGTGTGTCAGGTCAAAAAGAGGTAAGCGCCTGGTGCATCCCTGAACAGAAAATGCTGCAGGACCAAAAAAAGAAGACGTGCATTCTAGCAGCAGTCCACAGATGAAACAGACACATCATCGAAATGAACTGTGAAGCCCTGAGCCACATGTGTGATGAGTACAAACTGTGACAAAAGTCTCAGTGGCATGTTGCAACACCCTGTGCTCTGTTGCAGCCTGTGGGAGTGTTGTGCTATTTCCTGTGCAAGACTGAAACAGTCCAAACTTGCCATTTTATCAGCAGAAAGCATGAAGGGAGCTCAGAAGAGCACCCAAGACTCCACAGCAGAGTCTGTACAAACACAAAGGACCCCCTCCCTTCACTGTGGTGCGATTGGCTCACCATGCTGCCCGCTGTAGTTGTAGACAGTCGGTCTGGGCGCTCCTCTTCAGGTCCCTCCCTCTCCTCCAGTCTACCGGGGCTCTGCTGTGCCAGCAATGGCTCCTGCAAACACAAAACACACTTCCTTAAGAGATGGGGTGTGTGAGTGTGTGGGTGTGTGTGGGCAGGCTAAGAAGAGTGTGACTGCGTAAATGGTTGGATGCCTTCCTTGGTCTTGAGTTAAGCAGGAAGAACAACAGCTGACAATAAAATCACAAAAACTCAAAGTTTCAATGGGAAAGGGCAACAATTTTTTATATGCAACCTTATAAACAATAAGCTTTCTTGAAATGTTACCTCAACTTAAATGCTGAAACAGTAATGATTGAGCTTGTGTAGGACTTTCTAATTGTCTGTTCTAAGCAGGTCACACTTACCCATTCACACTACAACCATACAGGAAGGTTGGTATGCATAGCATGTAAAGTGCTTCTCAAGATGTGGTACTAGGGATGGGAATTGTTATGATTTTATTGGTACCAGTGCTATTAATGATCCCGTTTAATCAATCCAATTCTGAAATGATTATTTTATTTCTTCCTGCAGATTTTCCATGTGGGCAAATGTTGGCCTGTTGATTTTCATTGGCAACAATATCAAAAACATGTCACAGCTAGGTAACTGCTTCTGCAAGTTGCTGGTGTTTCCACTCACTTAAGGTTGTACAGTAGGCGCCTTTTGTAAAAAAATAAATAAATAAAAATACGCCACAATTCTGACACTTCTGAACCCTGTCAGTGGAAGGAATTGATAAGGGAATTGATTAGCAAAAATATTCATGATATCGATTCTTTGATGGAGCTGTTAACCATTCTCAACTGGAATTGGTTTTCAGTTCCCATCCCTATGTGGTACTAACTCAACGAAGCATTATTCTGCTCATTTTGTGCACCCAATAATTTGTTGTTAGTACAGAAAAAAGGTTTGACACTGCCTCCTCAGTGTGAGTTTAGCACAGTCACTGCATGGCTGCATGAAACTGCTGAGGCGTTCATTAGTAATAGATATCAAAATAATATCTGATACTACCCTAAAGTGAGAATTGTAAAGAAAATAAGACTGGAGCTGAGCTCATGATATCACATAGTAAAGCAGCAGTGGGAGTAATTTAGGATCAAGTTACACATCAACATGTGAAAATTTCACCCTGACCTCTTAGTTGAACTAACACGTGAAACTGCAACATAATTGCAGATATTAAAGAAAACGTTTTCTTCACAAAACTGGCCAAAATAAATGAATTAAAAAAGTACGTTAAAGCCTACTCAACTTTTTCTGACTCCACTTAAAGACATTTAAGCACGGTCACTACAACAAAAAACTTTGTTTGACCACATCGGACAAAGTTCTTTTAAATTAGTTGGAAAAGTTTCGATTGCTGCCATGTATATTAGGGCCCGACCGATATGGATTTTTTGAGGCCGATGCCTCAAAATAAATAAATAAATAAATAAAAAAAATACATACATACATACATACATACATCGTGCGTGCAGCGCACGTGCGTATGTATGTATGTATGTATATATGTATATGTATATGTATATGTATGTATACAATACTTTGTCCTTCAGTATTTGTTAAACCTTACGCCAGAGAGGAAATTTGGAGTACAAAAACATGCAAAAATGCATTGAACTTCTGGGAAATTATATATTATTAAATCACCTTAAAAAATAATCATTCTGTATCTTGCACTTCTTGTTGATAAAAATTAGAGGAAGATTATAGTAACAAAAACAGTTAAGGCAACATTCTTTTCTTTTTCTTTTTAAATATATAGATTGTTTATAAACTCTTTGTCACATCTGCCTTTCAGTCCCCATTAGTTTAACAGAAGCAGGTTTTAGTTCAGGTAGAACCACTTTTTCATTGTAAACACGGGGTAATGTGCGTGAGGAAGTCAAAATATGTTGTGGGACACTGCACATATTTCACAAACTTATTTAAACTGGCTGATTAAAGTCCCCAGCTATGAAGAAGTCTCCCCTGGATGGGTCTGCTAATGATGACGTAGACTCCGAGGATCTGTGCTAACGCTACTTAGCTCGCTATCTAGTTAGCTTAGCTTCCGCATCGGGAACAAGCGGATAAAGACAAATTTCCGTCATAAACTCAATAAAACAGACACGGCTAAACTAATCCCCTGCCATCAGACGGTCCAGTTCATCAGTATCGACGACAGAGGTGGTGTTGGTCCCGGTCTGCCTGTGAAGCTGATCCGTATGCCGAGCAGAGAGCCTGGTGGTCTCTCTGTGTCCAGCAGCAGTGGGACTTTGTGCACCACATAAAGTTTCTCGTCATGTCGGACCCTCTGGCTTAAAAGAGCAACTCCGTGTGAGTGTAGGCGAGTCATCCACACACACACAACATCAGCAGAGAGCTAACAAGAGCCGCCACCAATGCGCGTCTCCATCTTCCACGTCATCATTCCGCACGGCTTGGACACCGAACAGCGTTTACTGTTTTATGAGAAGTTAAAAATATATCAGCGTTATATCTGCAAAACTCTGTCCGATGTTGAATACTTTGAAAAGGGCTATAATCAGCCGATTATATCAGCCGGGCCCTAGTGTTAGCAAATGCTCATATTGCAATAACAACAAAATCTAGATAAAGTGCACAGCCCTAGTATTTACCATGGACTTTTGAGGAGTATTTGTCACCTCTGCCAAAGAAGTTATGTTTTTCCAGGAGTTGGTTGGTTTGATAGTGATCTTGACGGTTTTTGAGGAAATTTCCAGAGAATGTTGGTCAAATGGAAAAGGAAGAGGTGATAAGATTTTGGTTGTGATCCAAGTCCGGATTCAGATCAAGGATGTTTGTAAGGATTTGTTTACCTTACAAGATAGAGCAGTTTTCCACATAGTAGAAATAACACAAACTTCCAAACTGAATATTTAAAGAAATATGCATGGAATCATGACCAATATTCTCATTTTTGTGGTGTTCGTCAGTTTCTTCATCTGTCTGTTTGTCTCTGAGCAAGAAAATGCAAGTTCTCAACAGACTGTGATCAGATTTTCAGAGTATGTTGGTCATGGCACAAGGGAGAAGTGATTAGACTGGTGGAATTCCAAATAAGGATGTGGACTTAGTAATTTTTTACAGGTTTTCTAAAAGTTGTGCAATCGAGAAGTTTTGACATTTTTCAGAATAGTCTTAAAATGTCAGAAAGGAAGGGTAGTGCTCCATAGCTTTCAAAAGTTCCTACTTGTTCATTAATAATAAAATAATTATAATCTGATCTGTGATGTGACTGCAGTCTTTTTGATCCATCTCCTTATTTCACACTCAGATTGGTGGTGCAACTGCATGCCTGATACAGGAGGAGTAGCAGACTCTAAAAATGAGGTCAAGTCAGTGTAAACACTCCACACATGCAGCGCTGCAGACCAACGTGCAGCCACATGCGATGGAGTGTAAGCAGCTCACCTCAAATGACCCGAACTGAAGGAGAAACTCCGAGTTACAGGAAATGTAAACTCAACATTCTTTTAGGGTTTATCAGCAGATGAGCAGATTGCTGCAGGGGAAGTTTAGAGCAGACATGGACAAAGTTTACTACTGCTCCACACCCAGTCCTCACCTACAGCGCCCCGAGTCAGGTGGATAGCATAAAATCATGACAACTTCAGCACACAGTTCTGGAATAACCGATTCCTGAAGAGTGAAGTGATTTACAGCACACCATTAAACATTGATTTAGAACACATTTTTTTAAATGTATGGCATCTTCAATGAATGACTAATAGAACGTAAAGTCACTGAAACATTTCACTGCCTTCTCTTCCTGTGCATGCAGCTCAGTCAGGAAGCACAGTGTAAGTTTACTATAAAGAAGATTGAGTTGACCAGACAAAACAAGGACAAAATGTTCAATTACTTGTTTTAATGACTTAAAATATCTTTAAGAGATTGACTCCAAAGAAGAACTTGAACTAGATCAAAGATCTCACTGTCCCACTTTCCAACCCTTGCTTTTTTTTCCAGACACACCCCCTTTTGCACACGCTCCAACATAATAAAAAAAAGAAAAAGTACTTCTCCAAATGTATAAAATATCCCTCTACAAGTCGACAACTCTCACCTGAAGCAGCTGCAGAGGCTGAAAACTTATCTCCAAACTTTTCTCCAACTTTTCAGAGAGATGAGGAGTCAACGTTTTGCAAAGAAGCAGCAGTGTCCGTCTCCCAAACACACGCTGGTTGTAATCCAGAGCATGACATACCTCCCTCCCTCCCTCCCTCTGTCTCTATTGCTCACTCGTTCTCCCTCCCACTCTCTCTGTGCCAGGATCTCAAAGTGAAAGGAGCCGTACTACGGGGCACGGGCTCGCTCTGCACTCACCCACTTCCACTCATGACTCATTTTATCAACAGGGATGGCTCTCAGTGCTAATAGGTAATGAATACACAAATCACAACACATAGGCAAACGGTCATAATTGCTTTCAAAAAGGTACAATATCGCACTACTGGCAGTATGAGTCACCTCCTCCAACAGGAATAGTGCCAGACAATTTTAATATTCAAAAAGAAGAAGTGCTGCAAAAATAATGAGGTGTGAGCCAACAAAAGTCTGAAAATATTACTCATTAAGAGAGTAAAACACTGATTCACTGTGAAAACTATGAAGATGTTAGTGCTGCATTTCAAAACTGACCTCAACATCAGAAGCATAGAGACAGAAACCTGATATACTAAAAATAAAGTTGGAGCATTTATGTTGGCCAATAGTTGTTTACTTCATACAGAGTTAAGGTTGGGTCAAGACATAGATACGGTAACATATCATTGAAAACTGTATGGCATATTTACTGAACTGATGATACCTAATATGACTGGGTTATATGGACCTGAACTCATATCTCTATTTTTTTTCCTTTATGGCAATATTCCATGTATACTTTGATATTTTCTTCCAAATAAATAAAACGTTATTAAAGCTTATAGTAAAACAGTTTTGATGTAGAGTGCTACAAAAGTTTCAGCTCATCATTTATGGCACTAATTGTAATTTAGACATTTCGTTTTGAAGCTTGTTTTTTCCTTCCCCTCAAAAACAAAAATCTGCTGCTCTTCTGAGCTCTTGAACACAAATTAGTAAGCCAATATTCTTTAGTTTAACATCCAGCTTCTTCTTCTTTAGTAGGGATTGTAACTGATTACAAGTTCCAGTTGAGAAGCAATAACAACTCCCTTACAGAATCGACATCTTTACTCTTTTAACTTATGAATTCCCTCCGCTCTATTGCACATGCCTTTAAAACAAGGACATCATACTCTTAAAAGGTGCGATGAGGAGAATCTAGTTCTGGCGACATTAAGACTCTGCTACCCATGAGAACACGCGGCAACTGTCGTAACACTGCGTTCCAATAACCTCAGAACTGGAAGTGACATCATCTCTGACTTATCGGCGTTCCAGTTGAAGTCGGAAAAAAAAAGGCCGATCTATCAGGCTATTGTTAGCTGTTGTTAGCACACCCTGCGTTGTTGTTCACAAACATCACATGAAGAATGTGATTAGCACTATGGCAGCATTTTTGTAAATATAAGTCTAACAATACAATGTATACAGCTGATCTAGAGCGACACACCCCAGTCAGAAGTGCAAATAAATTGATTATTACAGGAGCTAAATAACTGTTCACACCATGGGCATCCATCTTCGATTGTCAACTCGGGGGTGGCAAGGTTTCACCGAGTTTCCAGTAGGAAATTCAGACTTCGGGGGACATTCCAGTTGCAGTTTCCTACTCGGAACTCAGAAATTCCTACTTCTGACTGCAACTTGAACGCACCAAATGCAATTTTTGGAAAACGTAGTATCGTAGTTTTGTAGCCGGCTATATATCACTACTTACAGCCCGGTGCTCTAAGACGTGTCCGAATAATATAAATTTGCTCCAGTTTTAATTGTCTTGTTCCCGAAGTTGAGTATTCGGGCCAGTCCAGCCCTGTCCAACTCGACCGGAAGGCTAAGGAATAGCATTTATAGATATTTTGATGCTATAAAACTCATCTTAAAGTGTGTATTTCGATCAGCCATATATCTAAAAGTGAGACTTTTTTTTAATTACTTAGAAACTCCTCATAGCCTCTTTAAAGACAGTTAGCAAAAATGATAAAGATGTAAAAAAAAAAAAAATCATGGCAGACAGCAGAAAGAGTTGACCAAAATTGTCGCTTGATTAAAAAAAAAAGAGCTACAGCGCAACTTTCAGTCAGGGTAAACATCAGCAACTTTTAGGAGCATTTATCAATGAAGCATGGCTTTGAATGTCAGGAGTGTCTTGTGTTGACATTGTTGTCACTGAAAACCTGTGTAGGCCAACTTTTGTCCGTTTGTCCGCACACATTTATAACTAATCCAAGTGGCAACCAGACTGGTTTTGCCCACACATGCAATCAGCAAGGATCGATAAAGGAATCATGACAGAATCAGATCGATATTCAGGGTCGTTAATGGAATTAATATAAAATCAATTCAATCAATATGATTCATTTTATTCCCTTCATCATCGGTTGCATCATTATTTCCCCCCATGTTGGTGCTGATTGGACTGTTGTTGTTACTATGCAGAAAATGAAGTGGGCTGTATTTTTTTTATTATTTTGCTTTTGTAGACAGGAAGTAAGATCCGGAAGACCAACCTCAAATAACGAGAATTCACTAGAATGGTGGCTCATTTATTATTTCAGCACCTTAACAATTTAACAATACTGTCTAACGCTCTGTCCACACAGAGACAAATGGGTAATTTTCTCCGTAAATAAGGCATTGCTTCAAGAAATGTGAAATCACAGAACACTGAAAATACTGTATATTAGGGATGGGATGAAATATCGTTTGGCAATATATCGCAATACAGTACGTGATGAAATGCATTGAGTTTTAAAAAATGGATCACGAAATACAGACGTCACGTCCGGTAATAACGCATGTGACCAGAAGTGATGACAACAAACATTAGCACTAATTACCTTGCCTCCAAAAAGCTGACTGATGGAGTCGAATGAGGTCGAAACTGAGGACGCTCCGCCTGGATACAAGTCATCTGTCTGGCAGAAATTTGGCTTTCTCATTAAAAAAAGGATCAGCAGCCTACTGCTCGTTAGCATACACTCTCTCTAACCTCTCTAGGGTTAGAGAGAGTGTTATTGTTTGTGTTTGGCCTGTTAGGCCTTGTGTTTTCCTGTGTGCAACTCAAACAAAAACAAATAAGTTGTAATTACACAGTAATATTTTTTCTTTTGTACTTTTTTGATATTGTCGGTGACGTATTGTATCGTGACCCGGGCATATCGAGGTGTAGCGTATCGTGAGTTTAAGTGTATCATCCCATCCCTACTCTATATATATATATATATATATATATATATATATATATATATATATATATATATATATATATATATATATATATACGATGCATACGCACGCACGTGTGTGTGTGTGTATGTATGTATGTATGTATGTATGTATGTATGTATGTATATATATGTATATATATATATATATATATATATATATAAATATATATATATATATATATATATATATATATATATATATATATATATATTAGGGATGTAACGATATGGAAATTTTGTATCACGGTTATTGTAACCAAAATTATCACGGTTATTATTATTGCGGTATTGTTGCAGTGTGCTCAAAATGTTCTAAAAGTACTTTTACATAGAATTGAACTCATTTAACCCCTTTATTGTTATATTCATAACAGTTCTTTTGTCTTTTTTGTCAATAAATGTGTCAGACTCTGAGGCCAAACAATTCAAACTGCGCATGTGCACCTCGCGTGAGGCTCCTTAATCGAGGGCTGATACATAGTTCTGGCTTTTCCAGGCAAAGAGTAGCATCACCGTGCATTACTGAGGCAGTGTGGTGATCAAGCACGATATAACGGTAATTTTAATTGGACACGGTAACGATTATCGTGGAAATTTTATCGCGGTTTACCATTCTACCGATAACCGTTACATCCCTAATATATATATATGTGTATGTATATATGTGTATGTATATATATATATATATATATATATATATATATATATATATATATATATATATATATATATATATATATATATATATATATATATATATATATATATATATATATATATATATATATATATATATATATATATATATATATATATATATATATATATATATATATATATCCAGGCCTGTAAATGGCATGGAGCATACAACATGAGATATCACAGAACATTTGACAGAGCCACACTGTCCATGGACTCTAGTGAGAAAAACCTTGCACTTAATATGTGGTTTTATACATGTGCAGCAGACAATGCTGAGAGTTTTATACAGGTTCCAAAAGTAACACAATCCATGTGCCAATGGCCGACAAATGTCTGTAAAATATGTTCATCTTGATAGGAAACAGCAGTTTCTGTCTCCTTATCTGCAGTCAGAGTGTCAAAGGGCTGATTACAGTTGACACAAACTCAAGTATACGGAAATCATTGCGTGCAACCGTTTTCCTCCACTGTAAAGGAGCACAGCTGATATGAGATCAGAAGAAGCTGGCATCAGTTCGTGTCTATGAGAGCATTTGTGCCTCAAGCATAATCGTGCCTCTTTCTGTGAACGGGTTAAATCATCATGTCGACTTTCTGTCCCCAAAGAATCCATAACCTTATTGTAACAACCTGTGGGCTGCCAGTGTTGGGAAACTTTCTCACAAACAGAATTCTTGAAATAGTACTGGGTTATGGTTTTTCCAAACATTCCAAACAATATGCACTTTACATTTCATTAAAGCTACAACAGTCAGTGAAGCACATGCAAGACCGCCAGACAACCAACCTGTGGCCTGGGGGCCTTCTTTCTCACTCAACGGGGGCCAGAAGGAATTTGAAAATCACAATAAATAGGTAAACAAATAAATACTAAACCTGGCATGAAAGTTACAAACAATTATATGGAATAAAGGGGTTATAACAGATTATTTTTATTCATAACCTTTGCTAATCAAAATATGTTTGGTTTCTTGGTTTATAGAAATAGATATCATCAGCATAATGTTGTTAAAAGCTTTAAGAAACTGACAGATATGAGAATAACCAGTAAATATTGTGTTAACTGCATTGAGAAATATATTTCATTATGTTGATGATGTAAAACATCCAGTTGGCTCTCTTTGGAGCACTCAATGAAACACAGGACAAAAAATGGCTGCCTTAGTCAGGCTTAAGCATATCAAACACAGAGTGTGACATACAGCAGTGGTTCCCAACCAGGGGTATGTGTACCCCAAGGGGTACGCAGGAACATTGCAGGGGGTACGTTGAAACATTTAATAATTTATTCAGAAGAGGGTTAAGAGAAGCCTGCTGAGAAACTATTTTGAGTGTTTTGTTTCTAATATTTGTAGCTCAAATGCATGCTTAAAGGGGTCTTATTTAAAGAAGCTTCTGTGTTTTGTGATAAACTTTACAACAGTTAAATACAACAAAGGCAGGTTGATTATTTTGTCTTTTTATTTACAGTAAATATTTATTTTCAAGGCAATATATAATTTACCATTATGTTTAATTTGAGTTAAAAAGAAGAAAATTTCTTAGAATTAAATGTTCAAACTAAGGAGATAAAATAAAACAAATTATTTATTAATCAGTTGTGTTTTGTTCTATTTTAGAAGAATCATCAACACGTATGAGTGAGGGGGTACTCATGGTATGACAAAAAGCCTCAGAGGGTACGCAAGACATAAAAGGTTGGGAACCACTGACATACAGCACCACTCTCCCTGTTATCATTCTGCCTCTGACAAAGGTTTATGGGAAATCAGCTGGTAGATCTTCGCTCCATGTGTCATGGTTTCTTGCCATAAACCTGACAATGAACTTCTGATAAGGCAAACTGCCATGTGATTAATTTTCAGTGTCATTTCAGATTAGCGGAAATGACAGTTAAAATTAATTACACTGCAGTTTGTGTTATCAAGAGTTTGCTGCGATTTCATATTTAATTGTAAGCCCCTTTAAAACATCCTACTCACTGTGGGATGTGTCATGACTCATGAGTCTCTGAATACAAAGGTGCGGTCAGAAATGTTGCTCTTAATCGAGGTTACTGCCACACCTACCTCAGAATCTGGTATGCTCATACGTGTCAAATCTTGATCTGTTATTGTGGCTGCTGCATACTGTACATTACATTCACTCAGCCAACAAACAACAAGGACTCAGACTTTTTAAGGCCATGTTGTTTGGTTGTACTGCTGGGTAAAATCTCTCCTCACTGCTGTCTGAGGGTTTAAAGAGCAATATTTTATTTAATAGTTCTCTCAGCACAAATGCACTGCATTTTTCAGCTGCTAACAAACAGAAGTGTTATCATTTTCCCTTTCACATTGATAAATTATTCAAAAATGACACATTGAGAGCAATCCGATAAATATTGCAAATTTCAGCAAGCAATCAGAGTCATATAGCATTACTTTCTAACTTTATCTTAACTCTTTGACTGGCACTGCAACCGTGCGGTTGACTTTTTCCTGTCAAACCACTGCGTTTGAAATTGTCAAAGTTCATCTTTGTCTGTTTTCTTTATTCACCTCTGAATAGCGTTTTTAACACCAATATGTGTCCCACGCTGATGTACATTAATATAAATGTTTGTAAACTAGAAAATCGGAAGTGAATTGTTGCTTCATAGCTCCCCAGAAATATTACAGAAACAGCACACATTACTGTATGAAAAAATCTTGTCATATATTTCTGTATCCTCTAAAAACCGAAAGTTAGTTGAAGGAAATACATTTGTTGATTAAAGGTGTATCTATGACTCCTCAGAAAACTGGGTCATCCGCTAAATATCAAAATCTGCTATATGTAAAGGTTTCATATGAAAAAACAAAGTTTTGTTTCAGAGATGAGAGAAATCCATTCATGCCCAGTATACTCTGGTATATGGGCAAGTCAACCAGTGGGTGGACTCACATATCTGCTTTTTGATTGGATAATCTGAAAAATAAAACCTGAAATGCTGCTAACTATAGAGGCAGGAACACACCAACAAATAATGTGTTGCAAATATAGTTCTTAGTTTGGAGGCCAAAGGGTTAAACATGTTTTGAGATCAAATTATCCATGAAACTTTACACCCTTCAGGCTTTGAGGGGTGAGGCCTTTCTCACGATGTGAATTAGGCTGTAATTCCTTCCCCTAATCAGCTAAAGGCATTTCAGATTTACCGGATTTCATGTCTGTCATCATCCATCTTGAAAAGCTTCAAACTGACACATTTGTTCACAGTCAGAAAAATAATGGGGTAATTAAAATTCTTTCAGGTGGAGGAGGAATTAGCCATTTAGCCAATTGCAATTAGCAGCAAAACATTTTTGTGCCTTTACTTTAATTTAGAACTTCATTTGATCTTCATCATACAGTGTTGACTGTTAATTTACTTTTTATCTTCAAATGAATTTTCAAAACTGCACTGGGGGACATGTCCATCTTCAATTTAAACTTAACCATATTTACCCCAGAATATATTTACTATTTATAAATGTTATTTCCTACATTTCAAATATGTCATTGCATTTGGTTTGTGTGTTCTTATTCAAGGTAAAACTTGCACCAAGGTCGCAATTACCAAAAGAAATTAGGACAGACACAAGTAGCACTCTTTTCACTCTTCTTAAAAATACAACTCATCGTTAGTTGAGGCAAATTACTAGAGAAGTGGTCAAATCAGAATTTGTTAACAAATGTAACAAATAATCACAGTCTAAGTTTAATTTTATTTATTATTTTTATTATTAGTATTACTTAAGCTTGTATACTGCTTTTCTAACAACTCAAAGCATCTTCACACTTCAGGTCACACCTACCTGCTCACACTCATTAACTCTCACATTCCAGCATGCTTGAATCTTCTATGCCTTCACCATCAGCTAACATCCACTCAATTTCACACCTCTTCACTCGCCACTGATGAAACAGCCAGAGCAGTTTAGTATAAAGTGTCTTACCCACGGACACATTAACATATGATATCTTAAGATGGGCTCAAACCCTCAACCATCCGATAAATGCTAGAAAGAATTTCCAGGCTAATAGTGCACTTTGTTTAATCTTGGAGGCAGTATGTCTAAATTGTGAATTACATATGTAACTGGGAAATGCCCCTTTAGTTGGAATAAATTAAACTGGGATGTGACGTAAATCCCAGCTCCCAAATGAATGGAATGCACCACAAGTCACAAACGTCACAGAATATCTAAAAGAAATCACCTTCTCATTTATCTTAATTCAGGTTTCAGGCTTTCAAACAATTGTCAGGTACCCCAGTTTATCCAGACTTTGCAGTGTACATGGACCTTCCATCTTGCCAAGCTCCAATCTCCCACAATTTTATGGCCAAAACCTGGACTGCCCAATCAGAGAGGAGAGGCGGAACCATGTGACGTCAAATCAAATCAAATCAAATCAAATCAAATCAAGCTTTATTTATAAAGCACTTTTCATACATTAAAAATGCAGCACAAAGTGCTATACATTTCAAAAACAGCCCCCCCCATTCAAACTCCACTCCAACATATACACACACAACATGATTTAAAATGTGTGATTTTAAAATCGTGTGGCTGAGTACAGAGGAGCCAGGTCAGGGAACGCAAGGAGGCCGACTGCACTGGGCACCGCCCACAACCCAGAGCCAGGATGCTCCCATCTTGTCGTGCCTCGCTACAGGACCGGCGAGGGGCCCACCTCAGCAAAGCAGTACTGCAGACCCCCCACCTGTCTAAGATGACGCCCGCCACAAGACAGAGACATCCCAACCAGAGCCAACAGCGGCCCCCAGTGCAGGCGGCCCCCCGCTGAGGAAACACTGGAGATATGGAATAAAACATAAAACTACATAGGCTAAGAATCATAAAATAAATAAGATTAAATAAATAAAACACTAGTACACCAAATAAATAGTAAGAGAATAAGAACAACAAGTAAAAGAGGGCTAGATTATATAAATAAAAAAAATAAAATATAAATATAGATAAAAATAACAGATAAAGATATGGGATTAGTTAAAAGATGTGATGACATTGACAAGTGACTACATGTTTAAAACAATGCCAGCTTCTGAAACATAGCTTCAGCTAATGGCTAATAACAGGCTCAAGCTGCTACGTCAAACTGCAGATCAATATGATTAGTCTATGATGAGTGTGACCGGCAGAACAATTGTCCAATCACCAGCTGCAGTTGTTTTTTGAAGGCTACGCCCTCTGAAAGCATTTTCTATGGGCTCTTCTCTTGATGGACTTGTGAAATATTTCTGTGGAAGATGTATGGAACGGTCCATCCGGCATGCCAGGTTACATTTTACCAGCTTGCAATTGAAATGCATTTAATGGGGTGTGACTTATTTTGCAGATCCCACATCTGAGTTTGAAAATTAACAGAACACGCTTTAAAATGTTCCAGAGTAATAAATAAGCCATTATCATTTCATTTATATTATTTTAAGCTGAAATTTCATTTTGTGGTTTTGATTTTCAGACATCTGGCTATTTTGACTTCATTTTTCATGAACATTATAGAAATGTGAAATTTGGCTTATTCACTTGATTTAGATAATATTGGTTTATACCTCAAGTATTTTTTAGCTTTCACCTTGAAAATACAGAGTTATTATACCCCTGCCTCATATTTATTCTGCACAAAAACAAGAAAACAAAGAAGACATTGGTTACAATAATTTCTATAGACAACATTCTCTGTGAATAACAAAAGACCAGTGTGGCTTTCACCAAACAAGTAACCCTTCCTCATTCCTGTTTAATTGAAAGTCCAGTAAACAATTGGACGACCGGGGGGGATATCCCGTGACAAAAACCGAAACAAGAAGTATTTTCCAGCCCTCATGACCAGAGCTCCGCCTGAGCTATCAAAAACATGTGATGGGTTTGTCTCATCGTAAAACAACAGGTGTACTAAATGATAGCAGCAGTAAAGTTCTAACACATGTCAGGTGAAAGTGAAAGCAGACTCAGTCTTACCACACAGGCTCTGTTTGTATGATGACGAGGAGATGAGTTTAGTCAAAACGAAAGTGAGCGTCTGTGTGTATGTGGACTGCTGGCAGGCGTTAGCATCATGCTAGCTGCCGGATAGCATCAGTGGTACAAATGCATGTAAAATTCGCTAGTTTTCCACTTAAATCGACTAAACAACCCTCAGTTCTCGAGTTTAACATTAGTTTAAACGACCAAGAGAATGTCACACACAATACATTATTTAGAAGTTACTTAATTTATGAAATAAATCGAGTTACTCACTCAGAAAGAATCAGCTGACACAACGGTGACTCAGTAGACTACACGACTTCCGCATTCCCGGGTGATGACAAAAACGCTGCCAAATAGCGAAGTAGCAAACTGACCGTTCTAAGCCAATGACGCGAGAGGGTTTCCAGCGGCCAATCAGAGTCTACAACGGTCGAGCAACTGTCTTCAACACACCCACAGCTGAGCCAATCAGGAGCCAGAGTAGTTGTAAAGCGCACCAATAGAAAATCACAGCGCGGCACAAACTGGAGGCACACAAACAGAGGGCAGTACGTGCGCACCAGCACAGGGACGGAGAGAGGCTGGAGCGGCCGGTGGAGGTGGAGAAAGCCCCTCAGAGCCTTATTTTATGTGTCCATTTTAGTTTTTACTCTGTTTAAGGGACTTAAGTGGTATGAATTATTGGCACTGGCTTTATTGCAACAGACATTTTCCTGAAAAAACAATCAAAATAAGATATATGAAAATTAAAAATAAAAAGGTCGATTATAATGTTAAAAAGAAATGTTATGATAGCTAAGGCTGAAGCAAAATAAAGATAACAAAAGGATCATGTTTTAAAAATATGACAAACTAATGACAAACCAATTTCAAAAATATTCAAATTAAAAAGGAAAAGGTCAATTGTGATGGTAAAAAGGAGAAATATCGTGATTGCCAAGGTTGAAAGGTGAACTGTGTTTAAAAAATAAGAAAAACATAATAGAAATTCAATAAAAATGTAAAATACTAAAATGAAAAGGCAAATGTTCCATTATAATGATACAGAATAAGTAATATTGTTATAACCAAGGTTGAAGAAATATATATCGGAAAAAATAAAAAATAAAGTACTGAAGTTGTCCTCTTGTCATCTTATTATCATTTAACATTGACAATATAACTGTCATTGGCAAAACTCAACTCTACTATATTTCTACACATTTCCCATGAAGTCATGAAGCCCAAGATTTTACAAAGGTATTATACAAGATAAAAACAGAAACTGGCGACAATAAATAAAATCCTCAAGGGTTAAAACAAGATAGGAGGAAAAAGTCATTCAAGATTAAGAAGATACATTAATACAACCAATAAAATAGATACGTCAAACTTTCATGGTATCTGAAAAGTTCAATTTGGACAAAGTAAAATATCAGAGGTAAAACATATAAAAGAGCAATTATTAAAAAATATATAGTCAAAGTAATATCTAGACTCAATTCAAAGTTCCTATGTTTATTTAGGAAAACACCAAATTTACTGTTCTCACCATATGACCCTTTAAAGGTCGTTTGACAAACAGAGGAACTGAAAATTTGAAAAAATCCCCAGGTTTCAGCTTCTCAAATGTCTCATTGCTTATTCTCTCTTTTGCATATAATGCTGAATTGAAAAGGTTTTGGAAAGGTCTGACCTATGAGTCTTAAGGTGTGATATCTAAAAGCATTACTTTTTGTTTTTAACATTTTGACTTTTGTTCTGAGAATTTAAGGACAAGGTCATAAACTGATCTACTTACCCTCCTGCCTTTGTTAATATATAGATAAATCAAGACAAAGTCGTTGTTGCAGTTCCTGTCTGATAAAGTGATCACACTCCCAGGTGTTCTGCTGGGGCATTTTTAAGTTCACATGAATTGTTATTTATTCTCAGCGGCCCTTTTCACAGTGCATTTGCGCAAAATGCCTCAACAAAGCTCCATCAGCATTTCACCTTGAGACATTTACATTATTTTCTTGAGGAAGGGCAGTTTGTGTGAATTCATACGATACAGCGGGTGAATGTAAGAAACTGTGACAAGAAGTATATTTCACATACACATAAGGGCAGATACACACACACACACACACACAGTGCTTCTCTCCCTTGCTAAGTGTGCATGATCCCTTCTCCCCAGTATTAGGCGTAAACATCCTCTAGTGGTCTCCCCCTCTTCCCTCTTTGCTGTGTTCACAGTGGAGGCAAAATAAATCCAGGGGCATAGATGTTACAGCTTGAAATGGCAGCATCCAGTATACACTGGTTCCAGATGTCCCCCCATGTTTTTAACAACATCCAAGTTTAACAGCGTTTGCAACCATTCATGGACAAAAATGTTCCATAAAGTCTCAAATAAACATGTTTCTTTTTTCTCATAGCCATACTATAGAATCATGCAAATCAGACTATGTACAAAATATGCATCAACAATGTTTTTATACACAGTCAATACTATAAATTGAATGATACGTCTCATTTGATAAAATAAAAAATCAGCATCATTTATTGCTTGGGAAATGACGAGTCGTGTTTTGTGTACACTTTTTCTTTTAACAACAAGTGACATGTTGTCCTTAACATATTTTTTTTTCCTTAGCAATGAAAACACTTTTTATACTTGTTTGTAATGTTAACTGTGCGCTTGGTTACGCAGCTACTGTATATTTGCTGACCAGCAGTCTGTCATTTGCCGTCCGTCTCCTTGATCAGGAGCACAGCTTGGTTTGATAAGTCCACCTTGTTGATCTACTTTTTTGTACTGGAACTAACTGTGTACCAATGTCTATACTGCTCATATTATCATGTATGTTTTTTATGTTTTTATGTCTGAATATGAATCTGCTGCAAACCAAATCGCCCTTCAAGGGACAAATTGATAAAATGAACTATGAACTATGAAACTGGTTAACGATTTAACTCTGCAGTTTTTTGTTTACAGCTATCTCTTGTAGAAAAGGTTTTTCAACAATGGCCTGAAGAGGCAATCAATGTTATAAATGTTACGGTCAAATAAATCAAAATAGAGAAATCAATCAGCAACTAAATCAGATAATAAATAGTGCATCAGATTGTTTTTGTTGCTGATATTTGACATTATCAAAACTGTCCGTTTATATTTCCATCTTACAAAACTAGTATGTCTTTGTTTATGAAAAAAAACAACGGTGGCATGATGTTGTCAAAAAAGCAAAGGGTTGAATATTAAATAAGTTTAAATGGTCAAACAGAAAATGTGCCTTAATGTGATCAGTAAACTTTCTGCATTCTGTATTAAAGACCAATCAGAGAATATATTTTAAAAAGTAAACAAATAATTGAGTACATTTTTTCAATAATGAATATCGAATCCATGACAACAGCCAAATCAAAAGTTCTACAGTAAAGATTTCTGATTTTGACTTTTATATCCCTCCGTCTTAAAGTCTTACACAGAAAAAGCAGTTTTTGTGTAAATGCTCATGAGCTGGGAGACCTCTTCCCTCCCCAGAAGATGGTGTGGCTCTTTGAAGAGTTGTGCCCAATTATTTGCTGTGTCTGCAAATTCGTTGATATAGAGAAAAATACTGATATATGTAATTATCTTATATTCAGATGAGGTGAATGTTGACCAGCCTTTATTTATCCCGACAACATGGAAAATAGATGCCAAAAAGATATTAAACTTAGGTACTGTAACTCTTTATAAGTCATATTGAGAAATTCAGGCAAACTCCGATCAACTGCCGTTTCACATAGATGCATAGTTTCTACTTCCTATGGACCTTTTGTTTAAACAAACTTTTTCAGGTGGTCTTTACTTTTTGATGTGTCACTAAAAATAATATGTATTGGATCATTAGAAATGAATGTTAATTACAAAAGATATTAAATATATTAAAGAATCAAACTCAACCCTAGTATGATCCGACTGCAGGCCTCTGGAGCAGAAAGCAGCCTGCGTACGTACAGCTGTCCTGCCCATGACGTTTACATTTGCCACAGTCTGAGGCCTGACACTATTTTTGCTCCAGGTCCTTGTGTGAAGCAGGCAGGACCTGACCTCGTGTGCTCTCTGATATCAGTCAACAGACACACAGAGCCTCACCTTACCTCACTGTTTGCTGCTGTCCTCTCACACGTTTCTGTGCACACACAGGAACACAGGACATGACCTCTTAACTGTGATATGTTTTATGACCTTAAAGGCAGCCATAAGATGTCAAACCAAATGTGAAAGCTCCCTTTTCACCTTTTATTGTGTGCTTTATGACTGACAGACAATACTTAAAAATAATTATGTTGTTAATCTTTCACAAGTCACCTTCAATGATAAATCAAAAAGAGATCAGACAAGAAATATAAAAAATAACCTCCCTTAGTATATCGTTTTAAGAGTATTATCAGCCACTATTGCGCCCTCCTGTGGTTGAATATGGAACAAATTTTTCTTTTAGGAATTACGTTTCCCTTGTATTGTGAATTTATTTTAGCCTTGCAGAGCAGATGGACCTGCCTGATTCTGAAATCATGGAGGAATGTCAGGTTAAGTTTATTTGATATTAGACATATATATGATCCAAAAGTATATTTGATTCTAAAATAAAAAAGTATGTTTTCTCTTGTAAAATTCAGACATTCAGAAGTGAAAGATGGACAATAATTTAAACAGATTACACATGCATAATAAGAAACCCTTTTAGAAATCCATTTTAACTTCTAACTTTTGTTTCATCTACACTGATGTGATGCCATCCTCTTAAATGGTCTTCAATCATTCTGTCAATTGCTTTGCATCCTATTGCTTTGAGTCTCATAATTTAAACCTATGATCTGCCGGTTTAGTCTTTGTCATTCCTTTAACTCGCCTTGTTCTAGTTCAGTGGTTCCCAAACTTTTCACAGCCTGTACCCCTTCCGTCACTTGACCTCCAGCCATGTACCCCCAACTCTCATGCACATAACACAGAGGAAAATAAATGTTTAAGCCTGCCGCACTCCGACCTCCCACATTTTACATGCATAACATACAAATAAAACCTATTAAAGTGAATTATTTCTAACTAAATAGACTGATTTACCAGCAATGTCAGTGGGAAACACCACTCCACTTTTAAAAAAGAAATGTACATTTCTGAGACATTTTCATTAATGAACTTAAAGCTTTAATTAAAAGGCTGTCTGACTGAACTTACTGTATGTTATTTTAAGAATTTTAGATAATTTAGGACAGATTTCCTTCTCCAAGATGCCTCAGCCTCTCTGCCAACACTTCAGGCCTTTATCAAAGCTCACAAGACAAACATTTATCAGTTTGAACTTGAACTACTGAAACAACTGTTTAGACCTGACAGTTTTTCACGTACCCCCTACATCACTTTGCATACCCCTGGGGGTACACGTACCCCAGTTTGGGAACCATTGTTCTAGTTGAATCATAAATTTCCTTTTTCCACTTGCATTTCAGACTTTCCTCAATTTGACCTGACTGCTGCTATTCACTTACTATTCCCTGAGTGGATGCCTTAGTTCGGACTCTAAAGCACGAGTTATTATCATTATTAATTTCATTTGTAGTGGTAGTACTAGAGGTACAAGTAATAATCTCTGTAGAGCATTGAACACAAATTAGTTTTTATTTTTTTGGAGCTAAACTTAAAAATTGTGTTCTGAATGCTTTATTTTTGTTTATTTTTTTCACTGGAAAAACAGAAACAAACATGCATTAAACAATAAAGACTGATAAAAATGGCAGGGAAAATCATTGGTCTGGCAGCACCTGTTACTCCCTAAGACCTCTTTGAACAAACGACCCTCATGTTTTACAAGAAAAGGATTCTGTCTGATACATCTCATGTTCTGCACATTGATGTTCTACTTAACCCAGGAAGCAGGTACAGAGTTCCTTTATTTAAAGGAGACATATCATGCTTGTTTCTCCTTTTCACTATGCCAGACTAGGATGCCTGTAAAGCATTTCTGCCCTCAGTACAAGTCATTTAGTTCCTTCATTTCCCCATAATAGCGTTCTTAAAATCCTCATTTTAGGCCATTATCAAGCTCTCGTTGAAACGCTTGGATCTGAGGATGACCTAAAGTCACCCCGCAACGTCACAGCCCTTTGTGCTCTGATTGGTCAGTTCTATCGGGGGTTGAGCCGGCCTGTCCTTCTTCTTCTACTGTATTTTCCGGCAGGCTCAAAGCAGCGACTGCGTATTGAGTCCCCCTACAGGCCAGAGCTGGTAATGACTGAACATCAGCTAGGGATCTATATACTGCTGCTGGTGGATGTGTTCCTCGGTGACGGTTTTGTGGCTAACGGAAATAAATGAAATATATCTATATATATCTATATATATATATGTAGATATATATATATAGATATATATATATGTACACACACACACACACACACACATATATATATATATATATATATATATATATATATATATATATAGAGTATATATATATATATATATATACATACATATATATATATATGTATATATATATATATATATATATATATATATATATGTATATATTTATAAGGTGAATAAGCAGAAGAACTAGTTATTATGTACTCATGGGCACGTAGACAACATGAATATTTACACTGACAAGCAAAAAAGAAATAAAAGACATAAGTGGTTTTATAATGGACTCAAGTTTCTTTGAAGGGAGAACAGATCACATTAAATTTATAATGTTTTAATTTTGTGTTCTTTACCAATTCTGAGCGCCTGATGTGTTGAATGTGTTGTTTGTGCAGCAGACCCTCTATCCAAGGCAAATTTCTCTGAAGGGAGACAATAAAGATACTTTGACTTTGAAATAAATGAATATATATATATATATATATATATTCTGATACAAATAAAGGACATGTCAATGGATTTTAGGCAGAACTCCCCGCAGGACTTCAATGTCCAGGTCCTGTTCCTATTTAGTTCTTTCTTATATATATATATATATATGTATAGTACTATTATATGTATATATATATATATATATATATATATATATATATCGTCATGAAGATATGACG
This sequence comes from Scarus forsteni, assembly GCA_036419115.1. Taxonomy (NCBI): domain Eukaryota; kingdom Metazoa; phylum Chordata; class Actinopteri; order Labriformes; family Labridae; genus Scarus; species Scarus forsteni. The sequence continues at coordinate 27,733,746 of JAZDUH010000130.1, read as the reverse complement.
GGATTGCAGTGTGATTCCTCAGAAAAGTGGCCATGAAAAAGTGCTTCAAGTCAAGAAATGAATGTAGTTAAGACAAGAGGTGTGTATCTTCCATGTCCCTGTTCCTATTTTAGTTCAACATTCAATCTAAATATGATTCTGGGAGTCACATTTCAATTCAGAATTGATTTTTGATTCAGACCAATTCTTCGTTAAGGAAAAATGTATATATATCACAATATGGTGCTTGTTCTGCGATCTGACTCAGTCTGTCTTGGACAAAGGAAATAATTTGATTTTAAAATTTAAAAAACAGCCCGATGTGCTCAAGATATGCATCTTACTTTTGGTTTTATCTAAGGCTGTCACTTTAGTGCATTAATTAGATTAATTAATTACAACGCAAATTAATGTGTTAAAAAAAATTAATCCCAAGATTAAATATAGCACATGAACATTTAAATACTGTCCAGCTGGAGGACCCGTACATGGCAGTGGCACGTCACGTCACACATGCATCTCTAGTCAAACCAAACAAAGCCCAGGTGACAACAGGAACGGCATATTTGAGACTTCGCTTTATTTTATTTTTGAATTTATTTATCTATATTTGTACTACATTCTTTAATAATGCATCAGGCCTAATTGTTTTGCTGGATGTCCTCAACCTTTTTCTTATTTTGAATTTGATTTATGAAACACACTTAAAGTGTAATTTGAGTTACCTGATTGAGCTTAGAATTTTCTGGACAAGTTGCCCTGACTTTGGTTTTATTTAGTCACCAATAAAAATGTGGATTTACAAATCTTCACTTCTTAGTGTATTCATTTGATTAATCATCCACTACAATTTTGTACGGTCCTAGAATTCAAATTCTTTATTTGGGGACTTTAAGCAGATATGAGATTAAAATGCGATTAATTAGATTAATTAATTACAAATCCTGTAATTAACTAATTTTTTTTAATCGCCTGACAGCACTAGTTTTATCACTTGTTTACAATTTTATAGATTAGGGATAAGCCACTTTGGTTCCCAAGAGAGACATATAATACTTTTCTCACCGTCTGAGGGCCAAATAGTTACAAATTGTGATCCACTCAGTAAAACAAGTTGATTAAACTGCAACAAAATGTCAAATTTGAATATTTGATCAGACTCGGCCGATGGTGAAATTAATATATTTCTTTCTAAAATCCACATAACAAAGCAGAGTTTACTGTGCTAGACAGAAATAAAGCAAATATAATCATTTTTGTTCAGCAAAACAGCGCATTGACCATGTTTTTCCAAACAAATATTTTACTTTCATTTGTTTCCTCCATATTCATTAAGTAATGCTTCATGTTAAATTTCAGTGGATCATAAAGAGCTTTAATGAAGCAGTCATGGCAAAGGGAAGTCTCCAATACCTGCAGTTACTACCACCACCATTTTTCTGTTTCATACATGCCACAGTAGTTTATCACAAGACAAACTGCATTTGCCAGATTTTGTCTTATTTTTTCATGCTTTTATCATTTTTGAAAACCACTGGCTGTACTGAATATAGTGGAGGGTCTTGTAGCCCCTGTGCCAATTGTGCCCAGCTCAGACCAGCGCACAAGCCAAAACAAAGCAAAAAATAATCAATAAATAGATACAAACAATGAATTCTGCTTGTATTGTAATATATTTTAGTATGGTGATCAACTGGAGCCCTCTTTCCTTCTGGCAGCCAGATTATCATCAAATATAGAAAATGTTAGGAGGAAAAAACATATGTGCTTTAAGTTGTTCTTTCTCCATCAAGTTTCCACAGCAAATGGATGAAATTTTATGAGGAATGTCATCTGTTTCAACTGTTTTACAGAAGTTTGTCCATTTTTTTAAATATTATTGATGCATAAAATCCAAGGATGGACAACCCCAGAAAAATAAAATATATTTACCTTAGTCTCCTCACAAATGGTTGGGAACACTTTTGGTGGTAGGGACTGCTCTTAATTTCCAAGGCAAGGAATTATAAACACTCTGGTGAAAAATAAGATACATAAACAGTAACATCTTATTTAAGCAGAATATTTCAGTTGTTTTAATTTCCTTCACAACCATTCCCCCACAGCATCTGTCCAGGGAAAAAAACTGGCACTTGTTAAAGTGTAGATAACAAACCTCCTCCCTTTCCAACATGCATAAAGAGAGGAGAGCTACGAAAAGAAAACAGCTGCAAGTTCACTGTTCTGAGCTCCTGGTGAAAATTTACTTTGTACCAAGGAAGTTAATTTTACAGTGGAACAGCAGGTGGTGGGATGCCTCACAGAAAGAAGAGCACTGGTTTGAAGCCCATGTCTGTCAGGGCCTTTCTGTGTGGAGTTTGCATGTTCTCCCTGTGCAAGCGTGGGTTTTCTCCAGGTACTCTGGTTCCCTCCCATAGATCAAAATACATGCTTGTTTAGTTAACCAGTTACTCTAAATTGCCCACAGGCGTGAGTGTGTTAATGATTGTTTCTCTATGTGACCAACCTATAGGCTGAACACCTGTACAGGGTGTACCCTACCTCTTGCAAAATGCCAGATTGGATAAGCTCCAGCCCCAAAAGGAAATAGATCAATTCATCTACGTTTTGAGTCTATTCAGATTTTTCCTGTTGGACTGGATTTCTAACAGACGAGGCAGAGACCATCACATCACAGCACCCGTTTGGATCGTCCCCCTCCTGGGCCAGACCCTGTCAGGAGCTGGGAGCAACTAGAGGTTAAAGGATAAGTTCGGTTTCTACAGCTTTCACATTGTTTATAGAATGAAGTAGAACAATATACTCACCCAGAAGGCTTTCCTGATCCAAACAGTGCTTCGGAAGACATTTAGATCCAAAATCGAGCGACAGACATCCGTATGATGGTAGCACATAGGGCACACAGCGCCGCTCCTAAAACTGCATTAATCGTCCAAAAACGAATTTGTTTCTTCAATATTCCATCATGGTCCGCTCGCGCTACTCCTCCATTACAGTCCGGGGTTGCTCCACCCATGTTTTTCTGACTGCTGGCCTCTGAACTGGAAACTTCCTTCACGGCTGCTGCGCATGCGCAGTACGGCTTCCTCCTTTCGATGAGCTCCTCATCTGTAAACTCTGGCTCGAAACTGTAAGGACACCCATCATATTCAAAGTTCTCGTCCACAACATCTTCATCTGATAGATATTCGTCCATTTTGCACAAAACTGGAAGAAGAGAGTTGTTCAGTACCCGGCGGTCGCCCCTGAAACAATGAGCCGTACTGCGCATGCGCGGCAGCCGTGAAGGAAGTTTCCAGTTCAGAGGCCAGCAGTCAGAAAAACATGGGTGGAGCAACCCCGGACTGTAATGGAGGAGTAGCACGAGCAGACCATGATGAAATATTGAAGAAACAAATTCGTTTTTGGACGATTAATGCAGTTTTAGGAGCGGCGCTGTATGCCCTATGTGCTACCATTATACGGATGTCTGTCGCTCGATTTTGGATCAAAATATCTCCCGAAGCACTGTTTGGATCAGGAAAGCCTTCTGGGTGAGTATATTGTTCTACTTCATTCTATAAACAATGTGAAAGCTGCAGAAACCGAACTTATCCTTTAAGTGTCTTGCCCAAGGACACTTTGCCATGTGACAGCTGGAGCAGACATGGAGCCTGCAGTCTCCCAATAACCAACCAAGCTTACTATTAGATTGTATCACCAACGTCCCATTTATTCAATCAGTGAACAGCATTTTTTGTTTTTTATCAAGTGCAGCATTGTGTCTCAGTTCAGAATAATGGCTGGATAATAAAATATGTTCTTAATCCACCTATAGAATAAGATACAAATACTGACATCATGTAATAAAATTATGAAATTATTGACTCGTGTATTTTTGTTGAAAGGCTGAAATAGTCTCTACTGATGGAAACAAAAGTGAGAGCATGGAAGTCATCATTTATCTCTCATATTAAACACACTGCTGACACCAGACAGCCTTTAAGACCCTCTGCTCCTCCTCATCCTTCAAGTTATCCCACCTTAAGAAACAGTACATCATGGCAATGATAGGAAATTACATCTATGGAGTGTTGAGGAAAAAATTCTCAGAGTCCAGTTCAGGGTTTGCTGTGGTGAGGTGACTTTATTCAAGCATGCCGGCAAGCTGGTGAACTGACAGACAGAGTGCAGGTCTGTGTCTGTGAGCCCGACTGAAGCCAGAATGGGGTTTTAAGTACAGTAGAACACCAAAAGGGAGGAGGGGACTATGACTTTGACCAGACATGCTAAGTCATCAGACATGGTAAATCGATCGAGACAGGAGACAGACATCTGAGTGTATTAAGCCATTGTGAAGCCTTAGACAGAAGGTGGCTGTTACTTCCTTAGGTAGTATGCATAGGAAGTCCTTTGATCAAAGGTGTTAAGATGTGTGGGGTCAGTCTGGGCTTCAGGTGTTAGGAGGTCTATTGTTAGGTGAAGGACCCATGGGATGTAGTCACCAGGCTACAGACAGTTTGCATTACCAGGCATTAGATAATACAAACCAATACATTACAGCAACAATTGAACATTTGCTCTATCAGGAGGTATGTGTAAGATTTAAGTTGTAAATAATGCAACACCTCAAAAATTAGTGACTCCATCTTAGGTAAGGCTTACATTCAAACTGTTAGATTCAAACTTACACACAGTGCAGCTTGTAGCTGATCCTTACCATGCAGATACACCCGTCCACAGTTTTTCTTCTACAGCTGGTTGTGATCCAAACAAACAACTTGCTCAGGAAGGGTCTTTCTTCTCAATGAGGTGTCAAATCCCCAATTACATCGAAGGGGACATTTTGAAACAGTGTACAATTTCTGTAGATGGAGCAACATCAGGCAGAGAAAGAGAGAGTATTTTTAAGTTGAGTGAGTTTGTAGACTCTCGGTTGACACTCTTGTGCTGTTAAACTTCATCTGACATAAACTGGAACAAATGAAGGTAACATTGCTGATGAGTTGTCTGGTGTGATGAATGGTTAGGTTTCCCCCTGGCATGTGCTCCTTATCCTGACCTGTGTATAACTTTTAAATCAGAAATCTTCAATAAAACAAAAAGCGGGGCCATATATAAAACATTACCCAAACAAGAGCTATAAGATATTTAATATCCGGACAGAAGCCACTCTTTGAACTAGGCTGTAAGTATATTTACTTTAGCTGTAGAAACATCCATTCCTTGCACATAACCTAACCATAAAACTACCAGGTTTTCTGCAGCCAGCCTCAAGCAGACACTAGATGTACTGCAGGTTTTGGCACTTCAGCATTGGCTTCACTTTCCAGTCCCAGAGATACCTGCTTGGTGGACACATGTATGTATGACACCATTAAAAATTACATTTTGCAAACAACTTAAAAAGCACACACACAAGAGGGCTACTCAGCAACAGTAATGCAAGTAATATGATCACTTAGTCAAAGTTACCCTGACAATAGGTTAGATGCAGAACTCTGATGTTAGGAAATTACAAAACTTGTGCTGCCGCTGTGAAACTCTTCAGCCACCCCACAGCATAGGAGGAGGCGGACAGGTGGGTGTAGATCATAAAGGACCAATCAGAGGTGGTCATCAGGTCAGTACTTATCTACAAACTGTCCACCAGACTGATTTTTAATCTTTCTCTTCTGTGAACTGTGGCCCGTCTGCAATCACAACATGGTGAGTTATCAGTCAGGATGAGTGGGTGATGCTTTTATGGAACATATGAGACATTTTACAGCTCTCTAATTTACAATATAATTGTATCTTCTCTAGGTAAGAATAATGTTTCTTATCTTTTCTTTCTCTTTTAGACAACCTACACAGATAAAGGGGAAAAGGTAGGATTAAATGTGTCTCTTTTACTGAGTTTTTATCATAAAACGTGTTTGAAGTAGATGAGTGCTCTGAAGTATCTGCTTAAGCTGCAGACGAGAACCTGAATCGCAACGATGAGCCTGAATATTGAGGGAATATATTCATGTTTTGTGGGATTAAGATTATATCACATCTCAGATATTGTAGTATTTTATCATTTGCCTCTTCTGAAACATAAAAATTCTCCTGGTGAAGAGGTAGCATTTCCCACATCAGCAGTGTCTTAACTTTTGCACCCATAGTTTAATATTTTACTAAAAGTTTCTGTTTTTCTTGAACTTAACTTTTTCTTCTCTTAGCCTGAGAGAGGAAGGTTTCTTAAGTTTCATCATGTCACCTTCTGGGTCGGCAACGCCAAACAGGTCAGTATTCAAGCTGCATTAGACATTTAATAGTGCTCTCTAATACTGATCATTTTATATTTTGTACATTTATAACAATGAATTACAAGTGGTTTAGCTTCAGGATCCTCCCCCACCCCGTAACTGATTGGTCACCACAAGCATGTTAAATGTTTTTGTAGTATAAGCACAGATGCGTAATAAGGCTCATCAATGCAGTAGGCCTGTGTGGATGTTATATAGTAAATTACATCAGTGCAAGAATACACATTCAGTGGAGCAAAGATTCTGTTTGGTTAGGACCATAAGTGGGTCACAGTTGTTTTTTGTGAGCAGTGAGTGTCTGCCTGAAAGATAATATTGTAGAAAAAATGTTGATTATGTAAGGCAGCCACAAGCAAAAACATTCATGCAGTTTTTATACTAATCTTTGTAACAATAATGTGTGGAAATTTTGATGTTTCCTGGAAATCCTGAGAAATTGCTAATAAATTACTGGAAAAACTATCTTGAAATCTAAAATATAAAAAGAAATAAAGATGAAAGACAATTTATATCTGCTGTAAACTAAGTAAAATGCAAAAAAGCTGATGGATGCTTGGGGCATTTGGACATTTTTTTGCACATTTTTTCCCCAACTCTTATTATTTTTTTTCCAAACCAAAGAGTTGAGAGCCTGTGTTTAAATACTCCTGCTCTTTAACTGTAGATACGATTTGTTCTAGATTCCAGGTGTGTAAAAGTTTAATTTCTTCATCTTTCATTTAGCCTCTTTACACCAACAATGTCTTTTTTATCATTTACAAAGATGTTCATAGATTTAGGCACACAAACAAGATCAGAGGTGAATGACTGATGGCCTAGAGGGTCAAATACCCCCAGTAACTTGTTGTTGCCAAAAACTCAGTTGCAAATATCAGTAAGTTGTGTTCATGAGGAAATCATGTCAAAATCTGTCACAAAACATGGCAAATAGAAACATTTCCCACAAAAATCAGCATTACAAGGTTATTTTTACTCTTGCATGTCAAATAAGAGATTGAATTGTTTTTAAATGCATCTAAAAGGGAAAAAGGATATGTATGTTATTTTGACTCTTATTAACAATTTACGTGTAGTCTTTACATTTTTTGGTCACGCAAATTAAATAACAATAAAGTGCTCGTTCTTTGACCTTCAGCACCCCCCATCTTTAAAGACCATCCAAAATCATCTGTATGTCACAAATAAGAGGACTTTATAGTGTAGATCATGTAATCATTTAACTAGATTTTTGAAGTGGAAAAAAGATTATTTTCAGTTATCAAATAATAAAGGTTGTCCTATTTTGTCATATTTTGCAGTTGCTCTGTGTATGACATTTTTCAGTTGTGAGGAGGTCAAGGATATTCGCCTAGAACTTGGTCTAAATTTTTAGATACAGTTCAACTAAATGAAAGCCTTCATTTTGGGTCCACTAGTTATCAGGAATTAATGCATGAATCAAACGGAAATTCATGCGTAAAATATAAATGCATGCGTGTGGTCATGATGAAATATCAGTGCAGCACATGTAGTTACAAGATTTCATGAATGCTTTGTTCATCATTATTGAAGATATTTTTCATGGTTTAGATGTGTCTTTGGTGGGTTAGAATTAAAAGGTATAAGGGACTGACAAAAAAAGACAAAATCAACAAAGTAGCTAAATTGCAGTGTTGCAATAAAGATTATCTCTTATCACCGCTGACTTGATAATGACTGGGGACTCTCATGGCCCCAATCTATTTAAAACCCTTTGAATATTGTTCATCGGAATAATAAGTCATGGTGAGACATATTTAAATTTGTTAATTCATTAATTAATGCATTAAGTCAGGATTAATAAATGATGGCAACTGATATTTCGTCATGTACATGTATGAGATCTTGTTATACATATTATTGGCCATACCATAGCACAAACTAAAAGGTTACCTTCCTTAGCAATGAAAGATCAGAGCCTAAAATTGCATTCTTTTACGTGTGTCCGTGTTTTTGCTTGTCTGTCTGTTTATCTATCTATCTATCTATCTATCTATCTATCTATCTATCTATCTATCTATCTATCTATCTATCTATCTATCTATCTATCTATCTATCTATCTATCTATCTATCTATCTACTTTTAAATGTGTATGAAGGTGTCCATGTTGTTTTTAACTATTGTAATCTTTTTAATGGGCGCTTACAATCAGTTTATTTTAATGAGCTTTCAATGACTAGATTGTCAAAAGTGGAAAAATTGTCTACTAATGTAAAGGTATAAGTATGACACATACAAACAGTAACATACAAACTGCATGCTTGTAACAAATCAACATGCTGATTAGTAGGGATTGTGCTTATCAAATATTACTATTTGTTACATCAAATGAACAAAAAGCAGTCTGGCTCTCTGTAATGTATGAAACTAAGCTGCTATACAAACTCACTCAGCGGATGCTCCTGGTTAAGCACACAGTTCCACCGTCACACAGTCGCGATTGAGTAATCCACAATCAATAAGTTCTTGGCAGGAGATTTTAATTCCTTGTTCTTTCAAACTTAATCAGAGAGTCTCTCCACTTTGTAGGCAGCTTCATTCTACTGTGATAAGATGGGCTTCGAGCCCCTGGCCTATAAAGGTCTGGAGACTGGCAGCAGAGAGGTGGTGTCTCATGTCATCAAACAAGATAAGGTACAAACACAAACACGCTGTGATTATTAAATTAACACTCAAAAATCCATGATTAAAGAACCAGCCCTGCTCTCTGCTCCTCACAGATTATATTTGAGTTTCAATCTCCTCTCAATCCTGGAAATGAAGGTAACTATTCTCTTTATAATTATTATGGACAAAGTGAAATGTTTTCAGCATGATATATGAGTTGTCCTATTGCATACATTTAATATTCCCTCAGAGATGGGAGAACATCTGATGAAGCATGGCGACGGAGTCAAAGACGTTGCCTTCCAGGTGGAGGACTGTGACTACTTATTCAAGGTAACAATGAGGAGGAGGTTCAGTGTTGATTTAATAAACAGATGGTTTCACTCACAGGGATCAGCATGGCAGACAGAAGGTGCACAGCTGACTTCAACATGTTTCATGTTTGTTGTTATTATTCAGTGTCTGTGTGATTTATTTAGAGTAAAAGTATTTAAGGGCACTTTTGTTGTATAACGTGTCTCTCAGTCTGAAATGATAAAATTCCGGATTAGGACTAGAACACTGCAAAAAAAACTGGAGGGGGAAGATTTTTATATTTTAGAGAACTGGGTCAAAATGTCAATATTTTAGTTTTAATGGTTGAAAAAAAATGATTTGTGTTTATTCCTTTACAATTTGTAAAAATGTCGTTATTGACACATGTTAAATATCTCCTTGAATTCAGACTCAATACATGGTTCAAAATAATATGACACAGTTCATTATACTGCAACTTCAAATATGTTGCGTTGCAGAATTTTGTGTCATGTTACTTTGTGTAAATCCTGCACATCATCTAGCTGATCCATATTGAAAGCTTCAAGCTTAACATTTTAGCTCAATCAGCCCTATTTGAAGATGAAATGGAGATTTGTAGTTATATGTGTGGTTCAGTTGTGCTGAAAAAAAGTGGCAACAAGCCTCTGCATGGTCTGTGATGAATGTGACAGGAAGATCGTTTATTCGCAAACTTTTCAATTTGTTTAAAGTTTCTGTGATTTCCTAGTTGATGCCTAGATGGACATCAAATATATTTCATGCATATGCGAAACAGTCCATCTGAGGTGTGTCAGGTTGCCTTGCAGTACTGATAATTTTTTACAGCGTGAAAAACCATGAAGTAGATTTAGTTACCTTACCCTCAGTTAAATGAAATGCAATATGTGACGTTAGGTAACAATAAGATTATATGTGATGCCATACCAGACATACATTAAGTTATAATTCAACATACTATGCGACATGTTAACACAGCAATGATGTACGGGATAAGATGTGACATTACTTATATTAGGGGTGGGCAAAATTCAGGGCTTTCCCTTTCATTCAATGCTGTCCTCAAACTAATTCCAACATCAAATAATTTTGAACATTAAGAAAAAAAAAATGAAAATCTCAGAAAAAAAATCAAAATATTTCCAAAATAATCTTTGGTAATTGGTATATATTTACCTTTTTGCAAGAAGTTAGCTGCATGGTTGACTTCTTGTTGCTTTTAAAGTCCTGCATATGCATCACTAAGACTAAAATAGTAAATTCATCACACTGAAAAAGTAATATAAAATGGCTCGAATTCTGTCTTGCTTAGTTAATGATGTTAAATAATTGCACTTACCCTAAAAATATGCATTTTGGTATATTTCATATTTAAGAAAACCCACATTTTTTTTCCTTTTGTCTAATTTTGTTGAATGTTAAATATATGTATATCTGACTTTAGCTTTACGGACTGGTAAAACATGTTAAAGTTTAAATACTAAGTTGGAATTGCATTTTAAATCAGCAAACATTTGATAGAAAATGAATTGTAGCAAAAGTGTATTATTTGTTGCCACTAATATAGTAAAGTCCATGTTGAGCAGTTGAGTACTGAAGACTACTTCCCAAATTATTGTTTTGAATAATAGTTCCTCCATTATGCCTTTTAACACTTCTAAAATGAATATTGTTATAGTGCCTTCTTTACATATTTGAAGCCAGCCATAGACTTTTGGGCATACCTGTTTTTTCTGTGACCTCTGACACATTTACTTTGTGATCTTTGTCTTTCAAAGTCCTGAAAATGTCCTTAAACAAAAACTACAGAAAAGTAACCAACAGACATTTTAAAACTGGTTACCCTGGTTGTCTACTTTACACTTATTAATAAACATTATGTACAATGATAGAGATTTACTGAACTAGCTTTTCATTTTGGGCTAAAGAAATAGAGACTTGTTAGGGGTGTGTTACCTCAGTGTGTTGAAACAGAGGTTAACATGCAAGTGGCGTAACAACGTCCTTTCATGTTTGTGCCTCATTTGAACTTGTTACCTCAGTCAGGGTCACACACAGATTTGGACAAACTCTGACGACACAGACAACAGCTCCACCTGAGTTACATAATACAGCAGCACACTACAGCAGGTGGAGGAGAAGGAGAAATTACACTTTCAACCACCGGAGGTCGTTCTTGAGCAAACCTCTGGCAAATGAGACACATTTTTAAGCTCCTGTACTGACTGGACTGTTCTCTGACAGACAGCTAAGGAGCGAGGAGCTGTGGTGGTGAAGGAGCCGTGGGTGGAGGAGGACAGTCATGGGAGGGTGAAGTACGCTGTGATTCAAACGGTACAGAAAACACAGACACACATGAAACCTAACATAAAACTGTGACTGGAGAATGATGTTGTTGATGTTCTTTCTGCAGTATGGAGACACAACACACACACTTGTAGAGTACCTCAGACCAAACAAAGGCCTGTTTCTGCCTGGATACAAAGAGCCGCTGTTCAGAGACCCTCTCTTACCCAAACTGTAAGTCTATTACTATCACACTGGCAAATTCAATAAAGAAATTCATAAATATTGAGGTTCAAAGCTAACTGAGCTATCAATTGGTATGTGCAGCAAAGACTAATTAAGTTACCTTTAGCTTTATTTAAACAACACTTAGGCACAATATTGGTAAAATTCATATTTTAGTAAATATGTCGTGGAGGTGGCTTTATAATTCCTTATAGGATATTGTGTTTAAAGGAGACATATCATGCTTGTTTCTCCTTTTCACTATGCCAGACTAGGATGCCCGTAAAGCATTTCTGCCCTCAGTACAAGTCATTTAGTTCCTTCATTGCCCCACAATAGCGTTCTCAAAATCCTCATTTTAGGCCATTGTCAAGCTCTCATTAAAACGCTCAGATCTCAGGCTGACCTACAGTAACCTCGCAACGTCACAGCCCTTTGTGCTCTGATTGGTCAGTTCTATCGGGGGTAGAGCCAGCCTGTCCTTCTTCTTCTACTGTATTTTCCGGCAGGCTCAAAGCAGCGACCGCGTATTGAGTCCCCCTACAGGCCAGAGCTGGTAATGAGTGAGTGTGAGCTAGGGACCTATATCCCCCTGCTGGTGGATGTGTTCCTGACTGACGGTTTTGTGGCTAACAGACATCACAGAGGAGGAAGAGTTTTATCAGATTACTCCAATAAAAAGAAATGTACCTCGTGCCGTCACGACGATTTAAATCTCGCGGTCATCTCGCAATGACCTATTTTCAGAGGCATCAAATCTTGTTCTAGGATATCAGAAAAAACACAATATCTCATTTTTTGAAAATTAAGGGGATGTAAGGTCTTGTTTTCAAATTTATTATATTGTATGGAAGTATTAAATCATGCATCAGCATGATATGTCTCCTTTAATATAAAAGAACTCATATCAAACTTTTTAAAAATGTATTTCATATACCATTTAGTGCATATACATATTTCCTCTGTGTCATGGAATACTTGAATGCACTTCCCCAGTTTATAGTGTCAGTAGCTGTCTGTCAGTTGTCCCTCTTCTCTCCAACAGACCTATCTGTGTAAAGTTCTGCCACTGTTTCATCTGCAGTTCAAGTTTATTGACAGGACATGGAACCAAGTGCAATACATAGACTTCAGAATGAACGCAGAGTCACTGAAAACATGGCGCTGAGCAGCATTGAAATGGCAGAGCTGACCGGCTGACCAATTATCATAGACTTGGCAATGTGGGCACAGGGGAGGGTCCTTAAAATGGCAGAGTGTTTCAGACTAAGTGAGAATACAGCTACCAATTTCATTTTATTAATGCATGATTCCCTTAGAAGAGTCATCTCGTTTTTAAGGGGGGCCTTTACACCATAACCTTGCAGAATACATGGACCTGCCTGATTCATTGTCTGAAATCATGCATATACATCTTGCCAAGCTCCAATCTCCTACGACTTTAAAGGGCAACTTCGGTATTTTTCAACCTGGGTCCTATTGCCCCAAGTGTATGTGTGTATACGATTGACGGGTACAACTCGTTTTAAAATTGGCTCAGTATCAAGGGAGCGGATGCAGCCGGCTAGATAGGGGCAACTGCATCCGTATAAGTTTGAGCATTAAAAGTGTTTATTTCGCCACAAACCGGTTGCGATCGCCGGTGCTACCTCTCTAATCAGCATAGTAACACGGTAGGCCACAAGTCTGTACTGGCTGGACGAGAGGAAAAAGTGAAGAGGATTTATGGCAACAGTAAATGTGTGTGTCAGAGACAAATCTAGAGCGTTCGTGCCGCTGCTGCTTCACCCTCGTCTGCTCGTTGGCCCTCTGTTGCTATCCTCGTTAGCTCTTGAGTTTGTAGCAGCTCCTCGTCCGTATACTCTGGCTCAAATAAATACGGGTGGCCGTCATAATGAAAAGGCTCGTCTTCACTCTCGAAATCTGGTAAATATTCAGCCATGATACCGATGCAGTAAAACTTCCAACTGTCCTCCGGGATAAGCAGCTCCACTATGAGCGGCACGCTGCATTGCTCCTCTGTTTTCTTCCAGCAACAAGCTCACAGATGACGTCACACAGGTCAGAGGACGTGAAGGAAAACGCAATGCTTACAATGCTAATTAGAGAGCTAGCACCGGCGATCGCAACCGGTCTGTGGCGAAATAAACACTTTTAATGCTCAAACTTATACGGGATGCAGTTGCCCCCCGATTTAGCTTCGCGGCTGCCGGCTGCATCCGCTCCCTTGATACTGAGCCAATTTTAAAACGAGTTGTACCCGTCAATCGTATACACACATACACTTGGGGCAATAGGACCCAGGTTGAAAAATACCGAAGTTGCCCTTTAAGGCCAAAAGCCGGACGGCCCAATCAGGAAGTGAGGTGGAAACTGAAGATGTGATGACATCGGTTATTGACCACGTTTGAAAAAAATGTCAGCTTCTGAAGTGGTCTAGGTGGATGTGGCAATATCTGCACTTTTCTAAGCAATGAACTCAATTTCTTTAAATGAGGAGCAAAGAACATCACTTAAAGCTTTTCTTATCAGATATCATGGTTTTGGTCTTCTCCTGACTGGGGATCAGTGCTGGGAAACTGGAGAGAACGCAGAATTCTTTCAGACGATGCCAGTTAGCCTATGGTAGTAATGGATATTCAGCAATACCAGGCAAGATATGCTCTCCTCAAAATGACTGTGAGAACTTTGTGGGGATAGCCGTTGAAGAGGTTCATGTCACAAAGGCCTGTCACGATAATCAATAAATCAATTAACTGCACGATAAATAAACACGTCCTCGGCAATTTTGCCAGGCTCGATAAGTTGACACATGCATGCATGTTTGATTTCCTCCTTTCTTTCTACCAAACAGGCTGGATGAGAAGATATACTAGAAGCAGCGCACCTTTACCACTTTATTGACAGCCTATTTCAGTACTTCCAAATTGGAAAAAAGAAATTAAATGTTTCCATGTACCCCCTGCAATGTGCTTGCTTACCCGTAGGAGTACATGTTTCCCTGGTTAGGAATCATGCTTTTGTAGTTCGAGGTAACTGTTGGCACCATTAAGAAGGGGAGAAGGAGAAGTGGACCTTTTGTCTTGTTCATAGAAATGCTCTGTGGAGACATCAAACTCAATAAAGAACATATAAAGCTCAAAAAGCTGAATAGAGGCTCATAAAGTCTTAAGGGGTGCAGCAGGCACTTTTATATTCAAAGCACTAGTCCGACCCTGCAGAAGTCTTTAGACGGGTGCTACACCAGGATGCTGCGTGCAGGACTTAACATCAGCAGGGACGCACATGTTCCCAACAATATATTGTACAAAGGAATTCCAAGGGTGAGCAACAAAGTAGCTGCCAGGAGGATGACACTCGCAGGACACTGCCAAAGGCATAGAGGACTGCCAGCCTCCAAATTGGTTCTATGGGAACCAACACATGGGCACCTGTCACGAGGACGCCCCACATTAACCTATGTGGAGGTACTGAAGGAGGACAGAGGAGCTCAAAGCACCAGCGAACTGGCCCGATGTATGGAAGACAGGGATGACTGGAATCAAAGATTGAAGGCTCGTCTGAGGACGACCTAGAGAACTGTAGTGATGGATTCAGTACTGGATGGTGTTCAGTCATGGAGGGAGAGGATGTTTTGTACTGTCGTTGTGTCTGTAAAAGGTCAATAAAAGCACAGCCCTGTATTTTTTTTTTTGCAAAGTCTTCATCCTTCAAAGAAATCACAAATTATGTCAAAATTGAAATGTTGTTTTTTACAGGTTAGAGGAACCTTCACCTGAATAAAACTAAATGGACTTTGATTGAAAATGACCATATAATGTAATGTTGATTTTTCTTCTTCTCTTTGTAGTCCAGTAGGATGTTTGAACTTTATCGATCACATAGTGGGAAACCAGCCAGACGATGAAATGGTGCCAGTTTCAGACTGGTAAGACACCTGCCTGAGCACATATACACAAACATACAGTGGACGCACATGAATTGGGCACACAGGGTTTTGGCGGGTAAACAGTGCTAGTCACTTTGCCCCAGGGTGAAACGTTGGGACACTTTTTCACATGTGGTTTTTCTACTGGTCCTTAACATTTAAAAAAAAGTCACCTTGAGGGGAGGGGACTGTTTCTTTTCTCATACAGCCTGTCATCACATCATCGGTGTTTGCTCTGTTCATTCCAGGTATCTGAAGTGTTTGATGTTCCATCGGTTCTGGTCAATAGATGACAAACAGATCCACACACAGTACAGCGCTCTGAGGTCCATTGTGGTAACCAACTATGAGGAGACCATTAAGATGCCCATTAATGAACCTGCCACAGGAAAGAAGAAGTCACAGATACAGGTTTAGTATTTCAAATTATACTGTAACACCCTCATTATTAGGTCGAACTTTAGCACAATAGCAAAAGTTCTCCTCAGCCAGCACGCCCTTCTGGGTTTTTGCTAAACACTCTGGTTTGGTTGCAGTTCATGTTCCGTTCAAAATATCTCCCTAGTCCATCTACGAACAGCTCATTGAAAATGTTCAGACATGGGCAGAACCTTTCCCTCAATCACATTCGTTACAGGTCAAACAGATTCTGTAGTGGGTGAGTGCTACTGCTGTGGTGTAGACAGAAAGTGAACCACAGTCTTGGCTGGACTGGGCAGATCCATGATGGGACTTGCCCACTCACGTAGTTGAAACGACATACTGTCCTTTGCCATTATGACAAGGGCAAAGGTTGAGACCACTATGTTCAGTCTACAGAGGAAAGCACCATGTTATGGAGACACCCTGCAGTTGCATGAATGGATGTAATTAATGGTGGAAGTTAGGCACATCGCTAGAATTGTGGGGGGGAGCTCCCAGTGACTTGAAGTTGACTGGTGATTAGCTAGAACTCAGCCAGCTTTTGGCTGGAAGGGAAAAATTAAAGCTTCCACAAAGTGGACTTTCAAGGAACTGCAGTTTTGTACATGGTACATGGGCTTCTTGTCTTCAAACCACAGATTGTTGCTTGTTGTGTTCCTTACGCTGAACTTCACCATATTTAAGACTTCTGAAGTGGAGGCTAATAGGGTTAATTAATAGTTTTACTAATGTGTGCACACAATGTCCATCTCACCACAACTCATAAACCATTTCCTCAACTGGTGAGATAGTGTAAAAAAACAAGCAAATAAAAAACTGCATACCTCCCTGCTCACTTCTTTTTTTAACCCTGTACTCGCTCCTTACAGGAATATGTGGACTATAATGGTGGACCAGGTGTTCAGCATATCGCCCTGAACACATCAGACATCATTCAAGCCGTGAGTCTTTTCTGTTTCATTTCTGAATCTGCACATCTTGGCTTCATCTCCTAACAGCCTCTTCAGATCTTCATGTAAAGGCAAGTTTTACATGGCGCTGCCTCTTCTTTTTCTCATTTTTGTCATAAAACAGATCGTGAACCTGCGAGCCAGAGGGATGGAGTTCCTCGCAGCTCCTGACACGTACTATGATAGCCTGAGGGCGAAACTCAAAACCGCCAAGATCAAGGTGAAGGAGGACCTCGACCGTTTACAGGTGAGGAAAGATGTAATTTCAGCAAGTATTAAACCTTTACAACTGTGTTTCTTGTATTGTTGATAATAAACTCTCTCTGTTCTACCATTCAGCAACTCAAAATCTTGGTTGATTTTGATGATAAGGGCTACCTCCTACAGATCTTCACCAAGCCAATGCAGGACAGACCCACGCTTTTCCTGGAAGTCATTCAGAGGAATAATCACTTTGTAAGTTCAAGAGAGCACTGCACAAACTGCTAGTTTGAGAAAGTGCAAAGTGAGCCTTAACACATAGAACCTACAGATCTATTTTAGTTTGTAGATGGAGTCTATTTCAGCAATGTGTCACCAGGGATAACTATTTGTTAAAATGATTCTGTCAAAAGTTGGACATCCGTCCCAGAGTACATGAAGTAGAACCTTAAAGGTGTAGTCCACGATATGGGAGATAACGAGTGGAGAGGTTGTTTCTAAACGAATTTAGACTCTCCCTTCATACCTCACCACTGGCTCCACCCCCGAAAGCTGATGGAGTGCATCATCATGGAAACGGCAGTAGAAACTGCGTAGCTGACCAACGTAGCTAAGGTAACCCTGACTCGTCAGACAACTCGACTGACAATATTGAAAACATCACAACAACGGTACATTCGGCAGATTAGACAATAAGATGAATGCCCGACGGCTGTTACTGTTATGTGAAGCACCACAAAGCTAATGCTGCTTACCTATCCAGCAGAAAGACGGCGACATGCACGTCTGTTTTCAAGTCTTTTAATAGTGGAGTTCCCTCCACCGTCGGAAAGCAACACCAATGGTGACCTGGGTCTTCGCTCTTTCATGGTCATGGCCCTCCTTTTTAACTTTCTACTCCTCTGACCTTTTTCTTTTGGGCTGTTTTTCAGCCATTGCTATTGCACCTATTTTATCTCTCTCTTACGCTAACTGCGCACGCTACGCTACCTCCTACTCCCCCTCCCCCCTCTGTCTGATCTGCGCATGAGTATGATCGCCTCCTGGATGTGGGGGGTGTACCCTGTTTTGGTAACTCGGCCCGACCCACAGTACTTACCTGCTGAATTTCAGAGCCAAGGCTGTGTATTGAAACTGGACTTTTTTTTCAATTTGCTGTCAGTGGGGACATCTTGTGGATGAAGAGGAGAAATATGGTGAATTTGAGGTTTTGCTAATATATTACTTTGCAAAGCAAAATAGGGGATAAGTCGATCCCAGGGTTAGTAGTAGGGGTGTGATATTGCAGAGAGGGATGCACAAGGGCTCAACAGGAGAAAGGGGGGCTGCGAGTGAATGTCTCTGCTTTTGTGTGTATGAGGGGCATCAAGCCACATGTCAGCATGAATCAGTACAATGGTTTCAGCCTCGTGGATTTAATTTGAAAGTCTCAAGATGTATTTGCTTGCGTAATGACACTGTGAATTGAGCTACAGGGTAAAATTGAGCCCCAATTTTCACGACTGCTGTCTCCTGTCTGCCATCATGACATCTTTTATTTATTCTGCTGACTGCTTTTGATGAGAGCCTGATTTCCTTAATGTGCAAGAAATGCAGTGAATTGAAAGGTAT
Organism: Scarus forsteni; assembly: GCA_036419115.1. Lineage (NCBI taxonomy): Eukaryota > Metazoa > Chordata > Actinopteri > Labriformes > Labridae > Scarus > Scarus forsteni. Next base: position 27,714,930 of record JAZDUH010000130.1, on the reverse strand, counting down.
TGTAAAGTAAAGAGACAAATTTCATTGATTTCTTAAAGCAGATGTTATCTATTCACAACTGGAACTGGTTTTCAGTTCCCATCGCAAGTTCATACATATTACTTTTGCTGTTAGAAATAGCACCCCAAGCTCTTAGTGCTGGTAATGTACACTTGAGCTGCCTACTCACCAAACACAATTTGGCAACCTTGACGTTCATGTAAAGGCAATGTACAGCTGTGATGGCACAGGGTTAACCCTCCCATAATGGCACAGAGGCGCTCTGGGTGGCCACGTCGCTTGTCACTTGGTCACTTGGTCGGCGAAGTTGAAAAGTTTGACATCTTCAGGCCATATCACCTGTGGTTGTGTGGCAACAGCCAATCAGCGTTGTGTGGGTGTGTTATGGTGCCTGTGACAGACAGTTTTTATTACAGTACACAGAGTAACAATCCATGTCCGTGTGGGAAACATTAGCTAATGAAGACATTAGTTTCGCCTATACGGGACTGCAGAACTCACAGATGATGCTGCTGCAGGGCCATCAGTTGCAATGTTTTGTGGATGGTAGATGAGTGAAAAGGATACACTTGAAATAATGGCAGCTAATAACATCCTATTATATGATATGATATGATCATGGGGAAACTTAAGTGGATGTGACAACACTGAGCAATGGCGACGGTGACCAAAATTAGGTATTTACGTACAAGCACTGCTACTTGACGACTGACACGATTTTAATTGAAAAGTTGCGTTTGGTGCGAACGCAGCTTTAGTGTTGTTTTGTCTCTCACCTTTGCTGCATTAAGCTTGTCTAAAACCTTGTTCGCACTCCACAGAAATCCTGAAATTTTACGAAAATTGGATGAACCCCATGTATGAACTCAAGCCGTGACCCTGAAATTTTCATTTTGTTCTTTCTTTCTCAAGACCTCCTTTAAATTAGGGGCAGACTGCAGGAAATCTTAATGTAGAGCACAAGTACTGTATAAACAAGCAGGAACAGGATTTTTTGGGTTACCTGGTTTACCCTGAATTACATATTGTAAATTAAAAAGTGTGAAAGGGACATCTGTGATTTCCAGTGGCTGCAAATCTGTTCTTTGTATCCTGTAAGCCAATATTTTGCCATTATTTTTTTCTCATGTAGGAGATACATTTTTGAACTGCTGTTTCTATTTTTACTCCAGAAATGCTGTCTCTCAGAGTGCACGATGCTGCTTGCTATGCCTGCCATTTTTTCTTCTTCCACAGCCTCCAATTGTACTTTTTACATATGCACAAGTTATAAGCAATTTTCATTTCATTTCCAATAGTCAGATCAATGGGAATGGTGAAAAGGGATTAATTAATCTATATGGAGTCAGTATAATCAGAAAAAATAGATTAAATGTGGTTAAATGTGGTTACATTTATAAATGGCTGATGGATGGATTTCTTTAATATAGATAGAGCATGAAGTCATCCAAAAATATTTCAACTTTAGTTGTTTTGGGGCTGCATTAACTGTTGTAGGGGAATACTGGTGAAAAATAGCCTTAAATGCACAGTTTCCCCCTCAAACTGTCTAAACGTGTCTAATTTGATAACATTTATGGGCAGAGTGGAGGGGAACAAGCATGATATTTCAATGTAGTATTTCCTCAGCACTTGTTCTAATCTGGCCCCTTGTCACCTAGCCTACTTTGAAGCTATGCCCACCTCTCATGGGCCTGCTAAAAAAAGACAAGACACCATGGCATTGCTTTTTGAAAGCTTGGACTGTCTCAATTATTGTAGTATTAGTAGCTTTACACCCAGTTTTCTGTAAATGTTGGGAATTCTTCCTCTTCTCAACTGGAGTACCTTCAATGTTTCATCTCAGTTTGAATTACAGCTACTTCTTGCCAAGGAAAAGGGGAACAGGCAGAGAAGAAGGACGGGATATGATAAATGGTAAAAAAAAATAAAATAAAATTCCCAGGTCATCCCAGGTTTGGATCTGCCACGCATGCCAGATTTTTTAGTTCCTTTTGCTCAACGCATGAATTTATAATTGCCACTTAGATGCTCGGGGACAGTTTTAGAAAATATTACTGAATGAAGAATATTTATGGTCAAAATGACAATATGGCTGAGGACTGTGGTGCCTTCACAGAGTCTGCACCAAGTGCCTAGAGTTTGAATTACAGCTAATTCTGACAGAAATAAAGACAGCATAAAGTTGTTCAGAACATAAGCTGCAAGAGTCATGCTGAGGATGTCTGACTCTGCTCCTCCAGACTTGGCTCTATGAGACTTCTGAACTTTTAGTCCTCATAAGCTTTTAGTCCAGGCAGAGCCACACTTTTGATTTTTTCACACAGTGATTTTTCACAGTCACAGAACCAAATGGGATGCTGTGAAATGCCTGATATGGCCCCGGGGTCCACCAGCTGATGATCACAGCCCTACTATGACAGTTGGAAGCCAGCACTGACAGAAATAAAGACAGCATAAAAAGTTGTCTGTGAATCACAAAAGTAATTGACTGGTCATGCCATGCTAGCAGTGGACAGTACATTATTTTGGCATTCACATAAAAAACACTTCCTGACTCATTTCTTATTGGGCAAAAAGCTGTGTGTGTTCATCTAATTTTTGATAAACTAATGATGGCCTTTTTCTAATAAAGCATTTCAAGTCAGGCAGTTTACATGAGAGTGATCAGGTAACTCCAGACACCAATAGCATTTAATAGTGCGCATGTAAACACACTCATTGTTTCTAACCTTCATCACCTTTAAAAAAAAAGAAGAAAACAAGCTCCCTGAACACCTGTTTCCAGCTCCCACCCAGAGCGAGCAGTATATCAGCAGCCTACTTGTAAAAGCTCAGTAAATCTATCACAGAAACAGATTAAAAGGCTTCACAGCGAGGGGGATCTCTGGATTGGGTTCCTCCCTGTAGCACTTAATTTATAACACTCCTCTTGTCAGGACAGGCACATCATGTCACTCCGCAGCGTTCCTCTGAGTCCTCACATGTGGATATGATGCATGAAAGTGAGAAAGTGACGCTGAACCACAGCAAAGAGGCTCCAGCGACCACCAACACTTGATCTTTAGATTACCTATGAAAATATTTATGTGATTAATCCAGGAGCCCCCAACAAGAGTATTAGTCTGACATGATCCCACTTCAAAGAGTTTGACGCCATGAGCGCTGTCTGAGTGAAGATCCCCACAGCCATAACAAACGGCACAAAAGATGGCAGATCTTTGGGTAATTAGCCATCTGTGTGCGTGTGTGTTCATATTTGTGTGTTGTCCTGCAGGGCTTTGGAGCAGGAAACTTCAAGTCTCTCTTTGAGGCCATTGAGAAGGACCAGGATGCCAGAGGCAACCTCACTGTGACGACACCTGAAGGGCAGGCCAAAGCTTTTTACTGATCCCATCACCGCCACCCCTGCTGCTGCTGCTGCTGCTGCTGCCAAACCACACATACATTTAAGATGCAAACACTACACATTCCTACATGACTGAATTTATCAAACAAACTCACCAAAATATTCAGAGATATTAAAATGTTGTAGTTGATATCTTGCTGTATGGTAATGAAGCGAAAAAAGGAACTGCTGCGTCATGTGCATTTTAATGAGAATTCCCTTAGCAGAAAGTAGTTTTTTCAAGTGTACCACAAGTTTAGTTATTTTATACTCAAACTGAGGCATTATGCTTGAAGTTTACTTTTCTATTCAATATTTTACATCCCTAAGAATAGTATAGCAAAGTATACTTGACTTATCCTGAAAAGTATAAAGAAATGTCAAACACTACATCCATTAACACCAAAACTTCCACATATACTTTTATACTAAAACTTGTACTTTAGTATACTTTTACTTCTTTCTGCCATGGGGTACTAAAACTAATATAGCTTGATCCAGTTACAGAATAAGGTCAAGTCATTGTACTTTAATCTATTTTAGCAGAACAAAAGTGTTTTTCACTGCACACTTGCTTTGAGGTATAACCCCCATTGCACACTTACATGTTCTAAATCATATAGTGCTGGAGTTTGAAAGTTTCCAGTAAATAGTGTGTGTGCACAGATGCATTAAACATATACAGGTAAACAGAGAAGCATTTGAATTGACTTAATTGATCAAGTTCTGGTCCTTCTTTGTAAGAGATTGTCAATATGTTCACAGCGTCATCTGTTTTAACAAGAACATATTGTTTTAATCATATCAGACCAGACAGTGTTAACAGTTTGTTTTTAACCTCATTTATGAAAGTACTTTGTACATTAATCTGTGAATTTTTACTTACAGGTCTTTCTGATTTAATAAGTACCTCTACTAAAACCCAGTTTGGCACATGGGCAAAAGCAGAAATTTGATGTGAACGAGTTTGTTTAAATTTAAACAAGTCATTAATTAAATGTTACGTCTTGCAAGCATACAGCACTGTTGTATCTCTTCTTTAGTCTGTCATAGTTTTGACTGTGATACAGAACTTTTTTCTTTAATTGTTGCGTGAAAGGGAATTACAAGAAAGTGGAGCTTACAAGTATACTCAAAAGTATAACAAGTAAACTAGTAAAATGACAGAAGGTAGTATTTTTTAGCTTATAAAAATATCCAAAGTGTAATTCAATAAGCCATAGAGGGGTGATTTCTTTTTCATTGCATCTGTTTAATTTTATGGAGGGGTTCTGGTTTTAGAAAAAAGGGATATGATTGATATGACAACGAGCATGTGCAGAGTTGCAAATGGTTGGATGCTTAAATTTACCTTGGAACTCAGGTGTCAGAAGTGGGAATTATTTCACATTCCAGTTAAATGTGTCCCAGTTACAAGCTGGTAAATTCAAACTCCTGAGGTTCCAAATTTGAGGAGTCTGATTTGCAACTTGGAAAATCTGACACCCAAAATGGAACACACCATAAAATCTTGCCTCAACCAGGCCTTTATGTATCTGAGAAGCTTGAGCTAAAGTTTGATGGAAAAGATATGCATAGTATTGCAGCATCCATTCATGGATCAAAAAGTAAGTGAGTGGGTCACAATTGCAAAGTTGGGTTTCATTAAGATATTCCTGAGGAATAACTGCTACAACCACAAATGATATGTGGGGATGGGGAAAAATGTGATGGCTACCAGCCATAACAAATAAGATTTGTTTAACAGAAAAAAATGTTAAAACTAGACAACTGGTGCCGGGCAGCTGAACACAAACACAACACTTGAGGAGGTCTCTTTCAAACCTACTCAGGTATCTTACAGTGGAAGCACCTTCTGGCTCCAGTGACACCACGTCTGTCATGTGACAGACCAATCATCACCACCACCATTTTAAGTAAGCATTTTTTTTTGCAAACAGCCATGAAACTGACATAGGCTGTTTATCAGTTGATCAGAAGTTTTAGAAAAACCCTGAAAACCCCCTAAAATACAAATAAAATTGTCAAAAAAGGACTAAGTAATGAGTAGCTGCAGCTCATGCTTGATGCCAGTGCTTCCAGGAGGCTATAGTGGGAATGTTGCTCCAAGTGGTGAAGATAGCTTTACAGAGGGCATCCACTGTCTGGAACTGATGTCCATTTTTGTAAATTTCCTTTGCCATCCACCTCCAAATGTCGGGATGCAGGATGTTCCAAAAGAGAGACATTATTCCTCTGGAAGAAGTCCTCTGTCAGGCGGGCATTGTGAACTGCAGCATTGTCCTGTTGAATAACTCAGCCATTACCCTCAGCCCTCAGTCATGAGGGATGCCCCCTGCAACATCTCAACATAGTCATCTGTCGTTTGATGCCCCTGCACAACCTGAAGCTCCATTGTTCCATTGAAAGATAAAGCGTGTATAAAACATCTCAGGTGGGATCTTCTTGTCATGACAGTACTGTTAGAAATCATCAGGACCGTCAACATTCTATTTTTTCTCAGCAGAATGAAACTTTCTTCTGCCTTTCAATGTTCCCTGTTTGGTGCTCTCGTGCAAACTCCAAACTGGCAATTTTGTGGCTTGAAGGAAGGCCTTCGAAGAGTATTTTGTTCTTAAGACCCTTCTCTTGCAGAAGCTGTCTCATTTTACTGCAGTCGGCACCAGTAACAACCTAAATTCGGGCTGAGGATCGTCCTGTTTCTTGACGGACAGCCAATCAGATCCTCTGGCTCAGGGCTCGTGAAAGTTTTTGGGATCTACTGCTTGGCTTTTTGTTCCATTACCCTCAGGATCTTTTAAGAAGTTTAAATGACTGTCTGCGTACACCCGAGAGGACTTGCTTATGCAGCTCAACAATCCGACCGTGTTCAAAGAGGGAAAGCTTTTTTGCTTTTGTCATCAGGAGATCCTGACAGTGTGAATACTTGACAGAAAATGACACTGAACATTAACATTTTTGCAAAGATAAGGGTTTTTAAAGGCTGTGGTCTTAAATTCTGCCAGAGCAGAGCTGTGGCTATCACAGTACATACAGGGATTTAATGATAGTCCTGCAGCATATCTCAGGTAAAGCGAGGTGAACTGCCGCTCCAGCCACAAGCAGCTTATGCTAGCACAACATGCTAACCTTGGCCTAGTCACCATAGTGGGACACAGCTGCAACTTAGGCTACCTTCAGAGCTAACATTAGCTGAAACAGAGGGGTAATAGGGTGGGCCAAATACTGATTATATTAAGCTGTTAAATTTCTCTTGAAAAATGTCAGAATGCTCATATATTAAAGTTTATCCTTCAGACTTTCATTAAGTAATGTGAACATTGACAAACATGTTATGCAGTCACCTCTGGTTCACTTCCTTCCTGCTGTTAGCATTAGCTCATAGCAAGAGCAAAATAAATACTCCACAGCACTTAAATACTCACATTTCCATCATCAGGTATGCTGACAGATTGTTGGTCCTGAGCCTGGATTCAGGAAGAGTCTAGTTGCTAGTGCTGTGTTGAACTGACTGAAGCTGAAGATGCAGTCGGATGTGAAGTGACTGGCACACACACACACACACACACACAGGTTTTAACCAACTGCTCATTCCCTTCAAAAATAAAGTTAATCCACTGGGCCCTTTGTTCCTAAGAGGCTGGTAGCCTGAATGTGAATATATATGTGGATGTTACAACCAACAACCGAGCAGTGACAGGTTTTGGTCCGAGACATGGTGTACGCTGATCTCTCGCCAACAGTGTAAACATCAATGGCAGCACTTCGCACAGAAATTTATCAAGCCTGTGGGTGGGGATGCACAGGTAGAGCTAGGCTTATGCAAATAAAATGCTTATTACATAACAGTATATCCACGGTGCTCACCAAATACCATGGGTTTACATTTATGCAGCCTGTTAAATACAGGCTCTGTTGTTTACTATCACGTTACAGGCTGGGAGGAAGGCCAAATACACAAAATGTGTTCAAAAGCCTTCAAAAATAGATTTTGCATAATATGTCCCCTTTAATATGTTGATCCAGAGTGTATGTTTATGGCATTTTCTAGTCTTTATTGGATGGTTGAGGACGTTGATACTGGAAAAGCATGTGAAAAGGGGTGAGAGGGTGGTAAGTACCTGGTTTCATGCTCTGCCAATCTAGCACCCAGTCATGACAACAATGCAGATAATTTTAGAAATTGTATTCCTAAGATTCTATGTTGTAATTTATATCTTTGATGGTTGAACAATAAGTCTGAAATGTTTGCTTTAGTTTGTAGTGCTTCTACAAAGACAGAACAATAGCAACAACGTGCATATTCAGTTTTTTTGTCATAGTGTAGTTTGAATTTTCACTCACATTAAAAACAATCCAGCACACAGTGTTTTTATTTCAAAATAATTTATTTGCATATAATTGGAATGAAGACAGGTTGATACATCTGTGATGGCACTGCTCAGTTTCCACATAGAAACATTCAGTCTATACAGAAAGCACTCTTTCAAACCTGGACAAAATGGATAAATATATTAGTAAATAAATATATTAGTGACAAGTCACTATATTGAAATGTTCTATTATATATAAAATACAACACTATTTCATTCCTGTTTCTTTTGTTGTTCTCTTTTTGTACACAAAGTATCCAAAATATATACTGACTCGTCCCTTAAAAGTTCTGGAGGGATTTTTTTTTCAACTCATAGAAAAAGGCAGTTTCAGCTCATTATTGTTGCAAAAAAATAAAAAATAAAACAAACACAAAAACAACAAAAAGAGATTTTGAGCAGGATGAAATCACATCAGATGGTCTGTGGCATCACTGAACGCTGTTCTGCATGTGCTGTTGGTTTTAAGGGCTTGTTTTAAATGAATACATCACATGTAATGCTTTTTTAGAAGTACAATTTTCTTTAGCCTAAGTGCTGTCTTTAATTCAGTCATTTCCATCTCAGTCTCTGAAAGTGTTCAGGTACGGAGAATAACAGGTGAGTGAGCCCTGAAGTTAGTTAAAAGGACGAGGTGTTGATACATTCAGAGTGAGGTATTCATACACGGGAACATTTCTGAGAAAATATTAAGGCGAACATCATTTTCATTTTGATCCAGGCACATGGTTGAAAATATGTTTGTTGAGATCCAGGAAAATGCTCCAGATCAACTAAAGGCACAACTTTAAGCACATTAAGGCCTCTTTGGTTTGACAGGTAAGAGCATCGTGTGTTGGGACGTTTCTGAATAGTTTAAATAATTAAGGCATGTTTAGGGCTTTAATAAGTGCTACAGATTTCATTGAATTTACCACAGGTGGTTTGATTCTGGTTTCAAATCAAACACCTCACTGATCTAAAATGTCAGGAAAGCCATTATCCCACAATACATTTTCAGTTGGGATGTCCTGAATTTGTTCTAAATTATAATTCAGAATGATACAGAGTACACAGTCATTGTTTACGGTTATTATCTGATGAAATGAACATGTGTTTTTTCGTCAGTCTGTGCTTATTGACCCTTTGTTGGCTCTCTAATTGGTTTGTTACCTCTTGAAGAAATGGTTACAGGGTTACTTTCTTTAAGACATCACATCACAGTGGCATTGTTACCCGACTTTGTGACTTCAACATGATCAAAAGGTGGACTCAGGGTGTTTGCAAAAGCAACTCAAGAAACCCACAATGCAACACGGACACAGTTTTTGCTCTGATTTCTGAACTGATGGTTAAAATAATACTGTAAATCAAATTCTCTGGTGTTACAGCCACCATGCCTCTTTTATCCATTTGTTGTGATGTGTCCACATGTAGGCAGTTATTTTTAAAAAAGTGCTGCTTTTTCTGTGAATTTTGTCCATCTGTCCACGCAAACATCATTTTAACTCCCTGAAGACTCATATTTTGGAACTCTCCTCCAAAGATGATTTCTAAAAAACTGTTCGGGGTGTCTTCTTGTGGACAGAAAATCAGCACTTCGTACCACAGATGTCACGTTATGACAACCTCTCCTCTACATTCTCTATTGTAGATTTGTGTTGCAGTGGATGTTGCTAAACTGTTGCTTTTGCTTGAGAGTCCTGTGAGCTTCTTTGCTGTCACAGCTCTATCGCTCCATTTATATGACCTCAATGATGAGCTTTATGGACAACCAAAATAAATCCACCCACAAAGAACCTGATTCATTTCATAACTGACCAGTGAAACCTGTGGCCTTGCAGTGCAGGTGGATCAGCCTGATTCAGAGTTTGAAATTAAACAGATTCTTCTGCTAAGCTCAACACATGACAGCAGCTCAAAGAGGAATGGTCAAGTCAGACCCCTTTTCCACCAAGCTGGTTCCAGGGCTGGTTCGGAGCTAGAGCCAGACTTAGCACCAGTTCTTTGGTTTTCCACAGACTAAGCACCGGTTGCTGGCTCTCAAAACCGGTGCTTGGCAAGCACCAACTCTTTGCTGGGCCAGCAGAAAGAACTACGTTACGTCGGGGGCTACGGCTTACATCGGGGTGGGGGCGGGATTATTGACCAACCAAAGCAGAGTAAAAATACGGAAGCACTCTTACCCGTCTTCTCAAGCGTGATCACTGTTCATTGCATAATCGTCGAGCAGCATTAACTTGCTGGATCGCCAACTTTTGCTCTCCAAGGAAGGCTCGAAAAGCCAACGGCAACACTTGAACCGTTACGTAGTTCTCCATCTTTGTTGTGGCAATTGAATTTGGCGCTAGTTGTTATGGGAAACTGGCGTGACGTATACAGACGTATACATCGGCATGATGACGTAGCCCTCTGGTCGGCACCCGTTTGTGGAAAAGCAAACGGTTCTTAACCGGTTCGCACTTGAACCAACTGCGAACCGGCTCTAGCACCAGCACTAGCACCAGCCTCGGAACCAGCTTGGTGGTAAAGGGGTATCAGAGTCCTTTGGAGCAGGAGGTGGGAGCTAAAGCGAGAGGACAGCGGGAAGTGACTGCTCGTACAGAGATTAGCAAAGATGCTAACAGCTGCAGTAGCAGTTTTATCAGATTTGACTACATTTCTTTTAAAAAAGAAAAATAAATATCAAAACTATGAACTTCTCTATTGGAAGGATATTTTAGCTCCACTTCCTAAATATTTTGTGGAAAAAGTAGTTTTTCAAAGTGGCTTTCATTTCATCCTTTACACCGCAGCAGTAGCACCAGCCTGCTTCATTATAATGGATGTGGCTGATGACAAATCACTCAACCACCAGCCAGATATGCTGAGTGTTCTGTCCATTCCCAAACACTTTCTATGAGCTGTTTCCCAGATGGACTATTAAAATATGTTGAACAGTCCATCTGGCATGTCAGGTTTGGAAACCTGTAGAATATTATGATGAAAAAAAAGCAGTTTCTCCACAGAGACGGGAAACAGCTTTAACTTTGAGAGGCGCAGAAAGGAGAATGATTGGATGGTTTCTGCCTTTTCTTTGACATATTCTAAGGCTGTGAATGTGCATACCTCTGTGAAAAAACAGTGATGAAAGTTTTTATAACTTTATTTAACATAATCAAGGGGAACAGGGCTTAACAAAGGGTCAACTATCGACTGGAAACTGAAACAGGAGTGAATAAAGTTTTTCAATCATAACTCAGTTAAATGGATGGAAACATGTTTGAACATCTGTTTGATGAAAAATCTAATAAATGCATTATTTAAAATTGATCTTCTCTTTAGTGGAGGCCATTACAATACAATTTTGGTCTCTACAACTGTGATTGTTACTGATTCTGTCATTTTCCAGTGTTCGGTCTGGAGGTTCCTCTCAGGCTCTACCAGCTTAAGTTTGAGACGTTATTTTAGCTTGTGCCATGGAAACACACTCCTTTTATCCTGGTGTATTACTATATTTTTTATAGTATCATATGCCATTTCTTCTTTTTTTAATGTAGAGAATATCTTTAGAGCTACACTTAACAGAACAGAATATCCTCTCAAGAGGGTAAAACAACATGATAGTTTGAGGAGGCCTGTAAAATCTGCACCGATCAGGGAGGGCAAACATGTAGAACATGACAAGAGCGAGACAATAGCTTGTAATGATGACCACATAATTCAGTCAAACTGGTGAAAGAAAAATAAACAAAAATCAGGAAATGATCCTGAACACAAACACACATGGTGAAAACAGCTGCCATTCTTGAAATAGTGAAAACAAGGCCCATGTAAGGTTTGCTATCCGAGGGGCTGAGCTTTAACCTCTCTCTCCTTTTGGACAGGAAATACGTATTTGTCGAGTTTCTGGGAGCTACATTATTGTTACAGAATAATAAAAAAAATATCACTACAGCAGTACCTTTAAAGCCTCCCTGTGTGAGGCACGTTAAGAAATCTGAGCTGAGGTAGGCTGGAGAGAAGAGCTTCTCGACGGAGGGCGAGGGTTGAATGAAGCTGAGTACCTGGAAGGTGAATCAAGTGAACGTGTGAGAAGGTGAGATATGTGGGGATGGAGTCTCACTTCATGGGATCACTGGTTAGGTGTCACCTTACAGCATGGGTGCTGGGGATGCTTGAGCTAAAATTCTTCCTTTGACCGATTATTAGGAAAACGCTATTTCCTACTTGTGATGTTTCCCCAGCAACTCCCAAACATTTCACCCTCAGTATAAAGCAACACCATGACGAGCCCAGGGTTAGTAAAAACATGTACCCACATATTAATGAATCATTTTCCTGAAGGTTAGATGATCAAATTCAGCTTAAGGATGATTTGAGTATGTGTATCTGGGGATTTGTCTCATTAAAGGTGTTTCTGGTAGATTATTGTGGAAGACAACGATCAGCCAATAAGAGGGCTTGTCCATTCTGGCTCCTGTAGCAGCGTGATAACAGGGATGCAACAAGTTCTCACACACCTGACTCCTCTTCTGATCCTGTGGACACAGACACAAAAACAGTGAGTTACTTTCAAATGCAGCAGAAACATAAACACCTGGCAGTCAAGGCATGTTCAGACGATTACCACAGACAGAACAGTTAGTGTAACATTTTATAAAGTATAAATCTGTTTATGAACCTACTCCAGTGAAAGTAAAAATAAACTGGAATGAAGTGGTACAAAACAGAAAACAGCTGCTGTGTGCTGAGTCAAAGTTTCTTCTAGATTACGTTAGTGAAGTCTACATAAAAAGAAACATTTGACAAAAAAATAAACAGTAGTGCACCGTGATATTCATGTTAATTCTTTAAAATTATACCAGACAGGTATCACTGAGGATATTCTGTCTACACACGGTGAGTCTTAGTTTTGTAAAGGTGCTCTCTATTTGACCGAAAAAATACTTAAAGCTGGGGTTGGCGATTTGATTTAGATACACTTTTTGTAATACTGGTTAAAATGGTCTTTATGACCCGATGGTAATCAACTCATAATGTGTTCTTAAAACACTGCGAAAAATATCTGCCATCTACAACAGGAGTAAAACAGGGAAAACCCCAACCAATAATCATGCCAAGACACCTGGCACCTTTTAAACCAATCAAATCCCATCGCCATTCTGCCCGCCTCCTGCGCGTGCATTTTCCCGGCGTGCACAGACTCGGTGCGCGTAGCCGAGCTCATACGTATCAGAGTCCGCTGGAGAATGCTTACCTTTCAAGTTTTGTCTTTGAAAATAAGGGAAGCCCGCTGTGAGCCATCCCACAACCTCAACCAAGCTCCAGTACCCCTCATATTTTAAGACAGATGTACAAGAAATCTAAAATAAACTCTTTGTTTTTCTAAGTTTGTTCTGCTGCTCTAATCTCGCGATAGCTGCCACCCAGGCTACTGCAGGTGGATGTTCTCGTGAGGCTTTTTCTTCTTCTTTGGTTTTATGGCGGTTGGCATCCATCATTTTGGAGCATTACCGCCCCATTCAGGCTAGAGACAGAGCTCAGTTTGGAGAGGCAGAGGAATGTTTTTATTATTATATCATCACACGGGAGATTTACGGGAGAATACTGATACAGGAGGACGGCGGGAAAGAGGATAAAATACGGAAAATACGGTAGTTTCATGGCCAAAATGGGAGATTTGACAGCTATGTGGAGAATGTCAGAGGAAATACCTGTACCTCGATCAACATCGGCTGTGAGTACTAACTAACTTTACATGTTTGTTTGGTGTTTTCTTACCGCTGACTGAGACATGACTTGGTGTAGTGTAAAACAAACATGTCGTGCTGAGGGTTTGGAGTTGAATCAGTCTTCTGGATATATCAGCTGCGTGCGTGCATGTGAGCAATGCTACTTTCAAATTCATGCTAGTTTTCCAAAATCGCCAACCCCAGCTTTAACACATGAATATACAGCCCTAAACAAATTATGAGGCCACCACCTAATGTAAGGTTCATGCCACAGCCTGAAAATTACCATTTCTGTAATGATAAATACAGTAGACGACTATGTAGAAGGTCTTCGACAGAAATTGTGTTTTTAGAGCTAAACTATAATAATTATGATTGTTCTCCATTAATATTCTAATTTACTGTTTTACAAAAAAGAAGAACAAAAGATAGTTAAGCACATCATAATTTCTTGATTAACATATCAAGTTATTGTTATTTACGTGCATTCCTGACCAGAAAAATTGTTTAATAGGTTGAATGTTCTGCTCAATTCATTCCCGTCTTCTCAGAGAAGCTCAGTGATTGGGCGCAAATGCAGGAATAAAAAGGTGAATTCATTTTAAAATTCCTCATTCCTTTTCAAAATGTATGTCCAATATCAAAAACACATTCATTGTTAAATTGGTTTTTAACGGTCTTCTAAAATATCCAAGTTTTCTAGTTTTCTGACAGATGATGTAAAACATTTGTTAAGCTCTGTATGACGATGAGCAACTCACTGTGAAGATTATTAACACATTCAGGCCTGTCAACACGAAATGCTCTCTTAAAAGACGGCATTGTTTCAAGAAATGTGACCATCCACATAAAAACACTGAAAACTCTGTAGTGCCCATGCCAGGCCTGTAAATGGCACCGGTAACACTGTGCAGACATACACTAAACCAGAGAAGAACACATGGAGCGTATGCGTACATAATGAGAATTTAAACAAACACAGGAGCTGAAGATTTTGTTGTTAAAGCCGTAATGGACTTATAGCTACTGCAGCATAGGAACAACACTGTATTCCGCCATTGTTTCTGCTGCTGTCAGGGTTCACGCATGCAGCCGGTTGGTTTAAGGTTTACTGTGGATGAAATGCCTTTACAATTAAAGACTTGTGTAGATATGCCTGAATAAATCTTTGTGTGACTTGAGATTTTGTTGTGATTCTAGGTGTGCTTTGGGTAAAAATAGTTTAAAAACGACCACTGTATCGCACATTAAATAAACTGTTTTGCACGGATTATGGTGTGTCTTTAGATGCTGTCTTACTTTGAGGTCAGCCTGTTTTGAAACCACTGCTGCACCTCATCTGCCTTAAATTTAAGCACCTGAGATGTTCATGAATTCACTTTCAAGATCTCATATCCTGGTATGTTTGATCATCTCTGTCATGTCGTAGGTGTCTGGAGGCAATAGCAGTGAAAATTGACATTTCAGGACATGGGAGCTTTAAAATTTACGAATTAGTTGTTGTGTACCTGTAATAACTTGTCACCTTGACATCGCCACAAATATTGTGTTTTAAATAATAAATTCTGTGCAATATTTTTAAGGCAACATTCTGTGTTGTAGTTCAGCCTCAAGCCTCTAGTTGGCAGCAGACATTCAGCCACCTGATTTTCTCTCTCTGTTACTTTACTACTAAACTTTCTGTAACACACAGTAAAGTTATAAATGTTGCAGAGACCAGGATTTATATTAATAACCATGATCAGAAGCTGGGTCTTCTTTTGCATACAGAAGAAAATAGTGTACTGCAACCTTCTCACATCTCCAAAGACTAAAGGGTAATGTTATAGAGTGAGGCAGGAATGAGTCTGAAACACAGGAGAGAGTTAGCATTTAGCACTTCTTGGTTCCCCAGTCTAAATCTAAATGTCATTTTGAATACCAGTTTCATTTAAATACCTGAAATAAGGTTTGTAACTAACAAATGAACTCAATATTCTGAAGTTTGATGGGAAATAATAAAACAGATGTTGCCCACTTTTGAATCCTTAACCAATGTGATGTGTTTAAAACACAAGATGCTAAGGACTGACTTACAAAGACTATAAAATGGTGGGGACCTGATGGCAAGCATTTCTGATTGTTTCTTAATATCAAATAACTCACATGCTATTGTCACAGCCATGTGGATAAGATGATCAGGTCACTTGGTTATGAGGAAATTCTCAAGCAGGAGGCCACAACAAGATGTTCTAATTTAGAAATGTTGTAGTGGCTTCTAAGTCCAACGCCATGTTGTAGTTTCACTGAGCTTACAGATAGCTTTTCACTCTCAATTACATTTAATCTTAAATATAGTGAAAAGCAGTTTTGACTGGTTATCAGAATAAGAGAAGATAAAAGATGTTATAGATACAAACAGACGGGACACCCACCCTGATTGTGGTGTAAAGTTTGGCAGTACAAACAAATGTCCGTGCTGTGCTCAGCAGGGCTGTGGTGAAACCTGCAGACCGCTCTGTCCATAGAAGTCCCCGGCCCCAGAAGCTGAGGCTCTGAGCGGGCCTGCTGCACCCGCTTCTGCCACACAACGTGGGCCCCGGCACAACAACGCCAGTCCTCCATGCCCCCAGAGTCCAGGATGAGGGGCACAGGGACCAGGGCAGGGTGCAGCTCAGGAGGGGGGCAGCAGAAACCGGAACCCTGACCATAGTGGATGTGGATGCTCCGATCGTCCTGAAGCTCCATACTCTGGTGGAAGCGTACAGAGGGTCCATCCAGCACGCAGGCCCCTACTCGGGCCAGAGGAGCAGGAGGGTGCGAGTGTCCCTGGTGGCAGTAGTGGGGCTGTAGCTGTAAAGGGAGGGGGGACATAAGGACTGAGGGTCCTGAAGGGCTGCTAGGGTCGTGATCCTGACAGTCTGTGACAGTACCAGGTCGCTCTGTGGGCTCCGGCTTTGGACACTGACAGGGCCCATGCTTAGGGGGGCTCATAGGCGGGTCTTTGTCCAGGACCAGGTTTAGTGGAGCAGGAGGTGCAGCAGCAGCCCCCTGCTCCTCATCTGAGCCCCTGCTCTGGCCCTGGCTGAGCTCCCCCTCCTCATAGTGGTGATGTCTGTGTCGGTGGAAGTGGATGTGGCTGAACACAGTCTGCTGCTGCTCCTCGGGACAGCCGGCTTTGTTCACCACTGAATCCAGAGACCTGGGCCGGGCCTGGGCACACGCCTCCAGACTGTTCCTGCGGGGGGCTCGCCCGGGACCCGGCCCGTAATACACAAAAGGATCATAGTCACTGCTCAAAGAGCTACGAAACGTGGACCAGCTGCCGTAGACCCCCTGCAGGGACACGTCAGTGCAGTTCAAAACAGAGTCACTGGAGGATCCATGGCAGGGTCCTGAGCTGGAGTCACTCGCCGGTCCGTCTGCTAAGTACCCGCTGCGCTCCGTGCGGTAGCTGCCCCCCGAGCAGCTGCCCTCGTCCTGCCGGCTGTGGGGCAGAGCTCCACGAGGCTGAGGGGTGGCAGAGGACGAGTGCTGCAGTCTTGAGCTGGATGCGCTGCGCTGAGCCGGGCAGGATGAGCGGTAGTTGTGGCAAGAGCGTCGGGGGGTGTAGTGGTGGGAGGACGTCCTGCAGTTAGCTCCAACCCTGTGGGGTCTCCCTGGGCCCTCTGCAGGGAGGTGGTACCCGCAGGAAGAACCTAGCGGCCTGCTGGTGTGGAATCGAACAGCTTGCGTGTCTCTGGGAGAGGAGCCGCTGTAGTGAGCTAGAGGAGGGTAGGGTCCAGAGGGTCCTCGGGGGTAGAGGGGCCTCATAGAGAAGGGGATGGCATGTTGAGGAAAGGGGTGGTTCCGTGGGCTGCTGTAAGACTGAGCGTTGAGGAAACCCTGGCTCTGCTCTTGATTCTGTGGATGGCGGGTCCTCTGCTGCTGACGCTCCGTCCCTGCAGACCACAACAACAACAGAGTCAGAGGATTCAGGTAACGTTCACAGGACACTAAACAATAACTACAACATTTGATAATAACTTATTACATCATGTGGACAGAAAGTGGTACAATGAAGGACAACCTCCTGTACTGGTGTGAGTTGAGACATGTAGATTTTTACTGATTTCAAACATTGCAGAAGTGTTTTACATAGAAAATCCCCCAAAAAACAGTTTTTCTGCTTCCATTCATCAGTAAGTTCAAATTTCTGAGACTTGTTACAGCTGATTGTGAAGATCACTGGATGTCCAGCACATACTAAAAAGGGTTTTAAAAATCTTCACATCAAAACAACAGCAATCAACTCTTAATCCCCTGAAGGAAAGCACTAACACATCAATCTACAAGAATCTATTCGTGGTTTCATCCCTGAAGGACTCACCAGGGGGCACTATTCCTTACAATACTCTGGGGTATTGTAAGGAAGTTAAATGAGAGGAGAAGGTGAAATGGAACTACAACTCTTTTGATAATAATTAAGCAAACCTTATCATCTTTTATACACAAAGTAATAAAAAACAGAAGTCAATGTAGTAAAATTGATTTGTTTTATGTTCCAAATATACAAAAAGGTCTGTTTCTTTGTTCAAATTAACAGTTTAAAGATGCTATGAGGAGTTTCTAAGTAATTACAAAAAAGTCTCACTTTTAGATATATGCCTGATCGAAATACACACTTAAGATGACTTTAATAGCATCAAAATAGGTTATCTATAAATGCTATTCCTTAGCTTCGTGGTCGGGTTGGACAGGGCTGGACTGGCCTGGATACTCAACTTCGGGAACAAGACAATTAAAACTAGAGCAAATATATATTATTTGGACACGTCTTAGAGCACCGGGCTGTAAAGGCTGGAACGCCCCCTGAAGTCTGAATTTCCTACCGGGAACTTGGTGAAACCGCGATTGTCAACTCGCCATCCCCGAGTTGACAATCGAAGATGGATGCCCCCAGTGTGAACAGTTATTTAGCTCCTGTAATGATCAATTTATTTGCACTTCTGACTGGGGTGTGTCGCTCTAGATCAGCTGTATACATAGTATTGTTAGACTTATATTTACAAAAATGCTGCCATAGTGATAATCACATTCTTCATGTGATATTTCTGAACAACAACACAGGGCGTGCTAACAACAGCTAACAATAGCCTGGTAGATCAGCTTGTTTTTTTCCGACTTCAACTGGAACACCGATAAGTCGGAGATGATGTCACTCCCAGTTCCTAGGTTACTGGAACGCAGCATTATGACAGTCGCTGCACGTGCTCATGGGTAGCAGAGTCCTAATGTCGCCGATAATAGATTCTCCTCATAGCACCTTTAAGTATCTGAAATGTTCATGACACACTTTAAACTAACAAAAAAAAATATATAGAAATACAGTTGGAATCTGATCTTGAAAAACTTCCATCAGATCAGAAAACTTTTTGTGTCTAATAAACAAAGACTATTTTGTTTTCAACAGAAAAAAAAAACTTTTAAATAATAAACAGTCCTGCCGTTTGAGTTTGGATATTCTCCCTTTATAACCTGCATGAGCTCTTCTACTGGGATTTTATTATGTCTAATTGATTCCTAAAAACAAAAACAATAGTTTTGTTTTTCATAAGACGTTACACTGACGTAGTTTTCTTATCATGTCAGAAAAACAGAGTTTTTTAATTCACATGTAAATGCAATATGCCAAAAGGCTTAGCATTTGTCAATTGATTAGGTGATTTTGTTAAATGCATGTTTTACCAGTGGCCAATATTTAGCTCTGATATTTGGCATGATAAAAAAAAAATAGAAGAGTCATGAAGGGTCCCCTGTCAAAGGCTAACGCTAGAAAAATTGTCTCTAAATGCACAACACCAGGAGCTTTCAAAACATGCAGTAGAGAACCTCTCCTGTTAGAACATAATGTCTGTTGTGTCCTAGACCACCACCCCCATACCCCAACAAAAAGGATCTCAAATGTAACAAATACATTGATTTATCGAAAATTTTACCATAAAAAAAACCCAGCTTAATCGTAGACGAAGTTGTACGAATATCTATGTTTCACCTTCAGGAGGTTTTTAATTTATCATATTTTCTTTTTGCATTTTTACACTGATGTTAACACCACAGTTTGTCTAAAGAAAATAAAAGAAATAGGGCTTTCAAGATTTTGAGTTAATCATTCAATTTCTCTCATCTTAAATGTTTTAAAGATTTTTGACAGGCTTTTCAATCAGTTTTCTTCAAGCTTTTCAGTGTATTTAAACAATCATGTTGTGATTCTGCAGTTGGAAGAGATTTCATAAATAAACTTTAAGTACATTGCCTCAAAGAAAGGTTCAACCACATGAAGTGTGGAAATAACAGCACACAAATATTGTATTAAGCAAAAATATTTTTAGTGCAAACAAGGTTTTTATTTTTCAAACTGCAGAAGAATATAAATTGTAAAAAACATGGTATTGAAAGATTTTGGATCGGAACTTAACTGTAAACATGCTTCTCCTCACCCATGATGTTGTGCATGCAGAGGGGGCAGGTGCGGTGCTGCAGGAGCCAGGGGTCCACACAGTCCCTGTGGAACTCATGAGCGCAGGAGATGATCCTCAGGTGCTGGATTAAGATGAAAAAAGGCAGATTTAGGGATTAATATGGAAGAGCAGTGAACTCATGAGAGCCTTGGTTTGTGGTCTTACCTGCCCGTCCTGAAACTCCTCCAGACAGATAGCACAGACGGGGCTGGAGTTTGAGCTGCTGGCTGAACCCCAGGCTGCTCGGTGACGCTGAGAGCTGGAGCAGCCCTGAGAGTTGTAGGTTTTTGTCTCCAGACGACTGATTGCACGCATGGTTTGCTGATGCACAGAGTCCTGCACACAGAAATAACGAGACACAAGAAGACTTAAAAAGCTGTAAGAATGCCCTGATCAGGATTATCGCCTGTTTGTGAGATCGGACAATACCACATTTTTCATGTTTTGTTAGGACAAATGGTTAAGCATTTGCTCAACAAAGTAGAACAAAAAGACCTGCTATAAAGAATCCTACAGGCATTACACAATGAAATAACTAATCTATTACTTGTTTTTTATTTACATGAATTAAAAAAAATATTGACAGTCTGACTAAAGCTCTTAATTTAAGTAAACAGGTAAACAAGTGCAAGCAGTTTAATAAATAAAAGGCATAAGGTTGTGAATTTAACAGTTATATAATGCATTAGAGCTGGGACGACACACTTTTCTCCCAATTCAATTTTTTACGAGTTTTTAGGTGCAGATTCAATTTAAATTGGGATTCTATGATATTGCAGATTTTTGCAATCTTTTGTTAGCTTTATTAACACCAGCGAAAAAGATGAACAACAATGATGCCTACAGACTGTATCAGGAAAAATACACACCACATGTGAGTCTGTTGTTAGGATTTATTCAGCAATATATTTTAACCAGCTGTTTATACTCTCTCTTCAAAAGCCTGGACTGCATTTATAGGTGGCTTATTGACACAGACTATAATAAAGCATTTAAACTTGGAAAAAAAATCGATTTTTGAACCAAAAAAAATAAATCGATGTTTAAATCGTCAAAAACATCCTGATACTTAGGTGAATCGATTTTTTCTCCCACCCCTATAATGCATCCCTTGTAATTATTTCATATTGCCAAGAAAACAAATATAATCCCCACTTAACAGCATTTATTCAGGGTTATTCAACCAAAAATATTTATTTTAAAAAAATTGGGTAATTGGGTCTTAATTATCAAAGATTGGCTGACTGAATCAATCAAGTCTGCACTGATCAATGGCTGATCTATTAAGGCATTTTTAATAATTATGTTTGGATCAAAACAAAAAAAAACAGTTAAACTCTGACTTTGTAAAAGTAGCCCTCAGTGACAAAGCTGTTGTTAAGGACGGACTCACCCAGGTTCTGTTGGACTTGCACTTGTAGCGGAAAGCGAAGATGAGCACAATGATCAGAATGGCAAGGACAATGGTGAGCAGGATCCCAACGTCATAATGTTGCTGACAACAGAAAAGAGAACAGAGAATTTAACACTCTGGTCCAGATAGCAGAGTCTGACAGCAGATATGTAAAAGAGGCTGATAAACAAAAATTTCAAATATACCATTAAATGCATCTCTTCACAAACTTAAGAATGGGTTTAAAATGTTTGTACGTCAGTGCTCACCCATCTGGGCTGCTCCACCAGAATCTCAATGCTGACCATGGCCTCCTCGTTCTTGTTGATCAAACCCATCAGCTCCTCTGCATTGTCAGCCTCCACCAGCACCACGGGACGAGGGAGAGAGTCTGTTTCCCGTAGCTGTCAAAAAACAGACTGGTTTAGTGCCTTAATGTAATCATGTATTATTTTTGATATTTGAAGATATCTGTGGACACAGACTCACCTCAGCAGCAGCATGGGCATCGTCACTGACGTCAAAGATGACAGCCTGAGCTCCTTTCTCCAGAGCCATACGAGCCTGAAGGGGAGGACACAGGAGACATTTACGTTATACATACAGAACACTCATAAAGAGTTTGATCAAATGTCATGCTTTCAAAGGCGATTAAATCTGCAGTGAGTTAAAACAACTGCTGGAGATCATCACAACCGATTCAATGCCTCACGTAGCCACTAGATGGCAGTGACATACTGAGGCTGAGCTCCACCTGACTCTGCAAACACATCATGACTTCACAGTGAGGAAGCTGCTGCATGATCCCAAACTTTTTATGTTTTAATGATAATAAGAAAACACAGATATGGATCGTTGTGTAATATAAAGATGAAAACAAGTAAGCCTAATCTGTTGATATGAAACTTTAGCCCTTCTGCAGTGATTTAAGCTAAAATATGTTAAAACCTTCTGTCTTCGCTGTTGCCCAGAAGCAACATAAGTAATAACCATCAGTGATTATTATCCTTGTTTACGTCTGGTAGGGTCCAAATGTACTTTTGACTCACTAGCTAAGGTAGCGGGTGGATTAAACAAAACAATCACTGGCCAAGTGTAATTTTGCATGCTGGCATAACAAACTGTGTTTTTGTGTCACACGTGTTTAAATGCATTTCAGTAAATAAATGTAGTGTCATGTCACAGATCCTCTGTTGGACCAGGAAACAAAGAAGTGGTAAGAAATTGTACTGCTAAGCACTCATGCATGACTGTAATGAGCTTTGATCAAGGTTGGGAAAGACTTTGGGAAACAGTGTGATCATTTTTTAACATATTAGCAGGTAAAATGAGATGCTTACCATTATTTTTCAAGTCCTTCTATGAAGCCAAATGAATTAAAAAAATTAATATATTGAATTTTCAACTGATTAATGTCATCCTCAAAAAGTTTTTCTTTTCAGTTTTCTTTTATTTATCCAGGTGCAAAGCTCAAATGCATTTGAGCTTGTATAGCGCTTTTCTAGTCTTTGTCACATTTACCAGTTCACACTAGGGGTGTGCAATATGAGGATATTAAATCGTTAAGGATTATAACGTGGGGATGATCTCATAAAACAGAAAGATCGTCAGATCGTCTGTGTGGGCGCAGAGACTTAGATGCACACCCGACTAGCCAATCGCAGCACATTACGCGCAGTGCATGGTGGGATCTCCTGTTTGGTTATGTAGCGTGAAGCCATGGCGGGAAAAGAAAAGGAGATAAGAGCTTGAAGATGTCTGAACAAAAATCTGTTCTAAAGCAGCTGTATTATTCACTCAGGTTATAGACATTGCAGTTAGAAAACATTTGTTTATAAATGTTTCACTTTAAGAGATAATGTTGATATTGTTGTTCATTACCTTTTATGTTTACATTTATTGCACATATTTATAAAAACTGCACTATTTAAATTAAAACCTGTTCAGAAAGTTTCTTTGGCTTTAATTGTCTTTATTTTTTCTTTTAGGGTTTTACATGCTTTGTATGTTAAACATACGGAAAAAATGGTCAAACATGCAAATTAGTCTAGAAAAATCAACGTAAAAAAGAATCGTGATAAAATCGTGATCGTGATTTTATTTTTAAAAAATTGTGATATGATATTTTTGCCATATCGCCCACCCCTAGTTCACACCCATTCACCCACTGATATTTGGAGTTTCTATGTCAGTTGTCCATTAGTATCAACTAACACAATCATGCTTAGAAGCCCATTTACACACTACTGACATGGCAACAGGAGCAACATGGGGTTACGTGTCTTGCCCAATGTCACATTGCCATGTGACAACCAAACCTACAACGTGCCAGTTGCTGACCAAGTGCAGTACAAGACTGCGCCAGTGACACAGTAACGAAAAATCAGTAATGACTGCATACGGGTCCTTGGTCAATTTTGTAGTATTTGTTAGCAATGCCCTCACAACCATGATTTTTATAACACAATATCGCCTAAAAATACAAAAACAGAAGAATATCAGATACATTTGGTGGTCATCACTAACCTTATTTCAGACATTTATTTGAACCTATAAACATTAAACCCTAACAGTGTCATATCCAAAGCCTCCAAAATGAAATAATAAACATTCAAGAATACATGTTCTCTGAAGGAACAGTCAGACTTTGAACGATCACTTGTCACAACTTCTGAATGAAGTTTTTCAGAGTAAGAGTCAGATAAGTTCCTCAGATTAAAATCAGGGCAGTCGGTCATTCTCTACAGCAATGATGCTAACAAACAAAGAGCTCTTTTGAGTGAGTATGACAAGCTAACCAGAAGAGTAGTTTTTTCTGAGAGTAAACGCTAAGAGCAAAGATGTTACCTGAATAGCTGCATTCAGAACCATGAGCTAAATTTACGATTTGACCTTTAATGTCACTAGGAAGCTGCCTGAGGCTTTTTGCTCAGAGGGACCACAAGGTAAAGTCATTAGATTAGCATCACATATAATCAAATATGAAGTTCCAGATAAGGATTCAGGATCAGATTCAGGGAGCTTTATTGATCACTGAAAGACAATTCAGTTTAAAACTGCCAAGTCTGATAAAGAAAATTAATCAATCAATTAAAGTTTATCCAATCAATCCTTTAAACCAATGAAACAAAGTCACAACAAGACACTTGGGAATTAGATGGACTGCAGGCTGAAATATAAGATTCTTGTAGCAACAAGGTAAACAAGTGAAAAAACTAGAAAACACCCGGAGAGCGCAGACTTCCGCCAGCGCCACAATCATTACCTAAATTGTGTTTTTGACCATAAATATTTTTCCTACGTTTATTTCATCCAAATATTTCGATTCCTTGACCATGAAAACATACCTTAACAATGGATTTATCATGATATACATTTTAGTTCAGTAGTTATTCACAAAAATGGCATTTTCATGTGGGCGGATCCAGACCATGATCCGGATAACTCCTAAAATCTAAACATTTGTTCCTTGTCCACATTTCCTGAAAATTTCATTGAAATCTGTTCTGAACTTTTTGAGTTATCTTGCTGGCAGAGAAACAAACAAACACACAAACTGACAGAAAAAACAAACAGACGCTGGCAATACTAAAGAAGCAACGTCAAAGCATCACATTCACGTCATCAGACCAACTGGGACAGTTTATGACCTTGATCTTGATTCATGACCTCCATAACATAATCAGTTTCACTTGTGTGTTATGATGGACATTTCTGCAAATACTGAAAAATCTCCTGAACTTTTCTGGTGGATTTTAATTCACACAATCACACTCACATGTACAGATAGTGAAACTCTTTGAATTGATCTTTGACCTATAAATTTAAGATCAGATAGCATGAATCTCAGGTAGAAAAAGACTTTTGTGCAAAGTTTGATGAAAGTCTGAGCTGTCCTGAGGTATTGGGTTTAAAATCATCTGAGAAATATCAAGCGCCCTGCCTTTGACCTATTATATCCAAAATCAAAAATGTTCATCCTTGGATCCAGTGGGAAATACGGGTAACAATCCACAAAGAGCATCTGAGGCATTCGATTCACAATAATTCATTCACAATACATATCGCAAGACACATATCATCTCTATTGGGCACAAACTCTTATCTCCATATTTCAGGATTTCCCTTTTTTCTTCATTTAACAGGGCCAGTGGTCTCCTTCCATGTCCGTGAGATGATTTTATAGACCTGACCAAATCACAGTACAAAAATTCATTTGTAATCAGGACGATACAATATCCATTCATTTGGTGGTAAAGCACCTTTTTGCATTACCTGAAAGTAGCAATCTCAGAGAGAGGAGGATTGTGCCCGACAGCGTCATATGATACAGTAACAGCTCATCATTTAAATGAAGTTGAATCCAAAAAACCCTGTCTTTAGCTAGCATGGAGGCAGCTTTATGATTTTATTATAAAAAACAACTTAAATCAAATCCCACAAGAGACTGAGCCACTGTCACCCACATGTCCAACCACTTTCCAGTATCGTCAAAATAAGTCTTGCCATTATGATCCCCCCCTTTCCACTTCAAATCCACAAAACATTTTTTACACTGTCTTTCAATTCTTAATGTAAACAGAGGGGTCTCGTGTGAGTCATTCATTGTACGAAAACTGCCCCTGGTAATTCTGTGAACTGAGGCTGATGTGAAAAATGTCGTTGCGAACAAGCTCGTCTGAGGAGAATACTTAGATGGGCATCGGTACAAAACAACCAACTCTCTTTTCATCAATATCTCAACGCGAACTCTCAAACATCTGCCGTCTGCCAACACTTAATGAGGAGGAGACACAAGTTTAAACACCTAATCACCAGGTCAAACACAGCACCAAACACTGATGTGGAGCCTTCAGGGCAGGGCAGGACTCATCGCACAAATGCACACGTACACACGTCAGATTTTCACAAAGACACCCAGGGACGAACAACATGAGCTGATCCATTTATCTCATTAATAAAGAAAAAATCCTAAATGTGGGACGGCAGCACTGATCCACTTTGACACTTCAGGAAGAGAAAGTCAGTGAATGATGCAGAAGAGGAAGACGTTCCTTTATACTGTGGTCATCAAAAGCTCCTAAGTTTTGATATGTTTTGACACCTTTTTGGGTTGAGGATATTGAAATCTGTTATGATATCATGCATCAGTTCTCTATATCACTTATCCCATTTGGACTAACAGAGGTGCTGGAGTCTGTCAGGGCTGTCATTTAATGAGCCAGCCACTTTGGAGCCAGTAACAGGGCTGACATGTAAAGACAAACAACCAGGCATGTTCACACACACCTAGAGACAATTTAGAGTCATCAATTAACCTAAATCAGCCTTTTTCCCATCCTTTCAAGGTAGGTAGAGCACCTGGACAGAACTTAGGCTACGTTTACACGGACACTCTCTGACTTGAAACTCAAAGATTTTTGCTTTGTGTATTTAGAGTAAATCTGCATTTAGACGGAGACGCTCGAGACAAATGAAACCGCTGTAGTATGCATGTTGGTTCAGTAGATGGCGATGTAGGTTTGCAGAGAGGCAGCGCTGCTACAATGCACGTACGAGGAAGACACATGAGTTTCTTTTCTGAACAACAAATCAGTTTGGACAACAAATCTGACTGGATAGTCTTATCTGGATAACGAACCGAGCACGGTAAGCGGCACACATGCTACTCAGTAGATGGCCAAAGCTGATGTTGCTCCTGGTATGCGTGTGCAGCCTTCATGTGATAGAGTACTGCTCATGCGGTGACATCGACGTTTCACCCTGAAACGCTCTAATTTGAGTTTACAGTGCGCTGTATGGAGACCGTATTGAAAACTGTCAACTCTGGAGGCTGGTTTTAAAAGTTTCCGGATTTAAGCACTTCAGGTAACGTTCCCATGTAAACAGGAGGCTGAAACGCAATGAAAACTTATCGGATTTGACTGTTTTAGGCCTCGTGCAGCGGACAAATCTGCACCACACATCATGCTCTTTTGTCAATATGGACCAAAATCTCAAAGGAATGTTTCGAGCACCTTGTTAAATTTGTACCAGATAGAACTAATGTAAATGGGGTCCAACATAGCACTAGCAAGGTGTACCTAATAAAATGGAGGATGAGTGTAATAACTGTCCTAAATATTGTCCACTTCATGAGGCAAAAATGAGAGAAAAAGAAAAAGAATCTACTTTTATAACCCAAATGCAAGGAGCCACCAGCACTTAATAATTAGAAGTACTATTTACTCAAAAAGTCGGTCTCCGAGCATGCCCAGAAACACTGCCCCATATAAACAGTGCAGCCATCCAAAGGAGACCAGAGTGTTCTCTGGTCAAAAAGAGGTCAAATAAAAAATTAACATATCCGTCTGTTTGATCTGCCCTCCAGTTCTGGTGCTGCAGCCTTTCCCGTGTTTCTATGAACAGTAATTGTAGTACATGCACAGGCTTAAATGGGGTGCGGTCACATTGAAGTTAAACTTAAGAAAAAAAAAAAAAGGTTTGGATCTTTGACATGTGGGAATTTGCTTTACCTGGAGTTCAAAAGTTTCCTACACAGCATGGAGCCTGTACGTCCTCTAATCGAGGGAGTAAATGTAGAGGAGCATGCTTCTGTGGTCAAACAATGACACACACAGAAGCATTTGAGGAGTTTAAAATAGTCGCTGTAGTTGGAGAATATATTATGATATATTCCTCCCCTGGCTGCTGCTGTGGTGGTTTTATCCCTCAGTATTAGTAGTAGAAATACCACAGAAAGGTCGCCAAACCATCCACTGAGCCGGCTGAGTCTTATTATATGATTAATGAGAGATATATTTAAGCTTTAATGATGCTATAAAAAGCTCTGACGCTAACATGACAGCACGTTTTCATGTTTGTTATGGTCGGACATGATTCAGACATGGCTGTGGTCGAGTAAACAGTCTTCATGCTGAGCAGCCCGACATATGTGATTAAACAGCATTTGGCATCTGAGGGCAAACAATCAGAGCATCGGAAATGACTGCGGTTCACAGCCGAGACGTCATCAGAGAAAGACTAACAAACAACACACATACCACAACAGACTGCTGCTGCTACTTTTAACACAGATGACTGAGGGTGGAGGACATAAAAAACACAGGGCACGTTTGAGTGACGGAGACTCAGGGGAGGTTCAGACAGAAATACAGACACATCAGGGCTGAGCAATATTAACCAAATGTCACATCTCAGTCTTACTGAGCAAAATGCTAAGAGACGTTGCCACACTTTTTGCAGTAAAAATGAAATAAGAAGTTGTTAAAATACCAGAGTTATATACTTTTACACTATTATTGGAAAATATTGGTACTAACATGTAATGCCTATAAAGCTGATGTTGACAGACAAACTTTTGCTAACATTTACAGCCGGGGGTGCTCCTAGAAATTTTGGCTCAATGAAATGATATCATGTTCTCAGTTTCTCACTCCAAACATCTGTAAATACAATTTTAAAAAGTAAATATGACATACAGTGCTTAACACATTTATAAGACCACCACCGAAAATAAGGTTTATGCCATAGCTGCCCGCAATAAACAGCATTGGTAATTACCAAATTCATTTTCTATTTTTCTGAAATGTTTATTACCTCAGTATGTAGAAGCTATTTAACCAAAATGATATTTATAATGTTAAAATATAATTATTATAGTCATCCATGAATTTGTACATTTATCGTTTTATAGAATAAACATAAAAAATAGTAAAGCTAATAATTGTTTCTTGAGTAAGATGTAAAATTTTAGTTATTTACTTACATTCTTGAACAGAACATAGTTTTAGTATTTGATTGTTATGACTGATAATTTACGATTTCTCAGAGAAGATAAGGAGGCCGCTCAAATTAGGGCATGAAAAGGTGAATTTAGTTTGAAAATTCAAAAATTGAAAGGTGGTCAAATAAATTAGTTTTGTCTAAATAAAGCAGGGTTATTTTCCAAAGACATTAAAAATGCATAAATTGTTTAAATTTTAAACAATGTTATCCTGACTGTGGTGTAAGGAGAAGTATTCCCTACAATAATAGTTTGTAAACATCTTTTCCGTTTCTTCCACCTTAAATAGTACCACAGGTGCTGTATGAGGGTCTAAAGAGCCTAAATCTGTAAAAAATAAATATCTCCAATTTTCTTAGTGGTTAGAGGATGTAAACACAAGTTTCTTTAAAGACATATAAAACTTAAAGCCAGTGCTGCAGCTCCATTCTTTTCTATAGTTACAGTTTTGATCCTAAATCTGCCTCTACACCTGACCTTACACAGCAGATGGACCAAAAGAATGTTTGACTAGTTCCTCAGGGTAACAGCCTATTAATCAGTGTGGTGACGGGCAGAATGTTTCAAAGCATATCCAGCAGGTGATTGGATGATTGTTTCCGTCAATCACACTCATTGTGAGCAAATCAGACAGTAGGTGGGCGTTGCTGTGGAGTGTAAAGTTCAAAACAGAAGCCAATTCGTAGGGCAAACTCTAATCTGAACATGTCTAAAATATATCTTATCAAATATCTTATCATGGAGATATGTTTTCAGTGTTGTAATTTGTTTTTCATTTGACAACGAAATATGGTCCAGAGCTGACAAAACTGTTACCGAAGCTGTTAGCAACCATGCTAATCACAGAATGAGCAGTCACCTCCTGCTATTCTCTTTCACATAGCTCCCAACTCTTCCTGCTACAAAGGAAAATTGGGCCAAGCACAGTTGTTGTAGATGAAGCTTGGCAAAATGCATCTTCCTGATTGCAGACATTAAACAATGTGCAAAAGGTTAATGTACACCAGCCATGTATCTGAAAGTTATCAGTTGGGTGTTAAGGACTTGTTTTGTAAACACAATAAAATTATATATTTTACCCAGCCTGACAAAAACCTGAGGGCACCAAGAGAGCCCCCTGAGGTCCTTTATTGATAACACACACTTACATCTACCTTAACTAAACTGTCATGACACTTTCAGAGAAATGTAAAAAAAAAAAAAAAAGAAAGAAATGAAGTTGTGTGCAGCACTTTCATTCACACGATAAGAAAAACATGTTTAACTAATAACATTAGCAATGTCTTTGTTGTGCTGAAATGTTTCTGGGAGACAGCAGAGAAATACCACAGTCATGAGTCTGAAACAGATTAATGGAGTTCAGATGTCCTCTATTTATTAAAACCAATTGTGTTATCTATTGTGTGATATTAACATGCCATCTTCAATTAAAGTAATGGCAACTTTGGAGCCTCCCAAAGAGTTTAATAGTTTTTCAAGAGTAACAAAGTGTTAATTTAAACAGAGCTGTTCTGTTAAGACCACATTGTCAAGAAAAGCAGTTACCTGAATGTAGCTTTATCCACAGTTATTTACTAGCAGGTATTTGAATTTAGCATTAAGGCTCTGAGGGGGCTATCCCTGCTTTCCACAAGGAGAGAAAGTGCTAAGCAGGAACAGCACACATGCCTGCCCTCCTTTCAGTCCACAAGGAAAGCATGAGGACAAGCAACAATGTTAGCTTGATTAGTTTGAGAATGGCAGAAAGGGGAAGCTGGGATAGAGGAGGGTTGCAAAGCAGTTTGCAAAGGGAGCAGCGAAGAGCAGGCATGCTAGAGCAGCTCAGTTAAGGCTGTCTGAGCCAATGGCAGTTTGAAGGGAACAGTTGGCTGTCAGTAGGGGCAGGTTAGCTATGGATCAGCTGTTCAACAATCAACAATCTTCACTCTGTGTCCTGCAAGAACTAACACTATGCTCCATAGGATATTGCAAAACTGTTGAACCATATTTTAATCATGCATGATTTTCAGGCATTTATAATACAATTCCTGAATCACTGACACTGACAACAGTAGGCAGTAAAATAGATAGTTGGGTGACACACAAACTCCCAGCAAACAGGGTAGCTTTGCACACATACATGGAAGTTTGAGTTAGACCTCCTTGTTGTTTACAAAGCTATAGGTTATGGGCTTTATTTTTAGCTGGCAATGTAGGGATGTGAGAACTTATCATCTTACAGTGACTGACACAAACAAGCAATCAAGCTAAATAGCCGCTATGTTCAAGAGCACTAAAAAGACCTCTTTGTAGACTGCTGTAACAGTCAAGCTCCTCTTGAACTAACAACAGATTTAAAACACTAATCTATCAGGTAGCCTCTTCAGGGCCAGGCCCGCTTGTTACATCCTCACTGCAGGACAGAAACAAAGTGCACTGTCTGTTTGGACACTTCTTCCCTTCCCTACAGCAGAGACATTTCCTCGTAATTGTGTACAACGCTCAGGCATATAACCCAAAGGTGGAAGATCTGGTGATTTTTTGTTAGCACCTACAGTATGTCTAACAGCTTTATCAATTCAATTTCAATACAAAAACACAACATTTCAACCTAAACCTAAGCCACCTAATGACCAGTTCAACCAGTGGCTTTCTCATTCTCTGGTAAAATTCCCTTCTCC
The DNA here is from genome assembly GCA_036419115.1 of Scarus forsteni. NCBI lineage: Eukaryota > Metazoa > Chordata > Actinopteri > Labriformes > Labridae > Scarus > Scarus forsteni. The sequence continues at coordinate 27,683,158 of JAZDUH010000130.1, read as the reverse complement.
TTAACGTACAAAACAAGACATATTTACTCTGCTACCCCAGTGAGACCGTTCACATCAAACAGCTCATGACACCATGAAGCGATAAGTGTGGGAATAAAGAGTGAGAGTGAAAGAAGTAAAAAAAAAAGAGAAAGCAAAGGATGTAGGAGGAGTCAGCAAGCTGCTGCTGCTGTATTAAACTGCTAATGACAGAGTACAGCTCTCTACAGGCCTGCAGGTCTGAGGCCGACGCTCTGCTCTGTCATTTCTCCTGACTCAACCAGCTCACTGGAACCTGAACTGAGGCACCAGGACACACCACACGGCTAAATGAGGAGCAGACAGAGGCGAGGTCTGCTGGTAAAAAAAAAAAGAGAGGGATATGATTGGGGGATGCTGGCATTTAAATTAGGTACAGTCAGTGTTTATGTTTGAGAAATCATATATTATTCAACTGCTCCGGTCTGCAGTGCAGGATTTGCTTGAATTTGTTTTTAAATGTAATATTTAAAAGGACATATTTTCTCACTTTATAGATTACACAGGACAACATAGGCATCCAAATCATCCACCCCTTCTGGATTTGTGTAATTGTATTCACCAATGTTAAGCTTGCCAATGAAATTAAAAGAATCATTATTTTTCATGACTTAAAGAAGACAGAAATTAACAAAAATAAATCTCTGACAAATTCTCTAACAAAAGACTTCGCTTGCTAGGCCTGTCACTTTATACTCAATATTCAAATGTCTGTCTGAGTAGGGGGGTAAACATACATTTGACAGCACATAAGGGAGCTGTGAACCACCCAATCCAACAGAGGGCACTCCTATCTTTTTCTCTGAACAACAGGAAGTACACCTTGAAAAAATGGAGGACAGGAAAAGCCACTCTGTGCAAGCACTTTGGGCTCCACACCACTGATGGAATAATATACAAAGGCCAGGCTGTGTGTCAGTTACACACAAAGCAGCTGTTCCCCTCCTTGTCCACAACAAATCCATAGGCCTTTTTGTTTGCCTTCCACTCACTGTAGTCCAATGGTACCTAGTAAATTGCTTAGCCCATGTGATGGCATCCTGAGTCTGAGTCAAACTGAGTCTACAAATTTACAGGCTCTCACAAACGAGATAAGGATTCATAAAGCAAGGACATTTAGAAAGTGAAAAGGTTATATCATCACATTGAAATGCCTTGTATTTGTGTTGCAGCTGGGCCAGTGAGGGGTGGGGTTTGGGGTTGGATAACCTTGGTTATTGGTGTGTATGCCTGGGAATTGGTTGAGTTTGACATTTAGGAAAAATGACAGCCCTATCTCCTACCAGAAAAACATTTTAAATTAGCTGTCAGACAATCAAAATACAATGACTGACACACACACATGCTCATGCACTTCACTATAATACGTCACAAACAAAACAGAGACACAGTCATAGTACCTCTTGTTTGAACCTTTCAAAGCAAAACTCAGTTTGCCATGTTTGTGGAGAACTTCCCCATGTTGAACAGAAAGTATCAAAGCGATTAGTCTTACAGGTATTTGATGACAAACCAAATCATTAGACTAATTCAAGGTAAAGTCTGATGATGGCACTGCCTAATAATCAAGTTTTGGGGTAGCAGTCCTCATTGCGGGTAACCAGAGCTCATCTCCAAACCTCAGTAACCACGTCATCCCTCACATCCTCATCCCTTTTCCATCTACAACACTGGCATAAAAGCTAGCCCCATCCCCAAATAAGCCCAATAATGTCAACATTCAACAAATTGGCTCTTACTCTGAAGGAAACCTGAAGATGTGTTTGCACATAATTTAGGTCCTCCAAAAGACGTTTCCCATCTAAACCACAGCGTGTATACGAGAACATGATGTAGCCAAGATGATGTCACTCCTTGGTTTTTGGAAGACTGCTTTGAAGCTCAGAGCATGGAGCGTCATCTGTCTTCATTCTGTTTTTCTCAGGGACAGAGGTGATCATATTTAGAGGAGAGGGTGGACATGAGAGGCCACATTTTTATTATGGTTGACATATCACATGCTCTGACGTAGATGCTTGATTTTTATTCCATCCCAAATGGAACCAACTTTACAAAATTTAACACCATACTGAAGAAATCAATCAAGTCACAGGGATTTCATTTTTCTGGTGAAAGAACTTTGAGCTCAGACATTATAAAGTAAAATATCTTTAAGGCAGGGGTGCCTTGACTTTGGCTTTAGTTATATAATATAGTTTACAGTCAAATAAAATCTTCAGGTCAAATATTTAAATCTACATTTCACAGCAGTATAAAATCAAACTTATTAGTCTTCAGGATAACATAAAGTCATACCCTTCAATCAAATTCTTGTTTAGTAATCTCTGTTCTGGCCTCCAGTTGTTGATCTATTAGTTCTTTGGCATTTCAGGTCAGGCATTACACACTGGCTCTGCAGTCACACCATTTAACCACAGTGCCTCTAAATGACTTAAAATGTTTTTTTTTTTTCATTTTAACAAATTGAGAAAGGTTCATCACATCTGAAATCTCTTTTTTAGAGAGACCTAGCAAAAATGGCAGCATTATTTCACTGTGATGTCACAGTCACACACACTGAGATTCCTGTACAATTATAGTGCAGTGTCGTGAAATCAAAGTAAATTACTGATTTTACTGTGAATGTACAATAAAATGCTTTAATTTTACAACAGTACAGTGATTTTACAGAGGTGTTATGTCTGGGTCACTGCAAAAATCAATGTGATTTTGCTACTCTTACTGTGATTTTACAAGGGTTGCTTGAAGACACAACAACTCACTGTAATTTGAATCTCTATAACTGTGAATGTCTCACTTTACTCTGCTGTGAAATAGCCAAAATGACTTACTGTGAAGTCAAAAGAGTTGTATTAGGGGTGCAATACTGGAACTTTTAAAATAATCTTTGGTCAAGAGCATGATAAAAATGAACTGTTCCTCTTAAAGGTGCAGTGTGTAGAAATTGGCATTTTAGTGCCATCTAGTGTTCAGATTTTAGAATGAGCCTGTCCATTACTTAAACATCACATCACTAAGCGACGAGAGCCAGTAAAGACCAAAAAGGATCGTGACCAGGGCATAATTTATAACAGTTCCAAACACCACACCGTCTTCTTCACTTGTGATGCCTGCCCCCTCTCTACTTCTTCTTCTTCTTCTTTGCAAGCCATCCAAGAAGATTTCAAGACCGGCGGCCAGACTCATATTCAAAAATGTGTTTTTCTCTTTTTGTCCCCAAAACCCACCAGTAGACAACATGGCGGATCGTTATGTCAACCTCCACAAAGGGGAGACCCGTGGTACACAATTAGAAAAAACTTTCTTATTTAATAAAAAGAAAACAAAAGTTTTATGGGGATGATTGTACACCTATATCGACCGATTTTACCTACAAATAGAAACATTGTATCCTATTTCAGTCATTCCATTTGTCAAAATGCTGCCTGCTTCTACAAACTACACCTTTAATATTTTGCTTGATATGTGCTTGAAAAAAATGTGAAAATTACAACATCTGATTTACTGATCAACAGTACTGTTCATGTTTCTAATGTAGATATTCAGTGACATAAGGTAAACATATTTGTATATCTATACATTCTGCCAAGATGGCTAACACATACAGCCTATATATGAGTTGTAATATCTGTAGGAATTCTGATACCTGCTAATGCCAATGATCCACTTTTCTAGGCATCTGCTGATAACCGATATCATGCTGATAATATCATCCATCCCTCACTTGTATAATTTCAAAGACCAGGGTTAGTATTTTATAAATTTAAAAAAGTATTGCACCTCTGAATGATGTATTTTTTTCTTCTGAGGCACTTACAGGTGAGAGATTAGCAAACAATCTTTACTCTGCGTTTTTGAAAGCAAAATAATGGCTATGTTGTAGAACAACATATCATTTTACTATTGTAATTACAGTGGAAAAATGATACAGCATGTGACTTCAGCCATGCGGCCCAAAGCACGTCACACTGCACATTGCTTTTGCTTTTGTTTCCCCTTTTTCTCAGACTAACCTACCATTAAAGTTTGTCTGATATGACCACCAGTGCTGCCTCTGTGCAGACAGACTGAGTGTGTGCCCAGTGTGTTTAAACATACAGATTACATGTGACACGGCTGCCATTGCAGATACACCAGTGTAGTGGTTCAAAGGAAGACTATGTTATCTGGTGTCTTATAGCAAAACTCCTTAGTTTTGTCTTTTTTTCAATTAATTATAGTCTTAAATTTGCTGATCAAGTTTGCCTTTATTGAAAATCTGTACAAAGACAACAGTGCAACACTTAACTTTTTATTGGTAAAGTTAAAGGCCGGTCATCTGGACTAAATATTATTTTGAACATATTTGAAATACTGATGACCACACAAATGTATGCAAGTTTTTGTTCATGTAATTGATGCAGATATACAGTGTGTGTATGCGTCTATGTTGTCCTTCAGTTGTCATCTGGACTTCATGTGTTTCTGTAGAGCTGTTTCAGAGGCTTTCAGTAAAGGTACAGGGGGCTTAATTACCTCCAGTTAGTTTTTTTCAAATTTATGATAAAGATAAATTAAAACTACAGAACAGATATGGATGACATTTTAAAGGAATGTTAGTCATTTCACACGGTAGAAGTGAAAATATTTGAGTGGTGATCTGAATCCAAATGCACACCCAGGAACTTATAAAGCTTTAGTAAATATTTTGAGGTTGGGTAGTTTTCCACATTTAATCAGTGAGTTTTTAACGAGTTTTGATGAAATTTCAGGGCATTTGGTCACGACACAAGGGAGACGTGATTACATTTTGGTAGTGAGCCAAATCCAGAGTCATTTTTGGTCGTCAGTGTTGGGAATGCTTTGGCAAAGGTTTGTGCCCTGGGAGCACTTTGTATTTTGTAATAAGTAATTAAGTTAAAAACCTAATTTACAGAAGCATATTTGTCCAACATAAGTTTCCTTTGCGTATTTAAAAAGACACTGAATTTCGCTGAGATATTTTCAGAAACTGCAATGATTACCAAGGAGGAAAACATTGTACTGTAAATGCCATGCCATAATGTGTTGCCACCATCGTTAATAAGTTGAATATCTGTTAAAACAAATACACATTTTCTAAAACCCAATCACAGTCTCCTTTTATTCCTGCAAAGTTTCTAAATTCTTATTAAGTATCAGGCAGTCATGTAGCTTATATGCTTCAGACCAGAGACAGGAGGGTTTAATTCTCACAGTGGCTTCCTCACCTCACTTTTATTTGCTCTCTGTACCACACACCTGAGTAAAAGTTGAAAATTGTAGTTTGGTTTATCACACACACCTGAGTAAAAGTTGAAAACTGTAGTTTGGTTTATCACACTACATAAAGCAGAGCCACACAGTTTAACTTTAAATATTGTTTACCTAGCTTTGAAGCTGCGTATTTAAGTCTAATTGTCTGTAAATTATTGCGTTAAGTGTGTGTAGATGTGTGTGTAGCTGTGCAGAAAAGGAGATAGTCGGAGGAGGACAGGCGTGGCCCTACTGGGTATCCATTACTCACGGGGGTACTTTGATGTGGGGCCGCTGGAAAGGAGAGGGAGGGGGCAGTAATGTATGAAGGTGGGGGTGGGAGGGGGGTTAGGTGGGCAGGAGGGGCCAGGGCAGGCGTGTCAGGGCAGGTGAGCAGATTCTACACTCTCTGGTAAAGTATTGAGCCTGAGGGGGGTGGGCCTGAATCACACACTCCTCCTGCACGTCTTCATTCTTCTATTCAAGCTGGAAAACTCACACACTAATGCACACACACTTCAATTTGAGCCAAGGCTTCTCTCAGGAGAGACAGTGGAAAAATATTTGAACCCACTCTTTGTGTCTAGAGGTCACTTCTCTCTCCTTGTCTTTGCCCCCTCTCATTAGCGGGCTCCTGGCTGCCCCGTGTGTCACAGATTTGAAATGCAAAGCAGAAGAGGACAGAGAGAAACCAAAGTCATCTGATGCACTATTGCCTGCTAAACATCCTCCAACATCAAAGAGCCAATCGGCCTGCGGGGCAGAGAAGACGAACCTAGTGCAGGTTTAAATTCAAGTGGAGCTGTTAGCACAAGCCAGAGGCAAATCAGGGTGCAGGATGTGGAAACTGACTGATTGGGGCAATTTGCTGTGGAGTGAAAGGCAGCTACAAGACACTTCCAGGTGGACTATGTGGAAATTTGGGGTCTAGTAAGCAGTGCGACTCTTTCAGGCTGTCAGTCTATGCCCAGTTTCCACAATTCATCAACACTTGTTGTCTTCTTGGTTTTTCAGATACCTGGCTGGCTGTCTGTATACACAGTGCATTTACACTTCACATCCAGCATCAACCTGCAATCACAATTGCTTCCATCAGAATCAGACTTTATTGTCACTGCACAAGTCACAAGAACAGAGCAACAATTTTTTTGTGACAGTTCAACCCATCCAAGAACATACAGATAGTGACACATACAGGGGGGACAGGAAAAGGAAGACTGTGGGTGTCGCCAGCAGAGCAGGGTCCCGTTTTCTTAGATGAGAAAAGAGAGAACATGAGGGAGGAAGACGGCAAAAAAGCCACCCCAAACTATGCTCCTTAGGGAAGCACAGTGTGGGATTAGGGAAAAAAAACAATCCAGCACATAAGCAACATAATAAAACATTACAATAAAATGTGAAAACAAGCATGTATGTATGTATATATGTATATATGTTACATAAATAACAACTCACATGATTACTGTGTGATTACCCCAAGTGAGGGCAATATTGCTTACAAAGCTTTTGAAACTGCCTCATTGGCTAAAAACATGTGAAGAGACCTCCATCTCACGCCTACAGTTGGGCCAAAATGCTACTGCTCATCTTTTAACACGTACTAGGAAGCATGAAAATCCCCCTCATCTTGGCCTCTGTACACTAACTCCCATTCACTTTCGAATTTACTTTAAGATCGTATTAGTTTATAATTGATTTTCACCTCATTATATTCCTGCTCATTTAAAAGTCTAAAAACCCAGTTTTTTTCTCTATTTTACCTTATTTTAAAACATTGCTTTCTAGTTTTTGTGTGTTTTATATGTTTTAATGATTCACCTGTCTTTTAGTTTTTGTTTTTTTTCTCATTATTTTATTTCTACTTGGCACTCACTGTGCTGCACTTTGGTGAAATGCATTGATTTTGAATATGTGCTTCATAAATAAAGTGGATTGGATTTGATTAAAAGAAAAACATGAAAGAACATGTGCCAAGTTCAATGGAAACAATAGAAGTAAGACAGGAGTCAGAACATTTCAAACTGTGACCAAGAGCGGAGAAAACAAAGTAAAATATGAAGACAGTAATGCCAAAAGTTACAGTTCTAATGGCATGAGATCTTAGAGGAGCCTACAGGACGGTACAATTAGTCAAGAAAGTAGAAGCTGATTAGGATGGATGGATGGTATTTTAGCGAAAGAGCTGTTGTTCTAAATTCCATCACTGAGTCATGAAGCCACAGGCACTGATATTAGGGGTGTGATATGACGATATTAAATCATTAAGGATTATAACGTGGGGATGATCTCATAAAGCAGAAAGATCGTCAGATCGTCTGTGTGGGCACAGAGACTTTGACGCGCACCCGACTAACCAGTCGTAGCACATTACCCGCAGTGCATGGTGGGATCTCCTGTTTGGTTATGTAGCGTGAAGCCATGGTGTAAACAGAAAAGGAGATAAAAGCTTGAAGATGTCTGAACAAAAATCTGTTCTAAAGCAGCTGTATTATTCACTCAGGTTATAGACATTGCAGTTAGATAACATTTGTTTTAAATTGTTGCACTTTAAGAGATAATGTTGATATTGTTGTTCATTACCTTTTATGTTTACATTTATTGCACATTTTTATAAAAACTGCACTTTTTAAATTAAAACCTGTTCAGAAAGTTTCTTTGGCTTTAATTGTCTTTTTTTCTCTTTTCGGGTTTTACATGTTTTATATGTTAAACTTAGGGGAAAAATGGTCAAACATGCAAATTAGTCTAGAAAAATCGACTTAAAAAAGAATCGTGATAAAATCGTGATCGTGATTTTATTTTTAAAAAATTGTGATATGATATTTTTGCCATATCTCCCACCCCTAACTGATATTCAGTCAGTTTCAATCAAAACCATGATATAGCTTTAATTTATGCTACAGTTATATTGAAAAATCTGGAAAAACACACCCATAAAAAGCAAAAACACATCTAGGAGGTAAAAGGGTGAGAAATTATCCTACCCAAAAAAACACCTAATGTTGAGCAGCATGTGTGATGTCTTATGGTTTAACTTGATTTCTCCTTAAAAAACACAAATGTCAGATATGAAAGTTCAAAGTATGTTTTCACTTTTCTCTGTCAGGTACAGTAAAACAATGTCTTTGCTTTATTTAGCGTGGCATGCAACCATCCCAGCCTCCCACTGTTCCAAACAATGACTATAATTACTCTAAAGCTGTGTAAACATAAAAAATAGCTCTGAAATTAATGAGAACAGTAACTGTCTTGATATACTTTAATTACAGTCGTTTTGACTTTAATGTGTATAATTATGAAAACCACATACATTTTATAGCAGGGTTAGAGATGTACAGAGGCAGAGTTTGATCCCTGGATGTATGGACTCTTCTTGTCATGAGAGGGAACACAAACATACCAAACTCCACCTCTGGTGCTTTCACTTCTGCAATCATGCCTTTTTTTTTTCTTGAGAAAACCACACGAGAGCATCCAACAGAGGATTCACTATCTATTTTATTGTTTATATCGCACTTCATCAAGAGATTCAGGAGGAAGAATCGTCCTTTGAGAGGATAAGACACACATTTTTGTAGGTTTGGTATCAGTGTGATGATACATTCCTGTCTGACTGATCAGAGCAGGAGAAAGAGAGAAGTTGTCCTGGTTTGGGATGCTATGATTGTAATGTTGCAACTACAGTATTATTCTATAATCATTATTAATGTTTAATTTTTGCGCAGTTATTGGTGCTAGTTATCCTACACCTTTGCTTTGCATTTATAGACTATGTTTGATAGCAGTGCTCATTCAGCAGAGTTTGAGTTAGTTTAGTCTTTTAATGAAAACAAAGTCACACTTTGCTCTCTAAAGTTTCACTGTGGGCAAAAACCTACAAACAGTTCAGTTTGAATCAAACCTTTAGACATCAGTTTTATCTGAAATATAATTTACTTTGAAAATAGCCATACCTGATTGTTGAAATATATTTTATTTGTTGTTTCATTAGGTACAAGAAACATAATCATCTGTCAGGACCTGCACTCTCTCCTGGCTCTGTAATCAGCCTTTTGGAAGTCAAGCAAAGGCTGCATGGTTTTTGGCCAATTAGGGCCCAGTTTAGGGAGAGCGCCTCCATTAGCTGCACTCTTAACAAGCACCCACTTGTAAGCCAATCAGGGTTGGCAGTCCAACTGGCTGTTCTACAAAGGGATATTCATGTGAAATGACACTTTCTGAGAAATGTAAACAATGGCAGAGGTACCTGTGACGGTACTGGAAATGGCATAAACCGAAAGAATTTAATACAGAGGTTTCGAAAAGACAAAATAAATAAGCCAAGGATTAATATCGGTCAGTTGGTTTGCGAGGTGGAGACAGCTCTGCAATGGCACAGAGTTGGACTAAGAGTTGGCAGTTCTTCAGTAATCTGTTTTTTATGATATCCTAATGTGCCACAAGCTGAGAGGATGCCATTTGCGAAATTTGAGGCTGCAAAAACCTCTGAAGTGCTAGTGACCCATTCAACAGCTATGAGCATGCACAAGAGCGAACATGAGAGGCATTGCTTAGAGCACAAACAGGGAGGGGAGGAGAGTAGAGTTGACTCCACTGCAGTCTCATCAAATGACATACCCCAGCTCGAACCTGACACTTGATGGACTGTATCACTGTCCATGGGATATATTATCAACAACATCCCATAATGAATGGTTTGGAAAATACTGGAAGGTGAATGAACAAACTTTGTGTCTTTTATATTTATTACAGGCCAATCAAAATCAAAATCACTTCTTGCTTTCAGCAAAACTCAACATTTGTGGCCAATAACAATAAAGAATCTGGCATATTAGCATCAGGATTTCTTACGCTCCTCCTGCCTGAAATGGTTTATTCTTACCCCCCCAAAAAGTCTTACTTTGTGCTATCCTGACACTTTGTCTGTAGTATGAGTCACTTTGCTTTGTGTGGACAGCCTAAAGCATGTGTTTAAAACATGGTACTAAACTGCTGAATAGACCAAATAGGCTACAAAATAGCAGGCTACAGATTGAGCCTTTGTGAGGCCTCTTAGTGAGAGAAGGTCAAAACAGAGCACCTCATGGTGAGTATAGAAGTAAATAATGAGTACGCAATTTGTGACAGTTGGAAGGTTTTTTTAATATTACTAAGCATGAAAACACACAAGCAGTCATCAGAATCAAATACTGTATATAAACTAGTTTATGGTAAAGTATGGTTTCTTGAAATAATGAACAAAGTAGTAATGCTGTAAATATATTTGTGAACTTAATAATGTAAAAAGAGCAAATTTATGTGTCCAATACCTTCATGTGTTATAACTATACTGCTTTGGGTTGTCTAAACAGAATGTCCCTGGAGTTCCCACACTTACTTGTCTCTTTTTATTCCCTTTTTTCAGAATTGTTGAGAATTTTAGGAGAACTATCAGAATGAATTTGCACAAAACAACTATAGATTGACTGAGTGAGAGATTGATACTGGTCATCACCAGGATACAAGCTGTGTTTGTCTGCTCAAGATGTCAAACAAGATGCTACTAAACCATGGACACAATAAAAAGAAGAAATCTTAGAGTTACAATTCAGGCTGTTACACCGTCTGCAGATCTCTTCACAACTTAGACACAGGATGGACCCTGAAAAGTCTGCTTTATGTATCAAATGTAGAAAAGAGGTTGGTACGTTTATACACTCAACTTGGTCACATGTTCATATTCAAGATTTTTGGATCAAAATTATCACAAGGCTAAATCTGGTCTTTGGTAAGAACTTAAACATTGATCCAATATGCCTTCTCTTAGGTCTGCCCCATCCCCAAGTTAAAGATTCCCACTATCAAAAATTGTTGTGTGTGTTAACTTTTGCTGCACGTAAAAGTTTATTATTGAAATGGATTTCACATAAATCACCAACTGTTTCTGATTGGCACAAAGTTATATTTGATTTTTTACCCATGGAATATCTGACATTTTGGTCCAGAGGGACAGTTGGACAATTCCTCTGCATTTGGACTCCTTTTCTTGATTATGTGGGGCCGAGAATTTGCAGAATTTTCTGGAGGACTCTTCCCAAGCCAAGGAAAGATGGCTAATGGATTTGAGGAGGCTCTGTTGTCTGTATTGCTTTAATCTCTGTATGTGTCGAGAAAAACAAGGTCTCAATATTTTGATATCCGATGGCTATGCAGGACTACGCTGAACTCTGTGATTAAGTTTGATACTGTGCTTGTTTTGTTTAGGAGATGGTTGTTAATGCAAAAATTGTTAATAAAAATATAATTAAAAAAAAAAAGAAGAAATCTTTAAACATTTTAAACCTGACGATTAAAGGCTTATTCAAACCACTATCAACATTTGGAGTCTCTTTTTGTTTACTCAATTAATGATCAGCTTCAGTGTATTTTTCCTTTTAGTCAAACTCACTTTACCAATACATTTCCCTCCTCATATCATTATTTTTTCTTTTTCATTAACCCTAAATGTCTTTACAGAAATGACATTTGACGAGTTCTTCCTAATGAACTTTATCACTTTTTGAAAAGATTGTGTAACTCTGTATAAACATTTTGCTGTACAAATAGCATGTAGTCTGATTTTTTGACAGCTATTAGTAGCTATTGCAAACCAGCTATCATATTAGTAATATGGATCATCAGAACAAAAGAGTGTGTGTTGTTCCTGGCATTCATAATTAGGCCTGAATTTGGCAATGGACTGCAATGACGCAGATGAGCCAAAATCTGGCTGAATTACGTCCCCTGATCCAGCTTTAAGGCGAGGCATCGCTCATTAATTTGATGCACCATGTGTCATTATGTTTTCGATGTTTGCACATTCCACCAAAGAATAAGGATATGGCCTGTTTATTGAACAAAAGAACAGAGAGCTGCGGTGTATCGGGGCCTTCATGAATACTTAATTTATTGATTTATACATATTTAACAACAGTGAATGGTGACACCAGTTAATCATGGTTTCTTTCATCCTGGGTGAATTTATTTTTGGTGAGAGAGGACCTTTTCTCTCACCAAAAGGGCGGCAACACAGAGGCTCGGGGGGGAAGCCAATTAGAGGGTCTTTCCCGGCCTTTTAAGAGTCAGATAATGTTCTTGTTTTCATAAAGCATCCTGTTATTTAATCAGGCCTGTAAGTGAGAGGCTGACGGGCCTCCTTCACAGCGGAGCAGCCTCCCTCCTCTCTCTCTTTCTCCTGCCCTCCCATCATTCCTGCCCTGAGCCCTGCATCTCATTCAACAGCTCTTGTAAGCCTCCAGGAATTCATTCTTGGAACAGAGCGAGCAGTAAGCCGTGTCTTTCTGCGGTGCAAACACACACACGTACACACACATAGAGAGAAGGCCGGCAGAGTGACATATGAACACACACTGTCGGTAAATGAGGTAAATCTGAACACAAATAAAGTTGCTCAGTTTGAAATAACACAAACACTGTTCCTGAGAGACTTTTGTGACTGCGCACAAAGACAGTAGGTCAGTGCACATCACATGTCAGCTACGTCAATGAGACGTCTGTTTATGAAAATAAGACCTAACACATCTTTGACATTTATAGAGGCTTTTTACAAGCTGTGAAAAAACAGATCTTTTATTGCTTCTGCTTTGCACCTGAAGGCTACTATTCCCAACAGGCTTTAATGCAAAACAGATTGGATACAGGTGCACATAAATCACATTTTTAAAAGCTCAAAAAACTTTAGGAGACTCACTAAGAAAAAAAGAAATGTGGTATAGTACAGATATGATTTGAAACATAGCTTTAAGTGAGTTTTTTTTTTACTCAAATTCACATTAACTACTGCACTGGAAATAGTTTGAGAGTTATTTGCAGGTTGGAGGCTCCAGTGAAAAAAACTTGTTAGAAAATAACTATTTTTTTTTACATGTAGCATATAAATAATATACTCCAGCGAGCACTGGAGAACTTTGTTGGCTTTTACTTTTGCATCAAAAAGAGAAATTAGTTGTGACATAATGTACTGTCGCATCACTGTATCAGCCGTAGTTTTACATGTATAAATATAGATTATAATAACAGTGTTATTAAAACAGAAAGAACATATTTCTTCATTTGAAAGATTTTCCAGTATGAGCCTGGAAGGTGTTACAGAGAGCAGAAGAGGTCAGGACAAAGACAAATAAAGGTTGAAGAGGAATGAGCAGCAGTAGCTAGTGATGGCGTCTTCATGCCAAAGAAAAGCTTTTGGTTTTAACTGATCTGTTCAAATGTATGTTGACCTTTATGCAGAGTCACTACAGACATACAGTCTGCTGCAGAATCAAGAGTATTTTATTTTTGCATCGTTCCTCATGCTATAACACCAGTTCCCCCTCAACTGTGTATTATTTCATGAGAGCAGGGAAATATGCATGTATGATAACAGTGTGTAAAGTTAACAGGTAAACACAAAGACGTCCCTGTTTGTTTGGCTGCTTTGTCTGAAAAGCCTTTTAATAAATTACAAACAAAAGAATTTTTGGAAACAGAATGTGTTGTCATCTACACCGACTTCTTTAGTGGAGTTGTCTATCAGCCCCTCATGAGCTGATTTAGTATTAGTATCAGGCAATAACTTTGCTACTTGTAATGTAGTACTGAATTAAGGCTCAGCCTGCCTCAGCTATACGCAGACAGCAGAGCCAATCCAGCGGAGCGGCACTGCGCAGCGATCAGCACTGTTTAGGAAGTAATGTATATGACTGTTGTCGCTAGAAAATGTATGGAGCTCGCTCAGATTAATTAAAGCTATCGACCAAGTAAGGACACTCTGCGGTGGACTTTATGGATCTTATGGACCTTTTTCTTCGCGCTGACTTTGCCCGCCTTTTTTGGACGCTGCTGACAGCTTAAAAAACTGACTTTGTCTCATCAAAATTTGATCCTCGAAAAAAGTGCTCCAGAGTGTTGCTCAAAGTGCTCCAGAGTGTTGTTTCAGCAAAAGGGTGAGAGAAGAAAATGAGTTACTAGCTGTAAGAAATGACTACTCTGAAGTTTATTACAGATACTAATCATAGTATTTCTTCAATCTTTTTGTCTTCAATGGGTTGCTTTTATAACTGTGTACAGGCATCAAGAAGCCATAAAGCTTAACACAGCATGGGGGAGTGAGAGAAAAAGTTCACTGTGCTTTGACAACTTCAAGTATTATCTTTATTTTGAGTTTGTTTCTGTGAAAGATGACTATCCATCCATCTGGAGATTTTTACAAATACATTCATATGTACTGCTGAGTCTTTAGTGTGAAAAATAATTCTGTCAGAAGCATAAATGTACAATGAAATCATGAGGTGCATGTCTTAAAATCAGTGAGTAATTGTGTTTCATAATTTTGATATATTAAAAAATATATTTTTTTTTCCATATTTGAGCAGCCCGACATCCATCCATCATCTCTACCATGGGGAGACAGACGACCATTCACATCATCATAGTATCCACCAACCAACAGACAACAAGGCCTGTTTGGGGTGGGAATACATTAAAGAGCCGAAACTTTATCTTAGCTTGAGGTTAAACACTCAGTGGTGATGTCTGCAAGAGAGCGTTCACATTCACTTAGTGAAAAGAAACTGTCTAATTTTCATACATTGACACAAGTCATTCCAGGCAGCTACTGTGGGGCTATAAAAATGCAGAGAGGGAGAAGTCTGGATGCCACAAACGTTTTGTCTAATGTCTAAAACACACTTGACTCTTGAGGTTTGGTTCAGAATCGCACTGCTTAGCACAAAAACTGTTCTTTTTAAAAGCAAGCTAAACAAATATTATATATTATTATATTCTGCTTTCATTGAGCTATTTTTCAACTACAGCCGACTTAATCATACACATATATTCATGAATGCTACAGCTTTTCACTCTTTAACTATTAGGCTTTTGTCATGATGCAACCATGTTTCTGGATTTAAAAAACAGAAAAAAATATTTTCAATATGCTAGGTGCAAAGCCATTGTGTTGAATTATTACAGAATACTCACATTTTCACATGTTTAAAATGACACCATATGTTTGTGAATAGTTCAAATGACCAATTTTGAAGGCAAAAGCCCAGATGTTACACCCAGATGTCATAAAATGCACGTATTATGAGTTAATGGAATTGAGATCAAAAATTGGCTGAGTGTCAATGACCATATGAATGCAACACAAGTTTTTTACAGAGTGTATTTTTGACTTACTGAAAAAGCTGAGCTGGAAATAAGATCAGATAAATAAGAACATCTTGCCAAAAGTCACATCTGATGATATGCATAAACACAAAATGATCAAAATATGAGGAATGAAAAGCACCTAAGATGATCAAACCTTCCCTTAGGGCATATTAAAGTACAAAAAAAGCACAATATCGGCTTTTTAGGTATTAAGACCAAAGCCATTTGTGAAACCAGGAAGTAAATGTGTCCATTTTTGGGTGAAGACATCAACTCTCCCCTGTTCAAAATGTTAGGACTGCCATTGTTTCCGCAGACAGCCTCAAGGGGACACTAGAGGAGTGGCAAATTTTACCACCAAATAGTTTGAAAGTTAAGCATGTGGCAGATATTTTGGGACTGCTTAAATCAAAGTAGAGCAGGGGCTTATCGGTGGGTCACTAGTTTTTGCAGCTGAAAGTCATTGTACAGTTAACCAATGTATTGGGTCTTATGGTTGAGCAGAAGAAAAGTTTGGGACTCACTGAAATCATTCATGAGAGGTTGTTTGGTTTCTAAAAGTCCTGAGCTAGCCTGAATTGGAATCAAACAAAAACAAATTCATTAATGTTTAATAGCCATCAGGCCTTGACCCTGTGTAACCCTGAGTCTAAATACACTCATTGTTTTGTAGTGAATTACATTCTGCAGAGCCACACTGTCTGCCTTGTGAATCTGTTTTGTCAAACCCCTGTTAAAAGCCAGAGGAGGGAGGATGAGGAGGAGGAGGGGGGCACTTGGCACTAACCTACCTGAGTCAGAGTTAAACAGGTTCATTCTACAGACCAGGAACAAGAACTCACTGCCTTAGCCTGCTCTGTCCTTGCTCACAGGATCACTTTAGTGGTGCGCTGTAAGTCTGAGATGCTCAGTGCTCTCCTGCTTGCCTGGGGAAGTAGTCAGAGGTAACACAAACCTGTCTACTTCATACCTATTTCAGCTGCCCAGGCCTAAGGCAAGAACCCAGTATAAAAAGAGAAACTAAAGAGGCAAAACAGAAGTGAAAAAGAAACAGAGCAAGACATTTGAGGGTGATGGGACCTGGTGAAATGCTTTTTTTCATGGGAATTTTTCACTTAATCTCATAAAAGTGGCGTGAAAAACCTCCATCTGTTTGCCGAGCAGTTCAAAAGAGCCTCCACATGCCTCCGCTTGCTGCCATGTAAAAACAACCTCCTAATGCAGACCTCAGAGGGCCAGCAGCTCACAGTTAGAGCTGGGATGTGCCAGATGAAGGGACGGAGGTTCAGAGGGTGGGGCAAGACTCCGGCAGGTAAACTAAACTAAAAAGGGGGATAGGTGACTAAAAGAGAGAGGAGAGAGATGTCAGAGAGTCGATTCAAAGCAACAAATCTTCCTGTCAACAGTCCTGTTTCTGACCTAGTGTGCCTGCCCTTGACGGACTAGACAGACAAGACTCATGTGGGTCGCCCTCTGGCCTCCACTGCCACTCCTCCAAATAAACCCTCTCACCTCTCTGACGCTGTCCTCGACACTCTTTTCTTGTTTCATAATGAGGCTGACTTTGTCCTGAAGGGGGAAGTCCTGGATAAGAACAGTTTATGTTTCATCCAAATAGCAAACACTAGTGTTAAAAAATAAAGCCAACTTCCCCCAGAGGCTTGTTAGCTTACCTCCATTTGATCCCATGTTAAAAAGCCACATTTCTACAACAGAAATTAGCATGTTTATAGTCCTAGCTCAGAAAATAAAATATAATCAGTGCCTTATTTTTTGTTCATACAAAGTGGAAGTTATTCTTCCACTTAGGATTAATTTTATTGAGTTATTTGTAAATGTGTACAATAGCAGAGTTGACTGTATGTTGACCACATTGCTCTGATCACAAGAACAGTAAAAGCCCACCACATCCAGGGCCAGACTGGCATAACTTAGTGCCCCTTCAGAACTCTGCCACACCCCAAACCAACAGCACTTACTGTCCTCACAACGACAGAAACAACATTTAAGATTAGAAATATGCAGTTCGGTCAGCGCCATAGTATTCAAGAGTCATTAACAGGGACAGTTCTGGGCATGGCAACATAAATTGGGTATTATAGAGATAAAAAAAAATAGCATTAAAATAGAGTAAAAAAAACACTAGAGAAAAAATCCCCAAATCCCCTATTTTGGATTTTGAGCTGTGCTTTAACAGGACCAGCGATGTCCTCATGTCGATGCATGAATGGATAATGCTTCATAGCAATTAATATTTAGAAGAGCTCAGATAGTGCAAATCTCCAACAAGGCATTTCAGAAATTCCCTACCTTGCAATGTTAACAAACTTGTGAAAAAAAATCAGAATACACTTACAGATACGGATCAACACCAAAATCTAATCACCTCTTTCTTGAGCAATGACTAACATTCCATTAAAATATCATTAAAATATCATGATAACTTCCTGAATAATAAGGAAATGTGTTCAAAACTACTTATGTTGACAAGTCCTGTAAATAAAATCCCTGAATCCACATGTCGATCAGGATCACCTCCAAAATCTACTCACTTCCTCTCTTCACCATGACATTTCCATGCCAGATTGGCAGACAAACAAATGGACAATCCCCAGCATAAACACAACCTCCATCTTTTTCAACTGTAAATTTAATGAGAATAATCTTTTCACTTCTGCTCGTTGGATGGTGTTGCAGAGCTGGGGCGACACCAAATTATAATCTTGCCAAAGAGGAACCTGCCTGCTTATCAGGTTAAGAATGCTAGCTAAACGGGATGCCAGTTTGGCGGAGTGGTTAGCGACCAGACACATCCCATATATGTACAATATTGTACTTCTGCTGGCCCGGGTTTGAACCCAGCCTGTGGCCAGTTTGCAGAATGTCTAGCCTATCCACTGTCATTCTCTCTCCTATTAATAAAGCCACAAAATGCTTAAAAAAATAAATAAAGAAAAGAATGCTAGTGAAAAATGTTTAGTATGGCCATTGAAATGTCTGTTCCCAGTGCTAAATACTAGGCCTGTGCTCAAAATATCGATACGGCAAAATATCGTATCGCACTCCTTTGGGATACGTGTATCGATACGGATTCTACAGAATCGATACGGCCTAAATATTTTGACAGTTGTTGTAAATACACTTTGGATAATGTTAACAGTGGCACAGTTAAAGGTAGAAGACGAGCTTCATAATGAAGCATATGTTCTAAATTTGATCTTAGGTCTACCATCTTTGAGGATCTGAATTTATATCTCTCAAGTTGTAGAACCACGTAAAACTCATCCTTGTTCTTTTTCTTCTTATAAGAAAAAACTAAACTTGTCAAGAATTTTGCTTAAAGCATCGTCAATTTACATGTATCGGGATACGTATCGTATCGTGGCCTTAGTATCGGGATACATATCGTATCGTGAAGTTGCTGGAAATACCCAGCCCTACGAAATACGTCAGTGCCTTACAAATGTGACAGATTACATGGAGAACCACGTAGGAGGCTGCATAAAAAGCGTAAGTGACAACAGTAGACAGGCTTCAGTGTAGTGATGTCAAACCAGATTTTTTGCAGTTTCACTTACAGGCTAAATTCAGGTCTTTGGCCCGTGGGCATTTGCCCAGTTACCCTCAAAGTTAATCGGACGTTGACCTAACTTCAAACTCTTTTACTGACACAAATCAGACCAGATTTAAAGATACTACCTTAAAAGGGGAAAGCCCAATTTATGTAACTTCAATCCATTTGCTTTTGCAATCGTCTTGGTTGAGCTAATTTTCATCTCCCTGTATACTTTTTTAAGCTTAGACAATACTATGAAACCCCTATTATCTGCAAATTAATTAGGTGAAGATAAAACTACGCCAAAGCTCCATATCTGACCAGCTGGAACAATGTTGTCTAGTCTAATATTCCTGCAGATGTGGCCAAGGTATTAAATAAAGATTAATGTACAGGAATACAGCAGCACTGGAAGATCCTGGGCTGCAGCCAAAGGTGGTATGAGGGGCAACTCATAAAAAGTTTGGACAGATATGAAGTGTTGAAGAATTCTTTTTTTTTTTACAGAGGAGATCGTTTTCAGCTCACTCTTCACTTTCATCTTTACAGCTTGGCTTTTTTTCTCCTTGCCTGTAGAAATGAAGATGTTTTTTGCACATAAGGACGGCAAATATGATCATATGATGAGTGCTAAATGGCCCTGCAGTCACAAGTGTACTGTATGGCTGCCTGTGCCTGATGAATGAGGCGTTCATAGGGCAGTAACTTATTATTACTGCAGTATTAGCCCTTTGATCTCCCAGCAGTTTGAACCCTGGAGATTTTTAGAGGGGAGGCTTGTCAAAATAACTTTGCAGATGGGATCGGGCCTGGTCTTGCCCTGGCTATGAGAAGAGGAGGCCTGGAGGTGTACAGAGGCAGTAGTGTGCAGGAGAGCCCGACTTCTGAGGCATTGCTGGGTAGTCCCATAAACCTTTGGTTTTTAGTGTTTGAATAGAATGAAGAGATAAACCCATATTTGTTCACATTGAGACTTGTAAGATTTGTTGCATTTGCTTTATGCTGACTTAATAAAAAGCGTCAAATTCTCCATAGGGACTTTTCCAGGAAAAGGCCTTAAATATGATGATGCTCCTTTGAAGGTCTTGGTAAGCAGAAATAAAACCACCGACGGGATAAAACATGGATTATGCCTCATGATCTCCTCCCATTGGTTTCTGCAGTGGTGGACTGTCAGAGCAAGCAAAGACCTCTACTGGGATGGAGTCAGGTTCATAATATCTTTGAATTTTATACATTTGTTTTTAGTTTGATGGTTCATTTAAAGTTCTTATCCAATCTGATTTCATTCCTGTTTTGTCTCCAGATCAAATAATCTGTCACATGAACTTCTGAACTTTCAATGTTCTTCTCTGCTGTTGCCCACAGGTCACTAATTGATAAGTAAAATTTCATTTAGGATTCTGCTTATCCATCTGATAATTAAACAATCCCCATCTTGATTCTTAGGTCGGCTAACAATGGGTTTTAAGTGCTACCAATGTCAAACGCATGACACTTCTCATATTCAGTGCATTGCTGCATAGATAAATGCTCCTGAAAGTTTCTGGTGTCTCTTATGACAAAAAGTTGTGAACGAAGTGTCTTTTTGTCAACAATTAATACATAATTTCAACCATTTTTGCCCTCTGTCTGCCATGATTTTTCAATTCTTTGGTGACCTCCCTTGACAAGAGTGTGACATCCTTGTTTGTAGAGCATGCAAACAACTTTGAAGGAATTGAGAAGAGAATCGCTAAGCAATAATACTAATGATACAGATTTTCTGATGGAATTGTGATTGATTGTCTGGTGGAATCGGTTTTTGATTCCCATCCCTTGTCAGCAATGATTTATTAATGGTTCTGATACCATCCATGTTTTCTTCCAAGATAAACTACTTTTTTACTACTACTACTTTATCCTATCTTTTGACAAACAGTTATTTTTACAAGCTAATACAATCACTTAACAATGTTTCAGATTGGACAGTAAACCAACACAGCAAACAACGTGCAGTAGTTGTTAAATCATTCAGCAAGTTGGCTTCCTTTAATCCTGTTGGTCTCGTTTCAACATATATTGTTACACTGGATTAATATTTTTAATGAACAGGACATAAAAAGTTTGGGGGATTCTAGTACAGCTTCTTGAAGAGGATGACAACAGTAGATTTTATTTATTTATTTATTTATATAACCTCTATTTAACCAGGAAAAACCTAATTGAGATTAAAAATCTCTCTTACTAGTGTGTCCTTGCCGAGACAGCAGCACATTCAACAGTTTTACACCAACACAACAATCATCATACACATAAAACAAGAATTCAATACAACAAGAAAGAAAATGTCACAATTTTAGACAGCCAATTTGCTTGGATTGTCCCCACAAGAAAGACAAAGCGCATCAGTCAAAACAACTGCAGCCAGATGTGCCCAACTCCAAGTCACTCAACATTGTCTTAAAAGTGACACCAGATCTCATAGTTTCAGGTCTTTTTGTAGTTCATTGCAAGCATGTGGAGCAGAAAACCTGAATGCCTTTTCCCAGCGCAGGTCTTACTTTTGGAACAGACAATAAGAAAAGATCCTTGGACCAACAGATAAGACGGTGGATTTGTTTATAATCTAAAAGAGCAACAAAGTGAAATTGATGCTACATATGATGTTAATTTGATGTCAATGTCAATGACTGATAAAGATAGTAATGATGATGATGATATGGGGTGACCTACAAGGTGACCTAACGATGTTTCCCGCCTATTGGTTAGTAAAAAAATAATTTGTTAATGTTGTTCCCTCTAAATTCAATTCTAGCTTGTGTTGTACTTGATCTCAGATGTTCGCCGCATATACAAAAGTATCTGCAAAATAAAACTGTAACATTGTCACACTGTAACCTCAGGTGATCAGATGAGTGACCACAGGTCAGCTGATCATGTATCTTCAGTAGATAATGACCAATAATTTTCCACTTCAGGATTGGGGAGCCTCTAATGCTAGAGATGCTTTTGTTAGTTTTGCTCAATTTGACTGTGACCCTTTCACCAATACAACAAAAGCCATTAAAATTTGTGGGTTAATTATATTTTAAATTATGAACCATAAGATATCCTTTGCTATAACAATCATCCATATGATCATCAGGAATGATTCTTTGATTTTCGTGTTGTTTCGCTCAAGAAGCTGCAAGTAGATTTCTGTTAAATAGACAAACTTATGGAGTGTTGCCTCAGAATACATTATGCAAACACAGACGCCACCCTTCCCTCTTACAGCCAGCTAACAGTGTCTCTAACTGGTTGGGATGGAGTTATTTTAATGACAGCCATTTGGCACAGGACGGCATCATCTGGGCTCTGTCTCTCTTTATGAGCATGACACAGTGTTCTATTTTTAGGTGCGCATTTTTCCTCCAAACGTCTGTGCCGAGCGCCGACGACAGTCTGATGAAACCCTGACCCCCAAATGCTCCCTTTGAAGTGACAAGTGAGAGATGTGCCACCCTAATACGAACGCCTTGAGACGCAAACACTTTGCATTCTGAAATACCAGGAGCAGTCGAGCAGGAGGACGGTGAGCCTGCCCCGAGGGGAAGCAGCTCTGCATGCGTAGACACTGACATGAAGAGTGTTTATGGATGTCTACATGCATGTGCACATCATCATAAATACACTTGTTTGAGGACGTACTCTCTCTTACGGTCTTACGGTACTCTTAAGGTTTTTTCAAAAATTTAAAAAGTTGTGTTAAAAAAATAATGCATACATTTCCTGTTAAAGGCTGATACCTTGCAACCATGATATGCACCTTTTATTTTCATATTGATATCTACCACCATGTCCCATGTCTGGTGCTATGGTTTAACTTGTGGCTATGTTAACTAGTGACAGCGGGTGTGATGAGTAAATATGACTTTGCTTGCAATTTAATTCTAGACATATACAATCTTAAACCAAATCATGTTACTAAAACGTTCCCTGGGTACTCTTGTTGGTTTAAAAAAAACTGTTATAGCTAAAGCAACCACAGAGCAAGCCGCCATGGGTCACCAGTCAACACAGTCACTTATGAAACAATAACAGTGTCTCATCTGAAACGTCAGCAGTGTTTGTGTGGAGCATTTTTAACCCAACATCACAGAGAGTTTGTTAGTTATCAACATTTTAGAAACAGCAACACTTTTGCAACTTCCTCTGCAACAGTAAAAATATTGTATGGCGTGACATCACCCCACAGAGAGGACAGTGCAGAGTTTGATGTTTAAGGTCCAAAATGGCATTTTTCCCGTATACAGACACAAACAAAACAGCATTTTAAAGAAATCTTCACATTAGCTGGAGATTTTCAAAATGTGCATTTTCAGTGACCTAAAGCAATGTTTACATGTGGACAGTAGGCCAAAACACACAGAAAAACCTCTGTTTTTAGAAATGCACAGTCTTACAAAAGCCCAGTTTCCACTGAAAGGTGCTATGAGGAGAATCTATTTCCGGCGACATCATGAGCATGCGCGGCGACTGTCGTAAAGACGTGACCCAAGCCAAAACGTGTGTTTATTGTGACGCTAATGAATGCAGCTCGGACCTTCCTCAGAACTCTGCATTGCTTTACAGCTTCTTTTTTCAACAACTTACAGGACGCAAAGCGACGAGGTCATGTATCTTTTTCTTGTTACGTAGCGGTAGTTTTTGATGTGTGATGACAAGCAATTTTTGGAAAACTTAGTATCGTAGTTTCGTAGCCGGCTATATATCGCTATTTACAGCCCGGTGCTCTAAGACGTGTCTGAATAATATAAATTTGCTCTAGTTTTAATTGTCTTGTTCCCGAAGTTGAGGCCAGTCCAGCCCTGTCCGACCCGACCATGAAGCTAAGGAATAGCATTTATAGATAACCTATTTTGATGCTATAAAACTCATCTTAAAGTGTGTATTTCAATCAGGCATTTATCTAAAAGTGAGAGTTTTTTGTAATTACTTAGAAACTCCTCATAGCATCTTTAAGTGAAACCTCAGATAATCTGACTCCAGACATGAGTCAGCTGGATCCAGATGCACTGGAATATTAGATGGTTTAAGCCTTGTTTTATTAATCAATAGAGCCAAAGACCAGTGCTATACCAAGAACTAACTGTCACTTTGCCTTGAAGAGGTGTAGTTTATATAATTCAATGAATTTCCCTTAATGACTGAGTCCAAAGGGAGTTTAATTTAAAAAAAAAAATCCAGATTTTCCAAAAAGCCGTCGAAGCATCTGTAACGTTAAGACTTTACATAAAGGGGTGCTCACTGTCTTTGTTATCAATGTGATTACTGAAGAAGTACAACCTGAGAAAAACTTGCTGTTTAGCACCTAACTAAAATTTTCTGAATACCACCTTGATTAGGTTTCTCGATTATGAGGATGCTCTCAAACAAGAAGTCACGATAAAACATCACACATTTAAAATATTGTTGTTTCTAAGATGAACGGCCATGTTGAAGTCCCATTGTATCTTTTAGTAGCTTTTCACTCTCATTGATAACTTGAAGCTTAAAACATTGTGAAAAGCAGGTTTGTTTGTTAAGATTATCACAAAAGCCGAACATGTAAATTTCCCAAATTGTTGTTAGCTACAGAGCTCATTATCAGGAGTAATCAGTGGGCTTTCAGTCCAGGAAACTAGTGTGATGCTTACTTCTGCATTGGCCTATAAAAATCTGTCATCCTTGCACCACTCTGTTCTGTGTCTTTGAGCTAATTCCTGCACCACTTGATGGAGCCTATTTTGGATTAGGTGAAAAGGGAGATTAGCATCATGATGTGCCTTTTACTAATCCACAGTAACTATATGATCCTATCACATCAATCTGGACCTAAAAAAAGGTGTTTAGAGTACCTTGTTGAATCATGCAGAATTCGGGCAAATTCTGAAGGCAAGGGGGCATCCAGGGAAGATGTACCTAATGAAGTGTCCAGCAAGTATACAACCCCAGTCAAATGGGCTTTGGGTGGGAACTCCCTACTGAGCAGCTCTGGAGACATCTCACTGTTTGTGTACAAAAGTTTTGCGGCAGAGCTGGGGCAGTCGACAAGTTGAGATTAGAGTGCAGAAACGGAGAGGACTGTGTTAGCTCTGTTTTCAACGACGCAGAGGGAGAACAGCCCGAGTGTCACTTCAGGGAACGCCAAGAAAAAGGGAAGAGCAGAAACGTGAGAAAGCAGGAGCAACAAGCTGCTAATCGATGGTCGCTGGGAAAAGAGAGGCAGCATCTCAAAGCAAACAAAACCTCGTCCAGATTTTGCATGTGGGGAGGATAGTTCACTCTGCCATCAGCTCAGAGTTGATGTTTAGCTTAGCAACGCTGGAGAGAAACTGAACAAGAAGAAGACATGCGGATGAGAACAGCAGCCACAGCCGGGTGTGTTATTCTGAAACTACCCCGACAGATGCCGCAGGAGTGACACATACACCTTTAGGCTGGAGAATTTCTCCACCTCCTTAAGGTGACAGGAGGAGTGAAGGGCGAGCAGTCGAGGAGCCGACCCTCTGCAAATCAGTCACACATCATTGGTTAGGGTGATGACAGCAGTGAACGGAGCTGAACGACAACAATGCTCCAGGTCAAGGTGACATCTGTTAAGCTCTGACCCAAAGGCCGCAGTGACCTCAGAAGTCTTTCAAGTCTCTGCGTCGTGTGACCTGTGAGCTGAGAGACCTGCAGTTCAAAGGCTGCTGGTTTAACTGTGTGATTGGTTATTGATACATAACAGTTTGATTTATGTTTACAGCAGCTTTGGGCCCAAAGGCCAAAGTGTTTTTATGAAGTTAGTCTGCAGCACTAAAGCGGTTTAGCTAAGGAAATAAGTCTTTAAATACACTAATGCAAACTCTCTAAAATCTGGTGAGATCAATAGTGGTTACTGAGCCTTACAGTCACATAGGAACATGTTATATCATTGAGGGGGTTGAACTTAGAGCTGGGTGATACTACCTAATGTCAATATCTCGATTATTTTTTTTATTTTTTATTTATTTTTTATTGTGCAATTAGACAATACAGTGGGACATACCAGGTGTGAACAACAAAATTTTGTGGTTGCATGTGCTACGAATGTGATTGATGATATTCATTATTACAGAGGAAGATGTGGTATTAATAATTGAATGATAATAAAAGTTGTATTGTTACTCTGACAATAATAATAACAATAATTAAGAAGAAGAGAGAGAGAGAAAAAAAAATACAATTGTCCGACAGTCAGAAAGAACAACACTAATAATAAAGAAAAGCAAATACTAAAAACAAAATAATAATAATAATAACCATAAACAACAACAATAATATTAGTGGTATGGGGAGTGGCCGAGGAGGGGATGGGGAGACAAAGTTGCCCCCCCTCCACGCCCCCTTTAAAATATTAAACAATATAGCAGCCTCGGGCCCCACGGGCCTGTGGGAGCCTAGCCTGCGGTCCCCAGGAAACCCCAGCCACCGTCCCCACCCCCCAGCCCCCGGAAGGCATGCAACACATCTTATCGATTAATTGAAGGTCTTACCTCGATTACGATTAATGAACGATTATGTTTTGCTATGCTGGAACAAATCAGTGGTGATACAGATGGCCGTTGACACGGTCTTCCTGCAGTATTTACACTTAACTTCTTTCTGCTTGATGTCCTCTGCACAGAATCCAAAATGTGCCCAAACAATGGAGACAGTATTTTTCTCGGCTACTAGGTCCTCTGATACCCCTTTTACACCAAGCTGGTTCCAGGGCTGGTTCGGAGCTAGAGCCAGACTAAGCACCCGTTCTTTGGTTTTCCACAGACCAAGCACCGGTTGCTGGCTCTCAAACCAGTGCTTGGCAAGCACCAACTCTTTGCTGGGCCAGCAGAAAGAATCAGGTTACGTCGGGGGCTACGCGCTTACGTCAGGGGGTGGGGGCGGGATTAGCAGAGTCAAAACACAGAAGAGAGCCATTTTTAAAAAGACGAGGTTGGAGTAAGCGAAAAACAGATTGAAAAGAATATATATATATATATATATATATATATAAAGAATATATAAAGAAAGAATATAGGGACCAGAAGACCGATCTGGGCTGTAGTGGCAATGGTCGGCCACGTTTTAACAGCCCGCATTAAAAATTGCTTGATGCTGTTCTCGGGGACCAACCGGCGTGCAGCGCTACCGGGGCATTGAATTCGGCCACAGCCATGCCGGAGTCTATGCAGGAGGACACAACCCTGGAGCAAACCTCCACAGAGCCTGGTAAGTTTATTGTTTTGTTTAGTGTTGTTCGCTAGTTGTTATGGGAAACTGGCGTGACGTATACAGACGTATAGATTGACGTGCTGACGTAGCTCTCTGGCCGGCACCCGTTTGTGGAAAAGCAAACGGTTCTTAACCGGTTCGCACTTGAACCAACTGTGAACCGGCTCTAGCACCAGCACGAGCACCAGCCCTGGAACCAGCTTGGTGGAAAAGGGGTATGATAGATTGGCGCTTGTCTCCTCCATGTTAGTGGCGCGTCCCTTGCTCTTGGCGAAAGTGAACATAGGCTACATGGAGGGGGCGCGGTCACGTGACTTACACAGGGAAAATAATCAAAATTATCATCATGAGTAAAATTACTTCGATTATAGGGTCTAAATGTCGATTTTGATTATTTTTCGATTAATTGCCCAGCCCCAGTGAAACTCAACAGATTGTTTGGTGTAACAACTCCCTTTCACTTCAGTGGAAATACTTAGCAATACTTTCAGATTCCAATCCCACAACAGCATCAAAGCAAATTTCTGCATTCAGTACTTATTTGAACATTTATCACATTTACATGAGAACTTTAATTCCGAATAAAACTTAAATCCTCTTTAAAAAGATTAAAAATGACCATGTAAACATCTAATTACGAATGAAAATGATAATTCCAAAAACAAAGCTTAATTCCAAAGTAAGTGGCTGGTTTACTCTGATTTTAAATCTGTATTAAATAATTCCTCGATCATGTATACGTTCATTCCGCTTTAAATCAATTCTGGTTGTTCCTGTCGTTATGAGGCCGGGACGCTGACGGGAACAGGATGACCGCCCAATGCAAGAGTTGGACTCAAGCCGAGACAATTTTTTAATTAGAGTCTAAGAAGATTTAGAAATAATGAAACAATGGATGAATGTAAGCATTAAAATGTGGGCCTTTTCAAAGCTGTTGCGTCCAAGTTGGATGAGGTTTTCCTGACCGAGAAGCTGAAGTGGAGTTTTTCTTCCGGTAGACAAAAATACGTCACTACGTCGCTTCCGCCCCTGTCCAATCAGAGCCATTCCCAACCGCCAGGCCTTGAATAAAGGTGCATAAACGTGTTTTCCATGTAAACCTTCATTCTGAATTATTATTTCAATGTGAACATGAAGGAGAAATCTTTAATTCCGAAAAGTTTAATTCTGAATAATTAATTCCAAATTACAAAAACATCATGTCACCGTGTCCATTCAGATTTGTTCAAAGCAGGTAGGCACAGGCTAAATGCAGTGACAGTTGGAAGCACAAGCATCTCTGCTTGCAAAAAAGGCATTTCTGCCTGGCGCACCTCAGTCAGCATTTAGCACTTCCTGGTCCCAAGCCAGAAAATACATCAATAATATAACTGTTTTAGATAAATGCCTGAAATAAGGTTTATGATGAACACATGCACATGAGATTTGAATGGATAATGGGAGATAATAAAATGTATATGACGTTGCCAGCTTTTGAAGCTTTACCATTGTTGTGTCTTTAAAATAAACATAGCTAACTAACTGCTATCAGATAAAAAATGACCAGGGTGGTGAACCAAATGGTGAACATTTCTAATTCCTTTTCTTAATAATCAACATTTCATGCGCTTTTGCCACAGCCATGAGGACCAGCTTGATCAGGTCATTCAATGAAGAGGAAATCCTCAAACAAGAGGGCACAACAAGGTGTTACACATAAGAAATACTGTAGTTGGTTTTATGTTGAACAGCCATGTTGTAGCACCATGGTAGCATATAAATAGCTTTTCACTCAAACCGATTATGTTTTAGCTTGACACTTAGTGAAAAGTAGGTTTTCTTAAGATATTGACAAATAGCAGAACATGCAAGTTTCATATTTGCTGTTCTCCACAGAGTTTACATCAAGAGTGATCCAAAATACAGTGACGAATCCCAAAGGCTTTTAGCAGGTTTGCAGTGGAGGGAACCAGTACAGTACTAAATACAAAAACACATCTTCCCTGCCTCCCTGACCTTCCATTGAGTCATGGTTTTAGCTTCAGATGCAGTTAATATTGGCAAAAAAGATCATTTAAAATTTTTTAAAACAATACAATGTCATAAAGTTTTCTATTTTGAAGTACCAGAAATATTGAAGCTTATGAACCAGATTTTGAATTTTAATTTTATTAGCCCAGGACCAAAAAGACTTTATTGACAAAACAATAAATAATTACTTACACTCCATTGGCAATCATTTTTATATATTTTTTATATTTCTTATCTTGTTTGGGGTTTTTTGTACACAAGCACAAAAAAATGAGGGTGGCAAGGTGGCACAAAGAGATCATCCCACCTTTTCACAACATGCCAAAGCTAGCTGTGCTCACCATGGGGGCTTCTTGCTCCCAGAGCTGTGAAAAGTGAGACACTACTAGTCCATTAACTGGCCCATTACTTTTTAAAGAAACTCTCTGGTCTAGCCGGCTAAGGTCACCTCTTTTGACTGGTTCTGATGCACTTGTTTGTAACAAAAAGGGTAAAAAAAAAAGAATCCAAATTACATCAAACAATTCACCCTTTTCTGCTCTTCTTAGCTAACCTTCAATCGATGAACCATTGATTTCTGCTCTTAATATTATGGTGAAGCAGAATTCAATTTTAATTTATCCACTGAATTATCCTTCTCATACCTTTGTGTAGACTAGCAAAAATCATCAACACATTTTTCTAGCCTAGGTTTGACAAGAAAACCAAATTCGTCCCCAAATTCCCTTCATTCTGTGTCCTGTATACAAACAGACAAAACAAATTCAGTTCCTGTTTACCAAATCTCTTCAAGTTAACGCTCAGAAACCCCCCACGAGATGGGGAAATGCAAAGCACACCACTTGTTTTTGAAGTGTTGACAAAAAGAGGAATGCACTTTCCCATTGAGGAGGGGAACCTGAAGTATTCGTCTCATTGTTGAGTCACTCACAAAGCCGACCTCTCCCTGAAAGGTCTCCCTCGGTGATAAAGGCCTGTTCCTTTGAGCGCTAATCCGCTGCTACATAGCACTGAGGTTGTGTTAAAGTACACTGACATACAGAACAGTGTGGCACAGTAACAGGACAACAGATCCCACCTTGTCTGTGAATTCACAACCAGCTGGTAACCTCAGAAGGAGCCATGTTTTCCTCTGATAACACTCTGTTGGTGAAGGGAGGACTCAGACATCAGTGTAAATACAGTGACTATCTGAAGCTAACAAGCAGAAAGCAAACATCTATGTCGGAGGATGAAACACTGCGTGGCATTCCTGTTGCTCTGGCTCATCCTTGTCCACATTTTCCTTTGCTGAGTCCCATGGGAATGTATTCAACGGTTTGTTTGACACCAGCACAAGACGTATCACCTTGTTATTTTGTCCTTGGACGTCCAACACAGCAGATATTTAGCACAAAACCAGGACATCTGATGCTTTATTATCACTTTGTCCCAGGTTGACATGACCCTAGAAAACACTGTCTGACAATTCTTAGCTCTGCATGAGTGAATCCCTGTTCTTCAGTCAAAGAAGTCCTGATGAATTTAACAGGCGTGGACTGAAATGGCAGCTTCTCCTGAAATAAGAAGTGTGTGGGTGAGAGTTTGATGTTGCCTTCTGAAATGTCATGGCTGACCGCTGAAATGGTGGAAATTGACCCAAGCTGTCATGTGTATAAACTTCAGCATTTTTATTTTTGCTTTAAATGCTCCATCCAACTGCTTCATCACATCCTTTATTTTTACTATGACTCAAAAGAGGTGACTCAAAGTCCCTGGTTGTGCTACCAAAGTTTTATTTAGGGACAGCTGTGTTAATATCAGCATGCTGACGACAGCTTTTATAAAGATAGATAACATGAAAGCTCCAAAAGTGAAGTCAGAACTCTGAGGATGCCATCTACTGACTTCCTGCAGTGTAAGCCATAGGCTTCACCCCTCCATGATAACACATGGAACATGAATTAAATGATATAATGAGTCCAAGTATTCTCAACAATTGTCTCTGTCTTTAACAGAAAAGCGGAGCCATTAGTAATAAGTTTATATATAAATTACAGTGACTGCTTTCACAATTATGAAACACAATAATAATGATAATTATGTTAAGCGTGTTTAAAGGTGTAGTCAGCGATGTGGGAGAAAACGAGTGGAGAGGTTGTTTATAAACTAATTTAGACCCGCCTCTCCCTTCATACCTCACCCCTGGCTCCATCCTCCAAAGCTGATGGACATGCATCGTCATAGGAACGGCCGTAGAAACTGCGTAGCTGACCAACGTAGCTAAGGTAACCCTGACTCGTCAGACAACTCGACTGCCGTTATTGATTACATCACAACAACAGTACATTTTGGCAGATTAGACATTAAGATGAATGTCCAACGGCTGTTACTGTTATGTGAAGCACCACTAAGCTAATGCTGATCACCTATCCAGCAGAAAGACGGCGACATCCGCTGCTGTTTTCAGGTCTTTCAGTTTGCAGAGTTCCCTCCACTGTCGGAAAGCAACACCAATGCTGGCCCGGGTCTTCGCTCTTTCATGGTCATAGCCCTTCTTTTTCACTTTTCACTCCTCTAACCTTTTTCCTGTGGGCTGTTTTTCAGCCATTGCTACTGCGCATATTGTATCTCTCTCTTACGCTAACTGTGCACGCTACGCAACCTACTACTCCCCCTCCCCCTTCTGTCTGATCTGCGCATGAGTATGATCGCCCCCTGGATGTGGTGGTGGTGGTGGGGGGGGGTGCCCTGTTTCGGTAACTCGGCCCGAGTCACAGTATTTACCGGCTGAAATTCAGAGCCAAGGCTGTGTATTGAAACCGGATTTTTTTTCAACATGCTGTCAGTGGTGACATCTTGTGGATGGAGAGGAGAAATACGGTGAATTTGACAAATACTGCATTAGATTAGAAGATTAGAAGATCGCTGACTACACCTTTACGTTACTAATAGCACGTGGAGCAAGTCATAAAATCAACAAGAAAACAATTTAATATCTATAAAAATCATTGGTTTACATTGTTTTTTCTTGTTGTGTTAAATTTTTATCTGTAAAACAAACGCGTTGGTTCACTGGGCAGTGAATACACCTCATGGAGTGATATTTTTGTAGACTGGCGTTCTAAATCCTGAATGAAAGTAACAGTTTAGGCAGACAAAGGAGACTACAGATCTCCATTTGTCTTGTAAACATATGTTTATGGGGGGTGTAGGATGAAATAACAGAAGGAAGTTTTAGTAAAAGAATAAACGGAAGGCAGAGAATAAAGTTGGTCCATTACAGGTAATAGGGCTGGGACTATTCACTTTTCTCCTGATTCAATTTCTTGAGACTTTTTAGGTGCAGATTCAATTTAAATTGCGATTCTACCATATTGACAATTTTTTCAATCTTTAGTTAGCTTTTTTAACACGTGATGATGCCTACAGACTATATCAGGAAAAATACACATCACATGTGAGTCCGCTTTTTAAGATGTATTCAGCAATATATTTAACCAGTAGTTTATACTCTCTTTTCAAAAGCCTGGATTGCATTTAAAAGTGGCTTATTAACAAAAACTAAAATGAAGCATTTAAATTAGGAAAAAAAAATGATTTATGAAAAAAAAAATCCATTTAAAAATTTTCAAACAAAAAATCCCATTACTGAATCGATTTTTTTCTCCAACCACTAACAGGTAAGCAGCAAAAAAAAAAAAATGAGATACAGAAACAGAATGGCAGCAGCAGGTTCTTCTTACCTGTCCAGCAGGCTTTCATGAATTACTGACAGACACTTTGGGCATATGTTAATCCTAAATATCATTTCATGAAGAATTAAATATTGTTTTTTCACATCTTCGCGTGTGTTTCCAACAATTACAGACTGTCACTGTTGAGAGAACAGGCAAATTTTAGTAAAAAATAAAGTCAACTATCATGCATCTCTACACTTACTTCCACTTCCCATAGTGCTATTTGCACCTATTGGTAAGGTTTAAATTGCTAAAATAGGTTAGAAAGACTGCTGAATAATCAGCATTATGCTATGCAGCATACGTAACTATTTTTAAAATGTATTTCTTTTACTTTAGCCCTTGAACTTTTATTTTATTTTTTGTTTTTTGAGCCCCAGAAACAAAGTCTCACACTGATTGTACACTGTAAAGTAAACAATACTGAATAGCTATTAAGTCTAGTCTAAGTTTAAAAATACCTATATTTTGATACATTTACATAAATTACTCGACTTATTTTATAATTTAGTTGTCAGTAGGGCAGAATATTTGTTACAATGCTGATTAAGGGTTCAAAGTGCCTAAAACCAAGTCTGACTTTATCTCCATTTTCCTATGTAAATGTGTCGTCATGTTGAGATGAAAAACACAAAGCCTGTGCTGCAGCACCACACGGTGGCCTGTGTTGGCTGACACTGTTGTTCTCAAGTCCTCTATGCTGGTCACATGACTGATGTGACATAACTTATGTGAGATACCTTGGTATATTGCCCTTTTACCTGTTTTTTGTGCTGCTCAGTTATATACACACCACACCAGCTGCCATGACAAAACACAACATGGTCCACCCATCTATCTCATGGACTGGGGCATCCCTAAAAATAATGTTTTTGATAACTATACCACCTCACATTGGTTTAAAAAAAGGCTCTTTATTTTACATGTCGACATATTACATAACAGGCTTATCTTAGGAATTAAAATATTTTGGAGATACTCATATGCAGATAAGCACACGCATAAACAAACATATAGGGAACATATGAAGAGGCACATGTTCCAACACCAATATGACCACCATCATCTTCATCACAACACCAGAGGAAGATAGGAGACAGCAGCTGATGTTAACACTTTACGCCCGCAGTGGAGGATAAGAGAACAGCCTGACAAAGCTGTCCATTGTTCAGCTTTATTAAAACCCCCTGTGTACTTTTAATTTCTGCTCCGTCATGAAAAGAAACAAGAGGACAGTGACTCAGGGAGATACTTTCAAATTTACAGCACCATTCTTATACCAATAAAAGCTTAAATAAACCCTCAGAGATGGACCAGTCAGGCCACAATTACATCATGAGGACTTCAAGGGTCGTAATGAGAGCTCTGCTGCAGGAAAGTCCATCATTAGGCTGCCGGACTCAAAGCTGGGCACTTCCTACACTGACTTATCTCCACAGTGATACGGTGAACATGAGGCTAACTTTAGCCGCAAAGGAAATGGGAGGGAAAACAGTGTCGTTGGGGTCAAACAGGCACAAAAAAAATTACTCTGTCTTGTTTTTTTTCTTAAGAGCAGAGGAATGGTATGCACAGTGCCACAGGGAGGACTTATCTAGAAAGCAGAGACAGTTTAGAAGGAGATGGATCTTTAATGGGTGCAGCAGTAATGAGTTCGCCCATTCAAAAGATAAGCCCAGAGCTACTTTGACATCACTTTTGAAGCCACTGAGTTCATGATTAAAGGATCACAGAAGTGATTTGACAGAGATCAGAAGGAATATGACACTTGGGAAGAAAAGGGTTCTAACCTCTAGCTCAGGGGAGAACACATTTTCAGTTTATCTCATGCTCGAAATAGCACAAATGCTTGGGTGTTTTCTATGCTTCAAAGAGTAGAAAAAATTATCTACAGACATGCAATGTTTCAGAGGCATACACTCCTTTCAGGTGTAAGGTTGTCAAGACAGCAGACTTCTGAACTACAGTATGAGTCTGGTTGATAATTCCCAATATACATAAGGTTTATGCTTTGGCATAAATTTAACAACAGAGCAGGGTCTTAGAACCCAGAAAAGGTCATTTTCCCTATTGAAATGTAAAAGAATACACTACAGCTGGACTTAAACATCATAATTTCAAGCCCAAGGTA
The DNA here is from genome assembly GCA_036419115.1 of Scarus forsteni. Lineage (NCBI taxonomy): Eukaryota > Metazoa > Chordata > Actinopteri > Labriformes > Labridae > Scarus > Scarus forsteni. Next base: position 27,648,057 of record JAZDUH010000130.1, on the reverse strand, counting down.
CTTCCCTATTGATTGTGTCATACTGAATGGTTTAATGGTCTGGCATGACCCAGGTGCTCAAACTGTATGAGTGAAAAAGAACAGAGCATTAAAAATGTTCTAAAAAATATCAATACTATGAAAACTCCCATGGATGGAGGGAAAAGTCAAGTCTGTCAAGTGGTGATGTCTGCTTTTTCTTATCCACATCTCAAATTCTTTTTTTATTTAAATCTCTTTTTATTGAGGGTTTTATAGATGAGACATATACATTCAATTTAGTGGAAGAAAAGAAAAGCAACTACTGATACAGGAAAAATTAGATAAAATTGGAGGGAAGAAATATCTTATTCAACAGAAAGTTCATTTAAAGAACTTTCTCTGCCTCAACATAGATCATCTCCAAAACATTTTCAACCTCATATCAACCTTGTATGCCCACTTACCCCCCCCCCAAAAAAGTATAAAATAACAGCCAAAATAATAATAATAAACTAAAAATAAACTAATAATAATAATAATAAATTATAATAATTATGATAATAATAATAATAATAAATAAAATAAAAAAAATAAAATAATAAAATAAAATAAAAGAGAGAAAAAATGGATAAAATAACTAAAGTAAATAAATAGATTTATAATGCTTCAGTACAACCCTATCCGTTATATTAACATGAACACCATTGCTGCTTAGTAAAGCACAACATACCATAAGCAAAGTTAATGTAAATTCCAACACATTCACATATTTGGACATCCAGGAACATAACTATCAGATCAAATCTGTTTTATTAAATTATTTTTTTATTTTAAATCATGCCATGGCACTTGAAAAGGATGACCATTTTTTAATATCTATAAGTTTGTTACAGTGTATAACTCTTCCTAGATTTGCTATTTTTGCTCACACATTGAACCATTCTTTGATCGTTGGAGCTTGACTATCTTTCTGTTCACAATATAATAACTTCCTTTGCGACTGTGAAAGCTGTATTTTGCATATTTATGCACAGCTCAAATTCATACAGAGACAAAAACAATCTTGCACTAGCCCTGGGGATGGGACACAAAAACCAAGTCCAGTTTATAATGATGTCGGGAACTGATAACAACCCAAAGGGATCGATACTATTAGTGTTTTGCTCAACAATTCTCTTATCAGCTCCTTTTACTTTGTTCTGCATGCCTTTTAAAACAAGGACATCGTGCTCTCATCAGAGGCAGTCAGCAGAGTCAGGCGCATAAGTGGAAAAGACTGTGGCTAAGTATTCAACAGAAACTAACTCAATACACAACACGTACTGGGTGGAAACACCAGCAACTTGTATGAATATTAATAGGAGTATTCATCTTTATCAGGAGTCAGATGCTCTGACACAACTTAAACCTTAAAGCGCTTGGAGAAAATAATCTTGAAGAAGTCAGAAGAACTCCAACAACCGTTGCAGTTCAGGAAACCACTTAATTAGACTGACGTGTTTCAGCTTGTGGCTTTCAAGATGGCCTTGATAAAGCCCACAAGAAAAAATGCATCAGTCTAATAAAAATACGTTGACCAACTTTTTCCTACACAGAAAATTCACCAGAATCCACAAACATTTGAAAATCAAATCATCAGCAGATCTGAAAAAAGCATTGGTACAGCCTTACTGATTCCCATTCCTAATTGACACACACTCACATCATCATCAGAAAACACAATGAGCAGTTAAATAGTGAAAAATATTGCTTGTAAGAAGACGTTCAACCTTCATTTTATTCTGCTTGTTCATGAGTTACATGATACCAAGAATCATCCAGTCAAGATGCTGATTGAGTGCATAAAGAAAAACAAAGATGGCCGCTCATAAGTCTGATTACACTGGTTGAGTGAGTGCAGTTTTGTGACAAAATAACCAAACATGTTAGTATTTTATCTGACCTAGGCCTGTCACGATAATCAAGAAATCAATTAACCGAACGATAACTTAAAACGTCCTCTGTAAGTTTGCCGGCCTCGATAAACTGACACGTGCATGTGTGCTTGCTTTCCTCCTCTCTTTCTACCAAAGAGGCTGAATGAGAAGATGGGTCACTACATCTCTCTTTCTTAACACCAGGGTGCATTGGTGCTATAGCGGATTTAGCGAATTTATAGCGGAGTGAGCATCTGTTGAACATGCAATCTTTGGGGGGAGGTTTGGCTGCTCACGCGTACACACGGAGAGAGCTGAAGTGAGCGTCCTGAGGAGTAACGAGGAAAGAAACGCTTATATGAACGATGGCACGGTAACTACGGTTCTTAAGCCGAATGTCACAGCCCCAGTGTGAGAATGTCTTGGTTTTAAACAGAACGAACAGGGTGTGAGCTTATGAACACTGACGAACAGATATGTTGCATTTGTTTGAAAGTAGTGACGACGAAGAAGGGGAGGTGCAGCGGAGCCTCCGTCTTTGACAGTCAGCGCTTACTGAGACGTTTGGTCAGCAAAGTAAATTTAAATAAAACAGCGCAAAATGGTGTGCGCCCACAGACAGCATGGTTTGCTACATTGTAAAAGAAATGCCGCCCTTCAATATGGTTGAAAAGCCAGCAGTGTTACAAACGTTTGACAGACGGTACGGATGTACTGGGAGAAACTACATGTCACAAACAATTCCTGTAGAAACTCCCTTTTATTTATTGTTTTTGTTGAAGTTTCTTTACAGAGACATGGTCTATTTTTTATTATTTTTGATTAGTTTAATTACATTTATTTACATGCATTTTTTTCCTAAAAGAGAGCCCATTTCATTTTCATTATTTTTTTTCCTCTTTTTTGTTAAATGTATTATATTAGCTGTTTAATTTACTTTATTTAAAAGATCCTGACCTTCCAATTACAGTTAGATACTCTCAAGAAATTAAAGTTTCTTGCTTTTGATATGGAGTACACTTTATTATGACATATATTATAATTACATTAATGAAAAAATTAGAAAAAAATCAAAATAATATTGACAATAATATCGTTTATCGTCAATAATTTTTTGAACAATTATCGTCCAGCAAAATTTGTTATCGTGACAGGTCTAATCTGACCTGTCAGGAGGAACTGGCCAGGCATGCAGTGAGCTGGTGTTGTGTCCTGGGCTATCTGACAAGCAGCACCAAAGAAAAACTGAATCCTCTTAAGAATCTATTACAGCTCCTTCAAAGAATCAATATCATTAGTCTTTCTATTTATCAATTACTTCAGCTTTTTTCTGCATACCTTAAAAAAAACGATGTCCCACTTTCATCAGTGGAAGTCAGCAGAAATAATAAATTACAAAAATCACAGTAGAAATGGGGCAGAATTTTCAATACACTATTTTCAGTGAGTGGAAACCTCAGCTGCTTGAAGAAGCATATCTTTGCATTATGTCCGCAAATATCAGGAATGCCACATACTTGACATGGTCACCACAGAAAATCAAAGTAAGCCAACTTTTCCCACACAATAATAACATGGCATCACTGGGGGAATCATTGAAGAATCAGACTGATAAGTAGAATCATTAATAGTACTGGTATCATCCATAAAATCTTATCAATCTCCATCCCTAAACAGCACAGGGCTGGACTGAAATTCTGCCTTACTGTACCTCAAAACCAGTCCAAAAAATCCCAAACTACAGAACAACATATCCGAGGCACTCTGATAAAGTTAAAAATCCTTTATTATGTCAGGGACATGTCATCAGAGTCTTCATCAGGACATGATGAACAACATGAAACAGGTGCTTAAAATACAAAGGAGGTCCCAAAACCCAAACTGGATCAGAATCACACAGATTATACTCTGCTTTAGCCACAAATTTGTGCCAAAAGATTTTGTTAGACATGCCAGATGGACTGTTTAGCATATCCATGGGAAATATTTCATTAATCCATCTGGATGACATCTCATGAAAGGTGTTAAGGAAGGGCAGAGCTATTTAGAGAAGTACTTGGAGTTACAGACAGAGAACATATCAGGCACATTTACTACAAGCCAATCAGATAGTGCAGAAGGCCAAGAAGTAAATGTGCCACTTGATAAATTTAACTCTTGGAAATATATTTCTGTTGGAAAGCGTGTAGCGTCCACCCTTTTTTCTCAAAGAATGCTGATTGGTCAGTGCCGCTTCAGACTGAACAAACCTCAGTGTGATGGATCTTCTAATGACAGACATCAAATTTGGAAAATCCACCAGCTCTGCACAGGTTTTGTTCTCTGGACCATGGATTATTTATGATGGTAATTCAGGGTTAGAACTCTTGTTTCCGATAAATCAAGTCTACTTCCTGATATTTAGGGTACAGGTAAAAAGTCAAGTTATCAAAATCAAAAGAAAATGAGTAAATTGAATGTTAGGAAGCCTGTCTCAGTATTTTTGTCTGTGTTTGAATGCTTTTCATTATAACGCATTCATTATTAAAAAAATATCTAACTAAAAGCATAAAACATTATTGTGGTGCAGGCTGATTTTTTTTTTTAGTTTGAAGAGGCGATAAGAGTGACACTGACTCAATACTGGATCTCCTTGGTGTTATTGTTGCATCAGTCTGGCAGATTGTCAAATAATGAATTTTTTTGGGAGACACAAAAAGCAAAAGCCCTGAACACTGAAGCATTGCATTCAGGTCTGAGTGTCCATTGTGTACCTGCTGCTTTTTACATTTAGTCTGAAAAGCTGAAGTGTTCCCTCCTTTTCCAGATGTTCTCTGTGTTCCTACTCTTTGACTCGTCTCTGATGAACTGGAGATGTTGGACTCTGCTACAGAGGGATACGAAGCCAAAAGCAGATGCCATCACATTTCCAGCCCCTCTCTGCTTAAAAACATCAGGCAGGAATAACCTGAGGTCAATGTCTCCCGAGCAGACAAATCAGACACCAGGAGACAAAGACGCTGCAATGACAATTATGATTAATGTCTCCTCAAAGGGCTTCCCTTGTTTTCTAACACTTCCTGTCAGTGCTGCTGGCCTGAATTTAGGATTTAACTGTTTAGACTGGTTTACATGAGGGGCCTCTTTACAGTGAGTGCATTTTATGTCTGTTATAGCTGTCAAGAAAAATTTCAGCATATATGCTACACGCACTCATTGATAACTTAACATGGTAATTCTGTTTGACTCCTAGTTAATGGAATCAGCCAATCACATGGCATTAACTCAAAGCATTTAATCATTTGGTCAAAATGACATGCCAAGATAGAAAGAAAAGTTGCTTTGAATGTGGCATGGTTGTTGGTGCCAGAAGGGCTCGTCTGAGTATTTCAGAAACTGATGATCTTCTGGGAATTTCACACACAAATTGGGCTTCACAGAGGATTGTTGAAAAAGAGAGAATATCCAGTGAGTGGCAGTTCTCTGGGCAAAAATGTTGTTTGATGCCAGAGGTCAGAGAAGAAAAGACAGAGCGGTTTGAGACAGAAAGGCAACAACAACTCAAATAATCACTTGTTATAACCACGGTATGCAGAACTTCATTTCTGAATGCACAGCACTTTGAATCCTAAAGCAGACGGGCAGCAGCAGACTTCACTGGACACCACATCCATCAGCTAAAACAGGAAACTAAGGATTTCTGCTGCCACATTCAAATTTGGCAGAAACATTAAGGCATAGATCTATACTGCCTGGCATCAATGGAACAGGGTGGTGGTGTAATGGTGTGGGGGGTTCTTGGCACACTTTGGGTCCTTTTGTACCAAACAAGCATAATTTAAATGCCACAGCCTATTTGAGTTTTGTTGCTGACCATGTCCACCCCTTTATGATCATGGTGAACCCATTCTCTGATGTCTACTTATAGCAGGATAGAGTTTCTTGTCTCAAAGCTCAAATCATCTCAGAATGGTTTCATCCATGCACCCATTCATGATCTATACCCTTTATCCCCGTCAGGGTCGCTGCAGCTGGAGCCGATTCCTGCTGAAGTTGGGTAAGAGGCAGTGTAAATCCTGGTCAGCTTTTCATAAGGCCACATGGAGAGACAAACAGACAACCAATCATCATTAGCCACTATTTAAAGCAATCAACTAACCCAGTGGTTCCCGAACTTTTCGCAGACTGTACCCCTTCAGACACTTGACCTCCAGCCATGTACCCCCCACTCTCATGCACTTATAGCAGTAAGAAAAAGAATTTGTCTGTAAGCCTGCTTCGGCCCCGCCTCCCACATTGAACATGCATAACATAGAAATATAATCTCTTAAAGTGATTTCTTTCTCTCTAAATAGATTTATTAACCAGCAATGTCAGTGGGCAACACCAGTTCACTTTTGAAGAAGACATTTACATTTCTGAAACATTCAATTCTGAACTTGAAGCTGTTACAAACTCACCACAGCTTTAATGAGAAGGCTGTCTGACTGAACTTATGTTAAAATAAGAATCTTAGACAATTCAGGACTGATTTCCTTTTCCAAGATGCCTCCCCAATCCAGCATCTCTGCCAACAATTCAGGCTTTATCAAATCTCACAATACAAACATTTGCCAGTTTGAACTTGAACTACTGAAACAACTGTTTGAAATCTGACAGGTATTCGCGTACCCCCTTTGCGTACCACTGGGGGTACACGTACGCAATTTGGGAACCACTGAACTAACCTAATGAACATGATTTTGATCTGTGGGGGAAACCAGAGAACCAAAAGAAAAACCATGCATGCACAAAGAACACATGCAAACACACAGAAAGGCCCTGATCACCAAACCGATGATCTTTATATAAAAGAAAAAAATGAAAAATTTAGGGAAAAAAACTGTACTCTCTTCTGCCAAATTTTAATTTGCCTTATTTATTTTTCTCTTGATATATTTCATATAGTTTTTTTTGTTGTTGTTGATTAGTAATGTATTTTTTGTCTTCTGTGGAAGGTTTGTCATGGTCCTAAACCTTATTGATATCTGTTGTGCGGTTGCTGTGGTCTTGAAGTTCTCCAAGCCAGTAAATGTGACTTGGGTGTCGCCTTAAGACTTGCAAGTCGTGGGAATTATTCTCTGCCATCCATGAATAAGGGAGAAAGATAACTATCCCCCAAATTCCACTGCACGCAAAAGCGCCCTGCCGCGCAGCGAAGCGAAGCAGAGTGCCGTGGTCTTGCTCCGACGGGCAAACCCCACTGAAAGCGGCGCGCCCAGAAGCGCCGCGGTGCGGAGCCCCGTAGGGGGAAGGCTGATCCCCGAAGAGCCCCAGGCTCTCATGAGAAGAGCGATGTCACACGCTCATAAAACACGTTATAGACTGAGAAAAGAAATAAATAATACCTTGCTTCGCTTGTTAAGGTCCCTCTGCTGGTCCCAACCACACAGCTTCATGAATTATTCAACTTCTATCCACCTATATCTGTGTAGAAAGATGTATGGTATCATGTACACAGTGTTATATATTTCTGTACCTCTGTAATTCACCTTTCTTCGTCCATGGTGTCGTGTTACCTCTGGGACCCTCTGACCGACTGCTGACCTGATGCTCGTGCCTCCAGTTTTGACGTAATGACAAATAATTGAGGGACATTACGTGCAAGAGTCCGTGCATTGTGTGTTATTTTAAAACTTCCGGATTATCCACACCGTGACTTCCTGTCTGGTGCTTTCTTAACGACAGTGAATTTACGAGGTTTGGAAGAGGCCGCGCAGAAAATAGACCTGAAGCGAATGTCTTGCGCTTTGGCACGCGCCGGCGTTTCAGCAACGCGGCGCAGCGCTTTCGTGTGCAGTGGAATTTGCCTGATAGACTACAATGGGAGCAAAGTGCTCCGCAGTACGCTTCAAGGACGCGGCGCGGCGCTTTCGCATCCGGTGGAATTTGGGGGTAAGTGCTTGTGACATAGTCAAGGCACTGGGCAGGGTGTCATCACTTTGTGTGACTGATGTTTTTACATAATTTACATATTGAATGACTTTCACAAAAAACTTTGGTTTCTCTAAAATTTTCATGGAACAGGACTCATACAGAATGTAGCAGAGCGACAGATTATACAGGCTAATATAGAACTGATATGAATGATCAGTGCTGCTTGACTTTTGACATGTTCTGTTCATGGATCCCCAAATATGACTCCTCACTAAGAAGTCTCTTTCATCACAGTTGAGCAGAATTTAAGGAGGCATGCTTGATTTGATCTTCCTACACACACACACACTCACACACACACAGTTTGAGCAAACAGGATTACTGCACAGCCCAGCCAAAAGCCTTTTCATCTGAGAGCAGCAGAATCAATACAAGGATTTTCTGAGGGAGTCGACAAGTTCAGACACAGGCCAGAGAAAATATGGATTCTCATTGATAGTTTTTGATGGAGCTGCAGTGTGAGAGAAAGACGGTTTGCCGAATGTCTGTAAAGATCAGATTACAGGATGATTCACAGTGAAGTCAGACAGCTGTGTAGTTTACAGAACCATCCCGGCAGAGAGGTGAGGCTGCTGCTTGCCTGTGAGAATAGGTTTTAGAGCAAAACAGAAGAAAGGAGCATGTGAGTGAAACAAAGAAAATTTCGAGCACAACATGCTGGCAGGGAAAACCCACTGCCTGTGTTGTGTGATGATGCAAAACCGCTGAAGGGAAAGAGAGTTTCATTCAGGAGAGCATAGCAGTGGACAGACCTATTTTAGATTTTTCCTTTTCACCTTACAAAGGGGAATCACAGTGAATGAATAAGACTGGCAGCACAAGGAGAACACAAACTCCTGCCAAGGCACTTCTGAAACTATTTTCTCTATCTCACAAAATTGAGAAATCCTTGAACTTGAATTTCCTGGATCACCACCAAATTTATCACTTTTCCTTGTAACAAAAAAAAAGTAATATTACCTGAAAATGTCATCAAAATCTGTCCATAACTTTTTTAGTGATCCCGTTAACAAACAAACAAAAGTCTCCTTAGTGGAGGTAAAAATAAGCCTCAAGTTTAGGGATTCCATATTGTCTTATTTCAACAAGTTTCCTCTGATCTAAGATGTTACCAGATATATTATGAGGGTCTCGCCTAAGCATCCTCTCAGATATCTGAATTTGGCATGTGGATAACCCCTCTGTTCCATCCCTGCTCAGAACAGGCTTCTTTAGTGTAATTCATTAAGAGTTTCATCTGACCACACCCCTCGTAACATGTGACTGTGGCTTTCCAGTATTGAGTTCTTATGTTTACTGTTGCTGTACAAAATTTCTCGACATTCATCTGGCTGAAGCTCCCTGTCAGCTTAACAAACACCTTGTTAAGGGAGTCTGGTGTGATGAATGTGCTACTGCAGCTGCTAGCATCTATGCTAATCTCTGAATGAGCAGTCACGTCCTGCTGTGGTCTCCCTCCTAGCTTTAACCTCATCCTGCTTTAAAGGACTCTGAATGGGCAGATCCGCTCTGGGCCGAGCACAATCACCGTTGATTTGAGCTTGACTTATTACAGACACTTAATCAGGCAGATCCAGCTGCACTGCAAGATTAATATAAAACAAGAAAAAGCATCATATGGCCTCTTTCAATTGTGCATCTAATACCACTTTCACACTAAAATTACCAAGTATTTTCAAAGCAGGTTAACCCGCCAATAATCAGCAAGTGACTCCTCTCCCACTGCCAGCAGACCCCGGTCTAATCTGCAGCAGATGAGCTGCAAGGCATTTTTTTCCTCTGGTGCATCAAGCTGATGTCATCATGGTGGTTAACTGTTTTCTGTACTTTTTACTTAGGTCCCTCTTTAAAAATGTACAAACAGCGCAGACTAAATGACATTCAAGCGCTGATGATATGGAAGTGGATGGAATTTTTAGCTGAGATGGCAAAGAGTCACGTAAGTTACAGACGGAGGGGGCGGGTGTGATATTATGGCGTGGGCATGTTACACCCACATCATGATGTAAATTAGTGGGTTGACCTGGGTGTGATGTTCCCGATCGGAGGTGAGCCATGTCTCTTGCAGGGTCAGACAAACCGTGTCGAAATGCCAATAAGACCCTTTCAAAACATCGACAGGAACCAATCGTTACTGGGTTTAACCCTCAGATACCCGATCCCGTTGGCGGGATCAAAATACCACTTATTTTTAAATGCGTGGCATTTCCAAACCATTTGTCCTATCCAGAAACAGAAAACACTGGTGTAATCTTTAGATTTTCAAGTTTTCAAATTTAGACTTTTTTTTCTTTTTTCGTTTTTTTTTTTTCCAATGATTTTAGCTTGTAAATTTAGCTACACTGCATAAAGACATCATTGAGTTACATCAGCCTGTGGCCATGGTTGCTCTGAATCTACAGAGGTGCTAGACTTCATATTGCAGAGAGCTTTGAGATGTTAGTGAGTGAAAAGTGACACGGTAAAAACAGCCTGGAATTCCAAAAATCAAACAAGGTTTTAGAATTTGTAGATTCTTTGAATGCAGTACCAACACCACTATTTCTCCTATGTTCCTCAGGCTTGAAAGCATCTGAAAGTATGTTGTGTGCACTAATTCCTTATTTTAATCTTTTTGAAAATATATATATAAAATCAGAAAAATTAAACGTTCATTTTTCTTTTTTATAATGATAAGTAGCTTGTAAATTTTGTTCCACTGCATGTAGACATAATTGAGTTATATCAGTCAATAGCCATGTTTGCTCTGAATCTATAGAGCTGCTGAACTTCATATTGCAGAGAAAAATGAGACTACAGTGAGTAAAAATGTGAGAGAAGCAAAAAACGACCAGAAACTGCTTGGGAATCAGAGGGTTAAACAGTTTTTTTGGCCAGTCTGAATCATACCGCACTCACAAAGTCACAATTACAAGCAACGATAACTCACGACCTTTGGCCCACAAAATCCAAATTGAAATAAGAGTCAACTCTTTGGGGAGTAACCAACTTTGTAAAGACTGCTAAAAACCCTTTAAAGCTTAATTAAAATCTTATTCTCACAAGCAAATAGTCAGGCTCTGTGTCCTTGACTTTTGACCTGTTGTGACTTTTAAAATGTAGTTATATCATCCATGAGTATGGATATCAAAAGCATCAATACTTCAAAAAGTATCGATACTCAATTGCAGTATATGGATACAATAACATTTGCAATGGTTTCAATACAACTACAGACAAGTGTTTGCATATTTTTGCAATAATAAATTTAAGATTTTTGGATAATTTATGTAAAAAAGAAAAAATAGCTGACACAACCCTTAAAATATTGTTAAATTGTGTCATAGTTGTTGTTTTTTGCATTTATTTCTAAGTAAAAACAATGTAAATGTCTTGATTTTTTTGCTGATTTTTTTTTTTTCATTTTGCTATTATTTAACTAGCACCTGTGGTTCTGTTGTGAATGAAAAAGTGTTTTTGAGATTTGAATGTTGATTAAAAAAAACATTTTTAATGCCTTTTTAAGTATTTGTCATTTCAGCAGTATGAAAATGTATCAACTACCACCTATTTTTCTGGATATCATTATTGAGTTTGAAATTTTAATATCGTTACAGCCCTATCCACGAGTGATAAAAATTCTGGTGCCAAACTGATCCATATCCGAGCAGTACCTTCAGAGTCACACAAAAGAGCATTAACCAAACTGAAGTGTGTCTTTGTCCTGAGAGATTAGATAAAATGTAACTGGTTAAGCTTTTCCTGAAATCCTGAAAGATCCATTCATTAAAACAAAAGTTCATCAGAGGGACAGAACAAACAGAGCAGCATAGGAATCTCCCTGCTTGCTCACGATGTCACAGAGGATAAGAGCATCTGAAAACCAAAATAAAAACAGAGGACAACAATGAAACCTTATACTCCAAGGTTTGGAGCTTCACTTTGTTTGCTTTACAGTCTATTCTGAGTGTGTGTGGTGCAACACGAACCCTCTGTGGCCGTGTGAAGTATCTATAGATCAGCCAGGCAGGCTGCAGTCGCACTAAAATACTGTAAACAAGTCTCATCCAAAGTGGGGCTGACCCAGCAGAGCACATCCCCAAACGGCCTGATTCATGCTCTTCAAAAGGCAGAGAGAAGAGGGAGAGCCACTCAACAGCTGCATGATGAATCCCCAATAAATCCACCAAGACCAAAACGCTTTGAATATCACACAGGAAGTGAGGTTGCAGGTGGCTGGAGAGGAGTTTACAGCAACACATACTTTCCAGAGGACCAAAACAACAAGAAGGACCCCCTCCCACCCCCCACCCTGTCCCCTCTGCCTCCTCCACTTCTTCTGATTTTAAAGACGATCTGCAGGGAGGGAGAAAACACTCAGAGGTCTTTTGTTACAGGGTTTGAGAGGGAAACTGTGTTTTTGTTTACGGCACAACACTGTTACCGTTAAAGCTTCAATTAGAAGAGTTTTCTGGAGGTCCGCGTTGAACAGAGCTGGGCAGTAATGACAAAAATACCAGCGATAGTAAGAAGCTTTGGGCAAATGTGGGTGCTCACAGTATTCAGTGCCTCTACAGAAGCTTAAATCATTGACCTAAACATGAGATATTTGAGGGTTTGGTTACTTCAATACCTCTGCCAGGAGGATATGTGTTTGCTGGCATCCGTTAGTCAGTTAGTTAGTTTGTTTGATTCTCTGTTAGCAAGATAACTCAAACAGTTAGGGATGGATTTTGATGAAATTTTCAGCAAATGTCCAGATTGAGACAAGGAACAGATGATTAGATTTTGGGAGTTATCTGGATCACGGTCTGGATCCGCCATGACGAAAACTGAGATTTTCATGAATAACTACTGAACTAAAAAAGATATCATGATGAATCCAATTGCTAATGTTATTTTTTCATGGTCAAGGAATCTAAATATCTAGATGAAATAAAGGTAGGACTAATATTTATGGTGAAAATCAAAATATGGGTGAGGAGTGCTTTTCTAGTTTGTAATGAAACACGGTGATTACTGTCAATATCATAGTTACTATAAGGTTTTGCAAGTCAAGATTTTTTGTGTTTACATGTGCCATGAAAAAAGAGAACTGGACTGCAGTGTTTTATTTGAGAGAAGACAGCATAAATAGGGACAATAGCAACCATCATTCTTAAGCTTTGACAAAAACATTAAGGCATAGAACTATACTGCCTGGTATCAATGGAACAGGGGGGTGTAATGGTGTGGGGGGTTCTTGGTACACTTGGGGTCCCTTTGTACCAAACAAGCATAGTTTAAACACTACAGCCTATTTGAGTTTTGTTGCTGACCACATCCATCCCTTTATGACCACGGTGAACCTGTTCTCTGATGGCTACTTCTAGCAGGATAGCATTTCTTGTCACAAAGCTCAAATCATCTCAAAATCATTTCATCCATCCATCCATCGTTTTTAAAAATGAAGTTTGGCCTCCTGTCCACACACACTGCAGATGAGGTCACTGAGCACACATACTTGTCGAAAATCCGGCCAATTCTCTGCTGTTTGCACGTGTTTCAGCCAATGTTATACTGTTGTCATTTCAATGCATTGATAGGTGGACTGTTTACATGTCTAAACATTCTTTTAGGCATGGATTAAAATTGCTACATACAAATGCTGCAAACATTTTGGATAAGGCCTGGTCTTATTGTTTTACAATTACGGTGTTGGCTGGTGCAATAAGCCAAAATCCTAATTGTCTCAGTGTTAAGTATTTAGTCCTGACACACCCTCTGTACGTCTGTGTACATAAACCCTGGTGACAGAAACAGAGCCTGTAAAGCCAATGTAAAGAGCTAAAATGACATGAAATGGCAACAAAGCAAACAAGAAAAGAGAGGAGATTCAGTGGTTTAATTTAATGGCAGCTAAATCAGTTCAAGTAGAGAACATGATTTTGGTACTTGTTCTGCCACCGGAAAAGACTTCAGCAAATACACTTCTAATACAACACTATTTGTGTTGATGTCATTTCAACACATCATGGCACATCATACTAAGAAGCTAGCCTTGACCCTGTGCTGTTTAGCAGACCAATAAAAGGCTGGCGATGTGATGTATGGTTACATTTTTGGGGATCTGCACATCAGGTTGCTCCCTCTGAATAAGGCCTACATAAACCCAGAGTGTAGGCTATGGTGCAGCTTTGACACAAAGTACGGGTACATGCACTGATCACATCACAACCGCCCCTCGCAATTATGTCAAACTATGGGAGAGAATGGAAACCACTGCAGATTAAGCCAGATAACGTAATAAAATGTTTAAGACTGTGTAAATATGCACTACCAAACTCTGATAATAACAATAATAATAACCATTGTAGTTGTTCAAATAAGATAGTAGATGCAGCTAGCTACTTTTGCAGTGTTGCTGCAGTTGAGCTTACTACATTTTCCTGAGTGTAGCTTTGGCATAGTGAGGCTTATCTATTTGTAGAGTTACAAGTAGCTTAGCTCACTGTATGTCTGAAGTATCTTGCCCAACACTGGCCTTGAGTGACAGCCCCCTCTTTGGTCTGCTTGGTTCACTTCCCAGTGAAGGAGCAACAGGAGGAGGAAGAAAAGGAGCGGGAGAGAGTGTGTGGGAATGTCTCTACATCGTCGCCACGGCGGGCAGCTCCTAAACATGGCTTTAAATTAGGGGGAAAAGAAAACACAGGCTAAAAAAAGGCAGCAGCCCGACTACACTCCTGCCTGCTAATTTGTCACCACTTGAAAAACAGGCAGAAAATAGCAGCCGTTTTGAATCGCGCTGCTTTAAAATTCGGATATGCCAGCTTGTGCATATGTGTGTGTATGTTAGAGCAGTTAAACACACAGGGGATTTAGGTCAACTGCATTGCACATAGATCTGAGGCAGTGTGGGTGGAATGAATGGAGCTGCGTTCATATTAGAGGGAAGAAGAAATGGAGAGCACGGAGTGTCTGGTTCTGGCTGGCTGGCTGGGATCGGACCAGTGACAGCTGGGGCTTGAAAGCCTCACATCCAAAGCCAGGGCTCACTGCCACTTGCGACATAGCAGCGCTGAGCTAAGCCCCCCCTCCTCCTCCCCCTCCCCACTCTCTCTGAAAGATCATCGTCCTGAACAAAACACTGAGCTCCTGCCAAATAATTCCCCCTTAAACCGTCTCGTCTTTAAAGTCTGAGTCCAAGAGCGGAAGAGGTGCTGGAGAGAGGACAAGATGGCAGCCGGGCTTATCTGTCTGAGAGGGGACGAGGTCACACAGAGGGGAGGTTCTCAGAGGGATCGAATCGGAGGAATGCGTGAAGCTTATAAAAGTGTGCGATACCTTTTCGAGCAGTGGCAGACAGCGGGGGACCCTTTGCTCCAGTTTGACGATGGTGATGAAGTCGCTCTCTTGTCGCTCATCCTCGCTTGTGTTGCACAGAGACAGAGGGTGATACTGCAAAACAATAATAAGAGAAACACATTAAGAACTCTTGAGGAAAGAAAAATGATCAAATGATCTGAATTTTATTGCCAAACAAACACGGCTTTTCACGTAACCATTTACAAGGTATAGCCCTGTTGCATAGAAACAAATAAGGGCTTAATGATCATAAAAAGACAATGACGTAACACAAATATATACACCTGATGTAGAACAACTTCAATAGATGTCCTCTTGACAGACAACAACAAAATATGAGATGCTATAAGATTAGTAGCCCATAATAGGCTATTTCTTAATATGTGCAAACACCGCTCACAGCTTATTGATACACCCAACTGTAAATGGATAGAGTAGCCGTATAAGGGACTGTAGTTGATTAGGTCTTGTTCTGATGTTTTGGTTTTATGTGCTCTTAGATCGTGTTCTACATGTCTCTTACATGATAAAGTACTTTTTGTGCCACATATCAAAGTCCACAGCTTAAAAATCTTCCCATTTACCACTGTGAACAGCATCAGTAGCTGCCTGAAACAATTGATTTCCCAAGTCCCCATGAATAGACCCACCACTGTAAGGACCTGCCACAGTTGTGTCATTGGTTTGAGTCCATTGCACAGTACATAAGCAATAGAATGGAAGAAGAGTCATTGACTACATGATGCTGAACAGCACTGGTATGTCCACTTACTACAGAGTTGACCCCGTTTAGTCAATTAGAATGGACTGGGCCTGCCTGGGGTAGGATGTCTTTGAGTGACAAGAGCTCCAACTGAGTATCTCAGAAAGAGTGAGGATAGAGGTGGATCAGGTGCCTTCTTTATGAAAAAATGGCAGATTTTTGAATATCAGTGATCGTGAACATACTATATCAGTCTGAGAAACCAGATGTTTCAACCCG
This sequence comes from Scarus forsteni, assembly GCA_036419115.1. NCBI lineage: Eukaryota > Metazoa > Chordata > Actinopteri > Labriformes > Labridae > Scarus > Scarus forsteni. The sequence continues at coordinate 27,631,920 of JAZDUH010000130.1, read as the reverse complement.
AGTTAGACAAAAAATAATCTCTCTCAGTCATTTGGACAAGGTTTTCAAAAGAAGAGGTCTAAAAACCAAAGGAGTCGCCAGGAGGCTGAGAGAGTCAAGGAAACTTTGAGAGAAGAGTGGAGAAACTGAAACTCAAAAAGAAATCAGCAAATAACATTTGTGACACTAATATTTTTCAGTATGTCTCTTCAGGTGCAATATATATATAAATATATATCATTGTATGGGACAATCATTGTGTTGACCTTGCTGATGTAGTATAACTCCCTTGTGCTTTTTCTTCTACCATGGTGTATAACCTGTGACATGAAACAGTCCTCCATAACCTCACTTTTGTAGCAGAGTTTGGCAGTTTCTCAAACATTTTCATGTCTCTAACACAACTGTTTCTATTTCAGTTAGTGTTTCAAACTTCATATGATAACCATGATCATTAACACCTGTTTGGTAAAATTAGTGAATCATAGATGTGACTATTATCCATCAAACTCTACAACTTTGTGCAACAACTGACGCTTCTGGCAGGGCTGTCAAGGGTGCACCATCTGTGAACCTAAAGCTTGGAAAAAGAGCAAGAATCCAAATTTAGTGGAAGCTAAAATCATTCAAGACAGGCTGCCAAATAGAGTTTCTATATGTACATGTATACTGTTTTTTATATTTTGTTGTTTTTGTATCATCAAAGAGAATGCCCCTATGGTGTCTTTCTGGATTAATTGAGGCATTTGCTTTCTCCTCTGTCCCTGGTTGATATCAAGGGGAAAAAAAACTTTGGCACCCTACAAAATCAATTACATGGATGGCCATGTTCACTCCCTCTCAAAGCCTTGAGGACTGAAAGAACGAGAGATATTCTTTGGTAGGAACATTTGATCCCCTCTGAAAGGGAGGAAATTCAGAGCTGCTGAAAGGCTGCATTTAAGAGCTCAAGGGATCGCAGCAGTGTTTGCAAGTCACAGACGTGCTGTCACGGGGATCAGGAGCTGCACGGAACCACGGGACAGAGAAAAATGGGGTCTGAAAAATCCCCCAAGTTATCACTGTTTCATATCACATATACCATGACATGATTCCACAGCTCCCATATCAGCCCTTGATGGAGGTAAAAGATCACTCAGCAGCATCCAGTCACTGCACCCGCACTTCAGCGCCCTACCCCGCCCTGCAGGCCGGTCCCCGCCTCATCCTGCCACCGTGGGTCTCTCTTTATGTGGCTGTGGGCTGAGGTCATGGGGCTCCCCCTCATCTCACCCGGCGGAAATCCCTAAATTAAAAAGGCCCAAGGGTGACATCAACAGCTGGCACCCTGGTCCAGAGGGACTGACGTAATGTAGCAAAGGGCTGTTGTGTGTCCATCAGAGGGAGGAGAGCAGACTGAGCGGGACAGGAAGGACGAGAAGATCAAAGAATTTGAGAGAAGAGGTGTGATTAGAGGAGGCATCCTGTATGGGTCCTGTTTCTTATGAAATCGAAATGATGATGTCAAACTTGAATATACATTATAAATTATTTAGCTATCTAAAGAACTATGAACCTCAGTTCAATCATAAGTAGAATGTATGCCTATGCTCTAGTATGTAGCACTGTTGCTTCCTGGTAAGACAGCTCCTGGTTTAAGTCCCCTTTAGGTCTGTCCCTCCCTGTTTGGAGCTGGCATGGTTTGATTTGTGCATGGTTTAACTCCAGGTTCCTCAGCCTCTTCCTCTAAATGCTAATGGAAGTGGTTCTAAATCTGACTTTGTGTAGATGTCTAACACTCATTGATTGACTATCAGTCCATTGTTTGTCCATTAGACCAAGTGACAGACATTGGATGTATGTTTGGTTAGATAAAAAGAATGGTATGATGGCTAAACAGATAATTGGATTGATGAAAGGATAAATAAATGGATAGATCATTGAATAGATGGATAAATTAATGTACGTATGCTCAGAGGGATAAAAACATTTGAGAATGGATGGACGGGTGAATAACAGAAAGAACAGCTAATTGGATGAATAGATGTATGAATATATAAATGGATAGAAATATGGATGGATAGGTATATGGGTGGATGGATGCATGGATGGAAGGCTATCTGAATGGACGAATTTCAAGACTTCGCAATAGTGGATGGATGGATAGAGCAACGAAGGATGTTGGGATGGACAGAACTACGGATGTGTGCATGGATAAAAGGCTGGTTGGATGAGCGAATGATAAGATGGATAAGCAGATGATATGATAGATGAAAGAATAACCACTGAATAGATGAAAGAAGAATGGGTCAATGGATGGATGCATACATAGATGGATGGGCAAATGGTGAATTGGATTGATGGTTGGGTTAATGGATGAAAAGATAAATGGATGGATGAATTGACTTAAAGATAGTTGACTATAGGGATTTAAAGACTGAATACATGGGAGAATAGATAGATGGAAAGATTGACTGATTAATATATATTTAATATGCAGGTGAAGGACAGTGTGATGGATGGATGGACAGACATTATCCTGTCAAATTAAATATATTGAAATACATCAATTCTGTAATAATACTACTAATAAAGCTGAAATGTACATCAGTTATTCTCTTTATATTTATAGACACTCAAATCATTGGACTCATAATGGAGAGAGGCTGGGAAAGGTCACCTTTATGCCATATATTGATATCTTTTACTTGAGAAGCAATTAGCTATGTTTTCAGAGATGCTAGAGGACAAGGGTGTTAAAACTGACGCAGCCTGTGTTTGACTTTTGACTGTGACTTCCTCTATTTTCTTTCATATACTTTCTCTCAATACCAATAAAATCCCTAAAAATATATTCATAAACAATGTATCCCTCTTTTGTTTCCTCAAGAGTGACCTACATTCCTACAACAGGATACTTGTTAGACAAGTGTTACTAAAAATAAGATTGACAGCCTAATAGTAATTACAGGTACACATTGGCACAATTCAGAAAAGTTCTCCTTTGTCGTTCCACCCACTTGTTCAGTTTCTGCTCGTCATCTCTATTTGTTATCATTTTCGACAATCATTAATGCAAGCTAATTAGGCTGAAAAAGGTTATGTGAGATACCAATGTCCTTAGAGTTTAAACTAACCCTTTATTCTAATGAAAGATCAACCTTCATAGAACATCCAGACCCATATGTTATGCCTGAGTGGGAGCCAATGTGTATGAAGGCAGGCGTCGGGAGGACAGACTGAACCTCTGGCCTGGGCCTGGCCTTCATGCTGCACTGCCAGCGGCCTCTACCAATCCACATTTACAAGGCCCAAATTAAAGACCTACAGTTGAACTTGGCCCTTTGCAAAGAGAAAAATAGGAAATAAAATAAAAAAGCCTTTAATGACACTGCTTCAATGATGCCATGATCTCTGCCCCTTTTAGCTATAGGTTTGTGGGAAATGTCAAAAACAGCACACTCAAATAACAGGAGTCTGACTTTCTTTATCTGCGGGCAAATGTTTTCATTATACAGTGATAGTAAACTAGAAGATATAAGAAGATGGCCATGCATCAAGAAGACATCAGATCTACATGGAGCCACACTGAGTTGTCAGAATACCAGATTTTTTAACACAATTATCATACATATCAATATCTGTACCTGTTTTGATACAAATGCCAACATTGACTGGAGGCACTTCAAGACCACAAATCTCCAAAAAGGCAGAAATCGGAAGGCTTCAGCCCACTGCTGTCACATGTCAATGTGTCCTTGGGCGGGACACTTAACCCTAAGTTGCTCCCACTGCTGCATCAGTGGCGTGTAAATGGGCACAAAAGGGCGTTAATGTGTTCACTGATACTGATGGACAACTGTAGTAGCAACTCCAACCATCAGTGAGTGAATGGGTGTGGATGGGTAGATGCGACCAGCAGTGTAGCATAGTCAGAGACTAGATATAAGCTCAAGTCTGTTCACTATTTTTACTTTTGCCAAAAAAAGTGAGTTAAATCACTGCAACTTGTCTGCAACCCAGTGGTTGGGGACTCTGTTAGAGAGCATGGCACAGAAAAAAAATCAAAGTATCAAAAACTTGGGCCACTCTGAGACAAACATACCAAAGATCAAGTTAGTTTAGCTCTCTGACATGGACCCACTAAAAGCACATCAAGTCTATGTTTTGCAACATCAACAAACTAAGCATTATCTTCTATAGTCCTTACACCCACACCACTTCCAATCATGTGGCTGTGAACGCTGTCCATGTGCCACCATCAGTGCCACTTAGACACATGGAGCAGCTGGACTAAAAAAAGCAGCCAGGACAGAGTGTAACATCTTCACTTGGTTTATATGTAGCAGCCTTGAGAAAAAAACAGGGGGGCCTGGGAAACAAAATCAGCAAGTCTCTATTTCACAGAGAGCAGAAACCACAGGGCACGCAAACCGTTCCCCAAAGGCCGTTAACAATGCTCACTCCTCTGTGCAGCCTCCTCCTCATTTGTCTTGATCTGTTGCAAAAATCTGACGGCGACATGTCCTCGAGTTCCTTTGTAGCCACGATTAAAGGCATTCTTCTGCAGCTTCCATCAAAGACCAGATCCTAAAAATACTCAAGGCAAGAATCTAACAGGCTGAAAAACAAATACATTTAGAGAGAAAAGAGGAGGGAGTAAATAGTAGCTGCGATGAGAAGTCAATAATATATTTTTTCTTCTTTGGTTAGCCCTGAAGATCTGCTTTTTTCCTGTGCCAATAATCAGCAAACGAGCATTTTTAGTTCATGTGCTGCCAGGAAAGAAGCGGGCAGTCATGTCAGTGTGCGTTAGAGAGTCGAGGCAAAATGCGCCTCTATTCAAGAGCCACCACACCATGGCATTCAACGAAAGTCATTGGGCTCTCAAATTAAGATGTTAATACAGAAAAGCTGTCAAATTCTCAGTTATTTCATCCTTTTTGATCTTACATTATTAAAAATTGCAGTTTTTTTAAATGACAAGGATGTATCTGTACCAAAGCTTAAAAAAGCTGCACATCTTCAGTCATATTGTTGGCCCAAATGCTAAAGGAAGGCAAGAATTAATCAATAATACGGACATTTCCCAAGTTCAAGTACCAAAAAAGGATATATAGAAGATATATAGAGGATATATACTTCCAGTTTGTCATTCTCTATAAGTACTCTCCTACATACTTGCCAATATTTTATGCCTGTTATGAAACGATACTACTAGAGGGCACACCAGAGAGCTCAGGCCACACACAACCACCTGTTGTGTGAGAAGTAAACTACAGACATGACAATTAAGCTCATTCTTACAGCACAAATAACTTTATCAGAGTCAGTGATCAGCATCATCATCAAACATGTGTTGGCAATTCATGGCTAATTGTCTGATATCTTTCCACATCATCTTATGTTGTAGATGTCATATCTGTCTCAGTGTGTCATGCTGACTGGTGACTTTAAGCAGATTGCTATAAGATGTCTTGTTTGAAACACCAGAGAAACAGTGACCTCTTGAATGCTTCATTGAAGGGTTTCCATGATTCTAGCAAAATATACTGATCAACAATGTGTATTTTATTGATCAAAGCTCAAGAACAAAGCTATCGTTTAAGTAGAGTTTGACTAATCTGACATTTATTTATTTGTTTATTTTTACACTTAAGTGACAGATTCTCTGTTACATATATTTTAAGGAGAGAGATGACATTTCCTCTGATATTTCATTACATTTTTCATCAAGACTGAGAATTTTTTTTGTTTTATAGATGACACTGGTAGGATGATGGCAACTGTTATGCATTGTTGCCATGAGAACACCTAGCAAGGTTTATGGGCAAGTAGGCAGTTCCTGCTATTTCTGCCATTCTGTTTCTGCATCTCATTCAGAATGTAATCACTGCCTGCCATTCTGTTACCCAAACTTTCCCTCATCTCTTTTGTACCGCCTTAAGTGTAACTTCTTTTTTAGAACTGAGAACTCTGATTGACAAGTCATACTGGATGATAAGTATTTACTACTCAACTCAACATTTCTGTTATACAGATAAAAACACATAATGGGTGAAAAAATGCTATTGAAAGTAGACTTTCTGATTCACACTCCAGAACACTTTGTGAACCTCTTGCAGAGACATTTTTATTGGAGACCTCAGTTTAAAGAACAGTTAACATTAAAGGCCAGAGGGGATGACTGGATCATGATGTCTTGACTCATTGGTGGTTGTTTTGTTCACATAAGAGCCCCTAGTGGCCAAATATGAAGTACTGTACCTTTAAGTGTACAGGAAGTCACCATTTTACATGGTTACTGGCCAAACCCTTCCACCAAACTTGACAAAACCATTTCCTGATTTCTAAAAAATTACTTAACACTCATGAGCAAGTTTAACATGTTCGTACATGTGAAGTGTAGCTGTGTTGACTCTGTCACTTCTCTCTACCTCTTCACTAATACCACGAGTTGTGTTTACTGCATCTTACATCAAGGTTGGGTTTATCATGGAAGATGTGCACAACAAATTGGCTGATGATGCTCAGCAACAGTCCTGCAGCTGTAGTTCACAGCAAATATATCCCAAATTATGGATGCACAATTTGGGATTTTTGCCGGTATCTAATATGCAGATATTTCTAAAACACTGCCATTGATACAAACAGTTTATAGTCTCCACTTCACTAAAACGCTCATAGATGTGAAACAAAAAATAATGATCATCCAAATACTTGTACATTTTTAAATGCAGAGAAAGAGAAATAACAAGCTAAAGTGCTATGGTATTTTATGCCCATATTTAAGCTGAGATGAAGAGAACAGGCTTGGGTACAAAATTAACTCTTAAATGAACTCTATATGTTTTGTTAAACTATCCAAAGCCATGTTGTTTCTGCAATGTTGAACACATCAAATGTTTTTCCTACGTATGTCGCGCAGGCCTAGTTTGTGCATATCAATACAGAATTCCCTCAACCCTAATTACCTATAAATACATGGCTAAAACCCCAGGCTTTAAGTTATCCTGGTATAGAAATGAGTGACTGACTGACCCACTTCTTCAAAGCATGACTCAGCCGCACACGTGTCACCCTATGAAGCTTCTTTCATTGTCCTCAGACTTAACCCCTTACTACACACACACACACCTATTTTAAGCAAACAAACTCGTAAAGGGTTTGCCTGCAAGATTTGAGACAAAATATGATGTCTCATAGTGTTGTGTAAAACAACAATGGCAGCCTGCCTGTCTGTGATTAAACGTTAAAGTATGACAATGAACTGTGAGGTAGAGCGTTCTGAGTGCTAACATGTTTGGAGTATTTGCACCGGCATTAAACCATTTGGTAATTCTGTTGGATTATTGGAATGTCAGTAATCAAAATACTCCAATTTATGTCATAAATGAGTAGCCTTATGTGAGACTCAGATAAACTGCAGACTTGGCCTAGCTTATGGAGCAATGAGTCCATTGAACAAGGCACAATGGTGCTCATAGCATGTCAATCAATCTCAATCAATCAATCTTTATTTGTACAGTGTCAATTCATAACAAGTGTTATATCAAGACACTTTACAATAGAGCATAAAACTCTTAATTTTATGGATACACATATATGCATAGATACATATATACATACAGTATATAAGATACACACACATAGACATACACACACACACACTCACACACACACACATATGTATATATATATATATATATATATATATATATATATATATGTATATATGAGTTTGTGCTTCTGCATATGCTGAAACTATCTTTGGCAACATTAGGGTCCACAGTCTCTGGCACTGTTATTTAGAAAATTGCTTGCAAAAACTATTGAACCAAAACCAAAATACAAAGAAATGCAAATGCCGTTACTAAAATTAAAGCTCTCAGTTGGGCTAATAAGAGTTTTTCTAGGCTCATATCGCTAGAGAAAAGGCCACAAAAAAAGAAGAAGACGTAAACATGCTGCAACAGAGTTTAAAACAAGTTATAAAATTTGGGCCAGGTAACAACCCCTCCTCAGCTGTGATGCCAAAGTAAGTCTTGCTCACATATTTTATCTAGATTTCCCTCAGTATATATTTAGTTTTGATTAATGTGGTTGTAAGTGCTGTGTGATACTGATCTTCATTATTCAGGGATTTAAAATCAATTATAGCAAAGTAATGTTCTCTTTATAGCACACACAGACAGAGGTTCAAAGAGCGGATCGACATAAATCAGTGACTCGGAATTCATTTATGCAGGACTCATATCTATCTCTGAAGGTGTAAATCAAAGCGGTTGGTTACTTGGCTAAGTAAATGACGCTATTATGAGAGCAAATGTTTGATTGAACCGCAGGAAAAGCTGCTGCCAACACCAGAAACCAGACTGCATGTAATAGCCGAGAGATATTTGAATGTGTTTGTCTGAGTTACTCAGCAACAACTGCGGTGGATCCATGAAAATATTAAGAAAAGCTTGATTATTCATCAAAGACTGATTGTCCTGTGAGGTCTCAGGTAAAGCTGACATGCTGACCCATTTAGTCCAATTACATCCACCTTTTTAAATCAGAGTTTGAAAGTATTCATGAACAAGTGGGTTAGCGAGTCAGCGGGAGTACTGTAATGTTGCTGGAGGCTCCTGAGCATGTGCTCACATGTGAACACACATGTATGTGTGACTGTATGAGTCAACTGATTCACCCCTGAAGACAATCCCCCTGTGGCATTCATTAAGTTGTCAAATTTATAAATACTTAAATACTTTGAAAGATGTGTTTTGAAATGTTACAGTCTCCTTTATTTTAACGATTAAAACTTTCAGAAAAGTACCATATACTTTAAAAAAAACAAAGATCTTCAGTCATATTTCAATCTACAAGCTGCTGCAAAAGGAAAAAAGACACTGAACAAATGTGTCTGTGTGGTTTGACAAGATAAAACAATAAAACATCCAATATCTTCTGTCAAGGACTTCTACTTTTGTTGTTGTGGTCAAAACAGGTGGAAAATTATTCGATTGTCGCCTAATGGTTCAGGCACAGTGGATGCATGACAGCCCCTCTACAGCAGGAGGGGACAGCTGGAGGCCAGAAAGCCCCTGAGCTGCTGCATGCTGTCAAAAAATGGCAAACATAAAAAAAATTCAAACAAATATTTAAAGTCTGCTAAGTGTAATTTAACCAACAACACATCACCATACACTAACTATAAACCAGTGTTTCTTAAGCAGTGGAGCATGACCCCCAAAGGGGCAGTGGCCACATGTTAAGGGTGGTGCAGCCTATAGACTGTACATTTATAGAAAGGCTAGATGGCTCAGGTATGCTGTTGGCCAATAGCGACTAACCTCCTCATATGGTGGCCATCTTGATACAGTGAACTTGCTCACACATAACACTTAGGTCTGTCAAGCACGTACTGAAAAATAAGCGTTAACCCTTTAAGGCCCAAGACCATAGATTATGGCCAGAAAATTCTATTTTTTTGGAGCTGAAATGTTTCTTTCACTTTCTGCTAAAATCCAAAAAATATCAAAATGTCCATAAAATTCAACATATAGATTTTTCATATCTCATTTGATACATGAGGTGTTTTTGGCAACTGATAATCCACATGAGGACATTTTTATCATTTATCTGATTGTATTCAGATGTTTTTTTTGTAATTTGTTGATCATATTGAGTAGATACAGGTATTATAAAAGTATGTATCAAATATAATACAATTGGCCTCAGAGGGTTAAATGCTTTATTGACAACCAATTTTCGAATGGTTGACTTTGTCAGAAACATCAAAGATTCAGTTTTAATCCTGCATAATTAAGATGATACAACTTTAGTAATACTGATATGTTACCATACCTCTTAAATCATTTGTAAATCCATCAAGATTTCAGTGAGTAAAGCACAAATAAGTTTGAGCAGGTATCTTACCCTCAACTGAAAAATACAGAGCAGAAATGTGCAGTGTACCAAGATGGCAGCTATGTGAGGACATCGGTGGCTCGGCCTTGAGCCATCTAGCCTTTCTATGCATGTACATGGTTAAGCCCAGGGCACCCTGGATTTTTTATTAGCCACCCCAGGAGTCTGAATTCTGAACTATGGTTGACTTTTTGCCAAAACAAAAGAGGGACTTTTCAAATCAGTATCTTCTGTATGACAACATTCTTCTGCCGGGTTTCTTTGGTCTGGAATGTTTAATGTGGAAAACTGTATTTAGTTTGAAATTAAATTTTGACTCTGAACTTAAAGGTGTATTCAGCGATCTTCTAATCTTCTAATATAATGCACTATTTGTAAAAATCACTGTATTTCTCCTCTCCATCCAGAAGATGTCACCACTGACAGCATGTTGAAGAAAAAGTCAGGTTTCAGTACACCGCCTTTGCTTTGAGGTTGCGTAACGTGCACAGTTAGCCTAAGAGAGAGATACAATAGGTGCAGTAGCAATGGCTGAAAAACAGCCCAAAATAAAAAGGTCAGAGGAGTGAAAAGTGAAAAAGAAGGGCTATGACCATGAAAGAGCAAAGACCCCGGTCAACATTGGTGTTGCTTTCCGACGGTGGAGGGAACTCCGCCAATTGAAAGACCTGAAAACAGACGCAGATGTCACCGTCTGTCTGCTGGATAGGTAAGCAATATTAGCTTTGTGGTGCTTCACATAACAGTAACAGCCGTCGGGCATTCATCTTATTGTCTAATCTGCCAGAATGTACTGTTGTTGTTATGTTATCAATATTGTTAGTCGAGTTGTCTGACGAGTCAGGGTTATCTTAGCAACGTTGGTCAGCTACGCAGTTTCTACGTCTGTTTCCATGACGATGCACGTCCATCAGCCTTTGGGGGTGGAGTCAGGGGTGAGGTATGAAAGGAGAGGCAGGTCTAAATTTGTTTAAAAACAACCTCTCCACTTGTTTTCTCCCACATCGCTGACTACACCTTTAATTTGTGTCTTCAAGTTCTTAAAGAAATACATAGTACTTTAATTCCTCTACAGAAAAGAATTATCTCAAATAAAACTGTTCTTGTACTTAAACACTTATACTTAATGGAGAAATGAGTATTCACACACCTGTAGATACCAAACCAATCAGCTGTGGATTAACCTCATGCTGACCTGTGGACTTCATCTGCTGCTCTGTCATCCTCTCACATACACTTTGGTAGAATCCCAGAAACTTTGTTTTCATACTTTCAGTCAATAACATTGATTCAGTGTTGAGGTCTGAGCTGTAATCACACTGAGACCAGCAGGATAAAAGCTAATCAGCTAAATTAAAGAAGATACATGCTTCATACGTGCATCTGATTATTGATGCATTTTAGGGCCATACAGAAACACTGAGATGCATTCAGGCTGACTTGGAATATTAAATATTTCATGAAGATGAAAACATGATGTGTTTAAGTGGAATTTATAGAGCAGGGAATTTAGATTTTGATTGAATGCTGAATAATGTTGTAATAATAATGTTGCTGGGGTTGGAATTTGCTTTCTTGATAAAATGAAACAATAACATCAGTTACATTATGTATCCAAGTTCACATTAATGATCTTATGCTCATTTCAGAATTGGGCTCAGAAGTGTGCAGAGTTGTTAAAACGTAGCATTTGTCCTTGAATTAGTGAAAAAATAAAAAAAGAATAAGTAAAGTTAGAGTATGAACAAAGGTCATAGATTTAATGTAATTCACATTTACAAAATCTACAATATGAACATATACATAAAAGCACAGTGTGACAGTAAGGATGTTGCGTTTGTTTAAGGAGAATATAAGAAGTATATCTCACTAAATTAGAAGTAATTTGAGCACATTAGAACATGAATGAACAAGCACAGAGTGAAAAACAGCAAAACACGTTTAAGACTCCAGGACCTGACAGAGCAAGTGATATTACAGGGAGGTGTTACAAAGTCTGATGGCAACTCTGTGGTGCATCGTGAAGGATTAGGGTTAGTCTCACACTAAAAGTGTTCCTGTGTTTATCCAGTGTGCTGTAGACTATTTGTACTGTTTGACCTGTTGGACTGAATCAATAGTTTTTGTCAGTCTGTCAATAACCTTAATTCATATGAATAAAACAAATGCAAGATAAGTCGGTTGATTGTGTAGTTAAGATGTCATTACTATAAAAACTACTTTGTTCTGCTTTGTTGAGCAAGCACTTAACCAGCTGCAAAATCAAAACATGATCAGTAGGGCTGGGACGATTCACTTTTCTCCCGATTCGATTTATTGCGATTTTTTTAGGTGCTGATACGATTTAAATTGCGATTCTACAATATTGCCGATTTTTGCAATCTTTAGTTAGCTTTTTTAAAACCAGTGAAAAAGATGAAACAATGATGATGCCTACAGACTATATCAGGAAAAATACACATCACATGTGAGTCTGTTTTTTGGACTTATTCAGCAATATATATTAACCAGCTGTTTATGCTCCCTCTCTTCAAAAGCCTGGATTGCATATAAAAAGTGGCTTATTATCCCTTCAGGCAACAGAGTTTTTTCAAGGAATATTCAATTTTGCTATCAAGATTTAAAAAGGCTATAGTTTCAAAGTGGTTAGTTTTCCCAGCCATCGTCATCACTGTAATTTACGGGCCGAGCATGAAAGTCTCTGCTGCCTGCACTGTTTACCCCCGGCTTCTCCCTCGTTTGACCAGAGCTCTGCGGTCTCATTCTCCGCTAACACCGTCACTTTTCACCGTGTTTTGAGCTTCCCTGCATCCCAATCCATGTACCCTCTTCGGTAGCCGCCGGTCATGGAGAGGAAAAGCTCTCGGTATGTACTGCTCCGGGACTGTAATGGCACGCGGAGCCGCTCCCGCTGCGCACACTCGCTGCCAGTTTGGTTCTCACTGGACGACTGACCTTCATCCTCAGAGAGTAAATATTCCTCTGATTCAGAGTCAGACAGTACTTGACAAAGTACTCTCGGCATCGTGAGTACTCTTACTAAGTCTCTATCAATCTGTCTCTCTCTCTGCTCCGCTCCACAGCCTCTACAGCCACACTCGCGTCCCTCGGTCCGGTGTGTGTGTTTTAAAATAAATATACGCCAAAACTTTGAATAGAAACCAGTCAGCTGTCCACTATCTGCTGGTAAAAAGTAGGAACACTATTCAGCACTATTTTAACAGCTATGGCCTGTTTTATCCAGCAATGTCGCTTGCCTCAATTTGGCGACTTAAGGGCCTATAGTGTGTGTGTGCGTGTGTGTCTGTAGGGGTGGGGGTGGGGGGGGTGTCGATTTTTGAATTTTAAAAAATCGATTTTAAAATCGGCAGACAAAATATCGCGATACTTAGGTGTATCGATTTTTTCTCCCACTCCTAATGATCAGCATGGGCCAAGAAAAGCCTGATCAGGGCATCACTATATTGTAACAGAGTGTAAAAAGAATCTGCCCAAATAATCTATCCGTCATTTGTACTCCCAGTATGCACTGGGTGAGCATGTCACAAGTCAAGCCAAACAGCGGCGGACATGCTTCCCCCATCTCCCTCCTGCCACTGCACGCTGTTCGAAAGAACAGCGCCCATTTGCCTGCCATGGACCCGGAAGCGGGTCCAAACACAAAAAAAAATTTAAGCTGCAAGCAGCATAGGACGGGTCCTCGCTTTGTTGCAAGTCCCTCATTCCAATTTGACCTTCTTTTTGTCGGTTCCATCCCTTTTCAACCTTTTAATATGCTCAAAATTAGACTATTGTATGTACCTGCAGCTCTGTCAAGAGCCTGAGTCCTTACAATGGGTGTGTATTACACATTCCATTTATTACTGCACGGCCACTTGCACTCAACTGTCAATCAGGGAGTGACATCATCCCAACTGGCCTCAGCAGCAGAGCAAAGATAACTCGAAACTTCTTTTCACAGAGAACACAAATTTCACCAAATCTATACACACTACACATTTTATAGTAAATTTTGTCGGGAATCCAACCATGTCATTTTTTACAGCTATACGAGTTATTATTTTGTCTGTAGAGGCCTAACTGGCACAGGACGTCTGATTCTGAGTTTTCCTTTCCCATTCATTTGAATGGGAGGAGCAGCGAGGGCTTCTTTGGGGTTCACCAACTTTGAGGGCTCGTCATTCAGAAACCGTTTGAGAAACAACAAATTTTCCCACACACCTTTTGCTCATCAATGCCTTTCCTATCATCTGCCAACTTTTCAAGCTGATACCACTCACAGCATCAGAGGAGATAACTTTAAAAACTTTTATTGTGAAAGGCAAATTGCCAGCTTCCTGTTTGAGATAGGTCAGGGGTGTCAACACCTCTTCAAGCTCTAGCTAGAAGAGGTCCTTCCTCTGTGGGCGAGGACCCTTAAAAGTAGTTGGTGTATTGCTTTCAGTAAAAACAGATGTAAAAGTAGATTAAAAAAATACTTTAAAAAGTTATTGCATTTATAAAGCTAGCACAATATAGTAATGCAAGTAAATATAGTTTGAACTTTCAACCCCAGACTTTGTGTAGTTTTTTTAATTTCACATGTGGATTTAAAATGACACGTCCATGTTGAATGAATCATTTCTTATGTTGAGAAGCTGATGATAAATGTAACTCTCAAATGCATGTCCTTGTTTTGAAAAGTTGAAATAAAAGACACCAATGTCAAAGTGTGAAGAAAAAAGTGAAAAGTTACAAAAAAAAAGATTCTTACATAAACTAACAGTCCCTCAAATGAAGTAATTAGTTGTTTTTCTTTCATTCCCACTTTCAAGGAAGAGAGTAAATAAGCAGTGGGCGCAGCAGGGTGAGTCTAAACCTCTGTGGTTACTTCAGGGCCGGCTTGGAAAGCCAAGAAACCGAGCCTTTTCTCAAATGTCATATCCGTCCTTGGACTTCAAATCAAACACTGCTGGCTCATTCACACACACTCTGTGGTCCAGCTCTCTGAGCCACAGATGACACTGATACACACCCCTCATCAAACAGCTCAGTATCCCGTGACCCTGCACTAAGTAGATTTACTGTACATGAAAGGCTGATACCAGAGTGACGTCGGTTTGCCCAAATGCCAGGAGGGAGCGCAGCAGAGGGTCTTTCTCTGCCGGAGCATCTGGAAAAGAATCTCCTCTCTCTTTGCAAATGCAAACGAACAGGAGGCATTACTGCTTTTGGTCCTGTCAAAACAAAAGGCGTGTCATCTATCCCCCGCCGCTTTATTGACAGTGTCAGCTCTGTATCCAGTAACGGTTACCGCAGAGAATGACTCGGGGAAACGTGATCCCATAATGAGGCCCAAATAATTACCAGCAGCCCCAAATTTACCCGGGCGCTTTCTTTAAGTAGGAGCACTTCCACCCCCCCGACTACCCGCCCGTCAGACTGTCTGTGTTTTCTAAAAGACAGCAGACTAGAGAGGAAGACGGAGAGAGAGGAGATAGTCCTTTTTTCATTCTTTTAATTTAACAAACATTCACGTCCAGAGCATAAGTGTTTGGATTTGATTCGACAGCAAATGAAAAGAAACCCTGTAAAGATTGAGTCAAACTGACACTTCATCACATGCCCATGTCCGGGTTCTCCATGCGTGTACCGGGGTTTCATAACATGAAGCATAAAGGTTCAACTGGGATGAACTTTGCACACAAAGCTATAGGAGCAGCCGCACCTTTACTTTGATCACTGCGGCAGATTCCCTTTCAGGCAAAGTGAAAGTCAATGAAAGTCCTGAACTGAAGGCCCAGTGGGAGAGTTTTATTCCACAATGTGAAAGCACTTAACTCCAGACGTATGTCCCCATATTAAAGCTGCCATAAGTAACTGAACTAAACATGCATTTGACGAAACTGAGCTGCAGAGACTGTGAGCTGGATCTTGGTATAGATGCAAAGAGTGGAGGGAAACTCTGACCTTAAGTTGAAATCTAAGATTTAAAGTGGCAGCATACATACACACTAACCAGCCACTTTATTAGGAACACCTTGTTTGTATCAAGCTGAAGTCCCTTTTGCCCTTAGAACTCCCTTAATTCTCTGTGACAAGATTCAACAAGGTGCTGTAAGTCTTCCTCAGAGATTTTGGTCTGCATTAACATGACAGACAAGCAGTTCCCAGCACATCCTTGTTGTAAATAACCTGTTCCACCACATTAAAATGTGCACCATTGGAACTGAGATCTGACGACCCAATTCCTCAGCAAAATGACTCAGCAGAATTTCCCCATTGACTGTATGAATGAACTCCTTTCTTGCAATTACTTTACTTGTATCCAACATAATTAAAGTGTCAAAATTCCAGGAATTTTCCATGTCGGAAACTCTCCACGGAAATTAACAGGAATCAATGGAAATTAATGGAATTGGAATTTACAAACTTGAAGGATAGCCATTTCCAGGAATTCTAAAATTAGCAGGGGAAAATGAATTTCAGCAAAATCTTCAATAAAACAACTGGAATTTATGCAAGTTTACTCAAAATATTATGCACTTAGCACACTGCTTACTGCAGAGGTATTGAGGCCACGCCCCAATACACTGAGCCATCCTTCATCATGTGATCATGAGAACAGATGATTCTTGAACCTGCACTGTTGAGGAGCCCATGGATATAAAGAGAAAATAAAACAGACTGCTCAATAAAACAATTCAAAGGATATAAAGTTCTAATCACAACTAAATCTGTTCAAATGTAATGGTTTTTATTTGTATTGTTTCACATTAATGTCTGCTGATGGTGAAGAAAATTTAATATTTATGTTTTGGTGCAATGCAGTTTGTTGAAATTACCCCGAATTCCCACAAATTCACATTAATTCTCATAATTTCCATGAGAAGTTTCCAGTTTGGAATATTTCCAAAATCTCAGTACTTGATTTCTCATGTTAAGTTCCCGGAAAGTTTCCAGAAAAATTCCAGAATTTTTCTGCCCTTTTGCAACCCTATCCATAGAATTAAGCATCTCAGTGTGAAAAGTGAATTCATCATGAGCAGCCCATTGTTTCAGCTGCCCCACTGCTTTAACATCATTGTAAGAAGCTGGTGTATTATTTAAGCACGAATCAAGTTAACTGCATGAACAATAGTCTGTGTTCTGAGGAATCTTACTGACAGCGATATAAATCACATTTATCGTAAAAAGCTGAGGAAACCAGACAATTGGCTGTTTTGGTTTCTATCAAACAATCACAAATATTAGCTTGCAATGTTCTGAGTTGCTAACTCTGCACATACCACCATATGACTTTTGAACGTGTCGCACGTTACAGATGGGATGTTCAAACAGATGTTGTCAGCTCTTGCTTAAACAATGAGTGGAACGCACTTTTTGTATGGATGCTCCAAACGTAATTTCGTTGTTCTTTGTGACAATGACAATAAATACTCTGAATCTGAATCTGAATCTGGTCAGTGCTTGGGGGGATACCAAGAAAAAAATCTCACCAACCATCATATCTCCATCACCAGCATGAACCACTGACACAAGACAGGATGGATCCATCTGCATGTTGCAACAGAACTCAAGACTCATCGGACCAGGCAACAATTTACAACCTTCTATTGTCTATATTCAGCAAACTTGTGCAGACTGTGGCCTCTCTTACATGTTTTTAGCAAACAAGTTTGGCACCAGATGTGGTCTCTCGCCAAAGTAGCCCAAGATTCGATACATTTTGGATTCAAATATGGTCTTCTGCTGGCTTAGTTGATGTACCTTGGGGTGATTATTCAAAATAATTTTGTCCCCCTATCATCTCACAGCTCTAGCCATTCTTGTTTGACCTCTGGCATCATCAGGGTTCCCACTCTTTTCCTGAAATTATTTTCCAGGACTTTTCCAGGATGTTTTCACCCCTTCGCTATTCGCTATTTGTACTGATGAACACTTGAATGGATATAACTAATAAAGTGGCAATTAGGCATAGGCGATGTCAGCCCACTTATAATGTCCAAGAGGCAACTAACTCTAGAGCAGAGGGTCATAGAGACCTGGAACCAGTTCTGTCCCACAATTTCGGGGTGCTAGATTTCTAACTGTACCACTCCTGAGTCTCTGCAGCCTTTGGTTCAAGAGATAAAGCCATGGTGTAAGAACAGCTATGGCCAGCTGTGTATCGGAAGGTTGTAGAGACTTGGGATCAAGCTACCCATTAATCAGTATGAGCTTTCCAACAATACCAAGCCCGAGGACATTGTGTCATATCTTCAGCTAAAAATATTGATTCTGAATTTTGGGCCTTGTTGTTGATGACCTCTAAAAGCATCCAAATCACTCAACAACACCATATACAATGGAGTCTGGTGGCTTTAAACAGAGTGATCCAACAGCTGTTTAAGGACGCAGAAAGCACCCTATCCTGTATTTTGAGTCTAGATTAAATTCTCTAAAGGGATCAAAGTAAAACGACTGCTGTCTCTCTCTCTTTGGTGGGACATCACTTTACAGCCAAAGTACTCGAGAGGCACTGAAACAGCCATGAAAACTACGTTAAGATGTATCCTAGTGTCCTTCAGTGCTTCCTGCACAGATTCTGTGGTCTAACACAAACACTCGCCTGTATATATACACACATCCAAACATACACACCACCAACAACTCGGTCCACTCCATCAGCCTGAGGCCAGCGCTGTGCTATACATTTCAAAGCTCTGAGTTCAACATAAACACTGCACCTCCCTGTCAAAACAAGTCAGCGGCTCGCTAACTCGCCAGTTTGTTAGGGTTTCAGTGATCCCTCTTCCCTGTAGACGCTGAGGCCACATCCACACGTCCCCCAGGCTTCCTCCGGCCTGTCCACGGCCTAAAGGACGAGTCTTAAACTCTCTCAGGTTCCACAACATCAGTCAGAGAGAAAGCCAACACAAATCTGTGTGTCAGTCAATTAAGGCGCGGAACGAACGTGAGGTCACCTGTGTGGGTGGAGATTAAGTGAAAGAGTGACGATGGGTGTGCGCCACATGTAAGGGCAGCAAATGAGGCACAAAGAAAACAATAAAAAGGAAAGGAGAAGAAATCAAGCTGAAGGATGATGAACACTGTAACAGGGGATTTCATGCTAGCATCGTATTCCTTCATTACACATGTATAAATACAAGGAGACTTATATCTCTTTCCATACCCGGAGGTGCCTGGTTCTGACACTCAAGCTGTTTTTAAGATAGCACAAACACTTTGAAGAAACTTTTGCTTACTGTACAAATGAAAGTAAAGCACTATGGGAAACAACAGCCTAACTGAAACAGGGAAAATGGGCTCAGTCTTTGAAATACAAGTGTTCATATAGTGTTTGTCATAAAAATCTATGCATTTTATTGATGTTTCCAGCAAGCAATTCATCCTAAAATGGGTGTTTTGAGCCTGTGATGGTTAAACTGCAGTCATTAAAGAGTTGAGGCTTTGTTTGAGTAATTTAATGCTCAGTTTAACTACATTTTAATGCACGGTTAGCAGTATCTATAGGCTGTATATCTATTCACAATGTTCTGTACTGCAGTGGTGTGTTTATGTTTGGCTGCGGGTAAATCAGTGAGATATATTTCAGTCCGAACCATAGTGGGCGACCCACTGACAGACATAACTGCACATACAGCTTTAATCCTCGCATGGCTGAGAACATATGCGGCCAAAACCAATGAGCCGTCCCTAATTTAAACATATGTAAACTGATGCTGCTTCCCATTTTTGACCCAGGATAAAGTTCTGTGCACAGATTCATTCAAGCTGTCTGGAGAGAGGGACAAGTTTTAAATAAAGTAAAGTAAAAAAGAGAGAGTCGTTCTCTGCTCTGGGAGAAAAGATGGAGCCACCACAGGAGGACGGATCTCTGTTTAACAAGAGACAGGTGCCCGTTTTACACCTTCACACTAATAATAAAGAAACAGAAGTCTGCTGGGGGGTGTTTTAACGTCCAGCTTTCATTTGGAAACGTGATCTCATGTCCCACCTATGAACCCCGCCACCAACATGTCTTTTTTGCAGGAATATGGCTCACTTAAAGAAAGGTCAAACTTTATTATGATACAAGAGAGGAGATGCATTTTTCTGTCTGGCTTCCTTTCACAGCTTGAACTTTTCCAACAAAGTTTAAAACTATAAATGCAGCTTGTGGGGTTAAAATGAACGCCACTTTGTAGTCCTATATGCAGGAGGCTGAAAGAGGAGATTAAAAAAATACATGTTTATGTTTAATAGCTGAATGGTGTGTATGAATGACAAACAAAAAAGAATTGTTATCACAGTACGAGTGATCCATTTTGGGATGATTCTAGGAAAAAAATCTTACATTAATGACTGATTTTACTCAGCCTGGCTTCACCCTTATAGCACTACTCTCTGTGGCTCACATGTATGCCTGTACCATGCTTTGGTCGAACTTTAATCCACATAAACCACCAAAGGGTGTTTTTGACTCTGTATAAACCATCGCTGAACAGCCTTGCTCCAAACGCTGTGTTTTGTTGTGTGTCTCTTTAAATCGGTTCACACTGACCTCACTCCTTAAACTTGAGGTGGGCTGACATGAGTACAGCTTTATGCTTTATTGGCTGTGAGTTAAGATCTAATGGTAGAGGAACCAAGTGAGGGGTTAAAATTATTACCTCTGCCAAGGAGGTTATGTCTTCGCCAGGGTCTGTTTGTTTGTCTGATAGCAAGATTCTGCAAAAACTACTGGATGGATTTACATGAAAATTTCTACCAAAGGTGTGGTTTGGTCCAAGGAAGAAGCACATTTTGGTGCTGATCAAGATTGACGCAAAGAATAAATAACACTAAAGTTTATAATGGCAAATACTATTTATTATGTCATTATGGGAATCGTGGTTTATTTACAAACTGACGTCAATGTTTTTCAAGCTTTTGTCACTACATTCCCAGCTTCCCTTGCAATGTCAGCAGAGGAGTTATGCTAAAACAACGGCTAACAATAGCCCAGTCAGCATGTTTTATTCCAACTTTGTAACTGGAACACTGATTACTCGGACATCATGTCATTCACACTCCCCTCTTCACAGTTCTGATGTAAATGGAATTCTCCACATGGTCAGACATGAGCAGACAGTCAGCCGCCAAATCGGAGCAGAATAGCATCTGCCGTAACTGAGATGTTTGGCAGAGGTCTGTGCTCTTTGTGCTTTTCAAGTTAAAATAAGTTATTGTGATATCACAAAAATCCAAGATTCTCAACAGACATTCAGATTTTGTGTTTTTAGACATCTGTTTGCAAAAAGAGACTGAATTGATAACTGTCATGATATGTTAGGCAGAAAATCCAAAATAATCTATGTCCACCTTAAGACAAATCTGATCCCACAGTAGATACACAAACAGAGATCAAATTTGTAAAATTCCAAAATTTGCAGCCAAAATTCTCCTAGCTGTTTAAAGTGGGGATTGAATTTCAAAACATTTTCTTAATGTCAATGCCATTAGTGATTCTACTCATCAATTTGATTGTCTAACAATTCCTTTAGTAATGGCAGCAGATTTTTTTGTTTGACCTACACAGGTTGTAAGCAGAAGCAATATCAAACACAGTGCTTATTCAGGTATCTGGTGTTGCCACTAACTAAAATTTGTGCCGTAAGCAACTTCTGTCAAAAGTTAAGTGACAATGTTGACGGCATCTGTCCCCTTACTGCCACGATTTTGAAATGTTTGTTTTAAACTCTGCCTCTGCTGACAGCCTGATGCATGCAGAAAAAAGTGAAAGCAACTGATAAAGGGATGGCTAAGCAAAAAGACTTGTGATATTAATTATCTGGGGAAGCTGTTACTGATGCTCAACTGGGGTTGTGTTTTGATTCCTATGACTTGACTTAACAGAAAAAGAACATTGTTGATATTCCAGTAAATCCATCCACCCATTATCTGTCCCACCTACAGGCCCCAATACCATCTTGCTGTGTGGCTCTAACACTGCTGCACCGCCATGCTGGTAGTAAAAACTCTATGTTGACTGTAAGAGAGAGAGAGAGCTCCGCCTTTATCCTGCAAACACATTGTCTATTTTGGTAAAGAGATTTGAACTTTCCAGGAGAAAGGGGAAGCTTGTCTTTTTTAGAACGTTTGTGCGTCTGCACCTTCCTCAGCATCTGTACTTTCCCTTTGTAACTCTTTGAACAAGGAAGCAGCTACATGAAAGTTTGGCCACACACTAAACAATTTAAGCCCAATCTCAGGCTCAGTTCACCCCTTTAGGAGGTAAATAAATATGAAATATAACATATTTATAACTCAAGGTCAGGCGACCAATGATTACTCAAAAAAAGTCAATAAAAGAAAGCAGATCAGAAAGTTTCACTATTAGAATGTTAGATATTCTCACAGCTTACAAACATGTCAGGCAACAAAAATACAGCTGTACCATTTTCTCTGCCAATATTTGCCCCAATTTTTTATTTGCTGAAAACAGCATCTATTTTATAACACACAACTGACAAAGTTGATTGTCCATCATACTCTTAAGTTATGTTTCATCACGTGAGTTTTGATGGCTGCTGCTGTAGGTGAATCTCCACCCTGTCATCTTTCGACAGGGGAGGTGTGGTCTTGTGGTCTGATGTAGTCACCATCTTTGCACAGGCATTGCGTTATATTTAAATGATATATTTCTGATGTTCTCAATATTTCTAAAATCTCTTAAGGTCCAAAGCTCATATGCTGCCAGGAACAGTCTTTATGATGCTGTCTCAGATGTTTAAGGTGAGCAATAAAATACCAAAAAAGAAAGATGACAGCATCATGTTTAAACATTTTTTCTGGAGGATGTACATCTTCATCAGTATTGGCAGCCCTGTTGTGCAAATATCAGCCATCCAGGAATGACCGAGGTGAACCAATACATCAGTTTTCAGAAGCTTATTTGTAATGTAATACCAATTTCATGCTGGCATCTGTCACCACAAACTGCTGCTTTAGACAAAATTCTTTATTTATAACCTGACATGCCAGATGGACAGTCCCATATTGGAAATATTTCACTAATCCATCTGGGAAGGAGCCCTGAGAAAATGTTTTCAGGGGCAGAACCTTCAAAAACAACAGCAGCTTGTGATTGGACGAACGTTTGGCCCATCACACTCATCACAGACCAATCCATATCAAGCAGCGCTGCTATGACGTAGCATATGTAGTGGCTAACGGCTTACAAAGGCAAACAACAATTCATGGCAGTTCGCCATAGCGGCTAACTGTTGTTAGCCACTATGGCTAACAACAGTTAATTGTTGTTTGCCCTTGTCAGCCATTAGCCGATAGCTTAACTACCTGAAGACTATCATTTCACATTAAATTATAACACTTATATCTGACATGAACCTTGTCAAAGACAATGCTTTCAAAGGAAACTTGTGAAGAAAAGCATTTTTCGCCAAGTATTACTGAGTAACCATGATGACCACAGGCTAACTGACATTAGCCGCCATTATTTGTACAACAGGAAGTGACTTCAATTCCTGTCAAGTCACTTCCTGTTGACGTCACGCCCGCTGCTCCCGCCTCTCTTCCCTGATTTGGCCGTGAAGCATTTAGCTGTCCATTGGACAGTGGAGGCTGGCAAGACGGAGATGCATGATTTCAGAATCAGGCAGGTCCGTCTGCTCTGCAAGGCTACTTTAAACATACTGATATGGAAAAGTGCCTATAGTCAAGCCACTTTTTCTGTCCGCGCATCTCACACCTGGAACTCAGTTCCAAGTACAATACGCAAACTTCCAACCCTGACCTCTTTTACCAAACAGCTTTAAGCTTGGCTAATGGAAAACCAACACTGCTCCCATAAAAAGGCCTAAATCTGTGTATTCGTCCTATGTATCTATTTTGTCAAGGGCTCCATCTCCAATTTTTACTGAGCAACGTGCAATGCAACTAGCACTTTATATTCCTAGGTACTCTAGGTACCACAAATTACCATCGCTGGTATTTGATTATTGTAATATGCAATTGAGCATCAAGCAATCAGATTAGCACTTTATATCTTTTTGGGCAATTTGCAATACAATGATGCACTTTACAATAGCACTCTGCATTTTAACCAGCCCCTTGGCCTAAATGTTTTTTTTTTTTGATGAAGTCTTTGTTTTGTCTTGTTTTGTTTTTAATTGTGTATAATTTTTTTGTACAACACCTACCTGCCAATGGGACTACAGATGGAAATTAGCCACACAGCTATAATCTCACATGTTTACATTTATATGTTCATTAACATGTATTGTCCTATCTTTTAACAATAAACAAATCTACAAATTTAGGGAGTTTAAATAACTAAACGCACAAATTGTGGTCTGTTTTCATGATTAGACAATAGAGAAAAAATTGCAATTGAGAGAAAATGATGCCAGAAAAGGTGATAATTAAAACATTAGTTTTGGATAAAACTCTTATTTTAAACATCAATATCCGCATCTGCCCTAATTCTTAGACTGCTGTGATTTGTCTATTGCAGGCTTTATAAATATATTTTCTAAGTTGCGCACAAACCTATCTCCAATTTTTTTTTCATGAACCATTGATGTTGCTGGCGATTTTTTTTCTTTTTTTTTATCAAATAAAAGTAAAAATTGTTTGTAATCAGGACGATACAATAGCCATTCATTCAGTAGTCGTGAATTTTTTTATATTCTCTAAGATAATTTTTGAGATGAGAGTGTCTGCACTGACAATTTATGGTGCAAACATTTTAACAAAAATGTCTCACACCTTTGTGTAATGGACCTGTTTCTGCAGGTGTGTTTCACTTGTTGGCAGTTGAACACAAGGAAAAAGTGAATTAACTCTGAAAGGTTGTAGAAAAATGTGAAGCTTAATTATCAGGGTTAGAAACTCTCACCATAAATCTCCTCCTGTCCTCCCATCTGCTCTGAACCAGTGACAGACAAAAAATGACTTAACCCACTGACTTCCTCTCTTACTCTTAATTCTTTTCACATCTGCACACTGAGCATGTACAGAACACTGGGGAAGCGTTACCCTCCAACAAGTCACGTACACACTTGTCAGGCACTAAATCCTCAATTCCTGGAAAGAGAAACCTTTGAATGCTCAAAAAAACATTACTTGTGTTCTATCTAAGTTCTAATCAAAAACATCTGACAAACACACACACATATATATAAAGAGGATACACAAAACACGAGGCCTGCAGTTGTCATATTAAGTGATCTGCCACAGCAGACACAGTTTGAGTCGTCTTCAAGCGTCTGGTTGCATCACTGTGTTGTATTTCAGCAACTTAACAGCATGCATGTTTCATCAGGAGATACTTCGGAAGGCTGCAGTGATTCACTCCTTACTTTTAGCTTAATCTCACTGTAATTTGGTCTAGACCTGAATGGGGTTTAAACAGCATTAATGGCTGGCACAATGTTTCAATTTTCATTAGAAATATGTAATGGGCAGAGCAGGGTTAATTTTCTTAAGAGGGATCAATAAATAATCATTTCCTGTGCAATATTCCTCTACCATACAAGGACGATAGTAAAAAAAGGTACAAAATAGTTTTCGACCATCAGCTTGAAAAAAGGTCACCCTCAGCTCGACTGCTGCCTTTGCTGTGAGTCAGTTATCCTCCTTCACTAAGAGCAACCAAAGTTTGTTTGGAGTCGTATTTATTAAACATGTAAATTCAAAACAGAAAATCAGGTGGAGGCAGCATAAAGGCTGCTTAGCTCACTAATCAAGGTATCAAAATGTCACATTCTGATGTGTTCAAGGTTCTGAAGTTTAGAAAAAAAATATTGTGAAGTATTTAAATTAAAAAAAAAAAATGAAATCAGGGGTGCTGGTTTGGCGCAGTGGTTAGCAACCAGACACCCCATGTACATACTTCTGCCGGTCCAGGTTCGAATCCAGCCTGTGACCAGTTTGTAGAGAGTCTTCCCCTACTCTCTCACCCCCTTTCATAAGCCTGTCCACTGTTTCTCTCCTATCAATAAAGGCACAAAACGCCCAACAAATACATAAAAAAATGAAATCAGGATTCAGTAATATATATATATATATATATATATATATATATATATATATATATATATATATATATATATATATATATATATATAAATATATATATAACTTCACAACATTTCAAAATAAAAACCACTGGAGTCAGGGACCGAAGGGAGTTGGGACTCAGTAAGACTGGCAAGATGCCTTTTCTGATAAATTGATGAATTAATTTATTTTCCTGAGACATTTTTTAGAATGTGTTAAATGCCATGTGAAAAAAAAATTAGGATTAAAATCTAAAAAATCTTCCCATCGCTTACTCACAAAAACTGACTTTTAATAATTTCAATGTTTAATTTCATAAACTGCGCCATTGTTGATTTTTTTCTATTTTAGTTTGCTCTCTTCATTGTTCTTGGTGTTATCCTTGTTATTCAATACATGCGCTCACATCACTGTTGTCATTGCTGTCATGTTATTCATTCACTTGAATTACAGCTGCACCAACTAATAAATAATAAATATTAAAAAAACTACCCAGGAAAAAAAAGCAAACAAACCGAGCAAACAAACAAAAAATGTGCCGTTATATTAGTTAGATGAATGCAAAGACTGGATCAATACTTGGAATCATGCTTATTATTTACAGTCAGATCAGGATTAGGGGCTAAAAGAGTTGATAAGGACATCCCTATTTAGACTCATTCCTCAGGATTATCACAGAAAACAAAACATGCAAGTTTTATCATTTTGGTTTAACACAGGTGTTATAATGGCATACAGAAAAAAAAAACACTTTCTGCACCACATGCATCGTCCTTAATGTGAATAAAAAAGTGCATAAATTGCCACTTAATTACTCACATTTTTGCCACTTTTTACATCTCCCATTCTGTGTAAAAGCATTTAAGTTAAAGTACTGTTTCATAAGATATAAACAATAAACTCATAATAAATTGGTTCACTACTAAAATGTTATATTTTGTCTTGAGAAAATCCATAAAGAAGAGCTTTTGTATCTAAACATCCTCAAAAGTCCTCTGTTTACACATTAGTTTTATTCTGAATCTTGGTTCTGTTTCCCGGTGTCTCTAATCTAACACATGAGAGCTTCAGCTGGACAGAAAAAAAAGGACAAACAGGGACATATTTCTGCACAGATGTCTCGGTCTGCCGCAGAGAATCCAATAATCACCTGCGGCCTGATGTCGGAGAAATGCAGTCATAAAGGCAAAGAGCGAGTAAACACAACAACTACCTAACTAAAGGCCTCCTCGGGTTATTTATACTCTTCCCAAATGTTTATGCGACCGTACTGCCAGAGCGCACACTCACATACACACATGCTGCATCCTTAGCAACGGCAGCAGTAAATAGTCACAAAACATGAGCAGAGAATTCTTCTGATGTGGCCGTCGCCTGCGTGCAACACACCTTGTAATTGGCAGCATAATTGTTTTCGTTTTCGCTGCTATATTTCACTCAGGCTCGGAGGCGGTCTGATTTATGTTAGGGGGGAGCAGCTAGCTGAGAGCTTTTCAAGACCGAGCAGGGCAGATGTTTCTGTGCAACATTGTTGGGACACGGTCTGACATTTGCAAGTCTGGATATCCACCTGATTCTGGAGGAGAGGGGGGATTCCTGCAGCGCCGGAGAGCATGTGACCCCCCCTCCCCATCGTCCCGTCTCCCCTCTTTTCACTTCCTCTTCTTCCCTCTGTTTTTCTGCGAGAGCGCCCTGCTGGTGGGTACGGAGCGATCCACACCCAGCTGGGCTCCGTCTCGTTTTAATGGACAAATGGGGTGTACAGTTGTCTGTGCGGAAGTATGTATGTACTGTATGGGGAGGGGGGCGAGGATGGAGGGGTGAGGGGTGGGGCGGGGGGGTGTGATGAGTGGCGGGCACGCAGCCAGGAGCGGGGAGCTCCTCGTGGAATGCTGTGGAAAAATGAGACAGAGGAATGCAGACTCCACTGAGCAGAGTAAACAGGCCGGGCGGAGAGAATGCTGCCACGCCGCTTTGAAGTCGCTTCATCTCCATATCACACACACACAAATACACACACACACACACACACACGGCCTACTGCTGTGTTATTGACTAAGACAACGGGATTTTAAACAGTGACAAGAGTTCTGTAAACAAAGTTATCTAAACTCGTACTTTTTCATCCCACAAGGAAAGAATAAATCAATTATTGAGTTTCATGTTTCCCATTTAGAAGCACTGGCAGAAACCAGCACCCTTAAACACACTGTAAATAAATTCTGCCTCCAGGGCTCTGAGTAATCTCAACAGATGAGCTGATATACCACAGACTGTTAAAAGATGGAGAGTGACCCATCACCTCTGCCCACCTTCAGTTTCCTTTTATTTAAGATTGAGGATAAGTTTCAGTTAAAGGTGTAGTCAGCGATCTTCTAGTCTTCCAATCTAATGCAGCATTTGTCAAATTCACCGTATTTCTCCTCTCCATCCACAAGATGTCCCCACTGACAGCATGTTGAAAAAAAAGTCCGGTTTCAATACACAGCCTTGGCTCTGAATTTCAGCAGGTTAACACTGTGGCTCGGGCCGAGTTACACAGGGTACACCCCCCTACATCCAGAGGGCGATCATACTCAGCAGATACGCAGATCAGACAGAGGGGGAGGGGGAGTAGTAGGTTGCGTAGCGTGCGCAGTTAGCGTAGGAGAGAGATACAATATGTGCAGTAGCAATGGCTGAAAAACAGCCCAAAAGAAAAAGGTCAGAGGAGCAGAAAGTGAAAAAGAAGAGCTATGACCATGAAAGAGCGAAGACGCGGGTCAACATTGGTGTTGCTTTCCGACGGTGGAGGGAACTCCGCCAACTGAAAGACCTGAAAATGGACGTGGATGTCGCCGTCTTTCTGCTGGATAGGTAAGCAACATTAGCTTTGTGGTGCTTCACATAACAGTAACAGCAGTCGGGCATTCATGTTATTGTCTAATCTGCCAGAATGTACTGTTGTCGTGATGTTATCAATATTGTCAGTTGAGTTGTCTGACGAGTCGGGATTACCTTAGCTATGTTGGTCAGCTACGCAGTTTCTACGGCCATTTCCATGACGATACACGTCCATCAGCTTTCAGGGTTGGAGCCAGGGGTGAGGTATGAAGGGAGAGGCGGGTCTAAATTCATTTCTAAACAACCTCTCCACTCGTTTTCTCCCACATCGCTGACTACACCTTCAAAAACTGCCAATGAGGTCATTTCAGGCAGACCGAGGACAGGGGATGCAGCTGAAAACCAATTCCAGTTGAGAATCAAAAACAAACCCTTTAAAAGAGTTGATATCATTAGTCTTTTTTTTCTTATAAATTCCCTTATCAGTTTCTTCCACTGAGGAAATCAACAGTTCCACGCTTTAATCAGAGGCTGCACCTTAATAAACAGAATTCAATAAAGCATTTGAAATTTCTTTTTGGAGGTTCTTTTTGTCCTTGTTTTCATTTTGAATGTGTTATTGTGCTTAATAAATGTGATCTTATATAAAAAAAAAGAGAAAACGTATTTTTCCATAATCAAGCAGCAATTAAAAATACAAGCTTCAGGCATCCAAAATATGTTATTTCCTTTTTCACAAGACAAAGCCCTGCAATCTGCAGCACACTGTCTACTTTTTTCTTTTATAGCAAAGTTAGATCTAGATTAAAATAAAACATTTACCAATTTGACAGTGCAGATTCATAGAACTTTATCAGTTGCATATTCCAAGTTGTGCATCAGAGTCACAATTTTGTTTATTTCATTCCCATTTTGTTATGATTTATTGGTGAGGTTAGTTGAGATTTTGAAAACATGGGAAAAGATAGACATTTAATACTCTAATTTACACTGATTAACTGGCAATGGTTAACCTGATACACCAGACGGACTGTTCAATATATTTCACGACCCCGTCCGGAAAAGAGCCCATGGAAAGTGTTTGGGGAGGGCAGAACCTTTCAGAAGCATATGTGGTAGGTGATTGGACAATTGTTCCGGCAATCAACATTTATTATGGGCCAATCAGATACTGTCGTAGGCTGCAGCTTCTGTGCTGCAGAATGTGAGCAACTTCAAAATAAACTCTTATCAAAGCATGCCAGAAGTGGAGCGATGCTTTCTATAGAGAGCTTTGTAGCATTGATATTTGCTTTCAATCAATAAAAACCTTGCAAGCTAGCTTGTTCCTTTTCCTGCTCTACAGGAATCAGCGGTGATGTATAGCACAAAGTAGTACAGCAACTTAGGGGCCATTACATGAGGTTGCTTTCCGCTGAATCTGAAGTTTTCACTGCATTTTCGCCTCCCGTTTACGTGAGGACAGTGCCTAGAGAGCCTGAATCCACAAACTTTTAAAACCAGGGTCCAGAACGCTGATGAAATGCTGATGGCACTGCATGCGCTGTACTCTTTCACATGAAAGCATACCAGGAACAACAACTAACGTGTGAGCTGTGAGCTGTTCACTGTGCTCAGCTTATCTAGAAAAAACTACCTCGACAGATTTGTTGTCCGACAGATTTGTTGTTCCGACAAGAAACTCCTGCGGTTACGTGTGTCCACTCCCCACTGTTCTTTGTGAAGAGTTTTTTTTCTTCGTACATGTGTTGTAACACAGCTGTTTCTCTGCAAACATACATCGCCATCTACTGGACTGGCCTGCATGCTACAGTGTTTTCAGTTGTTCTTGTGTTTCCATTTAAATGTGTATTGCTTTTGAAAACACAAAGGAAAAATCTTTGCGTTCCTGCTGAGAGTGTTGTCGTGTAAACAGGGCCTTCGACAGTGCTATTTCTCTTTTTGTCATGGCAGCTTTTGATTAAATATTTGATCTCCAGTTTGATTTTTGATCACTAGAGTAACATAGTTTCTCTTTGAATCCTTAAAGCATCTGTGTTTTGAATACTTTTACAACATTGCTGATGATGGACTAAAGCTTAAATTTCTTGCATCATAACAGCTCTCATGTGAAAACAACTTCAGCAACACAGCTTGTGTACAGTATGTGTGCATTCTCAACTCAGCTCAATGGCTGCCAGGCCGGAACTCAAACTCTATTTATTACTCAAACACAGATGCACTCACTCCAACACACAGAGCACATATACACCCACACACAAGCCTGCGCAGTCACACACTGGAATATGCACACTCACACCTGCTCCCCCTCCACATGCGGAACACGAAAGTTAATTTGATGAGCCGAGTCCATCTTTCTCCTCAAACTCCCCCCATACAGCCCCCCTCTCATCCTGCCCTGCTTCAGTCCAGCCTTTCAACATCTTTGTTGAGCAAGCAGCAGTGATATCAGGAGAAGAATGTCTCGCTGTAGACGGCAGACACACAGGCACCGCAGCCTCCACCTCGACGTCTGAGCCAGCCGGCCCAGGAATCCACCGGAGTGGGCAGGTAAACAATGCTGCCCGCTGCAGCACCACCCTCACTTACAGCACAGCCTCTGCAGGTGAGGGAGAGCGTGTACAGCACACAAACAAGCAGAACAGAAAAAACATCCTGAACTCGTCCTGAGCGATGAGTTCAGAGCGATTGAACCTCAGCATCATACACAAGAATTTTTAAGCTGTTCTTCACTAGTTCTGTACATTCAATGACAAAAATATAAACTTATTTCACTAACACATGCACTTTGAGCATGGTAAAATTCATACAACTCTCTGTCTAATAGCTTATA
Organism: Scarus forsteni; assembly: GCA_036419115.1. Taxonomy (NCBI): domain Eukaryota; kingdom Metazoa; phylum Chordata; class Actinopteri; order Labriformes; family Labridae; genus Scarus; species Scarus forsteni. The sequence continues at coordinate 27,600,365 of JAZDUH010000130.1, read as the reverse complement.
GTCATTTAACCATCTTGAAAACCTGCATGGCAAAAAGATTATCAGGTAGTACGGACCCCTGTGTGGAACTGTGACACAGGCTTTTTGACTACACCTCTCTAGTAGATCACATGTCTAAAAAAATGCAATAAAAACAGGTTTTAGGCCCATTGGGACCTTTCTACAGCACCCAGGACTTTGCTAAATCACCTGAAATATCTGTTTTTTGCCAGCGTATCTTGCAGGTATGCTTACATGTCATAGTACTGGAGAATCCATCCCAACACCATTGCAGGGGTGAAAATCTACAGGTTTATGAACAGGTTTATGAGTTTTCGTACGTTGGAATTAATAATTTTGCTGTTCGGTAGCAAGGAGGAATTTTTTTATCATCAAAACATTAATTGAGAATAAGTAAGCATAAGCTCTTTAATAGATCAACCAATTAATCTACATTTGTATAGCACCATATCAATTCAAATGTCATCTTAAGATACTTCATAAATAATTTACAAAATATTCTCCTTCAATTTATTTTTATATATGTTATCTTAGCAATCCAGAGGCAACATGAGTCCATCAAGAGTAAATTACTTTACCACATTTAGCAACAGTTACAGTGGAAAGAAAAAAAAATCGATTATAATGATGATGCCAATAATAATAACAATAATAATAATAAACTGCTTTTAACCAGAATAAACTCATTTAGATTAAAAATCACATTTGTAAGAGTGCCCAAGCCAAGACAGGGAACAGCACATTTACGCAGTTACAGACAAAAACATATCAACCAATCAATTCTCTGCCTCCAATGCATTGTTCCTGTTAAGCAGGCAAGAACCAGACTCAAATTGTCCTTTCCATATTTAATTCAGAGCCCATATAATGTTTCCTTTTGAATTTTATGTGCCTCTACGTGTTTTACATGACCCTTCTGCATAATAGTGAACTTCTATGCACTAGACAAAAGATCTGCAACATCAGGACAGTTTAAGTCCATTGTTTCGGGTTGGCAAGCCCAGTGCTGGGCAAAGACTGTAGAAAGAATGCAAAGTTGTTGACAACATGGTTCCTAGCAGCGTTAAACCGACCAACTACCACAGAGTAGACCTCAACCAGTTAGAGTAGACTGGTCCCATGTGGAGAAAGGGGTGGAAGCTCTAACAGTGCATCTTAGACAGACTTAAAACACAGGTGGATCAGGGAACTCATAAAACCAGGAATGTTTTTTGAACAGCTGATCAACACAACAAGGGAACCCACATATTGTTGCTACATCTATATGCAACAGTTCAATGAAAAATTTACCATCATAATATAATCCACTGACCCTGAAAAACCGCAGCTTGTACTTGAAATAGTATTGATATCATTATCAGTCTGCAGTTACTAGGGCTGAACAATTAATTGCAAATTAGATTAAATCACAATATTGCTTGTCGTAATATTCAAATCGCAGACAGTGCAATATTTTTAAACCCAAAATGTGTTGAAAATTTTGGCATTCTGATGTAGTTTCTTGCAATTTCATGCCTATTTAACCTTTTTTAACCCAGTTTTTACAACTTTTTGTCTATCTTGCTCCCATTCAACTTTTTTTTTTGGCCACTGTCAGACCATGTTTGGAATTTTTACATGGATTTTGAAATTAAATCCCAATTTTGCTGCTATAATCAATTTTCCTTCGTCACTTCTGAATTTTTTTGCCATTTTTTTGTTCCATCCCTATTTTGCACCTATTACGTTTTTTCTGCCTTTGTACCATTTTTTTTTACCCAGTTTTTACAATTTCATACCTATTTTGCTTCTGTTCTTCACTTCTCCACTTTTTCTCAAATCTTTTATCCTTAGATTGATTTAATGTCATATTGGTTATACTATAAAACAATCTACTGCTTATTTTTGTTTAGGAATACATAAGATGAGGAACATTAAAACAATTGCAGAGTAAATCGTAATTAGATTATTTTCTCAAATGGTTTCAGCCCTAGCAGTTACTGTGTGAAAGTGATCATTTACTAATGGCACTTGATTTTTAAATTGGGCTGTTATCGGTATCTCCAGAACATTTCAGCAAAATCCATCCAGTTACTGCGTAATCTTGCAAACAAACAAAAGCAAAAACATAACCTCTTTGGCAGGGATAAAGAGAGTACATTACTTCATAAGAGGATCAGAGAAAGCCTGATGTCTCTGTCTTTAAAACTTAAACACAACCAAGACTGTCACATAATGCAAAGCAGAGAGGAGCTTCCCTTTCCTGCCTGGGGGCTGTTCCATAGGTTCATCGAGTGAAAGCCATCAATTCATAATTCTGTCATCGTATCATTGTAAATTACTACTGAACTTCACCAAACTAGATGGTAATTTAAAATAGACAACTCATGTCAGTCTCAAAAAGGCGTTGCATTGTTTTCAAAAGTGTGAAGCTGCAGCAATTTCTGTTACTTGTCTGCATATTTTATTATTGTGACTTAATGCATGATGTCCCACTTCCAATAAAACCAACATACTATTCGCTGCTTCCACATCTGTCATGACTAGGGGTGATTAGTCACCTTTCTTGCTACCAATCTGATGACCTGTAAGCGACATCTGCTGACACTAACAGTATGCAGGCTCTGGAATCAGTTATACCAGCTGTATCAACTGTGTTAGGAGGTTGTCGAGCGCTTTGTCAGTCTGTAATGCATGGGGATCTCCTACAGGTGACAGCACAACCTGATAAAAGAATGACAATAAACATCTTTATTCAGTTAACAATCAGGGCTTAAGGATAACTCGAGGGGTGTGACATTGTTTTGAAAATCATTGTTTTTGTGACTCGGTTGAAAGCACAAGTGGAGGGCTGAAGGTAATCAGAGAAGCCTTAACAACATCCTGACCTTGAGTGTGATATTGCTCTTAAAACAGTTATACGAGCGGAAAACAGAAATAAAAAGTGAAAATCGACAACAGATTATTCTTTAACTCCATGTGATGAATTAGTTCTACAAGGTGACACAAAGCAACATACAGTAAGTATTTAACTGAACTTCCACAGACTCAGCAGGCATGGGAATCGATAAAGAAGAATCAATACCATTCGCATTTTTGCATAACAATTCCCAGCTCAATAATTTCTTTTTAATTCCCAGTGCCTTCAAATACAATAACGTCAAGCTCATCTAAAAGGCAGCCCGCATGGCCAACCAAGAAGTCATGGTCCATCAAGAAAGGAGAGATCTAAGTGGTCCAAGGTGGGGATACATTTGAAACAAAATGCCATCAACAGAGTAAAATGCCATGTCTGTGGCTGTGTGATTACAACCAAGAGATGAAATGTGCTGAAACATTTGGTGTTCCAGCACAGCACTGAATATCAATGCCATGTGTTTGATGTTGCTGACACAAAAAACATGAAGGCTTGCTTGTATTGACAGAAAATCTGAAAGACTCGATAAGTGAATCAGTTATGACATTGTCATTAATAAACTCTAATTGATTCCCACACCCAGTGTTTATGTCCTTCAAAGAAACACTGATTTTTAGGTTAAAAAAACAAATTTAGAATAAAATCAGTAAAACAGTTTTCTATGCAATAGTGTGGAATGATAACCTGACACACTAATAAGACCACTCAGTAAATAGTAAACCACAAAAGTGTCATAAGTTTATCTTGGAAACAGCCCACAGGAAGTGTTTAGGGAGGGCAGATCTTGTTAAAGCATATCAAGGAGGTGATTGGATGATCGTTCTGTCAGTCACATTCATTGTGGGTGTTACTGCTGCAGTGATCGGTAAAAATGTAAGCTGCTTCCTAGAACAAACTCGTAACAAAACATACTGGAGGTGAATCAAAAATATCCTTTGTATTGAGAATACTTTTAGTGCTTTTATTTTGTTTTGCTTATCTGATAAAAGTGCTTTTGAAGCAGGTAGCATCTAAGCTAATCTCCTATCACAAGAGGTCATTGCTTACAGCCTCGCTGTCAACTGTGTCATCATACCTCCTCCACTTTTTCTTCTCATCACTGAACTGTCAGTGCATCTGGAGTTTTGCTAGATGGATTTGCAAGATTACAGACATGGAACCAGTCAAAACCTCTGCAAAAAGTAATAAGTCTCCAAACATTTACTCATTTGCAGCATAAAATGTGTGCAGATGTGTTTTATTGCTAAGAAAACTAACCAATTAGTGGCTTAAAATCCACATTTCTTCAATTGTCTCATCAATACTTATATTCGCTTAAATTGAAGGTCCCTGAACACATCACAATGATGTTAAGTAGCCTCCCTCGTAGTTAACCTGACCTTTGATACAGCCCCTTGTGACCTTGTGTCATCTTGTAGGTTAGCTAAATGGCATCTTTACTGACACTTTGACCCACATTTTGGTTCTGACTTTGCAATTTATTTGGCAAAATTCAAAAATACAATAGGGCCCTTGCTCCTTGAATAGTGCTTGAGTCCTAATTAATAATTATATCTTGCAGCACTAAAATAACTTTGGGATGTCTTAACATGGCTGCTTTGAGTGGAGGAAGATGGTCGACCAACAGCAGCAGCGCTAGACAGGGTGACATACTTGTTTTTTTTCAAACCCACTATCAAAAGTGCTGCATTTTGGTTTATTTTGACAAACAACGCTGATGTGCTTGTTACTTATAAGCTGCAAATCAAATGGACAAAATGAAATATTGCTGCAGTATTAATCACAGTTGTTTTCTTTTGGCAGCAGGAAGTCCTATTTTTCCATTTATCATATACCTTTGATGAAAGTATGCTGATAAAAAGTGATATCATATGGAGCATCCTTAGTCATTATTTAGGTCTCCATTTTGGCACACTGACTACAACACTGCTCGTAAGACACTGTTAAGCATGTTTAATAGAGTATCAATCTCTATTTCCTGTATAAAGAAGTTTTAAATAGTTTAAAGTTATGTACATATACATACTCTTCAGGCAAACGTGATCTTCTTAAAGGCAGAGTCTGAGGATCAACCAGCGTTTAGACATCCTACTGTACATGTAAACACTTCTCAGCGTCGGAAGTCTTAAATACTGGACACAAGGGGCTGTAAGATAACATCTGCCATCTCCAACAGCAGAACACACTCATCACCGCCACTATCAAACAAACCACACATGTATGTATACACTCATAAAACTGTCTTTAGTGTATATACACATAAATCAGCTGCCTGATTCTGTAACAGTGTGTATACAGTACAAACACAGACACACTAACAAAGTAAAGACACGCTGTGGCTGCTGCTTTCATTTTCACAGAGCTGTGCCATCTCAGTATGAGGACTCGGAGAATCTTTGGACATGAACACAGTCTGGAGCCCGATGAATGAACTCTGAAGCTTCACCTACAGCGACTCTGTCTGGGCGCCTTGGAGAAAAAAAAACTATTTAGATAGAGCAACATCCAAAATATCCTTTAAAGACTGAGGACAACAACAAGTCTGTGCACAAATGACTTTTATTCAGACCTCCATCCTCATTAAAAAATATATGTGGCGCATAATTACAGAAGAGAAAAGTATGTTGAGTGTATTGAGACAACAAAAACAAGGCCTCCTTCCACCACAGCAGCTACATTATGGAGCAGCACTTCCTACTTTAAAGTCCTTTCAGCATTTGTCCCGCTGCACGACGTGGGATGAAAGGTAGGAGAGCCCGGAACAGAGCGTGGCCTGTCATCACCGCTGCACTGTCGTATCATGGGGAAGCTTTCAAATTGGTACTTGTGCTGGCTGGCGGTGAAGGTCTGCTAGAGTATTCTGCTGGAAGATAAATCTCTTCTGCAGGGACAGTCTGTCTGTCATTTAGCAATAACACCAAACGGGCAAAGCAGTGCTTTGGTCGGGGGGTTAGGGGACATGAAAATGTACCTTAACTATACCCCATACTCTCTGGGATAGCAGGCGAAACAGAGCTTTCCTGAGGAGCATTATTCCTCCATGCAGACAGTGACCAGGGCAGGAGGCATTCAGATTTTCTGCAAATGATTATCGATTCTTCCATCTGTTCTTTCTGGGAAATCTTGTGAACATGACATCTCAATAATTCATGAGGGATTTTCTTTGAACTCTACAACAACAAAAAAAAGAAATGCTCACTACGGCTTTTTCCAAACCCCATACTGAATACTGCTACTACTATGCACACATAAACCACCTACTGTGTATGATAGTAGTATGTAGTAGCTAATGGCTGTTGTTTTGTAGTATACTACACCCAGCAGAGCTGATTCTTCTTCTTTGGTGGTTGGTAAATATCATATAAAGCATAATAAAACTGTATTTAACATATATAAATAATCAGGATTAATTTAATTATGTAAATATCTTTTTGATTGACCTCCCAAAACCAACAGTTTGTTGATTTCTGTTGCAGGTCTTGAACATAAAAGTAAACAATAGCTTAGATAACAGCCAGCACCGCTATCTTAATGCCCATTAAAGAACTAAAAGAAGTCTGATACCCCTTTGAGACCGGCCACAAAACCTGTTTAAAACTGGTGACATTCAGCTCCTGTCGGCAGTTTGAAAGGGTTTAATCGGCATTTCAACCCGGGTCGACTGACCCTGCAAGTCTTCGTTTCAGGCTACGTTTACACGGACATTTTTCCTTTGTGTATTCAAAGTCAATCTGCTTTCAGATGGAGAGGCTGAAACGAATGAAGCCGCTGTAGTATGCATGGCGATTCAGTAGATGGCAGTGTAGGTTTGCAGAGAGGCAGCGCTGCTACAACACACGTACAAAGAAGAAAAACTTTTCACAAACAACAATGGCCAGTGGATGCACGAAGTCACAAGAGTTTCTTTTCTGTGCAACAAATCAGTTTGGAAGACAAATCTGGCTTGGTAGTTTTTTCTGGATATCAAACCGAGCACGCCAAGAGGCTCACACGTCACTCGGTAGATGGCCGAAGCTGTTGTTGTTCCTGGTATGCGCGCATAGCCTTCATGTGAAAGGCTATTTCACATGTTTCCCCCTGAAATGCTTCAATCTGGGTTTACACGGCGCTGCATGGAGAGCTTCTTCAACACTCTCCACTCTGGAACCTGTTTTCAGACAATATGCAAAGAGTTTCCCTGTAAACACAATGCCAAAATGCAATGAAAACTTATCAGATTTGATTGTTTAAGGAGCCGAGTGAACGTAACCTCAGATTTTTTCAAACCTGAAACAAATACCCACTCTGACTAAAGGATGAACTGACTACATTCTGAGGGTTACACATCAGTGTGAGGTCTTTGCACCCCATGTTCCCCCTTTGCTAGTGTAAATCATTTCTCAAAAAAGCTTTGAGGCATTTTCTTTAAAATTTGCACAAATGTCCACTGTGACTTCTGGATAACACTATGTGATTTTAGAGTTTATAGATGGCAACATCTCAAGGATTCCCTCGTGTATTTTCTTCAAACACAAAGGTCCACTCTGGCTCTAGAGAAAAAGACTGAAGTCTGGAGGTACAAGGTCCAAGTCAGTGGGGTTTAAATCTTGTTATGAGTCTATACCTTTATGGAACAAGATTGTTGATTCCTCTATCATAACAACCATTACAGCTCCTCCTCCTGAACCACAGCTATACTTTCACTGTCCATCGGCTGTATATTTCACAGAGACAGGCTGTAGTTTGAGTTGTTTTTGAGAGACGAGCCTTCTAAGTCAAGTACAGGCAAACACAGACTTAACTTTAAGTTTGCATGCATTTTTCTCTTTTACTGTCATCGGCTTGGATTCATTGCAAACAGAAACCTGAATCCTCCTCTGCAGAGAAATGAAGGTATGTCCTGAACAGACAGCATGCCTTCCTACTTCGCTGTCCCTCAAGCAAATGACAAAAGCAGTCTGGGGTCAGTTCCAGCAAGCTTCTTAAGTCATTTCCTGATGGAATATTTATTTCACTCTCAGCTTTTCATGGGGTCACTCTCTTCAAACCCTCAGCCCTTTGTTCCAGGCCCAAACATTCCCCTCTCTGTCCTTGCCTTGTCTTTATGGTGGATTTATAGCTGACAATCCCTGCAATTTCACAGGCCTGAGTAACTCGCCTTGAGGACGTAAACACCAGCAGGCTGACACCAGGAGGGCTGGGATCAAAGAGAGGCCGGATTCATCATACAGGGACATTAAAGAGGCAGACGCAATGGTATAAAATAGAGCAGCATAGTCTTACATTATGAAGTTTATATCCAGAGCTTGACTATTCTTGTGCCTCTGGTTGGCCTTAATTTAAGACCGCACAGTTTGATTCACAACATGACAAAACAAAAGCAGCAGATAGACATGAGAGTCCAACTTCTGGCTAAAGTGCACCTTTAAATATCTCTACATTTGTCAGAATAACAGTGCTGTCCTCAGCATAAAATGACAAGAGGAGTAAATGAACAGTTTTCAAGCACAGAGAACAAGAGACGTCATGGGATTATCCAGAGGCAATGAGTTGTCATTTCAATCTGATCAGCACTCCAACAAGAATTTTTGCCAGGTTGTGTACCACTGTTAAGTTTTAAAGCTTGTTTTGTAGCAAAAGAATGGAGGAAAGTGTAACAGCTAGTCCACCCAGTTACATTAAAAATGTCTTCTATATGAAGGAAACCTACAGTACATAGTGAAAAATACCTGGCTTAAAACTAGTGTTGGGAGTAATGTGTTAGGAAAGTAATATGACTACAGTAATGCATTCCTTTTTACTGTAACGTAGTAATATATGACATTACAAAAAAAAGGAATATTTTACTCTGTACAAATGTCAGTAATGGAAGTTACAATGCATTTCTAATTTAACCTGAAATAAAGGTGGTTTTTTTTTTTTGTTTAAATACAAATTTCAATTTTCAGTGAGAGCAGCAGAGGAGAAAAGTCCTTCACGAGGGCTAAAGTTTCAGTATCTCTAACACAATTAACCAAATTTTTACCTTTTGTCTGTTTTTGCTATGATCATGCCTTGTATTGTGCCATGAGCCATCAGTGTGGCTATTATACTCTACTGTTTTAAGCCTTAAGCCGAACTCAGTCAGATAGCCACTAGGGATGGGATGAAATTTTGTTTGGCAAAATACCGCGATACAAAACATGACAGAACGCATCAAGTTTGAAAAAAATGGATCGAGAAATAAAGACGTCACGTCCGGTGACAGCGCATGTGACCAGAAGTGACCACAACAAACATTAGCACCAACTACCTTGCCTCTAAAAAGCCAAATGATGGAGTCAAATGAGGTTGAAATTGAGGACGCTCCGCCTGGATACAAGTCATCTGTCTGGCAGTATTTTGACTTTCTCATTAAAAACGATGAAGACAACAATAGAGTAACTGACAAGACTAAGACGGTGTGTAAACTTTGCTATGCTGTCATTCCGTACAACGCCTCCAACACAACAAACATGAACCACTACCTTCAGCATCAACCATAAAACTGTGAAGACAACCCCGGCGAAAACGAGGCTACAACAGTTAGCATACCCTCTCTCTAACCTCTAGGGTTAACCTCTATGGTTAGAGAGAGTGTTATTGTTTGTGTTTGGCATGTTAGGCCTTGTGTTTTCCTGTGTGCAACTCAAACAAAAACAAATAAGTTGTAATTGCACAGTAATATCTTTTCTTTTTTACTTTTTTGATATTGTATCTAGAGGTGTGTATTGGCAAGAGCCTCACGATTTGATACGTATCACGATACTTTGGTCACGATACGATAATATCACGATATATCACGATATCACAATATTGTGATATACTGCGATATTCTACAGTAACTAGGAAAAACCTAGAGACAGTGAATATGTAACTTTTCCATTTTATTGTTATTGAAATATGTCAAACGCAGCGTTACATACATACACTTCACACAGAGTGCAATTAAACTAATGTTGCAAAGAAATTATTCTTGTTTTCCCTTTAACAAAGTATTGAAATCATCCTAACCTGTAGTGCAGCTCAAACTGTAACTCAATACGAGGAACAAAGAGCTTTGAGTTACTGATAGCACAACAGTAAGTTAAAAAAAAAGTCACATATTTCTCTTGTAACTGTCTGAACTGAATAGTGCATGAAAAATAAAACCTGTGCATACATGTTTATAAGTTGTATTTTATTTCCAACTCTGATAAAATATGAGTTTTTATTATTACAAAAATATCGGTACTAAGATTTGAAATATCGATATTATATCGGGAGTCAAAATATCGCGATATATTGCGATAGCGATATTTTTTCACACCTCTAATTGTATCGTGACGTATTGTATCGTGACCCGGGCATATCGAGGTGCAGCCTATCGTGAGTTTAAGTGTATCGTCCCATCCCTAATAGCCACCAAATCACCTTCCACTGGATGTGTAATGAGCTTTTTGAGCGTAATGCGCAACATTTAGAATGCCAAATCCATATGTCCTGTTATTTGGACCAGAGTAACTTAAAAATAATGTGATAAGAGTGTAATGCCTTACATTTTAAATGCAGTAATATTGTAATGTAAGTAATTACTTTGAAATGACAGTAACAAGTTATAAATAAAGCATTAAATTTTTGATGTAACTTGCCCAACACTGCTTAAAACAAAGTGTAAAGTACTGGACTGCAGATTGGTGGAACATGAGAAAAAGCTCCCTCTTCAACAGCCTTAGTTCTGCCCGGATGCTACTTGTGACATAGTTGATAGTGAAGTTCACCAAAATGATTCACTCCAAGTCATAAACACAATGCTTTGCTCTCTGACCAGGTCAACAGAATCAGAAAATGCAGATTTTTTTAAAGGCAGATTTAAGGATGGATTTGTTGTATTTGACTATATCAAATGGCAAAGTATGTCACAACGTTTTGGCAGGTCGAGGTCTGCATGAACACATTTTCAATTCAATAAAATATCTTAGTTGTAAAAACCCTTGATAAAAGAATAGACGTTTCCCTCAACCTTAGCATTTTCATTTCAATTAAACCCCTTGAAGTATTTCACGGATAGTGATTCAAGAGTCAAAACATGTCAGGTCATGGCAGGAAATCACATTGTCATGAAGCACTGGTGTCAATTTTCAAGTCAAAATTCTTGAATGAGATTCTTTTGGATCATGAAGGAATTCAAATTTCCAGTCCTGTGTTCTGCGGTTAGAGCCCGCGGGCAGGAGCAGAGGTCTGCCACACAAACAGGACCCCACTGACAGAGACAAGGCCTATTCACACAAACTGATCAACTCATCCTCACAATACACAGCAGCCCTGGCCCCCCGCAACTTGATCTTTTCCTTTTGCAGAGTCACTCAGCGGTCTCACATTAGACCTTTACACTTCCTCTGCCGGCTCTCCTTCCTCCAGCCCTGAGGGTGTGAGGACCATGGGTATCTGTGAGGCTCTGTGTGTGAGTGTGTGTAATGTGTGTTTGTGCAAAGGACACAAAAGAAGGTGACCTCATGTGACATGAAAGGAGATTTGAGAAATCCTGTCTCAACTGGAGTCAACTGGAGGGTCCACAATGCTGACGGTCCTGAAGTGTTATTAACTGTCACCTGAGTCAAGTGTGCCTGCTGAAACACCTCAGGCATAGAAAGAAGGAAAAAAAGGTCCCATATCAGGTTTTCTACTTTAAAATCATTAAAATGAGAACTTCCACCAAGGTATGCAAGTATTTAAGGGAGGAACAGAGGTGGGTCTATGGCGTAGCTTCCTGTTTTGAGATACAGTTTAATGTCTCAGTGACACTTGACTGCCAAAATGTTATTAGTTTATCCTTTTGTAAGTCTGTGGTCCAAAGTTGGCAGAAAACCACTGAAGCCAATTTGTGAGAGTTACCAAACAAAGAAAACCATGAGCCCGATGATTTGGCCAATGACCCTATGAACTGCAAAATGTAGAGCTGACTCCATGCTGTTTGAAGATAATGCCTTTTAGCTGTAAGAAAATCACTTTGACAAGCAAAAGAAACACAAGTCTAATATCTAACCAGTTTATCTTCAAGTCTGTGTGGATATTTGTGCTTAATTGGAAGAAAATCCTTCCAATGCAGAGAGCTAATGCGAGACATCTTCCAAAAGCAAAAGAGACCAAAATGAAGCCAAGTTATTTTGACCTTATTTCCAAATCAGATTTAAGAGTTTCAGTACTTTCTGTACTCCTAACCTCAGTACAGAGAATCACAGCACCTGCTGCTGGCACAGGTTTAGCACATTATTTATTGATAACGGACACTCACCTGAGTGTCACGTTCAAGAGGAAAGCTGCCTAAAATCCCGACATTTCATCCCAAATATATCATTATTGCTCTGTTTAAAAAGGTTAGAGTGTTTTTTTTTTTTCATTTAGAGCAAATTTCCATGATCTGGTCTAATTATACAGTACACGGACTCATAGAGTTGGTATACTCTCCTGTAACTCTAATGATGCAACATCAAGTTATGTGCACCCCTCACAAAAGATTTGGAAACTTTATTTTGGTTTGTCATCTCTCCTCTAATTCTAATTGGTATTATATTTTATCGCAACACAGTGAAACTTGTGGGTAGTGCCACAACTCCCCCCCCACCCCAAAAAAAATTGCAAAAATCCTCTCGGCACCTGGAGGAAAGACCACAGGTTTTCAGTAAAGCAAGGCTGACGTCTGACCTAATGTTAGGTTGTGCTGGAAGCAAAACAGGAATAAGCCTGGCCCTGCTAGCTGCTGCCACATGCCGCTGGTGTTCATCTCCTCTCACATGCGACTGGACGGCTTTGAGCCCCATAGTCCCTAAAGAAAAAGTCTTTTTGCAGAATTTACACATGGCGTTGTTGTAGTTTTCAGCAGGGCCAATCACCTCTTGAATAAATCGTCTTCCATCCATTTTTCATTGTACTTACGCTTCCCCATCTTAGCATCTTTCTGCTCACCTCGTCAACCGCGAATGGTGACACGTCCTGCAGTCTGATGTATGACATGTACCGCAAAACACCTATGAATCGCTCAGAAAAAGTTTTACGGCAAGCCACCGCTCAATCTCATATTTACTGCACGGTAAGTTAATGAAACAATGAAACAAATTCAAACTATTTGATGTTTTACTGCGGGCCACAGTGCTTTCCCATCGGCATTAAACGCGCCGTCTGAAAATTTAAGACCTACAGCAAATTTATGGTAAATTCTAGACAATTTAAGACCTTATTACCTGGATTTTAATTTAAGAAATTTTAAGGACTCGCGTAAATCCTATCCTACATCATGTTCACTAAATGGAGGGTATGGATGTATGGAAAGCATAATGCCTCCATCCCTGGCTTTAGTTAACGTGGTGGTATATCTGGCATTAATTAAAGACTTCTGACGAGGTTTTTTGACCATGCAGGGTGCAAGTGACAAAAACAAAGTGGCAATAACTTTTTGCCACGTTCCCTGCAGCCGTGGGTGAGTCAGGGGTGGTTCTGCTTGTTAACTGCTAAGGGAGGGGAGGCAAAGTAGAACCAGAATTTCCTGATCCATTTTTATGTGCAGCCTTTGTAGAGCAGCCAGAACATCCCCTTGCTTGAGTGCACACACACCTGCGTGCAGCGGAAAGAGGGAGGAGAGAGAGAAAAATAAAAAGAGGGCAATGCTCTACTCTTGTAAATAACCGCAAACGTCTGAACTCCTGGCAGGAAAATGATAAAGAGCGAGGGAAAGCACAGCATTCTTCATTTTGGGTCCATTCAAGCTGAGCTGCCGTGTGGGTGGGCTGCAAATCAGAACCAGCTTTTATCGTCCTGCCGTTCAGAGGAACCGAAGGGCTGTGTGGCAAGGAGCAGCTGCCACCATGCCAAAGCTGAATCACGCTGCAGCTCTCTCCTGGTAAACCACATCACAGCCAAACCGACCCTGACCTTTACGACCACTCATCACCTCCAGAGCGTCACAGCCCTCCCATTCCCACTCACACCTGCTTATCAGCGCAGGATAATGGTTAAATAACAGAGCTGTGGATGGAGGGGCAGTAAATCAACGTTAAACAGTTTAGTTAAACCGCTCAGAACAAGCTCGCGTGGGGGCTCTGTTGCTGTTAAACATATGTCTGTGTGCTTGGAGGTAGCAATAAGGTAAATTACAACCGCTTCTTTTTAAAACATGATAATCTCTTCAATTTTTTCACAACCACAACATGTGTTTTTACTTGTGGCTTCAGTTAAAATGACTAACAATACAAAATGAAGCTAAACAATCACAGGGAATTGTATGTTGAGCCAAAACAAATGGATTTTGCAACTTAACTTTTCCTCAACTCATTGGCCTTGGTAGCTGGCATGTATAACACTAGCAGCGCTCAAATTCAGAACAAAAGTGTCATTGTTTGCTGCTGTTTTCTTGACACATTCAAAGCACTGTTGGTTGAAGACAGTTCAACATTTGGAACAGCGTTACACTCTTCAATGTGGAGATGGTAATCAAAAACAAATTCCAGTTGAGAATCGATAACAATTCCCTCAAGGAGATCAAAATCATTAGTCTGTTTGGTTAATTCCCTTATCAACTCCATCCATTTTGTTTTGCAAACAGGTGCCAAATGTCAAAATTGTGTTCTAAATTCTGAACAAAAGAAACCTGCCTTTAAAGCAAGAATGGCGGAAGAGAAAGTGACCTTAACTGTCTTAAAATGGAGCAGTTTGCAGGTCTACAGATGCCACACACTGTAGGACACCAGTCCTTTATTTATTGTATATTTTACAGTGGTATCTACTCAGTTAAGGGCATGTATTAAACACAAAGAGTTAAGTCAAATGACCCTAAGTATGAGGGGTGTGAAAAACATTTTATTACCAGAGTACAGAGAAAACAGATGTTTGGTGCCAGGAATAAAGTGCCTAGATTACAGGCCATTGGGTCTGAATACAAACACCTACAACTATATAATGCAAACACTTTTTCAGGGTCGCTGATTCTTAAACATAATTAAAAAAGCATAAATTATACTGAAAATACAACTATAAGCTTCTGAACTGTGAAATTCAACATTTTGTCATTGAGTTCGATGAAATTGATTTTTTCTAATTAAAACAGAAGATATTATGCAGCAAAATAAAAACTACTTTTATAAATGTAATTTGTACCATCCAATGTTGATTGCAGGCATCTAAAAAGTATTGAATAGATATTGTATCATGGCAGGCTTTGAAATACCAGGAAAAAATACCTTTGTTCAAAAAAATCGATATCATATCAAGCCGTGATGACACTGGTCATTTGCACTCCTACTTGCGTCGTGAGAGCCGTAGAAATTAGCTTTTGAAAGGTAGCAAAAATTTGCACTATTGATTAGTCCTCTAAAACTGAATGTGTTCGGTCAGAGAAGGGAAAAATGTGGGCCCAGATCCTTAAGTTAATATTAGTTTATGGATAGCCTTCAGGGGGTTGCAACTGTCTGTTATTAAATAATATAATTAAATCACATCAGCATTGTTGCTCTAACAAATCAAACAATAGTCAAGAAAGCATTTTTCAGTTTCGGAAATGTTTAGTGTCAAAAATGTTTGGTTAAAATGTTTTTTTTCTAACATGAATTGCATGGATAAAAAAAGATTAATGTGACGCTTGTGTAAAACTTGACAGTTGCGGGGTGCTGGTTTGGTCGAGTGGTTAGCAACCAAGCACGTCCCATGTACATATTCTGCCAGTCCAGGTTCGCATCCAGCCTGTGACCAATTTGCAGATTGTCTCTCTCACCACTTTTCACAAACCTATCCACTGTTTCTCTCCTATCAATAAAGGCACAAAATGCCCAAAAAATACATTAAAAAAAAAAAAAAAAAAACTTGACAGTTGCCAAGCAGCCCAGGCATTGCCCTCGTAGGGCTGCTATGACTGGCTTGTTAGGTGCAAGTTCAACCTGATTGGTTGTTCAGTTTTGACCTAAATTAACTTTTTAAACATACATACAAATGTAGAGTGAAAAAAATTATTCATAGGATGTTCCAAATCTTTCTTTCAACCACCCCTCAGCCATGTTAAAGGAAAAGTTCGATTTCTGCAGCTTTCACATTGTTTATAGAATGAAGTAGAACAATATACTCACCCAGAAGGCTTTCCTGATCCAAACAGTGCTTCGGGAGATATTTAGATCCAAAATCGAGCAGCGGACATCCGTATAATGGTAGCACATAGGGCATACAGCGCCGCTCCTAAAACTGCATTAATCACCCAAAAACTCATTAGTTTCACCAATATTTCATCATAGTCCGCTCGCGCTACTCCTCCATTACAGTCTGTGTCGCCCCAGACATGTTGTGTGACTGTGCTGACCTCTGAACTGAAGAAGAAGAGCGCTTGCTCCGCGGATGCGCATAACGACTCATTGTTTCAGGGGCGACCGCCGGCTACACAACAACTTTCTTCTTCCAGTTTTGTGCAAAATGGACAAATATCTATCGGATGAAGATGTTGTGGAGGAGAACTTTGAATATGATGGGTGTCCTTACAGTTTCGAGCCAGAGTTTACAGATGAGGAGCTCATCAAAAGGAGGATGTGGAGGCAGCGCTCCAGAGAGTACTGCGTAGGCGCAGAGGCAACGATCTTCTTCTTCAGTTCAGAGGTCGGCACAGTCACACAACATGTCTGGGGCGACACAGACTGTAATGGAGGAGTAGCGTGAGCGGACCTTGATGAAATATTGGTGAAACTAATGAGTTTTTGGACGATTAATGCAGTTTTATGAGCGGCGCTGTATGCTCCATGTGCTACCATTATACGGATGTCCGCCGCTCGATTTTGGATCTAAATATCTCCTGAAGCACTGTTTGGATCAGGAGAGCCTTCTGGGTGAGTATATTGTTTTACTTCATTCTATAAACAATGTGAAGGCTGTAGAAACCAAACTTTTCCTTTAACATGGCTGACATTAGGCGATAGGTAGGGTACAACCTGGATTGGTGGCCAGTCAATCCCAAAGCTGACATGAAGAGACAGAAAACTATTCCCACAGCGACTCAAAACAAAAGGCAGTTTAAGCCACAAACTAACCTAATTTGCATGTTTATGATTTGTTGTAGGAAACAGGAGTACCAGAACAAAATCGAGGCATGCAGGGGGAGAGCATGCAAATGTCACAAGCAACGGCCCTGACCCACTCAGGTAGCCGAACCAGCTACCTTGTTGCTGTGGGGCATTAGCACTGCTAGCTGCACCCAAATTTTCTGTTGTCTTTGTAAACATGCTGTGAAATTTAAAATGTATGATTGTTATATCATCAACATCAAAAGAAAACATTCTAAAAATGATGCTTTCTTTGTTTAAAAATATCAGGGTTAAAGTGGTTTTGGAGGGATTAACATTTTCTTTCTTTCAAAACAACCAACAATTTATGTTGTGTTATTAAAAAAAAATTGAGTAAAACGAGTGAAGACTGTTCAAAAAGTAGCTCAAACCCATTCAGAGAAATAAAGGGACAAGAGACAAAGAGAAATTGTCTTATTATCATCTGAATTATGCAGCTCTGTTAATCTGAGTCCAAAAGAAACCTGACTCCAGCCAAGTAATTCTGCTTAAACTAATGTGAGACAGATTTTGAAAAGAATTGACTGTGTCAAGCCTGCACAGCCAGATGTTCTCTTTTTAATAGAAGTTTGAAGACAGAGCCAAAGCTAACATGAGCAATAACGGATTTTTATTAAACAGATATAAAAATCTGGACCCAGTGGGATGCTCATGTTGCTCTGTTTCTACTTAAAGACTAATATGATCAGTCTTTTTTGAAACATGAGCCATAACATCTGCATCTGTTTATATATTAAGGCAATGTAATGTGCATTTCCTCTCCTTTTAAAATCATCTTTAATTAAGCTTTGCGAGTTTAAAATTCAGCAGGCTAGTGTTTATGTCATAATCTGTACAACATATGTGACACTGCTGACAGCACACACCGGGAATATTTGATGGTCAAAGAAGTCTTTTATTTTTCTTAATTGCAGCATTTGAAGAATTGAAATATGTTGAAGCTCCCATGAGGAACTTTTGAGTCTTGATGATTTTGGACAAACAAAAAAAATTATATCTATCCATACTTCTACAATTAGCATAAATAAGTGGTGTGGAAGATTTTTAGCAACATGCTGCTAACATCCTTTGATACCTAAACTGTCCCTACGGTACAATTTGAGACAATTAACCACCTGCCATTATCAAAGTGTATTAGGGCTATTGCCAAATATTCAATATTCAAAAATCTGTCCATACTTGAAATGTAAAGGTAAATTTTGATTTAACATTATTATTACTTTGATTGAAAAGAGGCTGCAACTAGCACAACCCAACCATCCATTACTATTATGACCTCAACCAGTGAGCTCAAGAATCCTGATTAGGTCAGCAGTACGCTTGTTAATACAAGGACTCGGGGCATCTAAAAAATCTCTATTTAGGAACTGTGAAGGGCAGCAATATGGAAAACAACAGAATCAATAGAGGAAGACAAATGGGGGACAGGCAGCATCGCTTAAGGCTCATTTATGCTCAACGTTACATATGAATACAGATACGGGCGAAACTCTCCGTCCGTGCTTCGCGTTCTTTTCGTCCGTATTTCTGCTTGTATCATTGAAGTTTACAGATACTGGCCAGACAGAGCAGTACATCCGGAAACCGTGGGGGCAGTGTTGCTGCTATCCCTACCCGATACGCATCTCTAGAGCGAAACGAAAAAAGAAAATGGCAAGGCTCTTTAAAGAAAGCTTGTGTCCGCTTTAATTACAAACATAGATATGGTGTTACTTGTCCGGGACAGCGCGACAAAATTAAACTCCAGAACAGCTGGGGGCTTCTGTCTCCTATGTAAAATATCCATTATCCCTACCTCCTCCACAGTCATCATTTTTCTCTTTGTTTGTTGCTGTCAGACACTTTTGGCTCTGGCCTGCCTCCTGGTGGATGAATTGGTTAACATCCATTGCCCACGTAAGAGACGCATGGGAGTATGTGGTCAGTGACGGAACCATCCTTTGAAACGGAGCTTAAATTTTCATACGTATGATGAGCATAAATGAGCCTTTAGTGGAAGCATTTTGGGCACCACAAAAACAAGAATAGCTATGAGTTGATAATATGCAAAGCATCTGGTTTACTCCTCATCCACGACAAAGAGGCCAGAGGCCCCTTTGTTGGCCTATCATCCCACACAGTAGCAGTGAAATGTTTAGTCCCATGTGACTGCATTCCAGCCCTGCCAGAGGCGCAAAAATAGACAATCATGGACAAGATTGCAACATTCATATGAAAGGATATGCAGCCCACTGGTGAGGCCTCAAAAATATTGAAATTATATAATGAAAAAGTCTTGTTTCCGTCTTGGATTCAGACTGGAAAAGAGTGGGGAGGAGATGAGCATGCATGCTAAAAACGGAATAATTGAAATTATTAGCATTTTGTTTGATTCCGGGGAAAAGTGAGCACCCAAGTGTGTATTGCAGGTTTTTAGCATTGTAAACAAAATGCATCTTGACAGTTATTGACTTGTTAAAGACTAATCAGAAGAGCTTTACGTAAAAGTCAAATGACAAATAGAAGTAACTTTTTGTGCTATGTATGTGTAAGAGGGGTGGGTATTTAAATTGTCAAGTTGACCCCAAGTTGAAATAAAAAAAAAAGAACTCCCAATTAGATTTGACTTCTGTTTGTTTTTCACACCATTGTGACAAATTCTCACACTTATTAATACGCTAATCCAGTGTTTCTTTCCTGCTCTGCCCTCTATTAATTTTAATTGCCCTCACCTGCCTGCAGTAGGTGTGACTCACGGACTCAATGAGCTCTGTAACTGCTGAGGAATTAATTCTATCTGATACATAAAGCATTAGGTAAGCTGTAGGTGTGTCCTTGTATGTATTTCATTATTCAAACCAATCCTATGGCAGGGACAAACTGTTAAATCAATAAAACTATAGGCGTGTGATTAGCACGGATGATGAGTCACTGTGACGCTCCATCGGCTTTTCTTCTCCGCCATATTTAAAGATGATGTGATGTGAGTCATCCTGATAGCACAAGTTGTAGCAGTGTTCAAGCTGAGGCAACATTACAATGAACTTAAGTGGTTATCTCGGCTCTCTCTGTGATTCTTGGCACACACACTCACTTTAGACAGGCTTCTCTGTGAGCTGCCAGCAAAACACATCACTCAGGTTAACTAAACAGGGAATATCATTACTCCCGCTGTCCCACCTCGAACGTCTCCAGACACTTTAAAAACAATCAGCTTAAGAGCTGCTCGATTTTAATCGACTTCAAGGCACAATTTGGACTGAAATGTCCAGATTGACTAAAGATGACAAATCCCATGTAATATTTATTTTTCAGATAAGTGCCTCAGAAAAATCCTTGACTCCAGAGAAACCCATAGCTGTTATTATCCATGCAGTACATTTTAAACAAAATAATGCAGCATAACATGAAGCTGTCCTGGTACTGTATCTCATTCATCTCTAGAGTAGCTTACCTGTGACACAGATGATTTTTCTAACCCAAGATCCCTTTAATAGTTTGGCCTTGTTAGCCATTTCTAAAAGTGCATCCCATTTCCCTTTGAACTCAGAGGTTGGAGCTGGGAGTTGCATCACAAGTAAAGGCTTACATCTTTGCACCCTTAACTCCATATAAAAAGCACATGAAAAACTATGAACAAGTAGGGTTAACATTGAAAAACTCAATTTTGCTTGAACAATTACCTTTAAATAACGAGACAGAACAGCTATCCAGGATGTCCACAAACATTTAACAGCTTTTCTCCCTTTTTGTGTGACATTCATGAATGAATCTAAAGCAACCAAGTAGAGAGTGTAGGATTTGTGGAAAATGGTGCTCACTTCAAAACAAGCAGTGGAGGTGGGCAAAGCAGATGTTACGTATCTCAATCTTTTTTCACTACTTTAATTGAGAGCCTCCTTGCAGTTAGTTTTACTGAGAGTGTTTTTACAGTGTTGTGTATTAAAGCTGTGGTCTACGATTTGAAACCGCAGCCTGCCCCCCCTTCCCTCACCTCTCCCCCTCCCGTGTTCCAAGATCCCGCCCCCAGCTCGTGTCGCCTCATAAAGCCCCCTCGGACTGAGCTACGAGCGACTAGCACAATATATCAGCAGCAAACTCAATCAAAAACAGCTCAGCTCAACTGAAAGTATCAAACACGACAGACATCCCCCTTGTAACACACAGCAGTAGCCATTTCAATTGGACTGGCGGCAATGCGGGTCTGGCGCCGCCAGAGCGGAGCCGAGTGTGGGGGAGGATTTATCTTTCTCAGCCTGTCCTCCCCAGCTCAGCTTACCATGCAAACGATTAGCGGCTAACAGGCTAACCCGCTCCCCTACAAGTTATTAGCCCGTGCAGGCACAAACTAACCAGAGTTATTCCGCAGACATCTCACACTGTAGTAAACAAAGCCATTACCTGATCAACCAGGGGCGAAACGGTCGATGCTGAAGGTCTGACGGCCGGCTGAGGCTATTCGTTAGCCGTTAGCCGTTAGCCCGCTAACAGGCCTCAACCCGCGGGCAGAGCTCCGTTGGGCCCCGCGGGAGAGGGAGGCGGCTTCGGTCTCGGTGCTAAGCTTTTCCGGCTCCATGATAGTTCAGTAGCTAACGCTGCTAGCTGCTCACCAGAGGTAGAGGGGAGGAGACGGGACCATGACGCACTACGCATGACGCTGCGTAGTGAGAGAGACAGGGGATTGGATGGACTCACGGACCAACTCACGGACCAATTAATAGTCGCAGGTTCTTAGGTTTGATTGGTCAACTAGTATGCAGCTTTTCAGCGGATATACTGAATGGATTTTTTTCATTCTTTTTGGTCTTTATACTGTGTAGATAGGACCATAGGACCATAACAGCCCTATAAACGGTGTTATTAATATGTACAAAGCTTCCAAATCGTAGACCATAGCTTTAATAAGTTTATTTTGCCATACTAGCGTATTAATACTACATTTAGGGTAACTAGTGGTAGAATGGTGGGAATCGAGGACTACAAATCAAAGCATTAAAAAATGCACTTTAGCCAAAAAAATACTTTATTTTGTAATTTTCATCCATTGCAGGATGTAATCAGGGTAATGGCCATGTACTAGCTCAGAAGATTAAAGAAGAATGGAGGATGAGAGTTAACAAATGAGCTGTATTTTAAACTCAAAGTATGCAGCAACTAAGAAGAAATAATAGTTTGGTGTTGGTGTAAAAGTATGTTTCAGTCAATCAAATCCATATGAGTCAATGTACTATTGTATGTATAAAATTTAACCCTGAACTCTGGACCTATGAGTAGCACTTGTAAAGTCATCTGATGACACAAGCTCATGAAATGAAAACTACAGTGTTTTATTTTTTTTTAAATGTGCTCTTACATGGTTAGTTTATTTATATCACCTAAAGTTTTCCATTAATTTACCATAAATAAATATGGCAATGTTTACACTTTGTAGTTTTAATAGTTACACTTAAAAGGTTAGAAAAAAGAAAAAAACAATATATATATATATATATATATATATATATATATATATATATATATATATATATATATATATATATATATATATATATATATACACATATATGAACACAAACATACATATATATGCTCTGAAGAGAGTTAATTCTTAACCCTACATAGCAGTATTAGTCAAAAGTCTCTGTGTTATGTCTTACAAAATTTCCATTTTAACTCCAAAAACAGTCAACACAAACACTTAAAGCACAAAGTTGATGAAGAGTAAGGAAACAACACTTTGTGGTGTGGAACCACATAGACAGTTAAGAAGAGCTAATAATAGCTGCTGTACACTTCAAACCTGCTGTATATATTTTTTTAACTAATAATTATTTTTGACATTAAGTAATTAAACCGCTAATTTTAAGGAGAACTGACCAGCTCTGATTTTATACGCTAATAGTCAAGCCATATTCTCCAGCAAAACAAGCATTCACCTTTTTATTTTCATGATGTACTTTAGTTTGAAATGAGGAATATTTGGATGTAAGGAGACATTGTTGCAGACTACTGTGGAACAGCCCATTACATATTTCTTAACAAAAAGCAGACCCCTGAAACAAGCTCCCTTGTTCTGTTACCCAGTGCAGTTTGGCCCCGGGGTGGCTTTGGTTTGACGGCTGTTTAACTGGCAGCTCTTAATTCTTCAAAGCGTGACACTCAACAGTGACGAGTCACTGATTTACTGTGCTAAAAGAAACCTCAATGCAGCTTTTTTTTCTTTTTTGCTTTACGACAATTCATCTTTATATCATGATTAATTATCTGTCATTACTTCTCACATAGAGTATTCTTAAGGAGGAACGTCATCCCAACACCGTAGACCTCCCATCCAGGAAACATTTATGACTTGGCCTGAAGGTAAAACACTAAAACTCCGGCTACTCAAACCAAATGTAGAGCCTTGTAAACGAGAAGAATAATAAAATCACAGTTGTTGGTAGCCAACTGAAAATGAACACTTTATTAAAGCCTTTCAAGGAATAAAAGAAAAAATTCAATATTAAGCTTCTACCAACAGAACAATATTTTTATTGGGGCAAAATGTTTAACATTAAGATAATCAATTTGTTTACCTTGTGGCAAAGAAGAACACTTACAAGAAAAGCCCTTAGAATGAGGTTGAAGGTACTAAACCTGCTGCTGTGAACACAGGCTCTTACTGTCAACCACGAAATCTTTTAACTCAGACAAATGATTCAAGCTTTCAGGTTTTAAGACTGAAGTTTTTACAGTTTAAAGGCTTTTGCAAACCAGACATGATTTTCTTCAAGCGAACATTTTGCACGTAATTATTTTTTCAAATCTATAGCCTGTCTTACACAACACCAACACAATGTTACTCTGCAAAAAAAACAAAAACCCTTCTTTAAAGACCATGGTCGATTTTTCCAGTTTCACATTTGGAATACTCTCAGCAAACCAATGAGAGCACTCTTTGTTGGCACTTGTTTGCATCCTATCAGCCTGTTTTTTTATCAAATCCATAAAAAATGACAAGGGTGAGGATGAATGTAAAGACAAAAGAAGGAGGAAGATAATGTTGAAGCTATAGTATGATTACAGTGAGTTTAGTCTACGACAGTAGTGAACAGTTGGACATGAAGTACAGTTTCAGTTCCTGAATTAAATGATGAATCACATCAAATTCTCCTCTCCTTTAAAATCAGATGTGTCTATTTAGTCTCTGCACAATCACAATCACCTCCAGGTGTTGTCACTTGATGTCAAGTCATTTTTGGCTTCGATGTAGGGCTGGGCGATATGACCTAATCTCAAAATCACGATTAATTGAAGGTCTTACCTCAATTACGATTAATGAACGATTCTTTTATGCTTAAATTAGTGGTGATAAAAATGGTCATCGACACGGTCTTTATGTAGTGTTTTTACTAGTGCTGTCAGACGATTTAAAAATTTAATCTAATTAATTACCGGATTTATAATTATTAATCTAATTAATCGCATTTTAATCTCATATCTGCTTAAAATCCCCAAATAAAGAATTTGGATTCTAGGATATTGTAAAATTGTAGTGCATAACTAATCAAATGAATACACCAAGAAGTAAAGATTTGTAAATCCACATTTTTATTGGTGACTAAATAAAACCAAAGTCAGGGCAACTTGTCCAGATAATTCTAAGCTCAATGAGGCAACTCAAATTACACTTTAAGTGTGTTTCATAAATCAAATTCAAAATAAGAAAAAGGTCAAGGACATCCAGCAAAACAATTAGGCCTGATGCATTATTAAAGAACTCAGTAAATATAGATACATACATTCAAAAATAAAATAAGACTAAGTCTTAAATATGCCATTCCTGTTGTCACCTGGGCTTTGTTTGGTTTGACTAGAGACGCATGTGTGAAGTGACGTGCCACTGCCATGTACGGGTCCTTCAGCTGGCCAATATCAAAATGTTTGTGTGCTATGATTAATCACGATTAATTTTTAACGCATTAATTTGCGGTGTAATTAATTAATCTAATTAATGCACTAAAGTGACAGCCCTAGTTTTTACACTTAACTTCTTCCTGCTTGATGTCCTCTGCACATAATCCAAAATGTGCCCAAACAATGGAGACGGTATTTTTTTCTTGGCTACAAGATCCTCTGATAGATTGGCACTTGTCTCCTCCATGTTGGTGGTGCATTCTTTGTTTTTGGTGAAAGTTAACGTAGACTATATGGAGGGGGCACAGTCACGTGACTTAAAATAAAATAATCAAAATAATTGTCATGAGTAAAACGACTTTGTTTATAGGGTCTAAATGTCGATTCCGATTATTTTTCGATTACTTGCCCAGCCCTACTTCCATGATACAGTGTTTTTGGTGTTCACAGATATTACAAAGGCAAATACTCATCGCATTTTAAAGTGAAAAGAAAGACACATCAAAAATCACAATTCCAGTACCACTCCATAAAGATCCGCCGATAAGTTCAAAACAAACAAGTGAAAACATTTGAGTGTTACCATATGGATGTGTCAATGATCCAATGGAGTGGGAAGGGTTAAAACAAGCCTCAAACAACCCCACAAAAGATATACTGAAGTGTCCTTTTAAGTCATTGGTCAATCAGTTTCAGTGAGTCATAAGCACCAACTGCTTACTTTTCAATTAAAGTGCCCAGTATTTACCTAACATTCCTTAAGTGGCATGAAGAGTTAAGTAATGCTGTTAATAAAGGGAACCAGAGAGCAGTGATATCATACTCACAGTGGGACTGCGAGGTTGCAAGCCAAAAAGGAAACAAGACATTGCAGCTTAATACACACGGAGTGGAGGGGCCTTAAACACACTATATGTGACGTTTGTGTAATGGGTATGCTGAGGTTACATTCATTCAGTGGTGAATGTTAAGATACAAGCAAACATCTGCGTCTACTGGGAACAGCTGCACAGACCTCACTCACTATCGCTGGTTTACTTTAGACATTCCTCTGACATACATGAACACACACACACACTCACACAAACACACACTACATTACACACATTTACAGGCACAGGAGCATGAGAAAGTCTGCATCATCGTACCACAGGAGTGCTGAAGTGATGTTGGCAGTGTTTTACAGTGAGTGTGCTAGTCTCATTGTGAAGACCTCACAGTTCAGACGGTTTCTGGGAGAGGAGACGGTCTGGACTGTAGCCTGAGGAGAGATGGATGTGCTGGAAGATCAGTGCGAGGGGTGTGAAGGGAAGGTGGTAAAGGAAGGAGGAGGTGGAGGGAGGGGTGTGTCTCGACATGCAGCCCCTCTGGGTACACAGGCAGTGACATCCAAAGCACTTCCTTCCCTCGTACTCCATCAAAGAAACTTGTTGATGCACTAAGAATGAGACTGTTACGGATTTGAACTTCTATATAATACCAGTAAAAGTCAAGAGATATTGATCCATGTTTTGATAAAACTGTGTGAAAAAATACAATTATGGTCTCTCAATAGCCTTTTATTTATTGTTTTACATTTCTCAAAAAATACAAGCAGACTCCACATTGAAAACTTGTTTTGGTGTTAAGAGACTGTTCTTGTTCCTCCTCAAAAATGTCAAATTTTGGTGAATTTGGTGCATTTTGAGAGCCATAAGTGGGTCTTAAGGATGGTTTCACGGGATCGTAAACATAGAAAAAAGCTAGCAATGTAGAAGTGTAGAGCAAAAAGGCATGTATACGTTTAATTGGCTTTCTTATATCATAATAATTCGAAAAATGTATTCGTTTTCTTGAGATATTGGCTTATTTACCTCAGTATCAAGGAAAAACAGACCTTTTTAATTTTACATAATTTGTTACTTTAAAGGTACCATGACAGTTTTGGCACAAATCAGTATCGGCCAATTCTTGTCAAAAAAAAAAAGATAACAACAACGACAAATAATAATAATAATGATAACAATAACAATAATCAGAATAAATGCCTGCGTATGTTAAAACCTACCTCGTTTACCTGTGGATGAACTGCATGTTTGCTTGTGAACACCATCCGTTATTCTGTTAAACTTTGTCTTCAGTCTAACGTCCACAATATTAATACAGTGTCTAATCTTTTACTGAAATTCACATGAGGACCAACAGCATAACAGTTTATCAGCTACACACTGCTACGTCATTAACACTGGGTGTGCATTAGGCCTTAATACGACGAGCTGGATGGACTGTTTGACATATCCATAGGGTATGTGCCTGGCAATTCCAGCTTTTTGTGATTTTTTTTTTATCAAATCAGTTACCTTCTTCCCATTCATTTCAAACGAAAGCAAGATAGTTTAAACTTAATGAAGTGTGTCCTATACTTATATTATAAATATTATTGTTGTTATGGTGGAAGAATGTATCTACCAACTTAAATATGGGTAAACATTAATTGTAAAGTCTAATGTTTTTTGGTTTTTTTTCCGAGTTATGGCTAAGTAGATCCTACCTTCCTGGATAGAATCATAAGGGATCTTCTATTAGAAAATTGTTCTAATTCATCCCTGCAAGACACTTTAGTCCCTCGGTACATATTATTGGGAAAAGTAAGTTTATTAAGACTATGCATAGTTTTCTGTTAAGACACTTCAACGTCCACAGGCCCTTACACCAGCATTATGTCTTTTTGATATAGAACTGGCTAAACTTTAGACCATATATCCATGAATAGAACTGTCTTCATATCAATCATATCTAACAAAAAAGTGCCTCCCTCTTAACTGGAATCAACAGAAACCTCCAAAACCCAACCAGTTTAAAGAAATTATAAATGAAACATTACGACTGGAGTGAAGCACCTCAAACATGAAGGACAGAGAACTACCGATGCACTAACAAACTTAACTTATTTATCTATTTTTATATTTATCATACTTTATGCGTACATACTATGTTGTTATATATTATTGTTAATCACCAACTGGGGCTCAGTTGTTTATATGTTATATGTAGGGATGGGATTTGATATCAGTGCCATTAACAAGTCTGCATACTGATCCAATTCTTCTACTATTCCTTTATCAATTACTTCTGACTTTCAGTGCGGGCAAATGTTGGCCTACACTGGTTTTCAGCGACAACATTGTCAGTCGCTTCACATGTCCTGATATTTAAGGCCGAGCTGCATAGATAAATACATCAGCTAGTTGTTGGTAAGTTATGCATTAAAGTAAGAACTTAAGTTTATGTGTAGCATCTATTTGTTGAAAACGAAGCCACAATTTTAATGACTTCTGCCCCCTGTTTGTCACAAGTTTTGACCTCATTGTTGGTATTTCTGCTCACGTGATGTATTTGGCTATGGGGCATGCAAAAAATGTTAAAATAATTGAAAGGAAAAGACTAATGGTATCCGTTCTCTGAGGGTTATGTTATTGATTCTCAACTGGAATTGGTTTTCAATTCCCATACCCAGTTTTAAAAAAAGTGATAGAATAAATGGGAAAATACACCAACTCTTATTTTCTCTGCCATTCTTAATTGATGTAAACACATGTCATTTTGTGGAAATGTGATTTAACAAGCCAATGCCACAGGCCCACACTACAGTCAACCCTGGCTGACACTGTTTCAGCCCTTCAGCAAAATTCTTTGGAAATTTGAGTGATGGTTTCTTAAGGAGATAGTGGTAAGTCTTGAGGCTAAACCAGTTTAGAACTACTGTTAATGATCACTAAAACAACAGAAATCGCATCATTTTTAACAAGTAGTATCGAGGATGATCAAAGGTGATCTTGACAACCTTTACCAGTAATTGACAATCATCTCAAAGGAGTGTCACATTAGTGGTAAAAGCCCAGGGGGAAATACACAAGTGTAATTGTTGTTTCCAATCCCACCTCCACAGTCATAAAGTTAGAATCATTTTTATCACACTTTCCAGTTTAACCAAGGGTGTGAAGTATCTGCCTTTAATTGCGTTTCCGTGAAAGCAGTGACCTTGGCACTGGTGTGACCACACTCAAACCGGAATGCTAAACAGAGTTTGTGGCTAATCAGGTTCAAAAAGAGCAAAACAAAATGTAATGTCTGTATCCTTCTTTGAGGTTCAGCCCAAAAAACAGCGATGGGGAAATATTTAACATAGCTAAGGTTGATTCCAGTGGAATAAACTACAAATCTCATGAGGATTATAAAAACCAACTGGCATGTGAAACCCCTATCGTCTGAGGAGGAAGTGGAGCCGGCCCAGGGTGTTTTCCACATTACATGCGGCCCTAATATCAAAGGAGATAACAATTCCAGCTGTGTTGCTGTTGCTGCTACACACAAGATCATCTGGAGGAGTCATCCCCCCTCCAGCGGCTGAAGCCCCCAACCAACCAAGCAAACGCAATGTAACAGAACAATTCAGATCATACAGTTAAACTAGCAAAAGTTATATAAGTCGATGTACCCGATGAATAAAGCTACATAGAGGTTAAAAAGGGCGTCACCCGTAGCCCTTTTCATGTAGTTTCCAGCCTTTGTAGCAGCTGGGGCGTGGAATATGTAGGAAGCAGAAAAAAAAATCTCTATTCTTAATAAAGGCTGTCGCTCTCTTCAGAAGCTTAATTAGAGGCTGAAGTAGTTGCACGCGATGGATCTGGCCCTAGGCACAGACCTGCGACAGCTGAACTGAGCTCCTTTGGTGCGGATCTGTTCAGAAGTATGCCGTCTCCTCGGCCCTGTAGGCCAATCGCAGCAAACGCGGAGAGAAAAAGAGGGAAAGAGAGAGTAGATCAGGGATGAATCAAAAAAACATGACAGCACCTGTTGAGCTGTGAGACCCCCAAGGAGGAAAAGATTTACACAACAACTCTCCTCAAACATTTGGCAACATTTGGAGTTTCAGGGCTTAAAAAAAGAAAGTTGGTACACTGAAAAGAGTCAGATGAGAAAAATCAACACCAGTCTCATGTCGGAGCCTCAAATTAGAGCTGTGAGTTGGACACAGGTAGCTTAGCTTAGCCTGAGGACAGCTAACTATTAATAACAAACAAGCCTAATATGCAGAGCCCAACAGGTTCATTCTAGAGGTAAATATACTTATTTTCACCATTGTGGGTTGTTTTTGAGCTACAGCTGGCAGTCCTTTAGCCTCAAAGTAGGAAGGTTGTTCATTTAATATTAAAGGAAAATGTGTCACAAACATACTAAATGTAAAACTACAGGTATACCCCCTTTACATTATGAAGCTGCCAGAGAAGTCACAGAGGAGCTCTCTTCCTTCGTTTCTTTACTGGAGTCCCTGTTGTGTATAGTGTTTGTTGCTCTACCGAGCCTTTATGACAGAAATATTAAGTCAATAAAATGCACCAAAACTTCATTGCATGGCAAAAGACAGGTGTTGTTTCAGTCTTTCCAGAGCGGAGAAACACACCACACTCAAGCAAATATTTAGAATGATGCTCTTCTTTCAAAGACCTCACAAGTCCAGAAAAAAGTCACTCATATTGAACTTTTGTTTAGTAATATAGACTGAAGTACTTCAAGGAGCTTGATCAACATATGTTTGACCCTGCATCACTATTCTGTCCATGTGACACAGAGAATGTTTGCTGTCTGTCAAAGACTGATATGGTCCACAGAGAGAGGGCACCAGAGATCTCCCACCTGCTGTTAGACTGCAGACATGATCAACTACAGGTAAAGGTTTAGCTGATTAACTTTCCCTGGATTGTAACCCCAGTATTGTATGAACTAGTTATCTGAAGATAGGCAAACATTGTGATCTTTGAGATGCAATACACTGAGAAGTGAGAGTTACACATGTGGGTGTGTGTGTTCCCAGTCTTCCACAAGAGACTTTGTGCAACAAACACCATGGACTGGCATCTAAGAATGTCGTGTTGAGAAAATCTAAAAGGTATTTGACAACTGTCAACACTAGCATAACAAGATGAATCCCTCATTCAGCCAATGGTGTGAAGTTGCATTTTTGGCAGCATGAAAAGACTGTGCTCTTTATTTCTGTTTGACTAACTGATGATGTATAGAGGAACGTATCTAAGGAGAGTCTGATAGCAACACAACAACCAAATTGAGTATATTTTGCGAAGAAGCTTACAGACTGTGGTTCCCAAGTATTTTCCTTGAAGTTTCCCTTACTAGTACAGAAGGTGGGTGTCTTGGGGGTGCCTGGACCCCTGATTGGGAACAAGAATGTAAGAATGTAAAGTTGGAGATCCAGACGAAGACAAACCGAGGTCTTAACGCATACGTGTTTTGCCGAATCTGCGTATTATCCATACGAAGACAGCGTTTTGGGGGTCTGTAAACGATCATTTTTGAAACCAGGTTCCAGAGCGGAAAGATTTTGAAATGCCGTATATGCAGCTCCGTGATTATTGGCTCTCGGCAAGTTTTCAGATACGCTTACGTCATAGGTTCATATCTTCATTGACACACACGTGGCAACAACAATGGCGGTGTACGTGAAGCATATGTGCTGATGAAACTAGTGACCTACTATCCCTGTTGCAGCAACATCTCCTTCTTCTCAATCACCACCGAGTTGAACAAACAATTATCGAGGACACATTACGGCACTAAATGATCACTTTATCACAATCTTTACAACTTTTGCCGCAAGTGCGCGTGCACACAGTTTTTTCATCTGTCTCCACTTGTTTCCGTCATA
The DNA here is from genome assembly GCA_036419115.1 of Scarus forsteni. Classification (NCBI taxonomy): domain Eukaryota; kingdom Metazoa; phylum Chordata; class Actinopteri; order Labriformes; family Labridae; genus Scarus; species Scarus forsteni. The sequence goes on along the minus strand of JAZDUH010000130.1, from coordinate 27,568,825 downwards.
TTGTTACATTGCCCCCAGAGGTCTGGCTTGTGCTTTACAGCATTTTCCTGCTTATCGAGTGCATTCATGTAGACGCACACATTTTCTGAGACGCCTTCGTCTTTATGACAAAAGTTTTGGAAACTGTTCAGCGTTTTGTCTCCGTGTGGATGGGGCCTTAGTTGTACAATTTAAGATTTCTTAAATAAGTCATTCTATGATGTGAATAGTAAGACCACCATTCCATTATCCAATATCTCTACCATGTCTCTATGCGACCGTGTAAGCTGGAGCCTACACTGTGCCAGCTGTCATTTGGCAAGCGGTGGGACACACTTTGGACTGTTTGTCAATCACAGGGCCACCATAGAGAGACATGAAGGCAGTCATCCTCTCATTTCCAACTATGGACCAAGGGCATGGGTGTCAAAATAATCTTTTAATTAAAGGAAGATTATATGATATAGGAGTTCATATTTATCTGACTGCTTGTATTTTTTTTTATCTATAAAGAAGTGCAGAAATATGAAAAATCAAGGAAACTACTCACAGCGTTGCATCGTGATGCATTGTGATGAGGTCTTCCTAATAATATAACCGTGAGACTAATGAAGATGCACAGCTCTAACCAAGAGTCACTGAATGACTAATCGAGCATGTTTTTGGAGTGTGGGAGTAAATAGGGCAGACGATCCTGTCTGAACTCACAATGTTTAACTTATTAGCTAGCCAACTTCAGGGCCACAAAGAGAGACAGACAACCATTCACGCTCACACGCACTTTTGAACCACAAACTGACCTAATGAGCGTGTCTTTGGTCTGTGAGACGAAGTCTGAGAGCCAGAAGAGAACCATGCATGCATGGGAGAACATTAAAACTCCACAGAGGTCCTAACTGTCATGGGAATCAAACCAGCAAACTTCTACTTTTGATGCATGGCACGACTTGATGTGCCACTGTGCCATCCCAAAATTGTGTTTATCTATTTTTTTTTTTTTTGAGAGCCTCTATAATGCTACATGGAGAGTTCTGAGCATTTTTCTTTAGCAGGATATCTAAGCACACGCTCAACAGGCTTTACTGATTGTATGTGACTAAAGGAAATGTCACACAGAGGAAGTAATTTACACCTAAGCCACATACTGTTGAAGCATTCTGAGTAGAATAATCAAGCAGAATCACTTCTAATCCTTTTTTGTGCCCACCCCTCACTGCTTCTCTCTCATATCGCTGTTGTCCTCACTGGGCCTCCTCTGTTTAAAGTCTCTCGTCTCTCCGAGTGAGGACAGAAACCTCACTGGCCTTGAAGCAGGACCATGAAGGACTTTATTATGAGCAACTGTGGAAAAATAAAAGCATGCCGACAAAAGACAAGAAGGGGGAAAAAAAGAGAAAAATCTTGCACATAAAAGGGGACTGATAAGCACGGTAGACTGGTGATAAGAGACAAAGACTGTACATGCAGAAACCCGCCAAGAGCAGCGAGATGAGGGTCTGCGATAAAACACGGCAAGCTGGAGGTGGCGAAAAACAGGCGTCTGAAATGGAAAAAGAGGAATAAAAAAAGAGCGCTACACGGTTGCACCTGTGAGCAATCTTAGGTTCTGCGGTGTGCTTCGACAGGCATCTCTGAAGGCTTCACTTCTTCTAAATGGGCTGGATGAATATGTAATCTGTCTCCTTTCTTTCAAGGCCTTTATTTTCATCCTGGCCACTTACGGTAACCCTGCTCAAAGCTGATCGGAGTGTCAAAAAGTCAACCTTAACATCATAAACTTCAATAAAGCCACAAGGTTACAAGTTCAAATCTGCTTCTGAAGCATGACCATCAAGCATGGCAATAATTTTTTTTTTAGTTTTACTCGAGTCACACAACAACACAACAGCATGAATGAATGATTACTACCAGTGACTCATCAAGCTCTTCTACAGGTGTTCAGAGTCTCTGGCGCTCAATCTCAGCTGTCGTTCCAGCACACACTCTGTTTTGGAATAAATATAAAACTCCACGGCTGTTGGAATTTTAAGATTTTGCCAACACACATGTACACACAAAGACAGAGAGATCCACCTCGTGCTGCACTTTTATTTGCTTAAGATCAGGGGTTCCCAACCACCAAGCTGCAAACCAGACCCAGAGTAAAGATTATTTAGACCATGCACAGATCTTAAGAATTAATCAATTTTAAGTTTTTTGATTACCACATTGTGAAGGGTGTTTAATTCAAGAGTATGACCTGAGATGAGAGAAAGCTCAGACTGTATACAAATACATGATTTTGAAGGAGGCAATTTAGAGGTCACAACTTTTGAAGTAGCATTACTAATTAAAAGAGAAAGCAGAGCAGCTCAGACTGAAGACTGATGGACCGAAAACACAGTCAGAACTAAATCATTTTCAAACCTTTTTGTACTAGTGTTAAAAGGATCTGCAAACATTTTTTTGTTTGTCTTCATGTCTTGCCTCACTCCCGAGTCCATGACAAGCAGATACACATCATTCTTTCAACTGTGCGTGCAGTGACAGGGAAGAGACTGGCAGAGCTCGCCCACCGCTAACTAGCTTAGCTCAAACACTGAGAGTCAATGGGTTGCTTTAGTCTGCCTCTGCCTACAGTCATCAGATAAATTCTTCAGAAAATCTACACAGTTCTGTGTGCTTGTTGTGACTCATTTTCTTACTGTGTTAAGTTATGCAATTCATGTTTGACTAAAATTGGCTATACATTTTTGAAAGATGCATAAACAAATCTAAACCACAGGGCACATGCACAAACCTCCGCGAATGTGCTTCTTTTGTTTACCTAACTTTATGCATATCAGTGGTGGTTTGTACTTGCTAACACCACCCATTGACTCCCAATGTTTGAGCTAAGCTAATTAGCAGTAGATGAGCTCTGCCTGTCTCGTCCTTGTTACTGCACATGACTCTCTGATGACTTTGCTTTAAAAGCCAAAACAAGCTCAGAAGCTTTTACAGCACAACACTGTGTTCTGCCATCATTGTTGGGATGCATGCATTTCAAGGGAGAGACGAGGCTATGACATCGTTTCTGCAACTATCTCTATACATTTTCCACATCGAAACGCTCAGTAGGCATTTTAGCTGCATTCACTTTGGGAACCATTTTCAAAAGTGTGCATTTTCGAGCACCTGCCGTTCTCCCTGGGCCACATGCCTACATGATTAAAAACTTGTGCGGTCACACTGGAATTCATCTCAATGTGGACGGCGCCTGAAGGTGCTACATGAAAAACTTGGCAAACACAGCAGCAGGCACGCTTGGATGAATGTCACTGCATTACAGTCATTAATTGATCTGATCCACTAAATTAATTCCAGGTCGTTTTTATGGGAAACATACTAATGGTTTCAAATGATTTATATTATGGTATATATTTATTACAAATAAATCTGTGATACAACAAATGGTTTGAGAGCTTGCTGAAGAGATATAATAAAACTTTTACACAAAACAAGTTCAAATGTATACAGATTTTGTGTCTTAGTTATCAAACATACAACTTAAATATGTGTTATGCAGTAATGTTAATCTAAACATCAATCTAAATAATTGTGTATATGAAATTTGTCATATTTATGCAGACGTTGTGGACCTCTGAAAAGATACTCCTGTTAAACTGCAATGAAACAGAAGGATATACTAGTCAACAGATTACATATAGTAATACTTCAGTTTGGCTGCAACAATACCTTTCCAACTGGTTCTACTATCATTTTGCTTGAGCTTGACATTGCTTGACTTACTGTATGATCATGTGCACTTTAGGCATCCTTTGCTTCTTTGTATTTTGCACCTCTGTGTTACTTAAAGCTTATGCAACTTTAACTACTTATTGTTCTCTTTAAATCCTAAAAAATGATTATGCCATTATTAGAAAACCAGCTTTTCTGCCCATAACAACAATATAAGTAGCAAAAACAACCAAAAGCAAGTCAGTCTTAAAGTGAAGCAGGGTAAAATGACATAAATGGGTGTATTTCATCAAGTAAGAACAGGTTCATGGCCCACTCTCGAGCATTGACCCACCAGTTGACTAGTGCCCCAAGCTATTTATCTAGCAGTTGACTGCTGTGTTACTTACATGCAGGTTGTCTTGTGGGTTTTTGGACAATTTTGCTCTGTAAGGATATTTGTCAATCCACTACCTCTTCAGTTTATGCATTTGAGATTACAAGGGGCTGAAGCTTTTTCCAGATGACTCTAGAGTAGCCTACACTCAAAAAAGGTAGCTGGTAAGTCATAGGGCTAACATCAAGACACAAGATATTAGTCACTTTGACATTCATGGGTATTATAGAATCACTGATTAACCTAAAAAGACAGTTTTGGCCTGTGGAAGAAAGCCAGAGCACCCAAAGATAAAGATTACATGCACCAGGGGAGCATGCATAAACTAAAGCTTTTAGGGGTTCAAACCAGGGATGATTGTGACCTCTGAGACTGTGATAAGGGTTAATTATATCATAGAAATTCCACTGACGAGGTAATACATATGATTCCTGATTCTTCCAGTGCTGCAAGACCACCTCCACAAGACACTCTGCAGAGCACACATGACACAATATCTGATCTGGGTGACTCGTGTAATGAGGGAATTTTACATCACCTTCATCCGGCCGGAGATGAGGACTATGGGGCCCTCAGCTGATGTCACAGATGATTTATACAGTTTCAGAAATACTTGGATGGCCCCATTGGGCAAAACAGAGTAAATCATCAGGTGGATAAAATGATAAGGAGTTCATGTTTTGTCTGTTAGCAGTATCTGATGAGGGGACAGAGGGAACACAGATTATAGAGTTTACACACAGCTTCATGTTTTTACACACACAAGCAGGGGATCCTGTATGGACCATGTAAACAACAAGACAATGACAGGCCACATACATTCATCTTCGTGCTGAACAGGGAGATGAATGTCTGTGTTAACCCCCAGAAAACTGGACTTTAAAAAGAGCTTTAGTGACATGAATTGAAGATCTATATCATTCATGGTAAATGTTAACTTTATTGTGCTGTGGTGGGATTTGTCTACACGTTTGTGTGAACTGGTCCATAACTGTTTCTCTTGTTATGTTTGGGGAGATGACAGAAGTAAAGTTAATGAGAGCATGATATCATACTGCTGACTGAAGCTATGTATGACTAGTATTTACTTTGTCATATGTGCCATAAGTGAGTGTAAACAATGATTAAACATTCAACAGAACACATTTATCTGAGAAAAGATAAGTCACCATAATGGTTTTAGATATACAATAGGAATAAACTAAGCACTTTTTACTAGCAGGTGGCAAAGCGCAACAATCAAGTTATCTAAGATCATGTTCGTGTTTAATTAGGGATCTGTACCTATTGAGGGGTTGGGGAATATTTATTTAAGCACTAGTGTAAAGTAAAAGAGGACGCAAAATGGTTTTCTACATCAAAGTTGATCAAAAAAAATAAACCAATTGTCAAGAATGACAAATATAATGCTGTCCATGTCCTGCACATATCTCCTCTCCACCTCTTCCTCCTTTAAAAGACGGTGATCTGATTACACATTGAATCAGGAGGATCCAGATGAGGTCAGAGTAAAGTAGCTCACAACTGCAACTGTGGAGTTGTGTTCTTAAAGTGACTGAACTGCACACAGCATGCTAATGCTTAACCTGTCTGCACAAATACTAAGCAATGGAACAGTCACATTACTGTCCATTACTAACTGACAATGACCTAAAGCTGCCTACAAACCAAAGATGACTTGGTAAGCATTCTGCATGTAAAGTCAACATACAGCCACAATGGGGCGGCTTAAACTCTCCCACAATGCAACTGAAATGCTCTGGGCAGCTGCATCACTCGTCGCTTGGTCGCCAAAGAAACAGCCAATCAGCATTGTGTGGGTGTGTGACGGTACCCGTGACAGACTGTTTTTAATCCATTTCACAGAGTTAGAATCCATGTCCGTGTGGGAAACATTAGTCAGTGAGTACATTAGTTCCCCCTCGACGGGACCGCAGAGAACTCACAGAGGATGCTGCTGCGGGATCATCAGCTGCAGTGTTTTGGGGTTGGTAGGTGAGTGAAAAGAAAACAGTTGGAATAGTGTCAGCTAATACATCCTATTATATGATATATGATATGATCACTGACTTAAACACTAGCGAATGTGACGTCAGTAAGCGACAGTCACAGCAATGGTGACCAAAAAGAAGTTATTATGGACAGGCAGCACAGCTTGGGTGGTTGACGTGATTTCAGTCGCCAAGTTGCGTTCGGTGTGAATGAAGCTTTAAAGGATATTTATGTCATTTGAACCAGAAGTAAATCTTAAGGAATTAAAAAAATGTACAAATTTTGTAGACTTATAACTAGCTGGATATTTGCTAACTTGCAAAAAAGGACAACAAAAAATGGTCTTTAAAAACTTACATGTTACCCTTCTGTAGCAGAGCTGGGTAGACCTTTATTGATAAACTTGTTTGCCTTAAGGGCACATATACTAGGACAATCACAGAAGTCAAATATAGGCTTAATAAGCTGTTGCTGCAGCCAAACTGCACTGTGTATGTACATGCACTGACTGACATCAGCTGGCTGTACAAAGATACTGTCTCTCTCCAAGCTGTTTTCTTTTCCTCTGTGGAGTGCTGTTGTTTTCCTGCAGACATGGCAAGCTGTCTACTGTCCATCAGACCACATCAAGCACATCCAATGTCCTCCTCCTCCTCCTGTTAGAAAACTGAGGCCCAAGATGGGCGCTAAGCCAAATACACCAGATAGTTTCATCCACAGCTGCAAGCAGACGGCAGTCCCAAGTAACAATGGAGTCCACTCATTAAAGCTAACCCGACTCTGCCAAAAAAAAAAAAAATCACACACAGGGTTAGACCAGAACTAAAAAAAAATGAAAAAATGAAACACTGACATGAAAGGCTGTTTATTTTGATACTAAGAAACGTCAGGAGACAGGAAAAATAATTCTTTGACAGCTTAAAAACACAGCGCTCAGAGAGGAGCACGCTCTGGTGGAAGGAAAAACAGTGACGCAAGCCCTGATGGATTAGACTCAAGAAGTGATATGAGCTGATATCAGATGCAAAAGATATCTGGTTTGTATCCTCGAGCTATGCAGAGCATGTCTCCCACGTGCTGCAATGAAACTAATATCTCCTCACAGGCACAAACACCAGCGCTACTATCTGCAACTACACTCTGCCGTCAGCCTACAGTGTGACTTTGTTACTGTGCATGACGTGAGCTCACAGATAATATCCATGAAAATCCAAAACCTGCACTGTATCAGTTATACTCCTGTTAAAAGATTACAACAGTTATGTGAAGAAAGGACTGGCAACCATGTCAACACTTGAAACAATTAACTAAAGGGCATGATCAGGTAATTACAAAGTGCTCTGGTTTACCTCAAAAACTACAGCTCTGGGTTATAGTGCTGAAATCATATTTTACTGCCAAAATATCTTCACTTCAGAGTACATCAGTGTAGCAGCTACGTTTGTTTATACACTGGCACCTTTTTCTTTACAACACCCAGTGTAAAGTCTGCAAGAGCTCTAGACATTTTACATTAAATATTATATTTGCATATGATATAAAAAAAAACTACATTTTAATTCAACACTAGTGAAAACCAGACAGTAAAACTGTTTGTTATATACAATTTAAAGTCTTAAACACCCAAAACTGGGTGATTTTTTTTGCTTTACACTGATATGGAAATATCTGCAGATCAAGGACTGTGTAACCTCAAGGATCCAGTGCACAGATGGAAACCCATCATGGAATTTTCATGCTACCTGTTGAGCACCACCGCTTTTAATTTATAGAAAAATCAGCCAACTACTCAACAATGGCTGTCAGAGCCTGAAAATGATATGGAAGAAAGACCTGGGTTGTCTGATGAACGACAAGGAATGGCTGAGAACCGTATCAAATATTTGGAAAAACATGGGGGCAAAGGTAAATTTACACAATACAAAATAACACACAGGTTTTACTGGACACCACAAAGACTTACAGAGCACGTATAACAAATAATAACCTGTGTTGGATATGTCAGAAAGACATAGGCACTCTGCTACGTTGTATGTGGGAGTGACCTTTCTGGGAAACAGTTGTGGACAACTTGAGCAACTGGCTGGGAAGCGCCATACCTTTATCTCCCAGACTCTGCCTACTCGGGGACAGAAGCCAAATACATAACATATCAAGTGGAGAATTGTCTGTATTCAAGGAGAGTATTACAACGGCTGCAAAGACAATACTTGAAATGTGGAAAACACTAAAGCACCCAGAACTAAGAGTGGGTAAAAATTATGAAAAAATAGCTCAATATGAACTTATGTACATCAGGATAAACTAAGAAACAAGCATAAGGCACCAATCTGGGATTTGTTCTGGATTCACATCACACTGTTTGATGAGCCTTCAGCATAGATACCTTCCTCTGAGTGTATCCAATTGTATCCCAGTGTATCAACATTATAACCTGCTGTATGTTTGTTCTACCTAGTCATGTTTATAAACGTGTTGTTCTCTAAAAGTGGTTTTGTTTCTACCACCCATGGTAAATGTTGTATGTAAGAAATGCTCACAATTTAAAATGCTGTACTGCTAAATGCAGTAGAGAAAAGAAATAAAAACTTGAATTACAGAAAAAGATATCAGCATCAGTTTATCAGTGCCAATACCAAGCCTAAAGGTGCAAATTCAGATGAAGTTGGACAATGTCCAAAATGCATCTTATTCAGAATACAATCATTTGCTAATCCATCTCAACCTATGTTCAATAAATGCACCACGAAGACACAAAATGTAATATTCAAGTTGATCAGGTTTTGAATTTAATACTGCAACACATTCCAAATAAACTGGGACAGGGGCATGTTTATCCAGTCTAGTACCTGCACTCTTTTACTAAGAAGCTATGCTATTAACACGTGCAGAATGTGGTTTGGCATTGTCTGACTGAAATAAGCAGGGATGCCCCCAAAAAAGACATTGCTTGGATGGCAGCACGTTGCTCTAAAATTTGTTTGTTCCTTGCAGCATCAATGGATTCTTCAAAGATGTGTAAGTTACCCATGCCATGGGCACTAACTTCCCCAATACCATCACAGACGATGTGCTCTGAAGTGTTTCTGAGCCCATGTGGCAATTTTCTCTACAGAATGATGTCTGTTTTTAATGCAGAATCTGAGGGACCAAGGTGATGGGAATTTAATGTTACTTTCCAGGCAGATTTTCTGCATCTTTTGATATTATGAAATGTAAATTTTTGCAATTGTACATTGAGAGGTTCCCTATTTGCTCACTCATTTGTTCACAAAGTGGTGAACATACGTGCTTGCGGACAACTGAATCTTTCGAGGAAGCCCCTATGCAGAATCATGATACTCATCTGTTTCTATTTAACCTGTTCACCTGTGAAATATTACAAACAGGTGCTTAATTAATTAATTAATTTTAATTTTTTTAGCTTTCCTCAACTTTCCCAGTCTTTTGTTGACCCTGTTGCACTTTTTTGGAACATATTATAGGCAACAAATCCAAAACAAGTGAATAACTGCGAAAGAAAAAAAAAATGTTTAAACATTAAATATTTTATCTCAGTAGTGTTTTCAATTAAATATAAGTCAAAAGCAATTTGCATATCATTGCAATCTGTTCGTGTTTACATGTTACACAGCATCCTATCTTCATTTGAACCAGGGTTTGTAAAATCAGGCCTGAAAGCAATTCATTTTTTAACAAAAAACTATTTTAATACAAATTACAAAGGCTTCCCCTGAAGTGCCTTTGAGAATCTATCAACATGACCTCACTAAAACCTGCTGTAGGCAATAACTCTCGTGCTACTGTGGCTACAAAATGATCTGAAATAAGAAGTAAATCTTTGTCGTGATTACCGCTGAAACCCTCAATGACTGAAAAGAGGACCAACATCAGGGTTGATATGGGCATTCATTATGTTTTACTCTCCATAGGAGACACAAAGATCTGTAACAGGAACATTTGAGCTGACCACATAATCCTTCATTTCTTCCTCGGGGTCCACCACCACCACTGGCCCCTGAAGCAGCCTGTGATTTCTCTAACATTAAAGACTGTGGATTCTATTTCTGCCATGTGGTTGATTTTTACAGAATTGTGCTCTGACAGTCAAAAGTCTACAGTAGACTTTTTGAAAAGGGAGAAACACACTACAGTATGTGAGTGTTTAGCATAAAAGTTTCTCAGCAAATCCTCTGTTAGCAGTGGGGACATAGTTTGGTGCTGTGCCCGTGTAACCTGACGCCTATCGGTAATGGTATTTCATGCTTTCACACGAGCCCGGGCTGTGGTTGTGTGTGTGTGTGTGTATTTGTGAGAGTGTGTGAGAGCTTGGGGGGGCGGGTTGCACATCGAGGCGGGCATCTATCAGAGGCCCGGGCAGGAACAGCTGGCCTTTCATTGACAGGCTTTGAGTGCTCGCAGTTAAAATTTCACTCCAAAGAGGGGGTGTGGTGGGAGAAGGGTATTACTCCAACAGGAGCCAACTGTACAGGGAAAACTATGAATGCATGCCTGTTTAGGAGAAATGGATGCTTCTTTTTTAGACGAGAGATTTACTGGGGTGACTAAATGCATCACCACAATGACAGTGCATGCTATTTATACAGAAAAGCTAAGACTAATCATTATTTGTGAGGAATGCTAACTGTGCCAAAGCTCCAAATCACAGACCTAAAACTCTAAACTGTGATGTTTTGCCAACAAAGCACCACCCAACCAACAATAAAAGACACTTTTTAAGGACTCTGGCCCTGTTACAAGAACTAAAATTAGCTCTACATCCGGGTGAAGCTCAGGATAGACTAAACTCTGATGTGTTCACCAACAGGAAATGTTACTTCAAGTTTACTTTCTCCCATAACAGAGCGAGAATTATTAGAATGGCATCTCCAAAACCTCCAGTTTTTAACAGGTTAATGGGTACAAGCAAGGAAAAGCACCATTTGTTGGAATAAACCCAAGGATTCAAATAACATTGCTTATTCATAAAAGCAAGGCAGTGATTGTTCTAAAAACAATAATGCAGTCCTGTCAGAGCATTTGCCCAAAGCTCCATTGCTTCTTAATTTAAAGCTCCCATAAAGAGTTTTTACCTGATCATACAACAAACTGAAACTGATACGAAGCCCTTTTTATAACCTTCAGAAGAAACCCAGATCATTTATATGATTTACAGAGCTATTTTATGCCTGAAAACAAACACAACTGCAGTGTACACTAAACAAACAGCCTCATCATTCTACCAAGGGACGCTGAACTCATCCAGGTCTATCTCTAAGATACCTTGTTATTAGCCTGCTAACATTTACCTTGTGTGCCACAACACAGATTTCAACATTGGCTTGAACTTTTAACTAAGCTCTGCTGCTACTATGACTTGATAAAGTTGTTTATATGTTGACATTTGAAGTTGCTGTACTTCATAGGTAATCAAATCTGTGACCTCTTGCATTTTAATTCCTTTCATTTGGTCATGGATATTTTTTCCCCAAAAATCAGCCAATAATGACTGACACTTGATTAATCAGGTACCTTAAATTGATGTAATTGCAAAGCTAGGTTTCCAAAGCATTTAATGTAGTTGTTTTATCTCCATGACGCCCCATTCCTCATCCAGGTGCTCCAGTCCAGCAGGAAAACTCACAGTGCTGGAAATATTTAAACAGGTAAAACAGTAGATTTCTGTGCATATGTGAAAAGACACCTTAAGATACTGTGGGATGATGCTTAACATAACCACCAGCTACCCTCTCATGTTCACTCAGATTTTAGATGTGGATTTCAAAATGGGCTTTTGGACAAAGACTTATCAATACGGCTAAATATGCCCTATTTTTTCCAGTTGTATTAAATATTTTTCTTCAGCAACAACACTAAAAAAAACAATTGAAAGCTTTAAGTATGTGACCAGCCTAGAGGGTTTGAGGGCAGATTCAATAATCATTGAGGAAAACAAAAGCAAAGATATCAAAAAAGAAAATGACTTTTAGACCCCTTGGACCTTCATGCAACCACTGATTAAATAACTTAAAACAGCACTCTCCTTTTGCAGAATGTCACACCAGGATTGTCTATGTATTGTAATATTGAGAATACTTCCCCTTACACTACTAGTTTGGATAGTTATTCTGGTCTTTGAAAAGCAAAGATAAAAAATCTTTAATCAACAAAATATTGCTTACTGCTAGCTAACATCAGCTTATGATGTTATCTATTGGTAGCATTAGGATCGCAATCAAATATCCATTTCAGTCCGGTTTATGTTGTAGCAACTTTTTACAGAATGTAACATTCTGATCAACTTAACACAAGATTTTCTGTCAGGTTAAGAAATTACAGATCACCCCCTTTGTCTTTAATGACATACCGAATGTAAATATTTGCTCCTTGCTGGAAGTATAATCTGTTCTTGTCTTCGTTAGCTAATGCATCTTGATTTCTTTCAGTCAAAAAAGAATATTTATTTTGGTCAAAGTGGCATTGATATTGGAGCCTCAACAGAATAGAGTAAAGGGAAGTGTTTCTTGGCCACCACTTTGAATGAATGATGGAGTATCTCGACACTGATCTCAAAGTTGATGCACTCCTTTGTAGGTGTTTATTTATTCACACAAGTGTAAAAGGTACAGTTAACTATTTTTGCACATTGTATATTTTTCCACTCAACGGCTAATTGATGTTCGAATCCTGTAAGCTAGTAAATACCCTGACAAACATCCTGAATGCCCTCATATTTCTGTGTACATGATTAGAAGCATGTCTTCTTAAGATACACTTCAAATTGAAAAACTGTCCATCCTCATGAGTTTGACAGAATTAAGTAACAATCTCATTATGGGTGCACCGATCACGATTTTCTAGCTGATCACCAATCACCGATCTCTAAAAAGCCTGACCTACCCATACTATTTTCTTTCATCACTGACAGCATACACCTTCAATGTTCCTATCTTATTTTATTGAAAAACATTAAACAATACCTGTGGCAACAATACCTTGCTTTAACTGAACATAGGTAGTTCTCCCAAACATAAATGAAAAGTTTTGAATATTGTTGTCCAGACAACTAAACTATATCAGTTCCTCAAGTCTTTAATTTTCCACATTTAAAAATAAACAATACTTGCACAACAGGTTATGTGGCAGGTCTGTTTTGAGCCTCTTACCTAAAAAATAAGGTGCACAGCACTATTTTGCATTTACAAATAAAGGAAATCACAAGGTTTGAGGTAGACATTAAAATAATCTACAGGACAAACTAACAACACAACTTAAACCACTTATACCCCTTTCAGACTAACCAAAAAACCTGTTTAAACCAGATAACAATCAGCTCCTGCAGGCACTTTGAAAGGGTTTAATCGGCAATTCAACCCACGTCATTTGACCCTGCAAGCCACACAGGTTTTAATGGGCTCGCCTCCGATCGGCTTCAGTGAGAACATCACATCCGAGCCAGCCCACTTATTTGTGAATGTCGCCGTAAAGTCCCTTCAGCATAATATCACACCCGCCCCCTCTGTCTGTAACTTGCGTGGCTCTTTGCCGTCTTATCAACTAATTTCATCCGCCTTTGTATCATCAGTCCCGAGTTTGAACATTTTTAAAGAGTGACAAAAGTACAAAGTAAAGAAAACTGCATCCACAGCCTCCATGCTCCTTTCCATTGTTTACATGGAGGGGCTTCGTCGTACTGATGATGTCATCAACGTGATGACATCAGCTTGATGCGCCAGAGAAATAAACACAGCCATGCAGCTCGTCTGCTGCCGATTAGACCCGGTCTGATGGGAAAAGGGTCACTTGCTGATTGTTAGTGAGTTAACTCGCGTTCAAAAAACCTGTGTTGACCCGCTAATTTTAGTGTGAAAGCGGTATAATAAAGTGTCCTGTTTTAGGTTTCCTTGTAGTGCAAAAGAAAAAAATGCCCAAATAAAGCATCTTTGTGGCTTTTTAAATATATAAATACTGCGGCCCTGTCAGTCTGGCAGAGGAAAAAGTTACACTGGCTGACTTCCAGACATTTGAGGAGTAAGATAAGATCAGTGGATAAGACTGGTTTCTCATGTCAGGATTGGCCAATCGCTGATCCCCCAAAAATAAGGAGATCAACGCTGTTCGATCAGCTGGCCAATCAATCAGTGCATGTTTAAATCTTATAATAACATAATTAAATGAAACATCTTTTTAGAACAAAATGTCAAATTTTGTTTTACTGCATAATTCTTTTGACAAGAATCCAGCTCACTTCTTACAACCTCAAACACACACGCACACCAGCCTCTAAGTCCATCATCTGCTGAGTGTTGTTGGATTCAGTATCAGGTGGAGTTCATATTTTGTCACCCCGTGTAATGACTCCATCTTGTTATTTTTAGCAGCGAGCAGCTCATCCATCATGTCCAGCGGGAACGGTGCAGTCTACGTGTCCCTGCTCCCATGATGCCCTGAGACCCAGCGACCTGCTCTGTCCTGCAGCCCCCGTAGAACTAGGCCACCCAGTGAAGACATCAACATGCTGATTGTTGGGCTCCAGAACATTTACCTCATCTCTTACCCCCACCCCCCATCCCCTGTGCATCCACCAGTTGGTTCCCACACTCCCCTCATGTAGCAGGCATCAGTGGCCCCCAACCTTACCCCCACAAAAGGGCCAATGAGCAATGACCTCACCGCGGAGGGGCTCAGAGCTCTTGTACAACTACACACGCACATATACCATCATAAACATCAACACAAAGATGTACACACAAATATCTACACTGCTCCATCGATACCAACATCCAACTATCCCACAGTGTGACAGTCTCCACCCCAGCTGATACCCTCTTCTACCATGACTTCATACTTCAGCTGACTCGCATGCACGTGGACGACCACATGATGATAAACAGCATGTCATCATCCGAGTATGTTGTCAACACTGTTCATACTTTCCATTTTAAAGCAACGCAATCTCATTGATTTAAAGATTGATATGATAAAAATTGCTGAAACTTAATAGAGTAATAATTTTCCATCATATTCTAGACAAAAGTTAAGGGGAACTAAGAAAAAAACGTCTCATTGTTGGAAGACTTGGATGCAGTTAAGTCACTGGGCAGCAATTTGCCTGGATAGTTGTTTTTTAAAAAGAAATATACTTCAACGTCTGGTGCCTCAGACGTACATCCTGGTTGTGTCAATATTTAACATTTATTAGAACTCAAACATTTGTTGGTATTACTTGTTTTTTCTTTAAAAAAATGTCTAAAGTTGGTTTAATACCCCCACATTTGTGAAAAGTTCAACAGATATCCTTCTAAATGTTCTTGAGATATGACATCCACAAACATGGGATAAACGTGAGGCTTAAGGACCTTTGCCTTTCAAAATCGGAAACCAGTTCATCCTTGAGTCTTCGTAGAAATAACAGAGTTTGAAGAAAATCCCTCAAAGGTCCTGAGATATGTTTAACAGATGCAAAGGCATGGATGGACAGAAAACAGAGGGATAGATGGATGAATAACTACAAGGTTAAATGGATTACTGTAAGGACAGCTGATACAAAATAAATGATGAGATGGATCACAAATATGTGGATGGATGGGCCATTGGATGGGTGAATAGCTTGTTAAATGTATGACTGAATGGATGAAAGGATGAGTGGATGATAAAATAAGTAAGGGACAGATGGATGAATGGATGGACTGGTGACTGGATGAATAAATGGTTAAGACACTATTGATGAAATGGATGGACATATCAATAAAAGGGTATAATGGATTAAGTTGATATTAATAAGCCAAAAAAAAGGTTAAAAAAAAAAAGGTTTCAGTTTACACAGTTGTATTGTGTGTTAAAATCTTAATCATTTTTAAAATAACCTTAAACTTGACCTTTTATCCGACTTAATGTAGGGTGGTGGGGGGATGAGGCACTCAAGAAAGCTGCATCCTTCAAAGAGGGGTCTTAAAGAAAACTACACTCAGCGAGCGCAACTTTTGTCAGGGTAGCTCACATATTGCTGTTACACCTATAAGCAACAGATCCTTGATGAAGTTACCCTTGTTATATGATTCCTTGCACTTGGAATCATGTTGATATCACTGTTTGTTTGACATTTATTTAACAAAAACCATCATTCACAAATGGTGTTTATTTGAATCACCACTAAAAATAGCTAAAAATAGAGAGCACAAACTCCAAGGTATCTCTATCACTGTTTGGGCGAGTGACAGAAAAAAATGTGAAAACTGAATAGCCTTGTGCTGTTAAAAATCCTTGAAAAGAATCCAGGATTCACATTCAGATTTGGACCCCCATCAAAACCTCATAATTTGTCCTTGTGCCATGATCGACATTCCCAGAAAATTTAATCAAAATCCATCAGAAACTTGTTGAGTCAGCAAAAATGTGTGAAACTGTGCTAGCCCGCAAAGCTAACAAATCTTTAAAAACATTCCTGGATTCGCACTGGGACTTAGATCACTACTAAAATCTAATCACTTCCTCCTTGTGTCATGACCAACACCCCCTAAAATTTTAGCAATATCCACTCAGAACTTTTTCAGTCATCTTGCAGAAAGACAAATGGAATAAAGAAAAAAAGGGACAAACAGCAAATAGAGAACATAACCTCCTTGGCAGAAGTAGTAAAATAAGAACCACTGCAAAGCAACAGCATCAGAGGCACAAGATGTGAGCACACAGGGAAGCCTCTTTGAGAACCTTTTCAATTCAAATGAATGAGTGCGAGCTGTCGTGTGTACGGGCACAGCCTGATTTTCCCAAAGGCTGGAGGGCATTAGATAGTTAGTCTGATATCAAATCAAACACAGTTGTGGACAGAGCTCTGCACTCCCTCAGGCCTCAACATCAAAGATCAATCAAAGATGCAATCTGAGTTCTCACACGAGACGAGAGAAGGCAAGTCTTTTTATTAATATGCTGTGCTGCTCGACTTTCATTATGACACAATACATGGGATTACACAAGTCACGCCTGATACGGATGGATCCCACATCTGCTGCTTTCTGCCATTATATCAGGGCGATGACATGCAGTCTGAGGCAATCAAACAAATTTTTAACACCTGTCTGAAACTACTGCGGCTAAAAGACCTGTTACAATAATTAAGTTCTCGTTCTTAGCAACCAGAAACTGGACAAATACGCTTACATCAGTGATGAAACATTGCCAAAGAAAATAGCATGGTGTCCCTACCTGGGAAGAGCAAATATATTAAAAAAGAAGGGGACCAAGTACAAAGCCTTGGGAGCTCCCTTAAACAGAGAGGCTATGTAGGAAGCGCAGGTGTTGTAGCTTATAAATTGCTGTCTCTCAGTGGGGTACTACACATTTCTTTTTAGGGGTTTGTGCACCTGTTTACTGCTCATTTGGTGAGGGGTTTGGGGTTGATGTTAAATTTATTATTACTTGGTTTGAAGAAATTGCTCCACATCCTTGACAATCTAATACGAAGCAGATTTCTAGAGGAATGTATCAATCAAGATTAATATCTGGATGGTGTTTGAATAGGAGGGAAAATAAAGACTAAGGTGACCAATGTTGTCATAGGGAGCATTTAATGATTAAAAGAATGGGACCAAACACCAAACCTTGGGGGACGCCTTGAGACAAAGGAGGTGCCCTTGTTGATTCTACTGACTTGATGTCTATCAAGATTGTATTACGTACATTTAATTGAGTTTGTGCAATATGACACAACTCAGAATCTATGTTTTTGACTGGCAATTAAGTAAGGCTTTTGGGATTGATGATAAGAATTCCTAATTTATTGTAGTTTAATTGAAATAAAAATCTACGACCATCTATCATGGAGCAGGTCTCTGTAGAGATGAAATGAACTGTAAATGTAAAGCTGTTTTCTATTGGTATAGCAGTGAAAATTGAGACCATGAGAACTTATAATGTTATCATTAGGGAGCCAAAACATGAGAAAAAGAAGGAGACCAAGCATAGAGCCCTGGGGGAGTCAATGGAGCTCATTGGAAGAGCAATTTATGTAAATGACATTTTGTCTATTCGTGATGTCCTGTGTAGCTGGCTGTTTTTGTGGCAAACTTTAAAAAGATAATATATTTCAACTTCTGATTTTGCAATTCCCAACTCAAGGAGATTTAAAGTTAAGATCTTTTTTTTTTTTTTAAATATGAGATTTGTACTGTTCATGATTATAGGGTCTCAGTCATTCCATTAACTTCTTATCACTCTACTTTACAGTGTAAATAAATACCTGAATCAATACTTTCTTAATGTATCTTGTTAAAATGCACTCTAGATAATCTTTGCTAAAATTTGTGATCTTGCAAAGAGTCGTGACATATGTCTTGCCCTTCAGTCTCCCCCCTCCTTAGCCCAGCCTCCTTCAGGTTTCTCAAGCTTCTTGGCAAAATAAAAAGCCTCTCTGATCAAAGCGCAGACAGCTTCATACTGAAAAAGCTGCTGCTATCAGAGAAGCTTGTTTATTCTGCATCACCATGACGATATCAGATAGGAGATCTAAAAATATAAAGGGGCAGGAGAAGCTGGTAGACGATGACAGAGTAAAGCGTGCAGGTTACAATGACTGAATATGTTTGCCGGAGGAAACAGAGAAGAGATAAAATGGGGAAATGGATGTTTCCATTGATACTGGATACAAACAGAAACAACATACAATGCAGACCCGAGGTCAGATCTTCAGCTGGTTATAGGTGGTACTACAGTTTGTTTGGGGAGGTTTCCGACATTTCTGACACTTGGCTATTTTTAAAACCAATTTTTTTGTTGAACTATACTGTCTTCGTTTTCCAAAACCTGACTGTGAGTACTACTTCTCTTTCAAGCGAGAGAGAGAGAGGAGCAACAAATCATCCACCTGACAACTACTTTTTTCAAGTAATTTAAGGGGTAAAAGTTCATGGGTTATACAACAACGCAGAGAAGAGCATAATAGATGACACTGTCTAACTGTAACATATGGTTGCAGACTATTTGTGCTGTTTGGACTGTAAACCCTGACCTTTACTTTTTTAACTAATTCGTCGACATGTACAGATGAATCTAAAATATACATCATAAATGGTTTTTCTTTAGATGTATTTGAAATTAAATGTGAACCTTTGCTTTGTTCCAGATTAATCACAAAATATAGCATTAATTCTGGCCTGATTTTGTTTGTTTCATCTTTATGACTGGTTGTAAGCCAGTCCCACAGCTGTCATATAGACACAGCCATTCACTTACACTTACGGGAAAATTAGAGTCCCGAGTTCACCGAAGGCCATATCGGTCCCAACCATAGACTGTCAAAGAATTGGATGAAGCCATGTCATAGGAACTTTTGAAACACTGCTGATGCCCTCTAATGAACACTTCCAGACTGCAAATGCTATTTCAACCAACTCTAGCTTCTCCTATTCACAGACTAAAAGGCCCTAAAGCCTTCTGACTAATGTGTTATAGTACAAGACTGAAGCAATTTTCAAAAAAACAGGCAGTAAAAATGTGTATTAAGGCCATGAAAACTGTCTGGTCCCAACATGAGGGCAAGCGATAGCCTCTCATCACTACACAAACGGACGTGCACAGATCATCCAAAACAAGAAAATGCGATTAATCAAAGATGTCGAGAACAGAAACAGCGCAAAATTCTTCTAGATTATTACTTATAACTAAGTAACAGTTTATTTTTACCATATTAGAAGGCTGAAATAGATGTCCAGAAGGTCATGATTTGACACTCTAGTGCCAAAATCTTGCCCGGTATTTAGAAGTATCTCATCAAAATTCTAAATTTAGTATTGTGACAGCTACTCTTCAGTAGAATATTTACAAATACTTTGTTATTCTTTTAAAGAGTGCTGTTTATATACTAAGAAAAAGCATGAGCAATATATCCTTAAAACATTTGACATGAGGGCGTGCAAGAAAATCACATTACAGGATCGGCAACGTCAGTGTAATGACTCAGAGAACATTGTTCTGTCATTTGTTTGTGGTTAATGAAAAATGAAACTGACAGTTAAAGTGTTTATTTCTTATATCTACTATAAAAGTCTGATATGACTATCAATTGGCAAACTTGGGAAGCGGATCAAAGTTCATTCATAGTTTTTGTGCACAAATGATGCAGCTGTGTATCAGTCTGAAAAGTGACAATGTAATCTGAAGACTATATGCTGATTTTTTTTTTTTTTATCTTAGGCCTTCTTTAAATCAAAGCTATAAAAAACACTTGGTTTGTGTGAATTTCTTAAAAAGAAGTTCTTTAAGACACTTTCAGCCTTCAAACTTGTTTAACTGTTGCAACCAAAGATGCTCAGCACACAACGTGGGTTGCTGATGGTGCAGTTACTCAGAACCAGAATTGTTCCGATTCCGATGTACCGGAGATTGTTCTGTTACTGCCTAAAATGCTGGTATCTGTATCAGCAAGGACTGGAGTCCAGGCACCCTCCAATACCGCGTACCAGAAATTTATTAAATAAGTAGTCTATTTAATGTTAAGCACCTTTAAACTCTGCATAGCTCTTCTTTGCCAATTTTAAAACAGTAGCGCTGCTCTGCAACCTGCAGGGACCTGGAGGAACTGAACACGTGACACAAACACAACAGAAACACGTGTGTCAATGCTGGTTGTTGCAAGGCTTGGAGCTAAGCTAACTAGCACGACCATGCTGGGTGTTGGATGTATAAATGTGTGTATCCATAAGTGTCTTGAGATAACACTTGTTATGAATTGGCGCTATACAAATAAATACTGATTGATTGATTGAGATTGATGCTGCACCATTGCTTTATTTATTTATGTTTTGAAAAGGGTTTAACCTGAGCCAGGCCTTACCACAATGATAATCATGTGTATCACAGTCATGCAGGGGTAGTATGATATTTTTTTATAGCATACTGGTGTCAGATCGATACTCGGTATCAGCCGATACCCACAGCACAAGTATCCGTCTCTAGAGGGAAAAATGGTATTGGAACTTCTCTACTTAAAACCTTGTCAAAAATGGGTAGACCCAACTCTCAGTCACACAGAAATGTCTCTCTCTCCTGTATTTGTGTTTTAAAGAAAAAGTGAAACAAGTGGGTTTTAGACAACTCAGGTAAAGCTATGAATTGAATAACTGCACACTCTACACAGCATACACAGCATTTATCTAAAAATGTCATGTAAAAAATTGCTCTACATATCGCATGAGAAAAAAAATATTACCATCTACTTTTTCCTAATGTCATTCAGCTGTCAGATAAGTGTAACAAACTGATAAGATGGTGTTTTTATTTTCTATTGTAGGTCATAAAGAGGCATCAGTGCAAATGTCAGTCTGTTTAATAACAAGATTCAAGCTCCTCATTGCAGCTTTAATGCACAAGAAAAAAGTCCTGCTACAACAGCAAAGATTAACTTTCCCCACTCTTTTGCACAGCAGTATTAAACGATCTCCTCATGATGAACTGCTAGTACGTGTGCTACATTCCTGTTTTTACACTGGCAAAAACACATGCAGCAAGAGTGAAGATCACATCTCAGAACCAGGTCACTGTATTTCCACCATGCCAGGGCACAGAGTGTCCGAGAGTTAACCTCGGCAATAGGTGGGGCTCAGAGGGAGAGCTTGTAGTGGGCTGTCTACTGAAACACACCCTCCTCGAGCCGGCCAATCACCTTTTAGCAAAATGTCACCCTGAAAATAATTGACAGGCCGCAGTTCTGAGTGCTGGTGAATGCTAAGGAGGGGAACAAGTATTGCATACCCGTGCAGCTGGGGACACATAACTCACAGCTAGGGTTGCCTCCAATGTCTCCAGAGCGTCCCATTCAGACCACAGCCGTGACACTCGACACCCGCTAACAAGGCCGCCTGACATTCTGCCTCCACTATTTACTTTCCGCTGTATTTATGATCTCTTGTCTGTTCTGGAGCCAAGCCTTCTTATATTGCCCTTTGATTTCTCTCCATTAAAATGGTGTCGCTTTACCGTGTCAATGATTGTCGGGGCCTGGGTCTGAACTTTGAACCCGCCAGGCAAAGGCGTGCTCGCTCTCTCCCTCTCTCTTGAGAGAGAGCTGTAGGTTGGGGGTTAACTCGTTTACGATTTGCACCATAAAGCTTCCTGAAAGGTTGCTCAGGCTGAATAAGCAGGGATACGTTAACCTTAGACCCTCACTCGCATCAGTGGAGAATAGGCCAGGAAGCAGCTACATCACAGACTGTGTATTTTTCTAAACTATCAAACTAGACGTGTCTTTCCCGTCTCCTCTACGAGCAGGTGTTTGTGCAAGCTGTCCCAGGAGAGTCAGCTCGTCTACGCTGTTTGTGAGACCGCTCCCACCTGTGAAGATCAAATATGAGACATTTATTATACAGGGGGGACTTATCGAGCTCTGCCTATCTGATGGGCTATGTAATGGAGAGGCCCCGTGCAGATCCACTTTCACTGCCCTAAAAGGCTGGAGAGGTGACCCAAAAGGAAACATTATGCGAGGAAACAAAGGCATGGTAGGCGTGGAGGAGAAATCCCTCTGAACAGTCGTGTCCTCTCGCTGTGTCTCCTGGAACCAACGCCATATTGGGTCTTTGTTTGTGTAGTGCTGTAATAAAAATGCCTTTCCAGTATGGTTTACAAACATTCTGGGTAATTTCATATCTTTTTAATAGAACTGCTGTTATGTTAATGATTAATAGAAGAGATGTAAATGTATACTAGACTTACGATACAGGAGTTTTCACAATGTTAGGGTGGAGAGGAAAGTAAAACAAATTTCAAGAGAATAAGACTGTCTAGTTTAACCATATCCTCAGCACTGTCTTCCACTTAGAGCAGATTTGAGTAAACTGCACCCTGAGGGAAACATAAGACCCTCCCTCTCTCTCAACGCAGCCCACAGCTCGATCTTCAGCCAAACATCATCTATGTCTCAATTTAAGCTTTACTATGCAATGCATGCTGGTAATAACATGCAGCATTTGATGGGATATTTTGCCATAAGTTGTTCACTACTGCGTCGGTGGTGCAGTAGGATAGTGCGCTTGGTCAGTGATTGGGAGGTAGCAGGTTCAAGTCCATCTCAGGGCAACACATGGCGTTGTGTCCTTGGGCAAGACACTTAACCCCAAGTTGCTCCTGCTGCTGCATCAGTGGTGTGTAAATGGGCTTGAAAGGGTGTGAATGTGTTAGAGAAACTGATGGATAACTAACATAGAAACTCTGAACTATCAGTGAGTGAATGTGAGAGTGAATGGGTGTGAATGGGTAGGTGTGACCTGCGGTGTAAAGCAGCTTTGAGTAGTCCAAGACTAGAAAAGCGCTATATAAGCTAAAGTCCATTTACCATTCACAACGCACTCTGTGAAACAACTACAGCACAGTATTAAACACCACAGCAAAATGGTGACTCTAACTATACACTGCACAATAAAGTAACAGACACAGTCATAGTGTGATTTGTGTCACAATCTAATGTTCAGAATAAAACTCATCCCATAGATTTTTTACATCTTCATAAAGTTAAATTTAATTTTGATGTCAAAGCTACTAATTAACCCTTTAACTACCAGCTCAACTGTTTGGCAGAGGTCATCGATGATTTCAGGAGATATCTATTATATAAAAAACAGAATAAATCAAATCATTGTTTGATTCCGTTAACACTTCAGAGAAGAGAGAAAACTACAAACAAACCGAAAAACTGATATTTTCTTGGTGTGACATTTAAAGGGCTTAAAGGCTAACAGTTGATTACATGATGACATAAAAATGCACAAAATTTGGAACAAAATCTATCAGAAAAAGCAGAAATGTCTGTCAATAAAATAGCAAGAATAACCTAGAAAAGGTGACATTGAGATTGACAAATACAAAACGAAGAAAAAATGGAAAAAAATCTGATTAGCGTTACTGTGTCAGCGGCTGACAGAACAAGAGAAGCCAAAAACACAGTGGTGAAAGCAAAAATCTCCTTCAGACCTTCCTGCATGTTATCATTCACAACCCTGTTCTGACTACACAATGCTGTTGTCCCAAAGGAAGATAAATCTTACGCCTTAAACTTACTTTTATCTCAGTTAACCAAGGCAAAAAACTGTCAAACTCTAAGAAAAGCTATATCCAAATCATTATGTTTGTTTACATCTAGGCAGTAGAGCTGCAGCTAGTCTATGGCTCCAGCTCAGAAGTGTGGATAATTGCTGTACTGCATTAACAAACAATGTATGATGTGTACTGAGTGACATCAACTAAAAATAGTTACACTGCATTTCAGTGACTCATGATTCTTGTACCAACATACAATAGCAATGATGTTTGGGCATTTCTTTAAAAAGATAAACAACCTCATGGACTGTTCTTAGTGAGTTCAACAATTGAATATCAAAACAGTGGAGGACAGGGTAAGTGACTGTATATTTTGCACACAACTAGCAGGTATTTATGCAACAGGTTTCTCATTAATGATATTGTGGCATATACAGACAGTGTCCATTATAATGAGCAGCGTCAGCAGCAGTTAAATGTTAAATGCAGGTTTTGTTGTTCTCTATGGCTCATATCAAACACCTGCTATTATATCAGCCTTCAAAAAGTCAAATCTAAAGCTCGACTTACCAGCCCTACAGCTAATCTCTCTTACACCAACACTTGCCTCAGTTCAGTGTTTAAAGAGTTATATAACAAATAACAAAGAGCTATGCAACACAGAGAGACATTAAAACCAAAGGATCAGTGCCAAGAGAATAAAGCAGCCAATTTAACTGGAGTCAACGCCTATAAAATCTCTACCTGTTTTGTAACTTGGAGCTTTGGAACAAAGTGTATGAAACGATGAGCTGACGTGTAGATTTACTTACACATATAAATGTTGTACAGTTCAAGCTGTGGTACTGCTACACATTAGACAGTCTCTTTGTACTTGGATACCATGGTAAACTGAGCATAACAATAGACCATAGATGCTGTCGGCTTCTACAGGAATGCCTTCAAAATGCCAAGTCCATTCAATGCTGTGGGGGCAAAACAAACTGCTGAGGGCAATTCTTTGTGGTTTTTGGCAACCCATTATAAGCTCTGACTGATATTAAATCATATTTAAGAATATTTTTGCAAACAAGGGCACAGATCTGAGTAGAGGAACAATGTGGTTTCAAACCATCCACATTAGGACTGGTTTGATCTGTTAACATTGATATTTGATTTTTAGTGATGAGGTTTCATAATAAATGCAATTTAGTCTTACCTCAATGCTCATTATGCTCATAATGCTCCATGAATTTTGTTTTGAACTTTGTAAAAACAAAATAAATTTTATAAAAGTAGGTCTACAAAACAACTATATAAAACATTATTTAAACGTCAAATGGGTCAAAGTGCTCTACAAGTTATAAAGCAAAATATACATATCCTTATGACTGAAACATCAAAGATATACACCAGCTATCACTTTGATAAAGGCTAAACAAATAGACATTCATAAATAGAGTTTCACTTTTCTACAATCACCTCTACAATAATCACGGAATCATTTGGCTTAAGTCACCACTTAACATGGCCACTCTTTGAACCATAACACCCAGCAAGCAGCTGGAACAAACATCAAAGTTCAACACATGAGCAATTATAAACACGACAAACTACATTATGAGGTGAACCGACTTTTATGACTGGATTAGCTACTTGCTAATTATTTTTCTAGTCATAAAATTGACGCTATAACAAGAAATCAATTTAAGCACTGGGGATGGAATTTCATTGTCAAATTCATATCAAAGCACCCATGTGTAATCATGGACAACTGCTCATTATCGTAATGTTTTAACGATAATAAATCCATTGTGCATTGGCCTGCTGCTGGCTCTGTCTGTCTGGAAAGGCTTACCAGTACTTAAAACCTCAGCGATGATAAAATAATAAACCAGTTGTTTGAATGAGTAAGTGGTGCCAGACTGTCAATTTCTCAATATTACACAGAGCAAAAAACTTTTGCTTTCACCCTTTAGAATAAAAGTCCACTGGATACTGTACTGTGTAAAAGAGATTAGCCTAATTTCATAGAGGCTATTGCTACTCTAAGACAACATAAGTAAACGGAAACATATCGTCTTGATTCCTTGAAGAGATCTGTCTATGAATGTGAAGTTATAGCCACATAATAAATACTTCTCAAATTAACTCTCAATTCTGCTTCTATATCCACAAACATCTCTTCTACTTTCAGGTGTCTGAGTCGATAGTGGCCCTAAAAAATGCTATCAGCTCAATGAAGCCATCTTATAAAGGCAAAATTAATGGGACCAACACTTCAGTCACCAGCATCATTATGAGCAGGTTATGCAGTAGCTAACTGGAGTTAACATTCACTCTTGGTGTTCCCGGTTGAATTCCTGCCCATGAGTATATTTTGTTTTCAGTTATTTTAAGTTTTTTGTACCATGGAGTTGCCGTTGCTGCTGTAAAAAAAGTCCCAGTTGTTAATAAAATCTGACTCTTCAAATACCGGAGCTGTTAGGAGTTACTTTTGAGCTGTTTGTAACTATGTTTTTTTTTCCTTTTACAGTTTTTTCAACAAATTTAAATTTGGTCCAGGAAAGCTGGCCACATAGGTAACATTTTATTAGACAAAATATTTGTGCTGTGTGTGAGTGGTGAGGTATATAACCCATGTAAGGACATCCAAAACGAGAGTTTGTGATGCAGAACCAGCCACAACAGGAATATATTGTACCAAATACAAATGGCATTTCCTCCCCCAACAAGAAATCCCATCACAAAATATTACCACAGTTTAAGAGCACGCTACGTAGAAATGTTTGGAGTGCATTAACTTTTGGAAAAATAGAGTTTGTCTGGAACTAACCGACTGACGCCATATATTCCTCCGCGTAGCGCTACTGCGAGTTCCAGACAAACTTAATTTTTTCTGAAAAGTTTCTGCACTTAGAAAAATTGGTACAAAACTTTCCTGTTTGCGACTGGTTCTGGGTTACAAACTTTGATAAACTGTGGCTTACTGAAGGAGAGGAGGGAACTTTTTACTGCATCTCATGTACTTAGTGGCCATATGGAGCTCATACAACTGCACTTCAAAAAATCTGAACTATCCCTTTAATGTATTTTTACTTTAACAAGTGTCCTCTGTCATTTATAGACATGTTTTTGTGTTCCTACTCTGACTTCATATGGCACCTTTTACATTTTTAAGAATCTAAACTCCGTCTCTAAATCCATAAATATTTATCTATATTTGCCCTATCCTGTTGCGATTAATAATGCAATTATGATGTCTTTTTCTAAAATTGGTCTTCAATGGAAACTTTTCTTGTAGAATTTTAAATGTTCACTCCACTCCTGAACATCTGCCTCAGGAAAGGAATCAAATTACTTTAAAGCTTGGGCAGATTACAATACAACTGATGAGTTAAATAACACTCTATTGTGTAAACCCATGCAGTATCATAAAGTATCAAAGTACATATATTTGACAACATTCATAACCTCAGTTTGTTTCTTTAGAAACGTGAAATCTTAAACACTGACTGAAATGAACTGCTGATTTAACAACTGGCACAGTAAATACCATTTTCTCTTTTAACAGGGGAGTTTCTTAGTTTTCCTGTGATTGAGCATTTTAAAATTGTTATCTTAATATCAACAGATTCAGTAATAACTACCATGATTTTTATAAAATCTTCATGGAGACTGAATCCCTGCAAAGTTCACATACCTGAAAATGTGTCTGTTTTCTTGACGTGTTGTTTAAGCTGCCATTCCTGGATTACATACTATGTTTACCAAGTACCTGAAGCAACACATTTTGACTCTTGCTTCACAGTGGCTGATGTCTGTCGCTCCAGTCTGTCTTGTTTTTAATCATGTAACTGCTACCGGTGTCTGCTGGAAGCTAATCGGGGAGGTTTGCGTGCCGCTCTTGCAAACTAGGTGGGATAATTGCAGGTGAGCTATTATGAATGTAAAATTACCTTAATATAGGTGATGAGCCACATTCAGGTCCAGGATTAAAGTGAAACGGTTTCTATTGTACACCTAATGATTGAGCCCCCGGCGTAAAGAGACTAGCATGACAGTGTAGAGAGTAAACAGTTCAGAGTTAATTAAAAGCTGCAGAGATAAGACTCCATTGTCACCACTTTGTCACGGTATTTCAAAAAAGGTCACCACTTCCTGCTGTGGAGAGGAAGTGGGAGACACAGAGGTGACAGGTTGTGGATAGAGCTGTGCAATACATACATTTTTTTTAGATATGTTGATACATCTTTTAAGAAGATATAGAAAGGGAGTATTGCTGATATCAGTATTATTAATGTTGATGTCAATTGAAGCCTAATGTTTTGTCAGATTAGGACCCAGAAATAGAAACACGATCACGTTTTATAGAGAAAGCATTTATCATGAGTTCAACTCCTATGATATCACCACCCTGTTCAACAGCAACAAAAACTTAGAACATAAACACCTTTATTCAGTCATTTATTGCTAAAGCTACCAAATACTGCAGGCAACATCCTGCTCACCCAATAAATTGCACAAGTACCTTGAAAAACTTTGAAAAATAGGGTGGAGATGACTTATAGTAAAAACCAATCTGCTTCCCAGTTCCAATGACTCTGTTAAGTTTCCAAAATTCATTCATATACCCATTATCTATAACTTTTCCCTTCAAAAGGCTGCATGAAGGCTAGAGCTTCTCCCAGCTAGCCAGGGGCAGGGTGCACCCTTCAAACTCCGCTGAGAAAGGCCTCATCCAACAGGGAACTTGATCCTGTAACCCTCCTGCTGTAAGGCACCAGTGATACAGCTTATCCACTTTTTTCTTTTTATTAAAATATGACCTGCTAGTCTTTTTTGTTGTGATATTCAATCCATAGCTCTTGGTTTGCTTGCCTTGCTTGGGCCTTGTTTGGTTTGGATTGCCTTCACACCCACTGCAAACCAGACTCTGGTCAGCTTGGAAGCAACCAAGACCCATGTTTGTTTGGTGGACCAGAGTTCAGCTCTTTGGTCCACACAAGAGTTCACGTTTGCTCTCACACCACCCCAAATGAACCCAGCTTTCCAAAAATGCCAACCAGAATTCAATGTGAAAGCGAGATAAGGGTATTGTTTGGTCTTGCTTTAAGTAAGGAGGCACTTTAAGCATGTGGATGGCCCTTCTATCATTCATTCCTTCAAGTATTTTATGAAAGGTTCTTCAGTTCAATTCAAATAGCTATAAAACAACACTGACATTAAGTGATACAGTCAGTCTTATAAGTCAAGTCAAGATTTGCCTGTAGGGGGCGGTGGCCATGACCCACTTACCAACACAAGGTGTGAGTTTTTTTTGCTCAACAAAACCAGGTGATTTTTAAAGGCACACTTCATCTATAAAGATTATATAATTAGTGTACCTGCATGCACTATCCATGGGGATGCTATTTTTACTCTGTAAGATTAGCATGGTTTACTTCTGTGCATCAGCTAAAATATGAAAAGCTAGGATATGAACATATCTGACTCATTTCAGAACATTTCAATATAGTATAAAATGAAACACCTGTATCCGTCTCAGCCTAGATCTATCAAAGACAAACCCTAAAGGATAACCAATGTGTCAGTCTGTATGTTTGTGCTAGAAGAAGGAAAACATGCCCTCTGTTTTGTTCAAGACAAAACTCCATGGGCTGTACTAAGGATGAATCCCAATTCTACCCCTTAGCCCTTTTCTTACCACTTACACCTTGGTTTTGCGCGTTCACGTCTAGTGAAGCGGCGTCCCAATTCTCCTTAGGGCTAAGGGGAAGGGCTAGGGCTACACAACCCTTGAATCGAAGACATACTGGGACCTCACTTGTAAACCAAAGGGTTTAGTATGAGAATTTCCCATAATACACCGCATCTGCCGGCACAATGGCAGAGCCCAAAAAAAGCACTGAATTACCAGTAATTATTAAATCATCAGGTAAATATTATTCAAGTTTTGAATTGTTGGTCATATTTTACAATTTCTCGTTATACAAGCTAGCTCTTGCAGCTGTAGCTACAGTTATTGTGGCATCTGTCACAGACTGCAAGCTGCTCTGGGTGATGGCATTCATTGTAGTAGAGGGTTTCGTTGGAGCAATGGGTCCTCCCCAATGGTAGTGAAAATATCAAGAGAAATATCTTTATATAGAGAAAAAATATCTGGACAAACTGCGTATATTGTGTATGACCAGTGTACTAAAATCGGACAATGAGGTACGATTTGTTTATCCGTATTTCCCAGTCCTAGTTGTGTGTGTCATCTCTTACAGTGAACAGCCCGAGGATATCTGGCATCACGCTCTCAGATACAGTCTACGCCACACACACACTTCAAAGCTCCTCATGTTTACATATCAATTATAAAGAATCAGATTCCAGGTTTAATATACACACAACTATCCCCACTTCAAAGAGTGTTTACAGGCTGCCAGGAGTGCCATGTTTACGGACTGGTTCTTCGACGAGCACCTGGTTCAAGTGCGACAAGGCTGCCACCTGGTCAAACAGGCGACATAAAGAGACGCACACAAACAGAGGCGGATTCAGAGTTCACCTGCCTGCTGTCTGCTCCTCTGACGCATCATTTTTATGCCTCCAAGCAGAGGAGAGCCAGGGCCGGAGGCGTATGTTTTCAAGTTCTCTGCTCATTCTTCCATTTCCACGGTGAAGTCATTCTTTAGAAAACAATGACACAAGAATGCTTAGAGGCATTTACTGCCCAGTCAAAAATGAACAGATTCGGTTTTGTGGGTTAAAAAAGGTAAAGGTAAGTGGATATGATGTTTGTTGGACACAAACCTCATATCTCCATTTTACGTGATTTTATTACCTCCGCCAGGGATTTTATGTTTTCGGGAGAGTTTGTTTGTCTGTCTGTCCATCCGTCTGTCTGTCCGTCTGTCTGTGAACAAAATAACTCAAAAAGTAATGGATGAATTTTGATGAAATTTTCAGGAAATTTTCAGCATGGGAAAAGGAAGAACTGATTCGATTTTGGTGTTGATATGGATCAGCGTCTGGCGGCCATGGCGAAATATGTGATTATTAGTCACCTTTAATGTTGGCTTGTGGGCTTTATAAACTTTTAACTAAATAAGCGTACAAAAAACACACATTCACAATAAAAAATAAACAATATTCTTTCATTCAGCACTATAATTATTTTTTTCCCCAGTAAAGAACCAATTTAGAGATAGGAGGTTTGTGCCTGACAGCAATGATATGAGATCTAGAGCCCCCATTTTGAATTAAATTTGTGATGGACCCGCCATCACCAGCTTTCAATCTGAAATAATTAAAAAGCATCTGATATAGTCCATTGGACGACAAAAATGGCCGCTCACCCTAATGCAAGTATTTCTGATTGATTTCTGTGCATTTCATTATCAAATGGAAAACAACAACACTACAAAGAGTTTTTGTACGAAGTGGCTCACTTTTTTGTCCTTCACATGCAGCCGTACTACCTGCTGGGTCACATATCAATCACCTGCTGGAAATGTTTTTGGAAGCATCTACCCATTCCCAAACACTCTCCATGGATTCTTCCCTGGATGGACTGGTGTAATATATTGAACAGTCTGTGCCAGTGTTGAGTATAAAATGTATAAAATGCTGTTTGCCTCCTTGTATCTTTGATTACGTTGAGGCATCACAATGGATTCCAATCACAAGACATACACCTACACCAAAACACAGCACATTAATCCAAACCTGTAAAATGTTTAATTGTTCACCTAAATCAGGAGTGAGCAACTGGCAGCCCAGGGGCCACATGCAGCCCTTCTACTACCACAATGAAGCTTTACAGTCAATTTACAATATATACAAAAATATATTCACAGGGAAACATGACATTTGCCAGAAAAAGATACTAAAAATAGCATTATTTAAAAGAAACTAGGGCTGTACTTGTCCCTCTGATACGTTTATATGCATGATAAAGTGCATTTGTAAGGGACAGTGTACTTAAGCAGTATAAAAAAGTAGCTGCTTTGCTGCAGTTTTCCTGAGTTTAGTTCATTTGATTGACTGTTTCTATATGCATTTGATTCAAAAGATATTAATCTTGATATAATACCTACATTAAAGATATTTTTTGTTCTTCTTTTTACTCATAAGAAGCTGTATTTGTAAATGGGAGCAGTCTACAAATGCCACAATTTCATCCCCCTGACCAGAATCTAATGTGGCCCTCTTAGTAATAACAAATTAATTGGAAAAACATGTACAGAAAATCTCTCAAAGCATTCTTCAGATGCTGTGTTCAAAACAATCATCTTATCCCAAAATATAAGCCTCATGTCCTGGCTTAAGCACATCAGGGGCAAAACAGTTACTCAAAGAAGGTATGCTGTTAAATTTAAATATTAAACCCATTGAACTACACACAAAATATCCTCACAGACTAGGGCTAAACAATATGGACAAAATATCATATCTCGATATTAATGCCAGATATCTCGATATTGATATGATACGATATGACTACGTGTTTGGAAAAAAACAAGCAGTGCATTCAAGGGCAATCACAAAAATGAAATTTGTTGTGATTTCCAGAGACATGCATGTGGGGTGAGCACAGGGGAAATCTATATTATTTAAATTGTTGCTTATCCGACATGAATATCTTGATTGTTCATATCTCAATATAGATATGATAACTATATATCTTTCAGTCCTATCACCGACTAGAAAAACAAATAATATCTCAATTATGTGGTCGACACTTGGATCTGTATCTGGAACTGACTTGAAAGTGAGTAAAAGAGGGCTACACCAAGCATGACAGCATGAAAAGTTACATTTAGTTTGACAGCAAAATCATATTTCTGCATGAGCTGGTGCTGCCCACAGTCTTGGTGAAAGTAAATATATTGAAAGACTTTCAAAATTAGAGAGGCAAGATAAATTTAGTAAAACTTGTCCACACTGTTGATTCATGCAAAATGCTGAAAAGTTGAATCAACCTGGAACAAAGCGTTTTTCTGTAAAAAAAAAAAAAAAATCACAGTTTCCTCTTTAATCGTCCCTCTCACTGTGAAAACAACAAAATATTCCCTCTAACTTTGAAAATACACTTTAAAGCATATCTCCTCATCTTAAAATAACTAACTGGGATTTTCTGCTCTTCAAAGGCCCCTTTTAATGACACATTACATAACAGCCTCCATATAAAATCATCCTGACCCACATATCTCCTATCTGTGACGGCTTGTTTATTGCTCTGCCAGCGTCCAATTGGACTGATCAAGATAACCATTCACGTCAAGCTGGAGTGCTTATTATGTAGTTGCTTGACTTCTAAGTCAATAATTGATCAATTCAAGATCTGATTACTTGATGAGTCTATCCATGTGCGCTTTATTAACTTTGGTCAACAGATTCTGTTCAAATCAATTGGCTAATATGGTTTTAATTTTGGAAACAGAATTCGCTTGTCATTTCAAGATAATTTCCTTAGAGGAAATTAATCACATTTCTAGTTGGTGAAATTATTGAAACATTATCTCAGGGTGGCAGGCAGACAAAATGCTGACTATGCACATTATTTTCTAGTTTGTTGTTTGTTTTGTTTTGCTTTTTATGACAGTTAATGAAATAATTAAGCTGTAACAGCTTGGTTGTAAAAAAAAAAAAAAAAAAAAAGTTGCAGCTGGGATTGTATAATGCAACCATAACTTTAGACTACTCCTTCACCTTTGAACAGCACATCAAGAAAACAATCAAGCCATGTTTCATTCAACTCAGGTATCTTTTAAAAATCAAATCCATCTTATCTCCTGCTGATTTAGAGAACATCATCCATGCATTCATCTTCTCCAGGTAATATCACTGTAAAGCCTTTCTTTCAGGTGTCTCTCAAAAATTACTCTCACCTCCGACTGGTCCAACTTTTAATTGGTTTTAAGAAACAGCATCACACCACTCCTGTCCTTGTTTTTCATCTTTTTGGCCAAGGTTTTAACATTTTCTGTTTTAATTTACTCCTTTTTTCTTTGTTTACTCTGATCTAAATTCTATTAATTCAATTTATTAATGAATTAATCAGCCAGTTTCCGTGATGTGATGTCATCATCTATTGATCTATTTGTGTTGTCTTCTTGCTGTCATTATTATCATCACTTTTCAAAAACTTCTTAATTAATAAAGCTCTTATGTTGACATTTTAGTAATACATATCAAGTATATTTTATACTTAAAATGTTTCCAGTTAACCTCATTTATTCATTTTAACTGCTCTACTTTCCTTTACCCTCATTTTCATTTTGTTACAGTCCTGCTTGACATTTTGGGAATGTCTCTGTTTGGCATAAAAGTTTGTCTTTAAGCACCTTGTAAATTTCTGTTTTAAAAAGGTGCTACATAAATAACATTATTATTATTAGTATTATTATTTCATAATTATTATTATTTAAATGGTATCACTATTGGCAAAACACAATTTAAAGTGTAACAGTGTATTTTTTTATTTGCATTCCTAACCTGATTCATCTACCTGAGTATCCCCTCTCCTTCCCCTGCTGGAGAGATTCCTCTGCGAAGTGCAGCCATGTTATTCATATTCTTAGCGAGAGATCAATCTTCAGCATTCGCTCAGTCACTGTCACTAGTCTCATGGCCAGACATACAGTATATCTTCACAAGATCTTCGCCATTACGTTGGACAAAAGAGGACCAAAAATTAATTTCATTTTGAGAGAATTTTTTTGAAGATGACAGCAAGAAGACACAGGATTCATCTACCTGAGTATCCCCTCTCCTTCCCCTGCTGGAGAGATTCCTCTGCGAAGTGCAGCCATGTTATTCATATTCTTAGCGAGAGATCAATCTTCAGCATGTCTAAGCTCAGAAGCTGTCACTGCTCAGTCCTTGGCCGTAAACAGCCACATACAGTATATCTTCACACATAGGCTACCAGCCTCGGTGGACCAAAGGGCCCAGTGAATTAATTTCATTTTTGAAGGGAATGAGCAGCAACAGACTATGTGCCAGTCACTTCATGTCCAATCGTTCTTCAACTTCAGTCAGTTCAACACAGGACTGGACACTAGACTTTTCCTGAATCCAGGCTCAGTACCAACAATCCATCACCAAACCTAATGATTGAAATGTGAGTATTTTAATGCTGTGTGGTATTTATTTTGCTCAATGTTACAAGCTAATGCTAACAGCAGGGTAAAGTGAACTTGAGGTAACTGCACAACACGTATGCCAATGTTTAAGTTACTTGTGAGTCTGAAGAAAGCATTTCAACTTATGAGCATTCTTACATTATGGCGGTTCGAAGAGAGAAGTTTACCAGTTGGCTGAATATAATCAGTCCTTTATTCACCCCAGGTCCCTCTGTTTGTGCCAACATTAGCCTGGCCGACAAGGCTAAGTTGTGGGTATCCCACTGCGGTTAGCATGTTGTGCGTGCTTAGGGGAAACCAGATAGCTGTTTTCTGTTAAACGGCATGAATAAACAGTTTGTGTGTGTGTTCAAGACTGCAAGCAGCACGTGGCAGGAGCGCTTGCTTTGCTCAAGTTACGCTGCAGGACTATCATGAATTCCCATGTGTATGCTGCTTTTCTATGTATCATTAGCATATGAAGGCGACGTCGTTAAAAACCAGCCATTCTGAACAGAGGGGATATGTGAGTGTGGAAAGAATGCAGCTGTGCTTTGTTCATAGGCATTTCTGGGCCAAAGCATGTTACTAAAGTTTGAAGACATCAAGATTCATGTTAAAGTGCAAAAAAGGAGCAAAATATGGGACCTATAAAGCGTATTTCTATTCATTACAAAAAAAGTTAGTATCTTTTGTTAGTATTAGTTTAAAGTACAAGAAATATCAATACATTAGGTATCATCACACAGCCAACATTGTGAATCTCATCTCCTTCTCTTTCTTTTGTTTTCTGGAAATAGAGGACGCTGCTCCCATGTTAACATGTGGGACACAGATGCCGATTTATGATGTGATGAGAGAGAAATTGTATAAAACATTTATAAGCAGCTAGATCCGTTCCCAGCATTGATGTAAAACAACACCTGCACTTCAGGTAGTGTTATATATTTTACTGTTTGTGGGAAAGAACCTTTATTTCTCTGTTAATTTGAACGTCCTTGATGTCTGATCACACTTGATTTCTTTCTCATGATGTGTTTAGAACTTTTAATTCTTGCTTCTGCTGCTTCTTTTAAAATATGAAACAGTAGTGAGTTAAAAAGGCTGTTTTCCTTTAATGGTTTGCTTTTTATGATGTAATTTATTGTTTTTAAAATCAAATATTGTTTCGTAAAAATGTGTATTTTCAACCTTTGACATCTACAAAGGGTCTACAATACAGATTAGAGCTGGACAATTACGCCATTTTTAATCTCAATTACAATTATGGCCTTCAATTAAGAAAACTCTGAGATGAAAAGACACTGTGCCACATAACATGTTAAACACTGTTTTTATTATTATCAGCATGTGCATAGTGTTTTAAAATCTGCAAATAATTGTGTTTCATAATCTTAAAGTCAACATATATTTAAGAATTGTCTTCATGATTTTAACCATAATCAATCAGCCTTTAGGCAGGTATATGTAGATCTGTTACATTAGCCCAATTCACATTGCCTTTATCCGTTATATTAACATCCAGAGACTTTCACATTAATTCCACAAAGCCTTATCATCGGTCTCATTTCATGCTGCATTGTAATACAGTATATGGATGCTGGCAACAAGGTCTCCTCATTTACAAGAAGTAGCGATGCTCACTCGCAGCACTCCTGTCACATTCATCATTGCAATTTAAAAAAATCATTGTTGTGATCATTGCATCCTGGGACATATGATCAGCAGTAACACTGATTTTGATGCATGATTATTTTTCATGCAGTGTCACATTCTGGCACTAATACACGCCATCTAGCGGAGATTAATAAAAAAGGTTAAATTCCAAGGCAAACACCCTGACTGACACCCAGGTATATTTCTAATATATAAAATGCATGCATTATGCTTTCATAGAAATGAGACCAAAAACTACAGTTTGACTGAGATCCGATGGCACATCTTCATGCAGCAAACAGTGAGAGAGTAGCACTTGTTTGAACAAAGTGTGTTTTAGACTTACTGTACGAGCTGAGTTGGAAATGACAAGATCATTTAAAAAAAAATCAATCTTGCCAAAATTCTCAAGAGAAATGATATTTTCTCTGCACTTCTGACATATTTGGCTAAAGATTGTTCTATGAAGTGGCTTAGATATTTTTTTTTATGTTGCACCCACATACTACCTTATCTAATTTGGCCTGTAATGAATGTGATTGACGGGACAATCGTCCAATCACCAATGTTTCTGAAAGGTTCTGCTCATTCCCAAACACTTTCAATGGGATCTTTCCCAGATGCTCTAGCTAAATATGTTGAGCAGTCCATCTGATGAGTCAGTTTATTAGGATATTTTACACAAAGAACCGCAATGCACCTTCTATAATAAACAACTATTTCCTAGACAAAATCCACAGTTTTTCTAGTAATAATTACATACAAACAGGTAAAATCATCTTTTTTACAACCCTGTGTGGTAATACAGAGAAAAGCTTCAACTTAATTATACACTTAGCTTCAAACTCTTGAATAAAAAAGATCATTTCAGACTCAATCATTGTTGTTTTGACATGTAAAATACATGGTAGCCTTACACGAGAGAAGCAGCATCCCTGAAAATAGTCACTTCAATCTTCCCATTTACAGGGGATCATTTAGATCCTAAAACAGAGAAGTTTTATGGGCTGAGGTGAAGCATGCCTGTTTTATTTTTTTTAACTCCTGCACTGTTTTTGCACTCCAACCACACCAAAGAGAGTGAACGCAAACATTAAGAGGGATTATAAAAAAGATGTGTGAGAGGGTGAGGTACCTGCCAAGCACATTTTAACCAACATGTGCATGTTCAAGCAAAGGGATTAGAGAGGGAGAGAAAGAGAGAAAAATGAAGGGAGAGAGGGAAATAAATGGAGAGAAAGGGAAGGAGAAATGAAGGGTCAGAGAGAGGACTGGGAGACAAACAAGAGGGAGAGAGTTCAGATAGGACTGCAGTGCTGGGACAGGTCTTGAATCAGAAACTGTGGCCTTTTTGGAGTGACTCCAGGGCTTGTAGAGCAGGTCTCCTTTGATAATGGGCCACAGTATGTGTAAGAGTGTTGGGCTGCAGCCAAGGTACACAGCCCTTTGCTAATAGTTAACAGAGTGGGCAAACAGTGGAAGTCAGCGGCATGGAGGTAGGTCAGAGAACAGCACTAAAGACACACTGCTGTCCCCCTGCAGCACAACCCTCCCTACTAACCCTCTCCCCTGCTCCCTCCCTCTTTTGCTCTCGGATAGACCTGGCACTGCTCTGGGGCTCTTGGCTCAGCTCCTGGCTCTTCAGTTTGAACTGCAGCTTCATAAACAGGGTGTTGACTCATACAGGACAAAGTGCTGTAACAAGCGCTGAGCGGGACTTTATTCATAAAATACAGCAGGATGTAAACAGTTCTCCATAAAAGATCACGTCAACAGCCTGATGTCTCTGCTTCTTGGTTCAAAAGCACTACACTCACAAAGTGAAGCGGTGCTACTGGCAGCCTCGCTGTTGTGATTTTAGAGGAAGTGGACCAGATTAGGAATGACATCAATCAAAAGTGTGTGACTGCTAACATGCACTCATTTCCAGGGTCAAAAGCCATGAATACACAGACGTAGAAAACACTAAATCCTCCTTAGAGCACATTCCAAGCATGTACAAACACACGTGTGTAAAATGGAAAGAATGCACAGGAGCACAAAGTGAGCACCTTTGTTAATGGAGCATTAGAGGGGGATGATCAAAGCTTTGGAATAAGATTCACGTTAATACGGGTGTGACCACTCTCCAAATCCAGAAATTGGTTTGATGCTCAGTGTAAGGTCACATTTGACTCAATCTTCAATCTAAATTATATTTGTGAGACTTTACAGCTATTTCAGTAAATGTATCAACATGCAAATGAGGCAGAAGTCTGACTTTGAGTTTATGGCCCTGTGCACACAGAGACAAAAACTTGTTCTTCAAAACTGCACCATCTCAAGAAATGCTGAAAACATTGCAGTATACATGCCAGGCCATGCCAGTGGTGCTCTAATGCTGGCAAATGGTGTGTTCCAGTTGGACTGGGAAGTCAGCATTTCCAAGTTCCAAGTGGGAAATTAAAACTAGAATGCCTGTTCGGAATTTCCTACTGGGAACTCCAGCTGCCACCAATGTAACAGTTACTTAGCTCCTGTATTATTCCTTTAATTAGCACTTCTGGCTAGTGTTTGTCACTCTAAATCAGCCATATACATAGTAGGGCTGGGTATTTCCAGCAACTTCACGATACGATACGTATCCCGATACTAAGGCCACGATACGATACATATCCCGATACACGTAAATTGTAAACACTGACTATGCTTTAAGCAAAATTCTTGACAAGTTAAGTTTTTTCTTATAAGAAGAAAAAGAACAAGGATGTTTTAAGTGGTTCTACAACTTGAGAGACATAAATTCAGATCTTCAAAGATGGTAGACCTAAGTTCAAATTTAGAACATATGCTTCATTATGTAGCTCGTCTTCTACCTTGAACTGTGCCACTGTTAACATTACCCAAAGTGTATTTACAACAACTGTCAAAATACTTAGGCCGTATCGATTCTGTAGAATCCGTATTGATACATGTATCCCAGAGGAGTGCGATACGATATTTTGCCGTATCGATATTTTGAGCACAGGCCTAATACATAGTATTGTTTGTATATGTATAAGGAAATGCTGCTACTTGAGAACTACAATGCAGCGCGTGCTAACAACGGCTAACACAACGGTTAACAATAGCCTAGAAGAGCAGCATGTTTTTTCCAACTTTGTTACTGGAATGCTGATAACTCTGAGATGACGCTATTCCGACTTTCCTCTTTTTAGTTCAAATGTAAATGGAACACAGAAATACACCAGAGAGGAAGTCAGG
This sequence comes from Scarus forsteni, assembly GCA_036419115.1. NCBI lineage: Eukaryota > Metazoa > Chordata > Actinopteri > Labriformes > Labridae > Scarus > Scarus forsteni. Next base: position 27,528,736 of record JAZDUH010000130.1, on the reverse strand, counting down.
GTGCCTGTGCATAAAATCTGTGAAATGTAAAATAAATAAATAATGGAATATGCTGCTCTCCATGTCCTCTTGTTGCTCCCAGTGGCCATAGAGGAGTACAGGGTTTTGCTGTAAAGCCATAGAAAGCTCAGTATCTTCTTAAGCACAAAGGTGACAACGTATTCTGCCATTATTTCTACTGCTGCTGTGTTTTAACAGAGAAATGGGGCTATGAGATCATTGTTTCTGAAAATGTGCCAGTTTGTTGTACACACAGAAACAAGAGGACAGCATTTTCAGATGTACTCCCACTGGGATCAGTTCTCAGAAATGTTAATTTTCATACACCCACAACATGTGGATGAAACACATATTGATGCCCATCATAATCCAGGCCCTCAGTTATGGCTGTGCCTGAGGGTCGTCACCCTCATTAGCTTCTACAAGAACTACCAGTGGTAATATTTCACCTTTTCAGGCAGGCAATCCTGGTTTAATATTTTTTTCCAAGTATCTGCTGGTCACTAGTTATTGTTTACTTTAAAATGTTCTGCTACCTGGATGTAAACCTCCATGTTACAAGAATATCTTAGTCCAAAAACTGAGATAATATTGAACATAAACTGTCTCAGATTAAACTAGCATAAAAACACTCTACTTCAGAAATAATTAACCGGATGTACACGAACTTGGAAGGCAGAGCAAAGAAAGGCTTAGCTGCCATGAAGAAAATAATAAATTGACTTCATCTTGATTTATCTACCAAGAGACAAAAAGTCCAAATAATCTATCAGGGACACACTGCTTTACTTTGTCTGAGATCATCATGCACCTTCTGTGCAGCTGCAGGCAACCAGCAAGCCTAGTTGTGTTGATTTAGCTTGAAAAACAACATTGGACTGTAAAAAACGGGCTGCAAACAGAAATTTGAGAAATGTGGACTCTTCTTTGATCTGGATTACCAACATTAAGGGATCCTTTGGGGGAAAAAAAATCAAAATTAAAGTCCTGGCACCATTTTAGATCAGTGTGATTGTTATGCTTCTAAACTGAAAGTACCAGCTCTGTCTTCATGTTATTATCTATCCTGACATGTATTTAGTACAAAGCTTTCATTTTTTACAGCTTACAATCATGTTATTCTGTACATAATGGAAAACATGATTTTAACTCAGAGACACTGAAGGAACATTATGTGTCATCTGTATGTCCACAACTATTAGTGGCTTGCTATGTCACATCCCATTTGGCAGACATGATAAATATTATGCTGGTGCTGCTACCACAACGCTGGTCTGTCGTCCTGATTTTTACAGTCAATTTTTTACTGGCACAAGTCTGTAGGTGTATTTTTTGTGTTTACGTTTTGCTTTCAAGCATCCCTGCGTGTCCCAGACAGTCCAAGGACTTGGGAGAAGTAGACATGTCATTACTGGACGCTGTGCCAACCTGCTGCTCTAATCTCAGAGTGAGCAGACCAAACACCAAACCACACACAGCTCTGCTTTAGTCTTCAGGGCTGCCTCTCAGGACTGCTGCGGTGTAACACTGTGCTAACGCTAACCTAAGGCCCAGAACAAAGAGCGACACCGAGCTCTGCTCTGCTCCCGCACAGCAATCTGGGGGTTTAAATAGCAGGCTGGGAGAGTGAGGCTCAGTCGCCACAGTCACCAACAGACCATATGACTCCATACGGCCCGAAAAACATGCCTTGTTGGCTTCTAAGTATTCTTTTTATGCTCCTGTGGAGCTGCTCCCACAAAGGAGGTTACCAGGTAAACGGCTCAGTTCTTAAAAATGCAGGCAGGTTTTTGATCCTCCCACATGAATCAAGTGAAGAAGTGAGCACATGGGCTGAAACCATCCATGCTGTTGGTTGACTGGTTTGTTGATAAGCTCTCCTCTAACCAAAATCAAATTGGTTGAACAACTGTATGTTCTGTACGAAAGAAGAGCTTTAGGAGAGAGACATGCAATGTCATGTTTGTTGTTGGTATTGAGCAAGTAAACAATCTCCTCAAAGTAGCTGCTGTCAGGTTACTTCAGTCAGACTTCGGTGTTGCGTCTATTTAAAAGATTTGAGTTTATTTTTTCATTATTTTTATTATTTAGTTCCCTTAAGGTTTAATATTACACCAAAAAAACTTAGCTACACCCAAAGGTAAGAGAAAACATTTTAATACTGACCATATTTGATGTTGTAGGAATATCTAGTGAACCCAGAACAACTGAGCTCATAAATGATTTTTAACACTGTTTGGTTTTTTTATGCTTTTTTGAGTAATATGTCCTGATTAAAACTAAAATTATCCTCCCTGATTGGGTAAAACCTTAATTTCTGGTAGATGACAACATAATCTTAACAACAGAGATCAAAATGACTCTGTGCATGAAAAAGTGAACATACTTATCAAAGATGAGGGATAAAACGGTCAAATGATTGTTCCCATCGCGTCTAAATTACTTTTGAGTAGTCCACTACTTTGCCGCTTAGTTTTTTCATTTGAAATGAGACATTCAAAGGAGCAGTGTTGTCCTTTTTGCAAATCAGTACAAAGGGCAGAGCTTATGTAAAAATCATCCTGCTGCTGTAAATAATATATCATGAGGGGGGGGTCTGTAAGGATGTGTGCTTAGCCAGTCAGCAACTCCTAACAGTATGGTATAGTACAGCAAATTCTTAAGTAAAACCAAATTTTTGGTGTCTTTCAAGAGTCTTTTGGCAAAACATTGAAACATACCATTTTCTTTGATAGATCAGTTGCTCTATCCATGTCTGCCAGGTGAGCCTAAAAGTACTGCAGCATTGCCTCTACATTTCTATAATCACGGGCTAGGCTGATGGAGGAAATTATACATTGTTGCAAAAAAAGTGAGAGGTATTAAAAAGATAATTGCATCGACCTACTCTCAAATATTAACTCTGACAGCTATCATTCTGTTATCTTTGGTTCTAGATAATGGAATAATAAATTAAAAAAAAAAAATATATATATATATATATATATATATATATATATACATATATATATATATATACATATATATATACATATATATATATATACATATATATATACATATACATATATGTATATGTATACATAAACATATATATATATATATATATATATATTTATATTTATTTATTTATTTTTAAATACATGTTTTCTTATATTTAACATATTTAATTATTAAAGATAATACATAAAAGAAAAAAAACAATTTAATTAATTTTGAACAGTTATTCTATCATCTTCATTATTTTTTTAAATAATAAGAAAATAATCAGGCGCATGATGAATGGTTTTGAGTTGTTTGTCATTTCAGTGAAAATTTAATGGCATTGAGAGTCTTTAATTCTACAAAAAGCTTGCAATGTTGACTTTTTTTACTTCTTGTCGTTCAGTCACCAGTGGTTGATTAGTAGATGTAATCTCAGTCGACAAAGTTGTTGGTTGACTGCAGTCCTGGAGTGCACTGAAGGCGGTTGACATTGAAACATGGTCTGTTTTTTGCTTTAAAGCTGCGGGAGAGCTAATGTTGGAGTGAATGTAAATACACACAGGTTATGTAACCCAGATGCTGATGATATTTAGTCGGCTTTATCACTTCCACACAAAGTCCCCGTCAGTGGTCAAGGCCATTTGTGGAGAATAATCTGAAGGCGGTCGAAGTGGAAAACCAACACAGCATGCAGGCATGAAAAGCACAGATAGCAACGCATATTCAGAGTGAGATCAGCAGTGAAGTCATTTTTGTCTCTGCTGCTGTTGGCGTTGGCTATACTGGACCACGGTGCAGAGGGTAAAACACAAGGGGAGTGAGAGACCGTCCCAGAGCACCCTAAACAGCAGACTGTCAGCATTCCCGCTGAGTGCCAAGGTATTTACTTTGGACAAGAGAGGGAGGCACAGTGAGGGACGGCTTCTAATTAGGAGCAGCCAGTCAGGAGGTCATGGCCAATTGGAGAGGGTTTCCTAGATACGCAGTCCTCTCCTCAGAGACATGGGATGGTGCACAGTCAAGTTTGGGTTTGGTTGTTTTTGAAGCATGAAGTGGGAGCCACTGAATGGCTGTGCTGAATCAGGCCGTCCACCTGGCGGAGGCTGATAAACAACTGGTGGCTGCATTGTTAGTCCAAGTTTCAAAGGAGTGTTTCAGTATTTGTGTTCAATAAAGAGCTCTAAGACGCACTTGGCATTACAAAAGAGCACCGAAAACATCTTTGTGAGGATTACACAGTCCAACAGCGTGGAAAATCTGATATGTGCAATAAATGATGTTTGTGTTTAACACTGGAATGTGCCTCTCTTTTCAGTTCATATAAAAAATGGTGCTTAAGTTTTTCGTTGTTCACATTGGGTTGCATAGTGTCATATTGTAACCCTAACCACATTTTGTCTGATTTTTTTTAACCTTTATTTAACCAGGTAATCTCCAATTAAGATTAGGATCTCATTTAAAGGGCAACCTGGTCAAGAGGTCAGCAGCACACGTCAGAAAAAATACAATTTCAAGAAAAGAGTTTAAGGAAATAAAGAACAAACAACAACTACGGCAAAGGATTCAACAAATTTACTGTTTTAGGGACAGCAACAACTTTAAAACACAGACATTGCTCATAGGATTCGCGCTACCTTATAAGCAAAATCGGGCGAAAAGCTTGGACTGGAAGCAGCTCTGACAATTTCAATTCTGTGTGGATAGCAAAAAGGCTGTATGCCCAGTCCAGATCAGACTCTGTGCACATTGAAGTGATAGACTGCACAAGAGCTTTGTGTTGATTCATGCATTTTTTTTATCTCTTTGTGTCAAATTGGACCTTTTCATATTGAGGCATGGCATAGAGCACTGTATAGCAAATCCAATGTCTTGTAGAACTGCTTTGAAGCATGTCAGGCATGGATTTGTCAAATCAGTTGTAACCTGTCATATCTTATGTATGTTACCATATCTTTACTGTATATATTTTGTGCGGTATTAAGGGTTGAAAAGGGGTGAGAAACTTCTGGAAACTTTCCCAAAACTTTATATGGGAAGTTAAGCTGGGGCATTTTGGAAATATTCCACTTTTAATGGAAAGTGATGGGAATTCATGGCAATCATGTATATCTGGGGTAATTTAAATGAACTGCATCACACCCAAACATAAATATAGACTTTGTTCTGTCAATGGCAGACATCCATGCAAAATAATAACTGTCAAAAACATTACATTTCATGTAGAGGGCATGGCCACATATGCAAAAATAGTGTGTTTGAGGAAAGGCATCAATATTCTCCAGAATACTTGCATTAGATCTGGTTGTTTTAATGAAGATTATACTAAAATATTTTTTACCAACTATGTTTAAAATCCCCCTTAAGGGCCAACCTTCAATGTTGTAAATTCCAGGTTTATTCCCATTTTTTCAGGGTTATTTCCATGAATTCCTGTTAACTTCCATACTGTATTTACTGTATTTAAAAACTTAACATCATATTATCCTGAAAAACACTGATTTCCTAACATTTTTTCCAGGCCCCTGTTTGTAAGATAAAACACCTCCATGGCACAACAAACAGTCTGGACCTGATCAAGGTTCTGCACTTCTTTCCTCTTATTAGGTGACAATAAAAAGGCTAAAATATAATAACTACTGATCCTATTGAAAGAATGCAAACATGCCTATTTCACATGCTGTGATGCATTTAGTTCATCAATGGTCTTAAAAATTTCTAGAAATATTAGGACAGACTGCCCCTAAAATCTTTTTATCCTGCCCAAAACTTTAGATACTTAACTGAAAAACAAGAGGAAAGTGTTAAAGTCTGGACATGATGTAACAAGGACAGCGCAGAAATGGGGAAGAATCAAGAGAATGCAGCAGTTTAATAAAAGATTTGGCTTTGTCTTAAAGCTGCATGTGACTTAACACTCGCTCACAGATCAAAGTAAGTGTGGTATAGAAAATCTCAGCATGCAGAAAAAGAATGAGCAGCTTTATAATGTGATCAGATCACACCAGCTGCTTGTGTTATAAACTGAGGCTATGATGTGATGAATATCCCAGTACAGTTGCCACAATATGATCCGTATCACAGTATGTGTTAATTAAGGACATTTAATACCCTTTCTTATCGAATTACCAACAACTGTTGTTTTTTAGAAAAACTAAAACAGAAATCATGTTGTAACAGATCCTTTGACTGAGATTTCAGGTCCTCGGAGGTTGTCGAATTTAAAATTTTAAACATGAACTACATCATGGAGTTAACTTCAAAACTGAACTACAGTTCCTTTTGCTAATAACTCAATAAGTTCTCAATCAATTTCAATGAAATGTTCAGGGAATGATAATCACTGCACGAGGAAGAAGCAGCAAGGTGATCCAAATCTAGATGTGGATCCAGGAATTTTTTCTAGGATTTGTAACCAGTGCAAAATAGGACAGTTTTAGCATAAATAACTTGCTCAACAACAGTATAAATGCTTGGGTAGAGGTTTGTGCTCTCTGAGCAACATTACACAAAAACTATATGGCAGATTTAGCTGAATTTTTTATCAGATGTTGATAATGGCTAAACTTAAAAATGATGATGTTGGTGGCGATTAGGCCTGTGCTCAAAATATCGATACGGCAAAATATCGTCATGCACTCCTTTGGGATACGTGTATCGATACAGATTCTACAGAATCTATACGGCCTCAATGGTTTGACACTTGTTGTCAATACATTTTGAGTACTTATTAACAATGGCACAGTTCAAAGTAGAAGCCAAGATACAAGATGACACACATGCTCCAAATTTAAATTTCGGTCTATCATCTCTGAATTTCCGTTTCTTAAGTTGTAGAATCATTTAAAACTCATCCTTGTTCTTTTTCTTCTTGTAATAATAAACAAAATTTATTGGGAATTCCATTAAAAGAGCAGTCAGTGTTCACAATTTACGTGTATCGGGATACATATTGTATCGTGGCCTCAGTATCGGGATTCTAATAATATCGTGGGGCTGCTGGAAATACCCAGCCCTAGTGGTGATCCAGTTAACCATCATGATTGAACAATCTTTTTTGCTCAATAACAGAGCAGCACATCAACTTCATCTGTATCCAGAATCCACTTGACAGTAAACAAGATGAGGGATTTTGGATTTCATGTCTCTAATTAATAGTGATATCAACATGTTTCCAAGAGCTGTGTGCGAGTTTTCAGGGTGAAGGAATCGTATTATCATAAAAATATAAAATAATATGTTTGTTATTCTAGATATTATGATGCTTGCTTTATCATGGGACTATTGCTTATAGATGTAATGGCAAAAATGTGAGCTATCTTGACAGAAGTTTGTAATCTCTGAATGCTTTCTAGTTTATCTTGTTTTGTCATGAGAAAGGTGTGACTCAAGCAGCTGTTAGGGTTGGTTTGGGCAGAGATGGTGGGAGCCCTTTTTGAGTTATTGTTATGGGGCCCACAACTCCTGGGAACACCCCTGATTACAACTCCCAATCACTGTCAAGCTGACCCCAGAGAAATAATATAATGCTGTTATACAAGTGGGAAAACAGGAGACTGAGGTGAAAAGAATATATAGAGTATAAAAGGTCCACTACGTCAAGATAAATCCATGAGGTTCTTAATCCACGTTGGAATAACCCCCTCCTCATATCCTTGGACATAAATGGACCTGTAAATCTCTTTTACACAGACAGAGTTCTTTTGTCTTTTGTAAACTGTAGTCAGTGTGATGGATCACAGTGACCATGATCTGGTTCACTGAGCCGCAGAGCAACACCACAGCAAATTAGCAGGTAAAGCCTGTTAAGTGGTACTGATGGCGTTGACTGGAGAGTGTAAAATTTATCTGAGTGCATGCATATGTGCACGTAGCACCCAATATCATGTGACAGCCTCTGTGTGGGAGTCACATGGGACTTTGTCTCTGCAAGCCTGAGTGGAAGTTTTCAACCAAAACTCCCTGGAGGGCAAGAGGAAAGTCTCCCCGCAGGTGTGCACAGACGAACACATCAGTTACACACCAGCAGACATGCTAACCCTCTGTCTGGTTCACAGGCATGCACTTTTCATTTAGTCCGACTGAGAGAACAGCCGTCCATCATGCTGGCAGGCATGTGACTGGATGTATGATGATCAGCCATGTTCACAGAGAGCAATCATTCACCCCCCACTCACGCTGCAGTCATTAGGAATAGGCTACGAAAAAAATACAGCATTGAATTAAGCCGGACATTTTCTATTTACAGTTTATTTTTTAGATTATGTAATATGCTACCTGTTTTCTGAACAACATGGGCTGAAAAAGCCTCTTTCTGGAAAAACAAGGATGCAAAGGGCTCCACTCTCTGTTTAGTTCAATCTCAGACGGAAGTTATTGTGGACTATTAGAATTGGCAATTGGCCATCCTAAATCAGGGAGACAAGGTAATTGAATTTTCTCAGTGCTATTTCTAGTTTGGAAATTACCCTGGCAAGCAAATAATGAGTAAGGGGCCCAGATACAGTCAGTCTTATTGACAATCAGTTCTGTTTGTTAAATTCCTAAATATCTTTTAAAGTTGAATCCTGTTTTGGCCTTTTTCTAGTTTTAAAATGAGTCTCTCCTCTTTGCAAGGCAACACAGATTCCCTGGATTTTACCTCTAACATCTAATTGATATGTGCCAAATGTTAAAGGAAAAGTTCAGGTTCTTTGAAGTTAGGGTGTATCAGGTGCTTGATAATATTTCGTGAAGTGGCTGGAATGGCAGCACTGCACTTTTAAGAGAACAAGATTAGACTACCAGGAAGGTACACTGCTGTTGACAGGCTCGTTTTTTTCATAATTGTGTGAGTTTTAAGGAAAAAACAAGCCACAAAACTTTGCTGGGTAGAATGTTTGATTGGGCAAAACGTTTCAGAGCACTTCATTTTCCCTCCAGGAAGTCTCTGTGTGGGTGGCACAGTGTTGCAGCAGGGAGTGCTCATGCCTCACAGCAAGAAGGTTTGATGGACATTTAGGTCAGAGCCTTTCTGTGTGGAGTTTGCATGTTCTCCCCATACATGGGCGCTCTGGCTTCCTCCCGATGACCAAAAACATGCTCAGCAGGTCAACTGGCGACTCTTAATTGCCCTCAAGAGTGGATGTGAATGTGAATGGTTGTCTGTCTCCCTTCTATGTGACCCTGCTATTATTTTGGTATACCCTGCCTCTCACCTAATGTCAGTTTGGACAGCCCACGGCAGCCCTGTAAGGGATAAATGGTATAGAGAGTGAATGGATGGAAGGGAAGCCTTGTTTTTGGCACTATCACAATACAGTTCAGGCTAAGTGTTCTCCTACTTCTAAGCACTGATTCCACTGAAGTTTGTCCTCTCTATCTGTCAGTCTGCTGAATCTTGCTCTGAAGAATTACTTCTTATGTATACTCATAAAAGAAACCCTGGGATCTACAGTAAAAGGTACAATATTATCACTTAAGCCAACATCACTCATTTGGACCAGTAATAGTTTCATCCGTTGTTTTTGTCTTCCTGAATCCACAGAGCAAAAACAGCACATCACTGTAATCAGTGCAGAGATAAAAGAACACTCTGCATCATAAAATAGTGCCAAACACACAGACATCCTGAAGGAAAAATAATAGAACATTTTTGCCCTATCTTCAATTAAAAAAAACACAGCTTTGTGGCTTGTATTTACATAAAACACACAATCGCATGAATTAACTGTGCCTTCCAACAGCACTAAATCTTACCAGAAGTCTTACTTTGTCCTCCTTAAAGTTGTAGCACTGCCAAGAGCCCTTTAAGCCACTTCCTGGCTATTTTCAAGTACCTCACAAGCTAACATCAAAACAAGCTGAACTATTCCTTTAAAATGTTACTCTTTCAACATTTTATCACAGCTTTATTGGTAGATGTCTTGAGACAATAACCAAAAGATTATTTCTTGCCATCTTCACCTTACCTTGATGCAAGCCCATCGTATTTATTGCGTCAAAGCTGTGACACCGACCCCTACCACTAGATGGAGCACTAGAGCTGTTGCGTGGGCCTCGTCTTCTTGCTCTACAATCCAGAAGTAAATTGGAGGGATGGCATCTTGAATGAGCAGGTAAACTGGATCATAATCATTCAACTAGACTAATGAGTGAACAATTGCAGCACAGGCATTTGACTGTTTACCTACAAGGAGGATATCAAAGGGTGAGGGTGCCAGCATTGCTAATATCATCCGAGCCAAACAAACCAGTTTGCATACTTTTCCTGCAAAGTCATAAAAGTCACAAAAACATGACACTCATTTACTCTGCATTGAGAATGGGTGTCAGGGTTAATCAAAATATCAACAGATTGTTATGGTTTTGGACCATGATCAGCTTGGGTAGCAAGGATATTGGTCCAAATAAAGACCTTAATTGAGCCTTACTGTAATGCAAAAGTATGACATGATTTTTTTTGTCTGTTTTGAAAGTCAGTATGTATGAATAAGCGACCACAGAGCTTTAAAGCCATGCTGTGGCTCAACCAATAGATGTGATAAACTACACCCAATAACACATTTCAATCGATGTGATGACATTAGAAGAAAGGGTGATATTTCTGACCTCAAATAAACATACTTTCTACAGTGCTACTGTATTTTACTTTCCATGTCTTATGGTAAATTATCTTTAAGTTTAATACGCTAAAAACATTTTCTCAAAATGAAACAATTTTTTCTAAAACATTTTCCTTTTTTCAATCCATCATGACTCATAACCAAGGCCAAAAGCTTTTAGGGCTTGACCAACTTTTACCAACTCTAACTGTAATTAAAAATGTTTATATTTAATAAAGAAATGGACAGCACTTTAAGGTGCGAGGAGCAGTGAACCGCCTGATCCGGCAAAGGGAACTCCCAGCACAACTCGATTGGCCAGCGCTCTCTTAGCCCCAACAACAGCCGCATCAAACACAAACAGATGAAGACACCTCAAGGAAATGCAGGACTGGCAAAACACAGCCATCAAACAATGACAACACTGAACCAGTGTGGAAGCACTTTGGGCTGCACTGTGCGTCGAGTATGTGCAATTATGTCTTCCCCTCTGCAGTCCAGTAGTGTCTGGTCAAATGCTTAGTCCAGAACTTTCAAGTCCTCCTTGGCAGCCCTCAACCAAAGGCATGGCAAAAAGCCATCCCAGAAAAAATTGCAAGCCTCATATGCAAGGACATGTGGCCCATCGATGTGGCCTCAGAAGAGATAGACATTGAAATGATCTGGAGATGCCTTGTGTGTGTTGTAACTTGGGGAGGGGGTCATACACTTCAATCACTTCTATGAAAAATTAAATTATTGAACGTATATACTGTGAACAATACCATTTTGAACATGAAAGAACAGGCAGCACACTGAAATATATATGCAAAACAACAACTACCTCAAAATAATGTAAATCATGTAAATAGAAAGAAACAAAGTGTCACATGTCATATGATGTGGTAATCTTTAAATCTTATGCAGTTTTGATTATTGTGGAAGATAGTAATTACCTCTGCCAGGAGGTTATGCCATTGCTGCCATCTGTTTGTGGTTTGTTTATCTGCTAGCAACATAACTCAAAAAGTTGTGGACAGATTTCAATAAAATTTTCAGGAAATGTCCGGATTGGGACAAGGAACAAATGATTAGATTTTGGGAATGATCTGGATCACCATCTGGATCCGCCATGACGAAAAATGCAATATTTGTGAATAACTACTGAACTAAAATAGATATCATTATGAATCCAATTGCTACTGATATATTTTTGTGGTCAATGAATCTAAATATTTAGATGAAAATCACAATATGGGGGAGGACTGTGGTGCTGGCGGAGGTCTGCGCTCTCTGAGTGCTTTCTAGTTGTAATTGAAAATCAAAATTTGATTAATTGCCTAGCCTTACAATGTACTGACTGTCTGCCTTATAAATGAGTCTACTTTGCCGTTTGATGTTCTCTGGACCAGGTAGTTTTAGCTTGATTTTAGTATGTGTATTACACCTTGTTAAAAAGATTCAGCACATCGAGCTGATAATACTACTCCAAAATGAAAGTGATATGTATTACAGTGCTGCAAATCCACCAGGAGACACTATTCTACTGACAACATTCAAACAGGCATCATTCCACTGTTGAGTGCTGATTCATATTGTGAACTGAGACCAAGAGTCAGACTTCAAAGTGTGCAAAAGTGCAAACAGTGAAATCTGACATTTGTCCTCAGCTTTTCAAATTCAATCAAATTAAAGTCTAAATGAATCAGGGAGGTATGATGGCCATTATGGAGACTAAGCCTGAGGCCTTTCCGAGAAGAAGGCAAGTAAAGGAAAGCGAGGTCAAAACGGGGACATGCCGGGTACTGTTTGGAGGTGACCATGTGACTTCTGGAGACATAAAGAATTTTTTGTCAGCGGAGTTATCTCCCTGGATCTGGGGTTACAATATGGCTTTTGTAGTCATGCAGCACTGAGAGATCTAAGTCACTTTGATCCCGCTTAATAGAGTTTGGTAAATGATCTCAGTACAGGAGCTCCGCCTCCTACACACACACACACACACAGGCTGTGATCACACTCACAATGGCTCACTCATGCTTGTACACACACATAAGAGTCAGACCGTCGCACAGGTGAAAGCTCCTCTTCTTGCGGATCGTTGAGCCAAGCGTTCAAGCAGAAAAGTAGAAAATGTGCTTCCTCTCAGAAGACTGAACCATGCACACTGACTATTTTCTTTTTTAACACTTTAACCCTGCAGGACTGGAGCTGATGGGTTTGTCTTCAGCATGTACACTTTGAACTCCTCATACATGAATCAAACCACCCTGTATGAAATTTCATCGCTGGAAGGTGTTATTGCTGTATTTGCAAGAGCGGCGAGCACAAAGCAGCAGAGGAAAAAAAAGTGAGTGAAGGAGCCGCAGGGAGCCTGAGAGAGAGGGAGGGAGTTTGTCAAGGAGCATTTATCTGTGGTATGGTGATGACTCTTTTCCTCCAAGCTCTCAGCAAACTAAGAGCTTCCTGCCTTTTGAGTGCACGTAGCCATATTTGTCCTTGAGAGTAAAGCACATGGCAATGAATTACAACCATTTTCAAGAGCTGTCAAGAAACAAGAGAGGGCCAGTTCGAGGAGAGAAGGCGCGGAGGAGGAATTCGAAGCTGCACCGGGAGAAAGAGAGAGAGAGGAGCAAAGACAAACAGAAATATGAAAAAACAGAAGAGGAGCTCCTCAGGCTTTGATGTTTGCAGGAGCAAAGAAAAAGAGCAGCTCCTGATGCAACAGGCGGGGCAGAAGTATCACAAAGTGATTTTAATAAAGTCAACACTTCAGTTTGGCTGGAATTTAGAGAATATCATGTGTATGCTGATAAGACGGAGAGGATCAAGGAGTTCCTGAATGATTACAGAACATTAAACAAATCATACAACAAACAGAGTGGAGCTTCAAAGAGGACAGCTTTAATTTTACATATGACTTTAGATGTATAATTATCTGTTTAAAGTAAATGTGTACTCAAACACTAGAAGAAAAATCAAACAAAACCAAGCCATGAGAGGATCTAAGATAGTGATGGGCATAGCAGACGTTTTCAAATCACTCCAAAACCATACTGATACTTCTGCCTATACCGATAACTATAAGAAACATCTCCTGTAATGTAGACAAAATGTTCAATACCTTGTTAGAGGTTAGTGCTATGGTCACTTATAGTTTGGTCATGTGTTTTGTAGGGCTGGGTTAAAAAAATAAATGTAATCTATTTGAACTGATTTTCACTCTGGACCCTAATTTCAATAGTTCGCAGGTTCAGATGCTCCGGGCACCATTATCGTGTAAACAGAAAGCAAAAGCGAAACGAAAACTCTCCTCTTTTGTCATGTTGTCATTTCCATTTAAATGGTTCATTAAAGATCCATAAAATCCAAGGATCAATTTTTGAACTTAGGTACTTTTTTCTTCATTGCACGTGCAGAGAAGCAGCCTGTGGTATTAACCCTGTTAGCCTCGTGATCAGCGTTTAGCGCTGCTTTCCACTGAACAAGATCTCGTGAGATGTTACTGCAAGCAGTCAAACAAACCTAGCACTATAGGGGCACCACCGGCGAATTTGAAAGCTGATGTTTGGACGTATTTTGGATTTAACAAGCACAAAGGAAAAGACGAGTTGGACAAAAAACAAAGTAATATGCAGAATATGCATGAATGTATATCATTAATATGTGATTAATGCAACTGCTTTGGGTTCAGTTCTTAATGCAAAACCAATAATGTACCAGGTCAAAAAGGTCACTTTTTAAATCTACAGCATTATTTTAACTGAGATATCCCAGACTGAATAAATATCGAATTGAATCATGAATCAAAATGATTTCAGACACTGTAATATCGAATCAAATCTATCCAGAAAATCTGAATCGATACCCAGCCCTAGTGTTTTGTTTAGGCCCCGTTTACACAATAATGCTGTCGCCAGAAACGGAAAGGTTTTTCCTACGCATTTTTTTAAGCACTCCACATTCAAGAAACGAAAAAGACTGAAAATGCTGTAGCGTGCATGCTAGGCCAGTCGTTGGGCCTGTAAGTTTGTAGTGAAACAGCGGGGATACAACACCCAAATGTTTTCTAGCGTAGACAAACTTCTCAATAATGACAATGATGAGCGGACCCACAAAGATGCAGGAGTTTCTTGGCTGGACCACAAATGTGCCTGGATATATTTGTCAAACCGAGCATAGTAAACACCACACATGTTGCTTGGTAAACAGCCGAAGCGGTGCTGTTGTTGTTCCTGGAATGCATGCGTAACCTTTATTTGAAAGAGTACTGCGCATGCACCGTGCGTTAATGTTTACCCGTTTACACAGATATGGATTAAAAAAACATTTTCAAAACTTTTCACTCTGGACCCTAATTTCAATAGTTTGCAGGTTCAGATGCTCCGGGCGCCATTATTGTGTAAACAGAAAGCAAAAGCGCAACGAAAACTCTCCTCTTTTGTTGTCATGTAAATGGGGCCTTAGTTTGGCTGTGGGATTCATGGCTATTGAAATGCTTATCTCTACATTACTTGAGAAGTTTCGGCACATTCTACCAGAACAGCAGGAGGTTATTACAGAGATAAAGCTAGGGCTAAGCTCGAACTTAGCTAAAGGAGTTGACGAGAGAACTGTAAAGCAAAAATATACATGATATCAATTCCTACAGCTATGTGTTATCGATTCTAAACTGGAAGTGGTTTTCAATTCTGGATGAAATAGAAATAAATCAAATCAAGTTAGGGTGAATCCCAATTCTACCACTTAGCCCTTCCTCTTCGTCTTACCCCTTCATCTTACCCCCTCCCCTTAGCCCTCTGTTTTGGGGGCTAAGGAAATTCTCCTACCCCTTGGTTACAAGTGAGGTCAGGGTTGTCTTTGTTTTGAGGGCTGTGTAGTCCTTGGTTTTAGCCTTCCCCTTAGCCCTTCAGAGTATTGGAACACAACTTCACTTGACATGAAATCGCAAAACCAAGGGGTAAGGGGTAAGACAAGGGCTAAGGGGTACAATCGGGATGGACCCTTACAGAAATAGTTCAAGGAAGGGGTTCGAAGTCCAAATGAGGAAGAGGATAAAAAAACTTCAATACATCTGGCCTAGTTATGCCTAGACTAAAGTAAAAATGTTGTTCACGCAGCCTTACTTGGTATAATGTTGTTAGTATCCTTTTGAATTGGGAATAAAGCCTACATTTAGGGTGTTACTTTATTGCTCGTGTGTGTCCTTTGAGTTTCCCAATACTTCATTCAAATGAGATCATGTTAGAGATGATGATAGTATGAAAAACAGAGTTGATCATCTCACATTTTAAGGTTTTTGTACTTCCTCAGTACTGTAATTTTTATTCCTTTAGTGTTCTGTATCTGGCATATAAAATGTTGTGTGTCTTGTGAGCTTCATGCAGGCTTTAGTAGTATACAAGAAACACTGATAAACTACAATTTACTCATAAAATACTGATAATTGATGCTGATTACATGGTTTAAACTGAATGTTGGCCGATGTTTCCAGTGGCAATAAGCCATTACCTGGAGTAGTGTACATACACAGCCAACCCCCCGTCAGTATCAAAAGCATTCTGCTGCCACATGGTGCAATCGTCATTTGTCGCAACATGCCTCTCTGTAAATCTCTATAAATGTGGCCTTGATCCCCGGGGAAGGGATAGCTTGGCCTGCACACTGGCTGTGGATCAGCAGGCTTTCCTGTGTACTCCCGGTGGATCGGTTTCAACTGGAAGCTTCAGGACAGGTGCTCGACTTGACCCGCACTGTCAGGATAAATTCAGAAAGGTCACCCAAGATACCCATCGCACTGGGAAGGCAAAAATGCTAAGGTATTCTCAACTGTTTAACCCTGACATTTTTACATAATTGAATTCCACTGACCCTGAACGCACCCTTTGGCCCGCCTGGCCCTGCGTCAGGTGCGGCACCTTCAAAGGAAAAGTGTGTGTTTGTGTGAAGGAGTGAGGGCGTGCATTTGTTCTTTTGTAGCTGCTAGTGACTCACTCCTCTCTATTGTTTTGAATGTGTGGCACATTATGGCACAACCTGAAAGCACATTTGCTGCACCTGAAGGAGGCTTCTGAGAGGGAAGAGGCAATAAAGGTGCTTAAAGGAGAGGGTGAGATGAGGTCTGTACCATTAACATTTCATTTACAGATGCTTTATGTGTCTATGAGGATCCTCACTTGTCTTCATGAGATTAACAAAGAGATTTACAAACAGAAATACAAGACAGAACGGGTTCCTCCTGCAAACTTTGAAAACCCTATTCAACACATTAAAACCTCTTTCCATAATCAGCCGTGCATATAATCTGATTTGTTGGAGTATGCTTGTTATTTTTCTCACATATAACATGAAGAGAGGGAAACTGACAGAGATGAGGGAAGGTGCACATGTATATGGACCACATACTTTCAGTCAGTGAGTGTTAAATTCAAAGCCTCTTGCAGGTGAAAAATGACTTGAAAAATGTCATGGCCTTCGATTGAAAAAAATCTGAATTAAAACCTGTTATGTCGGGATGCACAAATGCACTGCTAGCACTTTCTGCTCAGTATCTGGAGTACACCTAAGTTACACACATATAATTCTATTTAGTAGTATTTAGTAGTTTCAACCTGTTTGTTTGTAAATCGCACCTATCTAAAAAATGTTTTTGTTTCAAATGCTGAATTTAAACCCTTCAAAACGGTATAAGGGAGTTCCTCAGACCCAAAACTGGACTTTTACCTAAAACTCAAACATCGTTCATGCTAACAGAAGCTGAAGTTGTAGTTGTCTTGCTGTGGTGATCACCATAAGCCAGATGCTTTACATTTGCACTTAAACATGAAGAGATGTCAAGTTTCCAGTTCTTAATGTTTACACACACAACCTGTTAGCTTTTTTTGAACAAAAAGAAGGTCAAGTACACCAACAAACACAATGGATACAAAGTCAAACCATATTGAATCTCTCCATGGCTTATAAGGGGAAAAGCAAGAGAGTTAAAAACAACTGTTTAATTGATGCATCGTAAATGAAGATGCGTCAATGCATCAATGCAGAGAAAGTCAATAATTGCTTAATCTTGCAGAACCTGCTGCTTGACTACAGTATCAGTTTTATGTCTGAGGAAGAAAAAACAAGAATATGTAAAATATGTATTAAAAAAAGAAGAAGAAAAAAAGTAGCCTCGTGCAGTTATATGGAAAATCAAGGAAAACGTGATATTGTATCTAATTTAATCCTTAACTTTGTGACCATAATAAAATCTAACCATGAACTTTGTCAAAATGCACAGTTTTAAAAAACAGTTGTCCAGCTAAATAGCCTAATTGAGCAAAAACTTTTGTCCTTTGGCACATGTAAACATGCCAACTCCGGGGTGCTGGTTTGGCGGAGTGGTTAGCAACCAGGCACCCCATGTACTTGCTTCTGCCGGTCAAGGTTCGAATCCCGCCTGTGACCAGTTTGCAGAGTGTCTTCCCCTACTCTCTCACCCCCTTTCACACGCCTATCCACTGTCTTTCCCCTATCAATAAAGGCACAAAATGCCCAAAAAATACATTTAAAAAAAACATGCCAACTCCTGGTGTGTAACATTCTCCCTCCTGAGATCCTTCTTCCCATCCAGCAGAGATAAACACCTGCTATGAGGTTCATGAATTAACAGCCATCTTCTAAAAATTTCAAGGTTCTCAATATTTCCAAGAATTCTTGCATGCTAAAATGCCCAGCCCTTACTTTTCTCTCTGCTCTGATGTTTCCTTTCTCTCCTTCCATCCTCTTGAGCTAACTCTGACTATGTGCTGGTTCAAGGCTGGTTCAAGTCCAGTCGTAATGCCTTTACCATGCTGCATTGTATTTCATGAATGGTCTACAAAAACTGCAGCATTAAGTGCACAATACTTTTGTGCAAAACTTAAGGGTAATGACAGTGGTAGTGGCAGAGTGAATAGAGAAGTTACAGAGTCTACCTCATATTATTTGCATGTGGAGAGCAATGAAAAGCAGAAAAGAATGTGTTGTATAACGTTCAAGAATTCCAGACCTGGTCTAATGACTTAAAAAGAAGGGGGCCGGCAGGATTAAGAGATTTGCCATGTTTCCCCTACCTGCCTCTCCCTTCTTCCGAGTGCCCTGAGAAACATCTCAACAGCATCTCTGGTGGAAGTGAGCGCACAACATAGCGCTAACCCCTGCTTGGGGCTGTAGCTATGTAAAATCCCCGCTCAGGAGGAGAAACCATTAGCCCTGAGCTCGTCAGATAGGGTCACACACACGGGGGGGTCCATTCAAGGAAAGAACCAGAGGCAGCACGGAACTGAAGTCTCAGATCACAGAGAGGAAGGAGACCATAGGAAAGCTATAGCGGGCTGGCTGAGCTAATGACCATATGGAAATGTAGAAGACAAACACGTCCTGACATCAGATCTGTGAGAGCTGCTCACATAAAAATCATGAATAATCTCTGCATCAACAGCCTTGACCTTAACTATTTTGTTTTATACATGTACGTATATTGGTTTCAAAGCTGACGTTCGTCCCTGAATGACTTCCATTTCCACACAAACAGAAGTAAATCACAAAAAAGCAGAGTTCCTTTTCACAGGCGCTGACGCAAAGCTGAGGGAAATTGTGAGCTTATAACGGTTTCATTCATGCTTTTATGTATCTGCCAGTGTCGCCGAAGGCTAGTCCGAATGACTGGGTACGTCCTTCACTGCTGTTTATGTTAAGGTCTCATATGGTGTCCATACCGGTGGAAAAGGAAGAGTTCTGCAAGCCAGGCATGAGGACTGACAATGAAACAATACTCAGAGCAGGCCTTTTCCATTTTTTCTGTTCTCACTGGTGCTGTATGGTAGGAAGAAAAGGAAGCTATGTGTAAATCTCTCCAAGGTGATGTGCGGGACAATTTATAACAGCATCAGGAAAAAGACATGTGCTCTAAAACTTAATCAGAACAAAAAAATATTGAATGGCAGCCTCTCAACCAAATGTCTTCTTTAAAGGAGACATATCCTGCTGATGCACGATTTAATACTTACATATAATATAATAAATTTGAAAACAAGACCTTACACCCCCTTAATTTTCAAAAAATGAGATATTGTATTTTTTCTGATATCCTAGAACGAGATTTGATGCCTTTGAAAATAGGTCATTGCGAGATGTCCGCGAGATTTAAATCGTCGTGACGACACGAGGTACATTACTTTTTATTGGAGTAATCTGATAAAACACTTCCTCCTCTGTGATGTCCGTTAGCCACAAAACCGTCACCGAGGAACACATCCACCCAGCAGCAGTATATAGCTCCCTAGCTCACACTCACTCATTACCAGCTCTGGCCTGTAGGGGGACTCAATACGCGGTCGCTGCTTTGAACCTGACGGAAAATACAGTAGAAGAAGAAGGACAGGCTGGCTCAGCCCTCTCGGCAGCTCTGATAGAACTGACCAATCAGAGCACAAAGGGCTGTGACATTGCGAGGTAACTGTAGGTCAGTCTGAGAACCGAGCGTTTCAACGACAGCTTGATAATGGCCTAAAATGAGGATTTTGAGAACGCTATTGTGGGGCAATGAAGGAACTAAATGACTTATACTGAGGGCAGAAATGCTTTACAGGCACCCTAGTCTGGCATAGTGAAAAGGAGAAACAAGCATTTTATGTCTCTTTTTAACAGAATTTTTCATCTACAGGACAAAATAAAAATCTAGTATATGAATCCAAATTTATATTAGTAAACTAAAATCAAAGGCTTGATGCCATTTCACTGACAATTTTTCAATAATATAAGTAGCTAGACCCACTGCCTGTATACCTCTATAAAGTATACAACAGTGTGCTGCTCTTGTTTGTTTGTTTGTTTTAAGGGAGTTTAGCTGCATACTCTTGCAGTTTAGATGAATCAGCCTAATTTAATGTCTACAATCAGACAGATCCATTTTACCAAGCTCCAATCTGTAACAACTGTGAATGGCCAAAACAGGACCGGCCAATCAGTGTCTTTTAAAGCAGGAAGAGGCGGAAGTTACAAGTGTGATGACAGCAGGAAGTGACTCCTCATACAGAGATCGGCATTGATGCTAACAGCTTCAGTAGCAGTTTTATCGAATCTGGACAGCATTTTAATATTAAATGAAAACAAATAACAGCACTAAAAGTTTCTCTACAAAAAGGATATTTTCACTTCACTCCCAACATGTTTTGGCAAGTGTTTGCTTTACAGATGGCTTATGTTCTCTCCTTTGCCCTGTGGCAGTTGTTCCTGTCCATTACATTATCCGATCGCCCCACAATAAAACTGATTGACAGAACAATCATCCAATCACCTGTCAAATATGCTTTTGAAAAGCTCTGTCTATTCAATCAATCAATCGACCAGTCTTTATGTGTATAGTGCCAAATCATAAAAAAAGTGTTATCACAAAACTCTACAATAAAGCAGGCTGGAGCCATACTCTTCATTTTTACATACACATATGTACATGTACAAATATAAATACATAACATATATATCCAAACCCAACATGAGTCTACCATGAGTGCAGCAATGGGCCAACCTACAAGAGGGTTCATCTGTAGGAGGCTTACAGTAACATTGGCAAGTAAAAAAATCTCTTTCGCATTCCTTAAAATTTTCTATGGGCTCTTTCCCAGATGGACTGGTAAAACATATTTAATGGTTTATCCTGCGTTTCAGGTTGTTGAGTGCATGTTTAAAACAAAATTAAAGGTCACAAGGATCATTGATCTCTTAACATCTTATGTCAGAATGGACATGTGTAGTTGAAGAAAATCCATTATTATTTTCTTGGGATATTATGTTCACAAGCAAAGGATGAACATGAGACCAAATAAACTCAAGCTTGATCTCAGGCACCAAAATCATGTCAGTCCATCGTTAACTGTGCTTACATGCCATTACAAGCAGCATCCTGGTTCTGATCATATTCAGGATGTATTGTCCACATGCACACAGAGAACCTGATTATTAGTCTCTCTGTATACATGATAAATACCATTATTCTGGTTTCAAAACAACAAAATCTTATTTGTGCAGGTGCCTGTGAAATGTGTAGACTGTTGCATAAAGCTGCCAGGGATACTGCATTTACATACATAGACACAAAACTAGACAAACCTTATAACCTGGATACTTGAGTCCCTGAGTCAGTGTGGACATTTCTGACAACTTTAAAGAAAATCTGTTGAGTCAGTGTGGAGCAGTAGATGTGTATTCATACATCACCTGTATTGCCTGTAACTTGACACACCAGATAGAGGTCACTGAAAAAATCTATTGTTTGTCGAGTTTATTTCAGGCCAATAAGATGCCTGCAGTTTCTTCTCATTTGCAGCATAACTATCCTATGTTCTTAGCTCCTGCCTCTGTTCTGTAAAGGACATTTTTGGTGTCGAACAACTGTTTCAGCTTAAGACTTTCCAAGATGGATCTGCCTGATGACAAATATGTAATCCAATAAGTCCAGCTGCAATGAAAGGTTATTTTTTGGGGGGCCACAAATAGATTTTTGCAACACTTATATTTGTGGTTCAAGCACAATAAAATGTTGGGCAAACAAGACGCTAAATCGATGCCACACTTTCAGCTCATAGTCTCAAACCAATGGCCAAGACAATGAGTAAATGTAAGTAGCAAAAACAGAAAAGGGACAGATTCGAGACCACACAGTTTGAGTCAAAACTGCATCATGCATTCCTCTGAAACTAAATGAGCAGAGCCAGGAAGACACACGCAGACATACACTGATATACACTGCACAGTTACTGCAAAGCAATGTGGTAAACATGAGTTCTCTCATCTGTTAGTTAAATGTCTGTCATAAATATTGTAATATAATATTTAATATAATATACAATATTAACTATAATATTGTAATTGTTATAAATAGTTTACAGAGTAAATCTGTAAACCCGTCTATCGCTTCCTGGCAGTTCATGTCCTACAGTAATTGACTTGCTTTTTCTTGATTCATCCCTGCAGCATTGAATCTCCAACACAACAGCTGTTTGATGATTGTTTATGCTAATTTCTCTCTTGTTTAAAGTCCAACATGGTTCAAGGATGTGGGATGAGGCTGTAGTCTTAAAGGATTGACTGAAATACCACAGCTCTGTATGGCTGTAGCTAACTGTAGCATGAAAATCTCTGTCAATTATTAATATTTAAGTCTTCTTCGCTATTACCATCAAATGTGTCCATTTTAAACAGTCACACCAGAAAATTTCCTGAATTCAGTGGTAGCTTTCTGCAAAAATGGAGAGAAATGTATCAAATTGAGTTACAGCTAATTCACCAAAAATGGACAATAAAGCTTACAACAACATCTCTCTGTGATTCCACGTGCAGACTTGTGAAACACATCATCAGCTGGTTCGAGAAAAAGAAGGGGGTTTAGCCCTGAAGACTAAATTTCGTGCATGATCCCTTTTAATTCTGCAGCACCACTATGTAATTATCTCAAGGGGCAAAAAACATACTGTGATATGATATTCAAGTCATACACCCAAGCCCTAACTCAGAGAGTTCTCGAGGTATCTTCTTTCCAAGAATGGCCACGGATGAACAGACAATCCAAAAAATACAATGCTTCAGGCCTTTGCTCCAGCCAACATGACATAATAAAGTTATGAATACTGGAGCAACTTCAAAAATTCCAAATAAGTGATACTGAGTTGGCAAGTCACTCACATTAGCACACATTTTGGGACACCTTCAAAACATAAAACTCCTCTCTGATATTAATATGTGTAATGACAAATACACAAAATTATACTTATGCAAAACATCTCCATAAAATACAGCAGCGAGGAGCCCCAAGGAGCTGAGTCCAGGCTGTTATCTCATCCAGGGAGATAGTATGCATGGACAGGAAATCTACAGGGAAGGGGAGGAGGGGGCCCATATGGGAACTGCAGAGTAAACAGTCTCCGTTTTTTAATCATCCCAGCTCACGTTCGGAACTGGACTCGCTTTGATGTTTTCCCTCAGCGCCCCCTCCGCCCTCCCATCCCTCGATCCCAAACGGCCACTCCATGGCCAGACGAGGAAACATGCAGATATTGTCCTCCTACAGTGGAGGGCTTGAGCACAGAGACAGGGTGGTAGGAATTCTGTACCTTGTGGGACACCGAGAAGAGAGACGAAAGAATGTGAAGTGGTGCAGAGTTAAATGGTGTTCAGTCAATTGCCCGTCCCGCCTTAATTATAGCTGATGTATTTAAAGGAGCTCTCAAAGGTCAATTCAACATTTCAAAGTCAGAAAAGAAAGTCAAGATGGCTTAAAGAGAAAATAGTCGGAGCTTTATGATGTGCTTCACTGGGGCACCGTGCCAGATGGAGGATCAACTCCTACCCTTTCTCCTAACAGAGAACAGTTGACAATCCTCTCAAGTTCAAAGCTATCCCAGAAGCCTTTGCACTTCTCCTCTGAGCACAATGTAAGCTTCATTTTGGAAAGCGGGAGAGTCAGAATTCCTCAGTACTTGTATTTGTCCAAATAGTGCTGGCCAGACCCCAGCCAGTGTTCCAATGAACGTGTCCATTCAGAGGACAGGGCGAGTTTCCAGCCAGATCACAGTTAAATGGATCAGAGGGGGATACGTACCACAGCAAAGTCTTATGACTTGAATACATGGAACGAAACTGGGACTTCTGCAGTCCTCACAATTCCCCAGAGTCTGATCATTACATGCAGAAAACATTACTCCATTATTATTGTTTATTTGTGATCAGATTTACAGATCTTATGTCATGTTTGAGTATTGGCACTGAAAAACATGTGTTAATAACGTGCAATGTAGCAGAGAATACAGAGACATAATATGCAGACAGAATAAAAATAAAACAAGTACAAGCTAGGGTTGTCATAACACCATTTCTTCAACTTCCATGACATACAAGCTCAGTTCCAACAAGTACAGTTGATTCCTGTTCTGCTTAAGAAACCACAGCAAAGAAAACACAAACCCCACGCACTCAAATATTGGGTAACATCTTGTTTGAAATTTACTGGAAAAAATAGATAACTGTCAAAATTGCACAAGCACATTAGCAGCCCCACACTGAAGACCTTCCAGGAATTCCATCTTGGAATTTCTAATGAACCTCCAAGATAGCTTAAATCCTAACTTACTAGGTTTATATTTGTCCTTCACTTCAGAGTAGTGCTAGCAGGTAAACCACAAGGTAAAGTTTGGGTGAAAAACCCATGTTCATAGCATTCACACATTTAGATCACCCAAGCAAATTCAGGAACTTTTCCTTCAACTGTTTGTAAAACTGGTTTGAGAGATTCCATTCATCATTAACCAGAGTCAAACAAAGACCTAAAACTTACAAATGAACATTTCCTGACATCTGCTGTAGGTATATCTAACTTCAGAGTAAACCAAATTAGTGGAACATCGGTAGGGAGTATTATCACCTAGATCAAATATCAGGTTGTTTTAAAACTGATGGTGAAAAAGCTATGCCATAAGTTGACTGCATAAACATAGAATGGTCATGTTCAATGCAAGTTTTAGATGAGTAAAAAATGATTTGCTTTTGTTCTTTTGTTTCCTTCCTCTGTCTGATTACATGTGGTTAGCTATTGTTTCATTCAACACGACAGTCTACTGAGAGCATGCTAAACTGTCCATGGCTTTACTTAAACATGACAGGATACTTAATCTGTCAAATGCTTAATGGGTGAAAATATGTGTAATTTGAAATCAAAGCAGCCACAACACTCTTTTGTGGTCATGGAATTACTAATAACAAACCTCACATTCAGAGAGATCTGATAAATTTAACTTCAGATCCTTGAAAATAGGACTTTACTCAATTTTGTTGGATTGGAAAATTGCAGCAAAATCAGACCATATTTTTGGTCCATAACTCCAATTAACTTTGCCTCAAAAGCCCGGCAGCTCGTGTTATAAAGCTTTTGCTGCCCATAGTGTCATTATCTTCTGCTGTAGTGCAACACTGGAGCAGAGATGGTAGAGAGGGTTCAGCATCTTTGACTCTGGCACTCAGTCAATTGTATAGAAATTAAGCACTAAAATCATTTGACACAGTTTGTACCCGGCCAAACTGGTGCTAACAGTTGTGCAGGGATGAAACATTGTTGTAGACCAACCCCAGAGTTAGTATTGCACTGATTGTCGTATCTAAAAGCCCAAGAGATTTATCTGTGTTTTTTGATAGCTCATAATAATCTCTGGTGGGGAACAAAAGCTAATGAAACCAGCATGCTTTGTTCACCCTGCTAATCTTGGAAACACACTTTTATTCCACAGCTTTCTTTAGCTGAAATAAAATCAACAAGAGTAAAAGGCTAATATCAATCTATGACGGAACAACGTGGCGGTCCGACCCTGAAGCCGCCACCACACCTCAAAAGTACAATGTCACATTGTAACTAGTGGTGTGCAATATGACAATATTAAATCGTTAAGGATTATAAAGTGGGGATGATCTCATAAAGCAGACAGATCGTCAGATCATCTGTGCGGGCACAGAGACTTTGACGTGCACCCGACTAACCAATCGTAGCACATAACGCGCAGTGCATGGTGGGATCTCCTGTTTGGCTATGTAGCTTGAACTCAGATTATAGACATTGCAGTTAGATAACATTTGTTCTAAATTGTTGCACTTTAAGAGGTAACCAGTTACTTAAGTTTGCATTTATATTCAACCCTTTTCAATAAGCTATTTGGTGTGTTTAGTTTTCTTGTTACAAAAGTGCACTTTATTGTTGTTCATTACCTTTTATGTTTACATTTATTGCACATTTTTATAAAAACTACATTTAAATTTAAATCTGTTCAGAAAGTTTCTTTGGCTTAAATTGTCATAATTTTTCTTTTCGGGTTTTACATGTTTTATATGTTAAACATGGGGAAAAAATGGTCAAACATCCAAATTTGTCTAGAAAAATCAACGTAAAAAAGAATTGTGATAAAATCGTGATCGTGGTTTTATTTTTAAAAAATCGAGATGTGATTTTTTTTGCCATATCTCCCACCCCTAATTGTAACCAATTATGAAAGAATTTTCTTCTAAAAGAAGGACCTGATCTAGTTAGTCCTTATGACTGCGAAAATAGCATTAAAAAATGTTTATTTAGAAGCTATTAGTAATGACTGCATTGAGGTCCCCCTCTAAACACAATAGCACTTTAAAATTCTCATCACAGACCATATTTTGATCATTTTTTCTTAAAAGGGTTTCCTAACATCCTACAGACTTTGGGACATGGAAACAGGTAGTGCTCAAATGCCAACTCATCTCCACAGTTTGCCTTCAAACCTGCATCAACATATACCACATTGGATTTGGATTTTCGTACCTCGCCCTGATTCCAAAGGCAAATGAAACCCTGTGATTTTCAAGGTGATCTGCTAAAAGGTGCAAACTTCTCATCTCCAAAATTGCTACTTTTCAGGTAATGAAAAAAACACCCCACTGATGAATAACTACATTTTGTATTGTCTTGACTACCCTTTTTGCATTTTGATTTCACCAAAGCATTCTAAAGCCCACTCTCCAACATTAATGGTACTGCAGCACTGTTTTATGACAAAAAGCTGTTTGTGCCCGACAGCAGGGAAATGCAAGCCCAAACACCTGATTTTTTTTCCCTTGGACTTGGATGAACTTTTGCTTGGCAAGTTCATTTTCTGCTCTAGAACAAAGCAATAAAAATGTAGGAAAATTAAGATGGTATAAGACTTTAAACGCTGTGACAGGCTCAGGAATATGGACAGTATGACACACAGCTATTGGGATTTTATGCCATTTACTTTATCAAATTCTATAAATTTTCTGGTGTCCATTTTGTAAAGTAGCAGTCTTTTTTGATGTATTAAAAATGTTAAATAGGTTTAAAGGAATGTCCTGACATTGACATGAAATTGCGCATGTGTGAACAACCACCTGAGTAAGATTTCAGAAGAATTTCATATATTACAAAAAACTTTTAAAAGATGGTTGCTCGGTCACATGCTAAACAACCATACGACCAATGTCAGACTTTGAAATCGAATCATTTGAGCCTTAAAACAAAATGTATGTTACACTTCCAATGCTGAGTTAAGAAAAGTAAACAGAAAGCAAGAGGCATGAAATCTATCTATAGAACTCAACTCCTTTCCTGCCCTCATTCCCCCCCTCGATCCAGCAGAAGCCATGAACATAAAGCGGGACCATAAAGCCTCCTGCAGAAGCACTGAGGACCTGTTGGAACAGGCCTAAGCCTCAACAAAGAGCATCCTGCAGCATAACACCACCTCTGTGCACTGTGGGAAACAGCCTGGGAAGAGAGAGTCTCACAAAAGTATACCCTCCAAGTCATGGACAGAACCACAATCACAGGTTAGTCTGAGAGGAACAAGAACAGGGAAGAGTGGACAAAACCAACTGTATGAATAGTTAGCACGGACATAGGAGTGTTCTGAGGATGGCAGATAGAAATTCTGATTGGCTGTTTGCTTCGTACGGATGAGGGAACTAGGTCTAGAAACGTGCACCAATATGCATGCTTCATTTCTGAAGCTCTACGGCTTTGTACTACTGCCAACTTAACTGTAAAATAGCCTTTAAAGATTTATGAGGAAGAAATCTACAAAAAGCTGGAAATCCCAAAATGCTTGAGGCATCTTTGATCCTGGCCTCACTTGTGATACACATCCATAACAAGTTGTCAAATCCTCCCCCCCACACACACATGAATTAAAAGCAAAGCAGTTTAAAAGAAGAGGAAAGCAGCGCTTGCTTTTAACGGCACTTAATACTGGGCTTTCTCCGCCAAGAGGCCACATAAATCCTTATCAATTATGGCAAAATGCGGCAACTGGTTCGCCATTCACAAAACCTCCCACGCCCGCTGAGTGAGAAGAGACAAGATCCTACAGTGCCTCATATCTGTCGTCCCGTTTCTTTGGAGACGGTAAATAAATTGACAGAGCCGCAGCTTTACGGCCCGGGAGCCCTAATCCACTCCTGAATCCTAAATATGCACGCTGAATAGAGCGCATACTTCACATGTGCAGGGTGGCGGCATGCTTCTTTCTATATTGTGCAAAAAACACATTTTTGCTTCAATTAAGGGGTTTGAATGGGTCTAAACATGATCTGCTGTGTTGTATAACTGTCTCTTACCACACCTTGATATTAAAAGTGCTGGAAGAACATTTGATGCCATAAATAGTTACAGCAAAACAAAGCTGACATCTTTAAAAGGATACACCTAAAAAGACTGGCAACCACAGACAAAACCGTGTTTTTCAGGGATCAGTAAAAATAGATTGAAAACAAAGTGAGTTCAATTCCACCTGTTTTTCAGCACCTTTGTAAGAGAGCTTCAGATCTTCTGTAACCACATGCTAAGTGTTGTGAACAGCTCCTGATAATTCACACATGCAGCATTTTATAGTCACTACAGTATATTAAAAGGCGTATGGGGACACGTACGGGTACATGCAAGTATAATCAGGTTTAGGAGAATTTTGTAATAACTCCTCCTAAAGGTCACTTTGACATCTTACATGTTTGGTTCAATTTTAGCTAACTCTGATGCATTTTGTAAATAGTTTGTTTACCTGGTGTCATCCTTAAACTCTGGTAAGAACCAAAAAAGAAACACTGGTCCACTTGAAAGAAGAGATGTAAGAAATTTAATTTTTGCTTATATAGTGGTGTTTCTGAACTCATTTTTGCAGATAAGGACAGTTTATCCATGTTGCAGTAACACTGGATATGCAGAAAATAAAGAAACTATATTTTTTAAAACACACGTTGTGAGTTTTAAGTCTGGAAAAGAAGATTCAAGATTAAAAAAAGTTTCCAATAATGTGATACATTGTGCTCTCTTGTTGTCACAAATGTGTTATGATTAGGGCTGCCATGATTAGTCGACTAGTCGTGACTAAGTCGACTATCAAAATAGTCGACGACTAATTTAATAGTCGACTAGTCGTTTTGTTTTTTTAGGTGTGTTTTCTCACAAAACTGCCGCTGTACCTCTGCTGTCTTGTCTGCCTATCTGTCCTGTTTTCTGGTTATCACACCTGCAGGAATCAAACAAACACACCCCGAAACACACTCATGCATGTGGCGCATGCACAACTACGCAAGCACCAAAGTTGCCAGGTCTGCTCATAATAAGCGATTTGGGCCACCAGCTGCATGCTGGTGCAGTACGCTGCAGTTCATGCATGAAGTGACTAGTCGACTAATCGCAAAAGTAGTTGTTGACTAGTCGACTATCAAAATAGTCATTTGTGGCAGCCCTAGTTATGATATGTATCAAATAGCCACATTTTTGCCAGCACCAACCTCAAGCCAAAAAATATGCAGCCAGGGTGATACTGCCTGAACCACAATCAGTGTAACTTTGCACAGCAGCTGGATCCGCCTGATTCAATGTCTGTGAATTGTGTGGATCCAACCAAAAGTTTTTTAAAGGGAGCTCAATCTGAATTGTCATGTCACATTTCATCAACCTTTTTCGTTATTGAAGGGAGACAGACATCACAAATCTGCCAGAGGAGGTGTGACATAGCAAAATCCAGTGTAAAATACAGTATGACTGAAGCAATTACGGGTGAGCTCTGTGTGTCTCCTGATTAAGACTCCTCATCCACATATACCTCTGTACAGAAGTAGCAGCATCTTCTCCACAAATCACCATCATTAAAAAGTGTGCTTTCTTTTCTCTCCTCCTGATCACTCTCTTAATTTTGTTGGCTCCAATTGCACAACATTATGAGAACTGATACACACATGCTGACATTTAGCGTTCATATTAACTTCTTAAAACACAGCGTGCTCCATGTGACCTCAAGTCTTCTTCTGTGGGTCACTTTAGGGCAGTTCACACTGAAGTCTGATGGCAGTCACATTTAAAGGCACACTAAAGAAGATTCCAGCTTTCAGCTCTCCAGGGGCTAGGCTTGTGCTCAAAATATCGGTACGGCAAAATATCGTATCGCACTCCTTTGGGATACGTGTATCGGTACGGATTCTACAGAATTGATACGGCCTAAATATTTTGACAGTTGTTGTAAATACACTTTGGGTAATGTTAACAGTGGCACAGTTCAAGGTAGAAGACGAGCTACATAATGAAGCATATGTTCTAAATTTGAACTTAGGTCTACCATCTTTGAAGATCTGAATTTATGTCTCTCAAGTTGTAGAACCACTTAAAACTCATCCTTGTTCTTTTTCTTCTTATAAGAAAAAACTAAACTTGTCAAGAATTTTGCTTAAAGCGTAGTCAATGTTTACAATTTACGTGTATCAGGATACGTATGGTATCGTGGCCTTAGTATCGGGATACGTATCGTATCGTGAAGTTGCTGGAAATACCCAGCCCTACCAGGGGCCTCTATGGTCGTTAAGTGTAACTGCACTGTTGTACACCAACGTGCATTTGTTGACATACAGAGGGAGAAGAAGCGATGTGACAGGACATCCCAAGGGACAAATAAATCATGTGGACTGATATGGTACAGTCTGATCATGTTTCTTTTTGAATAAATCACTTTAGCTCACGCCAGTGTTTATCCTTGTCCGGGCATTCTGCTTGTTATTCTCCTGCCTTTTTCTTATCGTCTCCACTGATAAAACTTTGTTTCTTCTGGTTTTTCGCTGCTTCTGCCATGATAACAACTCTACGTCTAGCTTTTGCCTCAACTTCCATCTTTTAAACTAATCGGAAAGGAGGGGGAAGTGACATATTGAATTAAACAGTCAAATCTGTAGTTTTTTAGTGTGGAAGTGTTCCTACCATCCACCTCAAAGTTACATAGTGCCAGTGAAGGTGATATAGACCCCCTTCGACCATGACAGAGGCGTCATTTAACCTGTTGTAAGGTGATGAACCATCACAATGACTCTAGACATATTATATTAGGGTAGAAAAACTACTTAGTGTTGGTTTTTAGTTATAATGTGAACAACAAAATCTGATTTCAACGAATAAACAGAATAGAGCATCAAGACCTGCAGTGTGTGATATCGCCTTCATACAGCTCTATCTTTTTTCTATTGCACTTGCTCACTGTTACATGTTTCAGTGTCAAAGTGCTAATAGATCAAATGGCACTACGGGTACAGCCTCAACTATTGGCAGGGTGGCTACATTACACAATATTTGTCAGGCTTTGGTCCTTGAGTTTGTGAATCACCACTGTTTGGCCTTTTTTCATGAATTAAGTTTAAGTTAAGGGGGGAAATGAAGACAAAGGATACAAAACATTGGAGTCTTTGGTCCTCTTAAAGTGCCAAACAAAAAGATTAACGAGCCAAATGAAACATGCAGAAATGTTTCAAGTGCATCCCATAATAGCCTGAGTCTTCTGGATGTTGTTTGTGGAAGTAAGCTCAGATAAAGAGACATGGAGCACCAAAAGTCACTGTGGAGAAAAAAAGCAGATGTGGGATGTAGTGTACTAACAAAAAACCAAACATCAAATTAATTGTTAACCAATTTTATAGGTTCTAAAATGGCTCTTAAAAATACCCCCCACCCCCCACCCCCCCACCCAGAGTTTTCCACATTTTAGAGAGCAAACACCCTGCAATTTAATGCGCGCTTTTTCACATCCAAACACGGTCCAAAATAACAAACATCTGTAGATACACAAGCTGGTCTAAAGTGGCTGCACCTGATTTTAATTACAGCTCCCTCTGCAAAGGGTTCAAGGTTTTCCATGTACTCATGCATGAATGATTTTGTAATAACAACGATTTTGTGTTGGTCCATAATAAATTACCCTTTTACCCTTTTTACAGCATCTGTTATTTGAGAAACTGTTAATGGCTTGGAAATATACCAAGTTTTCAGTTTGAAAATTTCAAGCTAAATTTAAGCTGTGACAAGGTTGTTCATGTTGTTATAGCTAGTGCAGTACAATAATGTTCTGCATTTCATTGAGCTTATCAGGCCATTTAAAAAAGAATGCTAGGTAAAACTGTAAAGTTGTAACTATTCCAATTCACAAGGCTTTTGTCACAAGAATACATTTTTCAAGTCAAGACTTAACCTGGATTTTTTATTGTTATTTATTGTATTTTAAACAGCCTTTAATATGCTTTTTTTAATGGGCTTCCTATTTTTATTGCAGAAAAAAAGTCTGAAATGAATTGTGTTTATGTTTTGTGTTGCTGCATGTGCACTCCTTATGTGAAACTTTTAATGGGTGAACTATAGTGAGGTATCATTTATCTTCAGAGTTTCTCCACAGTATTCAGCAGAGGCCAGTCAAATGGGCTTCTATTGGTGGTCCCAAAGAATCGAAATCTATCACTTGACAATTTTGAACATTAATGTTTGGTTAACATTAAAAGCAGATGGTAGTGCTCTGTAGAAAAACATGGAGGGACCCCCAAAAGGCAGCGTGACAAAGCACTGAGGCTGCCAATGAGGCATGCATTTAAGTTTACACATACACACTTTCTACACATTGTCTTACAGCACCCTTGATGACATATTAACTTCTTCAATGTCAGCTATTACCTGGGGCCTCAGGGCTTCAAGGCACAGGTGTGAATCCATTGTTGGGAATACATAAACAATATTTCATTGATGAAAGATTGATAGGATGTCCATATTCCTTAAAATAACAACAAAACAGAAACTGACAGTCCAAAATAAATTCCATAGGACCTTCCCACTGAGTTCAATCCCCATGAGAAAGCCGCCAGTGTCATCATATAAAGTAAATTAAAGTGATGTAGATCTGTAAAATAACAGAGCAGTTTAAATGTGCATTTCAGTGTTAAATTTCAAGCTGGACACTTATGTGTATATTTTCTAAGTCTGTATTAAAGCAGCAGTCCATAGTTTGAATTTTAATTCCAACCTCATCATTCCATGCGGACTCTTACATGCAGAATTTAAAGGAAAAGTTCGGTTCCTGCAGCTTTTACATTGTTTATAGAATGAAGAACAACAATATACTCACCCAGAAGGCTTTCCTGATGCAAACGGTGCTTCGGGAGATATTTAGATCCAAAATCGAGCAGCGGACACCAATATAATGGTAGCCTGTAGGGCATAGATCGCCGCTCCTAAAAACTGCATTAATCGTCCAAAAACTCATGTTTTTCACCAATATTCCATCATGATTTGCTCCGAAAGGACCGCCATTGCAGCCTGTCTCTCCACACAGCGCTGTGTGGCTGAACTAACCTCTGAACTGACGAGCTGTTTACATGCCCTTTGCGCATGCGCAGTACTCTCTGGAGCATTGCGATCGCTTCCTTATCTGTATATCTGTATACTGTGGCTCCAAACTGTAAGGACGTCCATCATATTCAAAGTCCTCCTCCACAACATCTTCATCCCATAGACATTCGTCCATGTTGCACAAAACTGGAAGAAGAAAGTTGATTTGTAGCTGCCGATCTTCCCCTGAAACAATGAGCGGCATGTAAACAGCTCGTCAGTTCAGAGGTTAGTTCAGCTACACAGCGCTGTGTGGAGAGACACAGGCTGCAATGGCGGTCCTTTCGAGCAAATCATGATGGAATATTGGTGAAAAAGCCGATCTATGCCCTACAGGCTACCATCATATCGGTGTCCGCTGCTCGATTTTGGATCTAAATATCTCCCGAAGCACCGTTTGCATCAGGAAAGCCTTCTGGGTGAGTATATTGTTGTTCTTCATTCTATAAACAATGTAAAAGCTGCAGGAACCGAACTTTTCCTTTAAGGAGTGATAATAACTCAAAACCCCTGTTGTAACATACAGGTGGGTGCTGAAGGGTTCAAAGCAAGGGTGCAGTACCAATGCTGGGCAGAGCTGGCAAAGCAGAGCAGGTGAGGAAAATACTCCACAAAAAATATATATATATTTTGATTAAAAAAAAAGCTACTTACTCAAAAAAGTTCAAGTACTGCTTGCAAGCATTTGGGTATGCAGATAGGGTCGCACAATATCCAATACCTGGAAATATCCAATATGCTAATAGTTCTAATCCCTTTGCAGCTGAAACAGATATCTACACTAATGTGTACACATTTGTATTTTTCAGTAGAAGCTAGCTTTAAAAGCCTTTTTGAATGCCACAGACAGTACCATACTGTATTTATCTGTACTGGTCAATATAAAAATGACTGACATGTAAAGAGCTCATTCACAAAAACTGGCATAAATTCTAAAGGCATGCAAGACCACATCAATGCTACATATTGCTATAATTTGCAGCCCGGTTCTGTGTTAGTTTTTGAAGCATATTTCTGATACTTCATTAGTTAATGACTTATTTACATTTTTGATGATTTGTTTTACATTGAAGTTTTGCTACAGTCGCTAGTTTGCAGCAAGCATTGACTCCATGCCCCTCAAATACCTTTACTGTTATTTCTGTCACTAGGACAAGCAGTAAAATTTATCTAAGTTGCATGGACCAATAAATAACTGACAAGGACTTTATTTGTAGGGGATAACATTGTGGCTTCAAAATACCTAATTTTTTATAGTTTTAAAAAATAGGTTACTTAGAGAAAGAAATTGCGACATATTAACCTATTTACTGTATTATATCATTTGGACCCTTGTACCACAATGCATATTGTATCATCAGATTTCTGCCAATGCACACTCCTACAGCTCTCCAAACTAAGCAACAGGTGTGCAGGCCAGTTATTCAAAGTAGTTCTAAACTTCAGTCCCTGCAACTTACTCCAGTGTTCAAACAAAGAGAATGAAAAGAGAAACATGCTTCCGCTTTGATATGTTAATTTGGCTTTGCACAATTTTATGTCCACACTGTGCTGGTATTTATTACTTAAATGAGGGCTGTAAATATCTGCAAGAATGTTTCATAACTGCCTGTAACAATAGTTTATCTTTAAGCTAACCCACAACAAATAAACAGTAGGGCTGGACCTTTTGGAGGAAAGAATGATACTACAATACCCTTTTCTTCAGTAATATAGTAAGCTTTAGCACAATTTGCAGACAAATGATATATTTTTATGTTCAGTTATCAACAGTACATCTTTATACAAAGAGTGGCAACATGTTTTTTTCTCGCATTTGCAAATTAACTTCCAGCTTGCAGTTGCTTGACTTGTAGCATGCTTTTTAAATAATTTCTGGCAGTAATTATAGTAATATCTCCATGAGCAGAAATGTGATTAACTGCTAAACACTAACTATGTTGCACAGCTGGGCATTGTTGGAGCAAAGACCATTTAGGATAGAAAGTGCACTTGTAAAGTCTGTTTGTTTATTACATATCAGGCAATAAATTTATAATAAATAATACATTTATTTGGATTTTGAATGAAAAAGAAAGAAGGACGCTAAGTCTTCATTCAACATGCTCTCTGAACTGTTACACCACTGTGTCTCAGAGGACTGTTTCTGAAGTTTGTACGTTTTCAGGAAACACACAAACTCTGCATGTCTTGTGACAATTTTCTGAGTAAGCCTGCTTCAGGTGATATAAGATGCACTTTTGATGTAGAAACTCAGTGGAAAAGTATAATATAGAGCTTCTTGGTTATGTAAAAATCATAACTGGTAATAATTCAATAATTACTGAGAACACAATTCCAAAACACAACTATTCACTGATTTTTAGAACATGCACCACATGCTTTCATTGAACACTTTAGACACTAAAATTTAATATTTATGAACAGGCAGCATGTATATATATATACTGAAAACTACAAATACTTAAAATCATGTGAGTTTTACTGGAAAAAGAGAGGTCATGTGACGTATAATAATGTAATCTTTAATCACGGTTACTCAACTTTCATGATTATGAAAGGCAGGAGTTGGATTCTTGATTAAATTTTGATTAATTGACCAGCTCTAGTATGTTGACAGTTTTGGTTACACCAAACACACATACACCAGCACAGCATGCTTTAGTCAGTACAGACAATAAACATAATGCAATGTAACTATTGTGCATATCAACATTGCAACTGATGTTAATATGACACTGTTATGCCCTTCTATGACATGTGATGATGATGATAACAGGGATGCACAATATTATCAGTTTGATATCAGAATCGGCTGATATCCGCCTACAAAGTTAAGTATCTGTATCCGCCGATCTTAAAATTCTTGCAGACATTTACAGCTGATATATCAACAACATGATATGGAAGGCTGTGGAAACAAATTTCCCTTTTTCTGGGACAATAAAGGTTCATCTATCTATCTATCTGCAAATTATAATAATGTTCAAAATTGATGCACCTTCTCATCACTGCATGGGTACATTTAAAAACCAAGGGTTTCATTTTTGCAAGAGTTAAAATCTGGTTTTCTTGTTTTATATCTGTTTGTGATAATATGCTGTAACACTAAAAGAAACGTCAATTTTTAAGCACAAAACTTGTGCTCTTGATCTGAAATATCAGTATGATGAATCAATTAAATATTGGCATATGTGATAAAAATTCAATATTGTGCATCCCTAGATGATAGTAGGCTATTGTGCTTCCATACTTCTGAGGATTTTTGCATTAAAAAAGGACCTTTTAAATTGTATCTTCACTACTTTTGTTTACTTAAAGCAAAATGCAGAGGGGCCTCTTATTGCTCTTTGCTTGAGGTCTCCAATTCCCTCCAGCCGCCCCTGACAGGAGCTCCTTAATTCTCTGCAGCCACAGCTGCACAACAACAGGTGCCCACCGTCACGCCTGTTACTCTGTCCAGGAATCACACGGGAGATTCCCTCTTCCAAGTCCACGGCTGAGTTATGAAGACAGTGGAAAAAGCACACACTCCTCAATGACACCTTCCTTACCTGCATGAGTTTCCCCTCCGCGTAGCCAGCGCTTCCTCCCACGAACTCCCCCTGCAGCGTGATGGGCTTCCCCGCCGGCTCCTGGTTCAGCAGTGCCACCTTGATGACCGCTCGCAGGACCGGCCGCTCGGACTCCAGGCCCGGCTGGCCCAGCACCACCTGCAGGGCCGCCATGAGCAGCCACGGCCAGAGCCCGGCCAGGCGCCGCTGAGGGACGGTCATGGCCTCGGCTGCAGCGGCGGTGCCCGGCCGCACATGGTGGACTTCAAAGCAGGGAAGCACCGCGGAGAGACGGAACGGAGGGATACGAAAGTGTGCGTCCCAACTTCTGCGTTCAGCCTCGACGACTACTGCAAAACAGATACAATCCAAAGTTTTAAAGCTGGAGCTCTGCCATCATAACTCATGCGTGAATGTCCCAAAACTTCCATTCAGCAGCAGAGTTAATATTCAATCTAGAGGGAGCCCGCATGGAGCAGAGCGCTTCGTTACGCTGAGCACAATCTTCCGGGGTGAAATAAGCGTGAATGAACTTTTATCCAGTGTCATTAATGTGGGTGGTGAGACATTGTACGCTCAAATGCACCGTGAAGACACGTTGTGTTGTGTTGGAGCCTGAAGTGTGCATTGGTTTCAGGCTGCCTGCTCTTCACAACAAGTGTCCTCATTTGTTTGAAGTTTGTATCCTCTCAAAGACGGCCAGGTCCTGGAAACACAGCCTTCATCAGTATATCCAGCTAAATTTTACAGTAAGCACCAGTCACTGCACGGAGCAAATCACATTATGCGGCCAAGCACGAGTTGATAAACACCTTCGGAGGAAAAATACATCCCGTGGGAGCCACATTTTCTGGACAATTCCACAAAAAAAGGCAGAAAATGGAGGACGTAAACTTCAAAGGCTGGGGTACAGGTTGCCGCCGGAAAGTTATAAGGCATGCTGGCAGATAAAGTAGTGCCAAGGAGTTGGGTAATAGTTTAACGACCAAGGAGTTGCGACAAATATCCTTCCTTAAAGTTTTTGAATTCGTTTTTTTCTAATAATTAACTCAAGGACAGGGGGTTCTCCCTTTGAAGCAGAATATTTAAAACGGGTCCGTCCTCTGTAACAGCTTATTTTCTCCACTGGCTCTTCATTTAACGCCGCTGACTGTTAAAGGCACACACACACGCACACACCGATGCACACATGTACACACTCATGCACACACACCGAGTTCAGAGCCTCCGGAGCTCTGCGAGAAATCAGACACGATCCTCCTGAGGACACCGAGGGGGGAAAAGAAATCCTTTATCAGAATTGTCGCCGCCGAAAGAGCAGAAACTCCACAGAAAGTGCGAGAGGGAAGAGGTCCGAACTTCTTAAGGTCTCCATGTGGAGCTGGTTGAGTTGAGGAATGCCGAGTACTCTTGCGACGACGTCCCAAAAGTGAAGTCTACCTCCCGGACTGTCTCTCTGTCTCCCCTGGGATCTCATTGACAGTCCCTACCTGCTCACTGCCCTGCTGCCTTCACGGTCCGTCGGTGATAACAAATGTGTGTTTGACCGAGCTTGCAATAGTATGAATTTTGGTTAGGTTATTGTTTTATTTTACTTTACAATATCAGATTAGGGTTGATGAAGCCCCAGTGGTGTTTTTTCACTTTGGTTGAATTTTTTTAAAAAGCTTATTTTTTGGTTCATTTTACACAAACATGGCATGGCTGTGTAACAAGCTAACCCGCTAAATGGAAAGAGGAATTAACATAAAGCAGGTTATAAAGCTCTTCTAGGGTTTTATTTTTTAAAAAAGTATAATGAACCAAAAGAGCTGCATACATTTTATTATTATTATTATTTTATTTTTATTATTATTATTATTTCATTTCTGCCATGACCAACATTCCCTGAATATCTCCTCAAAATCCATTAAAGTTATCCTGTTGATAAACAAACTTACAAATGCCATCAAAAACATGACATAGACTAAAAAAATAACAGTGTAATCATGTGGTTTAGTGAGATGACCAAATAAAAATAACAGTTGTTTTTTATTTTTCTATATGTATAACCAAGATACCCAAGAAATTCCAAACATAAATTGCTCCAAGATTTCTCCTTCCTGCTTTCAAGTTAATCCCAGGCCCATGAAAAATGACCATTAACACTTTAGTCATTCAAGTAAATTTTGTAGATTTGTTTATTTTTTAAAAGAAAGAAATGGGGCAGTACATGTTAATAAATATAAGAATGTAAACATGCAAGATTATAGCCGTGTGGCTAATTTTCCATCTGTAGTCCCACTGGCAGGCAACATTTATACACAAAAACAAAACAAGACAAAACAAAGACAAAGCAAAACAAACAATACGAAACAAAGCAAACATTGCTGATCATCAAAGAATATTTAGGCCAAGGGGCTGGTTAAAGTGCAGAGTGCTGAAGTGTAAAGTACACTATTATATTGCAAATTGCCCAAAAATATAACTTGCCATTCTGATTGCCTAATGCTCAATTGCATATTGCAATCATCTAATACCAGTGATGGTAATCTGTGATATCTAGAGTACCCAGGAATATAAAGTGCTAGTTGCATTGCCCATTGCTCATGCCAGACATAGTTTAAGACTTAGAGTTGGCAAGAGAGACATGGTTAATTCATTAATAATTTGAACATATTAAAAATTCTGATGGGAGGAAACAATAAATAGCTGACTCTTATTAAAAAAAATAAAATGTGAGTTTCTGTGTTTGATTGTTGAGTCCTTTTAAATAATTATAATAAAGACATTAAGAGGAAATCCATCATTATAAGACTGTCTTTTTTTGTTCCTACTCTTGTTGTGCATACTTTTTTTTTTAATCTCTTGTTATGGTTTCACCCAGTGCTCCTGACACCTCTCTGTATGTCTATGTTGATATCTTGTTTTTGTGGGTTTTTTTTTTTTACTTTTTTTTATTAGTAATATTTTGTTAGTCATCTCTTTCACTGAATGCCTGTTGGTAATAACATTTAAAACAAAGAGAAATAGAAATTTCACAACAACTTCAAAAATAAAAATGGCTTTCTATAATGGCTGTCCAGAACAGATTAACTGTGATACACATCCACCTTTTCTGTCCTGCCAGAATGTAAGAAAACAGACTTTGCTTTCACTCCAACTTTTTTCCTTTTTATATTAAAGACAATTTAGCACCTCAAATTAATCAGATATTGGATAAGTCTAATCTATAGAAGCAGCATACTTCAGTCACTTGGGTTGATTAAAAAAGCAAAAAGATTAATAACTACTATGCATTTTATTTATCACTTTTATGGTAAAAGAGTAAAAGATGCATGAATTCTACATTGGCACAAACATCAGCCTTCAGAAATGAGAATGGGACAAGCAGATATATGTTTCAGATGCGTACATCAAGCACACATGACTGCTGTGTGAACTTAGAAGAAATTACATGTTGGACTAAGTTTGTTCCTCTTATCTATTTTTGATGTCTCTTATCTATTTTATAGCCTTTGATATTTCCTGATATAGGCTACTGTGTACAAGAGCAACTGAAACAAAATTTCCCATTGGGGATAAATAAAGTATTTCTGATTCAGAATTGTAATTGGTTTTAATGATCAAATTTGAGAGGAAATAATGGGTTTGTTGGAGAATTACATCCAAATAAGAAAATAGCAAATCATCAGTATTGGCATTAGCTAAACTGCTACTTTAA
This sequence comes from Scarus forsteni, assembly GCA_036419115.1. Taxonomy (NCBI): domain Eukaryota; kingdom Metazoa; phylum Chordata; class Actinopteri; order Labriformes; family Labridae; genus Scarus; species Scarus forsteni. The sequence continues at coordinate 27,487,702 of JAZDUH010000130.1, read as the reverse complement.
TTACTGATAATGGAAATGGTTTTGATTACCACAACCTGTGCTTCGCTACAGTAAAATTAAGAGCTTTCACTTTTGGAACAAGTTCATCTGTGAGCCTCAGACAAACCATGAGACATGCTACTACTTAGTATGCTTGTTTTACAAAACTAAAACTATGACATCTTGTCCATAATTTCACTTTACTGAAGTTACATTTGTGAACACACAGTGCAGTTGCATTTTTTATATTTGTACAGCCTTCAGTTTTTGCAGATCAAAATCTCTGTTCATGTTTGGACAGGAGAACCTTTTAAATGTAGACTACGACAAATGCTGGTTGAGTGCCGTTATCAAGCAGCCGAGATCAACATGCAAATTTAGGTTCAGCCCTTTTATTATAGTATAAGTTAAGGCAATCAGTAGGTGAAAACAGCCTGCATGAATACAATAACACAAAATCATACCCCACCACCGGCCTTTGTCTTCTGCATTAAATAAATTTGCATATGAGAGAATCTATTTTATTCCAAGAATGATCACCAGAATAACAGAAATTTACGAGGTGCACCTGAAGGTGACACAGGAGGCTGAGGGCGGAGCAGCAGCGCAGCAGCACTACTCGCGAAAAACAAGAGAGCAGCGCCCTCCAGTGGAGAAATACACACCGAGCCAGTAGCCAATCTTAAAAGATATTACCATTATATGAAATTCATATAAGCAACACACTATCAAGCCATGTCTTAAAAAATATAGATTTATTTCTGATCCAGATTATTTCACACAAGTGCCATTCACTGAGAGTGCTAAAATCACTGCAGCGCTGAAATGATGCAGGTTAAAAATACAGGTGGGAAAATCAAATCACAGGATGGTCACGATCAGAAATCATTACCTGCTGATAAGTAATACATATTTTCTTCTTCAACTGTTCAAAAGTGTCTCTCCCATAGCATTAGTAAAAAGCTGATAAAAGTCAAAACTGATAAAAATGGAGAGAAAATCTGCTTAAAATGACTTTCAGCGATTTATACAAATTCTTTCAATTGAAAAACATTAAAAACATTTCAAATTTGCTTTACAAGACATTTAAATGTGCAACTAAACAACTTTTATATCTTTTACATGGAAACACACTTATTTTCCAAAGTCACTGACAATAAAGAAAATAATGTGTAATGCACAAGAAACCTATGATGCTGAAAATGTATTGCTTCTTTTTTGACGTGGGGTTAAATCTTGAACATATTAAATGCTTGACAACTAAGAGACTATGACTCATTAAAGTTGAGTGCGTACTGAGACATTTGGATCACATCCTTGTCTGAATGGAGCCTCCCTGTCGTGTACCAATCAAACAAACATGCTGAGATCTAAAACAAGAAAAACAGTTCGCTGTCAGTGCGCTGACCCCAAAACACTTAGCCTTTCTTTGGCTAATTCTGTTTTGAATGTGCCCTGATAATGTTTAGTTCAATGCCTTACCAAAAATCAGCTGTTGGTGTTGTTCTAGTGTCTCTCGGTGTTGTGATCCTCAGAAATGATCCTTCCCTTTGAGTCACTGCTGGGCACCTTGTCAGGGCACAGAAACAACCACAGCATAATCAATCCATCAATCTTTATTGTATAGTGCCAAATTTGTCTTTGTTAAATAAAAATGTATGTAAGGTACTTTGCATGACAAACATGCAATTAAATTAATAATTTAGAGTCATCACATTTAAAGGGATAGTTCAGCATTTTGAAGTGGGGTTGTACATTAGTACATTAGAGGCAGTACAAAGTTCTCTCCTCTCCCTCAGTAAGCCACAATACGCTACATATGCATGTTTTTAAGTGCATTAACTTTTAGAAAATATAATTAATCTGAACCTAGCCGACTCAGGTCATGTATTCCCCCGTGCAGTGCTGGTGCGAGCCGCTGAATCACTCCGCCTTCCTCGCATCAGTTGTAAACATAACAAGCTAGCGGCTTCAGATGCCGGTTGTAGCCTTGAGGAGAGAAATTTCTACTGCATCTAATGTACTTAGTGGCCATTTGAAGCTCATACAACCCCACTTCAAAAATACTGCACTATCCCTTTAAGGCCACGTTTTTAACTGCCTTATTCAACAAGTTAATGCAGGTCTCCATTAGCATCCTTCATGCATTTACTGTTGATTTGATAGGATTTTTAATATTCGTTTATTAACATGAATGAAATTAAAAGGGAGCAAACTGATCACACAAGCAGGGGTGAAAAGAAACAAATTTTACTCTTTGTGACTTGAGTAACTTGGTCTCTGCTAATACAAATGGATTAGAGGTTAGCTTGTGAGATGTGGCATCTCCTTTTCAAAAGGTCCTTTCAATATGGTTGTACAGATATTTATGGAGGAATAATCAATAACCACGGAAAGAGAAATCGATCTGACGGTATTGCTGCCATATTATCTCAGTTATTACTGAACTTCCAAGAGGGTTATGTTTTTGCCGCTTTGTTAGTTTGATTGTTTGTATACATAACTCGAAAAGTTATTGACAGCATATGATAAAATTTGCAGAATGGGTCAGAAACTGCACAAACACCAGTTGATTCAATTTTAGTGGTGATCCAAATCTGGATGCGGCTCAAAGAATGTTTTAAGGATTTGTTAACATTGCAGCAGAACGACAGTATTCCATATTTTACCCAATATCTCAATACCTTCTTAACAGATTTTGATAACATTTTGAGAGAATGTTGGTAATGGCACAAGCTTACTTATTGAAGATGATTCATTCTGTCAGGGCATGGTCCAGAAATAAAGTTTTTGGCCAGCGTGTTCAGTCTAACTCATCACAAACTTATGTGAAGTAACTAACAGTCTAATAAAGGTGAACTTGCTGAATTAAACCATAGTGGCCAAATGTTTGGTCATTGATGAGTAACAGGAAGTTATTATGCTACACTACCTCAAGCACCAAATCATCTCGAGTCATTAAATATTGAGCATCAATTAAGCAAATGGCTCTGTTGACAAAAGAGGTGTACGCACTGTGTCGACCAAGTGCAAGTCAAACAGCTGACTGGCCATGCCAGTGTGTGTCACATGGCAAGAGGAAGACTTCACACGCAAACTTCGTTTCTTCATAGCATCCATCCGTCTATTTTCTGTACCCCTTATCCAGCTGATCACAGGGACACTAAGGCTACTTCGTGGCAATTTTCATCTAGGAATGACTCGCAAATGAACAGCTCACTCATTGATTTGCACACTGATTTGCACAACTGCAAATCAGTACCCATCATTCACTTAAAGAGCCTTTCAAAAGAAAGGCTCTTTAAGTGAATGGTGGGTCTTTCAAAAGACTCCACTTCTTCGCGAATGGCACATCTCTAGCTCAAACCACCACGGAAGTCGGTCAAAAAAACAAAGCCTCTGTTTATGAGTAGAAGAGGATAATATGAAGATAATGAAAGATAGCCCAACATAAAGGGCTTAAAGAACAAGTCACAACAAGCACACAGGGCCGTTTAGAGTTGAAGAGTTTATCTGATGACTGTAGGCAGAGGCAGGCTAACACTTCCCATTGACCCCAGTGTTTAAGCTAAGCTTAGCTCAGGAGTGGAAGGATTGTGGCATGAGGGGCTTCCCTGACACAGAGTAGATCCATAGTTGTCATGGTCTACTGTTTCCATCGGATTTTGCTGCGTCTCACCTCCTCCAGTGAAGATTTGTGACGTCTGTCCAATAACATAAAAGTTGGATGAAATGTTACACGACCGTTTAGAATGAGGTCGCTTCGAAACATCAGATGTGTAACTGATTTAGGACCACACAGGAAAGTGGCCTGGGTCTAATTGGAAAACAATGGAATTGTGAAGTTGAGACTGTCAAACAATCAGACATGTCATGTAATCAGATTTGGGTCACTTTAGCCTGCAGAGTGAATGTAGCTATAGAGAGACAAAAATTAATTTACTCACACATTTTAGAGTCACCACTTAGCCTAACAAGTTTGTTTTTTGGTCTTTGGGAGGAAGTCAGAGGACCCAGAGAGAACCCACGCATGCATGGGGAGACCACCAAAACTCCACATGGAGAAACCCTGGCCACAACAGGGTTCAAACCAGAAACCTTCTTGGTGTAAAGCATGCGCGCTACCTGCTTAATTACCAGACTGTCTGCTTCATATGACTTTATCATAAATAAGTGTCTTTAATGAAAAAGCCAAGATGGAGAAACATGTTCTTGTCAAGTATTTGCACTAAGGAAGGATGGAACATCCTTTACTTTTCAAACATAGAGTTACAACTCTGTAATCAGTACTTTGAATAAAATGTTAAAGAGGACATATCATGCTTGTTTCTCCTTTTCACTATGCCAGACTAGGATGCCTGTAAAGCATTTCTGCCCTCAGTACAAGTCATTTAGTTCCTTCATTGCCCCACAATAGCGTTCTTAATATCCTCATTTTAGGCAATTATGAAGAGCTTGTTGAAACACTTGGTCTCAAGGCTGACCTAAAGTTACCTTGCAATGTCACAGCCCTTTGTGCTCTGATTGGTCAGTTCTATCGGGGGTAGAGCCAGCCTGTCCTTCTTCTTCTACTGTATTTTCCGGCGGGCTCAGAGCAGCGACCACGTATTGAGTCCCCCGACAGGCCAGAGCTGGTAATGAGGGGGTGTGAGCGAGGAACTTTATACCCCTGCTGCTGGATGTGTTCCTCGGTGAGGGTTTGGGGCTGACGGACATCACAGGGGAGGAAGTGTTTTATCAGATTACTCCAATAAAAAGAAATGTACCTCGTGTCGACATGACGTTTGAAATCTCGCGGACATCTCGCAATGACCTATTTTCAGAGGCATCAAATCTCGTTCTAGGATATCAGAAAAGATACAATACCTCTTTTTTTGAAAATTAAGGGGGTGTAAGGTCTTGTTTTCAAATTTATTATATTATATGTAAGTATTAAATCATGCATCAGCATGATATGTCTCCTTTAATTAATTTTGTTTTACGTGCATAGATTGTGAGTTACATCAGCTCTCTCTCAGTTGTATAGTTTGCTGCATCAAAGTGGGTTTTGATGCTGATTTAATTCCTGTTTGGTTAATTCCTGTCATATTTTTGCATATATTTCACATGTCAGACTTTGTCTTTATCACATCTGTGTAAGATCTTGACAGGTCTACATGTCCCAGCACTGTTAAGATTCACACTTAGGAGTTGGTTTGGTACCTTGGGGGACTTGCTAGCTGACTTCCCGGGGCACTGCTGTTGGTTATGACAGTTGGTACATACATCTATGACAAACTGGTGAAAGCTTGGGTAAGGGGCTGGTCTGAAGTAAGGCCAAGTCTGAAATGGCTAACAATCTGTATCATTGATATACGAACATCTAAACTTTTGTTATAGAGCATATATTACACTAAGAGTAAGACAGCAAATGAGATTGGTACCAGACCGTTATTGCTTGTTTACACATGTGTGTAAATGCCCCAGTGCTTCTGACACGTGGAGGAAGGTTGTTAATGCTATTTCATTACTGACAGAAGAGCAGTTTCCAAATGGACCTGCTTTGTATCTTTTAAATGATGACAAATTCCTCTCTTTTATAGAAAATACATGCAAAATCGGACTATTTGGACATTTCTTACCTGAAGCTTTCATCAACAAGAATCAATGGTGCAAACAGATTTCAAAGTGGACAAATTTGATATCTAAATTAATAGATTTACTTTCTAATCAGGGATCTTTGTGTAGTTGAAGAAATTTCATATGGATCGGGTGAGATGTCTGTCTGCATGGATTTCAACAACTGACAAAGTAAATCATCAAAAAACACAATACTGTTATGGTGGAATAGACTGGTGTTTGTCTTGTTTTATGTCTGTGACAAATAAACAAGGCCGTTACACTGAGAGAAACAGGCCCATGCTTACATGAGATGTTTTTCATCAATATCTGTGCCGAGTTTGAAAACACATTGGCATGTCATATCGTCAAAAATCCAATATTGTATACCTACTAATTTTGTTTGCTTCTAACCTGTACTTTAACTTACCTATTCAGCTTGGTGTGGTTATTGGCCATTAGGATGAAAAATTGGGAAATTTGATTCACTTCATTAAAAAGTCAAGATTATGAATGGGGATTGTTACCCAATTCCAGCTAAGAATCAATAAACAATATCATCAATTTGTTGATTGATTCTCGAAGCAGTTCCTTCCACTTTTTTCTGAATGCTTTGCTAATCAAACATATCACTCCATCACCAAAGGCAGTCAGCAGAAAAGATGTCAGAGAAGTGAAAAATCATAGCAGACAGGGAGTCGACGTGGTCAAAAATGTGGCCTAATTCTCAACAAAAAGACAAGAACTGCAAAACAATAGCTTTCAGTAAAGTGGCAACCCTAGCGTCTTCCAGGAACATTCATCTATGCAGCACAGCACTGAATAATGGAAGTAACGCGTTTGACATTGCTGTCACTGAACTGTGGATGATCATTTTTGCCCACACAGAAATTCAGCTGGAAATAATATGTTCAAAATCACAAATGGCATTGAAATCAAGAAAATCATATCAATGCCCATCCCTACTCAAGATAACAACTGTCATAATTTTGGCTTTTTTCCCAACACTTCTTACTCAGCATTTATCTAAACTTTTTTGACTTTCTTCTTTGACCTATAAATGTATTACTTCAATGCATAATGAAAAAAAATCTTCCCTGCTCTTCACTTCCTCCCTTTACTTTTTCTAATACTCCCTCTAACCATTGGATTTTTAACAAACTACACTCTCGTGAATAAATAGAGAAAATTTCACACCTTTCTTAAAGACCACAGCGTCTTTTAAAACCCTGGAGCCATACCTCTGTAATGTTGTTTTCAGGCAGCTGTACAGGCTTCAGGACCACAAAATCGTCTGCATCAGCACTCTTAGAGACGGACATTATGACCGATCGAGATGAGGACTGGCTACCACTCAGGCTGCTGGCGTTGATGATTGTGGGTGGCAGCGCTGGCACAAGGTCTGGCTTCTCTGGGGTTGTAACCTTGACCACGCATCTTTTGGATGGAGTTTGCATCACCTCATCGGCCAGCTGGAAAACTCTGTCCAGATTAATTTCAACGTTTCTCATCCTCTGGTTTGGTATGTTCTGCTGGTCCTGGTTGTCCTTCCCAGGACTCAACATTTGGACGTGAGAACTTGCCTGAGAACAATGAAATAAGAAAACGTGAAAGACATTGTGTACATGTATTCAATACTCATCATCGAGGAAAATCTGTGACCAACCTGGTAATATTTGAAAGGAGAGAATGAGCCGGTCTGAAGCCCTCCGTAGGCCATCTTTGGTGCCCCAAGATGGTATGGACAGACTTCAAGCAGGAGAGGGAAATATTCAAAGGAATAAACTTATTTTCTTAAAATTCTGGACTTAAAACTGAGCAAAAGAGTCCAGCAAGAGTGTGTAGGTGACAGGGATTAGTGTGAAGAAGTAGATTGCATATTTAATTTAGCTTTATTGTGTGGTCTTTTCTGTGATTCTTCTTGATTACGCTGAGAACAAATGAATTCAGTTGTTTACAGAAAAAAATGGTCATCCTGCCGGAACATCACCTGATTCCCTAATATTGGAAAATCCTTCCTGCGACACCACTTCCTGGTTGAAACTCTACAAACAGTGTATGGGCAGTTCTATGTATTCTTATGTGTGCTGGATTAATTATTCTGCTGTTGAGGAAGATGTGAGGAATGAAAAAAATATTCATAAACAGCAAATCTGTTGGTCACAGGCTGAGACTGGCTCAATAAAGTTACTTTAATATCAGGATCACTGTCAGATGTCAATTTAGTTCCCTTAAGAACTGGTCGTAACATTAGTTTTATTGTTCAGGTAGTCTATCAAATAAAGTGACAAGAGTGTGCTCTGTGGAGTTGTAATTATAGCGCGTCTCTTTATGTTTGTGCTTTCAACAGAAAAATATCTGCTAATTATAACAACTAAAACAATCTAAACCATCAAGTTCTTTCTCCACACATCCTCCACAGTCCAAAAATCAAAATCACGCCGCCCACTAAAGTCGCATTGAGTGTCCATTAATACCTCATTTTGGTCACCGTTGCTCGGTGACGTCACGTCCGCTCGAGTTTCATCATGATCATATCATATATCATATAATAGGATGCATAAGCTGACATTATTCCAGCTGTATCCATTTCACTCACTTATTATACACAAAACACTGCAGCTGATGCCCTGCAGCAGCAGCATCTGTGAGTTTTCTGAGGTCTAGGCGGAACTAATGTCCTTGCTGACTAATGTTTCCCACACAGACAAATTGTTCATCTGTAGTCCAGATGAAAAACTGTCCATCACGGGTACCGTCACATATGCACACACCGCAGCAATCGCATCGCAGGAGGTTTAGCCCCGCCCAGTCCTGGCTGTACATTGACTTTGCATGGAGAGTAATAGTCTCAGACGTTCAAGTCACTTTTGGTGTGTAGGCACCTTAAGAGTTGCTCCTGTAATGTACATTTTAATCCTTGCAGTCATGGGAGAGGGAGAATTCCTCAATATGCCAGTATGTAAACATTTCTTAAGTGATGTTCTCATAGAGACTTTCGGCCCTTATCCATTAGCCCAACTCTACTCTACTCGACTCTACCTGGCTCTACTCTACTCGCCTTGTGCTGCTTTTCCATTAGCTCCAGTCGCCTGCCCAACGGGGTGAGCGGCACTGCGGTGACGTCATTTTGAGTGCGACACAAAAATCTGTGGCTTTTTGTCACAAATCGAGTAAAAAAGGAAAGCAGGAGAAGGCTGCAGGTGGTAAGAAGAAATACCCCTTGAGAAGCACAGGAGAGTTTTGGAAGCTATACAACAGAATGAGGCCGAGGATGAGAGCAATCGAGCTGCAAAGAAAAGATGTATGAGGGTAAGCTAAAAGTAGCTACTGCTAGCATGCTAGGTCATCGTGACATTGTCTGACCAATCAGTAGCCGGCAGTCGGTGACGTCATCTTTTAGTATCAACTCAGCTCACTTGGAATCAGAGCGGATTAGGTACTAAAACTAGCTTGTTTTAGGAGGTACCAGGCTAGTGGAAACACACTGCAAATCGAGTAGGGCCGAGTAGAGTGGGGCCAAGGCGTGCTAGTGGAAAAGGGCCATTTGCGAGAAAGGGCATGCACATGACGTCACAGTCAGCATGAGGGAGAGGAGTGCCAATCACTGAGTGGCAAAAGCACTGACTCAAACGGAAGTCTGTAGGAAGTAAGCAGTAAAACTTTTGTGTGGCTAAAAGGTTTCAAGTTTTTAGAAATTATTTTATATTATTCACAGGCAGTTTGGATCCTCAGCTACACCTATAGAAATGGTTGGAACCATAATGTCAAGTTAAGAACAGCAACTGTTATACCACTGAGCATACACAATGTCAGGTCATGATGAATGTGATTGCCCCATCTTTTCTGTCCTGTTTTTACCTCGAAGGATAAGTCACTAAATTTCACTTTTTTCTCTTAAATCAAAAAACAAAATATTTGATGATGATGCACTGAGGACAAAAGATGATGTTCTCAGGCTTACTGCACACATAAAAGTTTGATTACAGCTGCACTGACAAGTTTATAAAAAAAGTCCATAGATTCTCATCCTGAATTAATGTAGTGAGCAAATTAATATAACTCATATCTGGTCTAATATTAATGATATGTTCAAATATTTTAATTAAAAAAAAAACGCTACACACTATGTCCTGTTCACCTACACACTGTAGCTCAGATTAAAACATGCTGCATGTTCAATGTAACTTTATTAAAGTGCTGTTTTAGTCATTTTTAAACAGCACATTTCAGGTGTATAAAAATGTAACCTATTTCTTCCTACTAATTTCAGTTACCCAGCGTTGCTCTCTGCCACTCAGTGGCTGGAACTGCTAATCTAGCAAGCATAGTACGCCGTCATTGCATACTCTCATTTAAAAAAGATATATTAATAATATCCCACATGCTGAATGTGGGTTTAAGGTTCCCACAACTGATACCTTGAATTAATATTTCTTTTTCCTGTGGCATTACATGTAAATATGTAGTTTGATAGAGCCAAAAAATAAAATAATGTGTTGAAGCTCCATATGTGGTTAGTGTTAACTGGCAGTCTTTTCGCACTTAAACATTTCTGCATCTTAACATATTTTCACAATTTAAAATATTTTTTATTTTTGTTTATTCCTCACACACTAGTTTTGAAAGACTTCTTTATTTAACAGACCTTGCCTTAGGTCAGTTTATCAGCCAATTAACTCTCACTATGTTTCCACCTAAATGTAAATTAAATTACAATAAGGAGTTATCGCAAACTTAGATTATTTCTAAATGCAAACATGCATCACTACATATTTGATTGATGCTGTTGTGGCTGATAAGAAGTTAAAGATGTAAGTGGGATGATTTACATATCAAAATGTTCCTCATTTAAGGAGATACTTGCATATTTTACAGCTGTTTCTGTTGTTTTTCATAGTTCAGGAGTCAGTTCAAACAAATTCACCCTTAGTCTGGCTGAGTGGGTGTGGTCTGTATGAAAAATGACATTGACGCGCACCTTCAGTCATGCAGAGCATTTGTTTAGCCTACATATCCTTGCAGGTACGTTTGAGCAATGTTATTTTTCTTCTCATGATAAATGAGAAGAAGGCAACAGGTGTGCTCCATAACTAGCCCAGCAGGTTAAGTGATGTAATACTCACATGTGAAAAAGTAGTCAGGCTTATATTGCATAGTTTCACAGTTTGCCAGTAAACCCTGAAAGTTCATAGCACTGCAGCCCGGGGCCACTCCAGCACCTTCGTCTGCAGCAAGGACAGCGGGAGGAGGAGCTGCACCGTCACCCCTTATCAGGTATCTTGGTGGGACTGGGGTTCCATTGTGAGCTGTCCCAGGCTGGACTGTTTTTGGATGGTAAGGATGAGTACGCTCCCATTGGTTGGGTGAAAGAAGGAAATAATTTTCTGCACAGACAGGAAAAAGCTTAATGACATGTTAGATGGGATTATTACAGCCTAAGTGAATGCACTGGTTGTGGAATGAGACATAAGGATTTATGCTGTAGATCTGAAGTTAGGTTTTTACTTTTCCACCATAGCACAACCTTTGTGACGCTTTGTGACCTTGACCGATCCTTGTATGTTTACCTGGGGGTCGCATGCTGAGCCTGGCCTTGTTCTCCGCAGTGAGTCTCTTCAGTCCTGGAACGAGTTCAGGGTGGTTTCGTTTGAAGAATGGGTTGGAAAAATGCTGGTGACTCCCATTACCCCAACTTTTATTTTTATCATCAATCTTCCTGAAGCCATAGAGATTAAGTTGGCGGATGAAACTTGAGAAGTTGCTGGTCTTGAAGGCGTCAGCGCTGTCTGAGGGAATGGCACCAGGAGACAGGACCTGCTGCTCGAAGTTATTTTTGTCGATGATGATGCCCTCGCCCTGGCTGTCCCAGAAGATGCCATTAATTGCAGGGTTGTTCACCAAACGCCACAGTTTGGCTGGGAAGTTATTTGGGTTGATGCTGTCAGGTAGTGGCCATTCACCATCACACATTTTGAGTTTCTAATTTGGACACAGAAGCAGCAAATTATTAAATCCTGATTCAAGGGCCAGTTGTCTTAAGTTAACTATTTACTGTAAGCTAAAACATTTAAAGCAATTAAGTTTGCTTGGAGCTATGTGGGTCATTCCTGGCTACTGATGACTTTTTAGTGTCCTAACCCTGGTGAAATAAAAAATGCAGGTAAATAATTTTTTTAAACCTTCATCCTGATAGGGAGATAGGGGTAAAAGGCAACTTCGTACACTGCTCAAACAAATAATGGAAACACTGAAACAACCAAATGCAACTCCAATTCAATCACACTTCTGGGATATTAGCATGCCAAGTTTTGAAGCAACACTAACTGTGAATCAGTTTCAACTGCTGGTGGAGATGAGAAGCAATTAGAAAGACAGCCCTATAAAGGAATGGTTCAGTAGGTGGTGACCACAGACCATTTCTCTGTCCTCGCCTTCTCTGGCAGGTTTTTTGTCACTTTTGCAATTTGGCAATGCTCCCACCACTCAAGGTATCCTGAGGCGGTGTCTACAACCCACAGGAGTTGCCCAGGTAGTACAGCTCCTTCAGGATGGCATATCAATGCATGTTGTGGCAAGGTTTGTTGTGTCGCCCAGCACAGTATCAAGAGCATGAAGGAGATACCAGGAGATAGACCAGCGCACCAGGTGACGTAGAGGGGTCCGAAGAAGGACAACCCAGCAGCAGGACTGTAATCTGCTTCTTTGTGCATGGAGCAGGAGTTGACTGATGCTCTGATCCAGGTCTGGGAGGAGATCCCCCAGAAGAGCATCCTTCGTCTCATCAGGAGCATGCCCACACAATGCAGGGGGTGCGTACAGGCCCATGGAGGCCACACACACTACTGAGGCTCATTTTGTGTTGTCCAGAGGAATCTCCACCAAAGTTGGATCAGCCTGTGATCTGATTTTCCACTTTGATTTTGAGTGTGATTTTGAATCCAGGCCTCCATGGGATAAAGATTTTGATTTCCATTAACCATTCTTATGTTGTTTTGTTCTCAACCCATTCCACTACGTGATAAAGATTTTCAATTGCAATATGTCATTAATTGAGACCTATGAGGTGTTGTTTGAGTGTTTCCCTTTTATTTTTTGAGCAGTGTAGTATATGCTGGACTCTCTTCAAATTCTTACCCAAAAAGCCCATGAAAGACTCAAATGAAGAAATAAAATATCCTCAAATATGCCCAAATTCTCAAACACAACCTTTCTAAATGAATGAAGAGTTCTGGGTTTTACTAGTTTAAAGTCATTACATTTATGTTAATGCCATTTAGAGTTGCCGGGTTGTAAGTAAAGAAAGCATAAGGGTGATACTGCATGAATTTAGTCACAAGGCAAAAATACTCTTCACATAGGCTCATTTGTAGTGAAATTATTTACTGTAAATACCCTGGTATCCGTCATATCCAGGTCTACCTGGGATGCATGAGATTGGATTTTTGTCCATAGGCAATATTTTCAACACCGATATCCAATATGTCCGTATTTGTAACTCATTATTGTCAACATGGATGTTGATACAAATAATTTTTGTCAAGAGTACAAAGCCAACACTTAGCCGTGACAGTCCATTTGCATTAGAAACTGATGTGATCCAAGAAAAGCATTATTCTTCAATACATTACCCTTGTGGTCGATTAAAATGGACGCTCACTGATGACAAAATAACTTTTACGGTAAATCTGCTCATTCTGCCAGTGTTACAGCCAATACATGGTGAATATATAGACAATTTTCCATCTATCTATTCTCTATGCCTATCCTGGGCAGGGTGCATCCTATGATAAACTATGCCTGTAGAATTTAATTGACTATATTTGATTATTAACTTATTCATTTTGGCACAAATTTAAAAGAAAAGTACTATAGAGGAAGCTGTGAAGTGAAGATGAAGTTACACCTGCAGATGAGGTAGAGACCCAATGTGGGCTTATTTACAAACCTGACTTTAGAGTAGGGCTGAATGATATGGACAAAATTTCATATCTCGACATTCATGCTAGATATCTCAATATTGATATGATACAATATGACTACTGGTTTCAATACTATGTTTGGTGAAAATCAAGCTGTGCATTCAAGGGCAGTTGTATAAATGAAATTTGTTGTGACTTCCAGAGCTGTACATGCAGGGCGAATGCGGGGAAAATCTAGATTGTTTATATCGTTGCTTTCTCGATATTAATATCTTGAGTGTTCATATCCTGATATAGATATGATATATCTTTCAGCCCTACTTTAGAGTTGATACAAATAAAATTAACAGAAAAAAATAAACTCAAGTAATAAAAGAAAGAAAAACCTAATAACAGATATTTTACCAAAATGAAAGTGAACACCAACAGAAACAGAATATAACAAAACAGCATTGTAAATTTAGCTTATTTTGTCAATCAAACCATCTTTACATCTGGTAATAAGTCTGAGTTTTCATTTCTAAAGTTAGCAAAGATTCTTTCACATGCCTTTGAGGGTTTCGTTGACCCACCTGAGAACTGTCTGTCCTTGTATTCTTCTGTATGATTTAAGTCTTTTGTTGTCTTCATAAAAAATGAACAACAAAAATACCAAAGGGTTATAGGGTAAACTCTGAGGGCAAAATGTTTGGCCACTTTACGATGACCTTGGTTGCCTGGCAACAATTTTCCACTTGCTAACGTTAACAGCATGAAGCTAAAATTTGAGAAACTAATAATCCTTCTAAAATGCAATTGAATACACAACACTTCTTAAAAGCCGTTGTCTGTTTTTTTTTTCTTAGTGATTAGCTACAAGAACACTTCTTCACAGCCGTAAATTACAGGCTGTAAACATGCCATGAAATGTTAACTTTTAGCAGAACTAGAGCAGCTGGCATTAGCATAATACGTCCGCTTGCTCTACAGGAAATTTAGATAGATGTTAGCTCAATGATAAAGTGAATGCATTTGCATAGTAAAGTTATTTGAGTTTGAACGCTGTCTGTTCCTGCTCTTCTGTTCTTCTGTTGCATTAAAACAGCCTTATTAATGTCCATACCTGGTCTGTTCAGGTGATCTGATGATCCTCTTCACTCCCATGAGCCGTTGGTCATACTGGACCGTTAGAGCAGTTGAACCGTTTGGCAGATACTCCACTAAGTTTATTTGATAATTACAAATATGGACATTAAGTTTGATTATTTTTGTCTTTTATGTTTGAGACATTTTTCAATATAAATAAAGGCAGTAAAAAATAATGAAATAAAAAAGTAAACCACATATAAAAAGAATAAGAAAGAATCCAGCGAATCTCCATTTTATATTGTGTTCTGACCCTCTTTCAACGAGCTTCTGTATTATCCGGTTGTATAATAATATAAAAAATGTATATATATATATATATATATATATATATATATATATATATATATATATATATATATATATATATATGTATATATATTAATAAACTATTTTTAATGGAACATTTCTCAATAATGTTAAAATTACTTGAGTCATGTCAGTTTAAGAGCTTGAAACAACCAAGGAATTTGGTTAACTTAGACTAAAGTAAGTAAACAAAAGAACACCATGAAAATCACATTTTTTCATTTTTTGCATATGATTTATCGTAAATATTTATGTAACAGCAGGAATAACGAATACAGTAACATCTTTAATTGTATTTTTATGTGTTTTCATCATTTTGAAGTGAGTTATCAGTGTCCTTACTTCAGTAAATAAAGCAATGATTATTTCTTCCAGTGTTGATATTTAAATTATTTCTCATTAAGCCACTCTTGGAAAAAAAAAATATTTAAGCAAACATTCTGAATGGTACATAAAAATAGTGCCTGTTAAAACATTTTTCATTTTTTTCCCCAGGCAATACGGAACATATGGTAAACCAAGGCTAAATTGACATTATAAATACATTTAAATCCAGGTTTTATTTGCTGATTATTTTTTACTTTCATAATAATTACTTTCCTGGATGAGCAGATGGCTTGGCTGATAATCAAAACATACTGTATTAACTACAAATTTTTGCAAGTTTTATATTGTGAACGCATGTTAACCAAAAAAATAATACTTGAAATCACAACTGTTTTGCAGGAATTGTCAAAATAAAAAAGCAAATAGAATACATTTATTGCAGAGATAATTATGAAAAAAATAGCTTGATCTTGAATTCTTTCAAAAAAATAAATAAATAAATAAATAAAGAAGAAGAAGAAGAAACTTTGATGACAGCAAACTTATTTTCACATTCGTATTGGTATTGGCCAAATGAAAAGGAATGAGGATAAAGAAATCACATTACACAGACTGCAATGACCTCCACACACAAAAGCATGCATCTGGGGTAGACAAAGGAGACTCAAAACATAACAGGGAGCCACACAAAAGTCAAATTTGACAATTATTTTATTAAACTAAACGCAAAAAGGTAAAAAAAAAATAAAAAAAAAAATTGATTGAAACAAAAAGGCACCTCAAAATAAAAGTAATATTACTATTACTATTAATAATAATAACAATAATAATAACAATAATAATAATAATAATAATAATAATAACATCTTGAGTATTGTCAGTGTTGCAAAACATGACAAACCCAGAAAGACATAACCAAGGCATGGTTTTTCCCATGCAGACAGCAGTATGTGTGATAGGGACTGATTTTACTCAAAGACTTTGTTACATTTTAAAGGAATGGGAAATCTCAAATTATACATTCATGGACAAAGTATATTTTAATTATTTCAGAACAGCTTTTAGTTCGGCCCTGCCGTCTCTGACAACGAAATCTGGCCTGTGTGCAAATGTAGACAGTAAAATAATTACAGGCATATACAAAGGGTACTAATGTAGTTAATGACCCCTGCACTTGACAACAAATGGAGAGAGTGAATGTATGTCACTTTTTGTTGATTTGTTAAAAACAGTGGTATAACTGCACTGTATGTGACGAACACAACACTTTGAGAGCAGCTTATTTGTAGTTGAATTTAGAGTCACACACAATCAATCCATTTATTTTCATACAGGCGCTCAAGTTGGCCGCCTCTGTGCAGGGTCCTCCGAAGTCGTGACGTAATTCCCCTGCGCGTACGAAATCTTCAAAACATTAATCCGATTGATATTTCTGCTTTATTGACGTACTTTCGCGATAAGATTATCGTAATGGCATTGGAAACGGTCCCCAAAGACCTTCGCCATCTGCGAGCGTGTCTTCTTTGTTCTCTGGTGAAGGTAAACAGCGATTTAATAGAAAGATTCATCTGAGCTAGCCTTTATGCTAACATGTAGCCATTTTCCTTTGCTGTCTCTTCTGTCTTGTTTTGTTGATCTTGAGAAAGTTTAAAGTTCTGAATGCAAATAACACATTTTTACTGAACATTACCAGTGTTTGGTTGAAGTTATTTTACAATAGAAATACAATTTGTGCTTGTAATCGAGTAAGTCACGTTTGTCTGGCTAAACTGAGCAGTAACGCGCTGATAATACAGGTGCAGTTTACTTCAGCAGAATCTGTGCTTTATACGGTTTTTTAAAACAGTGACAAGATTATACGAGCAGGAGTGAACCCCTCGACGAATCTATTGAGATAAAAGTCAAAGTAAATTCCTTAAAATGTTAAAGTGATTTGATTTTAAGAAGCTCACACATTATCAAAATGACAAAGAAATTATCAAAGTGACATCTACATGTTTTAGGGCGTTAAAATCAATCACAAACTCAGATTGGTTATGTTTGTGTAAGGGTTGTAGGTCGTGTCCACACAGTATTGTAAGCTTTCTCTGTAAAAAAAAAAACTGGATCGTTTTAGTAGTTAATGTGTTGGCGATGTAAGAAAAATAAGGGAACTTAAAAATAATTCCTGCTGTCTAACATTTTTAAAAAAACATTTTTCATATTGTAACATTGTTTGGAAAAGTACTTTCCCCACATACCTCCTCCAGCCACAGAAAGAATTTGTTATATTGGCCATCTTCTCCAAATCTTTAGCATTAAGAGCACCTCACCTTTCAAAAATGCAGTTGTTGCTTATATTTGACATTTACAATATTCAAATTTGCATTTTTGTCTTAAAGTCTTATCTCAAACTAGACATGTAATGGGGTGCTGGTTTTGACACTTCTGCTGGCCTGTGTTCAAATCCAACCTGTGGCCTGTTTGTAGTGTTTTCCCCTATGCTCTCTCCCTCCCTTTCACAAGCATATCCACTGTCACTCTCTCTCTTATCAATAAAGGCACAAAATGCCCCAAAATAAATCTTAATTAAAAAAAAATGGCATGTAAAGATATGAAAATTTCATGTCATGGTTACTATGACCAGAGGTTTCATGGTTATCATAATTATTCAGTATTGTTGCCATGTGCTCAAAATGTTTAAAAATTACTTACAGTCAAATCAATCAGATGATTTTTTTTTGTTAAAAGACAATGTGAATTTAAATTAACTGTACTTAGTTTCCCTTTGGAATCCTTTTTAAAATTCAAAATATGACCAGACCTCAGACTTTGTTCATTTCAAAGGAGAAAAACTTTGGGCACAAGTGTTGGTTCAGACACCAAATGCCATATTTTCACTGCCAGAGGCCAAAAATTGCTAAATGCACATGTGCCTGAATGACTGCTGCTGCTTTGCCGAGGAGCATAGTTCTGGCTCTTCCAGGCAATTAGCAGCTTCACTGCGAGTTATTGACAAAGTGAGGCAATCAAACACAATTTTAATATTAAAATAGGAAACAGCATTACTAACCATGGCTAACTAAAACGTACTTACCCTAGGTTATTGTTTTCTTGTTTCTTTTACTCTGTACATTTATGCTGCGACAAAGATAAATATGTACAAGACACCCTTTAAAATGGTACTCTAGAAAAAGTAAAATTTCTTGTATAAAAACCTGCAAGTATACACACATTGAGGCTGCGTTTACACAGCGGCGAAAACGGTCAAATCAGATAAGTTTTTGTTGCGTTTGGCCTTGCGTTTAGATGAGAACGCTTTGCGTTTCCAATTAAAACAGAAACTTTTGAAAACGGGCTCCAGAGTGAACGATATCAATACGCTCTCAATGCAGCCCCATGTAAACCCATATTAGAGCGTTTCAGGGTGAAACACTGACGTTGTCGTATATGTAGTACTCTTTCACATGAAGGCTGCATGTGCATACCAGGAACAACAACAGCTTAGGCCATCTGCTGAGTAACGTGAGCCTCTTACCGTGCTTGGTTTGCTATCCAGACAAAACTATTTAGACAGATTTGTTGTCCAGAAAAGAAACTCCTGCGTCTCTGTGCGTCTATTCACCATTGTTGTTTGTGAAAAGTTTTTCTTCTTCGTTCGTGTGTTGTAGCAGTGCTGCCTCTCTGCAGACCTACACCGTCATCTACTGAACCAGCATGCACACTACAGCGGATTAACTCGTCTCCGAGCGTCGTCTGAACACAGAAGAATTCTTAAACGCAAAGGACAAATCTTTGCGTCTTTAAGTCAGGAGTGTCCGTGTAAACGCAGCCTTAAAAAGCTACTCAATTACAGGAATTTGAACAAATATCAATGGTTACTTTCCACTTCTGAATACAAGATACAACCCTATGTCAGTCTTTTCGGTTTGTTTATGTTTCATGTGTTTTCTAAATCTTTTGTAGTTGTCTTTTATTGTTGTTTCACTTTACCTCTGTTCTATTTTATGTTTGATTTCTGATTGTACACTTTGTGCAGCACCATGATAACGTCATTGTTTTTAGAATTGTGCAGTATAAATAAAGTGAGTTGAATAGGATACTCAGTTGAAGCTCTTTTATCTAGAGGTTTGGATTAAGGAGCCAGTTTTATGTTCCTTGATTCATTAATCACCCCACTTTTGTTTTCTTTTTCTTTTCAGACGATTGATCAGTTTGAGTATGACGGATGTGACAACTGTGAGTCCTATCTTCAGATGAAGGGAAACAGAGAGATGGTGTATGAGTGCACAAGTTCATCGTTTGATGGGTAAACTTAGATTCTACATTCATCACTCACTATGTTCAGTTTTAATTTTCAAATGCTTCAGTAGTTCTATTTTTGGACCACTAATGCTGCCTGTTTGTTCACAGAGTTGTAGCCATGATGAGTCCTGAAGACAGCTGGGTGGCTAAATGGCAGAGGATAGGTAAGGATGTATACCTGTTCAGAGATAATTTAATATTTAGCATATTATCTTACAGGTTAAGGGGGTCAGTAATAGTTATGCCTGTGCACCTCCATGTACAGAAGCTGTTTGGGATTCAAATCTGATCACACATCTCTTTCCTGCATGCAATTCACATTTCTCTGTGCAAAAAATCTTTCCAAAATCTATCCTCTGGTCCTCTTAAAAGACAGAAAAGCCAAAAATAAACCTTTAAATAGATGTTTAAAAGTCCTAGTATCTGTACCATAAAGTGTTTTTTTTTAACGTATGTTTACATCAGGATCAGTCCTCAGTTTTTATATTACAAATGTGAGTCCCTTCCTCTTGGAGTATATCACTGCGGTAACTTTTGGTGCATTTCAATGCAGTGATATTGTTTGGATTTATTAGGATTGGTACGGTTAATACTGATCTTGCTTGTACGTTATAGCCTCAATTTTCTGATCTCAGTAGGTGTAAGCCGGGCGATGATAGCTGATGTACAATGTCATATTACCTAAAATCTTTGGTTCTTTTATCTCAGCATTATCCATCATCCCATCAGAGAGCAAAGAAGTTGATTTCTAGCCCTCACATTACTGCTTTAACACCGAAGGAATGATCCTTCCAGTCAATAACCTTGAGATTTCCGTCTGGTGTTTCTCTTGGTTGCTGAATAAGAATATGAAATCTAAAGGAAAATAATCTCCAAAGAACCATTCCTCTTATTTAGAGTAAATGTACCTTTATTACTGTATGTTGTTTAAACTGCATGTATTTTATTCAGAATGATCCTTCCATATATTTTTCTACCTTCAACAGGAAACTTCAAACCAGGTGTTTATGCAGTGTCGGTGACAGGCAGATTACCTCCAGGTAAAGCATCTTAAATCGTCCCGATTTTGTTAATATTTAGAGTGTGACACGCTATTTTGAAGAAGTGATTTTTTTCCCTCTTGATTAGAAATTGTAGCATATTTGCTCATCTTTAACTTTTTTTCCCTGCTGTTTGTTGTCTTCAGGTGTGGTGAGAGAGCTGAAAAGCAGAGGAGTGATCTACAAGTCCAGAGACACAGCAGTGAAATCATAACCTCTCTGCTTTCATACTGCTGTTGCCTCTTTTGATGATGTCTGTGATGTCCATTGAAACTGATTTCAGATGTTAAAGTTTTGTTATATGTTATGGTTTTGACTATTGGTTTGTGAATAAAGGGGAGAATGTGCATATGTGTTCATTTTTTATTTCCACAAGTGAATCACGCAAATAAAATTCTGTTTTGTAACAAATGTGTTTTTTCTCATCTCAGTCTTTGGTTACACGTTGAGGTTTGGTCATTCTTGTAAAACAATGAAACAGAGCAGATCTGCTCAGTATGCTGAACAATCACTCCAGATGAGCCTGAAAGCAGTCTTTTGTAACACAGGAAAAGTTACCGTCTAAATTCTAAAGATAAGAATTATATTAAGATCAGGACACTAAAAACTGTTGAACCTGATTCCATTAACAGTAAGAGTAACTCGGCTTTATAATAGAATTAATGCAAATTTATTGATATATATGGCATTCTGGATTCTCCTTAGTGATCTGATTCAATAATGATTCCTGTGGATTGTCTGTATGGAAAAACACATGAAACTCCTGATACTTGACGCAGAGCTGCTCTGACAAATTCCTTTGCCGTTTGCTGGTGTTTCCACCACATTTGAAAAGGCACCAAGTCTGCCACAGGACGTTTTATAGTTGGCATAATGTTTAAAAGTAAAGTAAAAAGTTAACTTTGACCACTTCTGCCTCTTGACGCCTAAAATCACACCTTTACTTCTTGATATTGTTTCAGCTGTCTGTCTCTGACATCCTTGATCTGCACTGCATGGGAAACAAAGTTGAAGAAATTGAAATGGTAAATGTTAAGCGTAAAAATTAATGAAATCAGTTCCAGTTTTTAGTGATTTTTAACAGAAATAGTTTTTGATTCCTATCCCTGGTGACAGTGTTTGTCTAGAAACCCAAATCCACAGACTCAGCCCAGCTTGAAATGTCTCGCTTTCTGTATGGACCATTCAGACCTTAGTCCATGATAGTCTTTTCTTCAAGGATTCACTTCATCTTAACCATCTCTTGAAATGTTTTATTTATTGTCAACATATGGTTCAACAAAAGAAAAAGGAAAAACTATTCTTTTCAAATTGTTATGACTAAGTAGGACTGGCCAATATGAACAGATATAGGATTTTTCCTCCTTGTTTTAGCTAAGAGGCAAAGCACTTTGAATTTATGTTAGTTTTACGAAAGAGACATGCTGGCATTAGGCAGCAGTGGAGTTTTTCAGCCCTTGGGTTTCATGGTTTAGAGCAGCCAACTTCATCTCATCCTCTAGATGGAGATGTTCTGTAGTTAAAGCCTGAAGTGAAGCACTATTCTCCTCAACCTTGTTTTTTTTTTTTTTTTCAGGACTCTGGTTTCAAAGTTTAATGTTAATTTCCATCCATCTTTGAGCAAAATAAAAAGTTTTCTTTGTATTTTACCCCTAATCCTAACCCTTAGCCAAAGGCTTCGTGCCTTTTAGGGTTGGCAACTCAGATCTTAGTTGTCTGGCAGTTTTTACCCCCCAATTTTTTTAAACAAAAAAAGCTCTGTTTTTTGCATGGTAACATTTTATCCACAACCAAAGTGCTTCATTAAATTTTCATAGTTCTGGCATTATTAAGCACAGTGTTTTAGTGTTTCTCCAACAGTATAGTCATTTTAATTTTTTCTATAATCATATTTTTTTTGTGTAAAATTGAAAATGCACATTTTAGTCACAGTTTATGGTGATGCACTGCATACTTTCACGTGGTCACTGACTTATTTTTTTAATCAAATAATTTCAATATCTCTCCTGTTTAGGTCCCAGGCACTAAAACTAAACTCAATAACGCTTTCTCCCCCCTAAAATGTTTCTTTATGAGACAGCATTTAAGCAGGCCAGAGGGAGATGATGACACAGAAAATTATCTTTGGGCTTCAATCAATCAACTAAATTTAGGGCTCAAAAGGGACCATGCAGCTTGTGGAAACTCTAAGTCTTGGTACTTAAGTTACCCCACCCTGCTGGACTTCACATCAGAAAAAAAGCCTCAGTGTGATAATTGTGAAAAATCAACCAAACTAGTCACCTGCTAGATACTGTGTCAAGGCAACAAAATAGAAGCCCTACATACCCATTAGTTTTGTTTTAATTTTCAAACATTTCAGACAAACTCCTACATACTGTCAATTTTGTGGAAAAGTCAGATTTGTGGCAGGGGCAATATTTCTGTATGAGGTTGCCAGATTTTCTGTACTCATAAAACACCATGTGCTTAAGAACGATTTTTTAAAAATCCACTATTTTATGATTTGTGGTGTAAAAAGAAAATAAATAAAATATTTTTAAGCTCCATTTCAACCAAAAGGAAAAGAGAGAGCGCTGACTAAACTTCTTAAATCAGCATCACTTGGAAAAAGTGGGTGGAACAAATGAGAGCTATTAAAATACTTAATAACACTCATAAAACAATTTACACAACAAAATAAACAATTGTAATAATGACAAGTGGTCTGACAAACCCCCATATCATCACAGTATCATGTTCTCATGCTCTGTTGGTCAGTTCTCGCGTTATTGATGAACTTCACAGAAAATTCCAGAATCACACATCACTAAAATGCAGCTAATATGAAGCAGAGATTACACCGTCTTTATGATGTGACTTGACTTATGTTATTGCTATAGTTCAGACACTTAAGTCCATATTGTTTTTACTTGTTATATTATATTTATACTTAGTTATTTTATGTTATCATATTACTTTATTAGAAGGTCTGTTTCCTGATGTGGCCCTCAAGATGGCGCCTCTCGCAGATTTGCAGTTAGCTGCAGTACCAAACGCTGCCACTAGGGTGAACCATAACCAAATTAGAACTGGTGTACACCATAGACTGGCGTACACTCGGTGAGTCTTTCTCTCTGTGAAGAGTAACTTCTCTCCCTGTAAATGAATATTGTTCCAGTTTATTCAGTGTCATGACCTCCTGCTTATTGTTCTGCAGAATAATAGTAATATTAGTCAGTACATCTGAGCTGTAGTGTCAGGTGATGCTCCTCAGTTTGTTGGTCTGTATAACGTAGTAAGAACACACAGCTGCCTACTTGTTTAAGGCCCGAGGCTCTATGTGTTCTATGATTTCATTCACGTCTGATAGATTGAGGTCGATACCCAGATCTCTTAAAACCTGCTGCTCATATTAAGTTGCAAATACATCCTATAAAATCACTGATGCTCTGGTTTGCCAGCAGCAGCAGCAGAATGACTCCAAACAGAGATGGACAACTTTGGTGAACAAAACGGCTTCTTTAATCAAAGTAAGATTTATTGTCATTCCAACCATAAACAAGAATATAGTTACACTTACAAAATAATACTGTAGAGTTAAAAAAACGTTAGTAAAATGTAGTGCAAGAAACACAATTAAAGTGGCAGAAGTGTAAAGAACAGACCTCCGTATACACAGTACACACAAAATAAATGGTATAAATTATATAGACATAAACAATCCTGTGAACAGAATATAAAGAATGTGAAAGGTATTCATATTTACAGTTCAAAAAGTGCACATTAATAGAGAACAGGATGTTGGGTTGAGTATTAGTCTTAATGTGTGTGAGTGTAAGCGTGGGAGGATTATCTGTTGAGTCAGTGTGTATTAAAGTCTGATGTCTTTATTTTAATCTCAGTCCCTAACGACCAAATGGTTACACATGTTTCTTATCTGTATCATTCAACGAATTCATAGAAAAATAATACCATGTGCATATTTATAAACTCAAATGCAAATTCTAATGCTTGATTTAATGGAGTCAAACACCAAATTAAAGCCAACAGAAGCTTTTTTCTGAGTATAAATGTACATGAATATATACTTAAGATGACTTTGTTTACTTTTCTGACTTGTTCCTTTGGAGGCATTTATTTGTAGAGGCCAAGCGATGTTCACAAAAAAAAAACACAACCAAAATCGTAAGGCACATCATTTTATTACTTGGGCTTAGAAAGCAGTGTGTTTGTCCATCCATCCGTCTGCGAGCAAGATAACCAACCCAATGGGTTTTAATAACATTTTCGGTGAATCTTAGTTGTGGCACAAGAAGAAGTGATTTTGATTTTGATTTGATTAAAAAAATTATTTGTTGATATTGTGCAATATGTCAGTTTTCAGAATTTTTGAGATTCTTCTTTCCACCAAGAGTGTCAGAGTTTCCTTGGAGGAGTTTATTGCTCTCTTAGCATTTTTAGTTATTCATTAAAAATAGCCTCTTAAACACATAAGCATACAGTACCTCACCAATCTTTAAAGATTTGATTCAAATATTTTTGCCTGTTAAATTTGATGGACAAAATCACTACTTGTAAGAGATCTGTTTACAAAATCAATCGGTAGTTAAACTGAAAGTTTTTAAAACTTCTTAATTTCAGCAAAACACATGCACACATATACACCACTCACAGAAAGTTTGGGATATTTGGCTTTTTGGGGGAAATTTCAGGATGAACCTAACATGCCCTATTGCCTTTATGGGTGAACTTAATGTGACCTCTAAGCTTTTGAATGCACATGTCCAGCTGTTTAGTGTTGCATGACTTATTGAACAACTTACTTTTCTCTAACAAGGAGCTTAACAGCAAAATCCACAGCAGGTGTTTGATCAACCAATGCATTTCCTGGTTTAATCAGATTTTGTTATGAAACAGTCCCCCTCATCATGCTGTTCACAATTTAACATCATGAGACCAAGATGACACGTAACAATTGATCAATAGTACCTCGCCATTGCGTGGCCTCTAACAGGATGTTCTCAGACGGAAGTGGCCACTGAGCTTAGCGAAGGGGTGTCAAACTCAATTGCACATGGGGCCAAAACTCAAAACGCACTTTAGGTCAAGGGCCGACAAGAAAAAATATTTATTGAACACATTATAACAAAACTTTTTTTTTTTTTTTAATAAATATGAATAAATGGACACAAATACTATTATTGCAAAATAAACAAACTGAAACTATAAGTAACTTAAAAAGCTTTTTCTCTCCATAAAATATCTCCTGTCAAAATAAAAAGTTGAAAATATGAACATGCAACAAAAAAAACAACTGGAAATATTATATAAAAATTGTGCTTTTGTTCCCAGTTGTCTATTGTTCAGCAAGGCAGCTGTTGCATTGCATTATGGGATCTGTAGTTTGTGTGTTATCAGCACTTCATACTGCCAGGCCATTTATAACAAAAACAAAAACTATATAAAACAATCTCGGGGGCTGGATATAAATGTCCATCGGGCCAAATGTGGCCCCCGGGCCTTGAGTTTGAGACATATGGCTTAGAGTGTCACAGTGTTATCTGCAGGTGGCCACAGAGATACAGAAAAAGAGTCACAGAAGGCAGAGAAATGGGCATCCTCTCCACACTGATGGCCGCTTCATGCTACACAGCACCCTGCAGAATCAGATGAGTGCCACTCGTCTAGACACATTTAAGGGAGGTGAGAGGCATCTGTGCATCAGTCACTGTTGTCAGCAGACAAGCCTTTGGGGGTGGTGGTGTTACAGCGTGGGCAGGTGTGTCTAGTCAATAGAGAACTGCCTTACACTCTGTAAATGGTGCAGTGAAAAGTCCATACTTCCAAACATCTTAAATCCAGTCATGAACAACACTGGTGTAATTGATGCTCAAGGGTGCAAGACAAGTTTTTGAGACACTGACATTTTTTGTTGTGATATGCCCTCACAAGGCTTTTGTTCCACTAAATTGTTTGAGAGTAGGAAATCATCCTTGCATGCTCCTACTTAAATGCCCTACTTTCATAATATAATCTCTCTTTATACAGTTTCTATAATTTTCGCCCGAAAGCCAAATTTGCCTAACTTTTTGTGAGTAGCCCATATATGTGTGTATATATGTGTATGTTTTTGCCCTAAATGAAATACTAATTTCAGTTTCTTACTTTCTGTAATGTTTAATACACCAGTATGTAGAAGCTCTATAACAGAAAAGATGCTTTTATTGACAAAATATTATTGATATCCATGAATTTTCACATTTACTGTTTTGCAAAAAAGATAAAATTGTTATAGCATTTTGTTATTTCTTGAATCAGATTAAAGTTATAGTTATCCACTTTATTCCTGAACAGAAAAAGAATGTTTTAGGGATTTAATGTGATGCTTGATTAATTTCTTACTTCGCAGTGAGCCTAGTGAGTGGCTCAAATTGGGAAAAAAAATATAAATTCCTGTACAAAATGATTTGTTGTTTTAATGACAGGCGGTCTGATAAATTTGTTAGCACTGTACTTACAAAACTGTAAGTCTTTGGAGGTCAAAGTTTTTGGATGTTTGGCCTTAATAGTCATCTCTCGGTTGAGAATATGAAATTTGATTAACTCTTTGAATGCTAGTAGGTCAAAGGTTATTGAGTCTCATGTTCTCATTCCTGCAGAGTGTTTAGAAGGATTTCATCACACTTCCTCAAATGCCCTCTTATACTCATGTAAACGGGTTAGATTCTGGTCATAATGGACCTAACCGTGCTTCATATGTATCTGCTGATTGTTCCACAATGGAAAACATCGCAGCCCTTCTTTTTGACACTTCACTGAACATTTACTGCAGTCCAGCAAATGTTAACCTTGTGGAAACATCGCAAAACATGTAGAGGTACCTCCAGTCTCAAATGTTGTGTCCAAACTTTAAAAAAAAGGCCTGATATTAGAGAAGCATGCTCATTTTAAGAGTGAAAACAGGAAAATATATGTCTTGTGTGTTTGGAGGAGTCTAAATATTTCTATTCCATATTGCATTTACTTATAAGATGCCCATAATGAGACCTAACATCCTCTTTCTGGGTTATTTCTTCGACCACAATACAAGAGGCTCAGCTGTGTGTGTTTTCACACCACCATGAGAAGCCATCCTCTGCAGGATGTGCGTGAGGACTGGTGGAGTTTTGTCACGAATGCAGGCCGTTAAAAATGTGTCACTTAAACCAGGTTTAAAGGGGGCTCAGTCTGTGAGGGGCTCTGCTCTGCTCTGCCTGATGAAAACACTCATGCAGCAGTTTGTACTCAAACAGCGAAACGCAGAATCAGATCAGATCACTGAGGCCGTTCAGCTTCGGTCAGCAGTGATGTTACAGTGCAGATAAAAAAAAAACTCCAGCTCTCTTTAAGCGTAGAAAGAGACAGACCTGAAGATGCTGTGATACGATTGACAGTGAAAACTTTATTTTGTTTATGCTTTATAATGATCTGTCTGATACATTGATTTATACTAGTCTTTGTTTTGATATTGAACACAATTTTGAGGTCATTTTCAGACATTATGTTCAAATGAACACTTTTACCACTTATAAAATCTGATCAACCACTCAGATGGTTGATCAGTTGCCTTATGAAAATCAAAATGTGCAAATTAGTCTTGTTGAATCTCACCTAATGAAGAAAAAGGGTGAAGTTCCCCAAGGCTCTGTCTCAGAGCTGTTTTATAGGTGATATAGATCAGTAATTATTTGTTGTAAATTTTTAAAACAGAACAGGACTGAGCCATATGTAAAGTTTGTGAGACGTAGATGTTATTGTTGTACTTCATGTTGACTTTGACATGATAAAGTAGATGCCTAACATTTATTAGAAACTAAAATTGCATGATTTCTGAATTTTTAAGTTAAATGTTTTGCAATAAAAGTCTTGTCGACTTTGACTTGTTGCTAATGTTGTCATTTGATTGCCATTTTGACTCAAAGCCATTGTTCCTCTGCAGCCTGTGTTTTAGTGTGTCACATGTTCTAGTGAGGCAGCTGTAGCTGTGGATCAGCCTCCCTCTGAACCTCAGGACAGCAGACTCAGTTGGATCTTACATAAAAAATAAATAAGGGATTCAGTCCCTAACAGATATTTAACCACTGTCCAATGTAAGATTTATACCACAGCATTAGTTAAAAACAAAGGCATTTACCAAAATTATTTTTAATGTTTCTGAAATGTTTAATACACCAGTACAGTATGTGGAAGCTCTCAAACTGAAATTATATTTGAATGCTGGAACATAATTATCATTGTTGTCCATGAGTTTTTACATTTAATGTTTTATCCCCTCAAGAACAGAAAGATAGGAAAGCAAACTGTTATTACTTGATAAAGATGTTACATTATAGTTATATACTTGCACCCCAAACAGAAAAAAAAATTTAATGGTTGAATTTTATATATTACCCAGGACATAACATACACATTTCAGTTTTAAACATTTTTAACTGATTTTTTTTCTAAGATATTTATGTTTTTTATTTCTTTTTTATGGCAGGTGGTCTAATACATTTGTTAAGCACTGTGCATGTTTAATTAATCTTTCAATTAGAATTTTCTCGGCCTACACCTTATTGTATTTTTTTTCCGTTATTTTATTTGCATTGACTTTATTTATTCAACTGTTACTTGCTGTCTTTATTCATGTTTTCTCCCTTTTTCTATTTGTCTACCTACCAGCTTGTTTTGTAAAGCACTTTGGGCTGCACTTAGCATGCAAGTCTACATTAAATAGGTCATCATTTTATTTGTATTATTATTTACGGGCTGCAGGCATTTTATTTACACATGTTGTACTTCATATATATATATATGTTTGAATTTTTTTGCCTTTATTGACAGTGTAAGCTAGTTGATGGACTCAGAAAGGGGAGACATGCTTCAGTTGGGCCCGAGGTTTGGACTAAACATGGGCTGCTCTCACAAGGCGAGAGCCTGCATGCAACTGTGCACCACTGACATGCTCAACAGCAAAAACACACAGGATGCACATGAGAGGACGATGGCGATGATTTCAGACAGATTCACAGACTGTCTACTCTGTAAAAATAAACTGTTGACAAGTGGTGAGTAGCATTACAGCATCACTTGCAGGGCTGGTTTATAAAATACATTCTCTGTGTTTTTGAGTGGATGGATACATTTCTTGAAAAAAACGCTATCTTTAAAAATAATGTTTTAAAGCTGAGGTTGGTAACCTGATTAAGATACTCTTTTTGTTATACTGGTTAAAATGATCTTTATGACCCGATGGTAATCAACTCATAATGTGTTCTTAAAACAGAGCGAAAAATATCCACTATCTACAGCAGGAGTAAAACAGGGAAAACACCATCCAATAAACATGCCGTGTCAAGAGTTTTAAACCAATCAAATCCCGTTGCCATTCTGCCCGCCTGCTGTACATTTTGCCAGCATGCACAGACTCAGTGCGTGTAGCCGAGCTGTGAGGGATCAGAGTCTGCGGGGGAATGCTTACCTTTCAAGTTTTGTCTTTGAAAATAAGGGAAGCCCACTACGAGCCGTCCCACAACCCCAACCAAGCTCCAGTATCCCTCACATTTTAAGACAGGTGTACAACAAATCTAAAATAAACAGTTTGTTTTTCTTGGTTTATTACGCTGTTGGCTAAAATCTCGCGACTGCTGCCACCCAGGCTACTGCAGGTGGACTTTCTCGCGAGGCTTTTTCTTCTTCGGTTGTACGCCAGTTGTCATCCATCATTTTGGAGCATTACCGTCCCATTCAGGCTAGGGACAGAGTTCAGTTTAGAGAGGCAGAGGAATGTTTTAATTATTATATCGTCACACAGGAGATTTATGGGAGAATACCAATACAGGAGGACGACTGGAAAGAGGGTAAAATACGTAAAATATGGTAGTTTCAGGGCCAAAACAGGAGACTTGATAGCCATGTGGAGAATGGCAGACAAACTTCCTATACCCCGATCAACATCTGGCTGTGAGTACTAACTAACTTTCCATGTTAGTTTTTTTAGCTTTACTATGATAATGTTTTGGTGTTTTCTTACTGCTGACTGAGACATGACTTGGTGTAGTGTAAAACATAAACGTTGTGCTGAGGGTTTGGAGTTGAATCAATCTGCTTGTGTGTGTGTGTGTGTGGGGGTGTCATTTTGGAGGAGGGGTGGGAGGGGCTAGACACAGGCTGTGTCTGAAATGGCATACTAACGTACTACTCATACTAAGTGTGACGTCAAAATGAGTATGTAGTGTGTTCACACTGGATAGTATGAAAAGATTGAGTGTGCGAGAAATACCCGGATGTATACTATATTGGAAAAAATGTTAAGTATGCGAGGTGGGCATACTACTCACACTCAACCGCCCCACAATGCATTGCGAGACCTATAATGCATTGCGCCATACATGACCGACCGGCATTCAGCTAAAAATCGGCGACTAACAAACTTCCCATTTTCAAAGTAAATGCGTCTTTTATGATCTCCTTTTAGTTCTTTAACGCGTTTGTAAATGGGCTATTGTTTTGGAGCCGACCGGAAGTTTCATCGATAGCATAATAGCGGCATAGCGGAATGTCCGAAACGTCGAAATGAAATTTGTATCCGTGCGTTTTATGGCTCAAATGACCACATTTTGGTTTTCTACGTGGTGACTTTCTCGTCTAAAATGCTCTCTGAACTTTCAAATGTGGCGAATCAACAGAGATATTTGATAGCCTGGTGTGCTTCTGATTTTTTTCGTCAGAGGTTTGAAATGCATCATGGGAAACTTAGTAGTATACTACAGTGTGAACGGTTGGCATTCTAATCATACTTATAGTATGTAGTATACAGTATATACACAATGGGTTTGTAGTATGTAGTATGTTAGTATGCCATTTCGGACACAGCCACAGTCCTGAAGAGATGCTACATTCAAATTCATGCTAGTTTTCTAAAATTACCAACCCCAGCTTTAAAATGACACTATTTTGTCTGCGTGGACAGGACCTAAATTGCCCTTAAGTGTGGGTAAATGTGTGAATGTTTGTTCATCTCTCTCTATTTGG
The DNA here is from genome assembly GCA_036419115.1 of Scarus forsteni. Lineage (NCBI taxonomy): Eukaryota > Metazoa > Chordata > Actinopteri > Labriformes > Labridae > Scarus > Scarus forsteni. Next base: position 27,456,081 of record JAZDUH010000130.1, on the reverse strand, counting down.
CCCTGCGATTGGCAAACAACTGGTTCAGATTATGCTCCTCTTCTTAATGTTAGCTAGGAAAGGCTCCAGCCCCTGCAATCCTAAAAGAGAAATAAATTATGAATGGGTGAACTATTAACAAAATGAAGATAAGAAAAGATATGTCTTATGTTCTGTATTGCCCAACACTGATACAGAACCTCACTAACATAATCGTCTATTTTACAAAGTAGGTTTCCTCGACTTTTTTTAATGATTAAACTATCTGTCACAGTTTAACAGATTCATTCTCCCCCCGCCATAAACCTGAACTGAAAACCATTCAAGTCACACATCACTGAAACACATATGCTCACAATGCCTGATATGTGTCATTCTTTCCATTGTAGACAGAAAAGACTCTTTCTGAGGTGGAGATCTGAGTTTAGCTGTTGGAGACAGTTCATAACCACAAGAGTTCATGCTCCTGTGAGAGGGTTTGAAGAGTCTGTGTACAAATAATGCAAACACGATTTAACTGTTCACTTTCTTTTACTCCCTTACTGAGCTGCAAATGAAACAATTCCACACTAAAAGAGACTGACACGTATGTTATTTCCCAGGGTTTTTGAAACTTTTCTCTGTTCACTTCATGTTGTTTGTGTCATTTCACTAGACCTGCAACTAAAAACAAAACTGAGACTCTGTAAGACTCCTACAACCACAGGAAGACGCTCGGCTCCACCCAGACGCTATTCTGTGCACTTCAAACGCTGCAGCAGCATCCGTGCAGAGAGAAGAAGCACGCCCTGCATTTTTACACACTCAAACACACATTGGTGCACATCGCTCAGACTTTTGTCCTTATTTGGAAATGTCAAGAACTGAATTTGAAGGGAAAGTTTAGATCAGGAAACAAGGTGTTGTCTCAGTGTTCAGGTGTGTAGTTGAGTTTTGATTAAGAAAGGGTAAGAAAACAAAGTCATGACAGGATCAAGATGAGCGCTGTGTGAAGACTGGGAGAAAGGGAAGTGGATTGGATGGACTTTATCAACTGAAGGACACTTACATTTCATTGTGTGTGTGTTTCATAAGGCTGACACACTTCCTCTCTGTCTTGAAAAGCAGCACGCAGCTACAGAAGCGAGAGCAGCTCCACATGCTGAAGATTTCATTTCCTTTACAAACGTTAATTTCTGATCTGCTTTACGGTGCCTCTATATAAAGAAGAGAAACAAAGCACACACCTTCCTCAAGCTAAATCTAATGCTGTTATCTGCAACGATGGGAGAAATACAGATCCCAAATTAAAACAGAAGTTCAAATAAAGCAAAAAACAGCATCTCAGGGGAAAATTCTGCATTTGTTCTTATAGTATAACCTAATGAACTATGAATCATTAGTTGCAGACTGTGTCTCTATGAAGAACATCTTGGTGCTTCCTTATTCAGCTACTTGGAAAATGGCTAGGCGGCCATCTTTTATCGGGCATTTCAACCCTTAAACCACAACACCCTCCAGCTAGCAGGTCAGCAGTGATGGCCAGTCACTGCCCTTTTGAAGAGAGGTTGCTTGATGCCCATGTCACAAGTAAAAAAATATGAATGCCAGTTATAGAACCAGCTAGCTATATCCCCAAGGGGTCAGTATATGGAGCCACAGAAAGACTCATAATGAATCTGCTTTTAGGATGAAACTACTTAGAGAAAAACGCTACTGTAAGATTCTTCACAGTGTTTAACCTTTCTTCAGTGGAGTTCCTGTGTTTAGAGTTTTTGTATGTTGGGATGTATGGATTATGTGTCACTCTGCCACCAGCTGGTCAGGTCATCAGAAGACACAAAGAAAATGAGCTAAAAAAAGGTGATGTGACGAGTACACAGTGGAAAAAGTTTTGTAGATGATGTCTCAAGAAGAAAGAAAGAAAGATGGAAAACTGTTGTGTAAACTGAGGAGCACAGAAGATCACAAGTTACCTGGTGGTGCAGATAAATGAACAATGAGCCCATGTCCATGAAGCCAGAGGCCTATAGCTGTCAAGAGTGGCACTTGGTAACATGGCTTTTCCTGGACCTAATGTGTCATAGTCCTGATTGAGTGCTGCAAACACAGCGCTCTGTCATTGCAGAGGGGTGAGTCCTGATGCCTGTTTTAAAAGCAATAAGCCAAAGTTGCTGAAGGTCCACGCCATGCAACAGAATCTGTTGAATCTTAATTTTGCCCAATTTTATTTCTTTCATATATCCAGCACAAATACAGGAGCAACCCATCTTCATAATTTGCAGGCAAGGGTGGACAGTAACAAAGTAGATTTTTGAGTATCTGGGCTTTACTTGAGTATTCTTTTTTGGGAACATATGACTTTACTCCACTACATTTGAAAGACAAATATTATACTTTTAACTCCACAACATTTCAGTGAAGGATCTCGTTTTACGTATAGTTTTGAAGTCAGCAAATTGAATTTCTTTTCTCTTCTAATGAGCTCTGCATGTGATTTTTTCAAGTGTTGATGCCGCACCTGTACCTTGTGCATGCACTACTTAGATCGGACAGGTAAACGCTGAACTAAAGTTTCTCAGACAACAGTTCATCTTGGCAGTAATGATGGCTACGGCACATACAGATAATGATTTCACACAAGAGCAGCCATGGACATATCTGAAGTCCATGTTTGAGATGCTGAAATGAAGAATAATTCAAATCCTTCTAAATGTTTGCTCTGTTTGCCACACAAACTTCATCACCACCTACTAAAACTCCAACCTGAGGAGGCATGTCGAGGTAAAGTAAGTTACACACATACTGCCAACGCTGAGTCAAAACACTGGCATTTTTCTTTTTGGATTTTTTGTTGATTCAGTCATGTTTTAGAAGGCATTTCTATGGGCTTCATTACATATTTTAAAAGCTTTTTATTCTACAAGTTCTGTAAGCATGACAATGCAGACAGTAGGTTGCTTCCGTCATTAGATTCTGTAAATTCATCGTGGCAACAATACGGTGCTATGAGGAGAATCTGTTTCCAAAGACATAAAGACTCTGCTACCCATGAGCACGCGCGGCGACTGTCGTAATGCTGCATTCCATTAACCTCGGAACTGGGAGTGGCATCATCTCCGACTTATTGGCGTTCCAGTTGAAGTCGGAAAAAAACATGCTGATCTATCAGGCTATTGTTAGCTGTTGTTAGCACGCCCTGCGTTGTTGTATGAAGAATGTGATTATCACTATGGCAGCATTTTTGTAAATATAAGTGTAACAATATGATGTATACAGCTTATCGAAAGCAACACACCCCAGTCAGAAGTGCAAATAAATTGATTATTACAGGAGCTAAATAACTGTTCACACTGGGGGCATCCATCTTCGATTGTCAACTCGGGGGTGGCGAGGTTTCACCGAGTTCCCAGTAGGAAATTCAGACTTCGGGGGACGTTTTAGTTGTAGTGTCCTACTCAGAACCCAGAAATTCCTACTTCTGACTACAACTGGAATGCACCAAAAGACATGACCCAAGCCAAAGCGAGTGTTTGTTGTGATGCTAATAAAAATGCAGCTCTGACCTTCCTCAGAACTCTGCATTGCTTTATAACTTCTTTTTTCAACAACTTACAGGATGCAAAGTGACGAGGTAATGTATCTCTTTCCAGTTACGTAGCGGTAGTTTTGGATGTGTGACAACAAGCATTTTTTGGAAAACTTATTATCGTAGTTTTGTAGCCGGCTGTCCAACCCAACCACTTAGCTAAGGAATAGCATTTATAGATAACCTATTTTGATGCTATAAAACTCATCTTAAAGTGTGTATTTCGATCAGGCATATATCTAAAAGTGATACTTTTTTTTAATTACTTAGAAACTCCTCATAGCCTCTTTAAATAATCTGACATTAAAACAAAAATGTACTTTTAATACTCAGGAATTTTTAAAAGCATGCACTCCAGTACTTAAGGTAAAATTAGACTGATCTTTTTGGGAAGTGGACTTTGGGGAACCTATCCTGGATGATGACTGGCCATGTGTGGGACCATGTGCTGCAACCTGCTGTGGGCGTGCTTTGTTTAGTTGATCTACTTACAAGCACGTTCACGGTGGTTTGCACATGAGCCCTGTGGTTTAGTTTTGCATGTATTTCTTTTGAAAATTACTTAAATTACATAATATGCTAATCTTCGACTAAAAATAGATAACATAATATAACATTAAAAAGAAGAGTCACAACAGGTACATAAGACAATTTAGAGTTGCTGAAGAGTTTATCTGTTGGCTGTAGGCAGAGGCAGGCTAGCATACCTGTTGGCTCTCAGTGATTGAGCTAAGCTAACTTGCGGTGGGTGAGTTCTGCCCATCTCTTCTTTGCTGCTGTACGCATAGATGACAGAATGGTGTCTATCTGCTGCTGCAGTAAAAAATTTAAGTCAGATACACTGCCATGAAGTACAAAATCCTTAAATCAAGCCTTCATTTCTTTAAAAAAAAATCCTCTTTCAGTCTGTATCAAACAGCAGCTTTTGTCTTTGTGGACCGTGCAGATCTCCGGTGGGGGGTTTCCAGTGGTGTGGCCGGTCCCACAGGCAGCTAACAGAGCAGACAGGGAGGGGAAGACTGCCCACTCAGATAACGTCTATCACAGGAGGCAGCACCACCAGAAGGCCTCAGCTTCTGCTCTGTAAGCAGAGAGAGGATCACGGCACACACGCTCAGTGGCGGAGGTCTGGGACTCAGCAGGATTAGAGAAGTGCAGGGTCATAGGTCAGGAGATTGAAGGGTTAAAGGTTAAAAAATGAGTGGCTTTACAGACACCATATGCTGAATATTCTCTCCAACACTTTATGCAGTTGTATTTTTAGATCCTGACTTTATAGTATGTAAATAAATAGATTACTACCCAGAATCCTCAGCTTCAAATGAACTAGTTCCTCTGATACACAGCTGACATCTCTGTCGTCATGAGTTTGTATAAAACTGTGTCGTCTTTTCTCTGAATTCTTTGTCATGATGTGAAGTCTTCTTTGTTACTGACGCACATAAAGTCCCCCAGGAGCTGATGTCAGGGGAGTAAAGTCACATAAGGACACAATCTCCCTGCCATGATGTTTCAGATCCTGTCCTGCACAGAGGCTCATTTGAACCCTGAACACCCCACTAGTGTGAAAAGTACAACAGTTTAGAGTGAAGTGCTGTGGAGTTTATGAGGTGCCTGTCAACCCTGTGGGGCAGTAAGTCGGCTACTTGTGTTTTAAAAATGTTACAAATCTTTTTGTTTTTGGGACGCAGAAAATAATTGAGACAAGTTTGAAATAAGTAGTGAGGTCACAGTTACTAATGCAAGCAGGGCCTGACATGAATGTGCTCACTAGCCACTAGTGATTCTTTAAAGTTCCTGGCCCCTGAGCATTTTCAGTGGTCTCAATTTTGTCAGTGAGAAATCAAATTTTATAGCCTCGTGCTGCGTTCACACCACAAGCGACCCAGCTACCAAAATCGCGTTGCCCACTCACGTATTGTCCCGCGTCCATAAATACCTCATTTTGGTCACCGTTGCCGTCGGCCGTCACTCGGTGACGTTGCGTCCGCTCGAGTTTCATGTATCATATAATAGGATGTATAAGCGGACATTATTTCAGCTGTATCCTTTTCATTCACTTATCAACCACAAAACACTGCAGCTGATGCCCTGCAGCAGCATTATCTGTGAGTTTCCCGCGGTCCGTCTAGGTGGAACTTATGTCCTCACTGATGAATATTTCCCACACGGATATGGAATTTTCCTCTGTAGTACAGATAAATAACTGTCTGTCATGGGCACCGTAACACACGCGCACACCGCTGATTGGCTGCTGCCGCACAGCTGTTCAACTTTCTTTTGACTTTGACATCGCGTGACGAGTGAAGTGATTGTCTTGTACACAGCAAATGCATCGTGGGAGGGTTAGCCCCGCCCCATCGCGGCTGTACATTTACTTTGCATGGAGAGTGATGGCAGAGGTAGTACAAGTGGGGTGCGGTGTGAACATTAGAGTTCAAACCGTTAAGCATGAGAGTTCAAAAAGTTAAAATACACATTATCCATGACAGATATTATGTTCAGATAGCTTTTGTATAGAGAGGGGTCTCCTTCGTGTGATAAGGTACTTCTATGCACAAGACAAAAAAGCTAGAGATGCCCCTTTCTCTTTCTGCTAGCAGCTGAACAACTTGCACCCCCAACCCTCCAAATATTCATTCATTCATTCATTTTCTTTACCCCTTTATCCCTTTTGGGGTTGGGGAGGCTGGAGCCTATCCCAGCTGTCATTGGGCGAGAGGCAGGGTACACCCTGAACCGGTCGCCAGTCTATTGCAGGGCCAAATAGAGAGACAGACAACCATTCACGCTCACATTCATACCTAAGGGCAATTTAGAATCACCAGTTAACCTAATGAGCATGTTTTTGGCCTGTGGGAGGAAGCTAGAGTGCCTGGAGGGAACCCACGCATGCACGGGAAGAACATGCAAACCCTGTCCAACCTGGGAATGGAACCGGGAACCTTTTTGCTGTGAGGCATGTGCACTACCTGCTGTGCCACCGTGCCATTGGCCCTCCAAATTGACCTACTTAGTGAAGGAGTCTATAGTTGTATTGAGCATATTTCATTTTTAATGAATCTAAATGTGTTTCTTTTACAGGGAGCAGAACTGATCTATCTTCATGTTAGTAAACTCAAATTTTTCATCATAGACTTCTTGTTTTATGTTAGATTGTGGTGGTCCATACTTTCATGTCAAATTATACACTAAAATTATGTATATGACGTATTAACTTTATTAAAGAAGCACATTTGAATGCAAAATTCAAAATAATGGTTTGACTTTGAGAAGCTGGACCAGATCTGCATTTGAGTCAGTCTAATTAAATAGCTTTATATGTATTTTCATGACATTTTGGTACAAAGCAGTAAAATAATGACCAGTGATGAATAATGACTGCAAATCTGTCACTTTATTTTGGGTAATAAACTTTAAACTGTTCAGAATTATTTTGTGATCTGAACTTTCACATCAATAACTGTGAAATCTTTCATTTCTGATGTTTATGAACATGCAGGTTGATTTATGTGAAACCACACAGTTACAGTTGAACGTCTTCATTCAGGAGAACTGAAACCTGCAGACTTTCACTTTTATAAATCTACAGCATAATTAGAATGATCATGAAGGTTTTATGATCACCGCACATGCACTGTTTTCTTTTACATTATTCAGGCATCAAAATAAAACATATTAAATTTGATTAGTTCAATGCACAGTAGAACAGCCTTCGTGAGTTTTACCCTCAGACACTTGAGTCTCTACTTGAATCAGGAAAAGTAGATTTTTGAAGACAGCTTATTTCAGTCCAAACTGCTTCATTCTGGACTGTCCAAAAAAAGAAGGAAAACCCCTTTTTATGTTCACACATGCAGCTCTTCCTGTTGTTTCTTTCATCTTCACATCATCAGACATGATCTGACTTTACACTGTGGTGATATGAAGGAACTAACGTCACACATTTACTGTTAATTTGCATGAAGAACTTCTTGTTCTTATCTCAGATGGGCTGTTTTACTCATCAGGAAAAGACAAGTCTTTTAGCATGAAAGTAGTTTAAGTGCAATCATGAGCAGGTCAGCTTTGGTAAAGTTATGGAGATAAAATGTTATCTTGATTTTTGATTCTTTTTTTTCTAAACGTCAACACACCAAACATACCTGGGTACTTTTTTTTCTTTAGAGTATGACACACTTCTGTCTATAAACCAGATTATTAAAGCTTGAAATAAACTAAGTAAAAATCAAATAGCATTGTTTGACATAATGGTAAGAGAAATGGAAGTTGCCCAATCAAAAACACATTTTAAGCCCCTTTATGAGCTGCCTTGGCTCCTGTGAAAATGTATAGTTTTTTTACTTGTGGCTGTTTTCTATTCTTACTTCTACCCTCCACAACATTACCGACTGCCTATTTGTATTTGGTTTTTATTTATGAGTTTTCACTGTTTTGTTGTATGTTAATCTTTTATATTGATTTTATTTGCTCTCTTTTACCGATGGGATGTGTCTTCTTTTGTTGCTCCACCAATGAGGTTGTGTTTTTTTTCCACAGTTTGTCTTTTTATCAATGTGTCTGTTTGCAAGATGTAAAAAATTGTGCAAAAATCCGAAATTCTTGCAAAAAGTCCCTTTTCACATCCAAGATGCTTTCAACATGTTCCCATATTTTTACAATAACTACTAAAGACTGTTTGAAATGCCTTGGTAGAGATTTGTGCTTTCTGATTTTATTTTGTTTCATTACATGTGCCACGGAGATTATGTTTTTGCTGTCGTATGTCTGTCTGTTTTTTGGTAGCAAGATCACACAAAAACTACTGGATGGATTTTGGTGAAATTTTCAGAAGTTGGTAATGGCACAACTTAAAAACTGTTAGATTTTTGTGGTGATACAGATAACAGCCATCAGGAATGGTCGATTTTGCTCAATAACTGTCTTGTTTAATGATAACATGATTCAGATTGTTAGGTGTGGGTTTCAGAGTCAAGGACTCATATTAAGACGGAAACTTCATCATGGAACTGTTGCTTAGAGAAGTAACAACGATATGTGAGCTACATTGGAGGAGGTTTGCGTTCTACGTGCTCTCTACTAAAGAGTTTCACTTTATTATTGAGCACTGTATCATGCTCTGTCTTGTCTTTTGTGCAGTAAGATGTTGACTCACTCACTGTAAACCAAGTTTACCCAAAGATGCAAATAAAATACCCATACCTTACTGTATTGGTCATGTCTGCATACACTGTGTGCAGGGGTTATCTGAAGCTGGGGGATCAGGTTCAGAACCAGTATTTGGATCCTTCACACGCCACTGCCGCTCTTCCCTCAGTTTCTGACCCTATCACCACCAAGAACGCCACATTCAAAGTCTCTTTAACCATCTTCATTCTTCAGTCTGATGCTGTGATAGCATTTTCAGTGTAGAGAAGTCAAATAGATGTACTTGATAAAGGGGAATGCGACTTTATATTTAAGATTCTAAGGGAGAGGGCTGTCCAGCGAGGAGCTGGTCAGCTAGATGCCACTTGATGGATGTGAAACATACCTCATGGATATGTGGAACTATCCCTCTGGTGTGTTGGGTTAAAATGACACAGTTGATATTAAAAGTGGGTTATGGCTCAATAATAAATCCTTCAAGTATTGCAGCCAGTAACAGATATCTATGGCCAGATGATAGGACTAAAATATTGGCTCAAAAAGTGATCTCAAACCGATGATTAACTTTTAGCTGATTATCTGCTCTTGTGGGTACTGTTCAGATAATGTTGCTCCCCTGCTGCATGTTTCACTCCGGCCTGATGGGAGCTGAGAAGACAAATGGTGTTGTAACTTTTCTCCTTGTTGTCAGGAGTCTGTTACCCAACAGCTCTGAGCAATGGCAATCTACACGAGAGCTCATGACATCACCCTAAGCACTAAACTGTCACAGCAGCACAGACAGATCTAAAAAAGGAACTCATTTTGAACAAATCTGATATAAACTGATAAATATATGAGCAGGCCTCTTAAAGGGACCGGCGGGTGTTTTCACATGAATATCAGCAGTTTTGTTTCCTTTATATTTTCTGTTGTAATGAATCCGTGTGGTTGAACGCATCCTCTTTACTTTCTGTCAGCATTTAGAAAAAGTGTGTGCAGAAAAGCTAAAGACGGAAGAGCCGAGCAGCGTGGAGCTGTGACTGTTAAACCTCTTCCTGTGGTTACGTTATCACGTGGCCGAGGAGGGTTCAAAAGGAGACGGCTTCTTCTTCTACTTCTTCATCCGGGCTGAGGACGGAGCGGAGAAGACACCTGCGAGGATGATCGACGCCTCTTCACGAAGAGAGACAAAAGAGAGAGGAGGTCTGGGTAAAGTATGACGGAGGATATGGAGTATTTTACTGAATTATTCGTGTATTTGTTTGCTACATTTTTTCCAATTTAAGTGTTAGGTAACGATAAAAATTCAAGAGTTTAAGCAATTATTTTATAACTTTGCAGTCTTTTGATTCAATCCTGGTTAGTAATCTTGATGATGGCGTCCATTTTGATTTTGAATGATATAACATGCTTTTAACGCTAATTTTTGTCCCTCTTTAATAATGCAAATCTCATGTTTTTGGTCATTTAATGTATTTTTTGTATCTTTACATTTAACCTACTTTATGTTTAATGTTATACTAACCAGTCTTTGCTCATTACTAGACCTTTAAAATGTATTTTGAAGGTACTTCATGTTCTTTTCCGTGGACAGAAAAGCTTACTCATGGCGGCCAAAATGGCTTCCTAAAGATAGCGCTTCCTCTAGCGAGTCCATTTTAGCTTTTGCCTTAAAAACTGCACCAAAGAGGCAGTTTGAGACCTTTACGTGGTCTGTCTTTGTTTCTTTGACTTGTTTCAAAATTTGACCGTAGATCAGAACAAATTTGTGAGTTAACCGCCTCTGAAAAGCCTGAAGATGAATCAGGAAGTGGGTCTCAATGGTTCAACAGGAGTGGGGGCAGCTGGAGCGTTGGGTGGTTTCAGTTTGGTGTCTCTGGGAGGGGGGGTTGGTGAATTTGTGTGCAGGTGCAGAAGAAGAAGAAGAGAGAAGTGAAGAAGACGAAGGAGGAGGAGCGATACGATGTACAGTGCAGTCATCCATAAAGTAGAAAGCACTACTAAACTCCACGCCACAGTGTAGTGTTTCCTACTTTATGGATGAGTGTACTGTTTTCTTCAGGGAGCACAGAGGGACTCCGTGATGACGACTGCGCATGATTTTTCAGAAGGAGGAAGCTGCTTTGACTCACAAGGCTGCGCATCGCCCACTGTGTCGCCCCCGTCTGTTCACATGGGGGATGTGCAGCGTGACCATCAAAACGCCTTCCTCCATTTTTTCTTGTCTTAAAAACACTTATCATTGAGCGTGTTTGATTGTAGTGTGTTTTGATTTAAATAAAAGATTCAACTAAAAAAGACTGACTCCTTCTGTGTTGTTATGAGACCGAACAAACACACATTTTCCAAATAAAACACTCACATTTAATTTCTTTATAACACTTTCTCAGATCATTAAGTCCATGTTTAAACCAGGGTCAATAAACTCATATAAGAGAGTTTTTTTATTATTATTATTATTATTTTTAACTACCTAAAACTTTCATGGTGACTCTTTTGGAGTAATGACTTATATAAATAATTATAATTAAAATATAATTATAGTATCAAAGTCTACCAAAAGAGAACAAGCTCTTCACATACTGATACAAAGGTTACTGTCATACTCAGAGGGAAAAACATCAAGAATAAGGTTTATTTCAAGAAAAATCCAAATATTATGAATCAAAATGAGAAAAAAACTAAACTGAGATTAAAGGAAAAAAAAATCAAATAACGTCAGAATAACAAGGAATACGTGAATTTAAAAAAATCTAGTTTCAATGACAACGGAAAGAAAAAGTTATTCTAAAAAAAGTGAAAATGACACCATATCAGTCCAAAATCAAGAATAAATAAAGCTAAGATTACAAGAATAAGTGAAAAGTAAGTGGGAAAAAAGAAAATATGTGCCTGATTATTCTGTGACATTTATGTCAATATTAATCCTGATGGATGGGCAGAGCAATATGGCCAAAACATTTTAAAAACAATTTAAATAACTCAAAATGTCATTCAAAAAAACACTACTGTCACAAAAGTAAACCCAATTACACCCCTGGTTTAAACATTCAAGCAGTAATGAGTGAAAGTCCCTCATCCTTGTTCAACTTCATTAACAGAAACATCAGTCTGTGCTTTAAAATAAAAGGGACAGCAAAATGAACTGCAGAAAAATCTTGATTTACATTTTTTAAATCTCCCAAAGCAAAAATGTCAGTTGAATTGTTTGATTTACCCCTCCTCCCTGATGCTTTATTAGCAGGGGTGTCTACAGAGGGTCTGCACATAACAGCACAGTCCTCACAGGAGGGTGGAGGGTCAGACTGACAACAGCAGTCTGGGGGAGGTCAGCAATAAAAAAATAATTAAGCTGAAAATGTTAGTTTAGATCCTCAGCTGATGTTATGAAACCCTGATGTAGCAGCATGCTATCCTATCACTGAGTGTACATGTACTCAGGTAACGACAAACATGAACTCTGCTTCTGTCTGCTAAACTGAAAGAAGACTCAATACATTAGATTTCATTAAATCAGTCATAAGCTATCTCATGACTCAGCACTGAAATTAAAATGAGCATAGGCCAATCATCCTAAAATCAATGAAATAATCATTAACCATCAGTATGACTCACATCTGGTCAAACAGTAACTTTATGCTTTGTGTATTTTTTGAGTGTCAAATCTAAGATAAACTGATGCTAAGAATGTTTTATCAAAAGAGTGTCAGGAGGTCGGGGATTAGGACACAATGGCAGAATTTGTTTTAAAGTTCTTCATAAGGATGGAGAAATTAAGTAAAAACTGGACCTGCCTCCAGCCAAATAACAAGTTCTTGTTTGATTTTTATTTCAAAATGCAATACTAAACCACTGCCACCATGCTACCAACTACAGACGAAAATGCACTCCTTAACTCCATAACATGCTTAAGTCAACTTTTCACATAAAACAACAGAACACAAAGAAGCTCCCAGTCTCTGATGGTGAGATGATTGGTGTCCACAGAGTACAGAGATCCAGAGGTGCAGATCATCACAGCTGGCCTTAATCATGCCGATCAGCTGAACACACCTGGCTCTGCTCTGAGCAGACTCAGTGTATGACCAACTGAACACACCTGGCTCTGCTCTGAACAGACTCAGCGAATGACCAACTGAACACACCTGGCTCTGCTCTGAACAGACTCAGCGAATGACCAACTGAACACACCTGGCTCTGCTCTGAACAGACTCAGTGTATGACCAACTGAACACACCTGGCTCTGCTCTGAGCAGACAGACTCAATCCCAAATTGTCCCCCACACATCCTGGCACTACCGAGCATCACTCCAAATAAAGTCACACTTGTGGCTGTGGATGGCACTTTAATTGAAGGGGCAGGGTATATAAATATGATGGACAGGAATTTGGGCATTGCACTTTCTGCAAAAGTTGTTGAAAGTGTGAATTGATGCAGACCCGCTATTTGAGGGCTGAACGATCCACTCTCCCTCCACAATACGTGGTTTTGGACAGCCCTTAATATGGCGGACCCTCTAAAGAACTTGAGAGTGTGCAGGGGGCAGTTTAGGATTAAGCCTCAGTGTATGACCAGCTGCACACACCTTGCTCTGCTCTAAATAATTTCTAGAGTGGGGCAAATGTGAGCATCCTAACATTGAGATCTGGGGTGAATCAATCTCATTTTAAGTTAATTAACACAGACATATACTGTAGTTATAGTCAATATAGAGCTACATTCTTTGGTTCAGGCCAATACAATTTTTATTATAAATAATAATAAATTTAAATTGTTTTGAAAATTAGTCATTTTTAAATAAGTATCAGACTAGAATCTATATTGTGAATAATCTTACTTACTCCAATTCATGCCACAAAAGTTATTAAGAGACGCTCGTTTGTGTGCAGAGAATATGTCATTATGTATTACTTTGTTTTTATGTTGATGTAGGGCTTAGGGTTACCAATAATGAAAAAAGAACTGAAGCTTTTTTGCTGATAAACCCACACAATGCTTATGTAAATATATTTAATACCTGCAGCACTATTGGCACCAGACAATAAAGAATGAATAAACACACAACTTCCTCTTTTCTGTGAAAATATACATACTTTATTCCAGTAAAAAGTTCCATATTGAAAGAAAACCATCACAACTTCAAGTCCTCTGTGTTCTACATCTTTAGTCTCCACCCACGATGTCTGCACATGCAAAAAGAAAGAAAATCTGAAAAACAATATTCACAAAATATTTACACATGAGCTTCCAAAAGGGTAATAAAAATGTGAATATATAAAAATTGTACACTGGTTTTCAAACAATGAGTGCAGGAAAGAAGAAAGCAACAAAAAGAGGTTTCCCCGCTCTGTATGAAAATAGAACACAACACTGTTCAGTATGTACACGTCTACTGCTCTCTCTCTGTCCGTCTGCAGCTCGAGCTCTGCAGACACTCAGCCTACGTCCACAGAAACAGAAATAAGGCCGAACATGGGTTTAACATTGGTATGCATGCAGTCAATGAACATCCTGTAAACAACATATTAAGACTAAACAAGGTCTTCCTGTAAGGCTAAATATGATGAGCCGAGCTAAAACACCTACATGAGTCTATTACCGAGCCGCCTACTCACTACACAGCAAGTCGAGGATTATTGTGCATTAAAGGCCCTCAAAATACAATATGAGTACAAATATCACTGTACATTTCGGCAACTTTTGAGCATTCACTCCCCCTTTACAAAAAAAATAAAATATACAAATAAATTAAACACGCAGTAAGTACAGCCTCAGTGTTGCCTCCATTCCGGCTGTTTCACACCTTAAGTGTCTTCGTCAACCCCGCGTTACATTAATCCTTGGCATTGACGCGCTCCCTTTATTAACGCTGATGCACAGAACAGTCATGACACCAGAAACACAGCAAACTGCTTAAAAAAGCTCATAAATAGAGTGAAACCATGTCCAGTCTTCATGAATACTAGCCCATACTCCATGCTCACAGATGCTAAGCTAACAGCCGAAGCACCCGTAGATTTTGGCGTGTTCTGCAGTTTCACAGCCGGAGTCAACAAGTGGCTCAGAGGAAACTACAAGGAATAACCTGAGAAGTGACGTTAAGAGCCCAGCGTCACACCCACAGAGGGAGCACTGAAGTCCGATCCACACACGCACGACTAAAGTAAATCACTGAACTGTAGTGATGCAGGGGCGTGTCCAGACAGGGGTCGAGAAATTTTATTAGCCGAGGCGCCTCCGCCAAAGAGGTTATGTTTTTGCTGGCGTATGTTTGTTTGTTTGTCTGTTGGCAAATTTACAGAAAAACTACCAGATTTATTTGCATTCATTTTGTATTTATTTATTTATTTTTTTTACCAGTGGTGAGGTTTGGTCCAAGGAAGAAGCCATTAAATTTTGGTAGGGCTATATATATTTGTCTGGATGCAAAAAATTCCCAAACTTAAAAAAAAAACAAAAAAAAAACATGGTTTACCATCGGGGGGGAATGTTAAAGAGTCATATCTCTGCCATTCTTTGAAGGATTCACATCCAGTTTCACAGGACCTTTATAATGAGTAAAAAAACAACATTGATCTTTGTAATGAGTAATCCAATTGCCAATTTTCAATAATTCATATAAAATCAAACTATTTATTGATGTTATAAAACTAGTTATGTTTTACGGTCTTAACACATTTCTATACAGGCTTGCCAAAGAACAGCTTCAGTGTAGGTAGGTTCAGTTGAGGTGATATGTGCATCAGTTCAAACGTCCACGCCGTTCAAAAGGCTCTTATAATAGTCAAGTATGTGACGTCACTTGGCTTCATCCATTTCCTTACAGTCTACAGGCAGAGTTGATCACCATCACCGTGGCTAATTTAGTAGCTTATACAACCCCACCTCTGAAATCACGCACTATCCCTTTAAGTGCTTAAACACCTTAGTCAGTAAAATATCCACGATAGCTAAATGACAAGAAACTATCATTCCAATATTTTTTTCTTTTGCAACATCTGTTGCAATATTTTCCCCAAAACAGAAAAAGAAAACAATGTGAGAAATATGTATGTTTACGTTTTTACTGAAATATAAGAATTGTGAACTAAAGGTTTACTTTTTTCCCTTTTTTGTGTCTTTATTTTATTTGTATTTTTAAATCCTGTCCATATGTGAGGCCAGTGGGTTGGTCACAAAGTCACAGCTGTGAATATTTGACCGAATGTGCTGTCATTGAGGAAATGATCACCCTCTTATCATGACACGTCTAACAATGTGTTGTGTTGCCAGATAAGACAAAGTAAAATGTGTATTGTGGTCTCAGAGTGATGAGCATAACATGAGAACCATTAGATAAAAACATAACCTTTGTTATAAGGGTTTCTTTTCTGAGGTAACCAGGGTTATTACTGCTTTTTACATCTAAAATCAATATTTATGTTCATAACGGGAGAAATTTATCAAAAGTTATCAACCATCTCAAACAGACTTCAAAGTTACGTTTTTTTAGTTTAGTTTAGGTGTAGAAACTCGCTGTGTACAGACGACACTCACGTCACTATTAACTGACTCTTCTTTTGGTCAGAGAATTGACATTCAAATTTACTATGTTAAATATCTATTGTTATTAGTGGGGAACTCAAAATGGAGATGCACTTCATGCATCTGAGTGTGCGTTGTGCTGGTGTGTATGCTTGGAGCAGACTTATACATAGACCAGTTTTTTGTCGGAGGCTGATTTCAGATGGATGTTTGTTGAAAATTAGTCATAAAGACGAGCAAACAGGAGTGTGTAACTTTGATGAGACTGCAGTGGAAATTTCACTCCCCCCTCACTTCCATGGTTGTGCTGAGAGTCAAGCCCGTTCTCTTATGCACAACCAACGCACTGTTTGTGTGCCTTTAGCCGTCATTAGCACCATGCTAACATTATATATTCACAGCAACAAAATAAAGTTAACATTACCCTTACACCCTAAATAAAAACTGAAGCTCATGTAGATATAATAAGCACATTTACCTTAGCAGAAGGTCCAATCAGAACAATGTCCCTGAACTGATCCCTGATTGGCTGAAACGTGTGTGTCATGTTTATAGGTAGTTTTATATTTTTGGTCAGTAACACAAAAAACAAATGACACAGCAGCTTTAAGGTCTGCATTAACCTAACATGAATCAGCTGCATGATGTCTGTGCATGCTCTGCCATGAGACTGTAGAATTCATGATGGAAAATATGAAACATCATTAAGCCCCGACATCTACATTATTATTTTAATGTGTTACTCAAGGTCAGTTATGATAAGGTGATGTAGAAATGAGCTTAATTTGTTGTTTGTGCACCCCTTCATGAGTCAGTGCCACAGCTGGGACGCCCCCTTTGACAAAGTCTGGACACGCTCCTGATTGAATGGTTGTATTTCACAGCACACTTCTGCTGAAGTCGTTCTTTTTAAGCTTTAAAAACAGTTGATGATGTAAACATGTGGGCACACACAGACACACATGTTCTGCCAGTGTACTGCATGAGCTGATTAAGATTTCTAACATTGTTAAACTACTTAAACACCAATATGAGACACGGAGGCAGACGGAAAAGTGACATAAATAAGTTATTGCAGAGTCTTTGTAATGCTGTAACATAACAAGCAACCGAAACCACGGCTGGAACTGCTCGGTCTACTGTAGATGCTCTTCTACTCAATGTTGTTCCTCTTCTGTGATTACATGTTTAAACATCCACCATGCTTTGTTCAAGCATGTCCGAATCCCAAAAGGCTTTCACACTGCATGTTCAGCTTCAGGCTGTTGGAGCTACAACCAAAACACAATAAATCCAGAGCTCATTGTGACCTCTGAGGTCCATGACATCACAAAAGACTGAAAAGAATTGAGTCAATTTGCCAAATAAGCAGATTCCAGCCACAACCTTTGTGTGTAACTGTCAGATTATAACTAAAATGGAGTTAAGATAGCTATAGAGTTAGTGACACTGTTTTGGTCACATTGTGTGAACACCATGACATATCAATGAGATGAGCTTCTATTAGAGGATTTACGGTATTCATCTGTTGCAGCCTTGGAAGTGAACAGAAAGACAAACTACTGCAGCTCGACTCTCTCTGCTCTCACACAGACACAAATCAGATTCACCTCAGGCCGACTGTGACTGTCATAAACATCAAGAGTTCCTGTTAACGTCTAAAAAAGGCATCCGTTCAGTCTCTCCAGAGGACTGGGCGGTTTCGTCTACACACATTCAACAGTCACACAAACCCCCCCACAGAGGTTCACACCTTCACATTCTGTACATCAAACCACATATTCAACGTCTAACTTCACGCTTAGATCAGATCTAACCTGCACACATCACAAACTACAATGAAGTCTGTCTGACAGCTCTACGTGACTAACCTCCTGCTCTGACGTCACTTCATGCGATGTGGCCACGATGAGAGCAGGAGTCTGGTACAAATAAATAACTGTACAAAGTATAAATACTATCAAGGACAGAAATATGAATGAGTGGACAGGTATTTGAAAAAACATCCATCCGGACAGTTTAGTGCATTTGTTTCAGTCCCACACAGGAAGAGATACTTGAATAAATAAAGTGGCACCAGTACATGAAGCTAATTTAAGCTAATGTTTCATTAGCCGTGTCTGCTCTGCTGCTATATATCCATCTATAACTCACTGCTCTAAATTAACCTGATCAAGTTACCGTAAAATCTGGAGCATAACACGCACTTCTGAGCCTGTTTTGGTCTGACCAATAAACCAGTGTAAAATGCTGACACGCGCACAATCATGATGCAGGCGCAACCAATCACAGCACCACATTGCAAATAACCTGATACAGCCGACAGTTTGTCCCCCAGCTCAAACAGTGCTGGGATATATAGCGCCAACAGCAACAGGGGTTAGCTCCACTTTTTAACAGCTTATCTCCCTCATGAAGTCATAATTTAGCATTATAATGGTGGTAAACTGTTGTGTAGTGTGTGTTTGATAAAATAGACTTCTAGAACAAAAACAAGTGACCAGAAGAGGTGGGCAGAGCGACTCAAGGGGTGTGGGTCCATACTTCATAATGATCACTGAATGCTGTTGCCGAAGCTATCAGCTCCACATGGTGAAGGCAGATACTTCTAGAGGAGATACAATGCTTTATCAAAGCTTTTGATTTAAATCAGGTTGATATATATATTTATTTTTGATGACTATCACTGTATTTTCACAACCAATAATGTTCCAAAACATTTAGCTTTTACATGCACCCCTGATAGCACTGTATTCTCGAGCTGTATGAGACGCTCTGTTAGAGTTCCTCATTAAGACCTCCTTCCCCATGTGGGTCCAGTCCACTCTGCTTGGTTTACAGGTCAACTACGTGGTAAATTTGTCAGGTCATCGCTGCTCGGCACCATGTTGTATGAACTCTGCATTCACTGATTGGCAGATTGGGCATGGTAGCAAGCCAATGGACTTTAGTCATGACAGGACAATGCTCACACTGGTAGGTGTGTTTGCTGGAGGAACAAGACATTTTAAGCAGCTACTGGGGCTGCAAAGGAGGGGAGGGGTGCTTCACCATGTGGAAGAGCCAAGTTTAACACATTAAATGGCATATTAAACAAAAAAAAGTGTTCAGTGTTCAAAATATTTTGGAAGCAACTGATTCAAAAAAGTGATGCACACAAGGCTGGGAGATGGAGGGATGAGATGGAGGTTGTTTGGAGGCAGCAGCACTGTTAGACAGCTTTCCTCCATCATCGGGACACTATCTTGCATTTCAAGAAAACGAAATCACACTGTTAGGTTCAAAAACCTTGTGGAGAACTGGTTTGATCCTTGGACTCTGTGATCAAAAACAATAAGTGGTCAGGGAAGGCAAGCAATGTGAGCCTTTCTCACAACCATTACCATAGGCTGAGAGTGAAACTTCATTTGCAGCAGCTAACTGGATCCCAAAGTCCTCAAACAGATGGTACTAAAAAAAATACATAAAAATGTTGCATGTTGCGGACGTGGCTCCACACAATTAAAATCATTTCCCCGCTCAAACTTTTCTCCACTTGGTAGACCACCAAAACAGACTTCAACCTTTACACCAGTGCGATTTTTTAAATCCAGATTTCACGGTAATTCTCATTTCATAAGTAGAATTAAAGCCTACACTGAGCTCAAAGTTTGCAAATACTTGTATAATTATTAATCATTTCG
This sequence comes from Scarus forsteni, assembly GCA_036419115.1. NCBI lineage: Eukaryota > Metazoa > Chordata > Actinopteri > Labriformes > Labridae > Scarus > Scarus forsteni. Next base: position 27,436,196 of record JAZDUH010000130.1, on the reverse strand, counting down.
AGAATATAATATTGAGTTTACACACTTAAACATGCTTTAATACATGCTCTTGTGTTACTGTAAGATGTGTCATTGTGTCTTAACATACTCTAAATTTAACCGTTGATCTAGCGAGCGCTCTAAGGCAGAAGTATAATTTCTAAAGCATCAGTATTTAGATCTGATAGTGGCTAACTGCACAGACTACCATCTGAGACTATCAGTGAAGAGAGAAAAAGTGCTTTCACGGTCACAGCAGTGCTCCGAGTCTCATTCCTTCTTGCTGGCTCCCAACTTTTTGAACAGCTTCTTGCCTTTGGAGAAAAAGCTTTTCTTCTTCTTGCCTTGAGCAGAGCTGTCAGTCTGTGTTGGGATGTCTGCAGGGAGGGGGGCTGAGGGGGGGCTGCAGGCCTTGCTTGCAGCCGGACCTGGAAGAGATGGACCTGGAGAATGGTCCAGGCCTGATGAGGGGCTTGACGTGGGCGTTGTCAGTTTGGGTGAGGGATCTGTGCGCTCTGATGGGTCAGTGAGAGGAGGGTCTGTTTGGGGGTGAAGAGCCTCTTCTATCTGTGGGGGGCCAGGATCTGGTGGATCAGTGGATGATGCACAGGGGTCCTTCAGAAGGAAAGTATAGGCTTTAGCACAGGCAGATACATAAGGTTCAATCAAAGACGAGGAAACAGAGCTGGGCACAGGTCTGACAATCTGTTCATTAGTAACGATCTCTGGGAGGTTTAGGCCTGTCATGATGACAAATTTTGCTGGACGATAATTGTTCTCCCAATTATTGTCTATAAATGATATTATTGTCAATATTATTTTGGGTCCATTTCTTAATGTAATATATGGCATAACAATGTGAGTATGCCGTACCAAAAGCAATAAACATTATTTTCTCAAGCATATTTAGCATTGTAATTGGAGTGCCAAGAGCTTTTAAATAAAATAAATTAAACAAACGGCATAATAAATTACATGGATTTTACAGTTCAGGAATTGCTGTTTGTGACGTTTGCTCTCCCAGGCAATTTGTACTATGTGTCAAACATTTGCAACATTTCCCAAAATGCTGGCTTTTCAACCGTATCGAAGGGTTGCATTTCTTTTGCATTGTAGGGAATGACACTGTCTGTGATCGTGCATCATTTTGCGCAGCTTTATTTCTATTTACTTTGTCGACCAAATGCCTTTAAGCGTTGGCTGCTGGGACTGAGGCCACGTTTACATGGCGCCGAAAACTGTCGAATCCGTTAAGTCTTCATTGCGTTTGGCCTTGTGTCTATATGGAAACTCGATGAAAACGTAAACTCGGCTCCAGAGTGGAAAGATTTGAATCCGCTCTCCATTCAGCTCCGTGTAAACCCGTATCAGAGCGTTTCAGGGTGAAACGCTGACGTCACCACATGTGCAGTACTCTTTCAGATGAAGGCTGCGCGCGCATACCAGGAACAACAACAGCTTCAGCCATCTGCCGAGTAACGTGTGAGCCTCTTACCGTGCTCGGTTTGTTATCCAGTCAAAACTATCCAGACAGATTTGTTGTCCGAACTGATTTTTTGTTCAGAAAAGAAACTCCTGCGTCTCTGTGCGTCTATTCACCATTGTTGTTTGTGAAAGTTTTTCTTCTTCGTTTGTGTATTGTAGCAGCGCTGCCTATCTGCAGACCTACACCGCCATCTACTGAGCCGGCATGCATACTACAGCGGATTAACTCGTCTCCGAGCGTCGTCGTCTGAACGCAGAAGAATTCTAAAACGCAAAGGACAAATCTTTGCATCTTTAAGTCAGGAGTGTCCATGTAAACGCAGCATAAGACTCTACTGCACCTCAACATTTTTGTTCCCAGCTGGGAAAACTGGACTGGATGGTTGTGTTTGAGGTGCACAAGCGAAAGTTGGTTGTATTCTCCTTCTTTGTTACCACTACTGTGGAACAAATGCAACATATTGGCTTGTCAGAGTTCATAGGCTCAACCTTGTTCATTCTGTTGAAAACCAAAATATTTCTGCATTGGGGCTGTGGCTTTCGGCTCAGAAGCCATCGCTTTTGTGATATCATTCATTGCGTTTGCTTTATGTTACTTCTCACTGTGCTCACTTGCAGCATTCAACGATTGAGTGACTGACAGGAGGGTTCACTCCGTTCATGCTACTATAGAAACAACACGCCCAGGTGTTGAGACAGATGCACAGAGTGAACCCTCTTGTCATCCAGCCTGTTTGGCAAAGAGAGAGAGAGGAGGAAAACAAACATGCATGCACATGTCAATATATCGAGACCAGCAAAATGATCTAGTTCATCTTTAATTGATTTATTGATCATTGTGACAGGCCTAAGGAGGTTTGTTCATTTTGAATCTGTTTCACTAAGTTTTCATTTTGTCATTTAAAATGGCAGCCTTTGAGATTATCCACAGTTTACTGGTCAGCCTGAAGAAGGAGGGTCCAAACCAAATCTCCTCTTCTGTGCCCTTTTCTTGAAAAACATTACATGAAGATACACACTTTAAGAGCAAAGCAAAAGTCAAGGTGGTTCAAAATCCTAAAATGTTCACTTTTTAAGTGCAGAATCATGTGGATCTTCATATGATGTGTATTTTACTGGATTTAATTTTAGGGACCCTTGTACTGAAATCCTTGTTAATGAATTAATCTTAAACAAAGTTGGAATTTTCTTTTTCAATTAACTGTGCCCACCTCTGTTAATAAAATATCAAAACAATCTGTTGGGAAAATAAAACCACAAATAAAGGAGGCAAAAGACACATTTTTCAACTCTCTGACCTGCTTTAAATAACTGGAACTATACTGAGGGTGAGTGTCCAATCCTACACAGGGAAGTGTAACAACTAGAGTGAAGGTTGAAAAAGGAGGATACAAGCACAAACTGAACATGGGACTCTAGTTTTAGACACTGAGCTGCATAACACCGGACAGAAAAACCACTTACGATCACGTCTCAAAGTGAACAGTTCGTTTTTGTTTCTGCTAAAGGCCATGCAGGAAACAGAGGGGTGAAAACAAACATGACAGAGCACAGTTAAAGAAACAGCACAGAAGAAAAAAACAGAAAACATTTGCAAGAAATGACAAAAACAAGACGTGTTAATTTCTGTTTTGTAAGAAAAATGAAACATAGACACACTGTTTATACACATTACTGCATGCTCAAGGAAAAGAAACCCAGGACTACCTGTGGCTCTTTTTTGGGTTCTGGTGGCGGCGGAGCAGAGTGTGGCTCTGCTGGAGCGTCCTCCGGTAAAGCCTGAAGGAAGTTAGAGGGAACCAAACCCCTCTGTCCATTCAAGTCCCCCTGAAGGTGAAATAAAACAAGAGAAATGAGGAAGATAAACTGAGAAGTGGAAAAGACTGCAGCTCCTTTAGTATTCACTAGAGGCCAGCTACAGAGTGGAGGTCATATACACCATCCTTGTTAAAATAAGTGTTTAGATTTAGATTTAGAATTTAATAACATTTTTTAACAGTAAAAATGTGTCCATTTAAAGTCAGGTGGCATCTTTATAGGTACTTACATTGTACATAGAAGGAGTGATGATTTTCTCTCTCTAATAACCTTTTCATTTTGGTTTGAAGGACAGGAGTTTTGCACATTCAGGGCTCTCTGTTACAACCACAAGCTACTGTGTTGTGGCTTTTCATCAAAATTCTTTAGAAGTGCATCAGCTTCACTTTTGTGACATGGCTGACATAAAATTAGCCGGAGACAGATTTTTGATGTTGCAAGCACCACTAATTGGCTCAAAAGATGGCTCAAGTGACCATTTCTCAGACCTTGTCAAAATTTTATATGTGGTTTGTTTCAATAACAAGGCTATGTGTGCTTTTCCTGCATTTATAACTATGACAGCAAAAATGCTCAACTTATTTCCAGTTTCAGGGGCACCTCAGCAAAGATGTGGAGAGGTGCAAAAATATGTGGGCCAAAATCACAGTGCTCAACAAAACAAACAACATTTTTTAAGCCAAATAAAGACAAAAAATGGCTTTTCAACTTGGTCTAATTGGTAGCTATTTATGTAATATCCCAAGGTTATTAAGTAAATGTCAGAATTACATTTCATGGTAAAGTCATAGTCATAAATTCCTTTTCATTCCAAAATGACATTGTTTCCAAAAGGAAGTGATGACTAAAGACAAAATGCAATTCCAAAAATGATAAAAAAGCTGACAGAGGCTTCAGTTAAGAATGATAAAACTGTTCTGCTCAATGTTTAGCAATCAATCATCCAATTAAGCCCTTTTCATACGTAAAATGTAGCACAAAGTGCCATATATTCTTTTTCTATTAACATTCTACAGTAATGTCATTTATTACACATGCCATCAGATGATCCATTTTTAAATTGTGATTGAATCCTGAAGTGTAAAGTTAACTGTGATTCATCACATTGTTAACTGCATTAATGATAATTTTAAGTCTTATTGACTGTTTAAACAATTATTACACATCAAAAATCAAAAATGTACAACAATTTTTGTTAATAATCTTGACTTCTAGATATCTTATTCAAATGAGTGCTGCACTGACAGAAAGAAAGAGGACAGCTTCACACTTTTGCATTCAAGCATAATAAAATATGTGGGAGGGTATGTGTTGACATTAACTCACTATAGTCAAAGATTCATGGTTTAAATGAAAGTATTTACCATTTTAGGAGTTTGAGTTCAATCCCTTTCTTTGCACAAGTAACCCATTGATGGTTCAGGATAATGCTGGGAAACTTCTTTGTTATGGTTTGCCTTTTGATGCATATATATTTAAAGATAAGAGTACTTAACCTCATCTTTAATTTGAAACATGCTTTCACTTTGAAAGAAGATGGGAACTCTTGCTTAATTACAGGTTGTGACATTAACTTACCAGCAGACAGAGATAATTTGTCACATTTGAAATAGAAAGTACGTTATATTTAGGCAATAGTGGAAGTGTTTTCTTTCTTATCAGATTGCTTTGAACTTTCCCGTTTGACTGTATGAATGTTTTCTTAGTAAAATGACACTCTGTAAGCAGCAGCAGTGTTCACACTGGACTTCACGGTAGGAATCTTTAAAGAAATATTAAGCTTGTACACAATTAAATGACATAAGTGTGTTGCCTCTGACTGAACAAACTTGTATCTTTTTTAATATTTTGTTCTGTGGTCAATAGCAGGTATGTTAAAACTTACATAGAAGAAACCATCCTCATCCATGTCTCCAAACACGAGGATGATGTCTCCTGCACTGAAGGTCAGCTCAGCCTGAATCATCATAAAAACACGGCACATAACAATAAACTAAAACTCACATTGCACTGTGATAAACAAATAAATAATGCATGAGGCCGTCTGACCTCGATGTCAGTGTTGGGGGAGCTCTCTCGTGGATCGTAATCAAAGATGGCCACCATCCTACGAGCCCCTGGAGCGGGGTTTCCTGCAGCTGCAGTAGGGGCAGTTGTTTGACTGGGATCTGTCAATCACACAGAGAGGGACAAACATTAACATCCTGATAATTTCATAGTGACGGGTCTCTGCATTTCCCGTTAGCTCATCTGCATGCAGCTCGTCGTGTCTGTAACTCACTCAGCGGCAAGCAGAGCTGAGAGTCACACCACTGCAGGCACACTTCAAAGTAAATAACAGGAGGTTAACAGAGGGAGCGGAGATTGTTACTTTGAACATTTATAAAACAAAACAGCAGAATGACAAGACCGTGCTGAACCTACAGTTCATAAAAAAAGGGAAAAAGAGAAACACTGATGAGTGAAGAAAGGATGGCACTTCAACTGTGACGTGTTAGATGAGTTGGGGGGGGGGGGGGCTGCTCAATATACAAAAATTGGGGTTCATGAAGAATTTAATAACATAAGAGAAAAAAAATTACACATTCACATCCTCTGGGAGCTTGAAAAATCAGCACTTTGTCTTCTTTAAAACATTTTCTATCAATTGATTACCTTGTTCATGAAAATATTAAAGTCTTCAGTATCCCCAAAGTAATCAAGCAGCCCATTATGATGATTAATGAAGGTGTTTGTGCACAGACCATATTCACACATGGGCCATTTCCCCTTTACATTAGGGTTGAGGCCTTTAGCTATTGTCGAAAAGATTCAGTCCTGCCAGTTTTGGTACAATTTCCTAATCACATAATTAAAAAGAATCTCACAAGCATTGTTGTTTCTTCACTATTAGAAAATCAGCGACAGGTCAAAAGCAAAGGAACCTAGTTTTTTATTTTCTAAAGTCAAAATGCATTAAATATGTTCAGGGCTACAGATGGAAATAAGCATTGTGCTAAGTCCATTATATTTATGGCAGTCTTGTGTGAAACTCCTACGGTATCTATCCAATAAATATCAAAAAAGAGATGGTTAAAATACAGATGAAATTAGATTCAACTTGTTTTAAGCTATCATCTGTTGCTTCATTTGATTTTATTGCTTTAATGATCTTGTGCACTTTCTGCTGTTACATAAGGGGTGGGCAGCTCAGTGTTTGCCACCAGTCAATTTAAAATCTCACAATGTGCACATGGATGTGAAAAACAGGACAAAAATATTTTTGTCTGCACAACTCGTCTTTTTTGCATTGCAGGATGCATTTGTAAAAACATAATAATGTTCGTAAAATGTACTTCAGTATCAAGTTACTAACTTGAGACCTGAATTCTGTTTTGATGATGATGATGAATTATTCAAAATAATTGGGAATCACTACCAGCATTTGAGACAAAATATATGAATATTGATATAACACAAGGAGAGTGTCACATTTTTATTTAAAATTGAAATTTTCCAAATGTTTGTTTTTGTTTTAAAAAGTTTTGGATTTTTACACTCAAATGTTTATTATTACTGCTGTCAACATCGGTTTTGTCTTTAGTGATCAGGCCAATAATTGTTACATTTTTCTTTTTTAAACTTGATTTGCTAAAATCTTGGTTCAGTAGTGAAATGATAAGCTGAATAAAAACTTTGATATGAAGATAAACAGATCTAGATTATTTCTCTGAAATCTATTTCATACTACCAAGAAATAACTGACATCTCCAATAAAGCTGCTTTCACAATTACTTATGAGGCCTACATTTTCTTTCTTTACATTTGAAGAGATCACGATGTTTCTCCTCACCTTTGCATCACACAGCCTACTGACCAAGTTCAACACTATATAATAACTTAGTAAGAAGATTATCTATTATGATGTTCAACCAGCACAAGACTCAACAGCAGAACTAATAACCTCATCTTCATGAGACCTCCTTCAGTTTACAGAAGCCTGGCTGAAGAGTCGGCACATTGGAAATAACAAAGAGAACATGAGTGCATTCTAACTGACTTTGTCCTGTTTTGTTAAGAATTTGATCACAAACAGCCTTCAGACTCTTAGAGATTTAACAGCTATGCAATAATTTAACGCCATGTTCATGCTGAATACTCATCCTGCATGAGCGACTCCACCCCTGTGGACCACGTCTGGGCCGAGCAAACTGGTCAACAAACTGGAGGCTGGGGGTCAAACAAGGCTGGGCCGGATCGATTACTTAATCTGAGTTCATCCTAAATCTCACTTACGGATCAGACTTTGACTCAAACTGACCTTTGTGTGAATATAGTAGAGAACAAGCTGAAGTCAAATGATGGCTTTAGATGAAAAACACTGCGAGTAAACTCATGCTGTCGTCCAGCAGATGTTAGAAACTCTGCACTGTCATGCAGGAGAGAGCAGGCACCATCTACAAACCTTGACTGGAGGAGTCTAAACTGTCCTCCCACTGAGCTGTTGACTCCACTGGAAGAGAGGAGGAGTGGGAGGGAAAAAGCATAACCACAGTCACTACATGAAATGAGAAAAGCCTGCTCTGAGGGTAAAATATGTCTCAGTCAACACACACGCAGAGTCAAAGATGGAGGTCAGAGGGGGTGATAGGTGAACTGTGATAATGTGATGTGCTGTAGAGACACTGAAGCAGAATTCTGGCAAAGTGACTTCATAAAACCGAAGTGAGGCCACATTCTGCTGCGATGTCTGCAATGAGTCACATGAATATGCATAAGGCAGACAGGAATGGCTCTGTGTCATGTGCGTGCTGCTTTAAGGATATTCATAAAGCTACTGCAGAGGAATTTTATCTTCAATTTGAAACAGAACATGTGGAAAGATAAAGAGTCTTCATGTGCTTAGAGGAATTTGTAGAATGTGTTTGGAAATAAAACGTGCTGAGGGGCTGGGCAATGAGTCCATTTTTAATGACAGGTTGATATAAAGTACCTTTAGTTACAGTAATACAGAATAGTTTTTATATAGTTCAGTTTGTCTCATAACCTATACAATTCTTCCAACCTAATTTCCACCCTAAAAAGTTTCTTCCCCCAGGCTACTGCCATACTGAACTCCTAACTGCAAATGTCCATCTATCTACCCTAAATATGATCTTTCATTGCTGATATCATACTCCCATGACTACGCACCTTGTTTCTTGTTTTTTTTAATCTTGTACATAATATATATTCTAAATATTCTATTCTGCTTCTATTCTTACCTTAATTTAATTTTTAAACTTTAAATTTAATTTAAAATGTTAACTCCTGCCTTGTGATTTCTGCTTCTGTCTTGTTTACAATATAGGATAAATACTGTGTGTATATATTCTGTACTGGGAGAGTGAAATGAACCAGCGCCAAATGCCTTCTATGTCTTAACATACCTGGCCAATAAAGCTGATTTTGATTCTGCAATGGAACTAAAATCAAACTAGGCTGGAAATGGGAAAAAACATGTAATGCAGGATAACACTGTTCATTACTATGATAACCATATGGATTGTGATGATCTAACAAAAGAGAGAAAGTGCATTTAAGACCTAATCTATTATTCAAGCCTGTGCTACTCGCTCTGTTTTACACAAATCTGAATCTTTAAGAATGCCAAGAAACTTTTTTTTTCAGCACTAAACTTGTACAAATCTCCATGGCACCCCTGAACCATACTACAGATTTTGTCTGTGCTTTTTTTTATGGAAACAGCAGTGATGCTTTAAGACCTCTTTGGACCTTAAGAGAAAGTGACAACTTCTGTCAGTCTACTTCCAATCAGGAGCAGCCAAAGGTCAACAAGGGACAAGAAACTTTTTTAGCATTACAAAAAATGCAGGCACAAAAGGCACAAAATACCACAAAAGAGCAAAAAGCATTTGCAGGACTAAGTGTAAATATGTTTATAACTTTAACTTAAACTGTGTCTAAGCCCTGACAGAGCCATATTCATTCAGTTCATCATTGATCTGTGTGATTTGAATGAAGTTCTGGGTGATTAAAATTTTGTTTGGAATTTTTGCTTCATCACTCTGACATCATTGAGCCAAAAAAGTCAACAAAGGACAAGAAACTTTTTTAGCATTACAAAAAATGCAGGCACAAAAGGCACAAAGTACCACAAAAGAGCAAAAAGCATTTGCAGGACTAAGTGTAAATATGTTTATAACTTTAACTTAAAACTGTGTCTAAGCCCTGACAGAGCCATATTCATTCAGTTCATCATTGATCTGTGTGGCCAGCTTGGGTTCGATTCCCACCTGAAGCCCATTTGCTTGCCTGTCCTCTTCTCTCTGACATCAAAATAAAGGCAGAAATGCCCAAAGATGTAGGTGAAAAAGTCATCAAACCTTACTGAATCATTTGTCATTTATTTATATATACTCAAACTGTTGTGATACCTTGAATGCAAAGGCTCAAATTTTGATCATAATAAAGTCATAGTTCATTGTGCAGCCCTATCTGAAACCTTAAAGGAGACATATCATGCTGATGCATGATTTAATACTTACATATAATATAATAAATTTGAAAACAAGACCTTACACCCCCTTAATTTTCAAAAAATTAGATATTATATTTTTTCTGATATCCTAGAAGGTCTGAGGTGCTGGTTTGCTTGTGCGGTGAGCAACCAGGCCTCTGAAAATAGGTCTTTACGAGATGACCGCGAGATTTAAATCGTCGTGACGACACAAGGTACATTTCTTTTATTGGAGTAATCTGATAAAACACTTCCACCTCTGTGATGTCCGTTAGCCACAAAACTGTCACCAAGGAACACATCCACCCAGCAGCAGTATATAGCTCCCTAGCTCACACTCATTCATTACCAGCTCTGGCCTGTAGGGGGACTCAATATGCGGTCGCTGCTTTGAGCCTGCCGGAAAATACAGTAGAAGAAGAAGGCTGGCTCAACCTTCTCGGCAGCTCTGACAGAACTGACCAATCAGAGCACAAAGGGCTGTGACATTACGAGGTAACTGTAGGTTAGCCTGAAAACCGAGCGTTTCAACGAGAGCTTGATAATGGCCTAAAATGAGGATTTTGAGAACGCTATTGTGGGGCAATGAAGGAACTAAATGACTTGTACTGAGGGCAGAAATGCTTTACAGGCATCCTAGTCTGGCATAGAGAAAAGGAGAAACAAGCATGAACCCTTTAAACCTGTTTACTGACACTGTGACTCATTTTATTTTGTTCTTCTATTATAACTTGTACTTTATTATTATATTTTTATATTGTGTATTTGAGTGCTGGCTCACTATTTTTTATATTTTTCTAACTCAGCCTGGAGTGACCGCCCAAAATTTCATTGTGTGCTCACATAAAGGATTCTTGATTCTTGATCTTGACATGATACACTAAATATCTGACATTAGGTTGTTCTTGTTTTAACTGTCAAGAATTGCTGACAGATATGTTGGCAACATCTGGAAAAGTGGGTGGAACAGTCAAAGGAGCCCTTCTATTATTTTTGATGATACAGATCATTAATTGTATTTAAATTGTTTTTATTTCAAAAGACACTATTACAGACTATGGAACTTTAAACAACCATGGCAGCATAAACAGGCATCCTGATCTCTTATTCTTGACTATTCCATTGCTTCTAATAATCAAATGTTGCTGGCAAACTCCTGAAATTATGCTTTACAAAAACAAAAAAATGACAAATAACTGTGGGCCAAGGAGCTTTGCTGCCATGGAATTGAAGAGGAAACAATTGATCTCTATGGGACCTACATCAGAGTTTTGATGGTGATACAATTTGTTAGTTTTTGATGTAAAAAAGTATTTAGATGCTGTTTATTCTGTTTGTTAATCACGTAAAAGAATTACTATATATCTTATGGTCCACGTTGCCCAGCCCCACTTTGTGTCACAGTGTTTTGTGCAGAGTTTCTTGAAAAATGTCTGATGCAGTCATTACTCTTAACTGTGGCATTTCTGTGTGAAAGGTGAGAAGCAGCAACTAAAAAGAGCAGAAGTTTGAGAAAGAGTAAGAGAGGCACACCAGAGAGGAGAAAAAAGGAAGGAGGGGAAGGTGAGAGGAAACAATCTGCAGCGAGACACACCTTTCTTTGATCGTCTCGGTTTCGGCGGTGGAACAGGGCGACGCGGAAGCTGTGCGTGTGTGCGAGTGCCTTTATGGAGTTTTAGAGAGGAAAACCAAAAAATAAAAAAAATGAAACCAAAAAGAAACACAGAGGCGGAATATTGTTGAGAGAAGCAGACCAGACAAAGTCGACAATGAGAAGCCAGTGAAGAGCAAATTTCTAACATGACAACCAGTGAGCAGCGGACAAAGCAGTGAGAACAAGTGGAAGTGATAATCGTCTCTGTACATCACTCTGTGAGAAACTAGCAGGAAACAGAGGCAAAGTGTGCCTCGCCAAAGACATACACTTTGATGTAGGGCTTACATTTTCGGACACCTGCATGAAAAAACAGTCAGTGACTGAGAATATGTATCATGTGGATGGTTGTGATTCCCTTTACGGCAACACAGTGAGCAAGAATCCAGAAAAATATCAGTTTGTGCTTCCTGCTGCATCAGAAACGTCAAGAGGCCATGTCTGGTTTCATTTCTCCTCTCAGATGCTCACAAAAATGTGTGCTATGCTATCTGGTTACACAGCAACTCGAAGAAACCAAGATTTTAAAAAATAAAGTTACTTTATGTCTGGATTCTGCTACTTCTGCTGTTGTCACTTTTCATTTAGACATGAAAAGTAGTGATACAAGTAAAACAGTGCACTTTACATCTTTGGTAGAGCATGTCTGAATGTTAAAGTTTAGCTCAAGAAGCACCTTACAGTAAAACCAGAGTGAAGACACACTTTAAAAACTATTTTACATCTAAAAGTTTGCTAACTCTTATATACTGGTATGGCCTGAATACCACTTTAACATGTTCAGGCATGGTTACCATCACACACCACATCACACGGGCCATGGGGTCATTGGAAATGTGCCCACACTCATTATGTGCATGAAGCTGCTTCTTCAGAGGGATGGACTAGACTGGTGCTAACATCTTTAAACAACTTTTCTGTTTCATCAGACTGTAAAAATACATTTTTACAAATCCAGAGTATACTGTAAAGTAATCAATCTCCTGTAATGGTGGTTTGAGTGAAAGACTTCTTATTAAGGACATGATCAGCAGAGGTGGGTGGTGTAACATGCAGGCTGTGGGTCTGTATTTAGGGCTTAATGATATCATTTTAGCTAAATGGTAATATGGGTTATACAGTGTTTAACACATTTATTAGACCACCTGCCAAAGAAGCAGGAAAACTTAAACATTTAAGAAAACAGTTGTTTCAAACTGAATATGTTAAAGTTACTGGACAATGAATTTGAACAGGAATGAGAAATTTCAACTGAATTCACCTTTTCATAGCCAAATTTGAATGACTCACTGGGCTCAACCACTAAAACATTTTCTTTTTTTCTGTTCAGGAATGCAAGTAAATAATGTTAATTTGAATTATTGATCAAGAAAATTATATGGATAAAAAATATTTAAATAATTAAGAATGTCATTCTGGTTGAAAAGATTCTACATACTGATATATGAACCATAACAGAAATAGAAAAAAATGATTTGTTTTAACAATGCTGTTAGTTTTAGCCAGGTGCAGCATAAACCTTACATTGGTTGGTGGTCTAATAAATATCTTGAGCACTATATATCACAACTTTTTTGCATACTGTAAGTGATTTGTTTTTAAAAACACAGATTAAGCTTATGGTAGGATTGTCTTGATGCAAAAGTGCTACAAAATCTTAAGTTTTGGGCTTGCAGCTCACCATTTTCTGTTGCAAATTGGGGTGCTAATGTAAAATGTGGAGAACATTCATCGTGCTTAAGCTTTTTTCGCCATCTGATTTGGCATTCTCAGCAATGGCATTTGTAATGGTGGATCACTTAATGCAATATTAGAATATCAGCCACAAATATAGATAAAATGACACTCACTAAGCCTATGTCTTTTTTGAAAATGTATCAACATTTCTAAAAATTCCACCCTACCTGTACTTTACAGTTATTATGATATGGCTAGTAATCAACATCTGTACTATGACTGAAGTGCAAACCCCATGTGGTAAAAGCAGATGGTGCTGAGGGCCCTGAGCAGAAACAGGCTGATGTGGACTTTTCTGAATGCAAAGGAAATCATCTCTCAGGCAGGTCAAACAATTCTTACATCTGGAAGACCCCCACCTCCCAATCTAAGTGTGTCTTATTGTAAAATCTAAGTGACTTAAAGCAGTTTATTTTGAGGCTCACTGATCACTAAAGGATTTCATTTTGTGAACTTGGACTTCTGCCTGCTTGTAGTTTAGCCAGTGAGTCACTCATGTCAGCTGGTCATTTAACGTCTGTTTACTGGGGGAGTCTTTCAAAATACACACCAGCACCTCTCATGATTTGCTTGCCCAACAGTGACCACTCATCTTAGACCATGAGGGTGAATTTTCAATAACACCAGTCCTCAGCAGTGGGTGATAGTAATGGCAACATCTGAAGTCACGACATTTGACTTTCTCAGCACTTTATTCTGGTTTGTAGATTAAAATGGTGGGAAGAATTTAGCTGCCTCTTTGGATGAAAAAAACACACCAAAAGAGTACATATACTGTAATACTAAGAATTCACTGTGAGCAGAACTGAGCACAATAATATTTAAGTGATTAAGAATAACCTTCAGGTCACAGCTATGGACAGTCTACCTACCAATCTTGTCCATAGAAGTGGCTGTGGACAGGTAACCCTGCTGCAGCAGCTGCTGTCGTGTCTCATCGTCCTCCACCTGGATCTCTGACACCATGTTACAAGGCACAAAGCCCAGACAACCACCACACTCTCCTCTGTAGAAGCCGTCTGCATCTTTGTCTCCAAAGACCTGGACAGAAGAGTACAGGTATATATTAATGTAACTGTGTAGCTTATACCTGTGACATGTATGACTTAAGGTATTGACAGTCCTGTCGGAGCTGTTTTCAGGACATACTTTGATGATCTGTCCTTCAGTGAAGGGCAGCTCTTCCTCAGCAGCATCAGGATTGGGCGACATGGTGGCCGGATCGTATGGGAAGAGGGCTACGAAGATCCTTACATCCCCGTCCGGTTTTGTCCTTGCTGATTCACCACCTGTACACACACATGGTGATACATCAGAAATGCTTGTCTAGGATCATTTTGCACATGACTCATAAATTTAAGAGATGTCTTTCATGATTGGCTGATTCAAAACACTTGTCCGTCTGAATGTTAACCTCAATCTGACCTTTGCTTATTCAAAAGGAAAAAACTGCCATCTCTCTCTCTTTTGTTGCTCACACAATGCAGGTTCAATGTGGGGTATTTATTTGTTATAACCCATTTGCAATACATTTTGCATGGAAACTGTTAAATGGTGAAAAGTTTTTGTATTTTTGATCTGAACGGAGGTGTTATGAAGAGACAGGGTGGCAAAATGCACCCTCAGAGCTGGCAGATGGACCTACACAGCAGGTCTCTTCACATACTGTAGTGCTTGTAAAACTTTGGCTAGCTGTTACACACCATGTATTTTGCTTTTGGAACCAGAAACAGAAAACAAAACCACGAACAGAAGCACCAAGACTACAAAGTCACTGAGGGAAAGTGTCAGCAGAGGCAAAACAGCAGCAACCATTTTAAAGCACCGATTCAGAACTACTGCGAGTGTTAAATATAACAATAGCAGAAAATGATTTCTGATGTTTTAAATACCAAACTTGCTGACCTAAGTCTATCAATCCGATTTATCTCTAAGTATATTTCTGGTTAAGTATACATATTTTTTATTTTTAGGTTGTCTGCTGTATAGATAACTGTAAACAGCTGATAAAAACATCTGAAAATGTAGATACAAATCTTAATCTTTTATCGTGTATTCCAAAATCCCCTGCACAAAAAAACACAAATTAAAGGACTGTATCATGAATGATTAATCACTTTGGCTGAAAATCAATTCTGAGTTGAATCAAGACCCCAAAAGGGGATATATAAGGAACAAAGATGTTTTGGAAGATTCCCACTCCCACAGATAATCATGCTTTAGCTAATTCAGGAGGAATCTGTTGGTCTATAGTCAGGTGGATCAAAAACAGGCAAAGAGAAAACCTGTTGAAAATATATCTTAAACTTGATATTGGCAAAAAAACAAACAAAACAGTAGCATCGGCATTAGCAACACAAACCATGCAACTTCTATTTAAAATCCTTTTTAAAATCTTAATCTTTCCTGTTGTGGGCTTGAGAAAATTAAATCCTGTCCAATATAATTAGGATAAAAAAAAAGTACTTCTGAACTTTACAAATGAGCCATGACCAGTTTGCAGCAACAGTAAAGCTAACACTCCCCTCCCCCTCTGTCTGCAAACTGTAGAGCTGCTATGAACAGCGTTTGCAGATCACAGGCATGTCCTTAAAAGAGGTAATCAAGCTAAACCACTGATCCTAAGATTAGTGAGCTGTTTGACAAACGGGCACTCCTTCATGGCCTGAAGCAACAAGCAGCAGTGAAAGGATTATTCAGGGAACTTGAACACAGAAGCTAGCCGACTGATTTTGAAAAAATGCATGCAACTATAAAATCTAATACTTTTGAATCATTGGTGTCGTATTAAAAATCCACCAGAGCAGCTTTTATGCTATCGCTTGGCTTTAGGCCCTTCCTACAGCCTCTTAGACACTGTATGACACTGATGTAGCTAAAAGGTTTACTATTGACGGCTAGAGACAAATTTGAAGAGCTGTAGAGGCGCTTTAAGCTGCGCTGAAGGGACGTGCTTTCTATCTCATTAGAGAGAATCAGCCCATCTGTGGCAAGAGTCAGAGGCAGCTCACTTTCACATCCTCACTGATATTCGAGTGGATAGGACTCGACTTCTCCCTGCACCCTTCCTCTATCTGCACATGTGCACAAGCGCTTTTGTGTGAAACCAACTGTGCACCCGCACGTGTACCAGAAAGGTGAGGGGGGGTGACTGAGCTGAGAAAGCAGCTCGTTAGAGGAAACAGAGAAACAAATAGATGTATTTGAAGGGGGAGTAAGAGGGGAGCCTGCAGGTCCGCTCTGTAGGCCGCTTGTTTGCTGGCTAATCAAGGTTACTATTTTAATGTCTGTCACTTCCTCCTGCCATGACAAGCCACTTTGGGTTAAGCCTGTTCTCAGCTTAGCGGGCTCTCTCCCACTTCATCACTGCAGCCACTGCACCTCCCCCTCCTGCCATGCGCAAGGTGCTAATCTGACTGCCATCATGTGAAAGAGGGGCAGACTTGCCAGCAGAAAGCAGAGGTGTGTCAGGAGTATATTACATGTCGCCTGTGTATCTTCAAGATTGGAGAGAGAGAGAGAGAGATAGAGAGAGAGAGAGAGAGACCAAGGGGAAGCAGGAAGACAAAACAGGAAACAGTGTCTGACCTTTTGGTTGCCTGGCCTGCAAGCATGTAGGTTTGGAGGAGAGGTCAGCCTGCCCTCCCCACGATGGACCGGCCTCAGCTGGAGGCATGTGGCTGAGCTCCTGCTTGACATGACATACAGCAGAAACAAAGCATTAGAAAGACTTCAAATGCAGACATACAGATGGTCAAATGAAGGAAAGGACATCTCAGGGTTCCAGAATAAAATGGAAAGCAAATGCTGTTTAATTTAGTATTACATAAGTTAAGATGGTTCTTTATTTCTTTTATCTTAATTTAACTTTAAATATAAACATAAAAAGGCTATGAAGATATCCTCGATAACAAAAATGACAAGATATAAAAACACAGAAGAGCTAATATCTCATTTTATATCCTTTCATTCAGCACAGGAGACTTGCACTGATTTATTTTATATTAAAGAACCCATAGATGTCCTTTAGTCCAACACTTTAAAATGAACTGCTTTCCTCTTCTCCTGCATTGCAGTAGTAATGACGGAGAAGATAAAAGTAAACCCACAGTGAGCTGAAACAGGACAGACTAAAAAGGTGAGTTCTTTGGATAAAGTGGGATTCTGTGAAAACTGCAAATGAATTCACCCAGACAGAGGGAGCTCACACTCAGGTTCATACCATCCTCACACTGGGAAATATATTTACTTTTCAAAAATAAATCAACAAATACTCTCAACTACATATACTTTTAGATGATCCAGGGTAAAGTTACCCTTAAAGTTAAGGTTGTCACAATACCAGCACTGTAAACTTCAACACATGTATGTAAATAAATGTAATATTCTATATATTTAATATACCAGGGCAAACAAAGTTGTAAGCAGTCCTTGAAAAGATACTTTGTTTCTTATCGAGATCCTATGACAAAAAATTTAAAACAAAATATTCAGAAAGCATTTAAGTAAATTTTTCTGATAAACTTTATCCGAATGTTTATTGTTTTTATTAAATATAATTTGATGCATCTCTGATGAGACAGACTGAACACAATTAAGTAAAATGTTTAATAAACTGCTTTGAAAAATGAAAACAAGATATTACAAGTGCCACAAAATACGTATATATATTATTTACTAATTTAATTCCATCAAAGCAGCATATCATCCACATTTCAGAACAAAAATAGCATATCTAAACAATTTAGACAGTGCACTTTCTCTCTTAAATTTAACATATTTTTTTAGTGTGATACCCATTGATACAAAAAATCAAAAAGTTGTTTTATGAAAAAACAGTGTTTAAGAGAATAGCACAGTTTTGACAACCTCAATATACAAAAATGGTTTAAATGTCTTTTTTGTTGATATTTGATGTATGAAGGGGTCTTTCAGCATATTCTATGTTTAAAACAAATAAATGCTCAATATCGGATGTGAAAGACTTTTTTTGATGCTGAGCTTTCAAACATGTGTCAATCTTTATTTATATTTCTGTAGAACCACATACGTGTTTATAATCCCAGCACAGTGACAACCCTTTGTTCTCTTTTAACCAGAAAAAAAGTTGTAAATTGTGTATGCTTATTTAATTAAAATTTTGATAAAAGACTTTTGGTCAGTATTGACCAGCCCTACATTATACAAACATCATGTGCAGCCTGAGCTCCCTCTGTCTCCTGCAGTGATGATTAAGGTGGTCTGTCTAACGGAGCTCGGGAGGTCAAACCCACAGTGCTACAGGAGGAGAAGGAGGAGGACAGGGTTGGGAAAAGTAACCCCACTGAAGCTGGCCCGCAGTGATGTTTACCGGCAGATTTGCCTTTAGGCTTCGGCGATGAGGAGGTCTGAAGTGCTCCACAGAAGCCCCCTCTATCCACCACTCAGCACTCATCTGCTCCACCACCACCTCTCCAGGAGGGTACTCTGAAGGCTCATCGTTTTCATCCGTGCCATACTCCACGTCTATCTCTGTCTCACGGCCGATGGGCGACCTCACAGTGTGCACCGTTTTGCTAAGCGGGTAGGGTCTTGGCGGGGTAGAACCATATCCAGGGTTGGCTGCGGCCTGACTCCTGAGCATGGCCTCCCTCCTAAGGCGGTCCCCTAGCCCTCTGAGCAGTGCTTTGCTGGTGGGAGTCAGCTGGGTGGGACGGCGGCCTGAGAGCCTCCTGCTGGTGGGACCTTCGTATAGACTCACATCTTTTTCTCCGGGGTAACTGATGGTGTCCACTGTGTCTGCGTAGTGCACCCTGTGCTGCGTCTTGGGCTTGACCTGCACGGGTCCCTGTCTGAGTGAAGGCTCTTTGGCCAAAGATCTAGGGTCTCTGTTAAAGTGATGGGGAGGGGGGGCCTGTGGGTGTGCATTGGGGTGATGAGGATGTTGTCGGGGAGCATGATGGAGGCTCTCTGTGTCTCTGGGGTGGAGCTGGTTGGGTCGAGGGCGAGGCTGACTCGGGTGACTTTTGGGCTCTTCCAGACTGCTGTCTTCCTCCTCTGTCACCTCGGGGATACTGAACAGCTGCTTGTTGTGGGACGCCTGAGGGGGTAACTTGAGGATTCTCTCCATAACGTCTTCTTCACTTTCCGGAGTCAACTTGCGTGACTACAAGGGTCACAAGTCAAGCAAGCAGGAAGGGTTGTTGGAAGGGTGACATATTATGTATTGCAAAAAAATAAAGAATAAATAGGGAAGCGCAGTCAACACAGACGACAAACCAGCCATGCAAAGGAGAGAGCAAAGAAAGAGGAAGAAAAACACAAATATTTTTAATCAAGCATGAAAAAAATAGAACAGAAGAAACAAGAAGTGAGATCTTAACCATGCAAGACAAACTAAAAGACATTAGGGACATTAGGCTCAATGTGAGCGTGCTTAAATGGGACAGGGAATCATGAAGAGTAATAATTAAAATTACCCTGTTAGCTGCACAAGTGTAACCCCTGCCCTGCACCTCTCCCAGGTGGTCTGAGTACAGGTCCTCCTCCTCCTCCTCCAGGATGTCAGACAGATCTGAGCGGCTGTTGTCTGCATTGTAATCACATGGAGGCTCAACAAGCCCTCTGCTGTAACTCTGTAAAAATATAGACACAACGAAAGGTCTCAGAGGCATGATCTGACGTGGATGTGCTGAGAATGGCACCTCTTAGCTCCTTATCATGTGATTTTGAATTATGTATGAAGTTAATGTTTACTTGGGAGAAGGCTGAACCTCCTCTCCTGATAGTTATTGCGGATAATTTTGGGGCTTTTATCCTTCATTTAAATGAATAGGACAACAAGTCAGGGCCAAAAGAAAGAGAGAAGTCAGGAAATAGATCGTCCACCATGAGGAAAAATGCCTCCACACATGGGGGATGTAGACAAAACCTCTTATCCACCAGCTCTCCATCTTCCTTTCTTTTACTGTCAGATGTTATTGATAATGGAGGGGGAAATGCATTCAATCGTTGTCTGGCATCTACATCTGGCATTTATTTTATTTAATGAATTTAGTCAGACAGAGTACATCAATTTTGTCTCTATAATGGGCCCACTGTTTTCGGTAGCCTCTGGAAAGGCAGCCAGCTATAAACTCTAAACAGAGGCTCAAAATCTTTATCATTAATTATCTGAAGTGTTTTATTAAACAAGCACATCTTGAAGATCAATGACAAAACTAGAGTTTAGCATTTATCACCGATACAGATAATTTTTAACTTTGTGCCAAAATGCTAATTTAATAAAAACAGATTGCTGTTTTACTAAAATGGCCAAACCATGGTGTGATGATGACGAAGAACTTCACTCAGCAGAAAAAGCAAAGAGATGTAGATGTTCCTTTACCAAAGATGGGTTCAGCTTGAAAACACTAAAACACAATTTTCACTTTTTTCTATTAGTTCTTTATATTTTCCTTTTAAAATTAGAATTACTAGCCCAACCCCAAAGAAGCTTGTGTGTTTTCAAAACATAAGTTAAGAACCAAACACAACGATTTTCAGATGCTTTTCAACTTATATTCAACTGAACACACTTTGTGAACAGCTACATGAGCAAATAGTCCAACAGTTTAATAAATGTTTTTTGCATTAGCAAAACATTTAGGGATTTCATTTTCTACAGTCTATAATATCATCGACAGATTAAGAGAATCTGGAGGAATCTCAGCAAATATTCAGCGAAGCCCAAACCAACATTGAATACCTGAGATTTTGGATCCCTCATGTGGCATTAAAAAAACATCACATTCTGCAAACAATGTTATGATATTTGGACAATCAGCCTTCTCTGTCACAGGAGCTTAACTCTGGAATGGTCTGCCTACTGGTCTGAAAATGAAAACTAACTTTAAAGGCTTATACAAAGGTATTAAATCGTGGCTGAAGGAGCACAATATTGTTCCCACATATAAAACATGTGCTTGTATATACGTTTACCTGAAGGAACCTTCTCATTCATCTTTTAATAGAACTTCTATTTTTTCTGGATATCTTAATTCTGATGTATTTTCTAATGAACTGTGTCTTAGGTATCTCTTTTCTTTTTAAATTTCTCTTTGTACATTTTTAATCCATAAAAGCCTCCCATGAACTGGTGTTGAAAATTAGCACTGTCCTATAAACACTTACAGCAGTGCATTTGGGACCTGTGTATTTAAATGTCACACATCAATGTTACTGTGTGTCCATGACAAATAAATACATAAATACATAAATAAACATGGGCAAGGGAACACTTCAGAAAACTACTGTCAGCTACCACACTCTGTCCCGACTTCTGTCATGCAAAGTCAAAGACAGATATCAACAACATCCATAAACACTGCTGGCTTCTCTGGGCCTGGGCTCACCTGAGATGGACCCACACAGAGGAGAAAACTGTGCTGTGGTCTAGCTCATGTTCAAACCGAAATCATGGATGTTGTGTCCTCCAGGTCAAAGAGGAACAGGACCCTCCAGACTGTTATCAGCTCAAAGTTCAAAAGACAGCATGTGTGATGGTATGCGGGTGTGTTAGTGCCCATCGCATGGGTAACTTGCACATCTGTGAGGGCACCGTTAATGCTGAAAGGTACATACAAGTTTTTAGAAACTTATGCTGTCATTTAAGCAACGTCTTTTTCAGGACCGTCCCTGCTCAGTTTAGCAAGACAATGCCAAGCCACATTCTGCACGTGTTACAACAGCACGGCTGTAACAAGTGTTGGTTCTAGACAGGCCTGCCTGATGCCCAGAACTACAGTATCTCCCATTGAAAATGTGTGGGGCAATATGAAGCGCAAAATACAGAGACCCCAGACTGTTGAGCAATTGAAGTCGCATATTAAGCAAGAATAAAAAAGAATTCTAATGACAAATTTTCAACAATTTGTTTCCCTTGTTCCCAAACACAACACTTGAGTGTTGTTAAAAGTAAAGGTAAAGAAACACACTTTGCCCCTCAACATTAAATATCTTGCCTTTGTTGTGTGTTGAACTGAATATAGGTCTAAAATGACTTTTAAATCATTGTAGTCTAATTTACGTTTTACACAACTTCCATCTTCATTAGAACTGGGGTTGAAGATTTCAAGCCTAAATGCATTATTAACTCCATTACACCCCTGCAGCAGTCAGGTCTTTGGCCATACCAAGTCATTAGTTCGGCTTCTCTCCTGCTTGTTCAGCCAACGCACTTAAAAGAACTTAGGATACCATCAAGCTTGGTCTCTGACCTGCTGCACCCTGCAGATCTCTGGCTCCTGGTCCTGCCTCAAGAACTCCTCGATGGACACCAGGCGGGTGTTCTCTCTCTCCTCCTCTGCCTCTGACTCAAGTGGTGACACAGGGGGTCGCAGGAGGTTGTTCTCCTGAGGGTTAAGGAGGTCCGTGATTGGGGCTTTGGGTGGAGTAGGAATGCGCTCAGGGGTCCCGAGCTTGGCACTGGGGTCCTCGATGAACTCTGTGATGGATGGAAAAGGACGTATAGTTCCAGGGCTGTCGGTGTCTCTGCGCTGCTCCAACACAGCTGCTGCTGCCGGTACTGCTGGTGGTGCAGGAGCAGGTGCTGCTACTGGACACGGTGGAGGCGCTGAGGTGATGGGAGAGGTCACGTGAACCTGAGATAAGACAGTTAAAAAGTCTGAGTGGAGGCAGAAAGGGCTTATGGTTCACATTAGAAATAACATAACAGATCATCAAATTAATTGATGTAGATTAACCTAAAATCAGGGTATTATGAGCATATTCTGTTTCACCTTTTGAACAAATATCTCCATTCAACACTCTGCCACTATTCAAAATGATTGATGTGAGGAATAAATGCGTCACAAGTTATTTGCAACTATACTGCACTGAAGCAATTTCACGTTTCTAGGCATGTAGTGCTCACATTTCACAAAAAAACACGCTGGATGCGTAGTGCGGATGTACATGCGACTCAAACTAATGACTCTCAAACCAAGCCTGTGTGTGTGTGCTACGTTGTGGCTGTCTCTTGTCATAAATTTCCTCAGAAGAAGCTCATTAAATGGGCTAAATGACTCTGGGAAACCTCACTGGGGAAGCACTCTGTTAAAACAAGGGGAGTTTCTTCACAGAGGTGGAAAACTATGCTTTACCGTGGAAGGCACAACAGGAAGTGTAATCAAACTGTGTTTATCTTGTCTGAGACACATTCTACTGCTGTGGACATGCATAGCAGCTGAAACAAGGTCAATGTGTCTCTCTTGGTTTCATTCTTCTGTTGATTTTGGCCAAAGCACAAACCATCTTGCAGTTTAAATCAACAAGTCTCTTATTCTTGAGATTTTGGAGGCAGGGGGCATGAGTGAGACATGCAGCTCACACAGCAGTCTGACATCTCTGACTTGATAAGATGCTTGCTAATATGGAAATATGCACACACCACTGCGATCATGCAGGGTAAACGGCAGCAGAGTTAAAAAATGGTGGCCACAGTGACAATGGAAACTTAAAATTGTTTGCATTGTCCATTTATTTGCACTACCTTTATAAAGTTTTATTTGTTAGGTTGGTCTCATCTCTTGAAAAACAACAATTGGTTTGGGATCAGGCGTGATGAGGCCAAGTTATGTGCACATACCTAGATTACATAATGGGGCTGGGGGCTTGGTGAACAAGCTCAATCATATATATGTATTTTGGCTAGCCTAGGTTCAATCCGGCATGAGGCCAATTTGCCTTATGTTCTCCCCCTCAATCTCAAACCTAATTTCAAAAGTCTATAACTGTCTCTTTCCCTTCACAATCAAATCAAGAAATAAAAAGTTCAAAAAAGATGCTCATTTAAAAAAAAGGGTCTGCAGGGGTCTTGATCCACATGCCTTCAGTTGCCTTTTTTCTCTGGTACTTCATCAGCAGATTATTTTGCCTTGCAGGTGAGTAATTTTAAAAAATGTCATAAACTACAGGTTGTAGTGTAAGTCTTAGTTAAAAGTAGTTTTTCTTATTGTAAATTTGACTCATAACTGAATATCCAGTGCAGACAGTAAACTTTTTTTTTCTTTTTATAGCATTTTTATTTTTACAGTGAATAAATAGTTTATCATATTAAAGAAACAGTTCGTTGTTTTTAAGTGGGATCAGCCTGAACCTTAGCCACAGTCATGAAAAAAGCTCTGCATCTGTACAGAAAGAGCCAGCACAGAGGCCATGGCAATGGAGGAGTTTAAGCTAAGAACAAGCCACAAAACTGTTGGCTTGTTATCAACGTTATACAAGTTTACTTTTCCACTACCTTGCCTCTTTGTTTTGGAACTACTTTGGTAATGATTAACAATAAAATACCTCAAGTCTGATATTTAGGAGCATCATTTTTGTTATCTTGGTTTTAAACATGTTCCAGTAGCATATGGCGTTTTACTGATGACAAAAATGCTCATAAAAATGTTGGTTGTTCTTACTGTCTTACTTACAATCTGTTTACTGTGAATTAGGCAGGCAATCTATTCAATCCCCACTCTTGATTAAACATCCCAAACATCAGCAGCCAGGTGAAGTTTGAAGAAATGTGTTGCTAAACTGGCGCACAAAATGAAGTAGACTGTTATAAACAATCTTTCAAACATATTATAAAGACCTTTTTGATGGCGAAATACAAAAACTAATTTTCCACTTTTCTTTGAACATCATATATCTGTTCCTAGAGAAAACTTTTCTCTTTTTAAACTGAGACCTCACAGTGTACTTTCAAGGCCATTCTGACCCCATATTGGATTATACAGTGGTTTTAAATATGGGGTTGATTTCAGCCCCAATGGCAGTTTATGACCAGTCAGATTATAGATTTGGGATATTTTGTAATATTCTGGATGTACACCGAGATCGACTCACACAGTAAGAGCAGAACTATGAGCCGTTTCTCCAAATTTCCTTTCCCTTTTGTGTGCTGTCAGATAGTGTCCTAGCACCCCATTATTACAATAGTCAAGTCTATGTTTTGTTTCCTGCCTTCACGTCTGTAAATACATAAACAAACAGTAATATTTGTGCATAGATTAAGCTAACAGGGTGTTTTTATGGTTTAGCTGCTTATTGTGTTTGCTGGTGATGCTTTATGTATGTTAGCCTTGCAGAGCAGACGGACCTGTCTGTTTCTGAAATCACGCATCTCAGTCTTGCCAGCCTCCACTGCCCAACAGTTTCACTCGGCTAACTGCCTAATGACCTAATCATGGAAGAGAGCCGGGAGCTGCGTGACGTCAACAGGAAGTGACTTGACAGGAAATGAAGTCACTTCCTGTTGTACAAATAATGTCAGCTAATGTCGGTTAGCCTGTGGTCATCATGGTTACTCAGTTATACTTGGCAAAATCTGTTCTCCTCATAAGTTTACTTCGTAGACATTGTCTTTGACGGGGTTCATGTCATATATAAGTGTTAAATGATACCTCTGTGGTATAATTAAATGTGAAACGATAGTCTTAAGGTAGTTAAGCTATCAGCTAACGATCAACAGCCGCTACAGCCAACAGCCAACAAGGGCAAACAACAGTTAACGGCTGTTAGCCGTAGCAGCTGACAACAGTTAACCACTACGGCTAACAGCCATGAGCTGCTGTTTGCCCTTGTAAGCTGTTAGCCATACCGGCTAATGGTTAGCCCTTAGTTGCTACGTTTAGCCGCTACTTGATGAGTGTGATGAGCCAAACGATCGTCCAATCATAAACTGCTGTTGTTTTTGAAGGTTCTACCCCTTAAAACATTTTCACAGGGCTCCTCCCCAGGTGGTTTAGTGAAATAATTCCAATATGGAACTGTCCATCTGGCTTGTCAGATTATATGTGCGTCATAATTGAGTATTTTCTTTTCTTTTTTTTTTTTTTCATCTCTGATGCCTTTTTTCACATTTGCCTTTGCCCAAATTCACTAAAAGATTCATATTAGTCCTGCCACAGTGTAAAACTGGCATCCTCCCACTCAAGTCTGTGTGGTCAAGACATTTCTGAACTAAAGTGGTTGGGTACCTATGGGAAGTGCTTCATTGTCACAGGAATGGAGTAATGACATTAGAAAATGACATAAAAGCAAGGACGGCTGACAAGCTGCCTGTACTGCTTTTTCTTGTGGTGCAGGTTCTGCAAACTCAAGCAAATTTCTTGACAATTATAACCAAAACAAATCTCTCCCCAAGGAACCTGATTCACTGTCTACGTGACCAGAAAAACCTGCAATGAATGCGTTCTGACAAACAAGGAGAGTTCTTCCACAGAGGAGAAAACTTGAAGCTTTGATTCTGAGAGGTACAAACAGGAAGAGTAATTGGGCGGTTTCTGTCTTCTCTGTGATATATTCTACAGCTGTAGGTACACAAATCAGCTGATTAGGGTAAATGTGGCTCTTTTTTTTCCCTTTACTATCTGTTTTAGCCAAGAAATGCACACAACTTCCAGGAAAAAAACTGGGGTGCTTCCTATTCTCAAGATTTTTATGCACACAGGGTCGAGAGAAAGCTTTGACTTGATATTGTTTCTAGTGTGAGACGGGCCTTAGACGTTTTGTTGGTGCCTGCTGGAGCTCTGACAAAATAATCAAGATGTGGTGGTCTCATATTTTGTCTCTTTTCTCATGTTTCAGTGCACACATAACACATCTTTAAACATGATGTGCTGTGTCACATCTTTCCTGTCTTTTCCACATAAACACAACTTTTGAAGCAGATGTGATTTCTACTTACTTCTGAGAGTTTTCAAATGACACTTTTGACATCTCTACTTTAGAGTGACCACCTGGGTCATACATAACACATTGGATCATACAGTGTGAGCATGTGAACTTTGTAAGTAAACTGTCTGTTGTAACAATCCAGCAGCACAGTTTGAGCTAACATTTCACCACCACTGATAAAGTGTCAGCTTGAAACTGCACAGTGTATGCATGCTGTAATTAAACATTCTATAAATGTAAATGAAAGAACGTCTCACCACAGGAGGGACGGTGGAGGCTACAGGAAATGTGGCCTCACACGCAGCTAAGGCAGCAGCAGAAGAAGGGCTGGCCCATGCCCTCACATAAGTGGCGGATGTGAGACAATTTTCAGAGTGAATGGCATGTGGAGGGTTGGCAGCAGCCTCCATAATGAGGCCAGAGTAGTGACAGTCTGATGGCAAAGAGTTGGGCAGCGCAGAGACTTTGGCAGCAGAGTTCCCGTAGGACGGAGGAGGAGGCAGGCTACTACAACCTGCAGGAGTGCAGGGGAGGGGTGGCACGACAGGAGCGATGACTGCTGGACCTGACATGATGGCAGCCAGCTTAGAGGGCACATTGACAGGCAGAGAGTCACAGGACTCCCCATGGGCGGATGTGGTGCGGACGGTGAGCTCCTGAGCTGTCTGTAGAGACTGGATCTGAGAGGGGCCTAGCAGAGCACTGCCGGCTGTGGGGGATGACACCTCCAGCACCTGGAAAAGGGCAACAGATCGTTTTTTATTTAAACACATCACAACAGAGCACTATAGAAGTAAATCTATACCAGAGAATTGATTGGTCTTTGAGAACATCCAGCTTTAATGCTTGAAGTCTGTGTGTTTCAATGACTTTAGTGACTGATGTCTTAAACAGTGTTTGTATTCAGAGTCAAGAGCTAAAGAGATTTGATCATGTTGTACAAAATACAGCTGGATGTGCCCAAATCTTGAATATGGATGGGAAGCACTACCAACATCCAATAGCTAGGATTTTTTGTACAATTTTGCTTAACAATTCCATTATCAGTTTCTTTCACTAAGTTCAAGGTATAAATCAGCAAGTTTACACTCTCATCAACTGTGGTCAGCACATATGCCAACAGAACTCAGAGAAACAATCATGGCATAGCTTGATTTTATAAAATATGCCACTAGTTGACTCCGAAAAACCAGAAAATCCATATGAACCAGTAAAGAACTGGATTGATAAGCAGAATTAATAATGATATCAGTATCAATAAAATGGTATCAATTCATATCCCTCTTTTTGAATTTTGTACCCTATTATGTTTTTCTGAAGGAAGTTACTTAAAGTCAAACATTAAATGTCATCACACTGACCAAGAACATGTGATGGTGTTGAGTGGGAGAAAAAATCGATTCACCTAGGTATCGCGATTTTTTGTCTGCCGATTTTTAAATCGATTTTTTTTGTTCAAAAATCGATCCCCCCCCACACACACACAAACTCTATAGGCGGCAAACGACATTGCTGAATAAAACAGGCCATAGCTGTTAAAATAGTGCTGAATAGTGTTACTACTTTTCACCAGCAGATAGTGGACAGGTGACAGGTTTCTATTCAAAGTTTTGGAGTATATTTATTTTGAAACACACACACCAGACCGAGCGACGTGTGGCTACAGTGTGGCTGTAGAGCGGAGCAGAGAGAGAGAGGAAAAAAGAGAGAGAGACACGAACAGAGTGAGAGAGAGCCAGTAAGAGTCCTCACGATGCCGAGAGTACTTCGTCAAGTACTGGCTGACTCTGAATCTGAGGAGTATTCACTCTCTGAGGATGACGGTCAGTTGTCCAGTGAGGACGAAACTGGCGGCACGTGTGCGCGCAGCGGGAGCGGGTCCGCGCGCCATTACAGTCCCCAAGCAGCACATACGAGGCCGAGGCTTTGCCTCTTCATGGCCGGCGAGTGCCGAAAAGGAGACTGGTCTGGGATGCAGCGAAGCTCAAAACACCGTGGAAAGTGATGGTGTTAGCGGGAATGAGAAAGACCGCGGAGCTCTGGTCAAACAAGGGAGAAGCCGGGGAGTAAAAAGCACAGTGAAGGCAGCAGAGGCGTTCATGGTCGGCCCCGTAAATGACAGTGATGATGATGGGTGGGAAAACTAACCACTTTGAAATTATAGTCTGTT
This sequence comes from Scarus forsteni, assembly GCA_036419115.1. NCBI lineage: Eukaryota > Metazoa > Chordata > Actinopteri > Labriformes > Labridae > Scarus > Scarus forsteni. Next base: position 27,407,165 of record JAZDUH010000130.1, on the reverse strand, counting down.
TAAATTTTGATAGCAAAATGTAATATTTTCTTGAAAAAACTCTGGTGCCTAAAGGGATATTAAGCCACTTTTATATGCAATCCAGGCTTTTGAAAACAGAGAGTATAAACAGCTGGTTAAAATATATTGCTGAATAAATCCTAAAAACTGACTTACACGTGATGTGTATTTTTCCTGATATAGTCTGGAGGCATCATCATTGTTCATCTTTTTCGCTGGTGTTAAAAAAGCTAACTAAAGATAGCAAAATCGGCAATATCGTAGAATCGCAATTTAAATCGAATCGGCACCTAAAAAATCGCAATAAATCGAATTGGGAGAAAAGCGAATCGTCCCAGCCCTAGTGTTGACAGTGGCGTATTTTCTTAATTACCTTAAAATGACTCTGTTTCTTATGTTACACTTAAAAATACAACAAAAAACTTGAAATAAATATCAATTTGTGAGTATTTCATAACAATAGCGCTGTTAAATTAGGGCAAAATCATAATACAATTAATATGAAACATAGTAATGTCATGATAATATATGGTTACCACTGGGCTTACAACATATGCATCACACGAATGTGGGGGGTATATTTACACCACCATCATAAAATTACCACCCCTGAAGGATTTACGTTTAAAAATAGCTTCTTTAACATTTATCTGAAGCTAACTGCAGCCAATGTTACCCTGCACTTCTGCACACAATGATTATTGTTGAAATGTGTAAGATCTACAGCTTAGGCAGTCAAGTTATTTGCAAAAATTTTGAAAAATCAACCTATTTTGCAATTTTAAAAAGCCTTAAAAAATCTTGGATCAAGATTCAGATCAACTCTGAAATCTAATCAATTCTTTGCCAACAATGACTGTGACCAACATTCCAACACATTAAAGGTTATAATAAACCATTGAGAACTTGCACAGAGATAAACAGACAAGTGCTGGCAAAAACATTAACTACTTGGTGGTAGCAATAAGCCTCTAAAAATCACTGGTTACATGAAATATTGAGTAGAGCGCTCCAATGCAAGTTATATTAAGAGTGCATTTTGATAGAATTTACTGCTCATGAATACTGTTAAAAATGCAAAAACACATAAAAAGTTAACCCACACTGCTACCATTCCAAAATCCACTCCACCTATGACACAAGTGAAGTACACCTCTGCAGGTAACACTAAAACCTACACACTTTAAGTCAGTGGAAATTACATGATGTCATCTTTCAGGCAGGCTTACAAAAAAACTTGTTCTACATGGCATTTAAACATTGTTTAAATGCATTTAAATACAATTCTCAGCTCGGTACAAATGAGTTTTAAAGCCAAAAGTCCTTGCCTTTTTCCTATCAGCATATATCGTGTATCCAGTCACACGAACTCCATTGGAGGTCCCAGCAGCATCTATTGTGACGGGCAGCCAGCTGATGAGGGCGATACCTGGAGAGGGACCTTGCTCCAGCTGGACATCCAGTGGAGCATCAGGAGGGCCTGCTCCAAACATCACAACACAGTCAGGGGACAAGCAGAAGACAGGGAAATGTCAAGACAAGATCCAGACATTAAATCCAATTTATAGGACTATACTCAGAACAAGAGCTGAATTTTACAAGGGGCACAAGAATCTACTCAGAAGAAATACGGTCTAAAATTCTAAAAGGAAATTTAGAAATTCAGAGGCAGTATACCTGAGTTCCCGGACAGTTGGCATGAAACTTAAGCAAATTTAAAACATTATTTAGTGACACTTTGATCTGATGTAACACTCATCACAGGTAGTACAAATCTAGGACATCAATATTAATCATGAACAATCTTTTACTGAAGCAAAACACTATAGCGTGGGCAGAAAAATAGTCAGGTTAGCATAAGGAAAAAATCTTCTTCTTCAGCTTCACAGCTTTTGTCCCTCTCGGTGACTTATCGGTAGGCAAGGGAAATGTCTACCACTAGACAAAGGGCACTGCTGACACAAAAGCTTTATCAATAGTAAACTTGAAGTCACACAGAATGTGGTATTACTTAATCTCCAGGTGTGGAATTCAGTTACCAGATCACCGACTATCACTTTCCTGTCAACAATGCACACAATCCTAACATGTTATACTATTAACTAAAGCTAGCATTGATGTAGCAGCTTTAAAAGCAGCTCATAAATCAAAAGTGACCTTTGTTAGAAATACAAGTTAGCTTTACTAACAGTAGAGCTGCTGACTTGGAGGGTGTTAAATATGCAGCATTATTAAGTACCTCTTGGTGGACATGACCCTTTGTCTGCCACAGCACTTTTTGCTTGGCCAATAGCTGCAGTAGTACCACACAAACATGAACAACTGTTTTAGTGAATAGTTAATGATCAATTGACAGTATAAATCACATTATCTAAAAACAGTATCCAATGTGTGGTTGGGTGAATGAATTGAGTTTAAGTGTACATTTACGTTTATGTGATATAAAGTAACAATATTGTTTATGGTGATAGTTGATTTTGGAATGTGATAGCATTAAACGTCTTCCTCCCGTTGGTAAATAGATGAAATGATGAATGAATAGACAAAGAAATACTGACGGATAAATGCTGGGTATAATTCTCAGTACAAATTGCGTTTACTGTTAAAACCACTGACAATAACAACCTGATTATTATTAGTAAGAAAACATCTTTAAAATCTACCCTCAAAAAACCTATAGCCCTTCTCCCTTTAGGAATCACATGGAGTTTCAGTCTTGTTTTTTCTATTTGCTGCCATTAAGTTGGGGGCAGTTAACACCTTGAACTGGTTGCCAGTCAATTACAGGAGTGACATACAGAGAAAAACAAAGAACAATCACAATCACTGCTAATTTTGAGTCTCCAACACACTCGAGCTATCATCTTAAAGATGGTATTTGAGGATTAATATTGGTTCAGTTAACTGTAAATAAACATTTGAATTGAAACTGTAGAGCCCTGCACCACATGAGTGCACAAGAATCAGTGACGCGGGTGCCACCAAAACCTGACGGTTTAATACCCTCATGATACTCTCTTGACCTCAGTAGACAACAAGTGAAAGGAGGCTGTATGTCAATAATGTGCAAAGCAGCCGGCTCATCTCCTCATCCACATCAAATCTTTAGGCTTGTTTGTATACCTTCCACCAAAGTGTGTCAGCAGGAAGTGCTCGGCCTAATAAGCAAGGACATGTGGCTGACTGGAGTGGCCCTGGAAGAAGTAAACAGTAAACTGTCCAATAGAAATGACTTGTGTCAGTTTTGCAGCCTGAATGGCAGGTTGTCTGAATATTTCTGACTATTAGTGTGTGTGCTCAAAAAACTGATTGAGTTTTATTTTTGGGAATAAGTGACAGCCCTACAACAAACATACAAGTCCATGAACCAAATACTGGTAATTAACTGCTAAGACCAATAAAAAATATCAGTCAAACTCATGCTCACTCTCTGCTTTGTATTAATATGTCTGTACATTTTGTAAAGACAATGTAACTGGTGAAGAACATGTGTTCATTTGTAAAGTATTTTCTACCTGTTGATGTAAAACATGGTGAATGACCTTTATGTTTATTTACATCCAATATCATTTATCAATGAAATAATAGAAATCTTATACTTTGAAACAAATGCAGTACAACTGTCATGTCTGACAACAATAAATGAAAAATTGCCCAGTACATTGTGTGATATCGAATAGGAATCAAAATTATTTTATTTTTGGCTAGAATTAAATCAAACTTTATTTTGTCATTTCTTACCCTGACACACCGGATGGACAATATACAGTTTCAATATATGACAGAGAAAATATTTCAGTCGTCCATCTAGGCACCAGGCCACAGGGCAGAGGGCTGATGTGTTAGGAGGGCAGATGCTTTAAAAATCAAATCCTAAAAGTGATTGGACAATTCCTATGTTAGTCATTACTGCCCAATCTGATGTTGTAGTTTTTTTGAATTGAAAATAAAAAAAAAAAAAAAAATAAAGAAAACTCTCGCAGAAACATGTTGGAAGAGGATTAAAAATATCTTCTCCATTGACGAATGCTTTCACATTATTTGTTCTTTATGTAATTAGATTGGATTAGATTCGATCACATAGAACTTTATTTATCCTTTTGGAAGACTTCCTAGAGGAAATGAAGACTCTAGACCCATTTATCTCCTGCACTTGGGAAGGAGCAGTCTGGGCTGAACAGGCTCCTCTGGCTACTGATGCCCATGCACAGAGGCTGACTGGCATCATCCAAGATGACCTGCAGTTTAATGCAGAAAAGTAGCCAAAGAAGCTGATGGCATCCTTGCTTCTCTCTGTACCAGCAGCCATTGTTTACAGATGTACAGTTGCTTTACGCTGCCATCACACTCCCTGCATATCCCCACCTTTTCTTCCTTAAGAGACACTGACTGGGCAGTACCTCTGCAGGCTGTGCTCATCCATCTGGAGCTTTGCTAGATGGATCTGCCCGATTACAGATAATGAATAAGGTGGATCCAGCTGCAATGCAAGGTTACTTATGTATCTATAGGAAAAAATATCCTGATTTTCAGCAAAAAAAAGAGATTTTGTTTTGTCCAAATTGATTAGATCATGGAAAATCAGATGGAAGAACAGCTGGGTAATGTATAATTAAATTTTGACTGAAACCTTTCTGATGATTTTATTCTTAACGCTTTAATTTTCTTTGCGTTACTTCCTCGTTTTTCTTGGAGAATTTACCTTAAAAAGGCCACATGTTCACTTAAAACTGTAAGGAACCATATGGTGTTGGCATTTGAACTGAAAAAAGGCCCATCCCAAAAATGGCACGAGGTAAAAACCCTCAGCCTCTGTCCCTGTCTCACCCCTGAGTTAGCATGATACCTCAGGAGCAAATGTCCTCAGCTCTGGCACAAACTTTTACCTTAACTTACAGCTGAACTGAACTTACACTGAGGTGACTTGGGGTCAAAGTCTCACCTGGTTTATTTTTACTTTTCTGTCTGTCCCTGTGAGCACTGTCCATGATTAATGAGTTGATAATCTCCCAATGCTCTATATAATACAACAGCTTAGTTCACGATGTATGCTAGAATTATAAACAAGTGTTGGCTGTGTAAAGCTGCAGTGTCACGATACAGAGCAGTGCAGATCAGATTCATGAGAGACTAGAGAAATTACTGATAACAGGACAGTGTGTTTGGTGTCAATGAATACATATTAAGTAATGTTTATTAAAAATTTGGCTTTAAACTAGATACTAATGAAGAAACTCTTAATATGATAAAGGTCATCTGTAAACTTAGCATAAGGAAGATAAATTAAATGTAATAATGTTTGGTTTCTTCCCAGCTAAAAAATATCTAATTTATAATTTCATATGGATGTGAAGTATGTGTACTTTGACAAACAACAGAATTTAATACCTGTGTTTGGAAAAAGGAGAATACTTGCATTAACGCCTCATATTGCTGTATGAAAATACACACCTCTTCAAAAAATATGATTATAGGGGCTCTGCAGTTCAACAATTTGATGGCCAAATGCCTTATTTCTTGTTTTCTTGAGAATTCTTTTGCAACAATTTTGTCTAAAAAAGGTATTTTTTTCTTATTTATGATATTTGATATGTCAAATCAAAAATATTTGCTACATCTTAAGATCTTTGCCCAGCTGATGCAATTTTTTTCCTGCAAATAATTCACATGTAATTATTTTTTTTAGATCCATAGCCAGAGTCAAGCCAAAAGCTACATTTATATTTTTTTAGAGTCTGCATCTGAACAATGAGAGCATTTGATGACACTCACATCACAGTCAGTCAAATTATTTTGACCAGCAGTGTGGCCTACTTAAATGTGTTTGCACCACATCAGCCTGTTTTATTTGCCGCACGTCTAAGAATGACAGTGACAGGATTCTCTCCTCTCCTTTGCAGAATCAGCCTTGCCCATGTAGTTTCTGCTTAAATGAAATCAGCCCCAGGCTACTGTCACTTGATGTTGGGTTGGTTTTGGCTTTTACCACGTGATTTTTTTTTAACAAAATACACGTCACTTTCTATGTGAAGCATGTCAACAATTGCTCTGAAATATTTGCAATTTCATGCTGTTTATTTTCATTACTGTTGATGTATCAGGGCCTTTACATTCAATAGTGCCACATTTTAAATGTAATCTGATGATGTCCATCAGAAACAGAAAGAAGTTCACATGTCTGACTCAGACGAGGGCCTGCAGTGGTGGTCTGAATGAAGGAAGTTTTCAAATGCTTGTTTGCACTTAACTGATTACCAATAGCAATAGATAACCCCTATTGACAAACCCACATATAATCTTATCAGGGATGCTCCTGTCAGTTTTTTTTGTATATGTTTTTTTACCAATCACCAATATTGTTCATTTCAATTCTATAGTTGTGTTTGAGGGAACTGAGCTTTTCAACATGTTCACAGGTCATTTAATCAATGAATATTGGACACACACTGCTTTATCCTCTTTGTTTCAACGTAGAGTGCAACACCAATCTTGACAATGGATTACTATGTGGAACTTTAAAGTTTGGGAATGTTATCTGCTGATTGGACCGGTGACTTAAGAACTGATTTACACCAATAAGGCATAACATTATGATCCTGAGCCACCCTAACTGGTTTACAGTCACATATGCAACAATCTGCATGCACTTTGTGTTACGACACTTTTCTATAAGAACCAGCTTTAATTCTTCAGCAATTTGAACAACAGTTGCTCATCTATGGATTGGACCCCATGGACCAGTCTGTGCTCCCCCACTTGCATCAGTGAGCCTTGGCTACCTGTGACCCTGTCCTTGGTTCACAACTGGTCTTTCCTTGGACCACTACAGACCAGTAGCTGTAGTTTTGGAAATGCTATGATTCACTTGCCATCACACTTTGGCCCTTGTCAAGCTCGCTCAAATCCTTCTGCTTTCAATTTTCCTGCTTCAACTTATTAACTTTGTGGACAAATTGTTCACTTATTGCCTGATATATCCCACCCACTAACAGGAGTCATGATGAAAAAATAATTAGTGTTATTCACTTTATCTGTCAGGGGTCACAATGTTATGCCTTGTGAGTGTATATCTATGTTCTTTTTAATAAAAATCAAATCATGATAACCTGATAGTGAAAAAAATCTTAAAACAGTTCTACTGACACCACTTATTCACGTTTTGGCATTTAACTGCAATTGACAAAGCATCTAAATCAAAAGACAGCGAGTTGATTTTGGTGTTTAAGTTAAAAAAAGAACTTTGTGCTTCAGTTTCTTGCCTATGAAAACTTTGACATGGAGACTAAAGGAGTCTAAAAGCAGGGATTTTAAACAGAAATGAAGCATTAATGGCAAGTATCTAGTGTTTTGTTGGATGTTTGGTTGTATCAGTTAAACTGACATTTGCTAATGAACAATATGTTTTTTCAATTGATTATCTTTTGGAATAGACATCTGCCGCACCTAACAGTGTGCCAAGAAGAAGAGTGTATGAAAAGAGACGCTTCCATTTCACTGGGATGGAATGAATTAGAAAAAAAAGAGACTTAAAAAGGTGAACTGTAACCCCACAGAATGACACAACAATCATCAACAACTATCCATTTTTTTGACACGGAAAATTATATTTTTATCATCCTGACCTATGAGTATGGCCATCATAATAAGTTAGGTGGGAAACACTAAGATTAAATACTTATTTTTTGTAAATGATCACTTGGTCATAAGCATCAGACTTTAAGTAAATGTGTAATAGTAATTGTGTCACTACAGAAAAAGGTTGGAACAGTGAAAGTATAGAAACATTGGTATGTTGTTTCATATGTTCTAACAAAAAAATTAGGACAGAGGTGTCACATATCACCTGTTCTTTATAGAGGGAACAATTCAGGTGTCAAAGAGGTCAACTCGTATACTGACTGTGACATTTACAGTGAATCTTACCATCTCAACACCCACAAACTTTCAGTACTGTCGAGGTCTGTCAAATGTCAGCCAGTACCACTGCAGTCATTTGAAAAGCCTCAGATCAAAATCTCAGATCTCTTTCTTACACTGAGGTTCACAAATATCAAGGGCTTACACGTGAATCTATAAGGGAGTGATACCTTTTTGTTTGAGATTCGAGAGTGTATCACAAAAGAGGATGATCTGGGGTTTTTACCACTGTGTTCCCTTGTGGCTCAAAGTTGATGGTTGATCATTTGATGACAAGAAAAATGATTTTAGGAAAAGTTTGCCCAAAGTAGCCTTGATTAAACATTTTGCCTGATATGTTTTGCATCTACTATTGCTGAACTTCAATAACATGACTTTGACAGCATGTGTGCAGTCAGAATGAAGACACCAAATTTTACAGAGACCAGTGAATCCTGACCTGCCATCAGCGTGCTGAAGGTGATTGTAGCGCTTCTGTGTTCCCGCCGTTCCACAGGTAGCTCCCATGGTGTGCGGTGCGGCCGTGCCTCCACTTTAACGGTGTACTGCAGGCTCGGCATGAGGTTATTGAGGCACAGCGAGTAGCAGCCAGCCTTCACCAGCTCACACTCCTCCTCGTTCAAGGACACAATGTGCACATAGTTACTGTTGCTGGGCAGCCAGGTCAGGTTGGCAGAGGTGGCAGTTATCCTGTCCACGCGCAGCTGCGTGGGTGCCACACAAACGTCCCGACCCACCAGCATGCTGCAGCGCAGCTGGTCTGAGAGGCCCTTTTCTGTCAGGCTCTGCACTGACACACGATAGGCCTTGAGGTTTATGTCCAGCCGCTCAAGCACTGCTTTGGTTTGAGAACCGAAGGGCACATTGAGCCGAAGCTCCTGGTCCACATACACATTATAGCTCCACACATTGCCCCACCCAGCCGGCACCAGCGGAGGGTCCCAGCCGATGATGATGCTCTTGGCAAGCTGCTTTATGAGGGTGAGTTTACGTGGATAAGGCACAACGTCCACTCCCACCTCCTCCAAGTCCAAGTCCAGGCCGTTGGTGAGGGGGGCTGGGACAGCCAAGGCCGATGCTGAGTCTGAGTGGGTTGAGGCGGGGCCAGAGGGAGTGTGGGCTTCTGTCCGTCCTGAACCGCTCACGCCTAGGTGGAGGTGATGCTGGTGGCTGGCACTGTGCAAGCTGCTGTCAAGCAGAGAGTTGTGAGACACGTCCCCTGTCTCTGGGTGGTGAGCGCTCATCACATCGTCGTCTGATACACGTTCCACAAAGTTAGAGGGGACCAGCCCTCTACGACCATCCATCAGCTCACCTGAAAGGAGCACAAACAGCAATCAGCAACTTATAAACACAGTCATGCAAAAAAGATTTATGTTTCACACTCACCTTCATAGAAGCCATCGTCGTCCATGTCTCCATACACATAGATGTATTCTCCTGCAGTGAGAGGAAGCTCCACCTCGGGGTTGTCATTGGGGCCATCGTATGGGTTATAGCTGTAAGAAATAAGCAGAATAGGAATTCATTCTTATCAAGTTTAAACAAAGTGTTGATATTGAGTCAAGCTTGCTCTGTTTTTATACTTACCTGTATCTTGCAATGAAAACCTGAAGCTTTGCAGCTCCTCTGCTGGCTGTGTAAGGTGCCGGGGCCACGTCGATGTCCAACTCTTCTACTTCACTGGCAGTGTCCACCTGAAAAGACCAACAACAAGAGTTAACAAAAAGTCTTGTTTACCCTTCTAAAAAGGAATTTTACAAAACTTACGCCGTTAACCCTTTAAGGCCCAAGACCATAGATTATAGCCAGAAATTCTATTTTTTTGGAGCTGAAATGTTTGTTTCACTTCCTGCTAAAATCCTAAAAATTTCAAAATGTCCATAAAATTCTACATATGGATTTTTCATATCTCATTTGATACATTAGGTGTTTTTGGCAACTGATAATCCATTTCAGGATATTTTTATCATTTATCTGATTGTATTCAGATGGGTTTTTTTAGTAATTTGTTGATAATATGGAGTAAACAGAGGTATTATAAAAGTATGTATCAAATATGATACAATTGGCTTTATAGGGTTAAAACTATTATCCTGTGATATATTTATCTATATTTTCTCTTCTTTGTTTTACTAACATAAAAATCTTTTAAAGAGAAAACAGCTTTCAAACTTTGACCACAAAGTGAAGACAATCTGACTCAGTTTTGTCATCATTACGAATATTATGTCTCCTACACAATCTCCAACTTTAAGAGAGTTCTTCATTTTCTTAAATGCATAAATCCAGAGTCACCTGATTCTTCATTCATATCCATTCCACAATGACAGAGGTTTATTTTTAGCTTCCAGGGAAAACCTTTTTAAGGATAATCACTTACAACTACTACTGTGTAACCTTCATAATCCACAGAGGCGAGTGGATTATCTCACTAAATATGAGCTTTATTGAACTGTGTGCAGACTGGAGGAAAAGACCACCAACCTGTCTGTTATGCAAGACCAGACACTGTCTCTCTAGACAAATAGCACCAAAGGAAAACCTAAAACATGGCAGTCGACTTCTCTTCTGAATGAGCGAGAGCAGCATTGGTATATTCAGCTACAGTGTACTCGCGTGTGATGACAGGGAGGTTAAAGAGGGCTTTTTAATCCATTAAATCCACACAATCAATGTGATCGTGCATGGCTGTCTTGGTAATCTTGATGAGCAATCTGCCTGTCTATGTGGACACAAAGAAAGCAGAAGAGCTGCAGAAAGAAGTCCTGCACGATGACGTAACAGGAAGACTGTTGTGAAAAAGCAGCATTATCACAGACCTACAGCTGGGCTTAACACTTCAAACACAAACGCAGCTGAAAAGACGAATATTTGGGCTGGGAGACACTAAAGGGACTCTTTTTAATGTAGCATAATTTAAAGCTCCTAAGCGGAGTTTTCAGTGGTTAAAAATGGCACAAACATAATTGTGATTCTGCTGCATGACCTGCACAAGCAATCACACCATCAGCTGAACAGTGGGTATTTTTGGAGAGATATTTTTAGCTCCTGCTGTCACTGTCATCATGTTGTGAGACAAAATAATTTACAGCAGCAGACATAAGAGCTTCTGTTTTCTCATAAAGTTTTGTAATAAGCAGTATTTCAGACTGCTGAATCAAGTTTAAATGGTTATGTGCTGCAGTAATGAGTCCTACATACTGAAATGAGCTTGCATTTTGGCAGTTCCAGTTTCATTGTCTCTAAATCGATGGGATTTTGTTGTAAACTCGAACCCTAAAATAAACTTTGGGATAAGCTAAAAATATTTGAACCTATTTGTTCAACTTGATGGATCGCAACATCTACGAGTGTCACACTTGTGGATTTAAAGCTCTTTCACACCTTACAAAACATGGTAACTAAAAATAATTAAGTAGGAAAACAGTTTTTCCAGGAATATTCAAGATTATCATTCAAAACACACTGACACTGCATTTGTGATGCTAAAACCAGCAATTAAGGTGTAGGTTCTCTTTTTAAAAATGTTTTGCACACCTGTAGATTGACATTTTGCTTCAGACATAATAGAAATAATTGAATTGTCTGGAGATGATTTGGATGAAAATTCCCCACAAAGCTTATTTTAAGCAATTATCTTAAGGCACCATGAGGAACCAACAGGCATTTTGTCAGTGGACCCTGTGCGATGTTTATTTCCAGGATGGTCAACAAAAATTTGTCAACCCTGCATCACTTTAAAGAAGACCCCTAAAAGCCCTCACAGGATTGAATAACACATTTGATGCATCTTTATTATGAGTTTTAAATTTCTATTAAAAAAGATATTTTATATCAGTGGAGGACAAGAACAAAGATGAACAAGATCTACTGAAATAGCTAGTTTTCATTTACTTTAAAGTGCACTTTGCCAAAGTGGATGAAATAAAGGGGGGAATAGAAGAAAATGTACTGTACAACACCAAAACAAGACAAGATATAACAGAAAATAACATTATGAATAATGTTATTAAAACACAGTAAAATATTCCATCTTCTATTTAACCCTTAATGTATAACTTATTAAATCACAAAGGAATACTTTTAAAATTGTTTGTTTTTACTTTTAAAAAAGCTAAAATCATGGACATTTTTTCAATGTTTTTTATTGAGGGAGTTATGCATCTGTCCATTACAGCTGGCAGTGGTATAAATATGAATTTAGTGGAATTTAATTAAGATCCACAAACACATCTTTGACAAACATCTTTTGAGGGTAAATAAAAAAGCAAAATCTGAAGTATATGTGTTATTAAATTGTGAATTAAACCAAAATTTAAAATAAAAAATACAAAAAGGTGTGAAGTCTTCAGGCATAATACCCTATTTACCCTCCATCAGCCGTTTTGGATTTATGATGCAATATCCCAAAACGAAAAAGTGTGCAAAGATATTTTTATGAAACTTAAGAGAAGGGTTTGGGAATTTGCCACCTGGTAGTTGGGCATTGTACTGTAGGCTAAAGGGTACAAAAGTCATTCCAACTATCTGTTTCCTGACGTGGACACCATGCGTGAAAGGGTTAACATTCGGGCTCTGATGGTATGATTCACAAAGCTGTTGATGAACACTAAAACATTTATGTTGATTTTAAGTAGAATAAATGAATGCCTTAGAAGCAAAAAAAACAAAAACACTGAAAAGAGATTCTGAAGGGATTTTTTTCTGACTGACGTACATTCAGTAACACCTAACCTCTCTTAACACTTTGTCTTAAGCAGGTAGGTTTAAGTTTTGGATGACCTCTCCAACACCAGACGTAAAAATCTTTCATCACTTCCTTATACTCCACTTTGAAAGTTATTTTGAGCCAATTATGATTCAGACAAATCTTAAAAAAAGCACCACTACTTATAAAAACTCAACTAAAAGTAAATGTTTATCCAACTGACCTAAAGAAACAGCACTGGAAATAAATCACCAAATTAAAAAAGGTGAGTCAAAACTAAATCAGAATAAAATCAAAAAGGAAATCCAGATCTACTCCATCCTTAGTGATGTTGTACCACTGTGATCTTGGGAATTACAACATAGAAAATAATAAAGAAAATATATTTCTTATTCAAAATAATTATTGGTTTCTTTGTTTAACAGCTTTTACATTTGACAGTGCACAAACAATATCTGAGTCATCTGAGTCTGAACATAAAGAGGAAGCAGAGGCGCCGTCATCTGGAATGATTAATTTCAACTGTCATCAAATAATGAGTCACAAATAATCTGTCAAGTCATAACCACCGTAAACACTTAGCAGCTCTTGTGAGGAGTCTGACTCCCCCATAAAGCAGGTGGTCAATAAACCATCTTTCATGTTTGAGTCCTCTGAGGGTTTACTGTTTCAAATAAAGGAAGGATATTCTCTATTTTAAAATGCTGCGTGAATGGTATTAATGCTTTGTTATACTTTGGATTATTTAAATTTACTGTATTTTTATATGTAGTACTATGCTTTTTCTAATCTAATCTTTTGTGTTCCTTTTAAACTGTATACTTATGGGCTAAACTAATTGCAAGAGATGGAAATTATCAATAGCAATACACTCTGTGTGCTTCATATGTTGCACTGATAACAACAGAAACTCACTGCCCCTTTGAAGAATAACAACTCAGTTTAATTCAAATGTAACTTATCATTTTAACATTATCATGCTCCATAAATCATAATCATATCAACTATGCTGTCTGTCAAAATTTGGTTTAAATATCCTTCATAATTCCTTAAAAACTGGTAACAGATCAGCCCTACATTAAGCCATATTAAAGTTTATTTATTAATGTTGTTAGTGGTAAATACTGAAAAGAGAAAAGTATTTATTCTGACACAAGCACTTGTAATCCCAGGAGCAGATACCTCGTGTGTTGGGCTTGACTTGTGCGGGCTGAGGTGGGTGTCAGACTTTGGGGTGAGGTGTGTGGTCTCTGACTTGCTGGAGGTGGAGCCTGACTTGCTGACGCTGATCGTGGGCAGCTCTCGGTGCTTAGTGACGGGCGAGCGCTCCACCCTGGACAGCCCTGCGGCGTGGGGGGTGGCCCCCATCCGCAGTGCAGCTGCCACATCTAGCAGGAGAGAGAAGAAGAGGATAAATACATAATCCAAGACTTTAACAGACAACTCCACTCGCTGGTTAACCTGGAGCAATCCAGGAGCGGTGGGTGAGGTCACTGCTCGACATGCAGGAGGCAGCTCAAGGTTGAACCTGGCTGATTAAACAGTGGAGGAAAAATCCTTTCTCCATCTGTCTGAGGTCAGAGGCCACACTACCTTGTGTCACACCAGCACTGTTAAGGGGCTTAACTGGTTCATTTCACACCGTGGACCATGAGCTCTGGTCCTACTGGTGAGTTTTAAAGAAAAGCTCCGTCACTGAAGAATAAAGCTCTGCTCAGATCACTTTGTGACGGAGAAGCTTTGCTACAGTGCTGGACTGTGACGGTGGGGGTGAGACGATGTGTTAGAACATGCCATGCTGACTGTGACAGTGCCCAACACAACAGAGACACAACCGAGCGGATCTTTACCCTCAGCACAGGGGAGAGTGTCACCTCCCTCCAGACTCCAGAAAGCTATTTCACCCAGAGACACCATGTCCCATGAGCCCCCAGTGCAGTCTAAAACACATGAATGGTGAAGAAGAAACAGACAAAAAGCAGGAAAGGATAGATTTGCACCGCTGAAAGCAACATGAATAGTCGAAAAAAAGATAACTGACAAGTGAAAGGCAGTTTAAAGAGCTTTCATTCAAAGCCTTAAAGGAAAATGCAGCAATACTAAACATTCACAAGCAACATCCTTAAAAATCAGTTTAGTTTGTCTCACTGATATAAAAGAAAGCAAAAACCAAGACCATAAATAACCTAATACTTTGATAATCATTTTAAAATAGTAATGTTTATGCAGTCACATTACCATACTGTTGCAATAATACATTTAAACACCCATAAGTACGCCCATGACTTCACAGTCAGTGCAAGTGAGTGGAATTCCAGGCACTGAGTGGCAAGAAGTCGTCATTAAAAGGAGATATGCAGTCAATACATGAATTCCTCAAAAAAGTATAATTAGTATCATTACTTAATGTTCACCAAGGGTGTTGTAGAGCCTCAGCTGTTGTTATTAAAATGGTTTATAATGAAGCTGAAGCTGTGATGCCACAGCAATCCAATCCACTTTATTCATAAATACATTTGAGCCAAAGAACTGAACTGAATTCAACTAAAAGTAAACTGAATGAACAGACTCCTCTCATGAATAAGCAAAAGCTCTACAAAACTAATATTCTCTTGATCATACAGATTTTATTACTGTGTGTGAATCCACGTCATGTTGCTGAAGCTCACCTCGGTCAGTAGTCAGGCCCACCCCGTTGGTCAGAACAGAGAGGCTGGGATTGTTGAGGATGCTGGAGCTGGCCAGGTCAACCTTCGACGCCTGCAGTCGAAACTTCTCCAACTCCTGAGACAGCAAGCCGAACTGTTCGCTCTGACTGCGGCATTTCTCCTCCAGCTCTCGCACCTTTGACTGCACAGGCCATCACAGGCAGAGAAAAGGCAGAAACATGTGAAAAATGCAAAAAATATATATAATAATAATAGTGTTAATTCCTATTTTCACAGGTTTGCAAAACATAATCATAATTCTACAATAAACAAATGCTTCAAGGGCCACTGTGTAGGCTTCAAGTATGCATTTACATTAAAAACATATGGACTGATTTAACACGCAGGCCTGTTGCTACTAAAATAGAAATGGACTGCAAAATGAGCAATTCCACTGTTGAACATTTCCTGAAATTGAACAATAGTTCCTATTGTATTTTGTGAACAAAAGTCCCACATGCTGACAGCTCAATCAAATGCAGCAGTAAAAAGCACTTTTTGGCATTTTAGGAGAGATGTGTCTCAGATCTTTGATTCAAAGAAGTAATACTAGAACTAGCAAGGAATTAGCACTTAATCAGCTGCTCAGAACACAAGCAAAATACTTAACTTTAAATAAAAAAACCTAATTGGTAGTCAGTAAAATATCTACACATTTTAACTAAGTATAATTTCACTAATATTTATTTGTTTTCCTCCAACCTTTACTTGATAAAACTTAATTAAAATGGACCTTTACGCTGCAACCATTTACTTGTGTGAGAATTAGATGTGAAACAAGAAAAATATAACTTGATTCTATAAAAAGGATTCTGTTGGCTTAATTGTGAAGCATTATGGTACATTTAAACATTATTTTTGAAAATATACTTTATGATTTCAACAGAAATCCATGATTTTTCAATCATTAAAAAAAGAAAGGTGAGATATATTGAATATTAGGAATATTAAACATATGATCAATTAATATGGCTAATATATGGACAGTAGATATTTGCAGAGCTGTTCATATTTCTGATATAGATAATTAGCTTCTTAAGCTATCATTTGTACTGGCTGAAATGACAGACATCTCTCTTGTGAAAGACAATCTTAATCTTACTGGGACTACCAAGTAAATTAAATTAAAGAAGATATTCCAGTGCAAATAATATTGTGCATCTCTGTATTATGGTAATATTAAAAATCGAATCACTGTTGATCGTTTTTTTAGAATAACATAGTTTCATCATTTACAAATCTGTCTGTCTTTTATTTTTTACAGTGTCATAATCATTTTTCAAGTATCTACATTTATTCCCAGCATGACCCCTGCAAAAAAATAAATTAAGTTAATACTCACTTTTGAGTAGAACTGTTTCATTTTAGCAAAAATCATAACCATGGTTATTTTCTAATTGATTTTGGAATCATATCATGATTATCTTACTGCCTCTGAATCCCATGCACTTATCAAAAATAAAAAGTATTACTATAGGACACTGAAAACTGTAAAATATGCCATGGATAAAAACAAAAGTGTAAAAAAATTTAAATATATATTCAGAGTATTTAAAAATAAAATGAACAAATGTCCTCTTCTCAATAACAAAATTCAAAATAATTCTTTCACAATAATGGGAGGCAAAAAATAAACTAGGCTGAAACTTGATCAAAAGCACAGCTATTGCTTATAATGTATGCATTATATAACATTTATTTCATTGCATATAGATCAACACCCTCAGCCTGTTCACACTTTTTGCTGCTGCATGTAGATGAACCTCATGAGGTGCTTTTCAAGCTGCCCACTCAGTTCGAGAGCCAGCCACCTCCACCTCTGTCAATGGAAACTCTTGTAAAAGGACACTTAATGAGAAATAAAACCATCATGCAGGAACATTTAACACCTACATGGCCTGGTAACGATGGCAAAACAAATGACAGGTAAATACAAATTTAATTTCAGGTCTGACCGAAGTAACAGTGGCTTACATATCACAGAAACAAAGACTTATTAAATAGAGAATTACTGTTAGGTTTCTGCAAGCAAGGCGGCATAAGCTGTGAATAAATATTTGTTTGAAAGTCTGAACTTAAAAAGGGTTAAACTTTGAGGGGAAAGGAAGACAGAGGGAAATAAACACTGGTTATTTTCTGGAAAGACAGTGCACAGGAGTAAAAACGGTAAAAAGGGATGCAGAGGTTATGAGAAGTTATGTGTTTGTGCTTCGGTCTCACACTGCATTCACTTAAACAAAGCCACTACACAGCAGGGACACCACAGAGGCTTCTCTCTGCAGCTCTGGGTTTCTATATGTGACTTATTTCACTTCAGGTTGCGGTGGGAGTTTCCTGGCAGACTGGTCTAACAAAAGCTTCTGCACGAAAACTGTGAGGACAACATTTCCTGTCAGCTCTCAGCCCTGCACAGCCAAGTCTGCAGCCTAATGTTAACTAGACGCACTGAGCTGAGAAGAAAAAGTCATTTATGAACAGGAACCAACCCAGGGACGAGCAGGGTTTACAGAAAAGGTACCTTAAACTAGGGTTTTTCTGATTACGGATTCATGGACTTTGATTAAATAAAAAAAATTAAGCGAAATTCATAAACATAATTTAATTTTCTTTACGACTTGACCTCTTTGAAGCAATGGAGCATTAAAATAACAAGAACTGTGTTTTTTAAATCTAATAAGACTCTACACAAGAAGATGTCGGCAACCATATCTTATCATAAAGAAAACATACAGTTGGCCATTATAATATTTGCACTATATGTAGCTTAGAGTAGTTCCTACAAACTAGAGCTGATGTAGTACCAAATTTTGAAAAATAATATATTAGTTTCATACCACAAATAGAATGAATGAATGTGTGCATCTTTGTAAGAAGTTTGGGGATCTTAATAACACAATAAGACTTGTAGTATTTAAATAATGTGCTATTTTATAAATGGAAAATGTCTTAAGACAACAGAGAAATGTTCTTGCTCATAAACAGAAAATAGTACGTAATTTTATATTAATATTTTACGGTTGGTTGGAGTGTCCATCACACTTTGTCTACAAACTAAGATTCTTAAAGTGCATAAGAAGAGACATCACATCTGTAAAAGGTCATGGTGCATAGTGTGAGGTTAATTTTGCAGTGGCACACAATTTTCTGCTGATCTCATGTTGTTTTCTGGAACAAATCATTCTGTCAAGTTACTTTAGTTGACCTGTCCCAGTAGACGGCAGGTTAGGGAAATTCACGAGCCATTGTGCAACAATGTCAACATTTGATGCTGATTTCCATCCTGGAAACAATCAGCAGTGCATCTGCATCTGGGGGGCAGAGCAAAGAGGAATACCATGTGCAGGAAGTGGTCATAAGACTGCAGCAGGATTAAGAAATCCTGCACCTTCCTTCACATTGGTGAGGAGGTGTGGACTTATTGAGGTTTTAAACTGTAACCAGTCATAAAATGCTTTTTGGACCATTATATATGACCTGTTTTGTGTTTACATGTCTTATCATGAATAGATGTACCACTATTCAAGCCCATTGGCTTTGGGTTGCAACCCCAGTGCATAGACTGTAGAAAAAGATGCAGGGCTGTTGAAAACATGCCACTGAACCACACTGAAATGTCCAATTCCCATAAAGTAGACTGTCCAACAAATAAGAACAAACTGGGGCCATAAAGTGAGAGGAGCTCCATTGGAGTGTATCAGAAAGAATGAGAATAGATGTGGATCAGGAGCACATAGTTTGTAAAACCTAGAAAGTTTTTGAACAAAGCAACTCTTAACATAGCTGTCATCCAAATTGAATATTAAATAAATACAGACTCTTCAAACTCTCTTAAAATGTCATTTTATTGCTTGTGTCACTCCTTTTTCAAACTACTGGCTCTCACTCTCTTTCCTTGATTACCCATCATTACCCCGTCTCCCTCTCACTTTCACCCTTTTTACAGACATGTATTAAGGAACTGAAAATTATGACATGCTACTTGTTACTGTCCCTTACTGTGTAATATATATTAAGTTCTATTTGAGGTGGAGCAGCGGACATGTTACAGGGATCTCCAGGGCCCAGTGTGTGTCCTGACTATAAAAGGCTGACTTCCGTTGCGGCCTCTCTCTCTCTCTCGATCTCTCACACTCCATCCATCGGCCGGCCACGCAGCAGCGTGATGCACCTACACACACTTCAACACCTTTCATTTCACTACACCCATTTTCTTACTGATTCCCAAACACACATGCACCGAAAGCATACAATACACTGTACTAACTACAGAAATATAACCGTTTTTCTTATTGTTTTTAATTAATAAACAACCGAACAAAGGGCTCAAACGTTCCCCTCTGTTGCTGCCTTATGAGCCAGGCTGTAACACTAATGTAGACACAGGTTCACTGGCCTCTCTTAAGTACAGAAATAAGAAACCTACAGAAATGCGTCAGTCAAATGGACTCCCTTGGCCTTATCTTTGCAACACTGTTTCTTAAAGTACTACAGGCCTGTTACTGGTGCTAAAGTGTAGGATTTACAGCAAAGCCATTGGGTATTGTGGCTCTATCTATGGGAGCTAGGGAGGGTTTTGTGTAAGGAATTAAAACAGGGGGTCCAGTGTATGTTAACAGTACCTGCATGCAGTCCAGTGTACTCTGGTTAGCAAAAGAATAACACAAAGAACAAAAAAGATAGCATGCTTGTGAAACAGTAAATCTGGTAAAAAAAAGAGATCATTATATGAAAATAGAAACACAGCAATCAGAGAAAAGCTTGGTCATCATCATAATTAGAATAAGTCCAGTTCTGCAGCCCAACACCTGTCTTTGAATGAAGACAAACACTGAGTTTGATTTTTCACAAGCTGTTTCAAACAGATCGTGAAAATGGAGCGTAGTGACAGTGTGTTGACTTAGCACTAAAGCTCAGGCTTCCAGGAAGGAAAGAAACACTTTCCCCTCATGTTTAAATAGAGACAGAAAGCAAGAGAAGCAAAGCAGGAGGAAGGAAACAAGCACTCTTAAAAAAAACAGGAGCAACTATACTCTACCAGCTCCCTCTGCAACACAAGCTGAGTCAACTCCTAAAATAAAATACAGACTTCATTTAGGGACAGACTCTCATCACAAAATGCACAGTATAAAAATGAACTCACACAGAGCACGTAAAAAAAAACTCTTAAAGTGTGGGTGATGAAACTTATGAGGTTTCCTTTTGTTCTCCCTCTGCAGCCAATCAGAGCGAAGGAGAACTCAGCAACTGTCTGGGTTCATTTTGAATTCAAAGTGTGTGACACCCAAACTGAGAACAAGTCCTAACGTTACGTGGCAGCAGAGCCATCTGTTCAAACGGTTTTCAAGGTCCACGGGTGCTTCAGAAAGTATTTTATGAAGCAGCTTCTCTGCCAGGTGTTTGGACTAGAATAAAGAGCCCTTTGTTCTGTTTGACCATGCTGCTGCAGCACCAATGAGACGTCTTTTGTCTGATAAAAACAGGAAGATAATCAAATATGTGCACTTTTTCTTGTTTGGTTTGAAGGAGATGAGTCACATCTTCCTTTAATAATGAATGATTTTAATTTCAATAATCAACAACTGCCTTTTATGCTGTCATACAAAGAGACAGCAGAGCATTAAAGATAGCAATAGCTTCACTCTCTGTGATATTTGTGATGAGTAAATTTGGTTTATGTCATTTTCTGATTATAAAAAACTGTCAGCCTTAATTTGTGTTGTGATAAGTCATAATTCCTGAAAGCATCTCAGGACTTAACAGTGGTGCTGGTAAAAGCCACAAATACAACTCATGAACTTTTTTGTCCAACTTTGCTTTCTGTCACAGTGTTTTAATACACACTCACCTCAAGCATCTGAACCACTCCCTCATGCTCCCGCTTGGCAAATAACTGCGCCTGGTGATAGAAAACACACCAAAGTCAGTGAAACATCGAGCTCTCAATCAGAGGAGACTAGTTTGCAGTGCAGAAGATTTAGATTACATAAAGAAAGCAAAATTGGTGCTGAAAGGTTGCCTCCTGCTGGACAAAACCCCCACCATCCCCATAAATGATGAAAAAAGCTACAGCTTAACTCCAATTTCCACCTAAAAACAGGAGCTGGATTTTTATTTACTTGAAGTTTCATAGTCTATATTTTTGTTTTTTAGTGAGCTATATCAAATAACAATGTATCAGCGAGCTTTGGTGCAACTCAAAGTTACAATTGACAACTATAAACATGTGGACCAGTATCTGCACTTATAGCACCAGCTCCAATTTATGACTTTTTTTATATTTTTCATGACATATCTGCCTCTGTAAGAAGTCATCTACATTAACATTTAACCAACAGTGCAATTAAGTTGTTGCAGTGTTTAGTTTTTTACACAATAAAAATGTCTCATTATGTATAACTGGAAGTCTCATTTCCTCCTATGTTTTGTTGTTGGGTCAATGATGTCATGGCCTATTTAAAGTTGGATACAAAAATTAAGATGTAAAGTTGTCCTTCATGAACACTTGGAGTCTGAAAGTTTTTATTTGCTTATGAAATAGACACATTACTGCTGGTGTCTTTATTTGTATTCAATTTTGTGTTTCACTTCCTCTGGGTCAGTGTCAAATTAAATTTTTACAGCAGCTTTACTTTCAACTGCCCTCAGTTATTATGTCCTGGACCTCAGGAAGAATAGTTACAGCAAATTTGTTGTAACTAATGCTGGATCCAAAATAAATAAAAAAAATATGTCTAGAGAGAAGACAATGGGCAGTGATGCGAGTGATTATTGACACAACAGAATGTTTTCCTTCAGTTTTAAATTGTGTTCATGTGAAGAAAGATGTATCATTACTTTTACAAGAGTCACCAGCTCTAAGACAAAACTGAAGTGTTCAATTTTTGGTGGAAATACACTGAAGTTAAGACCCCTAGATTTTTTTCAAAATTCTGATCTTCAAAAATTCATTTTTTCAATAAATATGTGTTTACTGCACAGGGCCTACTGAAACACATCAGAAATAATCATCAACTCCAGCTACATATACAAATATCTACAAAGCTGTTCCCCTACTCTTTAAAAGACCCGGTACAATTTGTCTATTTGTCATTTGCAAATCTACACAACTTCAAGAGGACATCTTATGTATATTTACATACTGACAACACTTTAAGTGCTGTTTGCTTACTGGCATTCTTACAATGTTTTGTTGTATTCATTTGAACAATGACAATAAAGAAACCTCTACCTATGAACTGAGGCTCAACAGATAAAAAAACATTACTCCACAGCGTTTAGGGCCAAATATTGACAGCACTTATGCTGCAGACCATAATCCTACTTGGAAGTCTAAGCTCTGGCTTTATCAGAAATGTACATCCATTCCCAGAGGTCCATATACCACTGTATATGTCAGACAATGACGGACGATAACTGTAGATCAGTTTTGGGATTGCAAACTGACAAACAGCAGCTTGAAATAGCATGAAAGCTATGATCAAATCATTTTAGGTGTAGAGCAGAGGAGGCCCTTACCCGCTGTAAGCGTTTGATCTCATCCTGTTTGAACTTAAGGATAGCCAGTGCCTGCTCATGTTCCAATTCCAGCTGCTGCCTTCGCTCGGCGACCTCACGCATATGCTGTTCAAAAAGAGGGTGTAATATGTATTTTTTTAATGTAACAACATAACAACAATAATGAAGGAACATTTAACAAAATAAATGGAGTGTCTGACACAAGCAGCACCTTTAGGACCTGCTCTAGGTTCTCCAGTTTGGCACGGAGTCTCTGGTTCTCCTCGAGAACTGAATTGTGTTGAGCGGTCACTTCAGAGAGATCTTCCCTCAGCTCCTCATTCTCAGCCCGAGTCTGAAACATATATCAGTAGAATATCAATCAATCAATCAATCAAACTTTACTTGTATAGCACTTTTCATACAGGACTTTGTAATACAAAGTGCTTTACATGAGAAAAAGATACAATAAAATAACAATAAGTGGAATAAAAAGCAGGAAATTGCATAATTGCATAAAATGAAAACATAAGACCCTCACAATCCCCCCCCTCCCCAAATCACATTTAATAGACACACTCACTTACTCAAACACACAAAGACATGAAAAGGAAATTCTGACAGAAAACAGAATTAGAGGAAAAAAATGAAAAACACAGGAGCCAAACTAAAAATCATATTATACTCTACTAGAGGGTAGGGTAAATACAACATTTTTGAGAACTGCCAGGGCATGTTCAAAATCAATAAAGAAAAAAAACATCTAGTTTTCAAACACAGTCCTCTTGGGATGTGTGCCCAGTCTGCTGTGATTGGTCTAAAGCTCAGATCATGTTGTCAGCCAAAATAGGATAATAACGCCAACAAGCACTGGGCTTAACTGCAAAGAATAAAATTCCAACAGGATAACAGAAATGTAGATGGTGGAAACAATGATGTTTAAATGGTAGGGCTAAAATATAACATAAAATAATAATAAATACAATCAGCTAAAATCCAGATTAAAAAGGTAGATCTTGAGTTTTCTTTTAAAAATATGAACAGTAGGTGCTGCTCTCAGACATATCAGTAAAGGCCATGTAAAACAAAACAATAAGAAACAAAAAATATGACCACTATAAGCAGTAGTGGTCATATGATACGGCATCATAAGCAGTTATCATATGTAACTGCTTATAAAAGTTTCAACAGTTGGTTGTGTTTCAAAAAATGGCTGATAGGAAACATAATAAAAGGAAGGGGAAAAAATTCAAATTTATTAGACTGACGCACTTTGGCTTGTGGTCCCCATAAGTGTCATCCTATTGAAGGCCATATGCCATTTTTCATATGAGCACATGGCATTTTGAAAATTGGTATGAAGAGTACAGATGCAGCTTTTATATGACCATAGTGAGATAAAACTATGACAAAGTAAAACGGTTTGATCCCAAGAACTAAGTGAAGCATCAATTAAATAAGAAATGTGCACTTTTCAGTAAAGGTGCCTAAAAGTAGTTCGACTACAGTCTGACAATTAACCTCTAGAAAGTTTATTTTTCACTGCAGTAAAACACTTGGCTTAGGAACTGGACCCAAGCTGGCAGCACAAGGCAAGAGCCTTTAAATATGATATGCTTTTGTGTATGCATGATTGCTATCAATCCATATGCAGCAATATTAAACTCTGGCTGTAATGCTAGTTCTGTCAGTGCAGGAGCAGAGCTGATCTCTGTTACTGTGTTTAATGTCCAGGTTAATGCAATGTGCTTAAAACAACTCTACTTCAAAAACCCTGGACTTTCCCTTTAAAGTTGTGGATTTTTTTTGATTGACCACATGTCTTTATTGGCTCATGTTTGTTAAAGAGAAGACTGAACAGGAGGAGCTGACCTGGTCGAGCAGCAGTGCCTTCCTCCTGAGGAGATCTGCCTCCTCCTTCAGATGCTCATTTTTGCTTCGCTCATCCTCAAGCTGGCTCTCCTGTAAACAAAACACATGGAAACATTCACATATTAGCTCATGAAAATCCATGAAACAAACAATAGCACAACCAGAATGTGTGAGTAAGAGTGAGTATGAGTACTGCTTACCAAATCCAGACATCTCTTCTGTCGCTTCTTTACTTCATGCTCGAGGTTTTCACATTCTTTTCTCTTTTTACTCAGCTCACTTTCCTAAAAAACAAGAGAGGATGTGTATTCTTAATTCTTGATTCTATTTGTAACATAACTGATGTTCTTACTGAGTGCATCTGCACAGCAAACCATGTAAATGACTGCATAAAAACAGTAGGATAAACAGTATTGTAGTAGTACTAGGATAAAGAAAATCACATTTGACAAGTGATATGCATTTACAGCACATTTTACATTGCAGAGCATGTTGGCTTTAGTTCCATACTGACCTTCGACATCATAGCAATGAGGTATTGCAAAGCTTAGCATCCTTTAATTATTCTAAATGCAGCTTACATGCAGGAGCAGCATCTGAGAAATCAGCTTATTTCAGCACAGCCTCTAGGCCTCAATCAAGTATTATCGCTGTGACTGTGTGGGGGAGGCTGCATGGCAGACAGGCTAATTGTAGACCACCAGACACAAAACTCTCTCTGGCAATGACACAGCAAGACAACAGCCATAATTTAACTGCAATTTGTGAGCCAATTTGTTTGTCACACAGCTTGAAGACTTGAAGTATGATTCCTGTGTAAAAAGCAGTGATTTTTATTATTTTTAGTGACTATTATGACTGTGGATCTATATTTTCAAGACTGTGACAGTAATTGGAATAAATGCACTTCTAGCAGTTTCATGGTATAAGAAGAGCTTCTTTTTAAAGGTTTGTTGTGATGCCGATCCAGACTCCCTTTTTATTTTAACATATGTACATTTTCTGATGTTTAAATAATACAAAAAAGATACTTTCTTTGAGCCCCAAATTGAAAAAAATCCTCAATTTTGGTATTGAAAATATAACAAACAAATTCAGACTTCATAACTATTAAAAGAAGAAATATTCCATGTAAATAAGCAATTCTCTGTGAAACAATTGTATACATAATCCATGCTTTCCATGTGTATTTACATACTTTCAAACTCATTATCTCACTTTTTTTGCCAGTTCATTCACAAGGAGAAACTAGAGCACTCGAAGAGCTAAGACTTCTGCCAGCGCCACAGCCCTCACCCATGTTGTGATTTCCACCATAAATAATAGTGCTACCTTTATTTTATCTAAATATTTAGATTCCTTAATCATGAAAACATACCATTAACAATTGGATTCATGCTATTGAATCCAATTGCTGTTAATAGCTTTAGCTATAACTACAAATCTTCTTTCACTGACTCAATATTTACACTTCAGGACATTTATGTGTATATCAAAAGTATGACACCAGTGATATACAAATGCAAATACCAGTGTTTGAAAAACCTACTAAACCGAAGTCTTTATTGATGCCGCTGTCAATTAGCCCGCTTCTTTTACTGTAATTCTTACACTACAACAACTACTTGACCCTTTTCCCTTTCTTCCACATTAAAACTTCTACTTCTTGATTTAGGAGTCGGGTGCACTGAATGCCAGCATTAAATTTTCTAATCTAATATTTTTTGATGCAAGTGCTCTGAGCCATTGCAACAAAACTTCGTCCAATACGTGCACTGACAGTGTGTTTATTAAATGACAATAGAGCAAGTCTAAGTCTGTCTACGTCTAAATTGATGTTTCACGACAAAAAGCCATTTCACACTGTAAACTGACACATACTGTATGAAATGTCCTTGTGGAATAAATGTAAAAAAAACTTAAGGTGTAATGATGATAAACCTTGGTTACATCCATGCTCTGTGAAAAGGGCTACGGTATTTCATAAGCCCATGTTTGATGCAGAATTAGATTGGAATCATGCAGTACTTTGCACACATATAAACTTTAGCCTAAGATCTGGGCAAATGCCCAATTAATTAAGGATGTTAAAATCAATGTCTGAACTGAATGTCAAAAAAATCTGTCAAAAATCAGATAATCTAAGTCTGAACTAATTTTGTGGACTACTTTATGCCTTGATGCTTATGCTGTATACATCTGACGTACTTTGTATTAATGCTACTCATGAAAACCTTAAAAGACTTAAGTATATATCATCCTATTTCTCATAACTCAGCCATGCTTTTAGAAGCATAGCATGAATATTTTTTCAGAAAGGTTACTAATATATCAATAACAGAGATAGTTTAACCCTCAAGCATGCAATCACTGATATCATAGTCACATTCTCTTTTAAACAGGAGGACAAAGCTCAGTAAGATAAATTGAGAACCTCCATGAACACACAAACTGACTCATCAGTTTCAAATGTATTCATTCACTTACTCAGACAAATTATTCAATTGCTCATTAGCTATAATTTTCCGTTACAACGAAGAAAAACCTTACGTAACATTATGTAAATAGATATAGCTCTGAATAACTGAACATGAACATTTCCTCCAAGAATCACAGTAGTACTGCTTCCTACCAATCAAAACCTTCAGAGATAAAGAGCCACCAAAAATCTGCAGCTCCAGTTTTCCTCCAAATACTGCCCAGTGAGAGTGTTGAGCAGAAAAGACCTTAAAGGACGCGGAGATGGAAATGTGCTTCACAGTGAACGGCAAAGGGACATGCAGCTGATCGCTACAACAGAACAAAATCTGACTGATGCAATGTACATTGTCAGTGCCCTAAAAACAAACAAAACAACGTAATTTAATGTCTGAAGACTCCATTTTCATCCTGACAGAGCTCAGAGGGTGTGTGGTCTATTTAGGCCACGAGACCCTCTTGTAGAATCAGCGGGGGCAATATACTCTCCTGCGTCCAAGGGACCAGATCAAAATAATCCCAGCATTACATAACAAATCTGACCATAGATTTTCCTTCAGCAACAGTCAGCTCGCTCAGACACTGCAGCACCAAATCAGAGCTTCAGCTTCACATGGAAATGCAGAGAGAGGAGCATCATGCAACCAAGCATCTGTGAGTGGTGTAATGACTGCTGAATGATTGTTAAAGGGAAAGGACCTGATTAAAGAGCTGAACTGTCACACTAAATATGCCTGACAGAGGCATCCATTCACGCTCTGTATCTATAATCATGTTGACATTTAACACAGAGTATAGAGTTTACATGGTCTGATGGCTCTTGATCAATACAGCAACAAAAGTGGCAGACTGTTTTCTAGTTTTACTTTTAGTACTCCACAGCATTATCAAATCACTTGCAATGCAAACAGGAAAGGATGTATTTGACAGCTTTTCTTTCTCATATATGATTTTTACTTTTGCTACAAAAGTCACTGCTACCAGAGAGCCATAAAACAATGCATTGACCTGACCGACAAAACAGGCTACATGATGTTACCTGTCAACAAATTACAACTGATGTAGAAATTGAAAGGATGGGCTTCACCTAGGTAGGGCTGGTTGACTCAAGCAACCTTACGACACAATACCTATCTCAATAGTCCAAAGTACAATACGCATGGGAATATAAATAAATTGTTGACACAGTAAAAAATACAAACAGATCTATGAAACAGGTATCTAAGAAAAAGGTTGAAGGGGGCTTTTCTTTGCCAACTTTTAAAATGTATTAATGGGCTGCTTTCTTATCTATTTTAGTGTGGTGGAAAAAGCCTCCTTCATCATTAATTTATTCATGTTCTGCAAAGAAGAGATGAAGATGCAGCTCTGTAATAAGACTTCCCTGTCTGTCTTAATAGTAGCCCTATAAAAATTAAAGATTCATGTTCAAGAGGTAGCTACAGTTTGTGGTTGGAAGGACAGAAAAAATCAAAAACTGATCAAATAAAATCGAATGTTTATGTTGCCACCCCAATTCCCCGTAATCACTGACTCACACTTGGTCTGAATGATTTTCTTCATTTGGAATCTAAAAGGAGTCTTTAACATTAAGGATATATTTATATATGTTACTGCAAACCTCATGTCATTTGTTGAATTAAGTACTATATATACAGGTACATCTCAAAAAATTAGAATATCATGAAAAAGTTCAATATTTTTTATCACTCATTTCAGAATTACCAAAATTTCAAGCAATAAATGTTTTAAATGTTTCACTCTATCTTTAATGAATCAATATAATATATGGGTTTCACATTCTGAAATGAGTGATGAAAAATATTGAACTTTTTCATGATATTCTAATTTTTTGAGATGTACCTGTATTATTCCCAGATCATTTTTTTTAGATACCATGATTAGCTGACTTACCTAATTTCTAAACTTTAATAAAGCACAAATCTTTAGAGGGATAAATAAGTCTGACTCAAAGCCAGTGCCCTTTAACACTTCTATTAGTAAATGGAAAATAAATAAAATGAATATTTCAGTGATTAATCACATATGGTCCAAAGAATTAAGTGTTGAACTTACAGATAATATCTGTAGCGACTGCATAATAAGTATACATGGTTATTCTGTCAATGACGACACAACTTCATCCAGTTTAAAAGTCTCCATAGAATTTATAGTACCGATTTATGAATCTGCGAGGGGTGATGATAATGAGAAATTGATATCTTGAGCACACACCCAGACCAAATATATCAAGCAAGCTGTATTTCCAGTTCTATTCTGCATTTGTGTCTTTTCAAATGCTCTGATGGAATATGACTCCACAACACATCATCAAGGCAGATGAACTGTTTTTAGAGATCAACAAACATTTCCTCTGTCTTACAGTTTCATGTCAAAGCCACAACTTTACCATTCTTTTGCTTTACTGTTTGATATGTTTACATTTGTGACTGTGGCACATGCAGTTTGTCTTGTGTTCTCAGTCAGTGTCCCAGGCATGACAGCTAAAATAATAAGAAGGGACAAAAATCCAACAAGCTAGAATTTGTGTAAGTAGATCATGAGGCATCCAAGATGTTTTTTTCCTTATGACACACAATATGAGTTGTAGTGATTGATTTTCAGGGCTGATGGTCCTACATCTGTTCGTTTGGGCAACAAAGTGTGCGCTCTGACCTCTGCACTACTGCTCCATGATACATCTCATGGAGTTTACTGTGTTATAAAGAGGTTTCTACATCTGAAATAATGTCACAGAAACAGTACTGGAGGGGTCGGGGGTGTGACGATCCTTTAATTAGAAATATACAGTATGGGCCATAATGGTTTAGGAGTCGGACGGCTAAGGGGTGGGTGTACTGAGTTATGAATTACAGGGAGTCTGGGTGCCACAAATGATGGCGAAAAGTAATCAGGCTACATCAGTATTAAGCAGCACAAAACACAGGAGAGATACAACAGAGCTCACTGACAATAGCATTGTTTCCAAGGAAAAGTGCTGTACTTAGCTTTGATTTCTTTCTGTAAAACTCCATTTGACGCATTTCTAAATGTATTTTGTAAAAACTAAATTGTCAGTAAAATACATCGATTAGGCTTAACATGGTGACCATCTGTCAGCCCCGTACACATCAAACTGTGATGCTCTGTGCATTCTGACACCTTTCTATCAGAACCAGCATTAATTTCAACTGTCTGAGCAACAGCAGCTCATCTGTTGAATCAGATCACACGGGCGAGCCTTCATTCCTCACACAAATAAATGATCCTTGGCCGCCCACTGTTCCTTCCTTGGACCAATTTTGACAGTTAGTGTCCATTACAGGGTGGGAAGACCCCACAAGAGCTGCAGCTCTGCCCCAAGTCATCTTGCCATCACAATTTGGTCACTCAAATCTTTACGCTTGCCCATTTCTCCTGATTCTAACATCAACTTTGAGGACAGAATGTTCACTTTCTGCCCAGTATATCCCACCCACTAACAGGTGCCATGATGAAGGGATAATCAGTGTGTCCGAGGTCACAGTGTTTTGCCTAACTGGTGTATACTTGAAAAACAGTAAATGTAAAGTGTAACATGCATTAAAAGGATTTCTTAATATCATGAGATTGGGGAGTTTTCTGCATTTTTACTAACAACACAACCAATAATGCCAGTAATACCTAAAGATTTATAGATGCATGACATGTGGGTTCATGCAAAACCACAGTTAAGTATGGTTCTGGTTTCTGGACCATTTCTATTCTGGACCTCTGTCTGGATCAGGGGAACATGGGAATTCAGCTGGGTAGCCACTGACCAGATCTGTGCATTCAGAGCATTTTTGGGTATTGGGTTTACTACTTGCATTTGAGTTGAAATTAAAAAAAAATCAATAAAGACTTTCTTATGACAGCTACAATTTGTTCCTTTTGCTAAATTACACTGTACGTAAATGTTGCCATTCATTTGAGAGTATCCTACTGCTTGAAAAACATATGCCTTCTGGCAGTAAGAACATAAAAATGTTGCTCTCTTTGCATTCAAAGCTGTAGCTGATAGTATTGTAACTTTGGGTCACAGCTCCCCTTTTCCATGTGGTGGTCCTGATGGAACATGAGATGTGACAGCTGCAATAAATAAGATAGTATGTCTGTACTGAAGACTGTCTTGGCAGAAACTAAGATTATCCAGTCAGCTATTACTACAAGAATGTAGTTCATTGGCTTTGGAAAGTGTTGAAAATACTTGAGCTAATGTAACATATAGAATACAATGTCAGTCATTTATAATGTAGTTTAGACATTTAGATGTTGCATTTTAGTGCTAGAGACAGATTGCTTGAGTCTTGATCCCTATGAGGGTGTCAACATGATCAAACAGGCAGCGGGGATATTTTCCGCTGCTCTTACCAGAAAATGTAGGCGCTGCTCCTCTGTGTGCTCCTCCTGATGGGAGGGGGTCGGGCTGAGGCCCGGTTGGGGCGTCACTTGCTGCCCCGACTCCTCCTCCTCTCCGGGACCCTCACACCTGGATGGAGCTTCATCTACCACCACATACGGGGTCCCTCCTGCAACCTGATTGGGACAGTAAGTCAGTTAGTCCCATTAAATGTACTGAGGTAATGTTGAGCAGCAGAGATCCAGTGAACGTAAAAGCACCTGCCCTTAGGTTAAAACCGACATCAAGCTTCTGCCATGAGAGGTAACATATGATTGTTATACTGCACAGTAACGCTGATTATCACACCCCCCACTGTGAGTGAGAGATTAGCGGCAAGCCTCCTTCAGAGTGGTCCAACTATAATCAATGAATAATCCTGGGGGAATCCCTCCTGCAACACACAGGTGGTAAACATCACCAGTTTTCTAATTAGACTAAAGAGCAAAGATTTAATGCTCCGCAGTGTATTACCTTCATTTACAAATGACTGTTTAATGTTAACAATAATTAAAAATGGCATCATTTGTCCACACCATAGATCCAGGTGGGGGGCAGGCTGACATTGGTTAAGGGTTAAGAGTCGGGAATCAGTTTCTAATTTTAGAGCAAACCTACTTATGCTCAGAGTAAAACTGTGCTAGTGCAGCCAAGGCCATGACCCAGTAACAGGATCAACAGTGCTCTGCCACGTGCTGCCAAAGGGATCTCTCCTTTGCCTTTTTATTGATTGTTAACTCATTAAAGGTATATCCCTCAAGACTTCAGGAACACTAGTTAAACAGACAGTCAGGAAGAGGTCTGAGGGCATTCATTTACTTGATCAACAATTTCTCTACAGCAAATAAGTTGATCCCAAGATTTCACCAAGAAATGCTAAACAAATCATTAATTATCCAAACAGAGGAAGTTAGAACTTCTGTCTTCTTGCCAAGAAAGTAGATAAATCTTTGCCATGTTGTACTTCATTTCTAACAATTACGGTACCAAAAGAGTAGGGACATTGTGTAGAATATGAATAAAAATAGAAAAACGTGGCTTGCAAGTGCTTTTGTACTCGTACTTAATGAAAACACCTTGAAGAAAACACATTTGACATTAAAACAACAAAATAGATACATTTTTGCAATGATAAACACATTCTGGGCGACACAGTGGTGCAGCAGAGTTTGCATGTTCTCCCTGTTTGTGTGTGGGCTTTCTCAGAGCGCTCTGGGTTCCTCCTCCCACAGACCAAAAACAGGCTTTTTTGGTTAATTGGTGTCTCTATAAGTTGCCTTTAGGTGATGATGATTGTGTGAATGGTTGTCTGTCTCTCTATGTGGCCCTGTGATTGGCTGGCAACTGGTTCAAGGTGTACCCTGCCCCTCACCACGTGTAAGCTGGGATAGGCTCTACCCCCCACATCAGGAAAAGGATAAATTGTATAGATAATGGATCAATAGATGGCTATACACATTCTGAATCCAATCCCTGATGCAAGTTCTGGAAACAGATTAGAAAGGGCCAAGAGGAGGTAGGAAAAGCTGCATTACACTCTAACACTCTTGTAAAATTCCACAGTCAAGTAGGTTGAGAACAATTTTGATAGAACCATAACTGTGTAAAAGCAGAAGATCTGAAGGCTCAGTCACTCACAGTCAGTGACTGAGGAAGATTCTTCACTTTGTGAAAGGCTATGTGGACAAAGAATCCAGTACTTTCTCAGTAAGTAAGTTCCAGGAATTCTGAGACTTTGTGAGATGATTTACAATTTTTTTTTAGAAATCTGTGCAATCAAGATTGAAAGGCAAACAGTCCTTGTGACCTTCAATTTCTTCAGCAGCACTGCAGTAACAATTGATTTGTTCCGTGATGAACATCACAACGTGAGCTAAGGAATGCCTCAAAAAACACTGACAGTTAACACAAAATGTTTCTGCACATACAGATGTAAGGAATTTGTCGTAAAAGCAAAAGCTATAAATCATCAGCATCAGGGGGTTCTACCTTCTCTGGGCCTGAGCTCATCTGAGGTGAACTGACCTGATGTGAAAAAGTACGCTATGGTCTCAGCTGGTTAATGGAAACAATGGTCATTGAATAATTCAGGCTGAGGAGCTTAAGAGTCACCCCAAATATTATCAATGTTAAGTTTAAAATCACACTTCCGTGATGGAGTAGAGGTGTATTGATGCCCATGGCATGGGTACCTTCAGTGAAAGTGTGAAAGGTACACAGGGTTCAACTAGACAACACTGAGCCACATTCTGCCTGAGTTACTGGATGGCTTGAAGGTAAAACAATGCATGTTCTAGACTGACATGCAGCCTGGTCTCACATCGGGAAAGAATGGTTCATAATAAAATATAACTGCACTGTTGAGAAACTGAAGATATATACTACATCAAGAAAGAACTACATGATTCCACTGTCAGTACTTCAACTGTCTTCAGTCCCTATTAAACAGTGGTAGATATACATCCACATTAAGAAAGATAAAATCAAGTTTATTTAGTTGTCTTGTGCCTTTCCTTTTCTGTTGAGGAAACATCAAGGACTTCAGGAAGCTAAAAGGAGCTACTTTGCCTTCAGTCTAATATGCCGATGCTATATGAAGGACACACAGTGCATACTACATTTCTCACTTTGACCAGCTTACAAAAATACTTAACATGTTTTCTGACAATCTGAATTGATCATTAATGTGTGTAAATACATATTTACAATAAAACTCTAAGCTCTAAGGCATGTTTGAATAATTCTGTAGATGTGATGCATAAAACTACATGTAAGTCATCATTAATCATATTAAAAGAGGGTTTCAATGATCTGTTTTTTTGCTGTTGATACCAATAACTGATCATTAATCACCTATGTTAAAAATCTGCCAATCTTGATTATGTTTTATGATTTTTCTTTTTACAACAGGTTGATTATTTGCTCAACAGAGCAGTCCAAAAGCACTACTAAGGAATTGCAGCAAATATCCCACAGTAGTAAGGCTAGCTGAATCATGCAATGACATGAATATTTTATCACACGCATTTCTTTTTGTGAAAAAATTAACAATACTATTTACGGTCTGTAAAAAAGCATTAAGCCAAGTGCTGTAGGTACAACCAAAAAAGGAAGTTATTCTCAAAACTTTGTTTAAATTATGAAACAGCTGCTATTTCCTTATGGCAAAGACTGACCTCAAAACAGTTGTATTTATTCAAGGCAAAAACGTAATATTTATTACAGCTGAACTCAAACTAACCTTAGTCAAGTAGCTTTTTAAACAAGATAATAGAAACACATTGTTTTACCAATTAATTACCTTAAAGGTATCATGATGTTCTGCTGTTGATTTATTTTGTAAGCTTTCTTGTCATATGTCAACTAGTCTCACAGTGGACTAAAACACAGATTTGCATGTTTAATAACATTTTTATATAAAAAGGACTACAACAGTTTTGAGGGACTCAGCTTCTTCAGGTGGATAACAGAGCAGCAAAATTAGTCGACAAATTTGTTTTGCAACCGGAAAGTGCTGAATATAAAATTAACCACAGGCAATCATATTGGTGATTACAAGCATTATTTCTAAAAGCTAATCATGTATTTTAGACATCGGATATCAGTTGTTGATGATAAGCTCCCATTCAAATCAGGAAAAAGATAAAAGTGTTCAAATAAAACTGGTATAACTGAATCTACACTTTACATACAATAAAAGTACTAATAAGGAAAAATACTTTAGAGACAATACATTGAGTACTGGGTTATGCTTGACTTATTCTTACCAGTGTTTAGTTATAAGCTATTACTGAGAAGTTCTAAGATTACCCTCCTTCTTGGCTCTATCAGTAATTTCATCACATCTTTTTTGTTGTTTTGACATTAAATACATTTTTGAAAAAACTGTTCTGAAGGTGAATAACATAGTGCAAACGGATGCACATCTTCTGAAAAACAGAAAAAACTGGACTATAATAGTAAAAAGCACCTTTGTAATGGTACTGTCATTATAGGGTCAAAAGACAAAATCTTGAATTCTGAGCTAAGGCTGGGAAATATATGTCTTCGTAAACATCACCATTCACATCTATACAGCTTATGTTGTTTGTCAGAAAAAGAAAAAGTAACTCAGAGCTTAATGCTCAGTAAAAACATCATTAACAGTGAGCATCACAGTCAGTCATATGCTTGTTGATCTTTATTTAAAATATTATCTCTAATAGGGAATTACCTTCTGTTCTTAAATTTAAGGGCAATTAAATCCATTTTTTTCATATATCACTTATTCATGCCATCGTTTGAGTACCTTTTGAGACATTATGTAGACGGTTGTTACTGGTAAATGGAAAACAGACTTAAGCTCGTATATCATGTTTCTTGTCTTTCTGACCACTCAAAGTACTCTTACGCTGAAGGTCACATGAACTCAGTCATACCCATTCACTCTTTTTCCTGGTTTGGGCGGGTGGCAAAGGATGATGTCATCAGCCCTCCCCAATCGCCTCAGTAAATTTCTCTGGTAATTGCCTGCAGTTAGGCCTGTCACAATAATCAATAAATCAATTAAGCGAACGATAAATAAAAACGTCCTCGGTAATTTTGCCGGCCACGATAAATTGACGTGCATGCATGTTTGTTTCCCTTCTCTCGTTCTACCAAACAGGCTGGATGAGAAGATGGCTCACTACGTCCGTCTTTCTCAACACCTGAGCGCATTGGTTCTATAGAGGAACAAGCTGGGTTAGGGTTAGTGATGCATCTGTCTTTCACTCAATCTTTGAGGGGGAGGTGGGGCTGCTCGTGTGAACACACACAGTGAGCTGAAGCGAGCGTCCAGGGGAGTAACGAGGAAACAAACACTAATACGAATGAAAGCGCAAAAGTGATGGTTCCTAAGCTGAAAGCCCAGCTCAAGTGTGGAAATATTTTGGTTTTAAAAAGAATGAATAAGGTGTGAGCCCATGAACACCGACGAGCGGATATGTCGTACTTGTTTGAAAGTAGTGACAATGAAGAAGGGGAGGTGCAGCGGAGCCTTCATCCTGACAGTCAGCGCTTACCGAGGCATTTGGTCGGCAAAGTAAATATAAATAAAGCAGCACAAAATGGTGTACTCATAAGACAGTGTTGTTCGCTACATTGCAAAATGAATGCAGCCCTTCAATACGGTTGAAAAGCCAGCAATGTTACAAACATTTGACAGTAGGAAGTGACTGGGAGAAAGTACATGTCACAAACAATTCAGGGACTGTAAAAACTATATTTTATTTAGTTTATAATGATTTTTTTACATGCAGTTTTTCCCAAAAGAGAGTCCATTTCATTGTCAGTGTTTTTTCCCTCTTTTTTTGTTTGTTAAATTTATTGTATTGTTTGTTTAATTCATTTTATTGCAAAGCTCTTGATCTTCCAATTACACTTAAATACTCTTAAGAAATTAAAGTTCATTGCTTTTGATTTGGTGTACTCATTTTATTACGACATATAATCACATTAATGAAAAAAATCATGTTTCATAATAACATTGATATTAATATCGTTTATCTGCAATAATTTTTAGGACAATATTCATCCAGCAAAATTCATTATTGTGACAGGCCTACCTGCAGTGTTAAAACATGAGCCTACTCAGAGTTTATGCAGATAAAATACTTAGGGGGTGTGAGGACACTGCCAGGGTAAAATCCTCACCAAGGGTAAAATTTGAGGGAAAAACCCAGTTGTTTATCTTTCATTCACAGGTGCCCCAATAAATGAACATACATGTAATTCTGTGGATTTCATTCAAGATCAACTTGTCTTTGTTACATCTTTATATAAAAATATAGCAACTCATTTTTCATATATAATGACCCTTTAGCAGAAAAAGGAATATGAATTTTGGTTTGAATAACGTGGCCCTTTTCTGAGGGAAACTACAATGCTTCAGTCCTTTATCAAAAGACTTGAATATTTTTTTTAATACTCAGGTGCTGGTGCTTTGCATATTTAAATATACTTGAATAAATGCACAGCTGCTGTTTCAGTGGAACTACAAAAACCTTCCAGTTATTTCAGCCTTAAGTTACTGGACATATCATGTAGGATTAGAGTTGTACAGTGGCTGACGCTCAAGAAAGGGCTTGAGCTTGAGTAAAGTTGTAGTTCCAGTAACGCCCTTACACTTAACATGACTTGACATGGCCTCTGACACTTGACATCTGTCCTCCAGTTTGAAAACTATGTGTCAGTTTCCTGGTATAAATCTGTTCCTTGCTTTGCTGTGAAGCCTCACAGGGGGTCATTTTGGGCCAGAACCAATACAAGCTGACATGCAGGTGCTTAAGGCTTGAGGCTTCTCTTTTCACACGTGAAACTGCTCACAGCAGGTGTGCTGCCTCCAAGACTTTGTATGTTTAGGCAATATGGCAGGTACTTCGATTGTGAGAGTTTGGCAGCCATTCAGCGTCCTGTCTGTGGAGTTAGGTGAGGCCACCCCTGGTTTATTATTTGGACAGGAGACCATATGGTGTCAGCAGTGGTGACGGAAGGCCAGCAGGAGGCACTAATTCCATTGGCCCCTTTACAAAAAAACAGAAACGAGAGCTTTGGACAAACTCTGATGATTTTCTCCTCCTGCAGGTGATCATCCTGTCAAATCCATCACAGGAAAAGGTGATCAATGCCTCCTCTGCCAACTGCCCACTGATGTATTTGTCCGTTCAGTTAAATCAATAAGTCTCTGTGTGACTGCTGATTGGCTTCGTAGGATTTGGCTCCTTAGAGTAGGCTGGCTTCAGAGAGTGGAGCATGCTGCTAGAAACTAAGAGCCATGTACTAAAACAACAGCCATCAGTGATGTGGACCAAAAGCATGACGCAATATGTTATAACCCAAAAGTGACACAAGTTACGTATTTGTTTTTCTGTTTCTAACTTCCTTTCTTTGCTCAGAGTAAACTTCTTTTACACACTGCACAGAGAGATAGATAGATAGAAATTATAAGCTTTACAAATTCTCAATTGTGTGTAGTTATTGAGTGCTGTAGTTATGAAGTGCTGCCATTGAGCTAAAAAGAAAAGAGAAAACACGGTGTAACTGTAGAAAAATAAATCAGGACGGTGGTAATTGACAGCATTCATTGTTTTGAGATCAAGTATTGGAAGATATTCAGCTTTTATCAGTATTTACAGACAATATCTTGGCCATACATATTGATCATATACATCTCGTAAACTGGGTATAAAACTTTTAGAATCAACAATTCACCCTAAGGATTTACCTCATCATCACTAATGCTCACCACCATAAATTAAAAGTATCATTTGTTAAAATAAATTGTTGTTTTTCTTGCTTCACAAGACAAGAAATTAACTGGTCAGTGTTGTTAAAGTAAAGGCTTTGAGCCCTTGACAATTAAAAATTAGTAGTGGTATCAGCCATAATGACTTCAGAAATATTGGCACATCAGATTTTGGCAAAACTCACTTCATCTCTAGTAATTGGATTGGGTATCTTTTCTTTTTCAGTACTGGTACCAAACATTTACTGTTTAGCGGGGCCAGTGCCCCAGAGATTCCCTAAATTAAACTTTTAAGCAAAAAAGTGTGTTAGAAGTACTCTTGTAGCTGCCCATGTGATAATGCTCTCATTTCTCCATATCTTTAGCCAAACAGAAATATCAGTAATTTGGCATGTTTGGCTGAACAAATGAATAAAGTCTGAATACAGCACCAAAGTCTGTAAAAAAGTGAGATCAAATAAGTATACTTAAATGAAGTTTAAATAGTTTCGATTCATCTTACAGGGCAATTGTTCATCTCTTTGATATTTACATTTCTACATATTTCTGCTTCATAAAATGTTCTTATATAGAACTATGAACCAGATATTGTAGGGTACATTTTCATTGACAT
Source organism: Scarus forsteni (assembly GCA_036419115.1). Lineage (NCBI taxonomy): Eukaryota > Metazoa > Chordata > Actinopteri > Labriformes > Labridae > Scarus > Scarus forsteni. The sequence goes on along the minus strand of JAZDUH010000130.1, from coordinate 27,367,688 downwards.
CTTTAAAATTACTACACAACATTATGTATTTCATGAAATATTTCTAGATTTTACAATTATACTGAAGAAACAAGTGGCTGACACCTCACACTCCAGAATTTCTGCTTTGATATGAATTGTTTTGGTAAGAACTTTAAAGGGTTACTTTAAGTTTTTTGAAGACGGGTTTTGAGAGGCACATGGAATGAACCTGAACGTGCCACAGTGTCACAGCTCAGCTCTCTCTCCTTTCAGGAAAAACTTGAGACAGACACTAATGCTATACATTGCTGTACATAGTGCTAGATTCTATGCTTCATTTAAAAAGAATCGTGTGAGGAAACAAGCGCAAAAAACTATGTAGGGATCATCACACGTTACAGTTTGTTTATATACACTTAATTTTTCATCACACCACTGCTTTGTTAAGGCACTATTTTGAGATACGATGAAGCCTACATGTTTAACAATTTTGACAAGGAATGTTTTTCTAGCTCAGTTTAGCTCCAACAAAAAGGGAAATAATGTGTGCTATCATTAAGTACACTTATCTTTGGATCCTGGGCCTATGTGTGTTTACAAATTAAACAATCGATATGAATCGAACATTTACTCTGAGGATGAACTTTATTTCAGCTCTTATGTTTTGTTCCTGGAGTATGTAAAACAGTGAATCTGGCCTGTAAAATAAATGTCTGTTAAAGCATGGGGGCTCTAAGTCTCACTTGTATTTAACCAAGTTTGACAATATGAGCTCATTAATTATTCACATGAATCAACAGGTATTGCGTATCCTTTCCTCCAGCTTCCATAGCAGAGTCTTCCATGTTCAGTTCAGACTGTTGAATCTCCAATGACAGAAGTCTTTCCTGTATGTACTCCAAAGTATCCAAAGTAAGCAACAACTATAATCACTGCAAACGAACATTAATCTATCCTGTTTGGCAGCAGCAAACTAGATGGCGCTGCTGGTGAAAGGACATGTAGGCTATGCTGTGTCTCAAAATAGTGCATAATCAAAGCAGCTTGGTAGTGGGATACTTGGCTGATAACTGTTTGTAGTGTGATGACCCCACACTGTTTTGATGGATTATTTTCTCCCACAATTTTTTTAATCACACAGGGAATCCTGCACCATGTACAGCATTGGCATTTGTCCTGAGTTTTTCTGGACAGAGAGAGAGCTGAGCTGTGACACGTATTTAGGAACATGCCATGAACCTCACAAATCCACTTTGAAAATCCTGAACTATTACTTTTAGCAAATTGTAAGAGAATATTCTTTATTTTTCCTGAGCAGATTTGCAGAGTGCTGTTTATTTGTACTTGAAAATGTATAAGGAAATCCACACCAAAACATAGCTCCCTTGAAATTTTTTTTATTTCAAACAGTGACATTTCGAGCCAAACAGCTCCTCCTCAGACTTTTTTTTTTATTTGTACTTGGGTCAAATTTTACCAAAGTAATGTCCCTTTAACTGCGAACAATAAATGACCTGAAAAATTCAAATGTGTGTGGCCCTGGTCACTTAGACTGTGGTTTTAATCCCTCTGATTAGACAGCCAGAGGTTAAAAACAGGTGGACCCCCACACACTCCTGAAAGGAGGTCTAATCTAGGACTGTTTTACTAACAGTAAAGTAATGTAACCATTCTAAATGAACTCATGTTTGGAAAGTAACAGATACAAATGTGCTTTGCCTTAAGACTTTGGATTGTTTATAGGTGTGCCTTGGGTAAAAACCACAGCTTTAGCTCATCCGTCAGCAGTTATGAAACATAATTTGTAAAGAAATAGCAAACAATGCAAAGAAAAAGGTGGCAGCTTGGTCACTGTGTTTACAATCTTAGAACTTTCACGACACATTAAAATGCTGAGAGCTTACATGTAAAAAAAACAATACCAAGGTAACATCCATCATGGCGAGGATCTGTGACATCTTCACCACAGACTTTGTTTTAAATTCTGCGCTCCTTAACTTGCAAAGAAAACGTGAATTAGCAAACTATTGGGCAAATGTTACATTTGAAATGTATTTTATTGGAACATTATTATTGTCAGAACAACAATATATTTACAAGCAGCAGAGTTTAAGGCAAAGAAACTTATGGGCATTTATTTTAATACCATTTCAGGATGAATAAAGAAGATGACCGTGGTTTTCTGCTTTATTGTCTGTAACAACTGACACCATACTGAAAGTGAGAGTGCTATTTTTAGATTTTAATTTATAAGGCCCTGTGTGGTCACAAACCCCTGAGGATTTCCTTAATTTGTCCCAGTTGCAAGAGTGAACAAGTGTGCTCTGACCTCTCAATTTCCGTTACAGTTGAGCTGCAGAGTTTTAAATGTCTGTACAGTCTGTTTTTACTCAGCAGAGAAAAGTGAATACCAACAGAGAAGCTGGCTTGAAACACATTGATAATACATTTTTAAGAATACTCTTGTTAATGAATGTTGATACTTTTGCTTTGTATCAAATATCAAAATTAGATAATTTATTTTTTTATTGTGAAACTTACAGCTTCGTTTTGAACCTGTATTAACACCATGAGTTGTTACCTCAGGGTTTAACAATAAAACAGTTTTCTGATAGGACTGCGAGAGCTCACAATGATGAACTCAAAGCAGAAGTAATCAGATTCAGGTTACATGTGATATAATTCTAACAGGGTTTTGACGAATGAGCACCAGGGGATCATTACATAATGTCTGATTTATACAATGTTATGAGGAATAAAGGGACTGTCATAGACAGCATTAGAGCATGGCTTAGGTTATTATGAATCACTGCAAAGGTTTATGTGCCAGCACAGTAACCCAACAAAACTCTGAGTGACCTAACAAGCTGTGCATGTTTTGGAGATTTGACTTGGTCACTGTGCTGTGTTTAATCCTTGATTTTCATATGGAAAGAGAAAACGGGCAGTTTGCTGTCAGCACTCCAAAAGTCCAAACCGTGCTTTGTGCAAAAGAACATCCATGACATTTTAAATGAAATATTTCTTTAGCAGCTAATATACTTTACAGATGATGGCAAATGCTGCTGAGACAGTGGCTCCACTTACATCAAACTATCCATGCAGAAGTGATCATATCAGTGTAAGGAAAATTCAAGTAATATCAAGCAAGCCCCTGTATCTTGCAGGGTGTTAGGGATTAAGCATTAGGGTTAGGGAAGGGTGGGTAAGGGTTAGGGTTAGGACCATCTTAGGACCATTTAGGCATGGGGTGCTGGTTTGGCAGAGTGGTAAGCAACCAGGCACCCCATGTACTTGCTTCTGCTGGTCCAGGTTCGAATCCTGCCTGTGACCAGTTTGCAGAGTGTCTTCCCCTATTCTCTCACCCCCTTTCACAAGCCTATCCACTGTCATTCTCTCCTATCAATAAAAGGCACAAAATGCCAAAAAATACATTAAAAAAAGGACCATTTAGGCATGAGAACGATTCATCAGCGCAGGTTTAAGTGGCTACAGTTTCAGCATTTGCAACATTTGCCAACTTTGAACTTTGGGGCCTTGTAGCTGAATGTTCTGTTGGCGGGCCCCACTTACTGTTCTCCCCCATACTCTAGTCCCACTTACTGACCCTATCCAGGGTCCCTCCCATATCCAATAAAGGCATAAAAAGTCCCAAAAATAATGTGAAAAGTTGTTTAACTTTGTCAGTTTCAAATGATTCATTTTACGCTATCACTGGTTTGTTTGATCAATGCCTGAATCTTAATACCTGTTCGTGCCTCATTCATTAGGTAAAGGTTATTTTATACGTTTTACTTCAACTGGGGAGCACAAACAATAAAACTGAAGAAGTCTAAGACTGAGTTTCTTTGGTAGGATGCATCAAACTGAGTTTCTATAACCCACATAATAATGAGACTAATAATACAATCCAATAAACCAATATTTCAAGACCCATTTTAGGTCAATCGTAAAGAACACTTTTGTGCTACAATATACTTGTTGCTCTTCTTGTGAAAGTCTTGTTTATATAAACTGACAATTAAATTTGATTCTCTCATAAATTATTGAGTATTCCTTTTCCAGAAACATACATTAAGTAATAAAGGTTTTGACATTATTTTCTAAGTTCTGTTTTCAGACACTCTGCCTTTATTACGTAAATGAGACAGTGGATAGTGTAGGGGAGCAGGGCAAGAGAGCAGGGCAGATGTGACAGAAAGCAACAAACTGAACCCTCACCATTGAGGCAAAAGCCTCGGCACATGGGGTGTGCAGACCAAACTGATAGGGCTATCAACTTCCAGCAAAACGCTTTACAGTAATTTAAAACTAATCTCTGTTTTCTCAGAGTAACAAACAGCACTGCAACAACCTGCTGACAGCCAGTGAGCCCTATAGAGCACAAAATAAAATTGTGACCCTTTTTTAATTTTAAATCTATATTACTTTTCCTTATTGGTAACAAGTTTGCTGTGTGGTTCACTGGGACCAAGTGCTCGAAACACTCGGGGCCCCTCCACAAGAAACTCACATTCTTCTTAAGTTCACAAACTTTAGTGGTTAAATTTCAGACATAAAACTTCAGTCCTCAGAACACAGTTTGAAGTTGAAGTAATGTGCATAAAAAGTGGGAGACAGGTCTAATGGCTCAGCCTTGGACTCATCAAAATGTATTCTCGGTTCCCAGTACCATTATGATAATACTGTAAATCCTTGTGGTATGGAGAACAGGTACTACTTACAAATATTTGGTTTGGAAACACAGTTTACGTAAAGTGTATGCCTGTCTCAATTACAACGCTGTTTATGTTATAGGTACAGAAAGCTGCAGTCTAATCAGCATTTAGACTTTGTGAACACATTCTCTTGTCATGCCTCTGCTTCTTTGCAAATGTAAAACTACATTTTCGTTTTGCTCTTGGGAGCACACCATCTGTCAGCAGGTTGTTGCAGTGCTATTTTTGTAGCACTAAGAGAAGCAAGACGTTTTTCTGTTACTGTAAAGTATACATTTATATACATATTATGTACATACAACCTATTTCAGTGCTTTATTATCAAATGTCTACATCTGGAAGAAAATCTGTGATCTTTTAATGTAGAGTTTTATTGATTCTTATTTCAATACTATAAAATTCTTATTTAATGTATTTTGAATATAACAAGCCGTTGCAGTAAGTAAAGGAAATACTCAGAGTTCTCTGGAATAAAAACTGTATTTATACATCAGTATTAGCTGAGATGGTTTTGGATGTAGCTATTTAAGCAAAGATCTTGTCTTGTAGGCTGTTTTTATAAAGTAAATACTCATGTTCTTGTTGATAGCTCAGGACAGTTGTAAATCAATAATCATCCTGATGACGAAGCAGCCATGTCAAAAGTCTATCCTCACGGCAAGGCCTCAGCAGGGCGTGCTACACGTATTTTTGATTATTCCAATGAGGTATTAGCTTCCATGCTCCGTTCTGCTCTTCTCACCTCTGCTGTGTACACTTCACGCCGATGTGGTCAATGTATACTAAAGGATCAGGTACACCTTGGGCCCATGCGTACTAAAGCAGAGTCAGATCCCATTCAGCGGGCCCTGGATGCCATAAGCACATTGGTGTAATCCCTGCAGACTACTGAAACGGGTAACTGGATCACTTCTTTTAAAAGCACCTTAATGGATTGGCCTGGCCGTTGATTTTCCTTTTTCAATGTGGAGCATATCGATGTCCACCAATCAAATGCCCTGTCAGCCATCCCCCTAAATCAGTCATTTAAAAATCTGCATGCTCAAAAATATGACTGTTATAAAACCCACTTTTCTGACAGTCAGACAGGTTGCCCTTGACTAGGCCTCGTGCATGCCCTGTCTTTTAAATTTGTAAGAAAAGTGGCGGTCCACAGCCGGCCGGGGTCGGATTTAGTGCCGGATTTACTGAAATGAATATTAAAAAACAACTGCTATGAGACTGAAGAGAGAAATCCCCTCAGCTGGGAGTCCTACTGCTGAACTATCATGCAGAATGAAAGATACAAATAATCTTCAAAATAAGCTGGTGGATTTAGAATCTAAGACAAACGCAACACCCCCAGCCTTCAGAAGATTCCCTCACACTCCCAGTTTGTCATGACACTGATTAGTTTTGCAGTGTCAAGACTTAACTTTGTGTCCAGCAGGGCTTCAGAGTCACAGCCAAGCAGACACTCAGGAGGTTAGCCAAAGAGACCTGCAAGGACCACTGACACTCCTACACACACACACACAAAGTCCAAAAATACTCAGAAGACAACCTACCCCTTTGGTGTGATCTGCGGCAACGTCAAGGCTTCCCCCCGGCCTGCTAGTTATCCAGAGCAGGGCGAGATAGAAAAGTCTTTAGTGCGGCTGGAGTCTTACCTACCACCCAAAACCCTCTCACCGCTGCCACAGCAACAGAGAGCGGATTACTGGACTGTACCATTCTGTTGTTAGAGGGGATTAGAGTTCACACAACATGGCCCCTTTCTGGGTGTGCGCGTGCCACTGGCTGTGCGTGTGTGTGCGTCCCACAAACGGGAGATTACCACAATCGGCATTCTCATTCGTGCTTAGGCAGGAAATTTACATCTCGACAGGCAGAGGGGATGTCTACACAAATGACAACACATCTAACAGATGTATGCCTTGAAGGGAATAGACCACATTTTAAATCAACACTGGATAAATTGCATTCCCCACTTTAACAGATGTTCACCAGCTTTGTTTACATTGTCTTGTTAGTATTATGCAATCTATGTATATATGATTGATTTTTTTCTGCTTTTAAGCCACTAGCAGGCGTATTTGAGCATCGCCTCCTGTGTGTAGAACTGTCTCTCAGAAGGGTCAGGATCTGCGTAAAACACAGCCATGGATCAGATGGTGTGTGCGACTTGGTATCTTGGTATCTTTGATCAGGCCCAAGTACAAGACAGGGAACCACTCATTATGGCTTGTGGCAGATTAGTATCGGTTCCAACGACAAGCTCTTATATAACGTTGTAAAACGGCACCCATGCCAACATAAACACACACTCAGTTTTAGAAGCACTGACTGGGCTAAATTTTACATTACTGTGCACTGAATAAGTCACCACTTCAGTTTTCTGATCATTTGCAAAAACAGACTTAAGCTAAAATAACCCACAAGTGGCACATAATAAGAGAAAATGTATAATATTAATGCTCAATTTTTTACCTTAATCTTTAAAGAACTAAATGTCGTCAAAAAACAAAACTTAATAATCATTTGACTGAATATCGTCAGCTGTAGATCAATAACATCAAGATGATTCACTCCTGAAAGTCTTATTTCACCAACAAGGGGGGGCACAGAGTCCATTTGTGCTCCAATAAAAAATACTTATAGGGGTGTATGGCCAGAGCTCTATGATAAGAACTGTCTTTTTTCTAATAATGCAAAATCTACTTTGAATCAGAATATGACCTATATAATATCAGTAACTGCCAAAACACTGATGATTGTTATTGGCTGATAAATTTTTTTTGTCTATTTGTAGAGATAAAATATAGTACAGACAGAATGGACAATTGTTTTGTGATGCCTCACTTTGAAAGGTAAGATTACAGTATTTTTGTACATTTTCCTTTATTGATTATCCCTCTTTACATCTTAATGTACAATCTTAGGTTTGAAGTCTAAACAACATCTTGTGTATTTGTTGCCCTGAAGAGCTTTACAAAGATATATATCTATATCTATCTATCTATCTATCTATCTATCTATCTATCTATCTATCTATCTATCTATCTATCTATCTATATATATGTATATTTCACACTTTTTGGTAACTACATAATTTCATGTGTTCATTCATAGGTTTGATACCTTCAGTGAGAATCTATAATTTAAATAATCAGGACAATAAAGCAAAAACGAGAAGATGTGTCCGAGCTTTGACTGTGTTTATGTATATGTTTTTATTTCTATTTTTTCTCACTCCTTTCCATTCCCATGCTCTATTTTTGTTGTTGTTATTGCTCTGTGCATTTATTCAAGATTTTCTGTTGAAACCACCAACAAACCAAATGTTTATGCAAAAGAGAGCAGGAGAGGAACACCTTCCAACAGTGCTTATGGAAGGTAAACTGGAAGGTGAGGAAACGTAAAACTCAATAACTGCATATCAACTTGTGCTTGTTTTTGGTGTAATAACAAACTGAGCTTGCATTTTGTAAGTCTTAATGTTTCTATCCCGATGATTTAAAATCTTTAGGACTTTAAAAAAAAAACTGAATTCTTGAGCCTGGATTTTTTTGGATGTATTGATTGATTAGGAAAACAACTTGGATTTATAATTATATTCTCCTTTAAAAATGGGGTCAAGATTTCATTTAGTCCTCTACAAAGCCCACTGTCTGTCAGCAGGTTGTCAGTGCTGCTTACAAGGCCAAAAAAGCACATAAAGCTTGGACTACTGTTGCTTTGTAAAATATATTCAGCATGCAAGTACATACAATTAAATGTTTTTCATAAACATATGTCATCATTAAAAAAATGTCATTTATTGTTCAATTGCTTTGTCTTATTAAACTCGTAGGCTTCTCCAAGATGAAAAAGTTGTCAATAAACTAGTACTGGCTGATTCTACCATATATGCTATAAAAAGCTCATCATTTCTATCAAATGATCCGCAATCTATCTGAGGAAAACACTGGGATATTAGGGATTAATGTCAGCACAGTACTTTACCTCATATGTTCGTTTAAATGTAATAACTTTTGTTTACAACAGAGAATTTAAAACTTGTTTTATTAAGAGCACACCTAAATCCAAGCCGAAATCTCAAGGCACACCACATTCACATTCAGCAGATGGTTTCAAAGTGAACCGTTGGCTTATTAAAAAGGCATAACACACTGTGATGTAAGTATAATTATGAAGTCTGATTAGTCATAAGGGTTACTGAAGCCCCAGACTGGTACCTTACAATCACCTTAATTTAGCTGAAAAACCCATTACATTAGTAATAAAGGAGCACAATGCTGCATAATTACACACATTAAAGTCTAGTGACTGTAATTTAGTCCAAGTGAAGCGGCTGACACTCCACTGTGATGCTGAAATTGAATGAATGGTAATTCCCATTCATATGATCCCTCATAAAGGTCATTTAACTGTTGAAATAACAGAACTATAGCATGGATTTGAAGGGCTTGGCAGTCATTGCATGTTTCCTGAATTATATTTGTTTCTGTAATTTTAAGTTTTATCATTTATAATCTGGACTTAAGTAGAGTTGTTTGTAACGGCTGAGGGATGGTGACAAAAACAACTTTAAAGCTTTGCATTGGTCTCACCTTTTCTTCGACCTCTTCCTTTTCCTCCTTGATTTCTCCACACTTCTCTGGTCCACCAGGGTCAGGGTTCTGGTTGTTTGGCAAAGTCGATGATGTTACTGAGAGCTGTCTCTGGAGCCGCAGCACCTCCCTCTGGGACTCCCGGAGCAGTCTCTCAAATTCGATCCTACCAGATGGAGCAGGAAAGCCCTACACAGACATACGAAACGATCATCATCAATACACAAGTTTTTTATGCTACGTGCTGTGTCAAAGCCTGAGACCACCACCAGCTTTGTAATTATAGCAAATTTTAAATTACCATCCATACTTATTACTCAGTCTTTTTTAAAGATATAACCAAACAATCCAGAAAACATGTTCAGAGATTTTTAAAGAAATTAATTAAAAATAAAACAAATATTTTCACAAAATGTGTTTTACTAGAAAAAGTCAGTATTAAAAGTGAACACCCTTGCACTTGGGTAGAAACATGAGAAAACTTAGAAAGTATAGTTTTCTGATTAGAAAGTAAAGCCTTCTTGGTTAAAGAAAAGAAGTACTTTAAGTTATGGAAATATTTACCTTAACAAAAAATGAAGTGCTTCTGGTTCATGTTTTCATTCTACACTAGGAACAAACATTTAGTAGCTTTCCAAATGTAACAACGTCTGTATTCTTATCCTAAGCATGTAAGCAGCACTGACAGTGATATTATAAAAAAACACTAAAGTTGCATTTTGAGTAAACATTTTAACCTAACCTGAAACAGCAACTTTTAAGCCTAGTGTAAACACTGGCAGGATTCGCAGTTGGGTTCTTGTTTCATTTAATTTTCCTTTTGTTCCATGTTGAAACATATAACTTCTGCAAATCAGCCACTTCCCACAAGGAATGGAAAAATCTTGTCATACAGGACAGCTAAAATAACAAATCTAACAGTTGCCTAGATGTGAATAATAGACATCAAAACTACACAACAAAGCTGCACATGTCAAACTTTTTTAAAGTACATTAAAATTGAAGAAGATGACAAAAACCTAAACTTAAAAATATCTCAGAGAAAAGAAGTTCTTGAATTTTCCACAGATCATGGTTTGATTTCAAGGGTCTGATTTATTTCTTAAGCCACCCATGTTTTTCTAAAATCAAAACTTTATCATCTGTGTGAAAAATCAACATTATTTAACAGGCATAGGAGCTGATATGGTTTCATTGCTACAATGTCATTGTTGAGTCTGCTATTCTATCCAAGTCATTACTGACTTTCACATTGAGTCTTGTGAATTTATTCTATTTCTTTTTTTGTGGGAAACCAGGGCCTATACAGATATTTTTTGTCAAAAACATCAATCTTATGGCACCCAAGACATTTGAAGCTGTGCTGCTTCAACAAATGTGTCAGCATGTTGCTGGTATTTTCTAAACCTGACATATCAGATGGACTTTTTATCATATTCTAAACAGCTTGTGTTTCATAAGTCCATCAGGGCATCAGCCTATAAGAAGTGTTTGGGCAGAACCTTTCAAAAGCATTTCTGGCAGGTGACTGCAGATGTTCAGACATATTCATTACAGTCCAATCAGATGATGAGGTTGGCAAAATGTAATCATCTGGATCTGATAAAACTGCTACTGAAGCAGTTAGCATCCATGCTAATCTTTGCATATGCAGTCACTTCTAACTGTAGTCACACTCGTAGCTCTCACCGCTTCCTACTTCAAAAGACTCTGATCGGGCCGTACCACTTTGGGCTGTGCACAGTTGCTGTAGACTGGAGCTTGGCGTGAAGGATCTGTCTGAATACACACAATGACTCAGGCTGATCCAGCTGCTGTGCAAGGTTAGACGTTTTCACTTGCTTAGAATCAGAGACTATTCATTGCACTGTTAGATCATATTGTGTAAAATTAAGCCTAATTTTAGACTGCATCCCTCGCATGTCCATCCTGATTACTTTTTCCACATTGTTTTCAAGTTTTTTTTTTACATACACAATAAAAAAACAAGACAGGGTCATGAGGGAAATTAACAAGAACAACAGCATATGTATATACAAACAAAATAGAAAAATAAAATAAAATATTTTTATTCGTGCTCTCGCTCTCATGAAAATGTAACATCATTGTTTACCGAGACATGCACGTCTCAGTGGACAGCATTAGTAAGGTGAATCATGGACTACGTTTATACGGACTCATGTTTTCTGAGCTGATTCTGGTTTGCATCATGTTCAGGAAGCTGTGCTTACATGCACAAGAGAAAACGAGTCATCATTTTCCCTGTAAAGGTGAACAATGCTAGTATTCTGCTTTCTAAAAACTGCATATTATTTTCGGAGGGTTTCTCTTTTACAACTTAACCATTGCAGAAAGCTGTCAGAACAGGGGAAAATGTGTAAAAATACCAGTGTTCGGGTTTCCAGTCAAGTTGGGACGGTTATTGATAAGAAATTTTGATACCGTTGCCATTAGGGCTGGATTTAATCGATCTAAATCGATTTTCCTTTAACTGGTTCATAATCGATCCATAAAATCCAAAGATTGATCTTTTAACTTGGGTAGTTTTTTCTTCTTTGGACGTGCAGAGAAGCAGCCTGTGGTATCAACCCTGCTAGTCTCGTGTGATCAGCGTTTAGCGTTGCTTTCTACTGAATGAGATCTCAGGAGATGTTACAGCAAACAAACATGGTGGAAGCACTATATGGGCACCACTGACAAGTTTAAAGCTGATGTTTGGATGTACAGTATTTTAGATTGAACAAATACAAGGGAAAATACAAGTTAGACAAAAAACAAGTATTATGCAGAATATGCATTAATGCATATCATTAAAATATGATTAATGTAACTGCTTTGGGTTTAGTTCTTAATGTTAAAACAATTTTTAATGATGTACCAGGTCAAAAGGTCACTTTTTAAATTTACAGCACTATTTTAAGTAAGATATCCCAAACTGAATAAATATCGAATTGAATCCTGAATCGAATGCTTATCAATCTTTCTCTATTAAATTCTTGTTGACTTTTTGTGGAAAAATGGCCTCCATATGTTTTCAGTGGCAGCCACATCAAACATATAACTCATGAAATTCACTGCCAAGCAGATAGATCAATGCTTCTGCAAGCTGTTGGTGTTTCCACTTACTGCAAGTTTTGCAGTAAGTGTCTTTTGTTGAAAGTTAAGATACAGTTGTGGCCCTTACTAAAGATATGTCAAAACTTTTTGAATACAACTATGGTCTCATTAATAGAGAGATCAAATCTGACATCTCTAGATGGACCCTCCTCCCATTAGATATGAGTAATAGAATAGAAATAATTAAAATGAACATGTTGCCCCGGCTTCTTTATCTCTTCCAGTCCCTACCTCTAGAGGTACCTCAAAAGCAGTTTGATGAATGGAACGCCTGGATCTCAAGGTTTGTCTGGAACAGTGAAAGACCTAGGGTTCAGTTTAAGACATTACAGTTGAAAAAAGAAAAGGGAGGAAGAGCTTTACCATGTATACAGGATTATTATTATGCTGCGCAATTCAAACCCTTAGTATACTGGTGCACCCCAGATTATGAGTCCAAATGGAAAAGCCTAGAAATGACACAGATAAAAACTCCAATACAATCTATAATAGGAAATAAAAACCAAGCTGAAAGACATTATAACAGCTTGAATCAATGGACTTTATTCACTCTTAAGCTATGGTTCAATGCTGAGAAAGTTACAAATTGAGAAACAGGTCAAGGTCTTGAACTGAATAGCGTACGATCCAGAATTTGAACCTGCTAGTTTGGATGGGGGCTTTAAACGGTGGATTAGGAGAGGTATTACGTCCTTTTGTTCCCTCACTACAAACAGACAATTACTGAGTTATAAGTTAATTTCAGACACATTTGGCCTGGAAAAGCAGGACTTTCACAGATATCTGCAAGTCAGAGACTATTATAATAAAAAAATACAGGTCAAAGAGGAGAAGGATTACAGATTGATTTCTATATTTTGTGATGCATACCAAAAAAAAAGAAAGTAAAAAGTTGGTTTCAAGAATATACGGAAGTATACAAGCCTCCAAAAACCACTCCACATTAGCCATTATACAAAAATGGGAGAGGGAATCAGAAACACAAATATCAGAAGAGATATGGATGGAAATATGTGAGACACAAGCAACCACTACAAACTCAAGATCACTGAGAGAGTTTAGCTGGAAGAATCTAGTGAGATTTTTTATAACTCCTAAAATATCAGCAATGCAAACAGGCGTACAAAGCCGAGGCTCCTGTTGGAGACAATGTGGAAATTCAATGGCTAATCACTTCCATGTTTTTTGGGCCTGTCTAAAAATTGAGCTATTCTGGAGAGAGGTGGCTGTTGAGATCCAAAAGATTTTTGGGGTGGAAGTGGATTTCTCTTTTGTTACCTTGTATCTTGGTAAAATACCAGTAACAGTCTAACAGAAGGATAAATACTTATGGAAGATACTCTTGGTAAGCTGTAGGAAAGCTATAACTAGAAAATGGCTGCAACCAGACCCTCCAACATTGGACCAGTGGCGTGGAATTACACAAGAGATATACTGTATGGAGAGACTTACTTTTGTAATGAGGCTTCAGCTGGAGAATGTACCAAATAATGGAAAAAATGGATTGTGTACGCACCATGAATAATGTGACATTGTGCCATGATGTATGTGTAAAATGATGCTTTGATTTTAACTGTGACACCCATGACGATCTCATGTTCTTTGTACTTGTAAACAATTAAATTAATTAAAAAAAATGTTAAAAAAAAAAAAAGATACAGTTTCGGCCAATTCTGCCCCATTAGCCATGGTTTTTGGCTTTATCATTTCTTTTGACTGCCTCAAATGAGAGTGTGACGCTCTTGTTTTTAAATGCATGCAGAAATCAGAAGGAACTGATTAGCAAAAAGACCAATGATATCAATTTCACAAGGGAAACAGCAAGAACCAGATTGTGAAAGTCTGCTCCAAGATTATTAGAGTATAACTGACAGACCTGAGCTCTCTCTTGGAGAAACATTAGGTCCAGAAATGGCAAATGGGAATTAAAATCAGGAAATGGTCATATTTAGTTGAATTAAAAAAATAAAAAGGAAAGTCTATAAAAATGTGTGAAATTCTGAAAGAAAGTTGAAATAAAAAGAGAGGACAAAGAAAGATGAGAAATAATAAAAATAGTGTCAGGCACAAATTTTTCCAAGACACATATTAAGCAATGTCATCTAAAACGGGCTGCATAATTTACTCTTAGAACTTTAGAAATCTTTAGAACAAAAAAAAGAAAAACGGTCATTTTTTTCTACTACAGTGAAAGTTCCCAGTTATGCTGAGAGGAGCACTTGCACCCTCCCTCCCCATCAGCTGACCCACATGGTGAAAAAGTGTTTAGGGTAAACATGGGATCAAATAGAGACGCTCACTAGATCAATGCACAGCTCACTCTGTAAGACCCCTCATTATCAGAGCCAACAGATGTTCACATTCAGGAGAATCAGCTGTGTTGTCACGTGACACTTAAATAAAAACAGGCACTCTAAAGGCAGCCTATTCCTGCACTGTCATCCAGCCAGACATCAGCAGTGACGCAGCCTTTGAAAAAAAAAAAAAAAATGGGCTTAGAGGGGAGTCGGGATAAGCAGTACCCAGGACGTCCAGCAGAGGGGGGGACTGAGGCGTTGTCATGCAGTGGCAGGGATGATGATGCTGATGATGATGCCTAAAACTTGATGGACTGAATATATGGGGATATCTTAAAAACAGTGGTGAACTACAAGATGCCAGCCCTAAACTCTGGTCTAAATCAGTGTCCACAGTTCAAAGCAGCAGAGTAAAACAGATTCATGTTTGTGTAATAAGTACCTTTGTGTTTCCCAGCCGTTCCTCCAGCTCTCTGTTCTCTTGCTGTAAGGCAGCAATCTCTTTGTCTTTGGACAGCAGAGCATCAGCATGCTGGGCCAGGTCACGAGCTCTCTGCCGGGCGAATGCTCTCTTATACTGCTCCACTGAGCCGGGCCTCATCAGTGACGGGGAGTTCACCTAAACAACAGCAGGAGGAAGATGCGTGTTGATAGCCAGAGAGGATTCACAGAGGATGTCTGTTAAAGTTTATTATTATAGCCATAATAAAGTCTTAGGACGGCATCAGCTGCAAGACTACTGTAAGGAATAATGTCTTTGTTTCTTAAAATAAGCTGATACAGAATGGTTGTATTTTCTAATGTCAACAATCCCAAAAACAAATGAAGAAACTACTGGAGGATCATATTGGGGTAGGAAAAAAGTTCATATAACAGTCATGGACTTTCTTTCACATATGCAAAGCTTAAGATTAGTTCTATATAGCAATAGCTCTATTTTGATTTTTTTCTACTAATGAGAGAAAGTAAAAACTGCATTACTGGATGCACAATATTATTGGGACATTATTGATAGTATTTGCCTAAATACGTGATTATCTTAAAAGTTACATTTTAATATTTTAAAGATATTTACAGTTGGTATTCAGACCGCACAAACTATCCATAAACATCCCTTAACTTTTGGCAGAATGTGCAAATGTACCATCCTGTTGTTTTAATGATCCCCGTATTCCAAATGTTCGAAATCATATGTTTCTGATTTAAAGAGTAAAATGTTTTTCTTGCTTTTAATCTGTTTCTCATACAAATGGATGGTCCTATGAGGAGAACAGGTCAATTTTAATTAAGTAAGGGTGCTGTTCTCTTAACAAATAAAGTCAGTGCTTCATCCATTCCTAACTAAATTTGAACTAGTTGGTTATTAACCTCGTTCAAGTCTGAAAACAACACTGTGGGATCACCTGGACAGATAAAGAAATAAAAGAGGCCAAGTTTAAAGAAAAACTGTGGTTGGTGCTCAAAGCTGCCTCGCCTAGCATTAATAAATGGGGGATTATTTGATGTAAATAAAATATCTCTCAAAAGAAGTTTAATAAACACTAGTTGCCTGGGGTCGCTCTGTCAAACTGATGATCAGCTGTACTTCAGGTTCAAAGCAGCCTTGAAGTGTTTTGTGTTCAACTTATGGTAAGTCCTTTCCCTGTCACATTAAAAGGCTGATTCTACATCTGCTTCAGACTTAAGAGAGTGTCAGTCATGCAGCTCTTCACCAGAGCACTAACACGCGTGGGCATTGGGTGGCAGTGAGCCAGTTTACCATCCTGAGGTGTTTGTAGCATATTTGTCTTATGGAGGCAAATTAAGAGGGTTGTTTCCAAAGATTTTTGTCTTTTCATTTTTCTAATAGACAAGATGCATTAAGACAATGATCCCACCACCGTATACCACTGAAATGTTGAATTCTGATATGATAATTAAGCTGAAGCCAGTGAGTTAATTAAGGATTAAAGTGTGCTATAATGGTATTTAACGTTTAAAATGGTAGTTTTAAAGTTTAAGAGTGCAATAAATTCAAACATAAATGGGCAATTCCACCAAAAGAGTGAAATTTCTGTCCCCAGCATATTATTGTATATTAAATGTATAAACTCAAGTAATAACATATTACAAATTATATTTTATTATTATACTAAATACCATACACATTAATCTTTGTAGAAATTACAGATATATATATTTTATAAATATTTTAAAATGGCATCCAAAACACTTATACAGAGCATTTCTTGCCTGTCCCAACAGCCAAACACTACACTTTACTACAATTCATTATGAACAAAATCCTTCCAAAGCAAATTTTCTTTTGCATTTAAGTGTGACTCCATATTCTATCTACACTTTTAAAACAAAAGTTTTACAAAAAAGTCATTATATTTTGGTTGAAATTCACATTTTAGTGCTGTCCCCAGGTTTTCACTCATTGCTGTTACCCAAACACCATACCCCCTTTAAAAATTTGGAACATTCCACCAGTGGCATGTTCTGCAGGAGGAGTAACAGCAAAACAAAAAAGTCATTTTTTAAATAAGTATTAGTATTTTCATCATGTAACCAACCATTTCTTCTAAATTAACTATTTTTCTAAGGGGAAAACATTGTATGTGGTTGATATTCTTTTAAACATCGTTTTAAAATGAAACGTTCTTAAAAAATTTGAATTTTGGTAACAGCACAGAAAAAAATGCAATGATAATAAACTGTCGAAAGTTGCAATAAATTAAATAAAGTAGCTAGAGATTGACCAGTACTCATTTTGAATGAGTAAATGCATATATTACTAAATTCAACCTTTAAATGGAATGAAAAATGAAGTTTATTTTTGAAGAGTTAGAACAAGAAAATTGCACTCTTTTGGCAGAATGACCCAAATATCGGCTCCTGTCACCTACTTTTACTGATGTCTGTGTCTACACTGATGTGTAACTCTCTCACTTGAAATTTCTCCAAACAATAGCCCTGAGCTAATAAGAAGTGAGTTAGCCCATGCGAGGAGTGACTGATAACATGGCTGATGCCAAAAATTGAAAGAGGACGCCGATAGTTGTAGCTAAAAGGAAAGTAAGAGTAAGAAACAAAGTCTTAGTTAACAGGGCAGTTTGGGATTTTTGAAGTGGGCTTTTATGAAGTATGTGGCATATGCCTGAAAAAGCCATAGTGACAGCGATCAGCTTTGCATCTGTTCAGAAAAAGCTGGCATGGGAGCTAGGGTGATATATTGCAGCAAATGGAGCCACCATAACTCTGCCTAATTGAAAGTTTTAGGTGAAAACAAGACACAAAAACAGCAAAAGGCAATAGCATGCCAGATATTTACAGCAAGCTGCTTTGATTAGGCACTTTAGAATAAAAAGTGCCAATGTGTTCTTTATGCCCCAGTCACACATTCCCATTTCTCATGGCGATTGTGCACGACTGTTTGATCGACATAATACAGGAAACAATGACTTCTCCAGACACACCATGATTCACACATCGTCAGTAACGCTTCTACGCTTCTTGCGTCAGGTAAGCTCCGCTTGAGCTCCATCGCTTGCGTTTTTGTCGCATTCACAACCCGTAAGAGATATGTAAGAACAAGGCTGTGAATTCACCTTGAATGGGACACAGTCGGGGCACAATTGGATACATTATTTGCAATTGTCCTCAGAAAGCTTTCAGGATTTAGCCACGATCAGCCCAATTGAGTCCCATACATGACATTTGCCTTGGGACTGCCTTAGGCTTCAACCCCGCTATACTGAGGGCGGCAATTCTCCATGACAGTTTTAACAGCCCAAAACAATCTGGACTCTACTCTGTTCACCAGCGTTTGTCCATGACTATACAATGCTCATCCAGATCAAGTAGTGCATGCGCTACGAGCAAAGCGCGTTTTAGGATTATGACAATCGTGTACAATCGCCATGAGAAATGGGGATGTGTTACTGGGGCTTTAGCTAGCAGGATGCCAAAACAACCACTACCAAACTAGACAAAGTTCACAACCCTACTTAAAAATACGGAGTTCTTCGAGATCGATATTTTCAAGATGGAAAAGTTACACATTGATGCTTTGAGGAACTCAAGCTGTTGCCACTCTCTGTCATTTAAAGAACATATATATACAGTATATTGCTCTGGAGTGTTGGATGAGGAAGTTCAAATGTTGAGACTTTTTCCTTGAAGAATCTCTTGAAGTCTCTCCTGGAAACTGAATATCTGTTTTCTAGTAATATATTAGATTATCCAATAGGAAGCTGAAGGTATTTGTCAACAAGGCTCCCAGTCATCACAAGCTAATTCATCCCATTTAACTCATTATAAGACCTAATGTTTACATGGTGCTTTCTGAAGTGGTGATAATGAGTTACTGTCTAAATTTAGGTCACAGCGAGGGTAAACATGCTGTTGAAACCCGTTGAAGTATTTTCTTTTCTTTGATATACCACTCTGAGGTTGGCCTCCTGCAGCTTTCTTGCCCTCTCCTCCAGCCTCTTTGCGAGAACAGCCAGCTCTGTGTTCTTCCTCCTCAGTCGCCTGACCTTCTCCTCGGTCTCTGGAGCGCTGCTCTTTCGCTAAACACACAGTAAACAAATATCATCATTAGACAATGCCTGCAGCAAATAAGTACAACACTGCAATGCTGACAAAAAGACAACAACACTTAGTCAGAGATGACCAGAGAAGGGATTAGCAGCCTCTAACTTTGTATTAAGTGTGATAGGACAACATGCTAGCATATAAATGATCCATCATAAAGTGAATAAAAGGCTGTGCAAGGAGAGAAAGTAACAATACTTAACTGTAACAATGCCTATAATAAATCTTTTGTTCACCCTTCTCTTCACCTGCCCTACTTTCTAGGAAGCCTTTAGTTAGGACTACAAACTCTGGGCTATTTTTAGTCCTACCAGCAGGCCATTCTCCTCCCTCAGTGTGGTACAAGTCTTCTCCAAATCATCCAGGGCTCGCAGGAGCTCCGAGTTCTGACGCACCAGGAACCCGTAGTCAGTGCCATTCTGAAAAAATACAAGCAAACAGAAACACATACAGGGTTAAATACCAGCCTCACAAGTTAGAAGAACATCAGCTGATTAGATTTTCAATACTTAAGGACTGGGCCCCCTCACTCTCTTTTCTTACTTAAAATATTTGTTGTTTAAGTATGAGTTACAGTGAAGCCTTCCTCAACTGTCAGCCATATTTACACTGTGCTGTCTAATATTGTCTCACAGATGACAGCCCATTGAAAAAGCTTTTTATTAGAGCAGCTCACTCAGCCCTCCACTGGCACATATCATCTATTATAGCACACTTACTCAGCATTAGAGGGAGGACACTTTGGCCGGCATATCAAATATGGAGCGAGGGAGAGAAGAGATGGAGAGATTCATTCCACGTATTTCTCTTAAAGCTTGTTTCTTGACATTAATCTCCCCTGCACCCTTTGGAGACAAGCTCTTCAAAATAAATGGTTACATCCTTGGAGACAATGACATTGTCTTTTATATTGGTTAGGATTGTCAAGTCCTTTTATAGAAAGCAGATGGGCTTTTGCAGCTCCTCCATAAAACAATCAGTTACTATCCCAGAAGCAGCTCCTTTGGTGTTAGGGCTGTGAGATTTGGTTTGTGTTTTAGGACAGAAGACAATCAAAACTTCACTTTGCCTTGCTCTTGACAGGGGTTTTTATTTGCAGGAATCTGGCAAAACAGACATGATACGTGGCTAATAATTGGGTATATAGCTATATATTTTTTTCAGTAAGTCTTTTAAATATTTGTATAGAATGAAGAACCTGCAATATTGTATGCAAATAACACAGCTTCTAATCAATGATACTTCAATGTTGCATAGTCCCAGCAACATTTATAAACTTGAAAAAGTTTGAATTTAAAGTCTGATTGAAAATCGAAATTTCAGAAAACGTGATCATATGATCGCCAAAGCTGCAAGTTTTGCAGCGCTCCTGACTGATCCAGGATCTGTTGCATTAACTATTTGTAGTGGCGATGAAGTTACATGTCATCCCTCATGTCCAAAAGCACCAAAGGTTGACATACTGGTTTAGCATGGCTTGCTTTTTCCTTTATTAAAATTGCTGAATTGGTTTTTCTTATTGTTATTGTTACTATGCAGCTACTGTATATTTGCTGACCAGTAGTCTGTACTTTCTCTTTTACTTGTTTAGAATGTTAACCATGCACTTGGTTACGCAGCTACTGTATATTTGCTGACCAGCAGTCTGTCATTTGTCCTTTACTTGTTTGGAACGTTAACCGTGCTTTTTAATAGGCAACTACTGTATATTTGCTGACCAGTAGCCTGTTCCTCCTCTTTTACTTGTTCGTAATGTTAACCGTGCACTTGGTTACGCAGCTACTGTATATTTGCTGACCAGCAGTCTGTCATTTGCCATCCTTCTCCTTGATCAGGAGCACAGCTTGGTTTGATAAGTCCACCTTGATAATCTACTTTTTTGTACTAGAACTAACTGTGCACCAATGTCTATACTGTGTATCATATCATGTCTGTTTTTTATGTTGTTATTTCTAAATGTGAATCTGCTGCAAACCAAATCGCCCTTCAAGGGACAAATTAATAAAATGAACTATGAACTAACATTGGGTTTTGTTGCATTTGTTTATTTTTCTACTGAACACTATTAAAGATTTTTTGCACTACATTTTTTAAGTCAAGACAAAGATTGCTCTTTTAGTTATTAAGTTGTAATAACTGCCTTGGTCAAGGACTTTAAAGAGAGTACATGCATGTCTTAGCTTTAGTTTTCATCCTTGCCTTTGAGTATTAGCTTTTTGTATAATGCCATTTTCTGTCAGGTTTATAAATATTACTATACAGATAGTGAAAATTGCACTAAAAAACATGAATTGAAATGAAATTGCAGTATCTGCCACAGGGCTGAAAGATACATCGCTATCGTATCTACTGTATATCGAGATATGAACATTCAAGATATTAATAGTGAAAAAGCAACAATGTAAAGGACATAGATTTCCCCCCTCGCTCGCCCTGCATGTACAGCTCTGAAAGTCACAACAAATTTTATTTTTTTTCAATTGCCCTTTAATGCACCATTTGGTTTTCACCAAACCTGCAGTCATATCGTATTGTAATCGATATCGAGATCTGAAATTTTATTCTTATCGTATAGCCCTAATCTGCCAGAAATATTGCCATCAGATCTTTTCCTAAAATTGCTCAGCCGTACTCTGAAGGCTAATAGAGTGTGGAGCTGCTGTCAGCAAAGAGAAACTTGGTCAACTGAAAGTAAACTCACTTGTTAACCAAATGACTGGTGCTTAAAGGGGAAACTGTGTGTTATCCATCACTTAAAACTCTTAAAAAACATGGTGATGTATGTAAAAGACATTTGAATAGATTTATCCACAAGCAATGTTGTTTCCTTATTCACCATAATTTAAAGACTAAAGCTATAAGGTCTGTCTCCAACCCCTGAAAATAATGGCTTAAACTATTCCTTCATTTAAAAGCAGCAAATACAACCATTTAAGATTTTGGTCACACTACAGCTTAGCAACCAACTGACAGGCGCCAGTCCCACTTAAATGCATATTTAATGGCTGCCAGACATACACATGAGGTTGTATATGTTGAAATCCCCCTGGGAGTTCCTCAAATTAGCTTGTTATCTTTTGAGCTGTCGGTGCGGAGACAGTTCAACAAAGCAGTGGAGGATGTGGTGTGCACACAGTGGATGTGGCAGATCATCAATGTGGTGATTGGAACTGTCACAGGAGTCAGAAACCTCAGATTGGATTTTGATTTGAATGGAAGTGATGGCGGCCTGTTTCTATGTGAGGCAGGGTCACTTTAATGAGCCCTGAGGTGAAGAGGGAAGGGAGAGTAGACCTGGCACGTGGGACTTTAATGGTGGCAGTGTGAGCAGATGGACAGATTGAGTTACTAGAGGACCAGAGGGTGAAACTAGAAGTGTGAGTAACTATCTGAGTTAAGAGAGGTTATACTGCCTCATTTGTGCACAGGGAAGTGATCTGATATGCTTTAAAAATCTTTACACACTAAAATCCTGATTTGCAAAGGTATGATAATTGTTTTTCTAAAATGTGAAAATCCAGGGTGCCTCATTGTTCAATGACTTGATATCAAAGCACATCGCTCTCTCATTAGAGAGAAAGTTAAGAACAATATTAAACTGGTCCTGTGTTTTCTGAAGCAGCCCAAAATAGATCCGATAAGACTGTCTGTCAAAATGTCATCTAAACTTTAAGACCCCTCAAAGGTAAAAATAAAAATAAAGAGACTTAATGACCTTTAATTTCCTAAATCTAATCAAGAATTAAAAAGGAGCTGCAGGAGCCCTGACACAGTTTGACTTTTGTGAGACAGATAATTAAGAATGAGGACAAACACCAGAGACAGAAGCTTCTCTGAAAACTGAAACTTTGCTGCACACATACACAGAGCAGAATTCCCCCTTCAGTCACTCCCCAATGTTATTACAACTATCACCATAAACACTGGCCTGATTAAACAGCAGGGATGAATGATCTTGGTTAATTTTTGCCAATATCCAATTTGCCAGTATTTTTAACTCATTACTGTAGATACCAGCACAGATCTTCTGTAAAGAGCACAAAGTCTGCTACAATAAAATTGACCAATTCCTGTCACTGTGACCATCTATTAAGAAACAGATGTAGATCAAGAACAAGGTTTCATTCTCCAATAAAAGATACTGTTGATTTTTAATGGCGACACGCTGTGATAACAAAGTAAAGTATTGCGGTGCACTTGTGTTTTCTGCAAATATTACTGCACAAATCTGGTAGATAAAGTAAATGTGTAACATGTGCCATAAGTATATGCAAAAACTCTTATTAAACAAATAGTAAATAAACATTAATATTTACTATGCATTAACAACATAAGCCCTCAGGTTGATAACATTTTTGACACTTTTCAGTGTCCCCTATTTAAAATGCTAAATTTTAATAATAGCAGAGCTGTACAATAAACTCAGATAATCATTACAGCAGTAAAATTCATTAATAATCACAAAACAAAAGACTGAAAACAAGCACAGCTTCCTCCATACCTTGGGATTTAAGAGTGATGTCTGTAATGCACAAAAACATTTACAACAACTTGAAATTAAACCAAATGAACAAACATTGGATCCCTATTTGGGCTTGGAAAATATCAATTAAACTCATTAATTTGAATTTTTGTTGCAGGAGATTTCAAAAATAAAATTCAACATTTTACTTGACTTTCTCTGTCCCGTATTTTGCTTTCTGGACCACTAGGGTTAAAGCCCATCCCCAGCTTTTCTTCCAACAGACACATAATTAAGATTTGTAAGTTGTGGCATTGTGTGAGTACAGAAAAACTGAACACCTTTACTGTTTTGCTGGTGAGAGTTTTCTCTTTGTGATGGAAAAAAATCAATTTAAATTGGCAATACAGTTTGAATTTGAATTTATTTAGGATAGCCCCTTGAGATGCAGCACCTCGTTTTCAAGGGGGTTTCTTGGTCAAAAATCAAAGATTTAAGGGCCAAAATACCCAGGCCTCTTGTTTATGACTGTTTTTATTTGTTTCTGTGGTAGATGAACTGGTAATAATACAGTACTTCTTCAAGTATTATTTCAAGACATTTAACACCTCTACTGTCAAAACTCAAAAAGGCATAACATGAACTTCATGATGAGTAATGTGTAAAAAGTTACACTTCACTTGAACCAAGGGATGGGAATCAAAAACCAATTCCAGTTGAGAATCGTTAACAGCTCCAGCACAGTATTAATATCATGACTCTTTTTGCTAATCAATTCCCTTATCAATTCCTTCCACTGACAGGGTTCAGAAGCTTTAGAATTGTGGCTTAATTTTTTTAACAAAATGCTCCTACTGCACAACCTTAAGTGAGTGGAAACACCAGCAAACTGCAGAAGCAGTTACCTATGCTGTGACATGTGTTTGACATTGTTGCCACTGAAAATCTACAGACCAACATTTGCTCACATGGAAAATCTGCAGGAATCTACGGAGCCCCTAAGGTGCCACGGAGGAAAAAAAAATAAATTGTACGCACGAGATACTAGAACATGCGCATGAAATATCAAAACGTGCGCTCGAAATACTTATTTGTGTGCATGATATATTAAAACATGGGCTCGAAATATTTATCCATGCACACTTTTTAGCGAAAACGTTTAAAACATGCACACGAAATACTTATTTGTGTGCATGTTTTAGCTTTTATATAAGGTAGTGATTAATGGCCTAAGGGACTGTACATACCCTGCACTCCTACATTCACAGACTCAGCTAACGTTGGCTGGCTACTGGGATGCTTCAATCGCGCCCGGCTGTCTTCTTCTTCTTGGTCTCTAACAGCAGCTGACGACAATATATTATAGGGCATAACCGGCATCTACTGATGAGCCTGGCTGTCTGTTGCCCCTTGCCTGTATAATTGAATCGACAGATGTTTTATCTTAAACGTGCGCACCTTTTAATATACCCTGTGCACGTTTAAGTATATCATGCGCACCTTTTAGTATCTTGTGCGCACGATTTTTTATTTTTTTTTTTCTCCGTGGCACCTTAGGGGCTCCGTAGTAATCAATAAGGAATCTTAAAAGAATCTGATAAATTAGCAGGATCATCAATAGCACTAGTATCGATAGGATCTTACCAATTCCCATCCCTACTTGAGCCTCATTGTAAATTCCCTTTCTTTGCAATCATTTTTTAATCCCTTTTTCAAATTGTATTGTAAATCCACCAGGTCAAAAGGGAGGACAGTGTTTTTTTTAACATGCTAGCCTTCGGCGACACTGAGCACACATATCAAAGCTGGTGAGCTTAGAAAAGTCTCACACGTGAAACACCAGTAAACCTGTCATGATGCATCTTCGTCTCTTCATAAGATGGCAGGCATCTCATTACTAACCCGAAATAGTTCTCTGCCAAACTGGCACTTCCAGAACAAGTGAAGGACTCCTTTTTAACAGTAAAAATCCAAAGGACTGCAAAATTAATGGGAGATTGTGTTGTCTTGGTAACAGCACATGATTAGCAATCTGGGTGCTCTCTGGGGGTTTAGAGGTTACTTTACCTGTTCGACAAACCAACACTAATGACCAGCTGTTAACTGAAACAGCAGCTGAGGCCTCTGTGTCCATCTACTCGCTTTAAATTTAAAGGCACCGTAGATGTGACCAATGAGCCTTGCAGACACAGTAATTAAAACTGTAGAGGCAGGGGAATGGAAAAGTTAATCTGCACAAAGAATTCCACCAGATAATGGATTTATTTGAAGGAACACTGCGTCAAACTTTTTCACCTAAAGCAGCCACTATGAGGTTGAAGAAAACAATTGCTTTAAAAGAGAGAATGGTCTTGTCACCTGTTTTGATGCAGTATAACTCTGACAGAGGGAACAGTTCTCAAACCATCATACACTAGCAACACACCAGCCCTGAGCTCAAAAGAAGCCAGTAAGACCATCTCAACAATGTTTGATAGAACGGCGAAGACAAAAGACGTAAGAAAACGGTGTAAGATTCAACTAAAATGAGAAAAAAACCTGTATGATTAAGGAAAATTCAGATAAAGAAGAGGTCGGATAGCATTATTTATGTTAAGTATTTAACTATGAAACTATTATTTCAAGGTGGTAAAGTGACATGTTTCTATTTAAAATATAAGAGAGACACAATGCACACATGAAAGCTTTATTGTTGTATCCCAAGAGCAAGAATTTGAGTACTGTTTAAATTTTGGGGAAAATCTTGCAGTTACAGCAACAATGCAATCACTATTAGTGTCTGTAGACAAAAAACGATCCTGGGCTACTTTATAATCAACAGAAGCAGGTGAGTCAGCAAGGACACCTTTTATAAACTCGAATGCGTCCTTTGGTAAGGTTCTGGCTCTAGACCTGATGACTGGAATGAGGGGGAAACTGGCCAAAGCATAAACAGTGATTACCTTACTGAAGGTAAAGCTATAAAACAAAGTTTGCTTGATGGTAATCTTTATTCACCAGGTCAGCAATAAAAGCACAATGTGATTTTACTGCTGACTCTGCTAACACTGTGTTGCCTTGGGATGTATGCACTGATGGAGCAACTTTAATCGTCCCCACGTTTCTGGACTGGGTCTCGACTATTCCTTGACAGAAATGTGCTGGGACCTGCCCACAATCACGGCTGTAATGACATCCTCATATGTATATGCTAAGGCTACTCATGTAAGGGCTGAGGTTGAAGGCCCTTGGCTGTGTTCTTGTGAGAAAAGCACCATCTCAAAGGGAAACCCTGCAGCTGCATGGATAGGCATGTTTATGGTGGAATTTAAGCACACCTCCAGAGACTTGGGGGACTCCTGGGGGCTGGAAATTGGCTGGTAATTGACTAGAACTTGGCAGGCATTTTGCTGGAAAGGGAAAATTGAAGACAACCTTGTTGTTTGTTACTTTGAGCTGACCACATAGTTCAATCCATAGAAGGCGCTTTGCTGTGTTTATGTGAGGTTTAATCAGTCAATCAATAATTTGCATAGCGCCAATTCATAACACTTTACAATAGAGCAAAAAACTCTTCATTTTATGGACACACATATATGCATAGACACATAATATTAGGATACACACTAATTCATTGTAGATTATCACTGAAGTAATGATGGCCACTCGTTTCTCTTAACTTAACTGATTGGTTCTTGCCATAATATTAATTTTAAAAGTGTCTTATAGAGCTGTCGGCTGTGCATCAGACTGACTTCTGAACAACACAAATGATGGTCTAGCCCCATTAAAAAGGCAAAAAATTCTATTAATTAACCCTGGAAAGGCACACCTGAGAAGTGAAAACCATTTCAGGCTTTATGATTCCACACGTGTTCATTCATAGTTTTGACACCTTCAGTGAGAATCTACAATGTAAATAGTGATGGAAATAAAGAAAACACATCGAATGAGAAGGTGTGTCCAAACTTTTGGCCTGTACTGTACAACCAACACCCAACATGAATCCATATAGCCAATCATGGATCTCTCCATCAAGAAAAAACCTTCTGTTAAGCAGCAGGAAATCTTGAATGTGGACCCCAGTCTCATGATGAACAGCAAATCCACACGATGCTGTGTTGCGTGCGAGGGCGAAGGAAGGGAAGGTAAGAGGAGACAAGTGGACTCAGGTAAGAAATAAAGCTAGTGACAGATCCATGAACCATAAACCCGTCGTCATCACATTTGTTTCTACTGAAAACAAATGTATTAGAAGTTAGCCTCTTGAGTTGCTACATCTCATTTTCAGGAGGGTCCTCATGTCTGTATGGTTGTTGTGATAATTTTATAGAAGTGTAATCAATGATATGCTTTGTTCTCTTTAAGAAACAGAATAAAGTACACTCCATTCTCTAGCCACTCAGGATATCTCGTCATTATTGAATAGCTTGAAGTTAAGGGTTTAGCAAAATGTCAATTGCAAAAGGTACAATCCAATCCTTAGCCAAAAAGCTGCCATAGCAGTGTAGATTAAAAGCTACATCGAGTAATTGGTGGGGTCTACCCTGAACCATTCTTTCAGATCCAAGCAGAGTTGTTTTGACACAGTGAATAATTCTAATCTCTCACGGACAATCAGCCTCTGGTCTCAGACGAAGCCGGCTTTGTGTCCTTGAGTTTTATTTTTCCATCAGTTAGAGGACTCAGCCGGTCCCAGGGTCCTCGTCTTCCTCTCTGGAGGAAGATACTAAAGCCCAATCAATCACCTCAGAGGAAGGCCAGCCAGTGTGAACCCAGCCTCCGCCTGCCTTCATTCTCATTCTAATGATCTTGGAGTCCATCCATGTCTTGTGACTGTTCCCTGGGAATCACACAGACACACACCGGAGGCCTCTCTCTAGGCGTGAGGTAATGTTGCCCCCCTTACATGTTAAAAAAAACAACAGCTCGCACTTGTTTCTCTTCTGCAACAGAAAAGGGGCTGCAGGTGGTGAAGTCCACTCAAGGCCAGTTATTAGCATTCAGCCAGCTCTCGCCTCTCTGACAGCAGTGCTGGTTTCACGTGGGTCTGGCTCAGTTAGTGAGCAGATGCAGCTCAGTAGCAGCAGGGCAGGGGTCTGCACACAAACGTCTGTCAGGAGGGCCGAGCCTACGGCGGGGCAGACCAGTCTAATGGAGTCATTTCCCTCTGCTCTGTATGAATCTGTCAGTCGCAAGTGTGGGTACAAGCAGATAACTGAGGAGACAATTATAAATCACATTCACTCACTACACCATTAGGACTGTATATAATTGCTCTAGTTCCTGCAGGCCCTAGAGGACACCACCATTATATATAGTTTGTTTTGTTTCCATTATTACACTTTATCATGGTAATAGCCGTCAATGTGAGAGAGCTGATTATGTGTTAGAAACTTTAAGAGGAGAAAGAGTTTCTCTCCATGAATTAAACAAAGTTTTTCTGAAATTAAAATGAAGTCTTGACTCTGCATTTTCTTAAATAAACTGCAAGCCAGGCGATGCAGTCCAGTCTCATCCATTAGAGTTTGCTGTGAGCAATGTATGACTGCTGCTGATAAAAGATTGGTTTTGGTGTACAGGTGCAATATTTTGATGGTATTCAATGTTTGATCGCTGTCCTATGAAAAACCTGGTTTAAGGGAGGGAGCATGGTTTTTAAAACCTCTATAAAAGACATTCATTCATTAGATTTCACAAAACCTTGATCTTGTCCTAAAAATATATTTTTTCTGGTGCCCTTTGATTACAACCTAAAGACAGTTATCCTTGGCGTTAGTTACTGAATCCTCAAAGTTTACCAGGTCCATGTTTAAAACCGTTGATTTGTGACTGCTGTACAAACAGGTGACTGACGAACAAATACAGCAGTGTAATTAGGTTCAGTGACTTCAGGACCATGAACTCCATTGCATTGTTTCATTTCCTCTCCAGGTTGGATTACATTCATCTGTGATGTGATGGATGTTCTCACTTACTTTCCTCTGTTGCATTGATGATTAGAAATTATTAACAGTTCCTGTGTTTGTGTCTGTGCGTGTGCCTGTTTGTGTGTGTGTTTATGTTGGCCTTTGTTGTTTAACCATCTTTGGTGATGAAAAGTGTGTTCTGCTGTTTCAACAGAATAGTAAAAAAAACCCTGTAATTGTCTGATTAGAGCAAAGACCAACATAAATCAGCTTCTGTGTTAACACGCATGGATTTTCTCTATTGGGATGACACATTTGTGTTTGGATGCACTTACGTTTAGTTCTTGTCAAGTTCTTGTTTGTTGTCTGTATATTGCTTTGTCCTCTGGGTAAAGGCCCTGATTTCCACAAAAAATGGCCAAACAGGAGCAAACAGCACTCAGCTGCTGAACTTTCTGGGTGTTTCGAAGTCAGAATTTTATTAGAGCAAATAGTTTTAAGGATAAGAAGCTAAAATGTTGCTATTTAAGGGCACTGTTTGCACAAAAGGGAATGCCATTATAGCAGGCTCAATGCATTCTCTGCGGATTTGGTCCTAATTTTCACCAAGATAATTCAACAGTGAAATTGTATCCTATATCATTGTTTACTGAACTTTAATATCTAATGGATAATATGCATTGTGTAAAGTGACACTTTTCAACAGACAATTCATAATTTCACAATTCACTTTACACTGTAAAAAAATCAATTACTGAGTCATTACAATGATAGTTGACGTGTTGTTTACCTTCTTCTATTACTTTTTTTGGCTCCATCATCAGCTGCTTTTCCTCACTATAATAATCTTTACCTGGGATTATTGCAGCGTCTCTCAGAAGGCACTAACAGTGCCATAAATCTACCAAAAACTTTTTTATTCTGAGCCTGGTGCAGGGACACTCACAGAAGGACAAACTCCGGTGTTACAGGCTGTCACAGTTTGGCAGCACAGCAGGTTGTCCCGGCACTGAGCTATCTTACTGACCTTGTTAGTAAATGCAACTGGAGCAGTGCAGGGTCACTTTGGTGCCATTATCTTACACTTAAGTTTTAGAGGGCAGTCAAAACAACTTAACTATAACACAAACAAAATCAAACAGTCTGCTGTGAGAGAATTAGATGAGTGACATGTCACTAATTATCTTCATGCATTAATTAGTTTCCTTATAACAAGCTGACAGTATCAAGACAGAGGACTGTAAAGGGAGCAGGCTAAATTGCCTCTTGATTATCTGGGTCAGTTGCTGTTTTAAAAGTCCCTGGGGATCTACTTGAAATGCCCAAGGGGTTTTCTGAAATTCCTCCCCTTTCCTGGGCAGCAAACGCAGACAGGGTAAGCAAATTTCAAAGCGGGCAACTGAGGAAATGTAATAATATGAGAACCATGTCTTCATGGACATCTAACAGAATGAAAGTCAAATGTATGCAGACAACATAATAGACAACAGAATGTTACTAATAATTCAAAGACAGACACTGTATTTTTCACACAATGGGGGACTTTAGTTACCCATCCGCACAGATTTGAATAGATCATTAGATGTCCATAGACAGACATAATCTTAAAATATTCATAAGGGCTCAAACCAGATAATCCTTTTGTCTGGGATCCATAGTGAGCTTTTCTAAGAGGTATGGAAATGTCTACAGTCTGGTTTCACAGAAATACTATCATCAGCATTTTTAGCCCACAGAAATCCCCCCCACCGTAAGCCTCTGAGGAGACTGCAGGACAAAGACACAGACATGCATGTAAGCATACACAGACAAAAACACTGTTTTCCCTTTGTTAACTCTTCGTTGTACCAAATATTTGAAGGGGTTCAATCAAACCTCACATTTCAGTAGAATGGAAAGCATCATTTGTGTTTGGATGCAATGAGAAGGTCTACTACAAAAGCAATGAATCAGTTCACCACTAAATATAGCTCACTGTACACAGGGACTTAAAAAAATGTGAAACTATTTTGGCCAAGTAGGTTTCCAGTGACCTTTTATTATTCCACATAAGGCTTGATGGAAAAAGGATAAATCACAGTTCACTGTATATTTCCAGAAAGCAATGATACAGCAAAGGAGCATTAAAGTATGATTTGGTTGTATGAGAATGTCTGGGGTTTTTTTGCACTTTGTCCCAGTAGAAATACTGAAGTTCTACTAAGGTAAGACTTTGTAAACAGTGACTTCAGAGCACACGAAACACTGCAGGGAGCAAAAAGCATTAACTGCCAAATTTGAGAATAATTCATCCGTTTTACCTTAAAGGATTTAAACCCTCATTTCATTCAATGCCAAATGTATTTGTTTTTTAACGGATATTGTAGACTTTACTGTCTTATTTTGCTCACTATCATGTCTTTTAACGCTTGTTATTACCTCCGCCAAGGAGGTTATGTTTTCGGGAGAGTTTGTTTGTCTGTCCGTCCATCCATCCGTCCGTCCGTCCGTCTGTGAACAAAATAACTCAAAAAGTAATGGATGGATTTTGATGAAATTTTCAGGAAATGTTCAGCATGGGAAAAGGAAGAACTGATTCGATTTTGGTGTTGATCCGGATCAGCGTCTGGCTGCCATGATGAAAAATGTGATTTTGGTGAATAACTACTGAACCAAAATAGATACCATTATGAATCCATTTGCTATTGGTGTGTTTTCATGGTCAAGGAATCTAAATATTTAGATGAAATAAAAGTAGGACTAATATTTATGGTGAAAATCACTATATGGGTGAGGACTGTGGCGCTGGTGGAGGTCTGTGCTCTCCGAGTGCTGTTCTAGTTGTTGATTTGTTCCTGTTTTTTATGACTCCTCGTGACAGAAAAAACATTGAGCAGAGTCAGCCCAACATGGCTCTAAATCTCTAGCCAGACTCTTCTTTTCTGTTGTTCCCAAATGGTGGAATGAGTTACCTAACCACATACGATTCGCAGAGTCCCTTTCTACTTTTAAGAGATGTCTGAAGACTCATCTTTTCAGGGAACACTTTGGCACTTAAACTGATCTTCTCCTCTTTGTCCTCAGAGGTAGAATGAATCAGAAGGTCTCAGACCAGCTCTTAATGAATATTTAGCACTGAATTTTGAATGCTTGGAATGTTGATCGATGTTGTTGACTTGCATTATTTGTTGTGGTAAGCTCCATTATAAAAAAAAAAACAAAAAACAAAAAAACTGGCACTTCTTCTGGCACTAGTTGGCAGCACCTGTGGCCAATTGACTTGAAGCACTTTGACGCACTTGCTAAGGTTTTTCCCCTCAGTCCGAATTCTTGCTTGTGTTGTACGTCGCTTTGGACAAAAGTGTCTGCTAAATGAAATTGTAGAAACAAGGGAGAAAACGTTCCATTGTACTTTTAAAAATGAAAAACAAGATCTTAAGACCTTGCTAAGTCCTTCCACGAGGACAATGATACCCTTTTATGCACAGCTTAAGTAACATCAATCAGCAACATGGTTTTATATATCCTTTCCATTTAGTTCTGAAAGTAATTGTTATTTGACAAAAACATATCAAGAAAAGAGGCTGAGTTTAAGTTTAATAACAGGACATTGTACCCTGAAGGGAGAAAGCCTGCATTTATTCATCAATTACCCTGTCAATTCCTGTCAAGGTTTTCATGGGCAGCAGACAGTAGAGAGCACATGGCACTTCTGATTTGGGGCATGATGCATAAATGAATGATTCTGCAAGGTGCTGGTGTTTTCATCCATGACTGAAATCATACAGACAGCATGTGTCATTTTGTGTAAAATTGAGCCACAATTTTCCCTTTCCTGTTTGCCATGAACAAAGCTTTGACTCCTTTTAATATTTTCTTCTGACTGTCTCTGACAAGAGTCCAGTGTCCTTGACTTTCAAGACACATTTACCAAAATGAAGGATTTGATAAGGGAATTGTTAAGCCTTAAGACAAACTTTATTGATCCCTTGGGCTAGTTATGGATTCTAAGCTGGAAATAGTTTAGGATTTTACCACTCTGTCAATAAAATGATCATTTCTTATTTAATTTATTGATAATTTATAGACCATATCCTTAAAAAAAGCCCAAATAAGATCAGACCAAGACTATCTTAAACATAGGGATGGGAACTGATACATCTTTATCGATACCAGTTCTGTTAACGATCCTGCTAATCGGTACAATTCTTTAACAATTCCCTTATCGATTCCTGCAGATTTTGCGTGTGGGCAAATGTTTGTCTGATTTTCAGCAGCAACAATGTCAAACACACGTCACAGCATAGATAACTGCCTCTGCAGGTTGCTGGTGTTTCCACTAAGTTAAGGTTGTGTAGTAGGTGCAGTTTAAAATAAGCCACAATTCTGATGCTTCCAAACCCTGTCATTGAAAGGAACTGATAAGGGAATTGATTAGCAAAAAGATAAATGATATTGATTCTTTGATGGAACTGTGAACAATTCTCAACTGGAATTGGTTTTTCGATTCCCATCCCTACTTAAACAGCAGTCCATATAAATGTAAGACCTCTCATTAACAGGAATTTCAGGAATCAAATTTTGGATTTTGGATCTTATTCACAGACCTGCAGTTACCATAAAGAGACGAGGAGGAAGGAAAGGGAGGTCAGAGAGGCATCACCTTTTAGTTGTAACAACATGCTTTTTATTTAATTATTGGCACAATATTGGAATCTGTGTTTTCTTTAACATCAATCTTTAAGAAAACACACCATTAGAACTTGACAGAGTAATCACTACAAGTAATAATTTGGCAATAAAGCTAAACGATAAGGTTTGGGATCCCCTAGATTATTGTATAAATGCTGCTTTAAAAATAAATGTCTTGCCTTGTGTTTCTTTACCTTTCAATAAGAAATTAAGTCCAGTAGTCTCCCAGATATATAAAAACTTTACAGCTCCCAGTCACCCTTATAATTATCTTAGTTTTTCACTTTGCTATTAAGAAATAATCCTTTTTTTTCCAAAATTAACAACCTTCATTTACTTTCTGCTGGACTCCCTCCACCGGTGATGCTCTGAGGATTTGCATAAAAGATTCAGTCTGCTGAGTCTGAAAATGTGCCTTAATTAATCTGAGCCTTGTCTGCTCCAAGCAATAATGAAAGGGAAAGACCTCCTCCTCATGTTGACCAAACCACCAAATCCACATGGTGAGAGGAAGGACTCCTGAACACTATTTTAAACACAAGCAGAGATGAGTTACTGAGCCTATAACCAGCAGATAGTGACCTCCCTAACGCTGAAGTGGATACTAATTGACTTCCCAGCACTGTATCAGTGAAGCGTGACAATTTAGAGACAAATCAATGAGTCTTTTATCTCCGTCTCCTGCAACATCAGTGGTTTTCCAGTGAGCTCTGCTGAACTGCTCTGCTGTCAAACAGACATGAAAAGAAGCTGAAGTATGCAGCTGTTTTCATCTCCTGAAAAAGGAGGAAACTTTGTTGCCTTTGCATGCAGACGGATTTGAAAACTGTTTGTTCCACGGGGCAGCAACTCAATGTATCCGGCAAGTAGACATGGTCAAGACAGCCTCCTGTGCATGGGAGTCCGGAAGGAAAATAATTTTAGTAGCTCTGAATGCAGTTTGGTTGTTGTTGTCAGATGAGTGTTTTTAGGGAAAGCTACTTTAGATTGTTAAATGAGTCCAAAAACGCACACGTGAGTTAGCATTTAGCCCTCACTGGTTCCACAGCCCCTAGAATACCAGTTTCAGATAACAGCCAGAAATAAGATCTGCAATGACAAGCAGACAAGATTTTTGTGTTTCACTGAAAATGACAAAATGCATCTGATATTGTCCATTTTTGAATTTTCAAGCACTTTTAAAGTTTTTTAAAACAGTAAATTTTATTCATTATTGCCTCAGCCATGAGGACCAACTTGTTAATGTCATTTGATTGATATATAATATAATATTGCAAATCTTAAACAAGAGGTAACAGCTTGTTTAATGATAATGTTTAATTTTAAATTTTGTTTTTACCTCTGTTTTTGGCGTTTATATATGGGTGGTGAAATCTCACAGACTTCAAAACAAATCTACGGGTACAAATAAAGTAACCTGAACCTGACGTTACTCACTGGAAATATTGCAGTTGCTTCTATGTCAAACCACCATGTTGTAGTTCCATAGTAGCTTACTAAAAGCTTTTTATACTCAACGATTATCTCTAAGCAGAAAATTGTGAAAAGTGGGTTTGTTTGTCAAGACTATCACAAAGAACAAAATATGCACATTTGAAAATGTTTTCCTCACTACAGACCTCATTATCACCACTGATCCATAACACGGCAAAAATCCCATAGGCTGTCAGTCTGTCTGAGGTCAAGGGAACCAGTGCCATGCTAACTTCTGCGCAGGCCTAAAAAAAAAAAAAAAAAAAAAAATTATCTGCACTACTCTTTTGACCCTGTTTGCTCACTGACTGGTTCAAAATTAAATCAAAGAGCCCATTTTCAGAGCAGCTGTTGCTTGGTTACCTATCAAGTCTGATTATGTGTTGGCAGGGTCTATTTTAATGCATTGTGGTGACAATGTTACTCTGCATTAAAAACCACAAAAAATCCCTACACTTAAAGGTAAGACAAAAAAGTGGAACTAACAGTATTTAACGTTCAATGAATATCTAGAAGAAATAAAAATGCTTTATGTTGATGTAAAAAACTTTCGTTCAATAACATCACTAAGGTCATTCACTTGTTATATCTCTTTTTAATTTTAACAAATTCAAAATCATTTTCAATTTTATCCACTAATTATTTGATATTTTTGTTGTTTTTATTTCACTTTGGTCAA
The DNA here is from genome assembly GCA_036419115.1 of Scarus forsteni. Classification (NCBI taxonomy): domain Eukaryota; kingdom Metazoa; phylum Chordata; class Actinopteri; order Labriformes; family Labridae; genus Scarus; species Scarus forsteni. The sequence goes on along the minus strand of JAZDUH010000130.1, from coordinate 27,331,249 downwards.
CTTTTACAAAGAGTCAAATTAACTTAACATGATGATAAGTTAATTTTCAGTTTGCTTTAAATGAAAAAGAAGCCAGCAATGACGGATTAAGTTCAACCTGTTAACAGTTAATAAGAAGGGTGGGGCCTTGATAGAGCATCACTTCCTGTAAAGGGCAGGGCTTTACAAATGGTTGATTACTGGTGAGTTGACAGGATTACACTTTATAATCTACATACTGGAGTCTTAATAGAATAAACAAACTGATATACTAATTTTATGCTCCTATTAAGCCATTAAAGAGAAATTTCATCCATTTCACCCAGCCATCATCTTTATATGACATTGTATTTCAACAGCAACACTCAGATTCATCAAAATACAAAAACAAAGAAACAAACAACAAGCCTCTCTTATCAAATTTATCTGGATTTAAGACTTCTGTAACAAAGCCTCAGATTGAAAAACAGATAGACTGCCAGTAAGAGTGGTCTAAAACATGGAAGAGGGTTACCCCTTTAAAAATGTACACAAAGCTGTTTGTGGCCGTAGGTAATGTATTAACAGCTTCTCTCTCCCTATACTCATATATAAGTCATGAAGAAGCCCTCTTAAGTGTCCTCTCCAATCCTCCTCTATATTCATCACGACTCATCTCCCCCAGGGTACCTGACGGTGACAGATTAGGGGGTCTGTCTCTTAGCGTTGGAGAACAAAGAACCAACACCAGACACCCCTTTTGCTCCCCTCAGGCGTCCAGTGAAACTACCTACACCAACCTTCATACAACCCCTCCTGCTGGTGGAGAGGGTGTGCACGCAGGACTTTCACTGTCTGGAAACGCTTGTGAGGGTCTTTTCCTGTACCATATGCATGTAGCTTCACTAGTAGAAACTATGTTGCTTAAATACGGATTTTCAAAGATCATGGTAGCAGCATGATGTTTATCTTGTGTGCTAATGAGCTTAATCATCTGTTGCCCTAGCTTCTCAAGCATTTAGCTAAAAAGTAAAGGTCGCACAAGGGCAACAGTGCTTTGAATGTTTCAGGCACTTCCGTGTAAATTAGGCATTTTTACAATAGATCATGAATGTGCATGATCCTAAGAATAGAAGTACTGTACAGCAGGCAGCCAGTCAGCTTTCCCTCCAGTCAGTTTTTTGCTTGCAGGATAAATTTCAGTCTCATTTTTAACTTTTGGTTTTATTTACTTTTATTTTTATCTCCTATTTCCTTTTATCTTTCTGTAGTTTTAGCCTTTTTAATGTCTTTCTTCCTTTTTATCTTAGCTGTTGTTAATCCTTTATTTATTTTTTTCTCTGTTTCTGTCATTTTTGGCTCTATTCTGTTTTAACTTTTACACTTTCTGCTATTGTATTCCTCACACTTATTTTTTATTTTTGTTTTAGTCTCATGTTATTATTTTTTAAAATTTTGTCTGTGAAGTACTTTGTAACCCTGTTTAAAAGTGCTATACAAATAGTTTTATATTATAATTATTATATCTCACCCATGAAGCATCGTTTGATCTACCATATAAAGGCTGAAGGGCATGAGGGTTGAATTTTGTTATCCTTCAAATGTGAATAAATTGCATTAAAAAAGCTACCACAATATTAAGTGTAAGGGTCTTACAGGTCAACTAGCAGCACACGAATAAAATATTCTGCATCCAGCATATAGTAAGCCTATTGCACTCTAAATGTTAACCTTAAACTGCTTTTGGGTCAGAACTGTTAGCTTGGTACAATGATCGAACCTTAATTACAGCGTTACATTGACAGTACTACAGAATTCCAAAGGCTGAGTGCTACAGCTAACTTTAGCCTCTATAACAAGAAAATGATTAGATATATTTGACTGTAGGTTGAGGCTGAATACCACAGAAATATGATTTAATCAGTCTCTCTGTGCTGAGCTCTCAGTGTGTTGTAGCTTGTTAAATCTGTTAAATAACGTGTTTCTCTCATGATGAGTTAAGTTGCCATTGAATAAAGTCAGTTTCCAGAAAGGGCTGTTTCATAATGAACAGAAATAGACAACAACTGTTTTACAGAGTCAAGTGCCATAGCCATGAGCACCAGCTTGATCAGGACAAACTAATGGGGCTTTTCCATTTCTGATATATTTGCTCAGCTCGTCTCAACCCGGCATGAACATGCCCTGCTTTGTTTTCCATCGGAGTAAAGACTTTAAATCTTTAAGGTAGGGAGGGGGTGTGCGAAACTCCTGCGGCATCCTAACAATAATAAAAGTAAAGAAAGGCACCAATATGGCTTTTTGTCACATTAAGGTGATGAATTTTGTTCCAAAGTAAAACAATGTACTTGCGAAAGCAGAGCAAAATGTGTGATGTCATAAGACATTCCAGAAATGATGGCAGGTGCTCATATCTGCAACAGATACCCTCAACTCATGGTGAAACTCTGACCATGCAGAGGTCAGCAGTGTCCCTGCATTACATTTAATCTCAGCTCAGCTCCCTTGGAACCTGCTAAAGTGCTAAGGTAAACTTTGCCAGGTACTTGGCATGATCCCAAAATGGAAAACCGAAACAACCAAGTGAAGCTAAGCAGAGCTGAGTGGATACCAGGTGGTGGAAAAGCCCCATTAGCGCAAATTCTCCTTTGCTGTAGGTAACAGCACGAGATACAAGTTGGAAAAAAGTATTTTTGTCAGACTATTTAATCAGCAGTAAGACAAAAAACTATCAAATAACCATACTGGCTATTTGTTGAGGGGAAGCAAAGTGATGCTCATTCCTAAAAATGCTTTAAATCTCATGCCTGCACCAACGTGTATACAAGTGTATTTCTAAATATTTAACTGTTGTTAAAGTTAATATGGTGTTGAATACTTTTACTCAAGTAACTCCATTTACAATTCAAGACGGGAATTTTACAGTCCTGTAAGATTAGGTTATATTATACAGGCAGGATATAAACTTAGCAATGCATTATTTGCACTGCTTTGCCCATCATTGTACTGCACAGACTTAACTAAGCATCAAAGTTCTCTTTTTATAAAATGAAAACATGGAGGTTTTATGGTTGCATAAGAAGAAAACCATAAAATATTATCTAGTTTTAACTTGGGCTGCTCTAAACCTTTTTTTGTTTGGCCTCACTGTTGAGGCTTACTTTATTCCTTCCTTTGCTTTGTCCAGTAAATTGAAACTGTTTTTAAATATACTTTATTTTTTGTTTGTTAATCCTATTACTAGGAGTATCTGAAAATACAACACTATATTGTGATATGTTGTAATTTAATAACATAAATTTAGGAAATGGGTTTTGCACCTTAGTTCAGCCCTGGGCTCTAGCTGGCAGCAGGCATTAATTCAGTATTTGTCAGTCTGTAATATGCAATGCTATTATTTCAGTCACAGGGACAACAAAGTTTATAGATATTGCATGAACCATGATATATATTAATATCACTAGTTACAAACTTTATTATGCTAACAATATTTTGGGCTCTTAATACTCAGAAATTAAGCAAAATTTCAAGGGAAAAAATGTGACGTATCGCTGTCATCTTCACTCATGAATTGCATTACATACTATCACCAGATTCTTGCTAATACATAACCTTTGTTATCCCTACCGATCAACTATATTAAGCACATTCATGGTCAGAGTGGTTAGCTGAAAGACAGAAGAAGCACACAGATACAGTTGCAAAAAACAGAAAAGTCCTGCACACCAGAAGCATGACCTGCTGTATGTCTGATGAAGGGCAAGGTAAATAAACCTCATTGAATGACTTTGCAGCAGCCTCTGGTGAGCAGAAGGTTTTAGCTTCTTTGTCAGGGTAGTTGATAGCAGTTAAAGTCTGTGAAGGATATATTACCAAAGAAAAAAGATACTCAGGTAACATTTTTCGCCTTATCTGTGAAACATTTCTTTTATTAAAACCTCAGCCTTCAGATATTGTCTCTATTATAGCCTTGAGCTTATTACTTTCCAATCACTCCGAGTACAACGCTGCCATACATGCAGTAATTAAAATCTATACAGGCATGGCCCTATCATCTCACAGTCCACAGATAAAAATGTCACATTCCCCCTGAGCTTCCGAGTCTCTAATAAGGTGTCAGACATGCAGAGAACATCTGGCTTTTTTAAAAGTCAAATGCTGAACAGAAGGAGGGGGCGTAAAATTATTCTGTTTAGTGCAGTGTCAGCGGAAAATAGGCAGAGGACAAATAGAGTAGTGAAGATGATTTGTGTCTCCCCAGACCCTCCACAGTCTAAATCCAGAGAGCTTCTGGAGAAAATAACCCTCAATCTTGTCAAAGAAAATTACATATGCATACAAGCCCCTGACCCCCTCTGCTATCACACCAGCAGCAACAATTTAATTCATGGCCCAACACAACAGGCACACTTTAAGTGTGTTTCACTGAATCTGTTTAACATTTGTAACCACATACGTCATAATAATAGAGGAAAAAGACAGCATTTAGCTTCATTAAGTGGGAGGCTGACAAATTCAAGAGCCATCATCTTTCTACATACAGCACTGCTTGGCTTATGCACCACAATGGACAATTAAATTACAATGAATTAGGCATTGGATAGAAAATACCCTAGAAAGACAATTTTGCACTATATGGCAGCCTGAAAATATTTAGCATAGTCTGTGTCATGAGTTAAAAGAATTAAAGCATTTTCTTAATCCTTGCTAAAAAAAAAAAAAAAAAAAAGCAAAGATGACAAATGACAATGTCTGCATCCTCTTTTGCCAATTTTAATCTACAGATTGGGTCGACCTCTGCCAGCTACACTTCTCTGAGCCAAATACACAAGTGCATAAAATTAATTGAAAGAAAGGCATCCAAAGAAGTCCACATGGACCCTGCTGCAAGTTTGGATGTTGCCAAAAATCCCTCCCTTCCTCTGTCGCTGTCATCGCTGCAGTGCTTCCAAGCCAGCGTCTCATCATCCAGAGCTGACTGATAAAGACCAGGAAAATTCCCCCAGATGTTTCCGCAACAGAGGCGTTTTCTTAGGGAACAAAGGGAATTCCCCTTCGTCTTTCACAGCACAGGTGCAAACATGTCATCACTTGTTATTTATAGAAGGATTTTAATGCTGCGTTAGACAAAGTGACTGAGTACTTGAGTTCTAATGTTAAATCAGAGGTTGATTTTCTCCAGAGTTTACAGTCGATTGATGGTCTGAGCTTTTGTTCTCTCTGTCAGCACCAGTGATCCTACAGGCTATTGATTAATCTGACTTTATCTTTGAAACACATTACTCGAGGACACTCTTAATTAGCTTGCATCTCTTTAAAAAGCAACTCAGACACAAAGATAGAAGGAGTTTGGAGAGGGCAGAACCTTTCAAAAGGTATCCCGCAAGCAACTGGGTGGTCGTTCTGTCACTCACAGTCATTGTGGGTCAATTAGATGACAGCAAGCAATACAGCCATGGGGTTAAGTTCCTAATTCTCACAACAAGCTTTAGACAAAAGCAGTCAGCAGAAGGTGGAGAGTATCTTTTCAATTGAGAAACATTTTCAGTTTTGTTCTCTGATCCTCGTTTAATGAAGATTTCTTGTCCAGGTTCTATAAAGGTGTTACTAAAAGAGGCAGTTTCTATGCAAATCTGTGTACAAGCAGCCATGGCTTAAAGGCTTGCTGTTGTTTCTTTCTGTCTTCACACTCTGTTACTGATTGTTTAGTGTCTGCACAGACTGAGCTCAACCATTCTGGCTTGAAATGAATACTTGTTGAATCAATAAAGTATCATTATGAAGTGTTCAAATGCAACTGTCATGAAATAGAAAATTATTTTATGACAGAAACTTCAGTTGTTTGAAGGTGGTGGTTTTAATTCATTGTTTCATCCATCCATCCATGCAGCCTGCCATTATCTAAACCACATTCCTTTTGAGGTTCACAGTTGGTTGAGCCCATCTCAACTGACTTTGGGATCAAATCAGTCTCAAAACCACAGAAAAAAAAACAATAAAGTAGACCTAAAAGCAAGGATAAGAGATATATAGAGCTTTAAAAATGATCAAAATGTGTCTAAACAAGATACAAGATCAGGAAGTGTCTTCTGTATTTATAGTTATTGAGCCAAATTGAGGTGTGATGCTAAATAAAAAATGTCTTTTTGTGACATAACGAGGCAAAAAGTTTAAGCGTGACTAATCTTTTTTCACCTTTGCATTTGCAATGTAATCTACAGTATGATGTAAAATGATGCACTGCAGCCCTGATCCTCGAGCAAAACAATCCCTGCATTAAGCTTTATTATTATTATTACCTTTTTTTTCTATTCTTCAGAAAAAGTGCTGAGATGAGATCAATATTACCATTCAACTTAAACTATTGAGCTTTTTTTCCATCCATATTTCCCAGCCCTATATAGAAGTAACAGCCATGAACTGTCAAAAGTAAGAGGCTTTTTGTATTTTGCTGTATTGCTGAAATAACTGCTACATTGTGGCAATACAACTGAAAACAATAAAAAAAACTATTTAACAACTGAGCCTACATTTCAGCATTTAGCATAAATTTTTAAATGACTGGAATAACTTATCAGCTTTGAACCTTCATGCAGGAAATGGTAGAATAATGTGTTTTACTCACAAGGCTGTTTTACATTTAGTCATACAACGATTCCTCAGCACTGTTCTGTGCCTCTTCATGTGGGATGCTTTCCTATTTGTCCTTTTCAGGAGGTACTGTAGGGGCTTAAATAATAACTGAAAATGTGTACTCACACAACAAAAAAACCCAGAAAATTATCATAAACAAGGCTGTACTGTACATGTGACATATCCTGTAAAACACATGGTATACCAGGCTGGAGAGTGAGTTTCCTGATGACAATAAGGAAGTAAATGTTACACAAACTCAGACAGTCAAGTCAGTGAGTCTCTGACGTGAATGCAGCACTATTCAACTGTCTGAACACAATTACAGAGCTCCGCCACAAACCTTTTCCCCGTCACATTCAATAAATACACAGCTGCTATAGAGCCACTCCACTAATGAAATGCCTAAATGACCTTTCCTGACATTCAGTGGTTCAACTAAATGAGTCTTCATTTCCTCCTCCAGGCAAAAGGCATTTCCCATTGTTGGTGGGGGGGTGGGGGGTATAGACCCAGGTAATCATGGGTCTAAACTGGCTGCAGTCTAGGGAAAAGGACCAAATGATGCAGAAATGTCAGTGACAGCGGAGATTCCACAGAGGAAGTCAAGTGCATCAAGGCTGAATGTAAATGTGAGGAGGAAGAATAAGGGTCAATCCTAATTGTACCTCTGTGCCCTTGTCTTACCCCTTAGTCCTCGGTTTTGCAGGTTCACATCTAGTGAAAGGGTGTCCTAATTCTCTGAAGGGCTAAGACAAAGAGCTACACAGCCTTTAAAACAAAGACAGACCGGGACCTCACTTGAAAGAAAGGTGTATCAGAATTTACACCGCGCCCGGTGACAAGATGGCAGAGCAAGGACCAATGGACGCACATAATTAAAAGTCATCATGTAAGTATAATTAGTAAGTCATCAAGTAAATATACATATATTTTAAAATTGCTCATCAGAATGAGCATAATGAGCTCAGAACATGAGCTTGCTTTAGCAGCTGTGGCTACAGCTAGTGTCGCATCTGCCTATGAAACAGGCAGTGAGCGGCTCCGGGTGATGATGTAGCGGGAATCAAGTGGCGTCTGCTTTTGGATTTATTCAGCAATATATTTTAACCAGCCGTTTATACTCTCTCTTGAGTGGCTTATTAACACAGAACAGACTAAAATAAAGCTTTTAAATTTTGAAAAAAAAAAAAAAAGTTTTTGAACTAAAAAAAAAAAATCGATTTAAAAACTGTCAAACAAAAAATCCCAATACTTACGTGAATCGATTTTTTCTCCCACCCCTAGTGTCCACTCCAGACTAATATTTTTTTTGTTGTTTTTAAATCAAGTAGGTATCAATGTCATTTAGAGCCCTATAAAATCCATGATCACAAAATCTTGGATGGAATCAGGAATTGTAAATTAACACAGAGTTCAATATAAACACAGAATATTACAGACATGGCCGACATTTTACATAAAAGCTTTTTTTTCTGGCTAAGAAGGAACATATCTCTTGGTAAAATACTTTGATGGGGTAACTAAGGCTGTAGACAATGCAAACTTCACTTCCTCTCTCCTTCCTCTTCCCCTCATTAACGATGTCAACATGTCAAAGCGGCCGTCTAATACAATGGCAAGTTGGCAAAGAAGCTATGAAATTCCCGGCTAACTCCAAAGTACAGGGGAAGAGCAGTTTCCCCATGATATGATCTGTCATGTGATTAAATGTTCAGAAGATTTTGTCATCACACTGTTGACTGGGCCAGTAAAGGTTAGTGTGTGGACCACCTGAAGAGAGAACTATCATATTTCATTACTTTATACAGTGTCTCGGGGTGAAATTTGACTAAAACACAAAAATAAATAAATTTAAAAAAAACCTAGAATTAAAAAAATTGAATATGAGAAAAACTAAAACAGAATTTGGGAAAAATAATTCAGATTTTATACAGCCCTAATTATATGACTCATATAAGATTTTTTTAATTCTCTTATTTCTGTCAGAAAACATGCTAACATAAGCTGAACATATAAATATCAACATAAGATTTGTGGTCCATGTTGACCAGCCCTAAATCTTTTATAGTCAATTAGGTATCATAATTTAGGTTTATTGGGACATTAAGAGGTGACAGGAAAATGGGGAACAATAAAAGTGCGCTTTAACAGAGCCAATTTGCTTAATGGAGCAATTTAATGGGTAGTAGAGAACGATATCATTCCTATGATTTAGAGTAGGTTGCTCCTTTTGTTTCTGACATGCTAAAAGTTAGCTGCAATAATAATGCGTATCATGAATACAGTAAAAACCATGGGACCAAAATGTGTCCGTCATTTCATTTTCATCACTCCATGTATTTCAGTCTTTGTCAGAGAAAATGTATCCAATATTGAGCCTTACTTTATGGAGAGTGCCGGGGAGAATTTACATTTCATACACCTTATATAATAGCTGTGTATGGTTCCTATGGCTCCACAGATGAGATTGGATGCAACAGTGAAAACAATATCTTGACCCCTGCTCCCTGGAGAGAGTCTGAATCTCACTGCAGGCAGACAGACAGAGATGTTTTGGCTGCTAGATGCAGAGAGACCAACACTCAAGAGATTTCCCTCTCACTGCCCCATTAATTATTCACAAGTCATTATACGTCTAGTCAGAAAAAAAACACTGGCAATATTGCATATGTGCACACAAACATTCAAGGAGGTAAAAAGGAGCAACAGCAACAGGAATAAATCTTGCATGCTATTATTATTGAATACTCTGAGCAATTCTCTTAATTTATAATACACAGTTTCCATGTGCCTGAATTTTCTCTGGTTAGTGCAGGACTTGATTTGTGTTGTTGTACCTGTAACTGCTTTTAGAAAGGAGTATATCTTTCAACTAGGGGTGTAACGAAATTTCGTGTCATGAAATTTCGCGAAATAAAAAAAAATGACGAGATAAAATTCAAAGACGCACGAAATAAAAGCACAAAATAAAAAACGCGAAGGGCGCAACCGACTGGTGACACTGGCTTCAATATGGAGGACGACGAGGGCGAGGAATTAGATGACGCTCCGTCAGATAAATCGGTTGTGGGGACCTGTTTTGGCTTCCCATTTATAAGACGAGAGAAGGGTGAGAAGATTGCAGACAAAACAACAACTGTGTGCAAAATATGCCGCTACAGTTTGTCATATACTGCGGCGAGTACAACTGCCTTGAACTGGAGACAGGCAGCAACTGTATGTTTGTGTAAGTCTGCATAAAAAACAATATTTGATTTTTGCATCTACTGTTAAATTGACAGATTTTGATCATACTTGAAGATCAGAAGTATATGCACTGTTATAGGCTAAATATTATAGTTCACAGTTCAGACATTTATAGGTCTAAACTGCAGCTCTGAGGACTGCTATTTGTTTTCCTTTTCATTTAAGAATGTACTTATCCTGATTGTTACAACAACAAAGCACTTTTTATTGAGATTTTATGTTTGTATTTGCACTGCAGTCTAAATAAGGGGGAAAAACTACAACTTTGTTTATTTTAATGAGCATGCAGTTCGTACTGATGCAGCAATATTTTCTGCATGTCTGTATTAGGAAGAAAATAAAGAAAATGAAATTTTTGCACAACTTCCTACTGTTGGGGATTTTCTATAATCTTTATTTTGTATTGAGGCTTATTTTGCATCGTGAGCCCTGTTTCGTATTTCGTTTCGTTTCGTGAGTTGACCATTTCGTTACACCCCTACTTTCAACCAATCATTGTTAGATAAAAACAGCAAAATCTTTTATGACTGCCTTTTTAAAGGAAGGTCTGCAGCTTTCAAAAATATGATTTAATGTATTAGAGGCTGGAGCTGCAAGCCAATACAAGATATCTACTCAATTCAATTTGGAAACTGCACACCGCAACATATTTATCAACTGGCCAAGAGAATTCAATGAAAGGAAACTTTTGCAAGGCATGTTTTCTCAGTAGATCAGTCTGAGGAAGAGCCATATGGCGCAAAACATCACTGATTTTCAAATAAATGTTTTTAAAAGGAGCTACTTTGGTGTGCAGATCTTTTGTACTTTTTTGTGTGAGTTTTTTGTATACAGCACCTAACCAGGGATTTGTATGTCTACTTCATCTTTTTTTCCTGGCAAATCAAGTCAATATTCTCCCATTATATGAAAATAAAACTCTTTTGCCTTAATATTCTATTGTTGCAATTCTTGTGCTTGGCAGTGGGATATTAAGCGGATGTAAACAAGCTGTTTGTAGCATGTGAGGAGCACACAATGTTTCTGTGGCTTGTTTTCTCCCGCAGTTCTTTAAATTACAGAGTTGTGCACCATGTACAGCAATGTATAGCATTAACATCTGTCCCACGTTTTTTCCAAGAGATCTGAGCCTTGGAACTGTGGGACATTTCAAGCTCATCCAGGTACACTTAACTACTATCATATACTCCAACTGTAAGATGATTAGTAGCTTACTTACACTCTCAGACCCTCTTATGCTATGATTTAGTTCAGCAGATGATAAGAACAGTTAAGAATCAGGTCTTCCATGCAGACACTGTTCTACTTTTAGATCTCCCACAGGTACAAAGTGGGTCAGCACGACCTGCACAGCTGGCGTCATCACATTTAACACCCACAGCTCTGCAATTAGCAACAGATAAGTACCTAAACTGGCATTAATAATGCCTTTTACACCTCAAATTCAGACTGCATTTCAAAGAGCTGCCTTAGCTAGGTAAAGTAGCTTTTCAGGGTTTTTGCTGACCATCAGCAACACTTTGGTGTTCACAGCAGGGGAATCTCATCCACATGCTTACAATGCCAACATTTACAGGCTGTGTAACAGCAGCTTATGTCAGAGTGACAAGTATTTTGTTTGAGTTATTTTTGAAGCAGGAGGGCATACACTGACAGGATTAACCCAACTAAAGGTATTCCCTGTGTAAAGAGAGGAATCCAACTGTAAACTGAGAAGCCAAGAGCTGAGATAAACACTCGTAAAAGGCAGTCAGTTTAAAAAGATCCAAAAGCATCAAGAATACCTGTTTCCTGGTTGGATTGGGCTGCAGCTACAGCTCAACTGTGTGTCAAAGCTACAGGAAGCCCTACAATGCTGCACAAAAAAGACCACTGCTGAAGAATTTCACTCAGGCTCACTCAGCAGTGCGCAGAGGTCACTCAGAGAGTTAAGTGAGAAAAGGAACGAGGTTTTATTCCTCTATCACCTCCATGGATCCATTTGGATCTCCCTGTGTGTTAACCTAACAGCCATTACAGAGGCAGCCATATGGTATCCAGACAGGTGTTAAAGAGCCGGGATCATAGTAGACCACACAGTCAACAAGCTCATTACTGTCCAGAGGCGCCACACTTCTGTTTTCCATTAGCTAGGAAGACTGACACTGACAACTGCTCTTTTAATTTGTGATCACATGCTAGGCTTTATGAATGTTCATAAATAGGCTGTCTATAATGTTTCTATTGATGGATGCAACCCTATCCTCTGGATTACTCACACAAGGCAAAAGAATACACAGCAACATCCTGACTCACCAAGACAAGAACTATTTATATACACAGAGTAGTGAGCAATCTGAAGCTCTCAGTGTGCATATAACAAAAGCAAAAGAAAATTCAGCAGCACAAAATGAAAATCTGATGATGTTATTAAGTATGGGTTATGTGAGTTTTCTGACACCATTTTCTATTGGGCTAAAATCATACTCACAAACAAAGCTGGTGTCATTTAATGTTGATTTACTTTGTGTTATGCTATCTTAAATTAAAACACAGACTGTATATTAAAATGAACAGAAAAATAACAATAAGGAGGGCAAGTTAAAATGTTTGAAGCTCCCCTGCCAACTGAATGCAAATACCATTCATTTACAAAAATTCAGGGTAAGAAGCAACAAGTTGGTTATTTGAGAGTATGTCCGGATTTCTACTGCCTTCCTAATTCATGCCCACTTGGTCATTTATCTTGAGAAGATTTGTTTTGTTATGTGATATAAAAAAGAGTGTTATGCTGCGATTACCAGATAAGTAAGAACTTAAATGAATACAAACTTTTAAATTGCATTTATTGATGAAGAAAAAACAAAACTGGCCTTGACAGAATACCAAATCATTTTTGTAATCTGCTCAGAAAGCGTACTGCCAAAGTTTTGGCAATGTGTGCCAATATAATTTCTCTATCCTCAGAAGAAACTGAGCCTTGTGCCACCCATGAAAATTTTGTTTGAGTCAAGACCCAGATTTAGAGCCCTATGACATACACAGTGAGGTTGTTGAACCTTTAACACTTTATTATTCCATACCAGGAGTTTAAAAAATGTGATTTAAACAATTACAGTTGGACCTAACAATACATATAGTTTTACCACTGGCATTGCGATGTGTGTGTGGGCAAAAATCACTCTGCAGGATGTACAATGTAAGTCACATGATGACCTTCAGTACTTAAAGCTAACACTTTCCTTTTTCTTAAATGGAAGTTTTCTCACTTTAATGACACACATGTCTTATATCACTATCAGTGATCAGAAGACTAACCAATGTGCAGAGAGAATCAATGCCTCCCCTGTAAACACATTCAGGCTTCAGATGATGCCACTAAAATTACATATAGAACTACTGCTAATGCTTTGAGAGCACTAACCTCTGTCAAGGCATTTCTTAAACTACTTGCCAATCTTACAAGGTTAAGAGATCCCTGAAAACATTTCTGGATCATCACCCTGATTCAGATCACTACCAAAAATTCTATCATTTCTTCTGTGCCGTGACTAACATTCCCTGAAAATCCATTCATAAGTTTTTTGAGTTACCCTGTTAACAAACAACAAAACAAACAAAAAACATAACCTCCTTGGCATAGGTAACAGCATGATACCTGAGATAAGTCACTCGGTAATGGCGGCAGATCTTTAGTGAGTATATTCCAACTCTCAGCAGAGCCTCATCTTCTTGTTGTGATCAAGTATACGAGTAAACGTGTCACTTAGATAGTTGGTTTTGCAGCCACTGGTGTGTGCTGGTGTCAGGCAGGTCAACACTGGGAGCTCACTTTTAGGATAAACTGTCTATATAATTTTGAACCTTGTTTGAAATGTTTGATGACATCAAAGTAGCAATACCAGGAAAAATGTTTATTTATGAAGCTGAACCGATGAAAGACACATCACTCCATGGTTTTATATCTAAAAACTTCTCACATTCTGATCTGTAACTGTGTGTGTGCATGTTGCTGTCAGAAAGTTGCACAGTGTAACCACGAAAGACAGGGGTTTGCATCTGAAATCTGGAAATGACTCAAAGACCCAAATTAGAATAAAGATATATGACCATAGACATATTTACATAGATATACTGCATTTTTCTAATTAATCTACTTTTTTGAAAATTAAAGACGGACATATAGACAGCGAAGGAAAGGAAAAGATCAATGTTAACATTACCAACATCAATCGTTTTCATTATTTGAACTGAAGGTGTCAGTGCCTCCGAGAAACTGCATCTCTTCTGTCAACATATTTTAACCAAATTTGTCACAATTAAGAGAGGTACAACTACTTACCAACTTGATAATGCAATTAAAATGTTGCAATAACTTGTTTGTAATTTTTGGTATTGACACAGATTTTCTTTATGTCTAGGACTCATTTTTGGTATCAGTACTATTGGAAATGAGATACACTGTATCAAAAGTTAAAAGTATCCTGAAAAACCCACCTTGCAGTAAAACAAGCTATCTTCCTTTTACTTCATTTATAACCCCGTAAGTTCAAATGGATATTTCTTGGTCTAATACCATTTTCAGCTCCAGATTCACCTGTTTTCTTTTTGCCCAACAATCAGTGTTTGCTCTCCTCATCAAACAATACTGAGATTAATTACGTTCCTTTTAATATGAAGCCTGCTGTACAAACACACACACACAGTCATCGATCATCGACGAAACTGCTGGTAAGAAAACAAAAGGACAATCACAGCCCGCCATAAATAAAGGTGTAATTATGAGCAACCTAAGAGTGGCAGGCTCCTGCTGCAAAGCACTTATGGAGACCCCCACCGGTTCAGAATAGCCAAATAATAATTTCTAATGCACAGCTTAATGATTTCATCACAGCTTCTGTGGCAACAGATCTTCTCCCTTGTTGTTGTTGACACTTCATTAAGGGTTTTATTACACTGTGATTGTGGTGAAAATGTAATGAGGTGGTGGGGGTGGGTAGAAATAGGCGTACGTTGCACATAGATTATGATTAAATGGTGAAATTATGCCTCAGTTAAGGACGAAGTATATTCAAACCAGCAAACAAAGACCAAAAGAGAATAGGTTTTATGGAAGTACTGATGGGTAAAAGGCTAAAGGTCTACAAGGAATGAAAATATGAAATGAATGAAATGACCTGTGTGCTACTGCCAACTGAAAGCAATACCATTCTGGGAAAACTTGAGCTTATGAATGACATTAAACTATCCACTAATATTCATGTCTAATTTGTTTTCAGATTATTTAAATATATTGACCTGTATTTTCTTCTTTCATCTTCAAGATTATACTGTAAGTAGTAAGTGTTACACGACTATGTCTTCATGGTTCTAGTTGATAACAATTGATTTATCTCAAGCATTAATTGTTATGTGGATGGAGGTATCATTTCTAATATCTTTTGATAATAATCGTTGCTGGGTTTTTTCCAAAATGTGAAAAACTGACCTCATACACAATGATAACAGATCATTAAAAAGATGGATCTAAATCTGTATTTGGATCACCACCAAAATCTCTTCACTTCTTCATGACCAACATCCCCTTTTCTGAGTTATCTTGTACACAAACAAATCAACAAATGGACAAAAGCCAGCAAAGACAAACAAAGCCTTGGCGTAGGTAAATACTATTCAAATGATTAAAAAAACAACAAGCAGTGATTCCAAGTCTTTCCAGGAACAACAACAACCCTTTCTGCCCCCGCCCTAATTTCTAGGTAATAAAATAATGGTGAGTTACTCTGCTACTTCACAATGTTGTCGCCACAGTGCAAGTTAAACGAGCATCTATGAATCACAAGGAAATCTCATTGATTTCCTCTGGTCTAACAGTAAGTGGATCTCCTGCACACACTAACAGGATAACCAGGGGTGTGAAACTGTGGGCAAGGTCACAACTGGTCAGCAGAATAACATGCCAACCCTCTCTTTTGACAACATCAGCAGAATATGTATTTCAGTGTTGGTGTAAAAAGCTACATAGCTTCAGTCCAACACAGATTACAAATCCAATAACTGCTTCTTGAGGTATCAGTAAACTGCTAACTAAGTATTTACATATTTTTATAGCTCAATATTTGCAAGATCACATTCATGACTTACAGAAGACTGTGATAACACCATTGCATCATCTAAGTGAGATATCCATTTATATGCAGATGATACTTCTCTGATATTTTCAGCTGACTCTTAAGCACACTTCCAAGGTGCCGATAAATTACACCATTTATTATATCTTAAGAAAGCAATCGTCATAGAAAGGGCCATGTTAATGACCAAACAAGGCAAATAAATAATTCAATCATTCATCAGTCTTAAACCACTGCTTTACGACACAAAATCCATTTTGAGCTGTAACTTGAAACATGCTGTATATTTTTGAAATACCATTACTTCTTTTGGAAACAGTTTAACAAATGGATCTAAACTTTTGAAATAGTAGTACTATAAATAACTGTTTAAATAAATTTTTGGTACTTCCTCACTCCTGGCCTGCTACTATGATGTATGCATGGCAAAGTTTATTGCAGCTTTGCAAATAGAGAAAACGACTGAAATGTAGTTTCAACGACTTTAATCATTATTTTTTTATTAAATTTGTGTCCATGGACGATGCAAATAACATTACTGCCCACAGTAGTAGTAGTTACCCTGTTTTTTATTCTGGAGAGAAAGAAAAAGAAAATGAAACTAAGTTAGTTACCCCCCCCCCCCCTCGCTGAAATAGACCAGCTTCCTTTCTTTTAATTATAAATTATAAATTAAAAGGATAATTCAACCAGTCCTTCTTCCAGACCTTATTACAGTAATATAACCAGCAAGCATCACTCTGTGCCCACGCTCAAAGTGCTAGACAGTCTCCCACTCTACAATTACATCAATAACCAGGGAATGCATGCAAGTGATAACTCTCACATTTAAAACTTTGAAATGAACAGGGTAAAAACCTCATTACATCGATGTTTCTATTTTGATACCATTGCAATAAATGCAGAAGACAGAGGCCTCAACATTGCATATTGGCACTTTGGTTTAGGAACTTCTGTGTTTGAGGTACAAATACAGGTTTGAATAGTTACTGAAGTAAGTAGAAAATATCACATACCAGCCCAATGGCTCCAAACATTTTTGTTTCAACTATGAAAAAGGTATAAAGACTCTAAAAAGTTCCACACTTACCTTGCGTATCCCCTCTGCCTCAAAACCATTGAGGTTTGCATAGAGTGAGTGGTGCCTCTTTCCTAACAATGACGTTGTTGTGATATTGACAGTAGTTGGGACTGCCTCATCTGAGGGCTCATGATGCTTATTATCTTGCTCCTCTGAATTCCCCAACTCCTGCTGAGCTTCAGCCACCTCACGACCCTCCATCTCTGCGGGTGCCAGTGCAGGTTCGGGCTGCTTGGGCCGGGTACACAGGTCATACATCACTATAAGTCAAAGTCACGCAGCATGGATGGGATCAATAAGAGCAAATGAGGTGTCCAGCTGAGATTGAGCCATCGTAGACTATTCATTTGTTGAAGGGGGGTAACACGGATCAGCTGTGACGGATTGACTTCAGTATGATGAAGATGAAGTCTCTATCCTTTCTCTTTCCAGTGGTACATTTGAAGGGGGGGATTCACTGCTGAGGTGAGAAGTCTGAAACCAGGCGAAGGGCTGTTATAGTCATGACTGTCAGTAATCCAACACCAAGCTTCAAATGTGTTAATCCTTATGAATTAGGGGTTGAAGCTGTCAAAATGGAACAAGTGATGTTCTAACAGCAAAAGCCTAAGTGCAATATCCAAGAATTAAACAGTCACACATTAAGCAGCATTTACAAAGTACCTCTTCACTCCCTCTGCGGCATAATGGTCTCCAAAATCAGGACAACCAGCACGAAATGGGGAATACGGATCCTCCGCTTTCATGTGTAAATGCAATTTAAGTGAATGTCATCATCGTGGTAGCATTTTAAGCATCCTGTGGGTTGTGTTTCAGATTAAGAGTCCTCCTCATAACCCTGGACGTGGCTTGCTTCTTCATGCCTTACTGCACTGTCGTCCGAGGAGAACTGTCACGAGTGCTGGTCCTAAAAAAGGAGTATGTCGACTTCTTTTCCAACCAAGTGCTAACTAGGCGCATGCAGGCCTAACTGAAAAAGCAAACATGAGGAGATGTGTGATGACAAAAACAAGACGGTGATCTCACTAACAGGTCTCCACTCCAGTCCTCTTCTCTTAAGCGAGGCTCAGATGTGGGTGGCGTTTTTGACTTTTCAGCCTGAGGTCTGTCGCGGTTGATGCTGCCGTGTCAAAAAGCATTTTATCCACATTCACAGGGGGTCCACAGTCTCCCTAATCCCATCTCAGTTTCAGCGCCATAAAGGTGAAGAAAGAGGACGGGGAGAAAAATGTGTGTGTGTTTGTAAGACGGTGAGTGTCGCTGGGAGGAGGGGGTAGGGAGGACTGCTTCCCCTCGTCCTATCACAAAAAGGCAGGCTCTTAGACGGGACCCAATCATGACCACGACTACAGCTCGTTTCCATGGAGATGACGCTGGAATGATGTTGCCTGCCTATTGATTGTTCAAGAGGCAGCACACACTGCAACACAGGGGAGGCTGCAGGAGGTGGGCAGGGGAACAAGTGTGTCCTGTCCAGACTCATTTAAATGTTTTACCGCTCATGTCTGACCAGCTGATAAATGTTTCAGTTAATTGGTCCTGGAAATTTACCTTTATTTAACATAAAGCTGTAAGTTGTTGCAACAAAAGGTCAAATTAGTCGAATCTTTACTCTGGTTAAAAAATCTAATATATATTTAGGACAACTGCCAATTCAATGAAACCATGTAATAAACACCTGGCACAAACACTGACCTGTACTTTTCAGAGGAGGAAGCTAGTTAGGTTATTCAAGCGCTCTCTGGTTGAATTATTACAAGGCCTTGACAAACTGTTAAATATTTATAAGCCCAAATCTTCACAGTTCTTGCTCAGTGAACCACATTCAGAGCCTGGTATCACTGAATTTACAGTAAAGATTTGTTAGAGGGCATGAACACACTGCAAAAATTACAGGATAACATACTACTGATCTTCTTAGTACAGACATCTGGCAATCATTTCATTAAAACTTTGATTTATGATTTAATTTTCATAGCTACAATCAATCACATTTTCATCAATCATTTTATTTCAAAACAAATCTTAAACCAATACTATGTAGTTTTTCCAACTAAATATAATATTTAATTATATTTAATTAATAAGTCACTGTGATGGTACATCACCATACAACAGGTTGAATGACACCTCTGTCATGGTCTGAGGGGGTCTGTATCACCTTCACTGGCACTATGTAACTACGATGTGGATGGCAGGAACCCTTCAACACTGAAAACTACAAATGTGACAGCTTTACGGCATACGTCACTTCCCCCTCCTCCCTGTTTTGTTTAAAAGATGGAAGCCGAGGCAAAAGCTAAACATAGAGTTGTTATCATGGCGGAAGCCGCAGAAAACCTGAAGAAAATAAAAAAATGTATTGGAGGACCGATAAAAAGAAGGCAGGAGTAAACAAGCTAAATATCTGGACAATGATAAACATTGGCCCTGGTCTCTCAGGATGTCCTCCCTCTGTACATCAACAAATGCCAGTTGGTATGTGGCACTCTGTTTTAGGACAGTGCAGTTACACTAAAGGTCCATAGAGGCCACTAGAGAGCAGAAAGCCAGAATCTTACATATGGCCCTTTTCCACTAGCACGCCTTGGCCTTTACTCGTACTCGATTGTGTGTGCCACAGCCTGGCTAAAACAAGCTAGTTTAAGCAACTGTACTCCGCTTGCCAAGCGAGCTGTTTACAGCAACACTGCACCCCGTTGGGCAGGCGACTGGGGCTAATGGAAAAGCAGCACAAGGTGATTAGAGTAGAGCCGGGTAGAATCCAGTAGAGTAGAGTAGGGCTAATGGAAAAGGGCCAATAGTGGGGCTTTAAGTCCATATTGACAAAACAAAGGGGTTCTTACCATCATCTTAATCCTTTATCAGGAAATGAACTTTATGACCATAACTTTAAAATACAGTATATCATTTCAATTTTCAATCCGTTTCTTCACCAGTTTATTCTAAAATCACAACTTTAAGGTAGAAAACTGCTTTAAATTGCTTATTTGTACAAAAAAAGTCTCACACTTTTACAAATCAAGAAATATCCAGAAGAGCTCGTTTGGAAGTTGGGATGCACATTTCAGATTGTTGCCAATATTCAATATGCTGATATTTCTGAACGCATCACACCTGACATCAATACCAAGACTTATTTTGTTAAAAGAAATCAGTCTTCACCGAATCAAAGTTGACCTTTTCCTTAAACTTTATCAGTTTGTCTGTTAGAACTAGATGTGAAAGAAGACATACAATATGTTATTCTCTGAAAACAAGCCATTTATTTCTAAATGTAGACAGTGTGAAGCACTGTGATACACATATTCACTCGGCCATTATTTCAGCTGATAAATGGGACACACATTGCTGATATATACAGCTGACAATAAATGCAGAAATTGTCACATCAGCAGAAATTGATAAACTTCCAAAGATATTATCTTCCCATAAAAATATCCAACCAATGGTACCATGCTTCTCTATAGAAAATAATTCACTGAAGCCACACAATCCCTAGTCTCAGCTAAAAGATTTGCACTATACAGGAGTTCCAGTTCAGTTACGCTCTCTATGTGAGAAACCCAGGTAAGGTAATGATTAAGCTGAGAGATCTTCCTCAGAACCTACTCTTTGTTAAACTGTGCTGTCTAAAGCTTAAGGTAATTCACTTCCTACTAAGCTTAAAAGTTGCTTTAAAACTGACCAAATGAAGAAAATCAAGTAGCTTGAGTATGAGAACATTTGCTAACCACAGGAAAAATGAACTGGACAGAAGTGTACTGTTTATAAAACAGCTTAAAGGAAAAATAGAAAGTTAAAATTCTGATATCACAAGGTGCTGATTACTTTTAAGTGTTCCTTAAAGCTGTCTGAAAGTTTTTGAGGTAAAATGAGACCTTCAAGGGAGAGCAATGTACTTATTTTCCATCAGAGTAGGAGCACTAAGATGCTGAAGTGAGTTCTATCCAGCATGTTGCCCTCCTTTCATAGTGAACTATACAGTGGGCCTGACACAAAACTGCATGTGATTAATAAAAATCGTATATTATGTATTTGCAAAAAATACATTTCCTAATTTCTGACCCTAACTGTGTTACAAATCATGTGGAGTTGCCATTTTTGGGAATAAGTTTTGATACAATTTGCATTAGACAAAGGGTAAGGGAATTAAACAGAAACTGGTCAAAAATAGATTAGTCACCTAATAATGTCATTCTTCTGTGTTTTAAAGTGATGCAGCAGGGTAACATTTCACAGCAGTAGGTATGAGCTTCTCCAATATCTATCAACATGTTCCAAATGCTGCTGTTAACTACACTGATCTTACAATATGAGAACAGATAATCAAAGTAGACCACAATTTGCAAAATTTCGTGGACATGCTGAGCTTATAAACGAAAAGAGCATGTTTTACATAATGATGCCATCAAGTTTGAGGTTGTTTTTGATAATTATTATTATGACCACTGCTGGTAAAGAAGTCTCGGAACGTTTTCATTGTTTTGTTGAAAGGTATCATTTGTAGAAAGCAACTGCAGTGTCATGTTATCCTATTTTATACTGACATACTGATGCAATAGAATACGATACAATATGCTCATGTTCAGAGGGGAAGCCATGACTTGTTACCCTTTTTATACTGACATACTGATGCAATAGAATACGATACAATATGCTCATGTTCAGAGGGGAAGCCATGACTTGTTTACAGATCACCAGCAACGAAAATCAACCTTAAGACTTATATAACAAAATGCCTTGACCTCTTGATTAAAGTGGCACGCTAGTCAAGCGCCTAAGCTCTGCAGAAAAAAACATATTGTGCTTTCATGCATTGATGTTGTTTTCTGGTTAGACTGCACCAACAACAACTCATCTCTCCACATTTAAAACCTGGCATCTGGACCTGGGGAGATTTTAAGTACCAAGCACAGCCAATAACCCATTTTTCCCATTATTGTAATCAATGTAACAACACTACACAGGATTCCCTGGATCATTTTACCACAGAGCTGTAGCCATATAAACACAGCCTAAACACAGTAAACATTGATTTATGTAGGCATTGACAAGGGGCACTGTACTTAATGTGGATCAGTCACGTTACAGCCGATAGCTACACTACTGAATAAGGCCAGAGTGGTTGCACATTACCAATCAGGGGTTTCACATCAGTGCTCCAGTAATGGCAGAAGGAGAGAAGTTCAGCCACAATCAACTCAAGTGGAAAATAGGCAGGCATGTTCACAAGAGCAGCAGCACTCCCCGCCTTACTGAAGCTTACCTGCTATCATGTGAACACTAAAAGATATTGACCAATGTAAATAACATACAGAATGATAAGTAGTCGGTTTTTGAAATGTCCCAGTCATTCATCTGTTTTAAACACAAAGGCCTCTCTTGCATATTGCAACATATAAAAGGAAGGTCAGTGTATTTTTAGTACCTTGTTCCTGCTCAGTTTTATTCACTGAGTGTGCCAAAGCTTTAAAGTTTTTCTGCTTTGATAAAGTGCAGCAGTCTGCCTGCTGTTTCTGTAAAGGTCACAGCACTCAGAGCTCGATAAAGGGAGGTTAAGAACAGATATTCTATCATTTTGTTCACAGTAAGCACAGTTAATAAAATTGTAATTGAACAGGATATTTGGTTTGTTATATACTGTTTCAACTGTCCAACCCATTATCTGATGTGAACATTTTTGGACAAAGAGGTTTAGTTGTTTTAAAAGATTGTAAAATAGTACAACAAAATGCTAATGTCTCACTTTTATAAAGATCATAATGAGGCACGTGCACTACATGCATGGAGTGAAGTCCTTGTTGGACTAGTTGGTAGTTTGACCCCCCATTGTGGAGGCTGACATAATGAGCCGCCCAGGTTGTCTACTGATTGGTTTTAAGGACAAAAAGAGCGAAACATGATTTTTTAGTACAAGTCTTGCCACTGGTACTGAAATCTACCTGGGTGGCATGTGAAGACGAAGAAAAAAGAGTGGATATTACAAGAGAAGAAGATGACGCTGTGTTTGTTGGAAAGGAAAAGATGGGATGTTGCTGCTTTGTACTAAAGGATTTAAATTGCCTTGTTCAAGATCCTTTTTGGTCTTCACCAGCTCTAGCCACTTAGTGATGTGATGTTTTAGTAAACAGACGGGCTCATTCCAAAATCTGAATGCTAGATGTGGCTAAAATTCCAATTTCTACACACTGCACCTTTAAAAAATCAGTCAACTTAAAATCATCCATCATTCTCCAACATCTGCAAAGAGGCTGTCTAATGTCTCAAAGAAAAAAAGCACACAAATAATATAACAACTATAAATGGTTGAAGACCTGTGTGAAAAAGTAGATCTATAACCTAAAAAAGCAACATGTCCTGGGTGATAAAGGCTGTAAATTGGAAAATAATTGCCACCTCAAAAAGCAAACCATGCTATCCTTGCAAACTTAGTTATAAAGAAAATAGCAATAGTTAATCCAAAAAACTTACAAGTCTATCCATTTCAAGGTTACAACAGTTTAGCTGAGATCAGCCAAATTAAGCACATACAAGGAAATCATTTTCCATCTTAGCCTTAAGACTCTATTTTCTGCCTATTTAACTGCTATCAACAGCACACTCACAGGACCATGGCTTCAGTAGCCTTCAGCCAGAAACAAGCCAACCACGAGGTAAACCAAACACTTGCTTCTTTCTGCTACAGTTCCTTGTATAATATAAAAATAGTCTCAACTCATGAGCAGAGATGCTGACATCAAAACACCGAACCACCAAAAACATAGTCACATGGCCAACAACACCAACAACTGCTCTCATCACATGTTAAACAAAAAACACTGACTATGAATCCAAATCAATCTCATACAAGAATGAAAGAAGGTCATCATTACCATGCCTGTCACAGAGAGTCTGCTCAACCATCAATCCAGAGACACGGACATCATATCACTCAGACACATTTGACAAAGTCTGCCAGGCGGGCTGTCATGAGACTCAAAATATGTCTAATATAAATGAGAATATCCGTTAAAAAAAATACTGCAGGCTGCCAAAGGCACAATTTGAAGGAAAAGCAAACTCATCAACAAAAAGGCTTCATTATTAGCCATTTGCTTTACTGCCTGCTACAATGAATTTATGAATGTAAGACCATTTTAAATCAACCCTTTTCTGCACTACACTTTTGTGCTGCAGTTTAGTAAGGGCATTCACTACCTTTTAAAAAAGTACTGCAAATAAACAGTCTCTGGATCATTCAACTTTGGATCAGACTTTAGTAAATGGTTTGAAAATGAGGCATTTTGGTTTGGTAGGTTTTGAACATGATGGTTCAAGTACTACATTGGTTGCATGGTATCCATTCCTACTGATAGAAAGACTTCAAACTGTTACTTAAATATAAGATAATCCTTGTAGGAATATTTCAGGAACTGCTGATATGCTGGGATTTTCAAAACCAATCATCTCTGCGGTTTGAAGAGAGCGGTCATAAAAAAGAAAATATCTGGAGAGCTGAAGTTCTCTGTTGATGCCAGAGGTCACAAGGGATCAACCAGAGTGGTTTGAGCTGACAAAAAGGCAGCAGCAGAGGACATTTTTCTAAGAAACGCTACCTGGTCTGGTGAGTACTGTTAGGCAGGTAGAGCTGGTGTGAGGGTGTGGGGGGATAATTTCTTGGCACACTTTGTAAACCAATTGAGGACTGGTTGAAGAAACTGTTCTCCAGTGGCCTCTGCGGTCACCAGATCTCAATCCAAGAGCACCTTTAGGGTGAAGTGGAATGAGATATTGCATCATGGATATGCAGCTGCTTGATGCTATTAAGTCTATATGGACCGAAATTTTGGAGAAATGTTTTCCACACTATGTTAAACATATGCTACAAAGAATTAAGACAGTTCTGAGAGCAAAAGCAGGTACAGCCCTGTACTAGCAAAGTTTAAGTGAAAAACCTCTGCCATTTCACAAACACAAAATATAAAACATACTCAAATTTAAATAAAGAGAAAAACATTTGTCATTCAAGAACAGGATACAAAGATTTGCAAAAGTTATGTAAGATGGGTTTGGATTTTCTCTGAAAAACAATAAAAGCACAGTTTTGATGTACGACACCAAAAGAGGGGTTACAAACACTGAGAGGGGGGTAAAGACTAGGGCTGGAACGATACGATTTTCTTCCAATTCAATATTTTATGATTTTTTTAGGTGCCGATTCGATTTAAGTTGCGATTCTACGATACAGCCGATTTTTGCAATCTTTCTTTAGTTCGCTTTTTTAACACCAGTGAAAAAGATGGACAACGATGATGCCTACAGAGTATATGGAAAAAAACACATTTTAACCAGCTGTTTATACTCTCTCTTCAAAAGTCTAGACTGCATTTAAAAGTGGCTTATTCAGACGGACTAAAATGAAGCATTTTTTATTAGGAAAATTGGGAAAAAAACAATTTTTGAACAAAAAAATCAATTTAAAAATCGTCAAACAAAAAAATCCTGATACTTATGTGAATGGATTTGTCCTCCCACCCTTGTAAAGACTGTCTTTCAATAAATGGAGAGAAAAAAATGTATGATTGTAATTGTTGTTTATTTCATTCCTGTAAAGATGTTGCCATCAAATTTAACAAATAAAACTTATGAAACTAATGTGAGATTTGTGTTGAACTGATGTATGATTACATGTAGGTCTTTGTACAACATTATGCTTTTACCACCTCCAGGGAGTGTGCGTGTGTGTGCATGATGGGGGGCACTCCTTGTCCCTGTAATCTGGGGGGTCCTGGTCTGCAAAGTAAGGGAATAGTTCAATAAATAAAGTTCAATAAATGAAAAAGTGTTCTGCAGTAATTTACAGTACATACAGTGTGTTATGGATGATGTGCTGTAGGAGGACGCTGCTGTTTAGACAGTTGATGCTTTGATCAATAATTCATCTTCTTATATAAAAACAGGATCCAAAATTAAAGAGACAGAAGCTCGCTGACCCATTTCTGCCACTCCAAAAGGAGGCATAAACAGATCCACCCACGCCCAGACATACTGACACACCCTCCTCTCATATTTAGCATAGCTCCCCTCCTGTTCTCCTCCACCTTTTCATTTGCCCTCACCAGTCTTATAAAATGATTTTAAATACCGCAATTAAAAAGTGATCGCGTGACATATTGCATTGTTATCCTTGTCGAGTTAACAACATAAAATTAAAAATAGACATCCGTCTATCTGCAAGCTTAACTCGGTTGGGTGCAGTTTTCACGGTGGATTCCTCTTCCCCTTGACTAAACCACTAAAAGCTCCTGTGAGGAATTTAGATGGTTATGAAACACTTATAGAATATGACGGAGATGTGATTTAGAAAAGTACATCAAACACAACCCCTCGTAGAAAGATTAATAGTGTTTATACAACTGTTTTTAAATCTCTAAATCCAAACTAGTAAGGGCCAGACAATGTAATTAGGTACAAACTGCCATAACAGCTCTGGTCTACATTTGAACAGAAAGATTCTCAAGCAGGCCGACATTACCAAGAGACAGCAGGATGAGATTGTTAACTGACTGTGAAAAGCTATTAGCTCAGTCTAAAAGTGTCTGGATTTTTTATTGATGTGTACTGTATATGATTTTGGGTAGAAAAAAGAATAACAGTTCTCAAACTTCTAATTTCTGAAAACTTGCGCATGTAAAAAATTTTCTCAGCAGTCTCCATGGTCTCTAAAGTTATTTTTGAAAATTATAAGTGTTGATTATGTCATAATGTTGTTGATTTCTTTATCTTTGACTATTGGTAGCTTAATTTTGTTAAATATGTGTGGGCGAGGCTCAGATAAGCATTTTACTTCTGCCTATGACTTTTCAGTCGCTACCAAATATAAGAATTCTGGTTTGCTTAAAATGTCTATCTTGTGACAAATAGTGTACAATGTATGACCTAAAACCCTACCTAGTGTAGGAAGGGATGGGAATGAAAACCAATTCCAGTTGAGAATTGTTAACAGCTCCATCAACGTATCGATATCATGAGTCTTTTTGCTAATAGATTCCCTTATCAATTCCTTCCTCTGACAGGGTTCAGAAGCATAAGAATTGTGGCTTAATATTTTTTAAAAGGCATCTACTACACAACCTTAAGTGACTGGAAACACAGCAGCTTGTAGAAGCAGTTATCTACACTGTGTGTTTGACATTGTTGCCACTGAAAATCAACAGCAAACATTGTGCCACACAGAAACTCTGCAGGAATAAATAAGGGAATCGTTAAGAATTTGATCCATTAGCAGGACTTTTTAATAGCATTGGTATGGATAGAATCTCATCAATTCCCATCCCTAGGTGTCATACTAGAATATTATGACAGGCTTAAGTGTTTCTTGAAATTAAACACTAAGTATTGAACCTCAGTCAGTAGGTTTGTAGCATGGACTCACACTGGATGTCTCTTCCATGCACAGGAATGGCAACTGTACACAAAGTGGCAGACCAATAAACTTGGGTAGCAGTAAGTATTACCAAATCACACTCTATATGTTAGATCCAGTGTGCTGCTTACACATCTCTTTGCTGAATTATGAAGAGATACTTTCGCAGTGGTAAATTTAATTGTAAAAAAATAGGAAAATGAGAACAAGACAAAATCAGAAAAAAAGACAAGGCAATGAGAGATGTGTGAAAGGAGTCATCTCTGAATAAAGGTGGGGGACCAATGCTAAGTTCCAGTTATGCCAGGAAGTCAAGATTTCCGAGCTCCAAGTGGGAAATTTCCACTGGAACACCCCCCAAGGTCGGAATTTCCAACTAGGAACTCAAGGGATCCTCACCACCCCCTGAGTTGACAATCAAAGATGGCTGCCCCCAGTGTGAACATTTATCAAGCTCCTGTAATATTCTGTTTATCTGCACTTCTGACTGTGTTCGTGGCACTAAATCAGCCGTATACACAGTATTGTTCATGGAAATGCTGCCATAGTGTTATTTAGATTCTCCATGTGGTATTTGTGAACTTGAACACAGGGCGTTCTAACAACAGCTAACACAATGGCTAACAATAGCTAGATTGGCAAGATGACGTCACTCCCACTTCCCTTTTCCCAGTTCTGAGGTTAGTGGAACGCAGCACAAGACACTTCCTATATATTTCCCACATATAAGGCAGGTTTGGATTCCTTTCATGAACAATCCAAACAACACCCAAGAACAAAAGACCAAACATGGCACCCAAATGACCCAGGAAGTCAGGTCAACAACCCTGACAGTGACCCCCAGGTGACCACCCAGATCATCCACATATTTACAGTCGATAGAGGCTTTATATTTCTACTCTTCATCCCCAGTAAAGGCTTCTTTAAGAGCTAAAGGAGCATTTTAAAGAAGAGGTAAAACATCAGTGCTGGATAACCTTGAGCTGGATAACTGAGAACCTACATAGACAACTATGTACAGTACCATGTGAAACTCTGAGTGGTTCTGAAGAAAGACTACATATGACATCAAGTGCATGTTTCTAGTTTCTGTCTCAGTGCGCTCAGTTTTCAATTTAGAAGCTGTCTGTGGAATTTCAAACATGAAACAGCCTACCTCCATGTTTCCGTCCATGCATTTGTAGGGCGGTGACCCGTGTGACCCAGAGGACTTCGAGCAGTAGGGGGGCTGGTCGTCCCAGCCTGCATGGGGAGCGCCGGGAGGGTGACAAATTCCCAGAGAGCTGCTCCGACAGGTGTCCACGACTGCGGCGGTGGTGCAGGGGTCGGCCGCCCTGAGTGCCCTCTGGAGAAGTCGCCTTTGCTGATCTTGCTTAGTTTTCCTTTTCTGAGAGCTGGAGACACTCTGGGACCTGTGAGGCAGGGCCCTGGAGCAGGTCAGGAGAGTTTTTGCATGGTAGGAGTTAACGTGGTCTGTCTGAGCTGCTTTTAGGGGCTTTCCTGCTCTTCTCCTCTCCTGCAGCAAACTAACATGAGCCTTAAGCAGGTGGCAGAGGAAAATGGCCTTTTCTAGCTCAAATTCTTGCCTGTGATGCAATTTACATTCAGCTTGCTCATCATTTGTCTTCTCATACAGTGTCAGCAGCAGCTTCTCCAGCTTAATATGCGTTTCCCTACTGTACAAACAAAAAGGCTCCTTCCCTGTGGATTCAGTGTATCGTCCTCTGTCCCTGATGATCTCCTTTTTACCAGGCAGACTTTTAAAATGCCCGTCCTTCTGGCACTGTAGCCGTGCCGTCAGCTCCCTAACTGTCCTGTGCTGTTTCCTCTCTGCTTCCTCCCGTAGGTGTCTCAGCTTCTCACAGAGCAGTCCACGGGCCCGCTGTGTTCTGCTCTTCTCTGCCTCTAAATCAGCACGCAGCCTCTCCAGCTCTTGTCCGTAGTCCGTCTGGACCTGGCATGGTTTCTTGGACGACAGCGCTAGAGGGTTATCCCTGTCTTTCCTCATGATGGTAGGCAGTCACAGCACAACATGCAAGGAATGGCCAGACATAAGCATATCAAAAGAGCGAGAGAAGGTGCAGGTGTGTGGTGGCAGACATGCAGCATGCAATTATCACACCAGGTCACTGGAAAGATGAGAGGGTGGAGGGTGTGAGAAAGAGAGATGGTCAGTTTAATAAAAAAGAAGATGACAGTCGTTAGAAAGAAAGCAGTGTTTCTAGCACAGCCTGACAGATGTCTTTCCTACAGTATGATTTATGGGTTTCTGTGTCATCAATTGATTAGTGCTTGAGGAGATTTAGAAATGGTGTCATGATGGGGATTGCTAGGCAGAGCACAATATGCTTCCATAGTTAACGGTACAACTAAGCTCAACTGACAGCAGTTAACCACAGAATTAAAACATAAAAAGTCGCCACTAATTGGTTACAGTCAATTAACCAGCACAGACAGCCTGAGGAGGAAAAGTTGACTAAAGCTTTCACTAATTCATTCAAAGTGAAGCTGCAGCACTGTTTTTATTTTTTTTCCTCCTCAACTTGACTCTTGTTTGCATTTGCTGAAAGTCACAAAACAGAGCAGTTCATTTTAAAGGGAATTTTGGGAACTTTGGAGTCAAATACAGTACCTGCAATGCACTTTAAAAATTTATATTAAAAGCTAAATCTGTATGTAGTTTTAGAGTTTATAATAGAGAAGAAAACATTTCCTTTAATCAGTGCTGGGAGTTTCATGCATTCTCACGCAAAAAAAAAAATAACAGTAACATAACATAACATCATAATTTTATACAGCTGACACACTACTTTATAACTACATTAGGAAAAGCTCTGATCAACACAACTGTCTGCTGTTATCTTCTGCAACTGCATAATTTGATGGAGAAAAATGACTGCACTGATCCACTACTTGCTCCTCTGGGGTTTTTTTTTTAAATGGAGGATGACAAACTGGTAACTACTAGTGCATCACAATACAGGGGTGGTGATAAACTAGATCATGATATATATCACAATAGATCACATTTTTTGTACTAAAAGTAATTCAATAGTTTGACTATTTACAAAAAAACTACAGTTTTGTCGTAGTTTTATTTACATGAAACTAGTCCCTGCAACGTGGATGAAGTGTCACAATGACAGAAACAAGAACAAAACATGTAAAAGAGGGCTGTCAACAGTATAACACAGAATACAAATATCATCCTAACTTTATATCAATACACTCTTGGACTGCAGGACATTGCAACATATCAGTGTTCCGATATATTCTCACATTTTAAATACTTATACATTTTAGATACATCGTAAAATTGATGGAAGCAAACAAAATACGAGCTGCCAAATTTTTTCAGCCACACATTAACCTTTCATTATCTTGTTTTGATATTTAAGAAATGACGTAACTGAAACTGAAAGGAAATCTTACTGAATTTCCCAGCCCTAACTGCAGAAAACACTGATGTTCACTGATGACGTCCATACATCATAGACCTTTTATATATATTTTTTGTCTTCCAGACATGTATTTGCAACCCACTGCTAACTAGGGATGTGAACTGATAAGATTATATGGACCCCATTGAAATTGACAAATTCTGCTTCTCAATCCTGTTCTTTAAAAACGTTTCCTTTCTCGAGAATTCTTTTGTGTGGAAAAAAAGTTCTACATAGATTTTCAGTGGCAACAATGTCAAACACATGACAGTATTTATACTCAATGCCCTGCAGCTAAGATAAACGTTTCTGATTGTTGTTGATGTGTCTGCTTACTAACATATGTCGATAAAATGAATGACACAATTATCTTGATATGATTATGATCTCCGTTATCACCTAATGACTGCCTCTAATTTACAAAGCATTCACAACAAAGTGAAGCAATTGATAAAGAAAAGTTGTAAAGATATTTAATCCTTGAGGAACTTGAATTATGAATTGATTTGTTTTTTGCTTTCATTCCCTGCTGATGACAAGTAAGAATCTCACTTTTGGGTCCCTGCCCACTAGTTGGAAACCACTTAAACAGGTGAGAAAGAAAGAATGAGGGGGAAGCACCCTGGAGATTTGGAGTGCAATCTCAATCAATGCAAAAAAAAAAAAAAAAAAATCAATGCAAACACAATAGACATGCCAGTAA
The DNA here is from genome assembly GCA_036419115.1 of Scarus forsteni. NCBI lineage: Eukaryota > Metazoa > Chordata > Actinopteri > Labriformes > Labridae > Scarus > Scarus forsteni. Next base: position 27,299,667 of record JAZDUH010000130.1, on the reverse strand, counting down.
ACCTTGACTTTTTAATAGGGTAACACTCTACATGGCAGGGCATATACAACGATTTAACTATGTTAAATCCAACAAGCACGTCATTATATAGTCTGAGATATATAGTCTTCAGAAATGTGTTCTGTCTGTAATTTGCTTTATGATTACAGCCAATCCTGAATTATTGTGGACCTCGCAGTCTTTCCTATGTGCAGTCCGTGCAGTGTTAACTACCTATCAATTCTCTATTTACACAGTAGATACGATTAATGAAGATTATAGTAAGGAGGAGGCAGCAGAGGACGCAACAAGTGAACTGTTGAACTCCTACTATAAGAAGCTGACATTACAATGTCCCGTTAGCTTCCTCAGCTGTTCAACATAGCGGAGCCCATATGGGAGCAGGAATACACCGCTCATGTTACAGAGGATGGGGGGCTGCTTAATGGCTAATTAACTAGCATAAATTAGCCAGCTTACATGTAAGCAAAAGGCTGGGTATGATGCAAGTGAGTCTGCAGAATAAGGAGAGTTTCATGCAACGGTGCGGCGTTAGGTCCAAACTTAGATTATTCCGCTGTAAATGTTTAGTTGGTGAGTTTTAGCTAATAACCGTTATCCGCTAAATGTAAAGCAACAACTTGGCCAACTTACCTCGCAGTGAACTTCCTAACTCTTCACCGATAAAGTCGTCTTCTTCCAACAACCGGACCTTTAATTGAGTCTCCCAGAAACACAGAGACGGCTAAAGTTAATTGTTTCAGGTCCAAGCAGCCATGCAGGACGGGTTTGTTTATCTGTCAGCAGTGTCACATTCACAGCCCGTGTCAGCGTCACTCTGCAGGACAGGCAGCGTGCTGCGTTCAAGAAAACTCCGCCATCATCCCCTATCAGACCTGCTGTATTGGACAACTATACAATAACTTTCACGACTTGCAATTTAAACCATGTATCTAATTTTACCTAACACAGTAAAAGTGAGATACAATTCAATACTAGACGTCAGACTGTAAAGGCTATTACCCGTGTAACAGGCTTCGTCCCTTGTTTTTTGTTTCCGTTTGTTCTCATCATTCATTCTGTTCGCTCTTTTCTCTGCGAGTTGTAAAAATGTGTTGTAAATTTTTATAGCTCTCTCTTTGGCTAAATCGTCGGGCTGTACGGCGTTTCTACAAAAACTTCAGGATTCCTGACAGACACTGAAGGCAACATCAATCCAGGGACAAAGCCGTGGGTGACCGCTGGTGGCGAATGTTGGTACTGCAGCGGCCTCAGCATATAGAAACATGCACTGAGTTTAAAAACAACATACTTTTGACATTTTATCTCATAATGTTAAGTTGTTTTCAAATAACTATGACATTAAATAACAAAGTTTGACCTTTTTATACAATGACTCAGTTTTTGTCTTGTTATGTCATGCTATTGTCTTTCTTGTATTATTAAAAAATGTTTAGAACTTTAGCTTTATCTCATTATTTTAAAAATATATCCAATAAATTTAACAAGTTAACTTATTCCATAACATCTGTTCATATCATTTTATGCACAGGTATAAATATTACTATTGGCCCTTAATTATGACTTTATATCCCAAAAGATTAACTTTGTGTAGTATGTCATACCATCTCAATTTTCCTCTTTTATCTTGTCATTGACCTTCGGTATTATGAATCTGACTTTATTGAAAAATTCTTAGTTGGGACTCTCAATCTCATCAGAAATCACTGATAATATAGTTTTAAAATGACAACAATTAGATCTTGATTCTTTCACTCTGAAGTCTGTATAACAGTCACATAATTTTACTTTTGACTACACATTAGCTGTTCATATTACTTTTAATCTTACTACTGCTGCTGTTTCTAGTTTAAATTAAAATTTTAATATTTTTGTTCTAATACACTGTCATTTGATCTCACAGTTTGGATATAAATCTTTTAAATGTACCTGTAATCTAATAATTAAATTACCTTGATTTTGGCTTTTATTCCTACATGTTGACTTTTTTCTGACAAATTAAACATTTATCTTTAAATTTGGAATCAGCATCTTTTGTATCAACTTTTTGTTTTAACAATATTTCAAATAAGTTTAAGTTAATTTTGTACCTCTTTAGTTTGACTTGGTTATTTACTTTAATTGCATTATTTTGACTAAATTTTATCCTAAACTATAACTATTCTGAATGTTGGATATCTGAAGACTAGCTCTATATCACTGCATTAATATAATCTCCTAAAAATACTTAATTTTGATTGTATCTCTCAATAAGTGCTTTTTATTGTTCTATTTTGTGCTAAAGACACATCAAATCAGGCTAGCATCTCAAGGCACACAAAAATGGCCTCAACACGTGTGACTGTATCTTTTCAGTCTGTGTATGTTTTATATGTATTACTTTATTTATTGCTATATTAATAATTATTTCCTGGAAAAATTGTGTGGAAATGAAAGATGAATGTACAAAAGAATAGAATAATAAGAATGGTTCCTCTCACCTGTTACAACTGAAAACAGAATCTGCAGCTGTATAATTAAATTAATATACACAGATAATTGACAAAGTGAACTCAAAACTGATTCATTATTTGATGTACATATTACCAAGACACTCCTGCACTTGCCTGCAAAAGAGAACTTTTGCTTTGGAGGAACTATCAGGCTTTTTGACTGTGTTTGTGCCAGAGTGTGGTTTCTGCTCAGTTTCTCATGGTAAATTAACACCAGTGGTTTTGTCTGCATGCATCTCAAAGCACTGGCAAACTGTCCCCTTGCGCCACAGTCTTGGATAAGAAGCAAACAGGAGCGAAGAAAGGAAGCAGCAGACAGTGAACAGCAGGCGAGGCTGAAAATAAATTCTCTAAATCTAAGATCAAAGTGTGGCACGCTGTGAACACTGGCAGGGACACAGGATTAAAAAAAGAACATCAGCAGTAAGAAAGGAAACAGGATCATGACAGTGCAGCTCTGCAGATCAGCCATCCGACTTAAACAAGGAACATGTGGAAGGTAAAAAACTGATGAGGAACAGCTCAGGACACTCAGCGGGAGGGACACATTTCATCACATTGTTTCTAAACTCTTTGCATATGTTTCCATTTTTACAGTTTATTTTGGGACTTTTATATCTTCATCTGACAGACAGAGCAGTGGTTCTATTTTTCACAGTACCACTTGTTTTATCATAATAATGCACTTTTTCCCTTCAATTGTTTTTTTTTTTTTTTTAATAATTTTATGTTTTTATTGTTGATGATATGCTTGACAATAATGCCCCACATTCATGCCAACAAAGAACTTAAATTTGTAAATTTGCATTGCGATTCTCAAATGCTGCATGCCTGGTAATTGTACCACTAAAAGTAATTTTTACAACTATGCAAAAACAAATAGAAGTGTTTTAAGTTTAATCCATCAGTGCTGAAAGTTCAGTAATGTCCATATTACAGATGCAATTTCAGTAACAAGTTATTTCATAAAAACAGGCACAGGGTCTTTTACAGTTAACAGAATTAGGTAGAGGAGGGACATTTTCCTTTTTGATTGCTTAATAGTTTATTCAGCTGTGAGGTTATTTCTTATTAAATTTAATTGTGTGTTAAGGGATTTTTCAAAATTATTAGATTTAATCCTTCGGTAATTGTGTAAATAAGTATTTCATGTGTAATACAGATGTTTGTGATATTATGTAATATAAATAGCATCAGTACATATTTAATAGACTATTATAAACAATTAAACATGCGCTGATCTGAAAACTGTTGCCATTTTAAAAGAAGTGCTTTGCATGGATATAAATTTGGTGCACACATGCCTTCTACAAAAAGATTTTTTAAAAAGCCCACTAGAGATGGGAAATAGAAGCCTTTTCCAGTTTAAAATTACTAACAAAAAGCTAAAGGAATTCAGATAATTTGTCTTTATTCTTACAAATTCCCTAATCAAATCCTTCCTGGAGTTCTGCATGCTTCCAGCCTCTCATCAGAGGCAGTCTGCAGAAGCAATAGCAAAGACGTCAAAGATGTTATCGTGCCAGGCAGCAGGCAGAAATGGTCGAAACTGGGGGTGCTGGTTTGGCGGAGTGGTTAGCAACCGTGCACGCCACCATATACATGGTTCTGCTGGTCCGTGTTTGAATCCAGGCTGCAGAGTGTCTTCCCCTTCTCTCTCACCCCCTTTCACAAGCCTATCCATTGTCTCTCTCCTATCATTAAAGGCACAAAATGCCCCAAAAATACATAAAAAACAAATGGTCAAAACTGTGGTTCAACTTTAAATAAAGTAATACGGATATCAACATTCGATATCTGTGTGATTTCAAGCAAGGATGAGAACACCTAACCTTGCAGTGCAGATGGACCTTCTGATTCATTGTCTGAAATCACGGGATCCATGTTACCAAGCTCCAACCCTCAATGACCTCACAGTAAAAAGCTGGACAAGAGGTGAAAACTGAAGACATGAGTGGGAAGTGACTGCATATTTGAAAACAATGGCGGTCTCTGAAGCATTTTCTGTGGATGCGTCAATATCTGCAGTTTTACAAGACAGCGTGTGTTTGTGTATAGAGAAGGGCAGTGCTGGGTAAATGATACATCTGTGTGGTATAATTTACTGTAAAATAGTGCAAGGACTGAAAAGTAGTTTAAGCTAACAGCTAACAACAGGGTCTAGCTAGCTGCTATAGAGGTTAGTCTGTGAGGAGTGTGAGTGGCAGAACAATCGTCCAACCGCTAGCTGCTGTTGTTTTTGAAGGGGATGCCCTCTGAAAATATTTTCTATGGGCTCTTCTCTCGATGAACTTGTGAAATATGTCTGTGGCAGTTATATAGAATTGTCTGCCTGATGTGTCAGGTTAGGAAACACTACTTTCAGAAATATTCGTCCAGACAGCATGGCACTGAATATCAGGTGTTCCATGTGTTTGACATTGTTGACATGGAAAACCTGTCAGGCTGTACAGAAAATCCACAGGAACCAATAAGGGAATCAATCAAGAATATTATGGATAAGCTAACTCCATATTAGCATTGGCAGAAGACAGATCCAGCAACCAAAAGAGAAAGAGAAGGTTTCATTAGGATAAGAGCTACAGCCCAGACATGTTCCTTGGCCGCTGGCTTACCAGCTTTGCCAATGATCCAGTTAGAGCCATACATTCTTTTAAGGCCCAATAAGCCCCCATACAACCCAAACAAAAGTGATTCAGCTCCCTAGCTTTTCCTTACTGTGTCTTCATCTCTTAAATCTGTAACAGGGCACACGCTCCTCTGTCTGTTTACCATACATGACAAAACAAGGAACACACCATGTCAGAATTCTGTGAATATCCAGTACACCAATATTTCTGAACTCATTATCACTGACATCGTTATTTTTGACAAGAGCACAAAGCCTACCCGTTACTGAAATTGACCTGTTCCTTTCATGGTGAACTGTGTTAGACACAAATGTGAAACAAGGAACCAACATTTCTTAATAAAATGATACTTTTTATCTACAAAAGTGGAAATTTGATAATGATGTGGTAAGCTGTCATATAAAAAAATTGTACATTCTGTCCAATATACACAGTTTCTATGGCTAAAAATAGAATGTAATTATGAGAAAAAAAAATGTCAATACTAATAATCAACTTTTAAGGCGAGTGTCACTTACACAAAACCAATGATTAACTATGTTCACAATTTGTTTGAAAAATTAAGATAAAAAATAACATTTACATTAAAATAAATGCTTTAAGCTGAAGTTCTCATCACTGTAACACATCAGCTATCATTTCAGTGTCTCTTCGATTTTTTTATGTAACTGAAAAAAGTGATGAATTATTAATTTATGCTTTAAATTAATAAATAATCCTTACTAGATGGGCACTGTGGCAAAGCTGTGGTGCTTGGCCTCACCGCAAGTCGGTTGCTGGTTCCAACCCCTTGTTGGTGGGTTCTCTCCGGGAACTCCTGTTTCCTCCAGCAAAACATGCTCACTGGTTTGACTGGATGACACCAGTTTGCCCTTTTTCTTTTATATTTTGCACATTCATGTATTTTGTCTTGTTCTTCCTGTTTTATTTTGAAATTACTAACCTCTAAGTGTAAGTTCCAGGTTTGTTCCTATCTGCCCAGTCTTTGTCTTGTCACACCTGCATTCTAAGTATTTCTCCCCACTTGTTTCTTATCAAACTTCTTGTATTCAACCTCATGTCTCCTTCTGCTCTGTGCCAGTTTGTCGTACCTCACGGTCTTCATCCCAACAGTTTTCCTAGTCTTTCCTGCCATTTTGAAACCTTGCTTGCTCTTTGGTGCTTTGCCTTTGTCTCATGCTTTGTAAACCTTTGCCTGATCTGACTGCTCCACATTTTACCGAACTAGTCTAGTAAGACATTAAACCCTTTTGCATATATGACTACTGTGTGGTGTCCTGCATTTGTGTCCTTGTCTCTGAGTCTGTTTTTGTGACAATAAGGAGTATAGATAACGGATGGATGACTGGATAGTCTTGGTTACCAAAGACCCCAGTTCTTAGGTTTACCCCCCAAACTGCCTTATACATGTCTTATTATATGTGTCATATGTATTAATTAAGTGGGGGATCTCATGAGAAAAATCCAAATATCTACCAGTGCAGAAACGACTAAAGAGAAAACTATGTACAGCACAGTCATTAGTCTTGTGATCTAATGAGCACAGGAGATCAAAACAGTATTTAAAATTCTAACTTAACTGAATTATTAACACAACTTCAGCTGTGTATTTACATTATTTGTTGTTTTTATGATATGCACTTGATCACAAACATTACTCCTCCTGCAGCTCTGTGCTCTGTCTTATTTGGTCCATATGTAATCCATCAGGAATGTACTGTTGAGCTCTTGATCTGTGATAAAATGCCCCCGACGACTTTCCTTATTTGGCAAAAGCAGCAATATCAGAATGTGTAAATCCTCTGAGGTATGTACATACCTGTTCAATATCATGTTCTAAAATCAGAGAAGGAAAATTTGCTAGATTTGACCACTGGGTGGCACCCACATACACAAAAAAAATGAACCAGCCATGGTTAATTTTGTTATATTATGCATTATTTCACATGAATGACTTGTACTTTTTTTCCTCGCTAGGAGCATCTTGGGTTTTAGTGAGAGAGATGGAGACAGACAAAGAGAGAGACTGAGCATACCGCTGAGTGTTATCAGGCTGTCCTTGGGCTGCTCCCTCTCTCATTTCCATCTCTGTCTGCTCACGTGTGGCACACTGTTGGGAAGAGACAGAAACAGAGACAGAAACAGGGAGAGAGAGAGAGGAGAAAAACCCTCAGCCTGCTGCAGCTCCTAAATCATTCAACACAGTATGCTTCCAGTAAATTTTACATGTGCAGAAGTCATATTCCAGACAGCAGCAGTGCAAATGATCCTGCAAATCATCCGCCTACTTTTCACATCTGTCAGGAGCTATGCACATGATACAGTAGCACATTTCTGTCTTTATGTTTTCATTATGTTATTGCACACTTGGCTCCTGCGCTGTTTTTAAAAGTGATGTGATTTTAAAACAGTGTATGGTTTACTTCCTTTCCATCCATTTATTTATTCTGGACACAGCTTATCCCTGCTGGGGTTGTGAGAGGTGTGGGTGCGGCTCAGTTAAAGAAGACCATCCCAGCTTTCACTATGCCAGAGGCTTGGTACATCATGGGCTGGTTTTCAGCCAATCACAGTGCTGGGACATGGACAAACAACCATTCATATACATTTACACCAAAGGGCAGTTCAGAGCAACCATTTGGCTGTGTTTGGCTGCCTTACAGGAAGTGGTCCTCTACCAAGCCTGCCCTCCCTAATCACAAACATTACTAGGTAACTAGGTAAAATAAAATCTGTTGATTATGGTGCCCCTCCCTTTTAAAATAATTACCTTACTTACTTCTAGACAAACTAAAACTCCAAATACTGGCACTTTTAACATCTTACCTCTTATCCTTGTTCACAGGTTAGTGATCCTTGTGATTTTTAAGGTTAAAGTATTTTATTTAAAATGTCACTGTTATGTATATATATGAAAAAAGAAGACTGTAATTGTCTGGCGGAGTAACCTGTGGTTTGGAAAGGGGTCTTTGATTCTGATTGGTTGATCAGTGAACCAATCACAGAGCCAACAAAGGGTTAATTAACATTACAAGCATGCACTGATCTGTAGGAGGAAACAAGAGAACCTAGAAGGAACCCACACAAGCACAAGGAGAACATGCAAATGCCAAACAGAAAGGCACTGACCGTCTGGAAGTGTTGGCAGAATACTCAAAGTATGTAAATTACTCATTATTTTATAATGAAATATAATATTTTTTTTCATCACTACTAAGTATTGAAGGTACGTCATTACTTTACTGTTGAGTTACCTATTACTTCACTTCAAAAAAACTGATGACCGTTAGGTTTAAAATAACATTGTCAATGGATAACAGTGTTATTCTCTCATATATCATATTTTAGCTGAATGAACTTGATATAAAGCTCAATATTATTTCCAGATAAATACTTTTTAAAAACACAACAATGAAGTACAAAGCAAAAATTGTTTTGATGCTTCGGTTGACAAAGCTTGCAGCTCTTTATTTATCTTGTTGTACTTTGTTTTGCTAATATTAAGAGTGGGCATCATGCTTATTTTTTGCTGCCTGTTTTGGCATTTTTAGCCTAAAACATAATTCTGCTACTGCTCATCTGAGATGTTGGAACAATAGAGAAACGAACAATGGCCACATTTAACACAATAACACCAATATGGATGCAAACAATACTATGTTAACTTAAATCTTACTTGAAAATATATGTGTTTTTCAGGAACTCAATACATCTCCCAGCCCCAGTTGTAAGTACAGCACTCTTTCCCTTCCATCCTCCATGCAGGTTTGGATATATCAGCTACACACTGCACAAACAGTATATCACATCTTCTGTTTCTACCTGCCATGATGAATGTACTGCATATGTCATGGCAAAAGGGAAACATTCTTCACAAATATTCTAAGAAAAGTAGGTGACCAACTGAAAGTTAATCTATCTAAACTCATGCGCGTAATTACAGTTAAAGTTCTACAAAATCTTGATATGTTACTGTAAACCTACCCCAGCACCATGCTACAACACTGGACTGGACTATATTTAGGAAATTAAACATAGCATTACTGTCTAAAATACACAACTCTACCAGTAGACTGTATTTTTACTGATTTAATTGGAGTTTCACGAGTAAGGACCACACCGTCAACAGGATGAATTTGACAATTTTTTAATTGTGTACAGTGGATAACAAGCAACATAGCAGGTACATGAAGCAGTTAATGGTTTGGGGAAACTTCATGGGGAATCTGCCGTAGCTCCCGGGCACAACAAATCCCCTTTATAAGGCCCTGAGAAAAGAAGGAGGGAAGAAACTTTAAGAAAAGGGAGAGAGGGAGGGGCGCGTCAAGTGTGTGAAACAAAAGAGTGAGATGGTCAGTTAGAATTTATAGGAACACAGGAAGAGGCGTGGTTGAGGTGTGGTCCTGCTCCCGAAATTCTGCTTAAAGCTCCATTATAAGGCCCTGAGAAAAGAAGGAAGGAAGACACTTTAAGAAAGGGGAGAGAGGGAGGGGTGCATCAAGTGTGCGAAACAAAAGAGTGAGATGGTCGGTTAGAATTTATAGGAACACAGGAAGAGGCGTGGTTAAGGTGTGGTCCTGCTCCCGAAATTCTGCTTAAAGCTCCACTATAAGGCCCTGAGAAAAGAAGGAAGGAAGACACTTCAAGAAAGGGGAGAGAGGGAGGGGTGCATCAAGAGTGCGAAACAAAAGAGTGAGATGGTCGGTTAGAATTTATAGGAACACAGGAAGAGGCGTGGTTGAGGTGTGGTCCTGCTCCCGAAATTCTGCTTAAAGCTCCACTATAAGGCCCTGAGAAAAGAAGGAAGGAAGAAACTTTAAGAAAGGGGAGAGAGGGAGGGGTGCATCAAGAGTGCGAAACAAAAGAGTGAGATGGTCGGTTAGAATTTATAGGAACACAGGAAGAGGCGTGGTTGAGGTGTGGTCCTGCTCCCGAAATTCTGCTTAAAGCTCCACTTAAAAAATACACAAAGTTACAGTTAACTGGCTGACTTGATTATAATTTCTTTGAATTTGTAGAAAGTAAGGAAATAATATATATAAAATTAGGGATACAGGATATTGTTTTTTTGTCAATACCTGATAAATATCCACCAAAATGTACAGACTCATTATTGCTGATACAGTTATTGATACTGATTATTTCATCAAGAGCTGACAAAGATTCCCCTTGACTAAAATATACCTGTTCTTTTCATGGAGAGATTAAACAGATATAAATCAAGAAAAACATTTTTTATTTGGTTAATAAGGCTTCTGATTTTTCAATGTTCATACTCAGTGATGAAGGGGTGAACTATTTCACTTTCTGCTAATATTACAGCCAATACATGGTAAATTTATGGCCAATATGTGCAGCCAAAATATTATGTGGATATGAGCAAAAATTTTCAGTGTTCATATCTGTGGATACTGATGATCACATTTTGGCAATTATCTGCTGATACTGCTATTGTTCTGACAATAATGTGCATCCCATCTTGGAATAATTAACATCGGGAATAAAACATTGCAGGATATGACCGTAGTATTCTAAACCTTTCTTTGTGGGTTTTACTTTAAAGGGACTGTGAGGAGTTTCTAAATAATTACAAAAAAGTCTCACTTTTAGATATATGCCTGATGGAAATAGACACTTTAAGATGAGTTTTATGGCATCAAAATAGGTTATCTATAAATACTATTCCTTAGCCTTCCGTTCGGGTCGGACAGGGCTGGACTGGCCTGGATACTCAACTTCGGGAACAAGACAATTAAAACTAGAGCAAATTTATATTATTCTGACACATCTTAGAGCATCGGGCTGTAAGTAGCGATATAAAGCCGGCTACAAAACTACAATACTAAGTTTTCCAAAAATTGCTTGTTGTCACACATCAAAAACTACCGCTACGTAACTAGAAAGAGATAATTTACCTTGTCGCTTTGCATCCTGTAAGTTGTTGAAAAAAGAAGTTGTAAAGCAATGCAGAGTTCTGAGGAAGGTCTGAGCTGCATTTTTATTAGCATCAACAAAGACACGCTTTGGCTTGTGGTGCGTTCCAGTTGTACTCGGAAGTCGGAATTTCCGAGTTCCGAGTAGGAAACTACAACTGGAACGTCCCCCCCAAGTGGGAATTTCCCACTGGGAACTCGGTGAAACCCCGAGTTGACAATCAAAGATGGATGCCCCCAGTGTGAATAGTTATTTAGCTCCTGTAATAATCAATTTATCTGCACTTCTGACTGGGGTGTGTCACTCTAGAGCAGCTGTATACATCGTATTGTTGGACTTATATTTACAAAAATGCTGCCATAGTGATAATCACATTCTTCATACAACAACGCAGGGCGTGCTAACAACAGCTAACAACAGCCTGGTAGATCGGCATGTTTTTTTCCAACTTCAACTGGAACGCCGATAAGTCGGAGATGATGTCACTCCCAGTTCCGAGGTTACTGGAACGCCGCATTAATGTCGCTGAAAACAGATTCTCCTCACAGTCCCTTTAAGCAGTTTCTGGAAGGTTTCCAATATTTTGTCTCCTGCTTTGATCATACATGATGTGATTATGTACGTAACTTGTTGTATCATAGTATTTCAAATAAAATTCTTATAGTTAATTGATTCACACAGCCTACAACCAGAGGCAGCTTGGCACACTCTTACAGTCTTTCATTAGAAAATACCCTTTGAGTCTCAATTTTATTTTCATCACTTAGTAGGCATCCTGTGAGTTTGCACTACCCAGCTCTGTCTGCCAGGAACATGGAGCATTGAATGAAAATGCTGTAGTATGCCTTTTACCTTAACTTACCTGGATCATTATACCCTGTACTGTCATATATTATTCAAGCAGCATTTGATACTGACACTTTCATATTTTAGAAGGGCTCATATATTATGAAACAAATGTTAATTTGCATTTTTCTAAATTTAAACACATACCCACAAAGTCATAAAAAACTTGACCCAAATGCCAAAATGAAGACCTAATGATAGACAGTTGCTCAGATGGCGACTGCTCATGGGCCACGAGAACAAAGAGGCATATGTTACAGGAGAGAGGAAGATTAATGTGTAAGGGTGTGGTTACTCCTCACCAGTGAGAAACAGGTTAGTTCCATGTTGAAATATAAACATCCATGACAAACCAGTTTATAAGTTATGCAATAGTAAAGGACGTAAGGTGTGCTTGTGCTGGTCATATGGACCATTCAACAATGTGCTCAGCCTCAAAGTTAAAGGAGAAAATGAGAATGCAAATGACTTTGGGCTCAATTCTTCCTGATGGACACAGAAGTCCAAAGAATAACAGAAAAGAATCAAAGTTAATTTAGAGGGTTTTTTTGTTTTGTTTTTTTGGCTTTATGATGTAATGCTAATATCACTCTGAAATCACTTCCTATTCACTTTATATTACAGTATGAGCTGAACAGCCATCTTGTAGTGGTATCCAATGCAGTGAGCACTGATTTACTCTACACAGTGCACTCAGTGAATCCCACAATGCAGTGGCAAATACAGTGACTGGTTGACAGTGTTAAGCCTGGGCCTGTTTTTAGTAATGAACCCAAAAGAAAGACAAAATCAGAAAAGGCAAATACTGGCTTAAAGAGTATTTATTACAAAAAAGATATAGAATGCAATCAGTTGAATGAGGAATGTGCTAGGTTGAGCAGGTACAGGGAGAAGGGAAGGCAGTCTAGCCTGTGTCCATCGTCCTTCTTTGGGTGTTCCGAGAGTAGAGCAGATTGTCCAACTTGAGGTATCCAGAGGGCAGGGTTAATGGGGTTTCCAGAGCTGAGAGATGTTCTGAGGGTTTGGTGCCTGAGTTGTCCAACAGACTTAAAGGTGGGTGCTGAAGCCAGAGAGGGATTGAGGCAGGAGCTAGGCCAAGGAGCTGCAAGAGACAGAAATAGATCTTAGTCACAAAAAAAAAAGCCAAAAAGAAGAAACAAACTTCTAGGAGGCTGGAGCGAGGCTAACTGTGAAAGAGAGTCTACAATCTGGCAGCATGGTGGAGTAGAAGCCCAGTATTTGTAGCAGAGTTGATTGCAGGTTGAATCCAGCTGAAGCTGCAGCCCAGCTCCTGCACACCAGGTCCCACTCCTGCAATCAAGCACCCACAAAGGCTTTGCAGCAGGAGTCAGACAGAGGGCATGACAGTCACAATTCCAGTTACCATCAGGATGAGCTGAGCAGAATTTATTGATACCAATAGCATTTACTATTTTGCTCATCGGTTTGATTTTATAATGATTCCCTTAACAATATCCTTTCGTTCTCTAGGCAAAAAATGGCTCACACGGGTGTCCTGTGGCGACAATGAGTGCTCACATTAGTGCTCATGTATGCAGCTGAAAGTAAGGTTGGCTGTGCCATTGTGAGAATTAAAAAAGATTTTAGAGCTCAATAAACATTGTGTTTATTTGCAGTGCACATAATTAACTGAAAAGTAGTTTGAGATTTGCATTTTTTTCCAAGCTGTATGTACTTCTTAAAGCACTTAGGGGCCATTTACATGAGAACACTATATGGAGTCGCCCAATCTGCAAACTTTTGAAACCATGGCCCAGAGTGGAAAGTTTCGAAATGCTCCTCCATGCAGCTCCATGTAAACCAAAGTCAGAGCATTTCAGGGTGAAACACTGACATCCCCGCATGCACAGTACTCTTCGACATGAAGTCTTCGCATGCATACCAGGAACAACAACTGCTTTGGCTGTCTACCTAGCAACATGTGTGCCGCTTATCATGCACAGTTTTTTATCGAGACAAAACTATCCAGTCAGATTTGTTGTCAAAACAGATTTGTTGTCATGAAAAGAAACTCTGCCATTTGTTGTTTTTGAAAAGTTTTTCTTCTTTGTACGTGCATTGTAGCAGCGCTGCCTCTCTGCAAACATACATCGCCATCTACTTGTCTGGCATGCACGCTACAGTGTTTTCATTCGTTTCCAGAAGATTGACTTTGAATACACAATGGAAAAGCCTTTGCGGTTTAAGTCACAGAGTCTCCATGAAAACATAGCCTCATGCTACTGACAGTCGTAGATAGGGAAGGTGGGATATCTGCTCTCTCTGAGGCTGTCATGTTTCCATCACTGGGTTTTTGCTATAACATGTTTGTTCTCCTGGTTGAATGTTCGCAAAAGTGGCTGACAGATGGATTTCTGTAAGCAATATACAATGTTGACTAATGCAAACACATTGAGGTATTTATAAGTATGCATTGGTTATTACAAGAAAATGAATTTACCTGCTCTTTAATGAGTTTTTAAGTCCCCAAAGAGGGTCTTCATTATGTTTCACAGCCATAATTCTTTAATAGCCCAAAATCAGACAACTTGGACACTGGTTACAATGTAGTCCTTCTCTGTTTTTTTCTGTACTGAAACTATATCTTCTCTAACACACTTAAATGAGAATGGAGAAGGAAGTGGTTATAAGTGAGTTCCTTTAAGCTATACATGCCACTTAATCCTACACTCCTTAAAGGTCTTGATGTGTGCATAGGTAGAACTGTGTCAGCCTTTGACACCTATGACACAGAACACTACATGTCTTCGTGGCCTATTTTAAAGAATAGTCCAAGACAAAGGTATCAGGATGTCCACATGTAATATTTGGGTCAAGTTCAAACCCAGGAATCTCATAACCAGTGGAAAAAAGCAATTAGATAACCCAGAGCTGGACATTATGACATGAAATCTATGGTAAAAAAATGAACATGCTGCAACATTAGCCCTGCTCAAGTTGAGTTATGTAAAACAGGCCACAGGAACATGTACAGAGGCCGACCTCACCAAAACATCAACGGGCTAGCAAGATCTTTCTTTTTCTTGGAAAAGTCTCAATTTGCTCACATTGTGTAAATGTCTGCACAGAAATTCAACTGGGAGATGAGGTGACTATTGTGTCTCAAGCTCAAGCCTGCAAGCTTTTGTCTGCAGGACTTTAGTTCAACGATGTGATCTGATTTACCTCTTTTTCTAAATATAAGCAGGATTGAGGCAGGGTAGAAAACCCCCTTTACTAGAATAGACACGGTGGTGGGTGTTGTGGTGAAGAATACAAAATTTGATGAAGGTTGAGGCTCTGAAGATCCGGACATGAATGATGATAAACAGCACCTTGACACCAATGATTTGGACCTACACACTCTTCAGCAGGAGACTGATAAGCATGACCCGTATGCTGATGATCTGGACCCAATCAAGGACACTAATTATCTGAACCTAAACACATATAACCTGGACCTGGACACTGATGATCTAAATCTAGAGACTGATCATCTGAACCTAGATACAGATGAGCAGGACTTGGACACTGGTGGTCTGGACCAAAATAGAGATACTGGTAATCAGGGTCTATATACTGACGAGATGGACCTTTACACCTAAGATCTAGACCTGAATCCAAATGCTTTGGACCCAGACAAGGAAGCTGAGAATTTGGGCTCAAGTACTGATCAAATGGAACATCAATATTCTGCACCCATACAATGCTATCAGAGACAATTCCGACCTGGACGAGGATTATCTTCATACTAATGATCTGGACCTGGATAGAGATTGGCAGGACCTGCATATTGAGGATCTTGACCTGAAAAGTAATTACATAGGCTTGAATACTAAAGATCTGGACAAAAAAACTGATGAAAGTGAACCAAACACGGATGATCTGAGCCCTGACAAGAATTCTGATAATCTGGACCTGGACATTGATTATTTGGACCCAACAGAACCTGGCTTAAGACTTAAGAGCTGAACATGGACATTGAATATCAACCCCCTGACCAATACATTCAGGTCTTAACCTGGACACTGATTATCTATGCTATTGTAGATCTTGATTTATACCCCAAACCAATTAACTTGACCTGCACAGTGGTGATCTGCAACTATAATGAGTTAGAACAGATGATGATCTGGACCAGGTGATCTGCACTTGCACATCAATGAGCTAAACCTGAACAAAGACAGTGATAATCTGGACCAAGACACCAGTAGTCTGAACAAGTGAACTGATGATCGGGACCCAAATAAGGACACCCTGATGTTTTGGACCAACACACAGATACACAGGCCTATGCATTGAGATTCTTAACTCGGACAAAGATTACATATGCTCAGATACAAATGACTTCGACCTTTAAGGACACTAATTATCTGGACCTGAACAATAATGATATTGGCCAGGAAACTGGTAAAGTGTAGCCATAGACTAATGATCTGTGCCTTGGGATTGATGTTGTGGACCTTAAAACAGATTTATAACTTGATAATGATGATGTAAATGTGGACATCAGAGGCCTCATTTATAAAACTGTGCGTAGGAAAGATCACTATAGGTGGCGTACGCCAAAAACATCGGAAATGCGTGAGCACAAAACTTTCAGATTTACAAAAGAAGGTGTATGCATGTCCTATGCCAGTTTCCGTTTATAAATCACAATCAACTCTAAAGCCATCGCGCATAAGCAAACACTTCACCCCATTCATGCGGTGCCTATAAAAGGTCAGGTGAACGCCCTTGATGAATAATCTATGATACCAATTTCACAATGGACCAAGAAGGAAAACGAGCAAAAAAAAGAGACATTTACTCAATGTGAGGTTGACATATTGATAGGTGGGCACAGTTCGGGCATCACCGATGACAGACAGGCAAAAGAGTAGAAGCATGTGCCAGATGCTGTTTACGTTGCTTCAGAGGATCTGATTGTGTCTGAAGTAAAAAAGAAATGGTAAGTAAGAGTGGGGGTGAAAAGGCAAATCGCTTTCCATAGAAAATTGGGGGAAAGGGCACTTAGGAGCTCACCCCATCGCACTAAAAGCTGTCAGGGATCATCAGAGAATCCTTCCTATGCTGTGTGGTGATGGAGGCTAAGAGGGGCGCGGATGTTCCAAACACGCGGGGGCGCCACATCCCCCAGCAGTGTCAGGTAAGCCACTGTGCATCTTTACGAATTGTGAGTGCGTGACATTTATGTCCAACAATCACTTCATTTCCTGAACAACTACAGGCACTGTAGCCTAGTTTTGTGCAATGATCATGACATTTTAATACATAACTGATCCAACAATAAAGATTACGTTTGTGGGCACGCACATGTGCATGTTGCTGCGCCCACACACGTACTATTCGATCATTAAACATAAATGTTTCAATTTCACAGAGCTGTCTTTTGTTTCATCCTGTTGGGGTCGCAGTTTCCCCTTTGACCAGATTTTGTGCGTCCCATCAAGTTTGTTTTTTATAAATCCCAAACATTGCAAGTGGCATAGGTTTTCTTTTGTGTGTATGCAAGCTTGTAAATGAGGCTGCTGACCACTGGGGTGAACAATGATTTCCCAGATCTACACTGAAGACAAACAGGCAGAGCAGATAGAAGAACATTAATTTATTACCTCCACCAATGAGGCTGTGTTTTTGCCCACATTTGTTTGTTTGTTTGTTTGTTGGTCCATGTGTTTGCTTGTAAGCAAGATTATGCAAAACTACTTGATGGATTTTTCTGAAATTGTCAGGAGATGTTGGTAATAGCCCAACTTAAACATGATTAGATTTTGGTGGTGATACAGATAACCACGATTAGCGGATGATAGCTTTTACTTACTAACTGTTTAGCTAATAACAATACCAACATGATTCCAAGCGCTAAGTTTTCAGGATCAAATAATCAAATTATGATGGTAACTTTAACATGGAACTGTTGCTCAGATGTAACAGCAATATGTGATCTACTTTGGGAGAGGCTTGTTTTCTGCGTTGTTCTTAGTTTAAATATGGGCAGCAGAAATACAACAGTTTTAAAGAGGTCATATGCAGCTTTGCTTTGGATAGTACTACAGAGTAAATGTCAAAAATCACTCGATTTCTAGATCAGAATGGGATAGAGAGATATGGAGAGAGGGGAACTGTTTCTCATCTTATGCTTAGTCTATTTTGCCTCAGAACTGCTGCAAGTCTTGCAATTTATGTGTGGAAGCATTCATAACGTCAACCTACAAATGTAGCATACTGCATAGATTACTTCTCGGTTCGAAGATGAGTATATAAAAACTCATTTAAAGGTTTGTTTTCTAAAACATTGGAATGGTTGCTCCGTATCTACAGAAACATCAACACTGTTGTGCAGTCGGCAGAGTGGTTATAAAGACAGAGAAACTCAATCTTCCCTGGTGTATACATTTATTGGCATCTGGGGGCAGAACACAATGGGCTGAATTATTTTGTGTGTTGTCTTTATCTGTTTGCAAGAATAAAGAGGCTGTTTTCACTCTCTTCTCAGAAAACAGATTCAATGGATAGTTTGCCTGCCTTTCTCATATACTGCCTTACCCAACATTAATTCTAGATTGACAAAAGAATATTGCATGACATTAACAGAAAGACGATATCACATTTTTTGACCTACATTTATCAGGTGATCACAAACAACACAAAAATTGGTGCTGCTCTGCAGGTTGTTGTGTGAGATCAAGACTGAATATACAGTGGCAGGGCTGATCAATATTACCAGCACAATATACTGGCAGATAACTGCTTGAAAAGTGATTATTTCAATTCGCAAGTGTTATAATTTTTTCCAATATTTTCAGCCAAAATATTGGCCATACATACTCCTAATATTGGAAGAACATTTATCAGAATGTATGGATATATCACAAATGCTTTATCATATATCACTGTATATCTACATCAGGGGTGGGCAGCTGGCATCCTGAGGGCCACATGCAGCCTGACATCTCCCTCTGAGTGCCCCACCAGTCAAATTAAAGTATTAAAACTATGTTAAAACATGAAAAAAATCTGCCTTATTAACATTACAAAAAAAGCTTCAAGGAAATCACAGCTAAACTTGGATGCTACTGTTTCTGTAAACCCCCATGCTTTACTAAATGCATATGAAGAAATACAACTTTAAAGAGATATGCAAACATTTTCTTTGTTTTGATGTCTTGCCTCTTTCCTGTGTCCATCACAAGCAGATGGACACCATTCTTTTGAATGTGAGCGCAGTAACATGAAAGAGCAGAGCGGGCCCTCCACCAATTTGCTTGGCTTGAACACTGGGAGTCAATGGGTAGAGTTAGCCTGCCTCTGCAGCAACTCTAAACAGTGATCTGGTTTGTTGTGTCTCTTTTTTTTTAAAAAAACACCTTATGCTACATTATCTATTTTTAGACTGAGATGCACACTTTATGTAATTTTTGAAAGAAATACATATGAAATTAAACCGCTGGGTGCATGCGCAAGCCACCACAAATGTGCTTCTAAGTTGGTCAACAAAACAAACACGTCCATGTTCGGGTATTAACAGGGGGGGAAGAGTACACAAATACTATACTCAAGTACAAGGACAATTTCGTTGATAAAATACAATTCAAGTAAAAGTGAAAGTAGCATTATAAAAATCAACTCAAATAGGTGTGAAAAACATCTAATTTAAAGTGCTTTGTCTTTTATCGTGTCTGAATGTATATGAACCACTTTATTTATATCAAGGTTGATTCTTTCAAAGCTTCATCTGTTGTTTGCATGCTACTGTTTTTTGTTTCCATTTTTATGTACAAGCTGCTACAAACTAATGAATCCAGGAGGGATTAATAAAGTTGAACTGAATGTTATTGAAGTACTAACCATTTTTGTGTAGGTACACTTTGTAAAACATGTGTAAACAGGAAAACTGCTGGTATGCAATGAGACAACTACTTATTTGCTCAAGAAAATGTTTATTTTATTTGTTTAGTTCAGTTTATTTTAAAGACCCATACGCAGCATTTCGTTCTGATGTGATAAATTATTATCTAGGCTGGCCACAAAAATAGCTTGGCCCCTGAAAGGACATGTGAATGGGCCATTAATGTGATATAAAGATGCAATTAGGAAATACCAGTGGTTTTATGATTAATTTGCACACCCCATGTATCGGTTGTAGTGCTTGGAAGTGGCTGGGCTGGTTCAAAGGTGGTGTGTGTGTCATACCATACTTTTTTATTCTCAACTTTCAAATCTATCCAACTAAAAGAAGTAAATATTGTAATAGATAAATAAATATAACGACAAGTAAACAAGGGAATATGAATAGTAATATTTGAAATTAACAGGTGCCCATAACATTCACATTCAGGTTTGGAGCTAGCAAAAGAAAAGAAAAAAAAGGCTGCAGATTGTAGCTGGCCGATCACACCAAACATCATTGTGCTAACTGTTTAATTCAATGGTTCTATTCACAATATTTACATCACAAAAAATATATAACAGGCAAATACAATTTTTTTTGTCAGAATAATAAACAATGAGTATTTCAGTTCAAAATAACGGGATATCATGGTTCAAATTTATGATGTCTTCTGACTGTTAACCGGGCCCTTCTTGACTCTGGGCGCTATGAGCCTCTCTCCTTTATCCTCACTTATTGGTGCCCTTGTAAATGTCAGTTAAAATGTAGTGTATTTTTTATGTATTTGGGAAGTATGCTTATGCATTCAATTTTTAATGAGCTGTGAGTTTAAAATATGATCAACCTTTAAGGACAAGCGAAAAAGTTAGGAAGAGTCTAAGAACCCATGACTGACAGGGGCTCCACAAAATGATCTGTATTTATTCAGTGTATTGATTTTCTCTCATACATCTTCACCTACAAAAACACATAGTTGAATAAAAAAGGCTGCTCATTTGAACATTTACTAGAGAATAATTTGATTTATGCTTCAGCCTTACCAAATACTATGTTAAAATGTTTGGGTCTTAAGAAAACTGATTAGAAAAATGACAAGCATGAAATGATAAGAACCAAACAATTTTTTAACAACTTCAGTATTATGAGTGTCTTCTCCAAAGTTTGATGCTAATTGTGTCTTTAAATTAATAACATGGCTGTAATACATATAATAAGTGATTCCTTAAATAACTTACTTCCTTCACAGATGCAGAGGATGTCTGATATCTTTTTATAAGGCCTAAAATTTCTGGCGCCACCCCTGATAATTCCTGTTTCAAGTATTTCAGGAAGTATCATCAATAATATAAACTTAAATCAGTTTATCTTTTTTTAAATAACTGTGCTCATCACAACCCAGATGCTGTGACAAATAATGAACAACCCACATGTTTCAAAAACATACTAGAGTAAAGTTAAAGATCTATTTTTTTCTTGTTTAGAAGTTACTCACAACGTACACAAAAAGCCCTATGGCTATAGCCGCAATAAAAGCTAATTAAAGAGCTACACAGCAGATTAGCAACTAGCTTACAACATGCATGCCATGATAATGTAAGGAGATGGTATGTTTAGAAGAGGGAATAAATGAATATGAGTCAAACTTTGACATAGAGTTAAGTTTGTCACAACTGCTCCTGCAGCTTTTTTTTAATTCAGCAGGTGACAAAACACATGCGCGACATGTTGGAGGACAATACAGATGCATGGAGATGAGACACAGGTGAGTTTGATGAGGTGGAGGAACAGCAGGAGGAGGGTAAACAGAGAGAGCAGAATCTGAAGGAAGATATAAAAATATATTTATTAAAATGTAAATTAATGAATATACAAAATAATGAGACTGCTGTGTCAGGTGTGGGCTACATTTAACTCAGCTGTGAGTAATTTTGCAAAGTCATTATCAGCCTGTTTGTGATGTGGTTTAAGCTTTCAGAAAGTAGTTGAGCAATATGTTAAATATCACAACAAAGTAGGCTACTGAAGAAAATATTAAATAAATTCAGTGTCCCAGTATTCACCATGTGACTGGGATACTCACTATGTCAAAGTCTGAAACTTTTCATGGATTGTAAACTTTTTTTTTTACTTCATAACCTGTCATTTAAAGTCCCAAAGATTTACAAATGCCATTCAAAAGTTTGGATGTACCTCGCTTGCATTTATGATAGGCTTCATTGTTCAAAAGAGCCAATTTTTAATGCAAATAATAATAATTAAACATTTATCAATGCAAAAGATGCCTGAATTTTTAAATGAAGAACTAGGAAAAACATTTTCATAAGAGCAGTACAGAGATGTTAAAACAGCTGTGACAAAGTGTTTCTAGCTCTTAAATGTGCTTATCTTCTATAAGCTAACAACTGAACTGACTTCAGCTAAATAGTAAATAGGAAAACATTGAAACATGGGATTTGAGATTTAAAGCAAAGCAGTTGTAATTTTTATATGCTGATTTTGATAGCTTTATTAGAAAGGCTATCCATATTAAATGACTTTATTTTGTTGGGACCTGTGGGAGGGAAGTTATGCTCCCTTAAATTACAAGATCCAAATTGCCCATTTCCGGATAGCAGAGGTCGAGCTGTAAAATACTATTAAAAGAAGTTTTACCACGTAGCTTCAATTAGGAGAGTGTTGAGCTAATGACACAAACATTTAATTAATTACTTATTATTCATTACTCCCCAAAATTAACATTGTCGTTTTATTTAAGTATTAAAAGACCTGTGTCCTGATGTTTTTGACTGTTTACACCATGTCTTGGGGGGTTATGATGCACTCCTTGATTTTTTATTTAAGTTCAATTTAAAAAGTCTCAGAATGGACCAGATGCTGCTGTTTTCCCCTCCCCTTTGGAAACGCTCATCTCAGGTATATACAGGACACAGAGCAGACATTTCAAACAGTTATGGTGTCTACCCATGACCAGCAAAAAAAACAAAAACATAAATGAAGCCTGTATAGCTATTTCATAATAACTCTAAAAATGTTAGGAGCAAAGGGTTTTAACTCGGATGGAGCTGTGTAATTAGAGTTTAGTAAAAATGTGCCATTAAAAAGTAAGTAAATACTTTTATTAAAAGTTACTGTTTATTTTTCCCTCTTCATAAACTGATCAATAGCAGCTTTAACTCAATGTTCTGCGCTAAATTACTCTATTGTTTTAGTTTTTTTTTTTGTAATGGAGCATTAAATGTATTTTTATTCATCTAAAAATAAATGTTAAATCATTATCATACTAACATCTGTCTTTGCATGATGTCCATCAGTGAGCAGCGGTACTTAAAAAACAACATATTTCAAACATCTCTGCAGCCGCATTAGTTTATTTGTACCAATAATCTCAACTGAGCTAAAAGAAAGCCTTTATTACCAGAGTGTGAATATGTTTCAGACACAAAGTTCTTTTAGTTTCATGTGTCCTCATATAGAAAAGCCCAGGGCCTCTCTGAATTGTGCAGCAGACTAACAGCAATTGCCTCAAAATGCTAATCCTTCCTAAACCGCAGAGAAACGTGCAGGCTCTCCACAGCCATTGACAATCTTTTCAAGGCCATTTCCAGGCCTCTTCCTGGGGTTTCACCCAAATCAAAGGTTGAACCAAAATACTGAGATTCTGTTTCACTAATCTGAATCCCCAGGATAAGA
This sequence comes from Scarus forsteni, assembly GCA_036419115.1. Taxonomy (NCBI): domain Eukaryota; kingdom Metazoa; phylum Chordata; class Actinopteri; order Labriformes; family Labridae; genus Scarus; species Scarus forsteni. The sequence goes on along the minus strand of JAZDUH010000130.1, from coordinate 27,276,181 downwards.
TTGTGACAGTGCACTTCACCTCCAAAGCAGAATTACCAGCTGAGTGATAGCAGTGACGAAGTTAGGTAGAAGGTAAAAACTAAATCTATATTTCTTTGCTGTATGTGACATGATAGCAAACCTTTATACTCATCAAAAGGATCAAAATACAAGAATATTTAGATTGTTTTAAGTAACCTCTCACATTTTCTCACACATAGAAAATCATTGGGCAGGACACCTTTTTGGGCCTCTTTTTCATTCCCATATGAATCACATGTCCTTAAAGGACATCCATTTAAGGATCTTTTATACTTTATTTTCTTTTGGATCATAAATCTCATCTGCTGACAACTGATTCATCTGAAAATACAGTTACTAGGGATGGGAATTAAAAACAAATTCCCCCTCAGGATTGATAACAACTGGTTTAAGGAATTGTTATCCTTAGTTTCTATGCTTACTAATTTACTTATCTGTTCTTTCTGTTTTGATCTGTATACCTTGCAAATCAAGGATGTGAGTACATTTCTAAAGTAAATTTACTTATTTACAGTAAAGAAATCCAATATATATTATAAATATACCCATATATATATATCCTTTTTTTGATACAACAACAAACAATTGAACAATTAGTTACCATTAATAATCTAAAGGGCAAAAAAGCAGGTCCAGGAAAAGTAAATGATCGTATGACAACATATAAGCAGTAATGTCTTAAAGGCTTATCTGGTTTCATTAATGAAGACATTTACACCCCAATAGCAGCTCAGATGGACAATCCTGTTTCTATCTACACCAGTCCTCTGCAGTTTGTAATGTTACAGCTGTTATTAGAATGGTCTCTTTTTTGGTGGTTGCTTTTGATTATACCTCTGAGGACCCTCTTGAAAAGGAGATGCCACATCTCAGAGGCTAACCTCAAATAAATTCACATTCAGCAGAGACAAATATGATGAGGACAGATTTATAACTTTGTCACTATCATGAATTCTTCTTTTTAGTCCTTTTGTCTCTACCTGGATGGGTACATCTCTGCCTATATACAGTACAGGACAAAAGTTTGGACACACCTTCTCATTTGATGTGTTTTCTTTATTTTCATCACTATTACATTGTAGATTCTCACAGAAGGTATCCAAACTATTAATGAGCATGTGTGGAATTATGTACTTAATGGAATTTCTTGCCGTTTTTAATGGGGTTGGGACCATCATTTGTGTTGTTCAGAAGTCAGGCTGATGCACAGCCGACAGCCCTATTATTCAACTGTTTGAATTGATATTATGGCAAGAACCAATCAGCTAAGTTAAGAGAAACGAGTGGCCATCATTACTTCAGTGAGAATCTACAGTGAAATGAGTGATAAAAATAAAGAAAACGCATTGAATGAGAAGGTGTGTCCAAACCTTTGGCCTGTACTGTATATATGTGCACATGCATATTTAAATGCACTGTACAAATACAGACTGATTAATTGATTGATCTTTTTTTCTTCAACAGAAAACTCAAGACAGTTATACAACCATTTTTTAGTTCAAAATGCCATAAAATAATGAACAAAAAATGACTGAGAAGAAAACCAACAAAGCAAAAGTATTTGCCATTTTAGTTTAGGTTGTTAATTTCTATAATGGTAATAAACTCTGCAGTCCTAGGTTGTAAAATCTGTTTACTTGATCTGTTTTGTATTTTTTTTTTGTCTTCGAGATTAAATGAATGAAGTTTTTATTGTATCATTCATTTCAAAAATATGGTACAGGGAAAGAAACAAACTTACTGTCCATTGTTGCTAATTTACCAATTTCTTTTAAAACATTGCATTTGAATACAATTTTCCATTGTATGGGGGGTGGTCTTATGACCTCCTCCTTGGCATCCTGTGACCCCAATAGAATCCCAACCCTCACTTTGATGACCATGAATCTTGGATGACTGTTATGACACCACCTCATCAACATTTAAGCCCTCTCGCACAGCTCACCTGTCATATCAGATTAGGTATGTAGAAACACATCTACAGTCGTGTTATTCAACCTCTTTACCAGATATACAGATCACCGACTTCACTCAAAAGTAAAACATCAGAACAAAATCAGGTGGGATGACTTCACCTGCTACCTCTTCCCAGGTAGTGTCTCACTCTGTGCGAAACACTGTTAAGCAAATACTCCAGAGCATTGAGTCATGGACTAAGTTAATAGTGTAGCTCTCACTTGTATTGTGGTAGTGTTCAACTCCTTTCACTGATGATCTTTTTTCTCTTTTCAGTGCACCTGTGTGGGAGCGTCCAGCACACACTGACACACACAGACGACCTGCAGTCCCAGCCTTGCGTCCCTCCTCGAGTGAGATGAGCAGGACCGCACCTTCTGTGAGAGCTGTCTGAAACTGGAGATGCAGGGGTACCAGTGAAGGGTTAGCTTTCGCTAGCTTTGTCTCTTTTTCTTTCTGTTGTTGTTTGGCCCCTCCTGCCTTTTTTTAAGCGTGGACAGGTACAGGGTGTAGAATATTAACATACAATGCTGTGGTATTTATTGTTTTACGTAATCCCTGTCACCGGAGCCACTGGAGTACTTATAGCAAGGCAGGGTTAAAGACATGAAAGACCATAAGTAGTGGTCCAGGATACTCCAGTTCTCTGCCTCAACTTCTGTGCCAAATTTTTGTCTTTTCTTGTGTGAGCTGTTGGATTAATTTGCGTGGTTGTTGCTACTGAAGGACATTTTCTGCCTGTTTTTGGAGGATCTCATCATTCTTTTGGGGTAACAATATTTTCCTAATAGGTATGTATTTTGTTATTTTAACTTATTCTGATTTTTTCAGTTTCACTAACAGGATTATTACGATTACTTTGTTTGACTTTTCAGTGAATGCTCTTGATTTTAAATTATTTTTAGACTGTTTTGAAAGCCATTTTTTTCTCCAGAATTATTTTCATTATAATCCAAAGGAACAGACAGATCTTTATATTATATAAACTCTTGTAAATGTCAGACAAAAGCTGAAATTTAATGACCATTTTGTTGCATCAAATTAGCTATGATTTAGCAATGGTGCCCTAATTTCTGAAAATTGGATTTCTATTCTTTGATTGATAAAAAGGAAAGTAGAAGAAAGACATATCCTATCAATGGCTGTTTTTCACCATGCGTCCCATCAAAAACATTGATTCTCTGTTTGCACAGCCTTATATCTGCTCCATTTAAGAGACTGACAGTGCTATTCTCTGCTTTATCTCAGACTTTGAGGGGTATTTTGTGAGGCCGAGATCTTTCAGCTATTTCTCAGCGCAGGGAAGTGAGAAGGGAGGGGAAGCAGAGCCGACACACAAAAGGCAACATTATTCCCCGGCGGATCTGCGCTACATCCCAGTATGAATGGAGTATTGAAAAACATAACATTGGGGACTAGATTATTTTTCATCCCTCATAACTGAGCCATTTGTCCGGGAGTTTCAGGTGGTTTGTTGGTGCAGTCTGCAAATGAGACAGCTGCGGTTTTGAGCGCAGTGCTGGTGTTAAAATCCCCACCTCCCAATTGGAGGCACAATTACCACTTTGGGGACTTCAGCGCTGCACATTTTTGAGACATCGCAGCAGCACTGAGAGATAGACGAGGCCTTGATAAACACTGTTCTCCTTCTGTTGTGCTCAAGTCCTTAAGGTTACATAATTGCACTTTAACAGTTGTAAATAAATGTGTGTACAGTACAGCAGCTCAAGATTTTAACATCCCCCCTTCTCCCCCGTCCTCCTGCTCTCCAAGGAGACGAGAGGCGCCCCTGCGGTGTCATCAGGTGCCTAAGCGTTTTGGAGGGTTCTAGTGACAGATTGCAGGAAGCAGCGTTTATGCCTGACGATGGGGACCACAGAAAGCAGAAATGTCTTTTTGTGCCCCCTGGGCTCGGAATGTCCACTATCTCGAGGGGCCAATATCAAATTCTCCCCTCATCATCCCCTAATACACATTCCTGTGTAAGGTCAGCGGGAATTCTGCATCAGCCAAGAGACAAACAAGCACAGGCCAAAACCACACACTGTGCTCTGCCGATGACAACAAGCCTCAGAGAACATCTTTTGTTTTATATTAGGGAGGTTTGCTTTAAAATCATGAGCTGCATTTGGATTGAAATCCTTCATGGTTTTTAAAGCACTTTTGATTTGATTGGACAGCTGATGTTGTTTGGACAGCTGAGCGGAGACAGAAATGTAAAGAGAGGGATACTCTACAAATATTCTAATGCAAGTGGGTGTATTTGTATTATTTGTATTATTGAGAATATCTCTTCACTCTTTTTAACCCACATTCACCTAAACCAGGGATTAGCAACTTTGGTAACCAAGAGGGCCAAGTTAAAATTACACTTACTGTAAACAGACCAAAATGTTTTATTTAAGATATATCTTCATATATACTAACTCATAATTAGATAACAGGGAAGTTAAAAAGTTGTCATAAGCTGTTATTTTATCTACATTACGTTTAACTCAAATGCAGAATCATAGTTTATCTAAAGAGCTAGACATATAATTCAAGCTAGTTCAGGCTTTTTCAATACAAGTCAAACAATATTCATTGGAAATTAACATATATTTTTCTTGCATTGTTTTCAATTTTTATTTTTTAAAAATGCTCAAAAGGGAGTTCAATAAAATATATTGCAGTCAAGTGTTGCAGTGTTTTTTTTTTATTTTCTATTTTTAATGTTTCAAGATTTAGTCAGGTTTGTTCAGATTTTCTTCCCTATTATACATTTTATCTGTGTGTTTATAACTGACTAGTGGACCTCATTAAGGGAGAAAGATGGCTGCAAGTGGCCTCTGGGCCACCAGTTGCCCAACCCAAAACCCTAAAAATCCAGACAAACATCATATTGAACATGATAAAACAAAGTAATTTAATGTTTGGTTCTAAGTTTGAATGTCTGCCAGTGGCACAGGTAGAATTTTTGAGCGTACTGAAATTAGAAGTCTAAATTAATTTAGAACAACTTATATGAAAAACTAACGCTTACTGCTGTATTTGTAAGTAGTTTCTTAAAATTTGGCGCATCATGTAATATAGTGATCAAATTAAACCTCCTCCTTGCTGCATGTCATCCCCCACTCTCTTACTCTCTTTCCTGTCTCTGTGTCCACTGTACCATCTTTTGAATACAGACAAAAAGCAAAGTCTCTCTCCATATGTATATATATAAATATATATCCATATATATATAATTATATATATTTATATGTATTACTGATCACAGAAAACCTCTACCCTATAACGTAATTAGCATTAATGTTTATCTAATGTTTTTTTTAAATGTTTTTTCTTTTTTTGCTTAAAGTTTGAATCCCCTTATAGTGTGAAACAAATGTCATTGATCTCAATTTTTAACCTGAAAAGAATGAAGGGAATTCCCCGTCTGTCTTCAGCTCTATCTCACTCTGATTGTTGAGTGATTGGTGGTGAATCCCCAATATTCTTGGACTGAAGGAAACCCCCTTTGTTATCAAACAGAGCACCACAGGTGGCCATCCACTGTTACACAAATAAAAATTCCAGCAGTTAATGCAACTAGAAATGCTGGAAGTCAAACCTCAAAGCCTCTGGTTATCCAATAGACCTACCTTACTGGCTCTTGCCAGGATGGTGAACAGCGGCCATTTTGTGCTTACGAAACAGCAGAGTAATTGGACTCCCTTTTCCTGGCATTTTTTTTTTTTTTTTGCAAAAGAGGACTCCTTTTTATGGTCTTTTACTTAAGTTTGTTCCGTGTGTGATGGAGAAGCATTACAAAAGGTTATAGCTTTCTTACAGCTCCATGAAGACTACAGGGAGAGATGTGTATGAGATGAACCCATGAAACAAATTTGTCTCTGAGCTGCACTCGAAGCCTGACCCCAGACTACCATCAATACTTACTACAGCATAATAACAACAGCTGCGGGCTCATTTAGAGAAAACAATCCAATACCATAATTAGGCTATCCTAAACCAGGGCAGAACGTAGTGATCGTTTTGTTGTAGTAAAAATCTGCCTACTACTCTCAGGGCTGACAGTGTGTGGATGTGCTTGTTGCAGGCAGACCTCAGTCAGGCAGCCATGAGAAGTCAGCGCGTGGTGGTGAGCGAGTGCAGGTGTTGGAACCCAGCCGTGTGGCTCCTGGTGTCTCTGCTGGGGTCCCTCGTCCTTGTGGCCCTCAGTCTGCTGCTGCGACTCGGTGAGTAAGAATATATGAGCATTAGCAAACATTAAAAAAAGGACACCATGCCAATCCCTCGAGTAATTCAGGAGTTCAGGAGTCGTTAGATTAAGAGATTTTAAACTTTTCTGTACTTTTTTTTGTGAATGTCTGCTGATGCCATTATTTACATATCCTTCTGGCACATTAACAACCCAACAAAGCAATGTTATAATATAGCTCTTGCCTTGACTGTTTTTGACAGGTGTTTTCAGGTTACCAAATCTTTAAACATTTGTCACCAGAAGACCGGTCGTATTCAAAAACATCTAAATTTCCTGTAATGTTACATTGCTTAAAAAACAGATATCAGCCAAGTGTGTGGGCAAGACTTGTGTTTTGTTGCGGCATCTACTGTATGTGATCTGACTGTCACCACTATCACCTATCTTATATCAAAGTTAAACTCTTTAGATAACATCATCTTTAAATGAGCGCACAAAAACATTTCCATAAAGTGAGGCATTAATCATCTTGCTCTTCTACTTTGAAATGTGTGTAAATAAAAGTTCTACGATGCTAAAACACAGATAGATGGTGCTGGAAATTCAAACAGAAAGCGTGTCACAGCACAAATAATCAATGTTCTGCATTTTTCTGTCATAAAAAGCATGGAAAAATAAGTTGTCCTTGTTTGAAGCTGTCATGGTTTCTAACTGGTGTTAAAACCTTGAAAAGACATGGGTATTTAAACTGCAGTGTTGCAGCTCATCATACCTGAAAACTTGTTAAAGGATGCAATCACAGGTATTGTTTAAGTGATCAGTGCAGTCTAATGTCACTGCTTTATCAACAATCTCAGAGAGAGTTCTCTCATAGTTTATGGTGAAATATGGTGTTTGTTGTTGACAGTTAAATGGTCTTAAAAAGACAAAATGATCATCTCCATGGCAGAGCTTTTCTTCTCTGAGAAGATAGTGGCAGTAGCTACAAGTGAAGTTACGTTGTGCTGGAATGAATGTGAAACAAGAAGAAAGACGTGACTACATAATTCTGCAATTGGATACATAAAAGTATGTATCAAATATGATACAATTAGCTTTATAGGGTTAAGTAATTTAAATAGTTTGTCAGGAGAAGTCAAGCTGTCTTACAGTAACCCTTAGTAATGTGTAAAGAGTTTTTCAGCTGTTATCTTTGTTGGCTCAGTGGATCAACCATAAAAACAGTGGTAGGGTCATCTTCATTTACTTTAGTGAACTCCAGCAATGATCATGGAGAAAATCTGAAGATACACAAAATTATTGGAGAACTTTTGTATAACTTGACATGTCCAGGCCATTAGATATTGAAATGTATCAGAAGTTTTTGTGTGATTAGGTCTGATGTAATGCCAAGTGCTGATGGTTTCAAAGTATGTGTGCTATCTGTTGACTTTCGGTTGGATAGTTTTCAGTGTGAAAGATATGTTTAAATAAATGAAACCAAACATACACATTGGATTCAGTTTAATGAAAATCTTCATAAAGGGAAATTTGTAGTAAAACTATCCATCTTCAACATATTCTGCTCAGCAGTTAATACAATGTCTAACACTTAGCTAGCATTGAAAAACATAAAACGAAAACTTTCTAAAAGCTATTATCAACAAGTCAAAATTCTTCCTACTGACAGTGAACCTATTATTTACAGTTAAAGTAGCTAAAATTTTTAGACTAACTATTTTGTGAATGTTATAACAACTTAAATCTCTATGCCTGTATTTTGCTTTTACGAGTGTTGTCACTGAAAGTGATTTAAATAAATATTTATTCACATTCTTGTAAGGATACCTTGTGGCACATTAATAGACTTTTACCCTTTTATCAATATTTTTAACTGCATGTTGGTTCTCCTTTGCCCAACAGAAGCATCCTTTCTGTGCCGGGCGTTAGAAGTTCTAGATGTCTGAATGAAGTTATTTTTATAAAATACAATAATTAATTTAAATCAAAGAGAAAGATCTGCAGCTGACATCTCTTTATCCCACATTATGTGATTACTTTATTATAAATGTATTGTGATACATTTATGGATATGATGGCAGAGATTAAGACAAAAGTATGTGTAGTTTTAGCAGAGAAAACAATTCAAGGTTACTGAATTTTAAAAACTCTTAGACTTATTCAGTGTTTTTAGGATCAGATGTTTGTTCTTAAAAGACTGATGGAGTTGTAATACTTTATCTAAAGCCAAGCATTAACTGTAGACTTAGATAAGTTTGTTTTTTGTTCTCATTATCACTAACAGTTGGCTTTACTTTATTGAATATATGATATGGTTCCTTATGTGTCAGCGCTAAACCACATATTTGGGACAGGGAGTGCTTAAGAAACAAGTGTACCTGCAATCCACTCCCTGTGGATGAGTGCTTTTGTGTCCAAAGTCTCTGTCTGGTTTGTGTTTACAGGGATAGCTGGCCAGAAGCCCTTAGGGTGTTTTTAAGAGAGCAAGGATCAATTCCATTCACTGGACAATATTCGTCCTCAAATACAATGCTCCGGCATTCACTTGAAAAGGGGTGGTGTATATAAGTGTTCTGACATCAGTGTGTAGCTTTTGTATTTTAATAAAGCCAGTAACTTTGTTCCTTGCTAATCATCTTTTTTATTAATCTTCCAGGAGACATGAAAGTAAGCAGACGAGCTGTATCCAGTAAGTATTATTTCATTTAATCCTGCTTTATCAACTTGATCCTCTTGAACACAATGCACGTCAAGATGTGGATGTACCCAGCACATGACTCCATAAACAGATGCATTACAGACCCTTGGAGCTGAAACAGGAAGTTGAATGTGTAATGTACATGTGTCTTTGTCACAAACAAATGAGAGAAGCCTGTGACTTGACCCAGATTGGGTGTGACGTGAAGAAAAGTCCCAGTTTTGTCTTTTTTGAATTGTTGAAACCTGAGAAGTTATTCTTCAGGTGTTAGACTGACCTCCATACAAGTCCAGAACCTTCAGGATGACTGTGGGGAAAATATGTGTTGCTTCAAACGTCTGAGAAATGTGATATATACAAAGATGACCACACAGATATATGTATGGTCACCCTATATGTTTTAAAGTTTGTCACAATCTTGTCAGGCTAGATATGTATGGTATCGTCTTTTTTCTCCTTCCAGTCTAAATAGATACTCTGTGTTTGTAAACTACATACATATGCGCATAGCACTGTGGAGAAGTTTTATCAAATAAAGGCTGTAAAGTAAGAATGCTTACAAAATTATACTTCTTATTTGTTTCTTTTTAGCAATTTAAACATTGTAAAGTAAACAAACAGAGAAAATTTTAAATCAAATAATTATTTGGTGTTTGACTGTTTACCCACATCAACTCTTATGGCTACATTTTCACAAAGTCAAGTATATCGTAGGTGTATAATTAACTAATTATACCAAAAGGGTTCTAATAATCAGCATTTGCATGCATTGGTTGAAACACAGTCTTTACTGAAACAAAATAGCTGTGTCTCAGGATTAAACCTGAGTGAGGAACAGCAAAACTCTGCTGTCAAAGTATGGTTGTGGAAACAGTTTCATGTCACAGGTGGCACTGTGGCAAGACTGAGCAAGATGACAAAACATAAGGTGGTCAAAGAAAACAAAGGTTTCGAGATGTTCTGTCCAAACTCCTTTGAAGGAGCCCAAAAGATAAGCAATGTTTAGGACTGTGGATGCAGTAGTCAGTATAGGTAACTTAGTGCAGCAGATGACAGATGCTGCATGCTGACTTTCCATCAAAATCACAATTGGCAGTAGAGCCCGGGTGCACAGATCTTCTTTCCAGAAAAGTCTTCATAAAATAGTCATAGACAAAAAGCCATACCCCCAACATGGAAACGTCATGCAACTCAGCTGTACATGAAGACAGAGGAACTGAGGTGCAGGGAAATGACAGCAGGTGTACTGGACTGAAGAGTCTAAATTTGATCTGTTTGTCTGTAGCAGAACGCAGTTTGTTCACCAAGGGGTGTGGAGCAGCACAATAATCGGTGTCTGCAGGCAACACTGAAACCTGGGAGAGGATACCTGCTAGTTTGAGGCCCCATTTCTGCAAATGGGGTTTGACTGAGAAGTACCAAGCAGATTTTTATCCATCATGCAAAACCATCAAGCAGGCATCTTATAGGCACCAAAATGTTCTGTACAATGGTCCAAACCCTACAGCCAATGCCAGTAAGAGCTATTGTCAGGCTAAGGGACAACAGAGCCCTGTACTAAACATCATCAAGTGTTTTTTGGATTACATGAAGAGACAGAAAGATTTTGGCCGACCTACAACTGCACAAAATCTCTGCTTAGTTCCTCATGATATTTCAAAATAACCTGAGTGTAAATGCACCTATAAGAATTGATGCTGTGTTGAAGGCAAAGGTTGGTCACACCAAATATTGAACTGATTTAGATTTTTCTTGATTGATAAAAAATAAACAATTGCAGTTCTATTTGTGCCTCCTTTTCAGAAAAGCATGAGTAATTTTCTTCAACCATTGCATGAGTGTTGGTTTGAACACACGTAGGCACAGCGATTTTGCATTAACCATTGTTGTAAATTCGATTTCCCTGGATAGGTGCATCAATCAAAGCGCTCTTAAACAGCCTCTTAAGTTGCTGGTGGGTCTATATACAGTATGAGAGCAACAAAATCCCCATTTCCACCAGGTGGTCCGGTATGGATCGGCACGGTTTGGCGCATGATCCTGTTTGCGTTTCCACAGCCAACTGAACCCTACTTGGTCAGCGACGTGACGTCATAGCATGATGTCATAGCAGCGCAACACCCAGCTATTAAATACAATGAAGAAAAAAATGTGACACAGTCAACAAAGAGCAACGATGGAAGACATCCAGCAATTCTTCTTTTTTGTGATCTCCATGTGGCTTTTTGTTATGAAGTACAACCAAGCTTTGTTTCAGCGAAGGTTGTGTGCCGCGAGAGATTTCTTCACGGAGACGAGTGGAGATTTAAACATGGCATTTAAACATTTAAACATCAACGGACTGCAGTGTTTCTAGCTCCACCTTCTGGGGTCGGATCGGTATGCTTGGCACCACAACAGAAGTGTTCCAAAAAGTAGGATGGTACGGTTTGCTTAAAAGGGGTCCTGTCCTGGTTTTAGGCTATGGAAACACCACAAAAAGCGAGCCATACCGAGACAAACCGAACTGAACCCTCTGGTGGAAGCGGGCCTAAATATAAGAGAAAGTCTAAACCAGATGACCTGTATTGCTTAATGACAACGGGTAAACAAAAAGCCTCTAGACTGCATCAAATATGAGCATGGTCTTAGTGATGTACCCCTTAAGTTTTAAAAAGGTATATTGAAGATACCCAGGTCCTCATATTGGAAATGGTCACTTGGTCAACTTAGCAAAAGGGGAAGTAGTGCTACTGAGGTAAGCTTTAAGCCCCCAAAAGCTAGTGTTAGTCGGATCTGCCATACCTATAATTATGCCAGCCTCTTAGCCTTCGTGTAAGCAAATTGAATAAGTAATGTATAATGCCTTACACCTTACAACCTGTGCCCCATTAATGGGGCTTTTCCAGCAGCCTCTAGTCCAGACGCAGCAGTTTATATACTACTTCTCTTGTTCCATTTCAATCACTGGGTCCTGCAGTTTTTTAAAGCTCAATAAACTGTCCTTTGCCTTCAGACAATTTTATTTTTGTCAGACTTTATCTGGCTGGCTCTTAAGTTGGCTAAAGAAAGTCATATTATATCTGGAGTAGAAGCTTAAGATTTATCTAATTTGTTTATCTTCATTTGGCCAATAGAGTTGAACAGCTTTTGAGAAATGGCACTGTGTGGTAGAGAACCAAAAATCAGATGATTGCCAAGTCTAGAAAGAAATACTCTTGAGCATCTGACTCATCCGACGTGTAAGGAGTGTTTTGTAAAAAGTCAGAAAAACCTCACCATTCTTTACTTTTTCTACCTGCTCTAAATGATCTCATCATTATTGTTTAGTGCAGCCCAGGGGCCATATGCGGCCGTATAACCCCTTACTTCAGTCCACCATTGAAAACATAACAAAAATGAATGTTCACAAGTAATATTTGACAAATTCTGCCATACACACTTTAAAAATAGCTATTTTTCAAAGATAATGGGTTATAATAAGCTGTAATCATTTCTGTCAATCTCCATGTTTTGCATATGGCATTACAGAGATAAAAATGTCAGTGAAATACACTTTAATAGGCTGTAAATGTAACTCGAATCAACAAGAAGCACAGTCTGGCTTAAATTCTGTGCTTAATTCATTACATGTAGTATTGCTAATTGCATCCAAATTTAACATAAATAAATGTTCATGAGGTAACGTCTAATGAAAGGCCGAATTTAGCCCTCTGGCAATGAGGATCATTTTAATGGAGTACTTACAGTGACCAAAGTTGCCCACACATGGTCTAAAGTTACAGAAAAAAAACACATTAAGTCAATATCGAGTTCTCCTTTGACAAACACTTTATCAAATCTCTGTCTCTTTCTTCCCTCTGTTACAGCAACAGGAGTGCAAACCCCAACAAAGACACAGTACCAAGGTAAGCACGAGTTTCACAGGTACCAGCACCACCAAACTGACCCGGACACATTCTGAGAGAAGCATTCAAGCCCCTGTTAGAAAGCCTGTCAGTATGTAGCTGTGTGTGTCACTGAAAAAGTACAGAAGGTAGATCAGTGCCTGAGGGTTTTTAAAACAAGGTCACTTTCCCAGCTCTCCATTTCCCTAATCCCCATTTATTTGCTATGTAACCCCCACCCTCCTGCATCCTTCTCACTCACTTCTAAAGAGTCGTGGCCAATTGTGTCCAGAGGGATTTTCTTCTGCCAGATACTTATTATGATTACATTATTCTGTCTTTCTGCTTGGCGCTATTTTTTTCTGTTACAACATTTAAATTTGTGTGCAATGAAGTTCCGTGTCAAAATTTCCCCTAATAAGCTTCCTTATAGATTAATTTAATCAAACACAAAAACATACTGTAGTTTACATAGTTTAGTTTAGTTTAGTTTTCATATTATTAGATCTCTAGATTTTGAGTGTTTTTGTTGGAGTCCCACAAGGCTCTATCCTTATACCTTTTTATATTAAACACATAAAAGCTACCATCATCAACACTCACTTTGCACATCAGCTGGACCTGCCTGATTCATTGTCTGTGATCAAGATCCATCTGGCCAAGTTCCATTCTACAAGATTGTGCTCGGCCCAAAGCAGCATTGCCCAATCAGAGACTTTTAGGGCAAAAAGAGTTTCGAACTACAAGATTGTTGGCAGCAGGAAGGTTTTGAAGGTTTGAGAACAATAAAGATTTTGTGAGGACATCCACAAAGGGTCCCAAACATAAAACAGACTGCTCGATTATCTATTGATATTTGAATGCAATGAGTTTTACATGCTTCCTCTGTGTGATGGAGACTTTCTACACGCCAGATAGACAGTTCCATATATCTACAGGATTTATTTCACTTGTCCAGTTAGGCAGAAACACATTCAGAGGCAAACTGGATAAGTGTTCTGCCAAATAGTCATTACACACTAATCAAATGACATAGTGATTGGTAGTGCTGCACAGGAGTAAAGTACATAACACATGCCAGTTTGTAAATATTATTTTTTCAGGAACTTTTTGAGACAGGGGCAAAAGTATCAAGTGTCAGTGTCTGTCTCAGTTCTTCGTTTAACCAAAAATGTTGCCAAGTCTCAATAAGACCTCCACTTCCCAGCACTTGCAGCTGCTTCTTGCTGTCGTTAACCTGTATTCCGTCTCTTTTTCTTCAAAAGACAACCTGAACTTCTTCATTTAACTTTAAAATAATAATTTAAGGGCGCTCATCATGACTGATGTCTGTTTATCTCTCCAAAGTGAAACTGGTGAATGGACGTCACAGATGTGAGGGCAGAGTGGAGATTCTCTATAATGACTCCTGGGGCACGGTGTGTGACGATGAGTGGGACATGGTGGATGCTCGCGTGGTGTGTCGACAGATGGACTGCGGAGTGGCTGTGGCGATGGGCAGCAGCTCAAAGTTTGGACAGGGCTCAGGACCCATCCTGCTGGATAATGTGGACTGTTCAGGAAGTGAAACAGACCTCGGGGAGTGCCTGAGTCTGGGCTGGGGCGTCCACAACTGTTACCACTATGAGGATGTGGGTGTTACCTGCAAAGGTAAAGATAAAATTTCTTTTGGCTTTGGACATGGTAATGATGATTCCTCCTTTTAAACCCTGGAAACAAAATGAGAGCAAAGTCAGTGATATTATTGTTTTCCTCTTATTTTGCTGCCAGTCCCACCTGGGCTGGGGGCAAAAGGGTTTGAGGATCGCACCACACCACCCATGGAGAATGGTTTACGTAAGTGTTTCCTGCTTTTATCTAATTAAAACCAGTCAACTGCCAACCTGCAGTGGCAGAGGGATCTTTCCCCTTGAACAAAATATAAAGTCAAGTGGCCAAAACAGAAGAAGAAAAATTATATCCTGGTCACTTCTGATCAGGGTCCACAAATGTAAAACGTAACAAATGTTGATGCTTTTTACGTTCAATGTAACAATTTTGTAACATTTCATGATACAAAACTGTTTTAAAAGCTTATTATTCTGTAAATCTACTTTACAAAATTAAAACATGGGCATCAGTTCATCGCAGACTATGTTAATGTGTAAGTAGGTGTTTTTAAAAAAGCTTTTGTCCTCATAAACTTTGGGAAACATATTTTGGAAAACTCTTGCCAAGGTGAAGATTTTTAAAAAATGTTACAGAATTGTTGAGGTTTTAAGTGTTGCTAAATTGACTTTTTATGTGCCAACACATACTGTCTGTCACTGCCTCACTATGACACTGCTTTAGAAAAACCCCGACAATACAATAGCTGTTTTGGACAAGACCCAGTATGACTGTTACACAAGTGACCGTGTTGAATTGTGCCTGCAGCTGTGGATGCCACAGTGACTATATTAGTTAAAACCAACAAGATTACCTACAAAGCTTTTTTCAGATGTGTCTTGAATTGAAATATAACAAAGAAGTATTTATACAATATATCTGCTAACTGTTGCTAGCTGTTAGACCAATGCAGGGGCTTGTTTAGCTTGATGGGGTGTTTTTTTTTTTTTTTTTTAACTTTGTTTGGTTTCAAGTCAGAAATCCGTACTGAACAGAAATGTCGAAAATAAATATTACACCGAATCAAGGGTACATGTTTTAATGTTATAATACTACAGAAGTCTGACAAATTCAACACAACATCAAAGGTTTATCTCTGAGAAAGTGGACAGTATCAGTGCGAGTCTCTCGGGCCTCTTGCATTACAGGCTGCTCCCATTGTTGACTGGATTCGCCTTTGTTAAGGCTCCTGTTCCCTTTCCCCCTGACTCTCCCAAGGGGGCCTTATGAGACCTAAACAGAACTGGGCTGGGGGCAAAAGTGTTTTAAAAACCTGTGACGTCTGAACGTAAATCTCCTCAGGCCTTTCTTTAACACTCCAGAGACTTCTCAGAGCTGTCTAGATCCATGTCCTCCTTGCAGGTGAAGAGTATTTTTAACATGAGAATGTCTTTTGTCTCTTACAAGGATGGGCTTTTGTCTGAACTCAGGAATAGCTGGACACATCTGTGCTATGAGCAATATGAGCTTGTCACCTTAAGTCCCTCCTTTGGTTTTTTTCTGGAGATATAGTTTGTTTTGTATAAGGCCATGCCCTAATTCCCTCTCAGGATCTATGTCTCTGAGACTTTCCTTGGTCCTAGATTATCTTGTGCAGATTCTAGAAGTATAATTTGTTGACAAATCACAACCAGCAAACAAAAGATATGATCACTTATTATTATCATAACACAGTATGTTATAATAATGAATACATGTGAACAAAAATTGGTAGAACAGTAAGCCTTTTGATTGTTTCAAATGGGAGAGGGATTTTATCTACCATTGTAAAAGTGACAGAGGGAAACATTTTGTAAAGAGCAGAGCTTGACAAAGGGTCAACCGGACATTGGTTTGTGTCTTTTGATTGTTTCAAAATGTATGAAAACCCACTTACAGTAGTGGAGCAGAAATGTTTTATGAAAAACAGAAATGATAAAAAATGGAAATACAAGGGTTTTGCAATGTTAGAGCTATTTGCAGAAAGTAATATTCTTGTGTCTGGCAAACAGAATCACATTTAGGGGTGATGTGTTTTGTTCATGGTTTGTTATATGAAAAGCTGCAGGTTAGTTTTTAAGTTTTTTTTTCATTTGCTTTGTTGTACTAGACAGTGTTGCAGGCGTATCACCTCTCCAGCATCAGTAACTTACTTTACTCCTGTTTTCGTCTAGGAGACGGCACCATCCGTCTGGTGAATGGACGACACTCGTGCGAGGGTCGTGTAGAAATCTATTTCCATGGAAGATGGGGGACGGTGTGTGATGACGACTGGTATATGGACAATGCTGTGGTGGTGTGCCGACAGCTCGGTTGTGGCAATGCTCTTTCAGCTTACACAAATTCCTATTTTGGCTACGGGACTGGCTTGATTCTGCTGGACAACATCAGGTGCTATGGCAGTGAGCCGGACCTTTATTCTTGCCATCATCTGGGCTGGGGAAATCACAACTGTGGCCACCATGAAGATGCTGGCGTCACCTGCACTGGTTTGTTTTTGCTATTACAAATTCATTAACACAGAAACGTCACCTTAGTCACAGCAGTTTTTCTAATCCTTTGTGAGGCTCAGGTTGAGGAACTTTTATCTTATTCTCACGTCATTTAAAAGTTTGTATGATTTTCCAAATTATGATTTAAAAGTTGTATTGTTTCCCCTTTCAGCAACTTAAAGAGCCATGAATATAACAAATAAATACAGAAACAATAACTGAGAGAATGAAATACAATGAACTCAAACAGCAACTGTTAACTAACACTGACACTAACCATGAATTTGTGCATCCTTTCAGATGTATCACATAAAACCTGTAGTGCATTGTGTGTGGAAGTTTAACTCATTTCTTTAAGGATTCTTATTCTTTTAATTTTGGCCTTGACATTTTTTTTTTGGTCATGACTCCTTAAAACAAACACTGGTGTGACCTGTCACTTGCAGAGCTGTTCACATAACTCAGACTGTTAAGTAGAGTCAGCTCATGCTTCACTTTGGCTACATGAATAATCTTTGGTTTTGTCCTTAACTGTTTAGAATTGATATGATGATTATCAAGCATGAGGAGATCATCAGCTGTTTTAACATGGGATGGACGTCCACAAGCTAAACTAGTTCTTTGCTAATGAATCACAGTTTTGTTTTCATGTACAGGACACAAGGGGATTAAATATTAGTCAATCAAACGATCAAGATTGGTAATATTTCCCCCACTACATGTCCGAAATGTCCGTCAAGTAATGTAGAGGAGAGTGTTCTGTGCTGCAGGCTCAGGATGAGTAAATGTGTGTCTGTGTACATAGCTATGTGTAAGTCAAAGATGAGAAGCTGACATAGCAAGCTTGAACAAACCATAGTCTGATATCTAACCAAAATACCATTATTGTAATTTATTGATGATGCTTGAAGGCCAAACATAAAATCTATTTCATATGTTGTAACGTTGGCTTTTCTGTGTATAAAACTCCTGTGGAACTCACTTTATTTTCATGTACAAGACCTATAAAAATGTCAGCAGTGTGCTGTCTATCATCTAAACACCTATATCTACCCCATGATGTCTTTTACATTCATGTGCCACTTCATGAGGTACAACTCTAGCACCAGGTCAGACCCCTTTGTCTTCAGAACTGCATCACAGTAATACTTCATGGCAAAGATCCAACTTGATGATAGAAATATTTCTCAAGACATTTTGGGCAATATTGACTGGATAGCATCACAGTCATTTCAGATTTATTGGCTTGATATCTATGATGCTAATATTCCATTCAGGGCTCCATTGGATTGAGATCTGGTGACTGTGGAGGCCACTGGAGAACAGTGTTCTCATGTTCATGTTCAAAAGACCAAATTTGAGATAATTCAAACTATTTGACAAAGCATTATACTGCTGGACGACATCAGAAGATGGTTACACTGTGGTCATAAAGGGGTGGACGTAGTCAGTAATAACACTCAGCAAGTCTGTGGCAATTGAACAATTCTCATATAGCACTCAAGTATCCAAAGCGTGCTCAGTAAATATCCCCCACATCACCTCACCTCAAACATCAGTCTTAAGTGTTTGTACAAGGCATGATGCGTCATGCGTTTATGTTGTTCTCACTCATATGAAGTAAAAAAAAAAAATCAATCTTCCGTTGTCTAGTTTAGTTGAGCGTGTGAAAAAATGCAGCCTCAGTTTCTTGTTCTTAACTGACAGGAGTGGCATCCAGTGTGAGCTTCTGCTGCTGAAGGCCATCTGCCTTAAGATTTGATGTTTTGCGTATTTAGAAATGATTTGGTGCAGACCTTGGTTGTATTAAAGTGGTTGATTAGTTTTCTGATCCCTGGCTTTAGTGGCATTTTGGTCCAAAAAACTGCTGCTCACTGGATGTTTCCTCTTTTTTGTACTATTATCTATTAACCCTAGAGATAGTTTCATGTGTAAAGTAATTTAGATCATCCTGTTCAAACATCATCAGGGCGTCTTGACCATGTCTACATGTCTTAATGAACTGAGTTGCTGCCTTGTGATAAGCTGAATATCTATTTGTGTTGATAAGCAGTTGCACTGGTAAACCTAGAAAAGGGGCCATGAGTATATATCTAAAGTGAGCTCATGTAACAGCAACTTAGAAGTTTTTCATCTGTGGATCATAAATTAACTTTAAGATTCAGCCTCAACTGTAATTCAGATTTGTTATCATCCATCTAAAACCATGATAACCACACACATCTTGCTTACTATGTATAATAATAATTTTAAGGAAACTTGTTTAATTCCTCTGTCAAACTTCAGCAGATAACCTAGAGATGGCAATTCATAATCCCACTGCATAGGTGTTTATTAAAATTATTTTGGTCATATTTTAAGTAATGTACAGAATTTGACATGTATTGGTAACACTAGTTGACATGTTAACAGTGAAGGTTGCACCCTACCAATATATGTATTTATTTCTTTCCCCCAAATTTCTCCCACTATAGAAGTCTCCACTGTCCCTCCTCAAGTGACGGACCTCCAGAGAGGGATGCATTCAACATCCAACACAGAAGGTATGCAAACATTTTATCAAATAGAACATTCACAGGCAAGCACTCAGTAGATTTTCTTCCATGGTCTTTATACAAGAAAAAGAGTTTGTAGTTTTGCCAAATGACCAGCAGGGGGAGTCATTTCATCCATGACGTTGTCTAACAAAGGGAGTGTGCTGTAAAAGTGTGCAGCCTCTCCATCAGGATTATCACAGACAAGTAGACTGATGTGTCAAGACATCAAATAACTTTGTGTCACATTTACCCCCAGCTACAGAAGAATTTCCTGTCACTGAATCACCAACAACAACAGCTGTAACCACAACAGCTCCACCTAGAAGTATGTGTATTTTGTAATAAAATCAGTGTTTGGTATATTTCATATTTAACAAGCCTTGCAATGTTGGAGCCATTTCAGTAAGAAAAATACTCATTCTTATGCAGGTAAACCAACCATTCGTGTGGTGAATGGTAACAACAGCTGCCAGGGCCGGGTGGAGGTCTACTTCAGAGGACAGTGGGGGACCGTCTGTGATGACGGCTGGGACATGGCCAACGCCAGAGTGGTGTGCAGGATCCTGGGTTGTGGACCAGCCGTAGCAGCCACAGACAAAGCCTATTTTGGATATGGGTCCGGCCCAATCCTTCTGGACAATGTGCAGTGTAGAGGCCTCGAATGGGATCTGTATTTGTGCTCTAATCTGGGCTGGGGTCAGCACAACTGTGGCCATCATGAAGATGCTGGAGTCATCTGTATGCGTAAGTCTAAACTGGACCTCACTTTCGTCTTACAGGAGAATAGCAGCTACATTTGCTTTAGAGTTTCATGTGGCAGAAACACTGCACTGAGCAGAGGGAGTGTCTGTATCTCAAACCTCTATCTACAGTCATCATTTCCACTGAGAGCTTCATTTTCCTGCAGTCATGTGTACCCGCCCTGCTGAGCTGGCCTGTTGTAATGTATGACTAGAGGACTCTGATGAGGAGGAGCATTAAATATACAGGAGATGAGTCAACGCACATCAGAGTCACAGCATGCCTGCAGGCTAAATTTCACTGCTTGAGGCAAGGCTGAAAACACACAGACTTTCCTGTTCTGAAGCCTTTTTAACACTTGCAACCCTGGAAATTTCTAGAAAAGACCCGATCAGAGTATCCTAAAAATCCATTCATGTTGTCTTTTACATGTTAATATTACATCCTGTAGAGTAATACAGCTTAAAGAAGGTCAGAACTCTTTATTTCAACATTTTCAACTCAACTCAAAGCCAGCCAGCAACTCTTTGATGCTTAAAAATAGCATTAACAGACAGACATAAAAACACAAGACAATAAAACAACAATAGTAAAAACATATGCCAACTAAAATATCAAATAATATATGGGTGAACCGTTGAGAAGCTTATGAACTGCTAAGTGCCAGTGCATGTTAAAGTGCAAATATAGCAGTGTTACAGTTGAATAGAATAGTATGCCCTTTATTGTCATCATCAAATGTACAATGAGATTGTAAAGAGCAGAGATGGCTGTGGGGAAAAACTGTCTCGGGGTCTGAATGTGCATTTTTTTAGTGACAGGTAGTGCTTGCCAGAGGGCAGCAGTTCATGTAGGTGATGGCCAAAGTGATAAGAGTCTTTGAGGATGTCTTCTGCTCTTTTGAGGTAGCGTGGGGCAGCAGGGTCCTCCAGTGGCAGCAGGGGCAGCCTATTATTTCCCTGCTTCTTTTTTGCTGCAGTTTTTTGTCCACTTCAAAGCAGTCTGTATTCCACACTGTTGCAATAGGTGAGGATGGACTCTATGTCAGCTTGTAAGAAGGACACCATATTTAATTGTGTGAGGTTTCTAACATTTTATTTATTTATTTAAACTAAGTTTAAGTAGAAAACCCTTCAGCCATCAGCACACATGAGAGAAAACAATAAAAATCATAGTTCATGGCAAAAATCAGCAACAAGACAACACAATCAAATCTCTCTATCTCTATCACAACTCTAATAATCCTGACTGACTGAGCAGCATAATCAACTGTTATCGTAGATTTTGGAGCCTTAAGTCTGTGATTCTGGTGATTTAAGTGCAACACGTGTCGGTACAGATCAAGAAGTGCAATTCACTGTATTACAGATTGCGTAGCTCTTCTGTTCTCTTGACTTGATTTAAACCAGGACTCACCAACCTTTAGATTGTGGTAGATCTTAAGAACTAGATGCTTTGGACTTTATCTAACTAACAGACTAGACCTTTTTGCTTCTCCATGCCATATCTGGTGAATCCAGCTGCAATGCAAGATCACTTGGGTCTCACTGACTTACCTCCATCTCATTAGTTTCCGCTTTAAAGATATTCAGACAAGGTGAATTATTTTTTGTTTACCTCTGCTAGGAGTTTATGTTATTGCTGGTGTATGCCTTTTTTAGTTAATTGGTTTGTTTGTTAGTATGTCTGTCTCTGTTAGTAGCATAACTCAGAAAGTTATGGATGGATTGTTGGATGTTCGGATTGGGACAAGGAACAAATTATTAGATTTTGGGACTCATCAGGATCACCGTCTGGATCCACCATGACAAAATTGCGATTTTCGTGAATAACTACTGAACTAAAATACAGTAGATATCATTATGAATCCAACTGCTAATGGCACACTTCCATGTTTTCATGGTCAAGGGATCTAAATATTTAGATCAAATAAAGGTAGGACTAATATTTATGGTGAAAATCACAATATGGGTCAGGACTGTGGCGCTGGTGGAGGTCTGCGCTCTCTGAGTGCTTTTCTAGATTCTAACGTTGTTCCAGTCTTAAGCTCTTAGTCGTGACTTTTGTTTTGTATTAGGCTGCATAAAATGATGAGGGTCGGCCGTGGCTATCTGCAGAAAAAGGTGTATTGCTCACTCAGTTGGGGAGTGAGACCTTGCCTCAAGTGAGTTCAAGTGTCTGGGAATCCTGTTGACCAGTGAGGGTAGAATGGACAGAGAGATGGATAATTGGACCGGTGCAGCATCTGCAGTGTTCCAGACTGTACCGAACTGTAAGCTGCAATGCAAAACTCTTTGTTTACTGCTCCATCTTTGTTTCTACCCTCACTAATGACCCTGAGTTGTGGGTAATGACCAAAAGTACGAGATGGCAGATACAAGCAGTTGGAATGAGGTTGCTCAGGGGGGTGGCTGGTCTTAGCCTTAGAGTTAGGGTGAGGAGCTCAGACATCCGGAGGGAACACAAATAGAGACACTGCTCCTTTGCACTGAAAGGAGGGGTCAGTTAAGGTGGTTTGGACATGTTACTCGGATGCCTCCTGGTGTCCTCCCTCTGGAGAAACCCTTGGGCAGACCCAGAACTTTCTGGAAGGATTATATATCCCATCTGACCTGGGATTACCTCGGAATTCCCTTAAGAGGAACTGGAAATTGTGGTAGAGGAGGGGGAAGTCTGGGCTGACCTGCTTTGCCTATTTTCACATAACCCTGCCTCGGTCAAGTGGTTAAAGATGGATGAATGGAAGTCATACATAGATAAATGTGGTTAATAAATCCACTGAATCTGTATTTCTATAGCTGCTCTTTGTATTGAAGATTGTTTCATCTGGCATAAATGTGGGAGAAATTAGATAATGATCATTTAAAATAGACATTTTGTTCATGGTTCTCTGTGAAGATCTTGCTTTCTTGGTTAACATTATAGGGGATCTTCAGGTAAAAAAGGTTGGGGTCCACTGGTTTAAACTCACATAAATCACACAGCCAGGGGGGTATCAATAAAGCAATAACAAATGAAGGCATGTAGCGAGGTGCTGTCAGTTCTGCCTGCCTCTTTGGCTCACTTGTTTTGGCTTATATTCACTAAATATTGCATTTCATAGAATCAATTCATTGCCTAATTCAAAGATGCATCAATGATATTATCTACACTGGAATGTGAGGGTGAAATTCTGCTTAATGGATAAAGCCCAGATGGCAGAATGCACAGCTGTTGGCAGAGAAAATCTTTAACATACAGCACAAAACATTAATGAGAGATAAGAAGCGGGCAGCTTTCTGTAGCAGTTCTGCCCTCTTATGTACCAGTCAGGAGTTTGCTCTCACAAAGTTGGAGGGAGAAAAACAAAAACTTTATGAGGTAGAAAACTGTGCACTGATACACTGTGAGCTATTTGCAGAGCGTTCTAAGCATGACTCAGGAAATCCACTTTTTGGAGCTTTTTTCCCTTCTTATATGAAATCTATCCATGAAACAGAAATGCTTGTTTGCCTTTTAGTAAATTTTCCTTAGAGTGCAGTTTTGTTTCAAATTTGAAAGAGTGAACAGTGAACAGTGAAGAAGGCCAAGCAACTCTATAAATTTCTCCTTTGGCTGTTTATTTAAGGAGGTCTGGGGATGGAGTTACGCATTTAAGGGGAGTTTCAGGAGCAGGATACGCAGCAACCAGATAACAGTTGTGGTCCATCACAAGTAAGCAGCACAAAAATGAGATACAGAACCAAAATGAAAGAAGCATCCTGCCCTGCTTGGCTGTTCAGCTGCAGTGTCTTACAAACTTATACATGTTTTCATGGCTACGTAAATAAACTGTATCCGTCCAACAACAACAACAAAAAAAACTACGATTTTTTTGTCTTTGAAAACTTAAGTAAATATTTGAGTTGATCTAAGCCCTTATATTACAGGTTTGTACACCATAGGAGTAGTCAGTTTAACTGTAGATTAAAAATGTCAGTTTCCAAATTTCTTAAAATTCACATTTCACATCTCTGAACCTCACAGTTCTCTTTTACTCTTGTTGAATCTGTACTTTTGTACATACAAGATGGCCGTGGAAATATTTCCTTAAAAAAAGTTGCTGAAATTCCTTTTAAACTCTTGATTATTTGTTTACTGCATCAGACCAACTTTATTCTTTCCACTGTTTCCTGTAGCTGGTGACCACCACCTTGGATCTGGACGTGACTTCAGAGTGACAGAGAGTATACCAACCACCACCACCCCCACGACAACCCCCCCACCCACTGAAGGTAGGTTAAAGGCAATTGGCAGAAATGTATTCATTCTTTTCCTTTAGACTATGTTGGCCCTATCATTGACTTATGCAGACACAGCTCAGTTGTCTGTTCTCTCCATCACTGACACAGTTGACATTTTAAGGTTAATCAGACAACAAACTTGTGTCATCATTTTTAATGAGGATGTGTTTGTCTTAAAGTAAACGCTGGTCAGGTGCAAAATTTGGGCATCACTATCTCAGTGATGACTTAGATCCCACAAAACCTGATCTTAAGCCTAAGTCTGTGACAAATGGAGCCCTTGGTTTCTGTGGATACTCATCTCTGGAAAGCGAAGAAGTATATGGCGGGGCTCTTCAAAGAAAAGTTGTGTGTGCTGGTGCGAAATCACAAACATATATATGATGTTACTTGTCCGGGACACCACGACAAAATCAAACTCCAAAACAGCTGGGAGGAGATCGGGAGGGAGCTAAATGTAAGCTCGTTGGATGCAAAGGAGAAGTGGAGGTCGGTGAGAGACAGATTTGTGCCCCCTGGTGGATGCAATGGTCAACATCCATTGCAAAAGTAAAAGACGCATGGGAGCATGTGCGCAGTGACGGAACCATCGTTTCAAACGGACGCATACTTTTTCATGCGTATGACGAGCATAAATGAGCCTTTAAAGTAAACGCTGGTGAGGTGCAAAATTTGGGCATCACTATCTCAGTGATGACTTAGATCCCACAAAACCTGATCTTAAGCCTAAGTCTGTGACAAATGGAGCCCTTGGTTTCTGTGGATACTTCAATCAATAAATCAATCAATCAAACAAAATGTACTTATAAAGCCCTTTTCAGACATATAATGTGACTAGAACAAGAGGCTGAGTACAGATGAAGCAGGTAGGAAAGTGCCATCAGTGCCATTCTGTGCCATCTACACCAGGAGCAGAGAGTCAACCACAGCCACAGGACACCGACGCATAACCCAGAGGAGAGATGACGGACCTCAAAACTCCTCCAGGAACCTATAAAACACAGCCCTGCAGCCAAAGCTGACCACAGCTCCTGATGCAGAGGACTCCCACAGAAAAAACTCTGGAGATACTAATGATAAAAGAATCAAATAAGTAAAAACTAAGATATGAATAAAAACTAAGAACCAGACCATAAAATAGTACAACTAAAACATTAAAGTAAGAAAATGATAAAATCCATAAATAAAAACAATGTGAAGGTCTAAGGTAAATAAATGTAATAAATAAAATCTTAATTAAAAGCTAAGCTAAAAAGGTGTGTCTTGAGCCTGCTCTTAAAAACATGAACGTTCTCTGTGGCCCTGAGGTCCTCTGGCAGGCTGTTTCATAGCCGAGGGCCCTAAAACTGGAAGGACGCCTCACAGTGTGTGTATGTCCTGAATTTTGGATTGACTAGAAGCCCACTGCCACAGGAGCCCAGGGTCCTCGAGGGTTTGGAAGGTAAAAGGAGTTTCGAAAGATGAGAAGGCCCAAGACCATTAAAACATTTAAAAACCAATAAAGGAACTTTAAAATCTATCCTAAAACAGACAGGGAGACAATGTAGTGATTCTGAAACCGGTGTGTAATGTGGGCCCATCCTCTGGACTTAGTCAGGACACAAGCTGCTGAATTTTGTAGTAATTGTTAACCTGAAATATTGTTTTCGGGAAGACCAGAGAGCAGGACATTACAGTAGTCTGCACGACTGGTGTAAAAGCATGCATCAGAGCCTCCATGTTGACCAGAGAGAGAATGGAGTAGACTCTGGTGATGTTCTTTAGATGATAAAAACTTATTTTTGTTACATTCTTAATGTGTCGAGTAAACACCAGCCTAAAGTCAAATATTATGCCCAGGTTTTTTTACTTGTAATGAAGGGTTAAAAGACAGTGCTTGTAGTTTGGGCAAGAGCTTCTCTCACTGGCCCTCAGGGCCAGTGACTCAAACCTCAGTTTTGTCCCAGTAAAGCTGGAAGAAGTTTTCTGCCATCCATAATTTAATTTCTAAAATGCAGTTAAAAGAGCATCCATTGGCCTGGTGTCATCAGGAGACATGGAAATGTAAAGCTGTGTATGAAAGTTGATTCCATGTCTCCTGATGACACCGCCAAGCGGAAGCATGTACAGGTAAAAAGGCACAGGACCTAAGATCCAACCATGGGGCACACCACATGAGATTTTATGGACTAGAGAAGAGCATGTGTCTACACTTACCATGGATGTTTTGTCTGTGAGGTAGGAAGTGCCTGTCTGTACTTACCAGTACATTGTAAGTGTTCCTCGTGTGCTCTCTCCAGCACATGTTTGTAGTTCCAGCAACATATAAAAGCACACAACCATGCACTTTAAAGCACTCTCACGTTGTGGGAATGCTTAAGTTAGTTATAACCTAAATCCTCTAACATTAGAAAAGTGTCCTCTGTGTGCTCATTGCCAAAGCAGAAGATAAGAGGGATGAGGAGACGGATGGAGTTCTGTCTGTTTAAGAGATAAATCTTAAATCCTTCAAGTAAGTGCTAAAGCATTAGCCAGAAAGCACCTACTGCTCTTAAAGGCAAAGAGAGCTGATGCTCCAATGAATCTTACTCACGATAAGGCTCATATATACCAATTTGGCACAACATAATGAGCACTGACAGGTGAAGAGTGTAACACTGATCATCTCCTCATTATGGCTCCTGTTAGTGGGTGGGATATATCAAGCAGCTAGTGAACATTTTGTCCTCAAAGTTGATGTTGGAAACAGGAAAGTGGGCAAGTATAAGGATATGAGTGAGACTGACAAGCATCTAACTGTGATGGCTAAACAATGAAGTCGGAGCATCTCCAAAAGTGCAGCTCTTGAGGGCCGTTCCTGGTCTGCAGTGGTCATTGTCTATCAAAAGTGGCCCAAGGAAAGAACAGTGGTGAACCGGTCAATGGGGTCAATGGCAGCTAGGGCTCACTGATGCATGTGAGGAACAAAGACTGACCCATGTGGACAATCCAACAGATGAGCTACTATTGCTCAGATTGCTGGAGAAGTTAAAGTTGGTTCGGACAGAAAGGTGTCAGAATATACAGTGCATTGCAGTTTATTGCACATGGGGCTGATTCACTGCAGGACAGTCAAAGTTGCTGGATGTCAAAGGGCTCTAATTTCATAGACCTGGCGCGGCGCACCTGCCCTTTGCATGCCTGTGCAAAGGGCAAGTGCGCCGTCTACCAAATTACCAAACTGGCTATGTGCTGGACGAAATTACCACTGGGGTTCACCAGTCTCCACCACCCTGCACCAGGAAATTAGGGCCTATAATGTAACAGGTGATTGGTGAATGTTCCTTTCTTAACAACAAAGATCTATATCCAATTTAACTCTTAGTTTACATCTGATCTTCACTCAGCTGCCTTGTTGTAGCTGTTTGTCCCAAGTGCCAAGGCAAGTTAAAACTGTATGCATATTTATGATTTTTTGAAAATTTCTGTTAAATATAAGGAAATGTACCTAAATACCTGATCTGTGCTGTTCCCCTTTTTTTGGCCCTCTTCTGTCTGGGTGCCGAGCATACTGAGCTAACTCCCAAAGGTGAAGCTAAAAACGCTGAAGTCTGCGACTGGTCACATGAACATCACTTCCCAAAATGAAAACAACACACCATGCCATTTTTGAATCACCCATGGATCTGAGCAAGAGACTTTTCATCTGCTGTTTCGATGAAGAATGTACGCCCAGAACAATGCTGCATGTAGAACTCTGGTGAATGTCTTCTTTGCCATTAGTAGAGCCGAGTGCCGAGCTAACTGATGGCACTGGTGGCATAACCCTCATCATCTGTCATACGCTCATGCCCTCAGGTGAGGGTATAAGTAGAAATGCAAGTAAGATCAGGGCTTAAAGCTCTTAAGCAAATAGAGCTGTACTGAAACAAAACAGACTATTGAGAAGAAATGCAGCTTATTAGGTTAAGTTTTGCTTGTCTGGTTTGAACTGTGGACTGTTGAGCTTTTAGAGAATCATGGGTAAAAATATGGACAAAACAGTGCAAAAACAGGTTGCTCTAAATCACTCTGCCCCATACACTTAAGATGATGCACTCCAGGCAAACAAAACTAAATCACATGTTTTTAAGACTCTCTAATCAAGTGATCCTATTTCTGCAGGGACGGTGCGAGTGGTGGACGGCCAAAACCAATGTGAGGGTCGGGTGGAGATCTACCTAAACTCTGAATGGGGCACAGTGTGCGATGATGCTTGGGACATCCCTGACGCTGAGGTGGTGTGTCGCCAGCTAGGCTGCGGACGGGCTATGGAGGCTCGGGGACACTCGCAGTTTGGGCCTGGCACAGGAACCATCTTGCTGGACAATCTGAAGTGCACCGGTTCAGAGCCCTCTCTGAACATGTGCTCCCATATATCCTGGAGCGTGCACAACTGTGACCACACGGAAGATGCTGGGGTCACCTGCTCTCTGTCGTGATTTCAGCAGAACACACTCCCATCTTCACTGTGGGCAGTGGGTGTACCATAGGACTTGTAAACATTTTGTAAATAACAGCTTTCACAGTGTTGAAGGATTACCTCACCACCAACAACATACAAAATAAGTAATATAAGAACATATGATTACATACTATAAACTATCTATGCATATTAAGCACTTTATAAGTAAATATATTATATAAAACTTATTGTACACAGTTTTTATTTGGTTATTTGATAAAAAAAAGACTTTTTAGACCTAAATAATAAGATATTTTATGTATGTAATTTCTATGACGATAGAGTGAGGTATACAGGTATCCCCAATCTGTAATTATTTTAATCAAAGGAGCTGTTTTCAATAGAGAAACTGGAAAAATGACAATGAGCTCAAATCTTATGGAAATGTATGCTCTGAAACACAGAAAATATGCCCAAAATGTGCAACAACTTGTGAATAAACACTGTGTTTTGGTTTGCTAAAAACAAAATGATGTGTTATCTATGCTCTGTAAACCACCTGATAAATAAATGTAACTTATAATCTTTTACTTTAAACATAATAAATGTTTGTATTTTTCCATATTAATGTTTTGCTTTAAGACGTTAAATCAGCTTGAATCATGAAACCAAACCTGGCCTCTGCTGGCTTTGTTAACTAGATTGTTTTCACTAACGAGTCATTAAACATAAGAGAAGACAGAACCATGGCAACTTTAAAGCCAACACCATGACAGGTTTACCTGCCTCGACCCTTCTAAGGGACTGATTCAGGACCAACAAGCTAGTCAGGAACATCCAGCAGGGTGAGGGGAGGAGGTCCGTTATCAGTTGTGATTAAAACTGGAGATTTGGGCTTTGGGCAATGCAGACGCCTTAAGACAAAAGCTCTGGAAGTCAATCAGAAAGGCTGATCTGTGTCTGAAAATGAGTGGAAGATCAAACTTAAGAGCAGACAGGAAAAGTGGAACCTATTTGGAGGTCAAGCTGGAGGTACAGACTGTTGTAATTGTGGAGTGTTAATGGAGGAATGCAGGTTGGTTCAACCACAGAAGGGCTGAACAGGATGAGGGAGGCTGAAATGATGCATTTGAAGTAAAAAGTAAAGAACTGAGCAGGTGAGCTTGTGAAGCCACCACGGGACACTCCAGCAACTCAGAGAGAAGAGAATCTGTTGCTTGTTAGCAGGAACTCTCTCTCTCTTAATGAATTTTGTTTCCTTGCTTCCTAGCTCCTTAGTGAGGCAAAGAGCGGGCAGAAGGAGAAAGGTGGTACAAATTGTTAAATGAGAATGAGAAATTCTTCTCTTTGTATTGTCAGTCTAAGCAATGGCAGGTCAGGACAACGAGCTGATCAGCTGATTCACCTTCATGTCCACTGAACATCATGAAATTTAAGGTATTTAACAAACTACACATTATTTGAGAAGTGATAACAGCAAGGTAAAGAAGTCCAGGTTGCTTAATACTACAGGGCCCAAAAGGAACATTGGCAGAAAAAAAAAAAAAAAAAGAAAAGAAAAGAAAATAACACCCAATTTACTAACTCAAAATCTGGTAGGTCAAAATCCATGACAATCAGTAATATTCCCTGTTAATTCAACCGTGAAGGGATTCGGATGACTTTCTGAAGGTCTTGGGCAGATTTTATCAAATGGAAATAACACAGGGATGAATAATACATTTAAAGAAAGCTCTAAATGAAGCAAGTTGAACTGGAAATGGCACAACTACAGTAAGAAGGCTATGAAATAAAGCTGTTAAACTCATGATGAATAGGGGCGTGAATCTTCCAATAAGATATGCTTCAACTAGAATAAAATTCTGGGAGTCACAATATCATCAAAAACAGATTTCAGTTTATCCAACAATTGATTTTCCTAGTTGTGATTTTTTCATATCAAGGTCTGCTGAACTAAGAGGCTGGACTATATTATTTCACACCAAAAGCACAAGTAAATGTGTCTAGGAGATACAGCTCATTTTGTAGCATCTCCTCTCTCTATGCCTTGCCCCTCCCACCCCTCCTAAAAAAAACCGCTTCTTCCGTTTTGGCCATGAAACTACTGTATTTTAGTATTTTATCCTCTTTCCCGGCGTTCTCCCATACAAGTATTCTCCTGTAAATCTCTCGTGTGACGATATAATCATAAAAAATTCCTCTTCCTCTCCAAACTGAACTCTGTCACTCGCCTTAATGGGGCAGTAATGCTCTAAAATGATGGATGCCAGCTGCCGTAAAACTGAAGAAGAAGAAAAAGCCTCGCGAGAACGTCCACCTGCAGTAGCCTGGGTGGCAGCTGTGGCGAGATTTTAGCCAACAGCATAATAAACCAAGAAAAACAAAGTGATTATTTTATATTTCTTGTACACCTGTCTTAAAATGTGAGGGATGTTGGAGCTTGGTTGGGGTTGTGGAACGGCTCGTAGCGGGCTTCCCTTTTTTTCAAAGCCTAAACTTGACTGGTAAGCTTTCTCCAGTGGACTTGGATCCCTCTCAGAGTCTGTGCACGCCAGTGAAATGTGTGCTACAAAGATTTTATTGGTTGGTGCTTTCCCTGTTTTCCTCCTGCTGTAGATAGCAGATATTTTTCGCTCTATTTTAAGAACACATTATGAATTGATTGCCATCGGGTCAAAAAGACCATTTTAACCAGTACTACAAAAAGCGTATCTAAATCAGATTACCAACCCTAGCTGTAACATGAAGACGGTATGCTTTAAAACTTGTTTATAAAATGATTTCATGGAGTCTTATTACGGTGGCCATCAGGGCCATCACCTGCTGCACCATGGTGGAAATGGCTGCTTTGCTTTATTACCAGTGCCATTCTTTTGGTTACACTTGCCAGCACGTTACGAACGTAAATGGGGAGGCTGAGTGGTGTAACAGATACATCTTTCATATGACAGCTCTCATACCATTGTAGGAGGTAGAGACAGGCAAACCAATAAGTAAAATCAAACAGGAGGAGATTTTCCCACAGGTGGGGGTGTAATAAAAAGAAAGAGGATGCAGAATACTACACCAAGAGTGTGACAAACATATAGACTGGAATATCAAATCATCACATTTTGAACAGATGTGTGAACAGGTGGAGGAAAGGAAAGTCTGAGGACATCTGGTGGACAGATGGAGGACAGCAGGGGGCAGTGGAAGCTGGGAAGGGGCTGGCTACACAGTGTTCCAACAAATATGTAGTTTTGGTCCTGAAATTCGGCTTCTTTTCCCACTTCTGTTGTATGGCATTATAAATGTGACACTGTTTAAGATTTAACAAAGGGACCTTTCTTTGGTGACATAACTAACAAATCATAGATATCAGACTGAGAAAACACCATTACTATGGATACTGATAATCATCCTATAATCATACTCAAAATTATCATGTTGTTATTCTGCCATATTTTGACTTACACTAGTCTATTAAAATTGAGATAAGAAAGAGACAGTCATCTGAAGTGCCCAGTAAAATAAATATAACACTTTATTTATTATCTTGCAGAAAGTAGAGCAAACAAAGAGGATGTTGTTGTGCTTTGCTTTGACATATATAGATTGTTAAACTGTATTAGTTAGATTTTGCTTCTATTCTGCAGGGAGTCAAAGTCTGGCACTGTTTCACCTGAAACTGAACATTTTACATCTCAAAGGATAAGAAATTCACTTTTTTCCTTAATTTTTCCACTGACTTCTTTTGCATTTAATAAAGCATTTTGTGGATAAAACAATCAAGTGAATTAGGTTTTCATTTTGACTCATTGAAGTATAACTGAAATCTGTTTATTCCATGAAAATCTGATTTCCAGAAAAAGAAGGTTTGCATAAAGATTTCCTTCTTCCGTCTTCCCTGATCTGAAGACTGAGGAGCAAAGTTTAAGCTGATTAATCAATTATTCAGAAACCTCCAGTGTCTCCATGCAGAAGGAAACAGAGTGTCCTGTAGAAGAGGGTGTGTATGATGACTCATAAAAAAATGACTCAGCGTATCAGTGCTCTGAGCCTGGATGATACCTACAATCACAGGAATATGAGAAAATGCCTGGTCCAGGAAAACAAAGTGGAGTTTACCAACAAATCTCGCATGGAGAACAACAAACTGTTATCTTAATGCATTTACACGTACTAGTATTTTTCATACACTTCCTCATATACTTACACTACAACCTAAACAAATACAAATGCCAAAGACTTTATGACACATTTTTGGCTTTATCTTGAATGAATGCCCTCTATGTTTCTGCTGCCAAGCAACCAAGAAACAGTGAAATCAAACAGAAGGGATACTGCGTTTTATAGTTTTAGGCGTGTCGTCCTTTATCAGCCAAACATACTATGAAGGTGTTACAGCCATAATGGTATGAAGGAAGTCTATGACCTAACCTGCAGTCATTTGATGGAGCTTCCACAAGGAGATTTTTTTTTCCTCAGTGAGGTATAGATCATCAGAGAGCAAAATGACAGTGGTGGGGCACTTGACCTACATCCCAAGTTCAACCAGTTCATTGGCAAGTCAGAGAGGACGTTTGTGAACAGAGTCAGTGTCTGTAATCAGGCAGATCCATCTTACCAACCTCCAGTCTCCAATGATTGTGAGCAGTCCAAAGCTGCATGGCCTAATCAGAGTCCTTTAGAGCAGGAAGAGGTGGGAGCTATGAGCAAGGCGACAGCAGGAAGTGACTGATTTTAAAGAGATTAGCATAGATGCTAACAGCTTCAGTAGCAGTATTATCAGATTTGGACTGCATCTCTTTATTAAATGAAAAATGAATAACAGCACTACAAACTAAGGATGCACCGAATATTCGGTGGCCAAATGCAATGATGAAATCAAACTCAATCATGCTCTTGACGAAGCGCTGCTGCACTCGACCGTATAGCTTGGAGGAAAAGCCGACAGCAATAAGTGGAGGAATAGTGACAAAACTGTATTTCACAGAAAACACAGCCTGGTCTTTGATTTTAAGTTTGCCATCAACGGTGTAGAACCAAAACTACTTCCACACAGCTCTCCTCCACATTCAGAGCTGTTCGTGTCCGCTCGGAGCATAGATGTAAACTCTTTGTTTACTGAGGTCAAGAGAGCAGCGGATGTGACTGACGGTCAAGCTGCGCTCACAGCGTCCTCTACTATTGGACGGAACGGTCCACTGCTCCAGACCTGATGTGTCGCCAGACTCGCCACACTCAATATTTTACATTCAAATACTTATTTATAATTCGGTTACGGATATGTATTCCCATATTCGATCAGCTATTCAAATATAAAACATAAAGTGACAGCCTTAAAGCAGACTTGTGTCAAAAGGACAATTATTTATTTGTTGGTATTATTGGTTTATTGGCTTATATCCACTTCAGTGCACATTAGCATTTTTTAAATGCATGTTTTGTTTTGTTTGAAGGCTTAATATGAATGAAAAACTTTTTTGGCCTATTTTGAAAAGCAAAGGCTACTGGAATATTATAAAATGTCATAATATTCAACAAACAATTACTTTCTTTTAAAAACGTGTCTAAAAATGTACTCTAAGCTATTAATGTACTATTAAAAAATATAGTGAACTACTTTGCCTCCGCATTGGATATTCGGTATTCGGCCAAGCGTTTATATTCTATTTGGCTTCGGCCACAAATTTTAGGATGAACAAAAGACCCCTTGACCTTTGACATATGACATCCAAAATCATAGTTTGCCAATGACTCTACTGAAGGTTGGCATGTTCTCCAAGTCTGAAGAAAATTTTCGAGGACTTTATGATAAACCCTGCAAACAAGACCTTGACCCAAAGTTATATGTACATCATGAAAACATAACATCTGTGGCTTTGGTTGTTGCTCCTCAGGGGCGTGGATGAATATAGAGACCATTTTCTCTTAATGAATTGACGGAGTAAACTGATTCCAATGTCAATAGTACAAGGTGCTGTTATGCCGTGGGCTGTACAAATATGAGGTCATTTTTATATCTTATCACTTAGTTTATTGGGTGCTGCAGATAGTTGAGGGTTAGTAGTGTCAATGCACCCTTTGTAAAAAAAAAACAAAAAACAACGCCCTTCACAGGAAGTGAACCTTGGCAAGCCCTGGTAACTGTAATTAGGTTAAATGACAAAAACTCAAAATTGGTAAATTCTTAAAGTTTAACTTTTTTTAATGTATGTTCTTAGTGATGTTGTCTAACAGTAGCTGTATGCAACAACAAACTGCCAGTATTATTACTGCAGTATATACAGTATATTACTGACACAAACTAAATTTACAATTTCAATAAATTAAAGAAAACTCTGTGTTTTACTGGGGTCCAAACTGGGGTAAGCAGTTGCTGTAAGACGAGAGTTCTCTAATTCTAACTGGCTGGTCAATGACCAGTCAGAGAGCCCACTAAGGATACAGTCATTGACTCACCCAGCCAACTCTTTTAAAGCAGCAGCCAGTCTACCTAAACAGACTTTTTGACTTGTGCATAGAAGTGCTCTGCATGAGAAGGAGACATGCAAAGCCCTATAAAGTGGATATAAATCTCAAATTAGCAGAATATGAGCTCTTTGATATAATTTTAGAACAGGGCGGATTTCTGGTAAACTTTATTTTTTGCAAATATTAGCTCATTTGGAATTTGATGCCTGCAACATGTTTCAAAAAAGCTGGCACAAGTGGCAAAAAAGACTGAGAAAGTTGAGGAATGCTCATCAAACACTTATTTGGAACATCCCACAGGTGAACAGGCTAATTGGGAACAGGTGGGTGCCATGATTGGGTATAAAAGCAGCTTCCCTGAAATGCTCAGTCATTCACAAACAAGGATGGGGCGAGGGTCACCACTTTGTGAACAAATGTGTGAGCAAATTGTCCAACAGTTTAAGAACAACATTTCTCAACGAGCTATTGCAAGGAATTTAGGGATTTCATCATCTACGGTCCATAATATCATCAAAAGGTTCAGAGAATCTGGAGAAATTACTGCACGTAAGCAGCAAGGCCAAAAACCAACATTGAATGCCCGTGACCTCCGATCCCTCAGGCGGTACTGCATCAAAAACCGGCATCACTGTGTAAAGGATATCACCACATGGGCTCAGGAACCCTTCAGAAAACCACTGTCAGTAACTACAGTTCGTGGCTACATCTGTAAGTGCAAGTTAAAACTCTACTATGCAAAGCCAAAGCCATTTGTCAACAACACCCAGAAACACCACCGGCTTCGCTGGGCTCGAGCTCATCTAAGATGGACTGATGCAAAGTGGAAAAGTGTTCTGTGGTCTGACGAGTCCACATTTCAAATTGTTTTTGGAAACTGTGGTCGTCATGTCCTCCGAACCAAAGAAGAAAAGAACCAGTCGGACTGTTATCGGCGCAAAGTTCAAATGCCAGCATCTGTGATGGTATGGTGGTGTATTAGTGCCCAAGGCATGGGTAACTTACACATCTGTGAAGGCACCATTAATGCTGAAAGGTACATGCAGGTTTTGGAGCAACATATGTTGCCATCCAAGCAACGTCTTTTTCATGAACGCCCCTGCTTATTTCAGCAAGACAATGCCAAGCCACATTCTGCACGTGTTACAACAGCGTGGCTTCGTAGTAAAAGAGTGCGGGTACTAGACTGGCCTGCCTGTAGTCCAGACCTGTCCCTGTTGAAAATGTGTGCAGCATTATGAAGCGTAAAATACAACAACGGAGACCCCGGACTTTTGAACAACTTAAGCTGTGTAGCAAGAATGGGAAATATTTCCACCCGAAAAGCTTCAAAAATTGGTCTCCTCAGTTCCCAAATGTTTACTGAGTGTTGTTAAAATATAAGTTGAAAAAGATTTGCAAATCATTCATTGTATTCTATTTTTATTTACGATTTACACAACTGCTATCAAGACCCCACATTTCTGGTGTCCCTGGCTCCCTTCCCTCATCCACTACCAGAACCAGGGTCTTCATCCCTTTCCTACCCCCCCTCCGAAACCCACTACCCGAACCAGGGTCTTCATCCCCTTCCCACTCCCACCCCCCCTCCCCACACCCACTACCCTAACCAGGGTCTTCATCCCGTTCCAACCCTCCCTGTCCTAACCCACTACCCGAACCAGGGTCTTTATCCCTTCCCTACCCCCCTCCCACACCCACTACCCGAACCAGGGTCTTCATCCCTCTCCTAACCTCCCCTCCACCTCCACTACCCGAACCAGGGTCTTCATCCCCCCCCACACACACACTCTACACATGAGCCACCCTCTTCATACACACCACATACTTCCAGTATGGACTTACATCAGCACAGCACTTGAACTACTATCTTAAACTAGCTACAATACCTGTTTTTCCTCTCCCAGTTGTCTTGTCTTGTCTTGTCTTGTCCTGTCTTGTCTGTCACTATTTCCCCTTCTTTCACACTAGTGAAAGATCTTTGTGCTCTATTCAGTGGTTTGTAAACCTATATTTTTAATGTGCCTTTTGTCTTAAGGATTGAAAATTAGACAAAATTGAGACATCTTCAGGAGTTATTCCTTATGAAGAATTTGTTTTGAGTTGTTACATGGATGTTCCACATTTGTCATATGTGTGTTCAGTGGTGAAAATCATGAAAAGCCAAATACATCCCATTTTTGACTTCTTTTAGACATTTGATAGATGTTAATTAATCAGCACTAGCCCTTTACAGAGCTAGCGTTAACTTTTTTCATGACTATAAACAGAAGTTAGCCACTCTGATGGGTATTTCCACCACCTTAAATTTGCTGCTTCTCCTCATTCTTAATATTATGGAAGAGTATTAGGGCCACTGAGAAAAGAAATATTTCTCGAACGAAAAAAAGTCAGAATTCTGACTTTTTTTCTCAGAATTCTGAGATTAAAGTCAGAATTCTGACTTTTTTTCTTTAGAGAAATATTTTTTTCTCAGTGGCCCTAATCCTCTTCCGTATAATATTGTATTGTGCGTGTGATGTTTATTCTTGATGTGCTGTTTTTTTCTTTTAATACGCCGTTGTACGCCGCCTCACACAAAAATATACAAAATAATTCCTCTCCGAAATAATACGTATCCTCCACCATTGACTGCTTCATATAAAATGCTGTTTCTGGCAATATCTTTGCAGATTAATAACTGAAATGTCAACATGTACTTATGGTTTTGTACAGTTTTGTACAGTTAAAATTAAGTTTGGAAAATAAATCAGCTGTAGCCTACCTCCGCTTTGCTCAAACAGGAAACCAGCATAGCACACTACAAAATAAACCTAACAGAACAGTTATACTACATACTACATTCAAGTATAGTAGGCAGTATGCAGTGCCTACTACATAGCAATAGGCAAATTCAAAAATGGCCAGAGACTCCATTAGGCACTCGCGGGCACCCTGTTGGCTAACCCTCTTGTGGGGAGTTTGAAAACAGTCATGTCATCTGCCTGTGGTGGGTGGAGGCTGTATAGCTATGACATAATGAACCCCAGAAAGTACAAAATGGGCCATTTTAATTGGTATTCTTTAAAGAGGCACAGCACATTTCTCTGTCAACTGAGTAATGTAGAAGGTGACACACTTTTATGCTCCCATAGCCCTTTCTAACAACAACAGCAGCAAAGAAGTTTGGTTTTTAGGACATGGAACCTGAAATTTCTTATCAGAAGAACTGTGCTTTCGCCTGCTCTTTCCCCTCTGGTTTCAGTGTATAACCCTCCATTGCCTCCCTGTTGTATCCTGTCCTGTCACCCTGCCTGCCTCGTTACATCACCGGGTCCATGGTGTAGACACGCCTTTTTGGGTGGTGACACAATCTGAGGGAAAGTGGTCGGAGGGGGAGGGGTGTCCCGTCGGCAGGCACACAGACAGCAGGCAGCAGCTGCAGCGAGAGGACCCGGTTCCCCTTTACTCCACATTAAAACATTCACATTAATACATTTTTATCCCCGAGACTCAGAGGACAGAAACACCAACAACTCCTTCAAAATGGTAGACCGTGAGCAACTGGTGCAGAAAGCCAGGCTGGCCGAGCAGGCGGAGAGGTACGACGATATGGCAGCTGCCATGAAGTCGGTGAGTAAGGCTTCCTCTGGAGCCACATTTCTGCTCTTTATCGACACATTTATTCAAAATATAACATGTATCTGCGAGTAAATGTGAGGAATAAGCATGAGCTAAGCTAGCCTAGCATGAGGGGCTGTAATACGCAGACAAATAGGGTGCTACTGTGTCAGGGCACATTTCAGGTTAAGCGGATAAGCCAGACAAAAATGGTGTATTAAACTTCTGATTAAAGACTACGTTTATGAGGGAAAGCTAAGTGCAAACTGGGGTAAAGGCTGATTTTATTCAGTTTGGGCAACATCTTTTTTAGCTCCAAGGCCCGTAAAGCCTCCTTCACATATCAGCCGTTACTACATATTCATTTCAGATTCAATGAACCGTTTGGACGCGGCGAGGAGCCGTTTGAATCCGTTTTTGGCCTGATGTCGGTACGTGCGGTTGTCGGTGTGCTGCGGTGGATTGTGCTTGTCTGAAATGCGGACTGTTTGATCTTGGGGCGGTGCCTTTCGACAGGCTGCTTTACAAACGACCAGGCTGTCTTATTGTGAAAGGATAAGAGGATATATAGCAATAAAACTGATAAGACGATGTCCAGGCGCCTTTCTGGGTCATATTTGCCTCAGAAAGTGAATAAGAACCAGAAAATTCCGGTCTTAAGATGCGCATAGTGTTGGAGCAGAGGACAGGCTAGGTGGTACCATGATGATGAGAGTGACATCGTAGGCTGAGCTGATGGTCGTGTTCCGGTTTACATGATGTTGAGCACCATCTATCGCCTGAATTAAACCTCCATTTTCTCCACCTTAAGGCTGGAATACAAACCTCATTGCTCCACATTTTGCGCATTGACGGAGAGCAATGTTGGCTGAAGGTTGATCGATTTGCGCAGAAGCAGCTCAGCAGCAGCAGCACAAAAACCTACCCAGCGCTCACCTTTCATTCAGTCGTGGGTGTTGGTGGACGGACAGTCCTTTCCAGAAAGCTCTGTGGATGTCATATTGCAGCAAAAATCGCGTTGTTTATTAAATTGTATGTGCGTTTTGTGGCACGAAGGACCGCCCGTGTTAATCGATGCTGTGCGTAAAAGCAGCCGCATCCATGCGTCCTCGACCTCTTCCAGCAGGTTCCCACACAGAGGCGTGCCGCAGCATCTGCCAAGATGCAGCACAGGCCCACCCGTAGTGCACCATTTCATAGGCAGCGTTTTATCACAGCTCCACAAAGGCTGCATCTCTCTGTATGCCAGCGATGGACAGTGGCATGGTGTATTTACTGGAATACTGTACATATTTTAAGCACTCGTACTTAAACCATTTATATTTTTGGGATACATATCTCTTAAACCGAACTATATTTTGAAGACGAATATACTTTTTTTCCTCCCATTTTACTCTTATATAATGCTCAAAAGCAAGCTGATCATTTTTTCAACTAAACTCCTGAATGCTTAAAACCTGAATGTTTTCTCCCCTTGGAAAGTCCAAAGTAGATTTTTTGTTTTCATCAAGTATTTCACCCTATTGTTTTTTGTATTATGTTTGGCTACAAGTCTGAAAATCTGTTGCAAGTAAATTCAGAAAAAATGTATCCTTTCATTCACATGAAATAGAGGAATATACTCCTAAGTGTCCTTGGCCGCACTGGTGGATCATGAAATTTAGATTTATCAACTGGTCTTGATTCTCAAATATTCTTAAAAATTCAGTTCTCCTTTCTTGACTCAAGTTATTTCAAATCCTTTAATGGAGTATATTCATGGCCTGGAGTGTCTGTCTGTTAGCTTGAGGTTTTGTACTGAGCCCATCACTGCTGCAGGGGCACTCTAAGGACAACAAGATGAAGACAGCACCAGCAGAACAAGTTATTAATCTCTGGAGGAGCATTTTTCAGCTACATTTGCCCACATTTTACATAATACTTAAAATAAAAGTA
This sequence comes from Scarus forsteni, assembly GCA_036419115.1. Classification (NCBI taxonomy): domain Eukaryota; kingdom Metazoa; phylum Chordata; class Actinopteri; order Labriformes; family Labridae; genus Scarus; species Scarus forsteni. Next base: position 27,235,403 of record JAZDUH010000130.1, on the reverse strand, counting down.
CTAAAAGTATAGAATGAAATAATAGTAAGAATAGATGTCCTGTTTTATTGCAAAGCACATTTACAAGTAGCAGATTTTTGACTTGGTGTGTGCAACAAGGATTAAAGAAAATATGTGTTTTTAGTTTTATTTTCCCTTTTAGAGTAAAATGTCCACAGCATCAGGGCTGCTCCCCCTTCCCCTCCTTCAAGTACCAGTAGCTGTGTAAAAAGGCTTCTACCCCCACTCCGCCTGAGATGACCTACCAGTGTGATGTTCTAATGTTGTTTCATCAGCAGTTTTAGCCCATTGGCTTGGCAAGCAGCACTAAAATGATTACATACACCGAAGTGAGTAGTCATCCTCCACTCAGACTGGATTGGGCCCCCCTGGGGAAGAGCACCTTAAAGATGCAGGAGCTCCATCAGAGCATCTCAGACAGACTGAGAATACGGCTGGATCAGGGATGTTGAGCGTGTGAGAACTTGAATGTTTTCTGACATTTGTGATTGTGTCATGCTGCAGGGATCATTAAAATCAAAATATGACCACTTTAACACAAAGTGGTCGAACAGAAGGTAATTAGAAACCACAGTGCTTCTGATAAAAGTTAATTGAAATAGAATGAGACACAAATTGGTCATTTTTAACCCACTTGCCACCATTTTTGACATGTCAGTAAGTTCAATTTGTTCTCCTTTTGGAGCTTCTTTCCTACATTTCTTGCCCCTTGAAGTACTCCTGTATCCAGATTTCATTTCTTTATTTAGGTGCCATTCACTTGATGTCAGAGCTTCAGATGCTGAATTTTCTCAGGCTTATATGTGCTATGGCCTTTAGAAAATTGTCCTCGAGCTAAAGATACAGACTTTTAAAGTGTTAGCACGCCAGGTGCAACGTGAGTAGATGTGATTCAATTTTTTTCTCTTGAACAGCCTTTGTACACAAGATGGGGCAGAAATTAAGAATATCTAAGTAGCATTAATTTTTAAGAATTCAGAGGTTTCTATTCTACTTTTCTCACATTTGAAACGTACATTTCTGTCATTCTTTTTAGTATTACCGAGTTGCAATGATGCTCTGCTGCCAGAGTGACTATTATGTTTCCAAACATAGTTGAGCTGCCATTATGTAAAAAAAGAGGAGAGACAATCATTTATCATCTCTTAAGATATTTTGCTATCATTTTTGGACTGTATTTTCAGCTTAATTTCAGGCAGGTTAATGTTGTTAGCGAGCCAAAGGCAACTTTCATTGTTGGATAGCATCAAGCCAACAAACTTTGACATCTGTGTTTGATATTAATGCAGCACAGTTTGGGTTTTCTCTATATTATCTGGATCTGGCTTGATCAGGCAGACTGTTTAGTATGTTATTTTCATGCCATTGTAATATCAAATGTATTTTTGTTTGATATAAGCTAATGGGAGCATTTCTTTGACTCCAGTTTTTGTGCTGCTCCGTGCTCTGTGTGAGCATGGTGAGGAAGTTTTTACAACTAGTTATTGAATTATGCCCTTGTTTAAAATCACAATCCCTGTTTTCCACTGCAGTTAAGTTTTAAATTGCTACATTTTATCAGAAAAAATCCCAAATTTACCAATTCGTTTGCTCTCATCAAGGAGGCATCAGCTTCACTGTGAGCTTTGAGAACCTTAGCCTTATGCTAAATAGAGGACAAAATGAATTCCAGCAGAAGCTACTTTCCTGACATCAGCTTACATCAGTCAACAAGTAATCCATCATCTGTCAGAGGGCCAGCTCGTGCTCCGCTCTCTAGGATCAGCCTGTAGTGGTAATAATGCCAGAGGGGCCCCAGCTCCACCCTGCTTCCCATTTTCTGCCGAGTCAGAGCGAGAGCTGCCCCTCACCCAGCCGCTCTCTCTGCAGCGCTGGGCAGCGGGGTGTGTCTGCTGCCTCGCCCATCAGTTCAGGGGGGAATCCCTCGCCACTGCAGACATGGCAACCGCCCCGGTGGCAACTGAACCAAATAAGCAGGAGGATTTCAGGACGATACTGTGCGACACTCAGGAACCACGAAAGCCAAAATGGTTCATGATGGACAGCAATAGCTCTCATATTGTGATAAAAAGGAGGGCATGTCTCTCTCAAATATGCTTTAACTTTATCAATAACTAGAGCTGATTTTCATGTTGAAGTAAATGATATGAACTGATTTTAATTTCATCCAACATAGGTGCAATCATTTGGTATTCTCCTCTCCATTTTGGAAACTAGAGCACAGTGAATAATGAAATAGTAAGCCTTGGGTCTTATTTTCTAGCAGCAGTTAGTTAGAGCTTTGTCTGATATTTTTATTCTGTTCAAGAACATTTTCCAGCAGGGACTCATTATGTCTTGTTTTTGCAAAATCCTTCTCTCAGAGCAGTGAGAGACATCACAGGATTTTGGGCAGACCTAAATTCTGTTTGTCCTCTCTCTGTCTGTTGGGAATGTGAAGGAGTGATTATTAATGCACACCTAGTTTCGTGCTAAAAATTTGAAGTGTCATGTTGTTGTGCTGTTTTAACAAGTAGGACAAGGGATTAAATATTTTTGTATCACTAGAGATCCTTTCAGCCTTCTACGAACAGTCACAACATCTGACATAGTTTCTGTGACGTCCAACTGAAAAAGCTGTTGGAATACATAAATTAGCTTATGCTATAATTGATGTAGAGATGAGTTCATGAGCTTAATAAATGTCTAAAAAATGGTACCTAACTTAGAGATCTAACAGTCAAACTGCCAATCAGCTCTTTTAATCCCCCCAAAGCTCAACACAGGTCGACTTAATACAATTAGAAGAAAGCTTTTACTTCACTCACCGCCATGCTTGTTTTGTTCAGAAGATAACCTCTAGAGTCAGAATATGAAGCCAATACAGAAGGGAAAAAAATGCAGTTCCTCAAGTATCCACATGGGCTGCAGGAGCATCAGATGTTGAATACAAATTGTGGACTGTAAAATGACCTGAACAAAACCATGGGGTGTCAGCTGATTGATTATCAAAGGCGCCTTTAGCTTAACCTACACACGACGTAGAGGCTGTATTTAGGTGGGGCTTAAGGCGGTCTGACTAGTGGCATCTCTGCATGGCCTTGTTGCGAAGTCAGTCATTTCTTTTACTTCTTAACCTGAAAATCCTTGTTTAATTAAAAATTGCTGCGATATAAAAATAGTGAGAGCATAGATTTTTGTTCGATACCAAAGCCATTTTGTTTAACTGAGCTGTAAATGTGTTAATTTAGAGTGCCGAAAACATCAGTTTCCCTCACACAATCATAACACCTCAAAGAATCCTGTAGCCAGCCTTAAGTATTCACTCAAACACCTTTGGCACTTCAGCATGGGACACCTTTTGAGCCCCAGGGGTTGCCGCTTGCATACAAATTCCTATATATGCAAAGTAGCTAGGTTCAGTAGATTTCATGTCTGTCATCAGGTAGACCATCTTGAGTCTCAAGCTGACATATTTGTTGCCAGTCAGCAGAGACCAGTCAGTGTCCCTAAGGAGGAAAAGGCTCTTAACAGTAAGTTTTAGTTGTGCTGAAAGCAAGAACTGACTGTAAACCTCTGATCAGGCCATTCCCACCATCTACCACCTTTCCCAAACATCATTCATAGAATGTTGCCCAGGACGATGTGAAATGTCTCTCATGGATATGTGAAACAGTCAGTCGGGTGTGTCAGTTAAAACAGGCTTATCTTGTGGCAAAATTAAACATGTTTTCAGTCTAATTACAAAATAGTCTTGGTCAAAATACATTATGGTTTAATGGGCACACATTGTGTGGGGAGTTTCATATGACTCGTCCATTTTGGTTTGAAGAAGAATATATATTATGCTTCATTTTAGAGCATAGATGAAATGACTGCAAGCTAAGGTACAGTAGATGCATTTCTTAAGAAGCTTATAGCCAAATATTATCTCCCCCTCAATTTTTCAGATTTTTAGGTTGATGAAAAGTTAGTTTGAGATCATATTTTTAGTATTGGGACCACCAATGCCTGTTTTCATAGCTTTAGTGATCAAATGGGTGGCATCAGTCAGGCTTAGTTCACAGTTTTTACGTTGTACATATTGTGAACCCAATAATTTGGGAAATGCTTCTTCTGATGAATAACAATGTTCTGACACATTGTTTTAACATTGGTACAAGCAGATATTCAACAAGCCAAATGTGAACCTATTGCAGAATAATAAGGCAGTAACCAGCCAGTATTATTCTGGACTTTAGTTTGGCTGACTGCTGACTAATGCTGCAAATTTATTATCACAATATCAGATCCATTGTTGTAATTTAAGAGTTTTAAAAACTTGGCTGATTTTGATTTGTTTGAAGCATTTTAAAAAACACCCAAGCTAAAGACAATGCAGATTTGTCTATATTATTGCTATAAAAGTTAGACTTCTTACCATTAACACAATATCAAAAATACTAGAATATTTTACATCATATTTTTCCTACTTTGGTCATGCCTAAATAATCAGAGTAGTATTTCAAAATAATCAGGTAAAGGCTAAGATTAAAGGTCCTAGTCTAGACTCTGATTTGTTTCACCATTTCACCAAAGTCCTGAAAAAACAACCAAAACTGGCAATAAGTGAATTTGTTTTTAACATCGGTATCAGTACCAGCCCTGATTTTAACAACTGATGCACCTCTGCTTTAAAATATTTGTGTCCTTTTGTGTTCACACCTCAGATGTCACACTGAGATAATGAGGGTTCTAGAACAGAATGGCCAGGGGTTAAATACTTGCTCAAACAGGTTTTACCTGTGTTGTTACAACAGCACAAGGAACAGATATTTGCATGTAAAAGAAGGTAAGTCCCTCCCCCTACCTGTGTCACAAGAAAAGATTAGCAATCATACTTTATTCATGTGGTGGTCTTCATCCGGTGGTTGTTGCAGTACCTGATGGAGACCACTGGGTGTGTGGTGTGAGTAAGAGTGCAGATTTATCCTCTTTTCATACTGTATTTGAAATGCCATGCATTAACTTGATGGTTGATAACCAGCCTTCTACATCCCATTTTCTAGAGTTTTTTTTTTAAGAAAACCTGCACTGGGGGTGCTGGTTTGGCGGAGTGGTTAGCAACCAGGCACCCCATGTACATGCTTCTGCCGGTCCAGGTTCGAGTCCCGCCTGTGACCTGTTTGCAGAGCGTCTTCCCCTACTCTCTCACCCCCTTTCACAAGCCTATCCACTGTCTCTCTCCTATCAGTAAAGGCACAAAAAATGCCCAAAAAATACATTTAAAAAAAAAAAAGAAAAGAAAAGCTGCACTGTACAGCATTACCTGCCAGCGGTCTTTGTTTAGTAAAATTCTTCATCTTAAAAAATGTTTCAGTGATGAATCTGTTTCAAAGAGTCACTCTGCAGAGTTTTTTTTAGTTTTGAATATGCATGGTTTAAACTACTTCCCGCAGTTTTCACAAGAAATGAAACACTTACATCATGTATTCACATGGGCTAAGAGCCTTAGCCCAAATTATTATTAGGGCTTAATGGGTCCTTAATTTGACAGGTCAGATGTAGGGAGACGGGGAACGTTGGGAGAGAGAGAGAGAGAGTGGGTAATTAAATGAAACAAAAGGCAACATTAGGCAACAAACCTGCAACCATTGGGACCAAGGCTGCAGCCTCTGTGCATGGGCACCAACTCTACTGACTTACCTAAAACTGCCTTAACCTCAGTTCTTTGCTATAAAGTTATTGTTTTTATATAAAATATCTTGTTTTATAGAGAATAAATAACCTTTAATTGAAGCAGTTATGATCCTGAGGGTTTCCTCAGTGGGATTTCATTTTCTGTCACACAGTCATCTTAAAACTTTTGATAAAATGACTTCTTGGAATGTTAAACAGGTAACTGTGCTCACAATATCCCCCCAGATTATTTACTTGTTTAGTTTAAAATCTGATGAAGTCATTAATAGTGTTTTTTCACTGAGAATATCAAATTAGATCATTTAGTAGTGTTTTTTTTTGTTTCACCAAAGAGACATTTTGTCCTCAATTTCTGAAATATTCTTTCGAAATACATTAAAACAAGAATTTAGAGATTAGGTCATCAAGAAATAATAGTATTTTTACTCTGTAAGTTTATTTTCAAACTCAGATTCATTGTAATCCAACTAAACTTTCCATTAAAAAGTGATAAAACTCATCAATCCGAAGACTTTACTCAGTTAATTGTTTGATTGTACTCAAAACATCCAAAAATCCATGCCTCTCAATTGCCCCGAAATGTTAGCACATCATGTTCTCTGTCTCTACTGGAGCATTTCAACTATGTGTGACTTTGCTTTCCCCTAAGGGCTTTATGTATAGGACTATTCCTACCATAATTGGGTAGATTCCAGCTGAATTTGGCCAACGCCACACTGCAAAAGCTTCAAACATGTCAGCCCAGTGCACCCGTCTCTTGAAAATGACAGCTGGGACGGTCTCCGGCCCCCCATGACCACAGAAAAGATAAGCTGAATAGATGATGGATGAAGCATCTCAGACTGAAGTAACAGAGTTGTGTATTTTAAAGGTTCTAAAAATAGCAAATCAGATTTTGCCTGTTAGAAAACCAGGCACCCCTGCTGTAGTTTATTGTATGCATGTTTAACCTGATTTGACTTCATTCAACTTAAACTGCACTCACCAGTTAATCCCCGAGAGTCGGTGTCCACTTAAACTGAAGCTCAATGCTAAACCACAGTCTATACAGATGTAAGAGATTAGATCAAGTATATAGACTCAGACTGTGGCACGTAATACTGTGTTCATTTATTTCACAATTCTGTTTCTCAAAAAAGCAAATCAGGCCTCACATCAACGTTTGAACCTACAGTCATCCATCGTTTCATCAGAACAGTTTGTTTACTGAATCACACTAAATCCTGTTGGGGATAAGGGTCAAGAAAAACCCTTTTGAATCATGCTCTCTGCCCCATTCAGATTAACAGATGTGGGTCTGACCCATTTCTCTTTCGCTCTTTAAGGGACATTTCAAATCCCAACATCTGACATCCAAGGTGCCTCAGCTACATCAGTCACTATATAGACTGTGCTTTATACAATGCTAGACCACCACCTACATGTTCATCGGCTAACACATCTCACCAATGTCTGTAAGCTGTGGTGGGTTATCATGATGGTAAGATAGCAGCTACAAACGGGTGAAATGAGTTCCTCTGAGGAGAAATGAGTTTCCTCGGAGGAGTGATGAGGGTTATCCTCGGAGATTGAGTAATGAGCAAAAATGTTCAGTGGAGTCATTTGTAGGCATTTGTTTAAAACACATAATTCTGCAAAATCAAGTTGTTTGCCAGTGAACAAAGTGCAGCAGAGTCAAATCATTTGATCATAAACCAGACCAATGACAAAATTATGATTGCACGACATTGTATTTTTGTGGATATCTGACATTATAATTGCTGATGCTGGTCATTTTCATTATGAGCCGAAAGTCTTTACGATGCGAAAAATGACTTTCAATAATGAACAGATGTCGAACAAGAAAAAGTTTACTTCTTAAAGATAAACCATCGATTTTTAAATCTTCCCATGCTTGATGATAAAGTGAAGCATTACTTCCAATATATATGGTAGATATGTTCAATGTAAGTGACAGCAAAATTCCAATACTGGCCAGTACTAGGGTTGCAATGGGTTGGGAAATTCTAGTAAATTTTCAGAAACTTTCCATGGGAAGATAAGCTGGGAAGTTTTGTCAATATTTTTTTTTTTATTATTCTTATTAAAAATTTCCATAGGAATAATGAGAGTTATGAAAATTTATGGAAATTAACTACTCTATGTGTAATGACCAACTGTTAATTTTTTTTTTAAATCCAGGTTTTTACACTTTATTCACGTAATCCATATTATTTCCTGTTGAAAGTTCCCTACTTGGAAAATTCCTGAAATTTTGCGCCCCTCGCCAATAACAATAATTTACCAGTATTATCGCACATCCTTAGAAAAAATCGACGTGTTTTGTATGTTTGTGGCATTAAAGGATAAGTTCTGTTTCTGCAGCTTTCACATTGTTTAAAAAATGAAGTAGAACAATATACTCACCCAGAAGGCTTTCCTGATGCAAACGGTGCTTCAGGAGATATTTAGATCCAAAATCGAGCGGCGGACATCCGTATAATGGTAGCACACGGGGCATACAGCGCCGCTCCTAAAACTGCATTTATCGTCCAAAAACTCATTAGTTTCCCCAATATTCCATCATGGTCCACTCACGCTACTACTCCATTACAGTCTGTGTCGCCTCAGACATGTTTTTGTAACTGTGCCGACCTCTGAACTGAAGAAGAAGCGCACTTGCTCCACGCCTGTACAGTGCGGCTCGTTGTTTCAGGGGAAGACAGTCGGCTACACAACGACTTTCTTCTTCCAGTTTTGTGCAAAATGGACGAATATCTATTGGTTGAAGATGTTGTGGAGGAGAACTTTGAATATAATGGGTGAGGCAGCGCTCCAGAGGGTACTGCGCAGGCACGGAGGCATACATTCTTCTTCAGTTCAGAGGTCGGCACAGTTACAAAAACATGTCTGGGGCAACACAGACTGTAATGGAGGAGTAGCGTGAGTGGACCTGATGGAAAATTGGGGAAAAAAAATAGTTTTTGGACGACACGATAGGAAGCTACCATTATACGGATGTCAGCCGCTCGATTTTGGATCTAAATATCTCCTGAAGCACTGTTTGGATCAGGAAAGCCTTCTGGGTGAGTATATTGTTCTACTTCATTCTATAAACAATGTGAAAGCTGTAGGAACCAAACTTTTTCTTTAAAGATAACTAATTGTCATCATGCTGTGATTTTATGTTGGTAATGGCACATCCATATACTAGCACTTTTGCTTGTTGGGACTTTTATCCCTGTTGTGCACTGCTGAAGTGCAGAGGTGTAAAGGTTGAACAGGGTCATCCTGCTGCTGAGTCTGCATTCTAGGTCATCTAACACATTACAGAGTAGATGTTGCTCTTTGGAGGTGAAGGACAGGGAAGAGGCCAGTTAGTATATAAATATTTTTGTGGAGTCACTTTGAAGAAGAGTAAAAACATCTTTCTCATACTGATATGCTTTTTCTTCTTTGATAGAGAATGATCGTTAATGACCTTGTCATTTGTGTTACCTCAAAGCTTTGCAACATGATGATAAAGAATCCTCTCCTGCTGCTTTGTTTGGTTAACCACTTGCTGATACTGTCAATTAATTTTTGTATTCCTCCTGAAGATCCAGATACATTTTAAGCTACACAGTACCATGCTTTATTATGGTTGAGGAGATTTTTCCTTGGAGGATGTAGATTGTCCCGGTCATTTTCTGACATTGACAAATAAGAAGATAGATCTGACGATCTCAGGCATGTAATCTGGTGAATCCAGATACTTACAATGACATTTTGATGGCAGTATTATGTTATAACTTTATTTTATACCCACTTTAAAGATGATAATTATAATAAAGTGTATAAAGTATAAAGTTCTTCATTATGTCATTGAGTCAGTAACTGTTCATCCTAACCACACACTTGTATAAAATCAGAGAACATAATGCAAATTCAGAAACCTATAAATAAGAAACTCTCTGCCTTTCCACTCGAGCCAGCTCGTATAATTTAGACATTCACTCACTACAGAGTGAAAATATTAGCTGCTAAGAGATCATTTGACAATATTTAACTAGAAATTTGACACATTTTCACTTAAGATTGGCAACATCATCGTCCCTCGTCCAAATTTGTGAGACATCTCACACTTCAGCATCTGATTTGTTTGTTGCCACAAGGAACAGCACAATCTAATGAAGAAAAATGGACCTGAACCATCATTTTCTTTGACTTCTACCTGCTAAAATCTAAATTCTGAGGCTACATGTGTCTTGTTTTCACTGCAGGACATTTTTCCAATAAAGAAACAGTGCTGTATGTGGGAATGATCAGAATCTCTATAGGAGTGGGTGTGAGTGGGATGGAGCGTGCTGTGGGAGATGTTTCACAGCTAAATGAGATTCCTGGTCTTAAAATAAGCATGGAGAGTAAGTTTTATGTGCAATTCATAGGCTATGGTGAGCGAATTTAGATAAAGATCACTACCATCAACGCGCTATACTAAGAAAATGGATTACGTCCCAGAAAATGTCTGCCATTTCTCTGTCCCCACTTCCTGTTTTCTACTTTATCCTCATCCATCATGCTTGTTTTGTTGTTTTTGTCCCCGGGGCAGAGGAAGCATCCAATGTGATTTTTTTCATTTCAGTAGTATGAACATACCCCTGAACCTCAATTTGATTATGAACGCAGCCCAGTGTCATCCCAGGACATTTCAGGATGTCCCAAAATGAGCCCTGACTCAGAGATGATTCACAAAGGCACTACAAAAGACCGCCCACGTGGCCCACCTACAAGTGACACAATCATGCTCATATCACAGTTTCTTACAGCGTTATGCTCACGTTTGAAGCAATATGTGCACAATTGAATAGACTTTGTTTTCAGGTTCAGCAGGACCTCATTATCTCTGTGTCATTCACTCTCAGTGAGGTTTACTTTTCCTTTTGCTGACTCACTGAGCGTGAGTGCAGCGATGTAAATGCTGCTTTCAGTGTAAAACATCACATCTGTTCAGACCTGCAGCCGTATTATAGCTCAAAGGAAGAGGGAGAAGAGAGAAGAGGCTAAAACAGGAAAAACCAGGGAGTGCTGACGCTGTGTCTTCTCAGTGAGGACAAAGAGGTACAGACTGGTGTCTGCGTTCAGAATTTTCACACCTTGCTGTTTGGTGCCGTCTCTCACAAAAAAAACAACACGTTTATTTTTACTTTACAAGACATGACACTTTTATAGCACCCTGAGGAACCTTAGGGTGCAGTGTTCCTGTGATCCATTATTGGATGCAAGTCATTATAAGCACTCCTGTGGAGGATTCTTGAAAGCAAAGTTTTAATGCCTCTGTGCCAGCAACTCCCGAGACTGGAGGTTTTGTGCTGTCAAGGTCGACCAGCTGTCTGTTCAACTGTCCACGGTGTTGTGAGGATGGAGGCTTGAACGTACTTTGTACGTCTGTCCTTCAGTCAGATTATTGTCAACAAATATGATGAATTATTGAAAGAATACTCTTCAAACCTTGCATTTTTACTCAAGGGTAAACAGTTACGATTTGAAGAGCGTAGGTCAGAGGTTAATGTCTTAGTCTCATATTTATCTCTACGGTGAAAACAGTAACCAAGCACCTACCTCCTGCATTAAAGAGACTCAAGAGAAAAATGTGTCATTCCTTGAAGGTCCACTTCAAGGAGTGACACTTGAGGCTGGCTGCAGGAACTCTGGATGTGATATGTAGGGATGGACATTGAGAAGATTTTAATGATACCAGTGCTATGAACGATCTTGCTGATTGATCCAATTCTTTAACGATTCACAAAGACTTTCTGTGTGGGCAAATGTTGACCTGTAGATTTTCAGTGGTAACAATGTCAAACACATGTCAGAGCATAGACAACTGCTTCTGCAAGTTGCTGGTGCTTCCACTCATTTGAGTGTTGTGTAGGCGCATTTTGTTTGTTAAAAAAAAAAAAAGCTTAAATTCTGACGGCTTCTGAAACTTGTCAGTGGAAGACATTGATAGGGGAATTCATTAACAAAAAGACTCATGATATCGAGTCTTTGATGGAGCTGTTAACGATTTTCAGCTTCAAAAAACAAATGTACTTGAAAACTATCATATATTTAAGTGCTCTCATTGAGCAGGTGAGAAATTCTTATGTCGTACCTATTTTTAATTTGTTAAGGACCTCTGATTTTGGAAGTTTTCTGTCCATAGAAAATTGCTTGTGGCTGTGAAATAAGCCTCTCATAGCAGATACATTCTCTGCGTCTTACTCCGACTTCTCCCGAAAGTAAACAAATAAATTCGGCTCCATATAAGAGTACAATTCGACACTTAGTCTTACCTGTCCAGCAAAAAAACAGGCAACTTCTGCGTCTGTCTGCAAACTTATCCTTCAGGGACTTCCATCTGGGAAAGGCAGCGCCGATGTTGACCCTGTTTTTATGTCTCATCCTGTCCCGATTGCGTTTGGCTTGATCCCGTTTTCGTTTCTTTGACAAAGTTTCATGCTCCTCTGCTGGCAAATTGTACGTGTGGTCCTCCATGTTTGTTTGTATTAGCACAGCTGCTTGGTAATCACTCTCTTCTTCTTCGTCTATTTCACAACTGTGCATTTCCGGTAGGGGTGGAAAAAAAAACGCTAAAGCATATTTTTGTCCGTTCTGGGTTACGGTGGAGAAGATGGCGACGCAAGATGGAGCCCCCCGTAAACGGGCGACCCACTCCTAGATTGATATAATGACTTTTTCTAAGGTAACGAAAACAAAACATTAATTATTTAAGGCTGATTAGAAACTACTTTAAATATACTTTTAAATAATATATTCCATTTTTACCAAGTCTGTTATTTTATATTTTTTCGTTTAGCATTTAATAATACACACTGGACCTTTAAATGGTTCATAATTGATCCATAAATCCAAAGATGGATCTTTTAAAGTGGGTAGTTTTTTCTTCATTGGACTGTCCGAGAAGCAGCCTGTGGTAGCAACTCTGCTAGTCTTACGTTTAGCGCTGCTTTCCTCTGAACAAGATCTGGTGAGATCATACTGCAAGCAGTCAAAAAACATGGCAGAAGCGAGTAGCACTATAGGGGCACCACCAGAGAGTTTAAAAGTTGATGTTTGGGCATATTTCAGATTTAACAAGTGTGAAAGAAAAGACGAGTTGGACACAAAACAAGTAACTTGCAGAATATGCGTTAAAGCATATCATTAATGTGTGATTAATGTATCTGCTTTGGGTTCAGTTCTTAATGTAAAAACAGTTTTAATAATGTACCAGGTCAAAAAGTCATTTACAGCATTATTTATACTGAGATAACCCAGACTGAAAAAATTTCGAATCGTGAATCGAATCGATTTGAGACCTCTTAATATCGAATCAAATCGATCCAGAAAATCTGAATCGATACCCAGCCCTAGTATATGGGTATGGGTATATGAACCAAAGGCTTCTTTGATTATCAATCAACTACACCACTTCGCTTCATCCAGTTCTTTAACAGTCTTTGGCAGAAACTCAGTAGCACTCAGTAGGATTTTTTTCAAACCATTACACAAATGTCCAGTTGGACCCAAGTAGGAATAAGTGCATTCTTTAATGTGATAATGACATCATTGAAACATTTGAGAGATTTCTATCACATCTGTAAATGTCCCCAGGAGTCAAAGATGGTCTGGTTATATGTAGTCTGATCACAGGATAAAGGTCATTGAGCCCCATAAGTATCCCTTGCATGCTAACATGATATGCAAGGATAAAAAATGATTATTGTCACCTCTGTTGGTGAGCCTTAGTTATTAGTGATCCCAATATTTCAGATTTTCACCCTTTAATGCAAGTTTAATGTTATGATGCTAATATGAAGATATATTTAGTACAAGCTTTTGCACTGCAACCTGTTATAGGCAGTAGCTCAGGTTAACGGTCCTGCTTTACTACCTGAGCTGCCTTTGTGTAAACATACAACAATAGCAGACTGAACTTTATGAAGCTAGTGCATCTGTTAGTTTTGTTTTTTATCCGGACAATGTTTCCTTTTAATGTGTTTACGGTCATAAAGTAGCTGGTGAAGTGGAAATGAAGTTTATATCCTAATTCAGCACCAATAAGTAAATTTAACCTGCACTGAACTGGAGATGTCCTTTTGAGGATAAAGTTTAACTGTGCTAAAATGGTTGCCAATTCACAAGCTTGTCTTCTATTCAACCTGCATCCTGGAATGCAGTGATCCATCATTATAAAGGCATCTGAGTGTGAAGCAATGGTACAAAGCTAAATGTAACCACTTTAATGTTGATTACACTAGCTCTTCACATTACATTGACTCCTAAATCATATTCAGTAAGCACCAAAAGCAGCATGTTGACATTCAGCTCATCCCCTTTTGTTGATCTGAATCCTAAATAAAACAAGACCTGGCTTCAGTTTCACTTCAAGTTCTCAGAGAATTAAAGTATTTGCTATAGTTTGCAGACACTTGGGCCGTTTTCCTTTACATTTACATTGTTAATAAATCATAGAGATGGTGATGCTGATGATTTCAGATTAAACTGTCTTAGTCAACAACAAAAAAAAAAAGTCCAGGAAAAAAGATTCTGTTGTTGTTTGAGGGACTTTTCATACTTGCATTATAGATGGATTCTCCTCTATTTTTGGTCTGCTTGCCATGTGTAGTGATATTTCATGTTTGTAGAGCAGCAGTTGAGGTTGTGATATTGCTTTTGCTCCATGATGATGCTTATTTGTTTGGGACTTTCCCTCCCTGAGTAATTTCCCAGGTGTAATAGATGTGAAATGAACCCAAAAGCAGAAATCTAGAGACTGACTCCGACTGTGTGTCAGTAAAACTGTTGCTCATTAATCTCAGTGTGTCATTGTTGGTAACAACACTAAATCAGCAAGTCAGGACAGGGCAAGTATGAAAAGGCTTCAATGACTTATTATTTTTAAAAGGTTCATGATGACAATGAAGAGTTCAAGAAACATACACATCTTTCGTGCATTCTTTGAAATTAGTCTATGTAGAAGTGAATATTTGTATGAGTTGCAACAGAAGTGAATTCGAGTGCTTTGGTCTTAGACAGTAGTTTTAATTCTGTGGGTAAAGACTCATAATTGCTTCATGGAACTGTAATAAGGTCAGGAAATGTGGCAAACATTAGACATCCATCCATTTTACATAGCTCCCTTTAGCCGTGATTGACAGAAAAAAAACATATATTTTTTAGTGGTCAGGACTTTGCTAGCTAGCAAGTTATTTTGGTATTTCCATGACAATTAGGAAAGACCCCCCTTGTTAGACTGGATATATGTGACTTGTTACTGTAAAAGACCTAGAATGTTTCTTGAAAAAAAATGAGTTAACAAGAGCCATTTTGGCTGTGCATTTATGCAAATCAGATCCAAATGCAAGTCATTGTTACACCTCAAGAAATTCACAGTGACTTCATGCAAATGAAATATGTATGTTTGTTATTGGTGTGGTATGGTACATGTTACAAGAGAGCATGACATGGTATGTGCTCCACATACACACAAAGGAAGAGGCACACACTCGCAGCACTCCTGTCCTCCTCTGAGTCTACATGCTCCCTACTTACTAAAACTATGCCTCTGATACTACCTTTGGAGATCCATCACACATAATCTCTAGCTGAAATGACTGTCCCCAGTCAAACAACAGCCTGGCTTTTCCCTTTTAAAGACAAAGAGGCCATTATGAGTGTGGCTGGTTGCGCTGAAAGGGAGAAGCCTACAAGCTTCTGATTGGCAATTAATTAAGTTTGCATACAAAACATTTGGTCAAGCACCTTTCAGTTTTTCTTTAAAAGTTTTGCCCTTTTACAATGTCTTTCATGAGAAGATGACCAAACTAAAATGAAGTATACCCCATGGATATGTGAGATGGTTCATCTGGTGTGTCAGATTATACCAAGTGACAGCATCCAAGTACAAGCAGTCTTTTGTTATACAACTAAAATGTCCTCTTTCACAATCATAGGTTTATATTTGTCTTCTGGCTTCCACTGAACAACCTTATATGTTCAGTGTATGAAGTACGCTCTGTTACTCTGTGCTCTTATAGATTTTCTCCTTCAATTTGACACAGAACATGCTGATACAAAAGGGATATGAATTTGTTCATAAACCAAAAACTTTAAACTGTTCAGTCACTATAAGTCATTGTTTATAGGTTTTCTCATGTTGTACATCTCAGATCTCAGAAGTCTTTTGCTGTTGCCCAGGCTTAAGCAGGAAAAATACTGTGTAAAGCAGGGTTCACACATGAGGATTTTCTAAATCTGAGGAGATTTTTCATCTGTTAGATCAAAAATCAGGCATTGAACAGTTTTGATCGTACTGTGTGGTGTTCTCCAATAATCTCAACACAGCATACCACAGACCACACATAACCATGCTGTCCCACCAATGATCTAAAATCTAGTCCTCAAGGACAGCAATCTCCCATGATCAAACATAATCTAACAAAAATTAAGGAGAAGAAGAAGCATAGCAACAACCATAAATGTTGTCTATGGCAACAACTGGAAAACACGACAAGCAACATGGGAGTGGACATACAAGAAGAGGGAATGATGGTGGCCTTTGGAGTTTTTTTACAGAAAATCAGGAACTAAATTAATTGGAAAAATCATGAAGACAGCAGGAAGTGAGCCGTTCCTCCTTTTCTTAGGTCCACCAAACTTGAGTGTGTTTATCTGTGCCTGCTTCCTTGTTTCTCAGTCAGCGTGTTACTTGTTTTCTACATTCTGTTCCACATCACAATTCACAGAGTCATGACTCGGGAGTCGTCGACTTTCTGCACACACATGACCTCAGACCACAGAATAATCTTATAGAATAATCTTATAAAACAGAAGATAATCGGCCACTTGCCGACCTTGAAATTCGGAACAAATACAGTCGATAATCTTTATGTGTGTACCTCGATTCAGCTTAATGTACCTTGCATTGTCCTCTTGAAAGAAGCCTCTCTAAAGGGGTCAGATTATGCTTTTTCTAATTTTATATTCCTTGTATGTGTGTTTTTCATGTCTCCCTATAGCGTACTTACATGAAGAAAACAAGAAGGACTGGGGTTAGGGTTCCTCTCCCCCCTTGTGTAGTGCCAGTTACTGCCTGAAACACCATATCCCTCTGTAGACTACTAGTATGACAACCTACCAACCCAAGGCAAAAATAGACAAATTAATGCAGAGTTGTTGACAACATGGTGACAGTCAGCACTCATTTGGCCAATTACCATAAAGAAACTTGGGCAAGCAATCAGAGAGGACTTGGCCCACATGGGGAAGTTGGCTTGAAAGGAGCGGGATCTCCAACAAAGCCTCTCAGGCAGAATGAGAATATAGGTGGATCAGAGATTATCTGTATGTGCAAACAATACTTTTTTTTTTTTTTTTGTTTCAGTCACTAAGCAGATCAGGTGTTTATTTGGGACCAGATGACTATTTGGGACAGGCGTTTAATTCCTTTCTCACAAAAATCTTGCTTAGCAAAAAATGAAAAAAAATATGGTAAATGTAATCAGACTGTTTATTTACACCAGTATGAATATCACTTTTACATTTTCACCACAAGACTGCATCACCATAGTTATACTCTTGTCTTCTTCTTTCAACTCAGCACTCTCTAAACACTCTTAATACTGGGAAGGAATTACCAGAAGTTAAGGTCATACTTCTTTTTTTTGCTGCACCAGGGCCATGGAGATAAGCAGCAATGTACCACTAACTGATGTGACTGGCCCCCTGACACTAGTTAAGGGCAAAAAACATGCAGTGGCAGTGGCAAAGTCTTCTTCTTTGGATTTGTAAAGCCCCAGTTTGTAAGATTTCGTCTTTCTGCCCTAAAGTTGCCTCTAAAGGCGTTGAGAGTAACTGCACTGTTGTAAAACAGAGCACGGCACACCAGTGTGCATTTGTTGACATACAGAAGGAGGAGCAGCCGACAGGAGGCCCAGATAGACAAATAACCATGCGGACTGTTTAGGTACAGTCTCGTCATGTTTCTTTTCAAGCTAGAACTGTTGTGAGCTCAGCGTGCTCATGTATGTTCTGCAAACTTCGACTGTAGCTTGTAAGCTGTGCCAAATAAATTACACACTGCGTTTATTTGGACCGGACATCTATTTGTCAAAATATACTGCTACTGCTGGCTTTTGTTTGGGACCCGGCAATTAATTGGAAGCTGGCTTTTATTTGGTATTTTAAGGGATATAAAGTTGAGTTAAGGCAAACATGGGCTCTTTAACAGCAGCATTTTACCAGCTTAAAACCTGTTTATATGTACATGTGTGGTCCTCTTGTCTTAAACATTTGTGTTATTTTTATTTTTTACTGCACCAAAAAGTTGTCTCCACTTTAACATTAGTGTTTAACCACATTGCAAACATGCCCAAGTAGGTCTTCAGTTCTTCCCTATATTCTTTGGTCATGTATATCCTCCGTGCACCCTGGAGAAAACTACTGTCATATTTGGTAGCGTAGCAACAATATGCTGCTTGAAGCTCCCTCTCCACCATCATTAGAAGGACTCACACATGCACTGCCTCACATCCCCCTTTTCTCAGCACTGTGCCTGAGCTCCATTCACACCACCAGTGACGTCAGGTGGTCCACGGTGCCTTTGTGCTCTGCTGCGTGAAAGAGGGTCGGCAGGGGGGTTGTCATACCAAGTTAGAAGAGACAGGAGTGAGAGAAAATGAGAAAAGAATAATATGGAGCTGCAGGAATCTTCATTATATGAATCATGATCCATTTAATCAAAATGTGAGGCAGCAGGCATCAAGGTCTAAACCAGCCTGTACTTAGGTCCAACATATCCTCTCATTCTCCCAGCCCTGCAGCTCTCTCCCTGCCTCTCCTGTGGATATTAATGGCCATGCAGAGAGCTGTCAAAGAGGAAATTATTGATTGTACTGCTGGCCTTTGTTTGTGTTAACACACTGTTGTTTGGAAGTTTGACTGCCTTGTGTAAGGATGAGTCACTAGAGAGTGAGCGCGATTGATGAGCTTTATGGGCAGACAGAGCTCCATTGTCATCCCGGCACCACAGCTTCCGTCAGGGCTTTCTGCTCGGCCTGCAAACCCCCTGAAACAAAGACAGCCATGTTATTACAGACGTGCTGTTTAGACCTTGTTTTTCTGACCCCTCTTTTGCTCCAGCGTTGGCCTACTCTGCCTGTTTCATTGGCTGTGGGTCAGAAACTGGTTTACACTAATTGTGGTTTAATGGGCTCGGGTATAGAGCTGAGGTAGAGCTTTGGTAGTGACTAATGGGGGGAGGGTACCTTTCTCCTGAGCTAGTGAGTGGAATCATTACGCAACAGATGTTAGTTTATTATCTGCCTGTCTTCTTCACTCAAGTACAGAGGTCATTTTATTTATGTCAGTTGTAAATTTTACAGCGTCAACTGCTAAAACACTCCTTACAGAACAGACAAAAAGTTAACGGTCCTGCCCACAGACGTGTTGATGTTGTACAGCTCCCTCCAAAGCAAATAAGGGGATGGCATTCTCATGGTTTCAAGCAAATGATTTTATAGACACAAGAAATCAGTGGACATGTGAATAGCAAGGAGTGCTCTATTCATAATATGCTGTCATCATATCCATTTTGGATAGAAAACAGCATCATCGCTGCTGTTCCTTCTTTGATCAAGTTGTGAAGCCACTTTAGCCCATTGTTCAGGAATGCTGGGTTCAACATTAAATGCTGCGCTTCAGTTCCAGAGAAAATTGCAGATTCACTAGTGAATGAGTTTAAATGTTTCAGACTGTATGGGGTCTCTGTTTCAGATTCGAACATTGAAGTTGTTCTATTTTATTATATTTTAACAAGAGTACAAAAAAAAAATGACAGATAAAACCTTGATGGCTAGTACAAAAGTCAAGACGTTTCTTCAAATACCTTACCTGTGGCTGTCCAACATTACCATCAAAAGGTAAAAATAAATGCACAATGTATTTGATTTTTCAACGTAGATGTCACTTCTGAGATCAAATAGAGCACACCACAAAAAGTCAAATATGTAGATGTGCTGTAGGAAGAATGGCAGGACTACATCATCTTACAGAGACATGTTTTTTGTAACTGTGCCGACCTCTGAACTGAAAGTGTATGCCTCCACGAGAGGCATTCGATGAGCTCTCGCCGAGGAGAATATTGTGAGCAAAGAGAGAGAACAAGCGCTCCAGAGTACTGAGCAGGCGCGGAGGCATACATTCTTCTAGCTAGCAGTTCAGGAATTAAAGCACAGTTACAAAAAACATGTCTGGGGTGACACAGACTGTAGCTGAAGGTAGCATGAGTGGACCTGATGGAATATTGGGGAAAAAAAAATAGGTTTTGGACGATAATGCAGTTTAGGAAAGTTCGCTGTGTATGAAAAGCTGTAGAGCCAAACTTTCCTTTAAAAAAAAAGTCTGGAAATGATTGAAGTTGCCCTCCTCAATGCTATATTTTTTGTTTATGAAATTAAAGGCACGTGTGTTGGCGTTTTTATTTTTCAGTCTCCATTTTGCACAGGGTCAAGCTATATTAATGTGTTCCCGCGTCTGTAGGCTGTAAAAGCATACCACCTCAGGCTGGTAACGCCTCCTCATATTCCGCTTGCTCCCACTGGATATTTCAGGTATTTAAACAAGCAATCTTAAAAATGTAAGTGTTCAATAATTAGTATTCCAGATTGAGGTGGCTCCAATTATGTTCAACTTGAGAAAAGTCACATGGCCACTTCATACCTGAATATTACTCCAGACAAACAACTAGTTGCATGAAGTCTCAAGTCCTGCCTCCCTGCCCTGATTGTCAGGGCATGTGATGGGATGAGGTGTTGAGTCACTCCTAAAATTGTGCCTAAAGTCATTTAATGTGTAGCCAGCATTGCATAAACATCCTTAAGCTCTGTTGCCGTGTATACCCTAATGAACAGATGAGGCGCGATCACAGTGTAAAGGTAGTTTGTGGCTTTGGCAGCCCTTCTCATTTAATGTGCCAACTGTCTTCTCTTTTATAATCCATGCCCTGTAACGAGCCATGAAGTGACATTGTTAGTCCTTACTCTCAATGCATTAGCCATCTGACAGGTGTGAGATATAAAGTTGCTTATTTGCACTTGTCTCCACCCACAGTGTGCTCTCCATACCTTCAGTCACGTCAGCATCCCTGTCAGTAGCAGCTAGTGGCCTGTGTCTTTTGCAGAGATATCATGGCCCTTACTAACACAGCAGACTTTACAGTGGCCATAGAAACAGGGGATTGCATCACTGGTTTGCTCTTTGCCCTCCACTCCCTTTTCCTCTTTACAGTTAAAGTAATCTGATTAAAACGGATGGTTAAACTTGAACTGTGCCTGATTACTACTCCAAGTATCACTTGGCATGAAAGTGGGTGTAGATCCATCAGGACTTGTATGACTTCATCAGATAATCAAACCATTAGTCATTTGTCTGTAGAGATAGCCTGTATTAACAACTGAAATGGGGATTAGCTGCTCCTGTGTGTTACTGGAATCAGACTAAAACAGGATGACACAGTGGCTGGCTCACTCTTACGCTGTGACTACAAAGGTCACAGGTTGCAGCTTTCTGGGGCGTCTGTGTCCTTGAGTGACACACTGCAGCTCTGCCATGTGTTTAGGATGCTGCACAGAGCATGCTGCACAGCCTCCAGGGAATATTTGTCTTAATATGCCATGAAAAACTCAAAGAAGTTAACTGTTGGTGACCCTCTTACTCTGCAGCTGAAGAGTGCAAGAACCCCATCTGGGTGCTGTGATGACATGGAAGAGAAGAAACAGCCTGGACATGCTCAGTAATTCAATCCACTGTTATGAAACAAAAGAATAAGAAATGTTTTTGGTCTACTTTACCAAAGCTACAGTATGTGTCGTAGAACCTAAACCAACATTACACACTTCCAATGCTCAGCCGGATGGTATTTTAACCATGTAATTGTTTTAACCCTGAAAAGCAGCTGAATTTGTCAGATTCAGGTCTTAACTAATCAGAAACAAAACATTTAATTTTAATACATTTTCTGTAAATAAGGCATTGTTTCAAGAAATGTGTCCATCCACATGAAAGGCTGTAGCCCACATGCCAGACCTGTTAGTCCTACTGTGACGCTGCCGCAGACTTCCACCAAAACCTCAGAAGAAGACATGGAGAATGTGCATAAAACATGTGATATAAACAAACAAAACAAGGTTTTGCATATGCTGTTATTCATTTCCGCTTGTTGCTAACAGTGGTAGTGAAGGAGCAGTAGATTTTGCTGCAAAAACCATAACAAATGCATTGCAGCACAAACACAACACTGGACTCCGCAGTTGTCGTCCATTGTTGGGTTTAAGGGAGAAGTGGGGCTACAAGGTCAGCTCTTCTGAAAATGTGCGTATTGATTGTAAACGTGAATTCAAGGGCTGCGTTTGAGATTCATCTGGTCTGAGAGCCATTTTCAAAACTCTGTATTTTCTGGCTCCCGAAACACCAATTCCACTGAACAGAATGTCCACATGATTAAATAATAAAAAAAAAATGCAGATACCCCTAACCTTGTTTTGTCATCCTTCAACATTTGATGTTAGTCACTAACCAGATCTGTAATTCAAAGTTTCAAACTGAAACATTTTTTCCAGATCAGAAAATTATATCATTCAGCTCCCTTTGCAATGAAACAAAATGGGTGGTAGCTACAAGTGTGGCTATTTGTGCAACAATGCAAGACTTCATCAGTCAATGATCATGCAAGCACCCTCTAAGTTTTCCCTTGAAAGGCTATGTCCCTCCAAACGTCCATTTTTGGGAAACTGCCAAGAAGAACTTAAAAAAATATCCCATGGATATGTAAAACAGTCCAACACGCTTGTAAGGTGAAGTTGTAATGGTTATGAGGTTATGCGTCATGCATATACTACTTAAGTCTTCGGATGTAGATTTGGTGACATCAGTCATTGTCTTTTCATTTGAAAGCTCAAGTCTGCATTCCCCTGTCTGAAAATGCTAAGTCAGCCTTACCTTTGGTTACCCTGGAAACAGGCCAAAAAAACCACCAGCTTTCATGCTGGCATCAACATTTTGCCCCTCTGTAAATTAGATTATCCCCTCCCCTAATTATGAATTTGAGCTTTATTCCTATAAATGATTGATTAATGGTGTTAGAATCTTCTTCCGCTTACCTTTGTTTCTAAGCCTTCAAAAGATATTGCAGTGGTTAAGTTTTTGAACATACTGTAAACTCTATAAGCTGTTGTTTTTTTATTGTTTTCTTGTCTTTCAATGATTTTGTTGTAAATAACTTTTCTCAGGGTAAATCTTTGCATTACAAAATAAAATAAATTCAGCATGAACTGCAATGAAAGGGTGTAAGTAGTGGACGGGAAACAGATGTGGTTTAAAAAGTGTTTTGAGTTTACACATCAGGTTGCCAACAACTTATAGTACAGTATCTTTAACACACTGGATTTGTCAACACAAAATTGTGTCTTTTTGTCTTTTACATGGAAAACACCTGCAGGCCTTTTCCACAACAAAAATCCATAGAAACCAGTTAGAGACTTTTTGAATAATTGAATACATTGAGAACCTTAAATGATATTGTTGACAATAAAATCCTGTTAACTTTTAGCCCACTTAAGATAGATTTGAACTTAACTTACAAAGACATTTGTGGTTCCAAGACAGAGTGTGACACACACAAAGTTAAACTAACCTGCCAGGTTTTACACATACACCTGATCCAGCTGTTGTCTTTATCTGAGAAGCTCTGGTAGCGTAGTCAGCTCTGATTGGTTGCTGCTCTACTCTGTTGTAATTAGTTGGTTCAGCGCTGCTCAGTGCCATGTTTTCAGTCATTTATTCTACGGTCTTTGCTCTGCTGGGCTTGCCACTCTGACTCAGTGGGCTTGAACTGCTGACAAAACAACTGTAAAATGTCACACTGTAAGGCTGACGTACTCGGGGAGACATGCAGCTCCCCTGCTTAAAAGGGGAAAGGGGACAAGTCCAGATCTGGAGCACTCTCGGTCTTGTGCATGAAAGTACTGCATCACACAGAGGAGATGTAAGACACACTGAAGGGCATATAAAACGCAAACAACTTGATATATCCTCTTTAATAGGGACACTGTGAAATTTTAAAGAAAAAATAGAAATGTGTTTTTGTTGTGAGTTTCACAGAAATGTAGATAATAAAGCTGTTTTCCTTACATTTAAGATGTCTGACAAATCGTAAGGTAAGAACAAAAACAGATTTGCAGCTGTACAAGTGTCATTAGCTGGTACAACTCTTTGGGTCAGTTTATTTTAAGGTTTGGCTCTTTACCATTACCAGACTCAGTCATATTGGGGCTCTTCACACAAAACAAGTGAAACCCAGGATAGAGATTTCTGTGAAAGACAAGCAATTTTAGTTCTAGCATTCCCAACAAACATGGAAGTCATAAGAAAAACCAATGCTCCCAATGTCAGCTGGCCAAAATGACCCATAAACTCAGGAATATGTGAAGCTATGATTGGAGCAAAGCATCAACTGAAAAGATGTCTTGAGTCAGATTTACTGAATCATTACATTTTGGTTATTTACTCATTGAGTTGTTGAGTTTTGTTCCAACCATCACGTGAATCAGCATTGTTTTGGTTGTCAAAATGTTCTGTAATTATAAAACACAATAATCCCACAAAAATGGCAAGATTGCAAAAAAATAAGCAGAAAAAGAAAGATGTCATAAAGCCTGTTCTTGAGCATTATATAACTCTTCATTACGATGTGACCAAAACAGCTTTAAAGATTTGCTTTGACATTTGCTTCACATGTTTGCTGTCCTCTTCAGTTTGTGCGTCTTAAGATGATATTTGCATTGGACAAAGTTTCCTGTCAGTCTATGCCAATCAGCAAATTATCTCCATGGTAACGTATTAAATGATGCATTGTTAAATTCACCCCTGCTCACTACAGCTACAGTTTGGCTGTGTGATTCAACAGTGTGTGAATACTGACCCCTAAAAGCACCACAGCACGAACAGCTGCTGGCATGTAGCTGTTAGCATGGCTGATTCCACCTCGCTGTGTTTATCCAAGGAGGGGGAGTAGCTCTTCTGTTTCGTAAGGGGAAGTGCCTCACTTACTTTTATGGTCTAATTTGGATAAGCTGCAGGTAAAAGTAGATCTTCAGACGTAGGTGACAAGTCTGCATAACATGGATTATTTTGGTTTTTAAATTGTATATCGGGAATGAAAGATTAAGCCAGCATTGCGTAATGGCTGCTGCTAACAGATGGGTTTCAGGGTTTTTTTCTGGTGCATTACAGTAGAAAACAGCTTAAAACACAGTCAGATCAGATTTTCTATGTTCACATAACAGAAGTATCCACATTATCCCTTTAGTATATGTTTGATGTAGATGCAGGGCAGAGAAGTCATCATGAGGAGCAGCTCCACGAGATGGTCCTGGCCCCCTGCAGTGGTCTACCCCAAATGGGGTTAAACTCTGTCCTGAAAAAGAAGGGAACGACGGGCGTTATACTGGGAAAGTCTGAAGAGATGCCTCTGCTCCATGGTCCCAGTGGGGTATAAAGGATTAAATCCTGCAGCCAGACACAGGCCTGTCCAAACAAAACAAAACCAGCTTTCAGAGCACTAACAGCCAATCAGGGCCCTCTGTCAGAGGGTGATGTCAGGCAGCCTGAGGCGGGGTTTATCCGGCTGGATGCTGGGACTGCTGCTCTGGGCGTAGTTCAATTTATCCAGAGGAATTTGTGGAGTTACTGGAGTCATAGTTATATACTTTTATTGTAGTTAGTTTGTATTTATGAAAAGGATTCTTTTAGTGTATATCTTTTCCCTTTTAACAACTTCTATGGTATTTTCTCCTTTTTGAAAAAAAAAACAGGTCTTATATTGATGCCTCTTAAAACTCTGACAAAAAAATCTTACTAATCTAAGTATCTTTCCCTGGGTAGTCTTCAACAGGCAAAAGAGATTTACTTATGTCAATCAGTGTCATCTTTTTTTCAACGTTCTCCTCATCTTTGAATGAAAATAGGACAGTCATTATTGTTTTTTGCTCCTCAGTTCAATTTATTCCTATTCTTCGCAAACAACAGTTCGTGGCTCCTGACATTTATAAAATTCCAAGAAAAAGAGTCGCTCCATTGGCGTTATATGTTTTTTAAAGTTGCTGAGTAATGTGATGTTTTAGTGTATCATCTCATGTTTAACTTCATCAGTGATATTTAATCAGTGTCCTGTTATAGTTATTTGATAGTCTATAACCATGCACCCGAATATTACAGGTTGTAACTCACCTATTTAGCATTTGCCAGTTAATCCTACAGAAGGCGTAAGATTCTCCAAACTTCTCTGGCTCCATGTTTTTAAGCTCCCGGGGAACTTTCAGTTTGCATTTACTTAAGTGACTTTCAGATCTTTATTAAATGTGTTGCTGTACATGCAGAAGAATTATCATTCATCATGCACCACATCTGTCTTTCTGATGCCAAATGCACCATCCACAAATAATTTTACTGAGACAAATGGATACTACAGTTGTTTCTGCAGAATATGGTTGACCTTTTATCTGGCACCTACTATGCACCAATTAAGGGCTGAAGAATTATAATATATGGTCTTGTTTGGTATTCAGTTTCATTAATATGACCCAGGCCTTTTTTATTTGTTATTTTTTACCAAAGGCTAGCAAGGGGTTGTTGTTCAAATTCGTAATACAACAAATACTAATTAGAGTCCTTTAAAGTTCTATTCATGTCGCTTACAAACCAAGAACAGTGAGCTGAATCTGTTTGAATAAGACATATAAGTTGTTGGTTGACATATTTGAGTACTTATTCAAGAATAACTACCTTTTAAATTTCTGCTACCTTCTGCTTTTCAATTTGTTAAATCTTAAAATACATTCTCATTTCTATTTTTTACTATTATTTAAAAAAAGATTTTGGTACACTTTATTTTATGGAGGTTAATTGTGAATAATAATCAAAAAAACTACTATCACTGCTGCTAGTTCAGACAGTGTGAAGGATATTGGCTTTTGGGACTCCTTTCCGACCTCCATTCTGAGTAAGAACTATTTAGGATTTTCTAAAACTACAATTAGTTCCCAAGGGCATCACCCTCATCGGTACCTGTTTCTATTGTTATTTTTATTGACTTTGGATAATTGTGACTTAACTTATCACGTGACTCCATGTCTTTAGCGGTAAAGTTTAAATTCTTTGACTTTCATGCATTGGAAATGTTGTTGGCAATGTGAGGCATTGTACATGGAATCATAGGATGTCAATGGTTTTACCAGTAGTACTTCTCTAGCGATGTATCTGTGTGTGATCAGGCCCTCTGTCTGCATATTTTGGTTGATAAGGTTATGAAACCACTCTATAGTGGATTTCTTGTCCTTTTTTTCTTGCTGTGGTAGTGAAACAAGTATTGCTGTTTGATTCTCGATAGCAAAATGTTTACGTTCAAATGTAAAAAATGTTTTTTTAATTTCCAATCCTGTGTATGTCTTCAGGTGACGGAGCTGAACGAAGCACTATCCAATGAGGAGAGGAACCTGCTCTCTGTGGCCTATAAGAATGTGGTTGGAGCGAGGCGTTCATCCTGGCGCGTCATCTCCAGCATCGAGCAGAAAACATCAGCTGACGGTAACGAGAAGAAGATCGAGATGGTGCGTGCCTACCGGGAAAAGATCGAGAAGGAGCTGGAGGCCGTGTGCCAGGACGTCCTCAACCTCCTCGACAACTTCCTGATCAAGAACTGCAATGAGACGCAGCACGAGAGCAAGGTCTTCTACCTGAAGATGAAGGGCGACTACTACCGCTACCTGGCCGAGGTGGCCACAGGGGAGAAGAGGGCCACGGTGGTGGAGTCCTCGGAGAAGTCCTACAGCGAGGCCCATGAGATCAGCAAGGAGCACATGCAGCCCACCCACCCCATCCGCTTGGGCCTGGCTCTCAACTACTCCGTCTTCTACTATGAGATCCAGAACGCCCCAGAGCAGGCATGCCACCTGGCCAAGACCGCCTTCGACGACGCCATCGCTGAGCTGGACACCCTCAACGAGGACTCCTACAAAGACTCCACTCTCATCATGCAGCTGCTACGAGACAACTTGACGCTGTGGACGAGCGACCAGCAGGACGACGAGGGAGGCGAGGGCAACAACTAAAGAGTCCGAAACCTCATTCTGCCAAAACAACACAACACGCGCGCTCACAAATGATGACAAAATATTAATAATTATAGTTAAAAAGTTCTTAGAAATTAAAAAAAGGGAGGGATGTGGTGGAACAATCAGCCAATTTAGCCGATAATGCGGCTGCTGTTCTTTATTTTTCAACAAATAAAAGTGAAAAAATTCAGGAGAGGGTAGACAAATTTAGTTTGAAATAATCAAAAATTAAAGAATAAAAAAGATTGAAACCCCCTCCTTGGTAGCCTCTGCAGCATTTGCCAAAATCCAACTTTAGAAGCAAAGAGGTGTGTCATTCATCGCAGTGTGACTATTGGGTAACGACGCCTTCACACTGGCAGAGACTGGTCTTATCGCGCAAATGAAGCTGAGCTGTCTTATTGTATTTGGTGAGGGGAGGAGCATTCACAAATTCAATGCTTGAGCAGCAGGAAAATTTAGAGTAACCTTGAATGTCACAGCCTTGTTTAGAGAGAGAATGATGACAGAGCGAGCGAGAGCAAACAGGTTGATGATGATGATGATGAAGAAGATGAGCTTTTTAGGAGGGTGTCGAATTCATCGTGTTAACTCCAAAAATAACGTACCAACATCTTTAGTTGCACCACACTTTGATCGTCGAGTGAACAGCAGGTTGTCTCTGTTATTGAAGATAACAAACTGTTTTTGTTTGCTTTGTGTCGGGTTTGTGTCCAGCTCAGTCACAACAGTCATACTGTAACTAAAAATACAAAGTCATTAAGTAAACCTAGTGCAGCTTGTCCCTCTCATGTGCTGATGTGCTTTATTAATGAATAAATTAACTGTTTTTGGACACCTAATTCTTATTGTCAGTATTGTCGTTACTATAACAACTTCTATTGGCTCCTTCTGTTTGTAGGAAATGATTGGCAGAGATTAAGATGGTAAAACATGAATGGAAATTTGCCTACAAAAAAAAAGATTGACTATTATCCACCCTTATTCTCCAGTTATGCTATCTTCATAACAATCTGTAGGATCTGTGAAAAAGGCACCAGGAACCACAGACTCGATTCTCAGTTTAATTTGTGGACAGAGCACATGCAAAGTAAAGTGGAAGCTCTAAAAGCAGATTTTGAGGTTGGTGGATTTACTTTGTCTTCAGTTTCTTCTCGGTCAAGAAATGCACTTGCCTATTATACTGTTTCTTCAGTGTAAGATGATAACTGCTCCAATATTCTCCATAATACAATATTGTGCATGCTGGTGATGTATTTATACAGTAGCTTCGATTTATTAACTTATACTGTAGATGTTATGTATTCATATGAACATGGAATTACTAGAACCTTAATCAGATTATTTTCTATTTATTTCTTTTTATTGCGATTGTTAGCTAGACTTTATTTCAATATGTGTTTTCTTTACTCCATTTGCTGAAGTACGCTATACCAAAACAGTGATTGTTAACAAATAAATTGATCTGTTACGGACTTCGCTATGGTGACATGCAGTTCTTGGTAGGGGGGATCAGAAAGTGGAGAAAATAAGGTTTCTGGTGTTTGACCATAACAGTGTGCTCTGCAGTGTCTCACAGATTCTCACTTTTAGAAGGTTTGATAGCAGTGACAGAAAATGAATTTAACTTGAAACTGCAATATAAGTTGCCAACTTGAAAGGTCGTTTAAAAGTCATATTGTCCAATAACTTTCACTAGTGGGAATGGCATCCATCTCTGCCGTACAGCACTGTGTAGCTTAATCAGCAGGCTAGAGTTATCTCCAGTGGAATATTACACTGTCTCGTTCACACTTCACCCATCAGAAATAACAAACAAAGCCTGTTAGGCCAGAGTTATACTCACTGTTAATCCTTGCATTTGCGTAAGCTTCCATTGACATCCCCAGCACTTTTAACTGCTTTTA
The DNA here is from genome assembly GCA_036419115.1 of Scarus forsteni. NCBI lineage: Eukaryota > Metazoa > Chordata > Actinopteri > Labriformes > Labridae > Scarus > Scarus forsteni. The sequence continues at coordinate 27,205,666 of JAZDUH010000130.1, read as the reverse complement.
CTTGTAGCCTGTGTGCAACATGTCTTACTGAAGGATATAGCCACACACAGACTTGGGGCTGTATATGACTACTTGAAGGAGAAGTAAACTACAAACATGGTAACACAAGGGCACACTTCAACACTGTGCTTTAGAGCAGTTTACCTCCCTGGCTTGGCACTCTTGGAGGAGGTGGGCTTCAGCATGGTATTGCTCTTGCACGGGCAGGACCCCTCAGAGGACCACTCAACGCTTGTTTCAGCAGATGTTTGTGTTTTCAATCCTGTGTGACTTGACCATATCTAAGGATATAAATTAAAATTAAATCCAGTGCAAAAGCATATCTCTAAGTCACAAAATTATCCAGTCCTAGAGAAATTTCACTTATCTTACATGTTCAGGTGGGTTGAATTTGTGGTGGAAACTGATCTCAGGTGATTTAAAGTGTGTTTTTCCTCTTTTTATTTAAGTGTTAGTCCACAAGTTGCATCTATTCCTCTTTATCAACCAATCAGTCAATCAATCTTTATTTGTATAGCGCCAATTCATAAGTGTTATCTCAAGACACTACAATAGAGCAAAAGCTCTTCATTTTGTGGATACACATATATGCATAGATACATATATACATATAAAGATACACATATACATATATATACAAATATATACATCCAACAGCCAACATGAATCCATATAGCCAATCATGAATCCCTCCATCATGGCGGCACATTCTTCCTCACTCCACCTCCTGCTGCTGCAGTCCACCCGAGTCTGATCAATCAATCAATCTTTAATTGTATAGTGCCAATTCATAACAAGTGTTATCTCAAGACATTTAACAATAGAGCATAACACCCTTCATTTTATAGATACACATAAATGCATAGATACAGATCTGATGAACTGTTAACATTTCGAGCTCGATATTTTTTTAATCAACAGAATAATGCAACTCTGGTTTTCAGATGTGTGTCACTCTATTTGCAGTTATAACATCAGCTGATCTGCGTGTGGATAAGGAATATTGTTAATGCGTAAAAGTGCAGCAATCCAAAATAACGAGCGAGAGAGATGGCTCATAAAGAGAGATCAGTGGACCCCTTTCTCTTTTTATTCTCTTCGTACAGCTGCTCAGGTGAGGCACAAATAAAAATAATAAGGGCTGTTTTAAATGACTTCACTAAAGGGTAAAGTTTTTACTGTCTGTGTTGCTCTATGTTGTGCTGGCTGTGAGTGTGTGTGATGTAATATTGCTGAAGCATGATTCAGGCTGGAACAATGCGAGTGCAAGCTGACACTCACATTGACAGAAATTACCTCTACAGCAGTGTTTCTGTGGAGAAGAAACCCAGGGCGCTAGGACCTAACTCCCTCTTCCTCCGGAGGCGCAAGAGCCTCCGCAGGCTCTGCAGCCACAGCTCTGGCTGTGCTGGCTGTGCAGCGGAGGCCGTTTCACGGCGCTATGCGAACTAGAGCCTTATTTAGCGGTGTTTTTGTGTGAAAGTAACGCGCTGAAAATTCTCTAAATAAAGCGTGAATGCAAACCGATATCAGACTTTTTCGGTGGGAGTCCGTTTATTTGTATTTTTGGTCAAGTAAAATATGGCCCTGTCTGACTACAGCGGATTCAGCAGACAAGCAGATCCGAAGGAGGAAGAGGGAGTTAGGTCCGTGCGCCCTGGGTTTCTTCTCCACAGAAACACTGCTGTAGAGGTAATTTCTGCCCCAACCCTTGTGATAGGACCCAACTTGTTCAATCCCGGAATATCACTTTAAAGGATATTCAGCTTTCCCTAATTTCTGATGTCATCAAAAAGTTTGGAAACTACTGATAAAGTGTGTCATCAGGGACAACACTTGAACTTGTATTGAAAGTAGAAATAAAACACTAAGTCATTAAATATAAATGAACAACACATAATTTCTGTCATTTAGTCATACACAGAATATATCATAGAATATCTGTGTTTAATAGCTGCACTTGGGAATTATATTGGAAAGCCTTTTTTTATTTATCATTATCATTCAATCTTTATCTTTATAGTACTTTAGATGCTCTATGTAAGAGTAGATCAATGTCCCACTTTTACTTTACATCTTATTTTATGAGATGTGACATCTATTTTTTATTTTCTATTCATCCATTTATTTGTTTTTTGGAGAGATGTAGAGAGGATAGAAAGGCTGGGAGGCAAAGAGACTGAAATGTAATAAAACATTTGGATCATACATTTGTCTTTATAATATTACTCTGTTGAATGTAGAGCCATTCCAGGATAACCCCTTTAGATGTGGCATCTCGTGTTTTCCTTTTTCTGTCAGATCAAAGTCAATGATTGGGTTAAAAACAGTGAAAAAATAATTTATCTTAACGTTAATCATTTAGATATTGCTGTTGTAACACCAGAAAAAAGAGAAAATATAATTATTTTGTATATGCTGTATTTTATTTGGCCATAAAATATAGCCACATTAGAGTATTGCTAAAGTCCTTCAAATGCAGAGGCTCCTCCTTTTACACATCTTTGACACAGTAGGTTTTTTTCTTTTTCTGTATATGAAGTCTCCATGTTATCTGAGTGGTTGAAACTGCTTTCCTTCTTTTGACTTGGACCCAGCAAAGTGAAGACACTGATTTGCTTCTCAATATTTGAATTTATGTGTTAACATCTAAATATCCATACAGGTAAGTGAACTGTAATACATTAAACAGCAAAACAGATACTTCATCAGCCCTCTTCAAACAGCACCAAAGGCTGAAAAAAGACGTCAATCAAGAGCTACAACTGGACTAATTAACATCTTCAATCACTGAGGCAGAACTAATCATTGAACAGCTGCTCACTGTTAATTGGTTCAAAGACAATCAGTTCCCTCAGCTGTGATTGGACGACTCCCCCTGGCTGAAGGTGTGGTGGGGGGCCAATCCTGAGCTGTTGCCAGGCGGAAAAGAAAACCAACACCTGCTCCCCTGTGAGACAAAGTGGTCCCTCTGATGATGCACAGATTAGATCTGAAACATTAAAAACCATCAAAGTGGGTATTAACATTTACTGCATTGGAGAAGTTTAAAACTAAGTCTTCATACACATCCTGCTGTGTATAATGTGTGATGACAATCCTTAAATACATATCAGTTATGTAGTGTTTTGATCTACCACTCCTGCTGTTTCATAGTATTCAGAGTGGGATTCAGTTCATACCTCTGTTATAACATCAAATTAGCAAAGAAAACAGGTCAGGCCTTGATCAGATATGCACAAGTTTGCATCAGTGGCAAAGATAGTTGGATTATAAACTGCAATTAAAAGGACATAATAAAATGACATCAAGTTTCCCTAGATTTTACATTGACGTCTTTTTGCAGGCTAATGCAGGGGTAGCATCATGCTGGTTCCTTAGACTGTGAGCCCTTTAAAGCCTGCTGATTTTTCAAACAAACCTACTTTCCAAGGTTTTAATATTCATTGTAATTTGCAAGAGTTGACAGCAATTATAATCTATTAATGGACTAGAACAAAGTGATTCGACTTAGAAACAACAATACGTCCTGGGTATTTGGTGACCACCTCACATGCATGCCTGTACAGACACTCAAGCTCCTGTCGAGACTTACTGTAAAGAAATGGTCCTTTCCGTTTGTCTTGTCTCGTCCTGTCTGTCACCATTTCCCCATCTTCTCCACTGTGGTGTGGCACGGCCCTCCCCTCCAGCTCACATCAGGGGTTAATTAAAGTTTGATTTGATGGATTAGCCTACAGGGATGGCTGGTGATGGCCACTGTAGCAGTGTCATATCCACATATCTCCAACTGCTTAAAAAAAATGCATTGGTCTTTTCAACGCTGTCATCAGACAAAATTAATTGAGTGATCTTACCAAGTTGGTCCTCATGGCTGTGGCTAAAGGGTATATATCATTATTACAAAAAAAAAACAATTAGAAATGCTTGCCATCACGTCCCCAGCCATTTTTTAAGTCCATGTTTGCTGTTAGCAATCATCATTGTAAACACACAACAATTAAGATTCAAAAGCAGATTTTTTCCCCCCATTAAACATCAATGTGGTTTGTTCACCAAAAACTTTATTTCAGGCACTTACCCGAAACAGGTATTATAAATCCCTTTTACTAGGGGTTGGTAACAAGGACTGCATGGTAGTGCAGCAGGGAGTGCATGTTCTTCATAGCAAGAAGTCTCCTGGTTTGATCCATGTGTCAATCAGGGCATCTACGTGTCTCTCCAGGCACTCTGGCTTCCTCCCACAGCCAAAAAACGTGCCCATTAAGGTGCATTAACACCAAACACAACTTCGCAATGAAATCATGTCGCCCACCCAAGTTGAATTGCGTGTCCAAATAAATAAATGGATAATTTTGTCACTGTCACGTCGCTCAGTGACTAAGGGCACTTTAACATTAAGCCCACCTGTTTCGAACCGTGCTGCGGCGTGGTTCGCCCCCCCCCCGCTGGCTTGCAAAATTGAACCGTGCCCGGGCCCACTTGTGTATTTACTCAGTTTGAAACAGCAGAGGGCGATATGCACGTAACTGGTTACCAAACCTGATACGGAGGATAACGAAGAAGAGGCTACCACAGTAACCATTTCCTACACCAGACCATAGACTGTAAAAGACATGGAGGTCATGTTACTGGGCTTTTGTGAAGTCGCCACAAAAACTGCTCCCCCTGGTGACTGGCTGCAGTATAGGTCAACACTCCGTCTCCCCCATTCATCTGAACGGGCCATAATGAAACTTCAAAAAATTAATACACCTCGTAGAAATATTTCTCCCATCCGTATGCTGTGGTGATACGAAAGTATTATTGGGCTGCGTTTTTTCCAAGTCCTCTTTTTTCTGAAAAGTTTCTTTTTCATCAGTTATTAGAGTTTAAAAAATAACCGCGGTTTACGGCAGTTTCACAATGATTGTGTACGCTGTATGCTGCAGAGTTTTGCAACCGTTTCCGACAGCTGCGTCCAGATATGGTCCAGATTCTCTACTGGCTGCACAATGGCGGCACCCTGACGGGGGATATTATGGCTTCAAAACCGTTACATGGTAGAAGGCGGAGCCACGCTATCCAGTTCTTATAATACATCCATGCACCAGACAACCAATGTTTACGTTTTGCTCTCTTCTACATTTTCTTTTAAATGTGTTTTTTTATCGTGTTTGAGGCGGCATCAGCAACCTTCTGGACCCTCATAAATCATCGTAATCCTCAACCAGAATAAACAAATAGACAAATTAAGAAAGCAAAAGATTCAACCGCGGGATTAACAGGAAGTAATGCATCAAAAGTAGATCCGTTCGGACCACTTTGTTTCACACCAGTGAAACCGCACCAATTGTAGGGAGATGGAGCGGATCGAGACCACCCCTTCATGGAGGTCTTGGACCAGCTGATTTGATGCGCACCAAAGTGCGGTGGTTGCATTCACATTGACACTAACGTACCAAATCCTGGGCCAAAACTTCTTTGGTGCGCACTAAATATGGTTGGTGTGAAAACGCCCTTATTTTACCACAATCACACCTTGAAGTTGATTAGTGAGGATGATTGTGGGAATGGTGATTGGCTGGCTACCAGTTCAGGGTTTACCCTGCCTCTTGCTCAGTGTCAGCTGGGATTGGCTCCAGCCCTCCACAGCTCCAAAAGTGATTAGCTGGATGGATAATGAATGGTTTGGAAACCAGAAGTGCTCACTGCTGACTCACTTCCACATCTTTGGGCTGATTCTCACACCACAAAATCAAGGCAATTCAAAGTGCTTCACACAAGACATCACAACAGACACACAAGGGAAAAAATACAATTCAGTACAGAAAAAAGGCAACTTTACAGTGGTAGAACATCACATATTGTAAGAATGGAAATATTTTCTCTCTCCTTTGAATGTGTTTCATTATTCTCTGTGTTTGTTGATGGCTTTTACTTGGACTTGGCCCATGAACAGGTTTGTCTGATCAGATGAAGTCCAGTGACAGTTGCAATGAGGGTCTTCTCTCTGACAGGTGTGGACTCACCTATTAGACGGTCAGTAAAGCATAATTTAGAGCTGATTATGGAGAGTTTATTCATAAACACTTGAGCAAGAGTTACTGATTATTGCTCTCCTGCCTTCACAACTGTGATAATTTAAGAACAGACTCACTGCCAGTTACTCTTGACAATCTTCATGTCTTCGCTGGTAAGAAATTTAAACATCCACTACGTAACGCTGAGCTTGTTTTTCATATAAAGGTTCCATTTAATGAATTAAACACCCACAAATGATTTTTAATCAAAGTACTTGTCCGTGGTCTGTCTACAAACCCCTCAACATGAGACCATTCACTCCTGTCCTGTTGTTTCCTTCCCCTTTCAGGAAATGTGTTCTCAAAAGGTCTGTGTGAAAATAACCCCTTTTGATGTCATTAGGGGATAAGCCACCTCCTCCAGTAAGAAGACGCTCCTTGAGCTAGATTTTTTTTTCAGTCCACTGCTGGCTCCAGCTAAAGGAACATTGAGGCATGTCTATGCAGCCACAGTAAACACAAAAGCAAAGAGCTGGACCGTTGAAGTCTCACCCATCTCTTGAGAGGGCCAGAGTCAAACACGGTGGAGGATTTATGGTGCCTAAAAACTTTGTTTGATCATCAGTCTTTAAAAAAAAAACAAGAAAACCATCCAACATTACAAAGTGTTTTAATGCAAACTCTTAAATTTTCACTGAAATCTGAACTGCTCAAGCATAACACTCAAACACAAGATATTTTTTCTCTTTGGGAATGCAAGTAAATAACTATAACTTGACATATTAATCAAGAAATTATAATGTGCTCTACTTTAAATCTGACAATTCATGTATAACAATTACAATTGTATTTGGCATTGAAATTATAATTTCAGTCAAAGGGCATTTATACTGGTGGACGAACCATCACAGAAACATAAGAAAGGAATTTGATGATTACCAATGCTGACGATGCTGCTGCAGGGCCATCAGCTGCAGTTTTTTGTGGTTGGTAGGTGAGTGAAAGAATACAGTTGGAATAATATCAGCTAATCCCATTGTATGATATGATATGATCATAGTGAAACTTGAGAGGGCAGCTGAGAGGGAAACTGAGTGACAGCAATGGTGCAGCGACTTGACTTGTGTGGGTGATGCAATCTGAGTCACCATGTAATGTTCAGTGTGAATGCACCATAAGACAGGCTCATTATGTAATTTTCAGAAGAAATACATATAAATCAAAAACCAATAGAAATCATCCACGTCCTCTCTTAAAACGTTGCCAAAGTCCTTAGGACCAAATACATACAAATCAAAAACCAAAAGAAGTCATCCACGTCCTCTCTTAAAAAGTTGCCAAAATCCTTAGGACCAAATGTCTTTTACTTGTAAACAGATGCTTTATTGTCAACCTACCAACAAGCTTGTCTGTGATGGTTTGCGCATGTGCCCTGCACAAAAAAAAGTTTAGTTTCATATGTATTTCTTTTGAAAGTTACATAAAGTGCTATTATAAGCGTAAAAACAGATAATGTAACATAACAAAACAAGAAACGAGTCACAGCAAGCACACAGGATTGTTGAGTTGCTGAAGAGTTTATCTGATGACTGTAGGCAGAGGTCATTGGCCTCACTTTCCAATGGCTCCCAGTGTTTGAGCAAAGCTAGATAGCGATGGGAGAGCTTTGTCCGTCTCTTTTGTTGTTACTGCACGCACAGTCAAAAGAATAGTGAATATCTGCTTGTCATGGACTCAGGAGCGAGACAAGACACAAAAAGAAAACAAATGTTGCCGTATCCCTTTAAAAATGAATACACAAATCTGATATGTGGCAAAATATCAGTGTTTTTAAAAGTGCTTGTTTCCTCTTTAATCATCTGTCCCTGTTGCACTCACACACCACTTGAGACCCTCTTTGGTGGACCTGGTCCTCTTCAGCCTGTCAGTTTGAGTGCAGGGAGGATGTGAACCTCTGAAAGAGTCCAATCAACAGACAGGCTGCACACCAGGAACCTCCCTGCTTCAAAGAGTGGATGTCTCCTGGATTGATGGGGATTGGTATGAATAATTTAGGCCTGCATTAAACTGGGAGGAAACGGTGAGTCATGGAGGAGGAAAAGTGGAAATGCTAAGAGGTTTAGAGACAGCTGCCTCCTGTGTCAGAGGCTGCTGTGGATGGTAGAAACAAGCGTTAAGAACATATAGTGCCTCATGTATTCTGTTAAAGCATATTTACTTCATATTATGTTCAGCAAAATAATGAGAGAAGCATCCTTTCACAGTGTTGTAGAAAAGCTCAGGCTCCAGATAATGACAGCGAATTAGCAGACCATTAGTCACTGCAGGTCTGGGTCCATAGGGGGTACAAAAGCCCCATTTCCTGTCTGCCATCCACCCTGTGAAACTATACAACATGCTGCAGGCTGAGTGCATAGCAGAGCGCTCTATAAATAGATCTCCCCCACAGCTCTGGAGTCGGGACAGAGTTAGTGTGTGCATTAGTGAGCTGGCACGCAGTATGAATGACTGCAAGTTGACGAAGAGGAGGAAAAAGAAGTGATGAGAAGCTGCAGACACTCAGGACGTCACAACTGTCGTTACCTTTGTCTTAGATTTTCTCCTGCCTGGACTGATGATTAACCAGAGGAGGAGTGGAGCAAAGAGCAGGGAGTGTTACAGCTCTTATATACGTGCTGCTAGAGTATTGATTGAAACAGGGCCTTCAGCTGACTATGGTTGAGTTATTGAATTTCCACTGGCTGCTCCTGGCCTTGTTTTCCTCTGTATGTATACATCCTGACCGCTTGTGCTTCTCTCCCTACAGTGTAACCATGTGAGGAGGGGCAGCAAATTTAAAATCCAACATGCCATCCTCAATCCTTTACAGCTCTGAGTGTCTTTCTCATTCAAGTTTAATGTTTTACTTTCACATCAAGATACCAATAAAGATTTTTTTTTCCTCCTGCCAAGGAGGTTCTTTTCTTGTGTTGTTTGTCTGTTTGTTAGCAAGATTAGTCAAAAACGACTGGATGGATTTTGCTGAAATTTTCAGGAGATGTTGGTGGCGATCTAGATTACTACCATTAACAAATGATTGTTTTTGCTCAATAACTGTCTAGCTAAAACATTATCAACATGATTCCAGGTGCTTTTCAGGGTGAAGGAATCATATTGTGATGGTAACTAAATCATGGAATTATCGCTTATAGATGTAACAGCAATATGTGAGCTACCTTGGTAGAAAATTGTGCTCTCTGAGTGCTTTCTAGTTATGTTTTAGATTTTGGGGGGAGCAACTGATTTCATAGATTGAAGATGCCTTTAAGACTTATAATTAAGGATGTAGGAACTCTGCTTAAAGGTGTAGTCAGTGATCTTCTAATCTAATGCAGTATTTGTCAAATTCACCGTATTTCTCCTCTCCATCCACAAGATGTCACCACTGACAGCATGTTGAAAAAAAAGTCTGGTTTCAATACACAGCCTTGGCTCTGAATTTCAGCAAGTAAATACTGTGGCTCGGGGCGAGTTACCAAAACAGGGTACACCCCCCCACATCCAGGGGGCAATCATACTCGTGCGCAGATCAGACAGAGGGGGGAGGGGGAGTAGTAAATTGTTAGCGTGCGCAGTTAGCGTAAGAGAGAGATACAATATGTGCAGTAGCAATGGCTGAAAAACAGCCCAAAAGAAAAAGGTCAGAGGAGTAGAAAGTGAAAAAGAAGGGCTATGACCATGAAAGAGCGAAGACCCGGGTCAACATTCGTGTTGCTTTCTAATGGTGGAGGGAACTCCGCCAATTGAAAGACCTGAAAACGGACGCGGATGTCGCCGTCTGTCTGCTGGATAACATTAGCTTTGTGGTGCTTCACATAACAGTAACAGCCATCAGGCATTCATCTTATTGTCTAATCTGCCAGAATGTACTGTTGTCGTGATGTTATCAATATTGTCAGTCGAGTTGTCTGACGAGTCGGGGTTACCTTAGCTACGTTGGTCAGCTACGCAGTTTCTATGGCCGTTTCCATGACGAAGCATGTCCATCAGCTTTCAGGGGTGGAGCCAGGAGTGAGGTATGGAGCTGACTACACCTTTAAGAATACAGAACATATATGCTTCTCAAAAAAAAGTTTGGAAACGCTTATTTAGGTAATTTTTTTTCTCCACTTCATATTAATAATGTGAATTATATTTCATACCACTGGAAAGCCTGATTAGTTACATAAACAACAAGGTACAACTTGTAAGGATTGTGCTTCTGTGCTGAGAGCATCGTGGAAAAATGTGTGGGTCGTGCCTTGAAAAAATGTGCTTAAAATCCCTTGTTTGCCGGGAAGAGAGCCTACTCTTCCAGCCTGAAACAAGGGTGAGAAAAAGCTCTTCTTGGGGTGTTTTCTTACTAGGCAGCCCACTTCACGATATCGTTCTTTAACTTCACCAGTCTCACAGAACCTCCCACACGTTTAGCTGTGCTTTTCCTTTCACAAATGTACAATCCCTGCAAGCTGTACCTTGTTGTAAATGTGACTAATCAGACTTTCCAACAATATAATATAAAACATCACTTGGTATTATTAAAGATTTCATCCAGCAAATTAATTTGTGTTAATGTTGTTAGAAGGGGCTTGGGAAGTAGGAGAACAGAACACCCTTTACTAAAAGCTCAGTTCACAGAGAAATTAGTTATACCTGTCAAGCCAAACAGAAGAAAGAACATATAATGTTGTTTTATTATTTATTTATAAGTTTATTTTTGGTTAAATAATGGTAGTCCTGAAGGTCTCCTTGATCAATTGTGCTGCTACAAAGAAAGAAGGCAGAGTAGAGAAGGGGAGAGAGAGAGAGAGAAGCATGAGAAGGTGAGCAGCATGCTGCTTGATTAGACCAGCAGGTAGGAGCTGCAGCGAACTGTACAGCAGGAGCAGAAAGGAGACTCCAGGGACATTAGTGGTCAGTTTATCCATTTAATTTAATTATAAAAGAGGTTGATTTAAGTGTTATTTTGTGAAACTGAAATGCCAGCTTTGTTCAGGTTTTCCACCTATTCTTAAAGGATAAGCTCGGTTTCTACAGCTTAGAATGAAGAAGAACAATATACTCACCCAGAAGGCTTTCCTGATCCAAACAGTGTTTCAGGAGATATTTAGAAGAATATTTGCCTCCGCGCATGCGCAGTACTCTCTGGAGAGCTGTTCTTCTCTTTGCCTCCGCGTCCTCCTTTCGATGAGCTCCTCATCTGTAAACTCTGGCTCGAAACTGTAAGGACACCCATCATATTCAAAGTTCTCCTCCACAACATCTTCATCCAATAGATATTCGTCCATTTTGCACAAAACTGGAAGAAGAAAGTCGTTGTGTAGCCGGCAGTCTTCCCCTGAAACAATGAGCCGTACTGCGCATGCGCTGAGGCATACGTTCTCCTTCTTCAGTTCAGAGGTCGGCACAGTCACAAAACATGTCTGGAGCGACACAGACTGTAATGGAGGAGTAGCCCGAGCGGACCATGATGAAATATTGGTGAAACTAATGAGTTTTTGGACGATTAATGCAGTTTTAGGAGTGGCGCTGTATGCCCTATGTGCTACCATTATACGGATGTCCGCCGCTCGATTTTGGATCTAAATATCTCCTGAAGCACTGTTTGGATCAGGAAAGACTTCTGGGTGAGTATATTGTTCTACTTCATTCTATAAACAATGTGAAAGCTGTAGAAACCGAACTTATCCTTTAATACAATAAATGGAAAAGAATCTCCATGAAAAGGAACTGAGTTATCCTGTGTCCTCTGAAGTCCTACCTTTAGCCTTTACAAGTTCAGGCATCCCGCAAGTAACCCTTAAAGAGCTAAGTAACCCTTAAAGAACTTGACAATGCCTCTCTAAAATAATTATCCTTTAAACACTCTGCTGTCACTCCCAGGGTTTATCATGTCATAGCTATACAGTCTCCACCTGTATGTGTGTTTTCTACTCATCACAGGCAGATGCCATCACTGTTCCACAGTCTGCCCTCCTCTCCCCTTCCCATCAGGCATCATTTGGACAGCCAAATAGCACTGAGTTCATTATCATAGCCTCCTGTAACCTCCCCAGCCCTTTAGATCTTAATGTTTCCAAAGAGGAGGGAAAAGGAGCTGCACCAGATCATCTACAGAGTTAACATTTTTTTTTTTTACTTTTTTTTAATCTAAATTCAAATCATTGCTTAACTGACACTGAAGATGTAGCATATACTGTCACAGCAGGACGGGGGACCTCTAAAGGGAAGACATAATCAACTAGAATAACATTTCCAACCTTTTTTTGAGGAGTTTATTTGAGTTTCCAGTGAATCCACTGTCCTCAAACTGTGGAGTTCTTTATTTGTGGTCAGTCTGTATCTGCCAACACTGAATCTTAAAGTCTGTTTGAGTGTGCTTTACTTCAGACATCATGATCATTTCTGATTTTGCCAAAGCCATTGTTTTTGTGCCAGCATCCCGGTAACAGCTGAGGCTGAGTCATTTTGTTTTCCCTCTGTCCATCTGTTCATCTGTCCATCTGTCCGTCTGTACTGGTCATCGCCTTTTGTATGTGATGTCTCAAAGTTTTCATTAAATTTATCTTAAATTCCCTTATGTCTACCTGCAGATTCAAGGATGACTGATTAAATCAAGGGTGACATGGTTTAAAGGTCAAGGCTGAGGACTTTCATGTTTTATTCTTTCCTCATAAATGTCAACAATGTCAAACTCCATATATAAAACATACTTGAAAGGATTTCAAGAGTCCAGAGCAGGATTCTCCACCTCCCTGACTGGAACAATTTGGCATAGACATTCACTATAAAAGGCAGTTTTAGGCTAATGGTTTTATTTTTGCATGAATAATCCCCCATTTCTATTGATCTTCTTTCTGAGCTCAGGAGTGCAAAGCAATGTGGCTGTGTTAAGGCCAGTCGTCCAGATGAGGGTGCTGTCCTACAGCGCTTTGTGTTAAGTGAGAAGCAGCAGATATAAAGACTATGGAGATGTTTTATTTGCTCCCACTTTCATACATCACCTTTCCAAGACTTTCAGTGGCCAAAAATGTTGCCCACTGTGTATGAGTCAACCAAAACAAAAGTTTAACTACCTCTTAAATATGTTCTTGAAGTTCTGAGTATCAGGTGAATGCTTCTCTGTATGATTCAAAGAGACAGCCCTGTGTGATGAGTTTGACGGTCATTTAATCTGACATATAAAACTGTAAATTATGATTTCATCTGCCCTTAAAGATGCTATGAGGAGTTTCTAAGTAATTACAAAAAAAGTCTCACTTTTAGATATATGCCTGATGGAAATACACACTTTAAGATTAGTTTTTTAGCATCAAAATACATATTGTAGGTTATCTATAAATGCTATTCCTGTGCTTCGTGGTTGGGTCTTACAGGGCTGGACTGGCCTGGATACTCAACTTCGAGAACAAGACAATTAAAACTAGAGCAAATTTATATTATTCGGACAAATCTAAGAGAACCGGGCTGTAATTAGCGATATATAGCCGGCTGCAAAACTACAAAAATAAGTTTTCCAAAAATGGCTTGTTGTCACACATCCAAAACTACCGCTACGTAACTAGAAAGAGATACATTACGTCATTACTTTGCATCCTGTACGCTGTTGAAAAAAGAAGTTGTAAAGCAATGCAGAGTTCTTAGGAAGGTCCGAGCTGCATTTATTAGCATCAACAAATGCACACTTTGGCTTGGGTCACGTCTTTTGGTGCGTTCCAGTTGTAGTCAGAAGTAGGAATTTCCGAGTTCCCAGTAGGAAACTGCAACTGGAACGTCCCCTGAAGTTGGAATTTCCTACTGGGAACTCAGTGAAACCTTGCCACCCCCGAGTTGACAATCGAAGATGGATGCCCCAGGTGTGAACAGTTATTTAGCTCCTGTAACAAGTCATTTATTTGCACTTCTGACTGGGGTGTGTCGCTCTAGATCAGCTGTATACATAGTATTGTTGGACTTATACTTACAAAAATGCTGCCATAGTGATAATCACATTCTTCATGTGATATTTGTCAACAACAATGCAGGGCGTGTTAACAACAGCTAACAGTAGCCTGGTAGATCAGCATGTTTTTTTCTGACTTCAACTGGAACGCCGATAAGTCGTAAATTATGTCACTCACAGTTCCGAGGTTACTGGAACGCAGCATTACAACAGTTGCAGCGCGTGCTCATGGGTAGCAGAGTCTTATGTCGTCGGAAATAGATTCTCCTCATAGCCCCTTTAATGATATAATCCAGCATCAGACTAATAATTTACTTTGATTTATGTTAAAGGAGACATATCATGCTGAAGCATGATTTAATACTTACATATAATAAATTTGAAAACAAGACCTTACACCCCCTTAATTTTCAAAAAAATTAGATATTGTATATTTTCTGATATCCTAGAACGAGATTTGATGCCTCTGAAAATAGGTCATTGCGAGATGTCCGCGAGATTTAAATCGTCGTGACGACACAAGATACATTTCTTTTTATTGGAGTAATCTGATAAAACAGTTCCTCCTCTGTGATGTCCGTTAGCCACAAAACCGTCACCAAGGAACACATCCACCCAGCAGCAGTATATAGCTCCCTAGCTCACATTCACTCATTACCAGCTCTGGCCTGTAGGGGGACTCAATATGCGGTCGCTGCTTTGAGCCTGCCGGAAAATACAGTAGAAGAAGAAGGACAGGCTGGCTCTACCCCCGATAGAACTGACCAATCAGAGCACAAAGGGCTGTGACATTGTGAGGTAACTTTAGGTCAGCCTGGAAACCGAGCGTTTCAACGAGAGCTTGGTAATGGCCTAAAATGAGGATTTTGAGAACGCTATTGTGGGGCAATGAAGGAACTAAATGACTTGTACTGAGGGCAGAAATGCTTTACAGGCATCCTAGTCTGGCATAGTGAAAAGGAGAAACAAGCATGATATGTCTCCTTTAAATTCATTTCTCGTGACAACTACATTTTATGACACAATATTTGACCAGTTAAATATATTGTATATCCAACGTATAACTGAAGATTTAAAATTTACCTTGATATGTGGCACAAAAACTTCATTGACAAATAATGATGTTTTTAAACTATCTGCCCCAAAGTGTGAACAGAATTTAAGAACATCTAGTAAAAAGCATTAAGTAAAAGCAAGTAAAAGCATTTCCTGCTGCCCCACTGTGCAGCCCAGTACAAAAGTTCCATAGGAATGACTCAAAAATAGGTTAAAGTTGAACCCCATGTACAAAGGCTGTTGTTCTCAACAGGAGCTGCCTGGATTCAAATCTGCATCTTGTGGCATCTTTCCTGCATGTAATTTCCACATGAGTTTGACTCTCCTCATGCATATATTTTTTAAATTCAGCAATTGAGGTCATAATCAACCACTTTATTTTTAAAGACTGTCATATATTTGTACTGCCTTTGGTTGCAGATGGTGTTGTTACAGACTTCAGTTGTTTACTTATTTACTTTAGTGCCCAACAGATTTCACCAGAAAATAAAGAAGCTCACACTTTTGCTGCCTCTTTAAGACACAAAACTTTTATAATGGTTATCCCTAGTCTGGAACTTTCTGTGTAGAGTTTGCATGTTTCCTCCATGCAGATTTTTACCGGGTACTCGGTTTACTTCCACAGACCAAAAACACTCATCAGGGTTTTTGCTGACTTTAAGATGTTAGAGTGTGTAAATGGTCGTCTGTCTCAATATTTTTGCCCAGTTTGCCTGGCAACCAGTCCAGGAAGAGGCTCCAGCTCCTGTGACCAAACAAGGAATTAGAAGTAAAGATGATGGATGGATTAAAAGTTAAAAATTTTACAAAAAAGATACCCTCAGTGACCCTTATAGGAGTAATGAAGTCACACAACCTGTTCAGTCCTGCTTGCAGCCCTCGTTATCTCCACCAAGGAGGTTAGGTTTTTGACAATATATGTATTTCTTTGTTTGTTTGTAAGCAAAATTAAGCAAGTACTACCGTATGGATTTTGCTGAAGTTTTCAGGAGATGTTGGTAATGACACAACATAAAAATTAATAGAATTTGGTGGTGATCCAGATGACGTAACCTGAAAGGCAGAGATGGACAGTTCCATATATCTGCCACGGAAATAATTCCCTAATCCATCTGGGAAAGAGTAATTTAAAAATGTTTTCAGGGGCAGAATCTTCAAAAACAACAGCAGCTTGTGATTGGATGATCGCTTGGCTCGCCACCCTCATCACAGACCAATCCACATCAAGCAACACTGCTTAGTATGACATAGCATATGCAGCGGCTGTAAGTGGCTGCTAACAGCTAGCTGTTAGCTTAAACTGCCTTAGACTATCCCCTTACATTAAAGTATATCACACAGATGCATCATTTAACACTTATATGTGAAATGAACCTCATCAAAGACAATCTACCAAGTTTTCCTGGTAAACTTCTGAGGAGAGCATATTTCATCAAGTATTACTGAGTAACCATGACGACCATAGACTAACTGACATGTCCGTGGAGGATTTCCACATCTCTCAGTTTCAAAAACAGCAAAAACATGATTCTAGCTAGACAAGCTTCAAGTGACGTTCTTCCCTCCTCTTTAAAAAAAAAAAAGAGTTCATTTCTGCAAAAAAAAAAAAATGCAGATATTAAGATCGCTCCAGAATCCGCCATTGTTTTCAAACACTTCCTGATATCGTCACATCCGCAGCTCCTGCCTCTCTTTTCTGATTGGGCCTTTATGCATTTAGCCAAGTAAAGTCATTGGACAATGGAAGTTGACACGAGGATTTCAGAGTCAGGCAGGTCCGTCTGCTCTGCAAGGCTACAGATAACTGCCCATAGCGAACAATCATTTTTGCTTAGTAACTGTCTAAGTAATAATGATATCGATATGATTCTAAGTGCTTGGTGTGGATTTTCAGGGTCAAGAATCATATTATGATAGTAACTATATCATGGAACTATTGATATAAATGTAACAGTGATATGTGAGCCACCATGGCTAGTTTATGATGAAATTTCCTGTCTAGATGTTAAGAATTACGACACTCATAAAACCAGGTGCATTTTGACTGTGTGCCTGGGTTAGATGACCAGATGAGAGCGCTATTCTAGCATGTCATATCGTCAGAGGTGATGTTCAGATTCATGTTCATCATGAGGGGCCTTAGCCTTGCAGAGCCATCTTCCTGCAGGTCCGTCTTGCCAGCCTCCATTGTCCAACGAATTCACTCGGCTGAATTCAATCAGGGAAGAGAGGCAGGAGCAGCAGAATGCGGACATGACGACAACCGGAAGTTGACAACCGGAAGTTGAGAACGGACATGCCAATTAGCCTATTGTCCTCATGGCTACCTAGTGAAACTTGGCGAATCTGCCCTCCTCAGAAGTTTACTTGTAGGGATTGTCTTTGACGAAGTTTATGTCACATATAAGTGAATGAATCATCTGTGTGGTACAATTTAGTGTAAGAAGATGGTAAAAGGCAGTTAGCTGTTAGCAGCTAGGTTAGCAGCTAACGGCTAACAGTCATTAACTGTTGTTAGCTGTTAACGGCTAAGTTAGCCACTATGGCTAATGCTGCGTTCGAGGCAACCCATAACTCATATATTTCCCAGTTAAAATCTCCGAGTTTCGACCTGAAAGCGTTCCAGGCAAAATACGACTTCAGTTTGAGTGCCAGGAGTTCTTGTATGTAAATTAACCAACATGGTAGCCATCATAATATTTATTCTTTATCAACTAACTCATTTGAGTGAAACAAAAGTGGGTAAACAGCGCATAATGTAACAGAAGTTTACTTTACAGTGTTTGTCATTATTTAGAGGCTGCCTTATTGTTTAGGCAGTGATGTGACGTCACAAGTCGTAACTCGGAGTACATCCATCTGGTACGAGTTCACGGGTTGTAAGTTAGGAGTTCGACTGCCGTTCCAGTGCATTTTCACGAGTTACAGGTGGGAAATATATGAGTTACGAGTTGCCTCGAACGCAGCATAACATCCATGAACTGTTGTTAGCTGTTGTTAGCCATTAGCTGCTATGTATGCTACATTATAGGAGGCAACCCTGCTTGATGTGGATTGGTCTGTGATGAATGTGACGAGCCAAACGATTGTCCAATCACAAACTTGTCTTTTTTTTTTTTTGAACATTCTGCCCCTGAAAACAAATTTAAAGGGCTCCTACCCAGATGGACTAGTGAAATATTTCTGTGGCAGATATGTGGAGCTGTCCATCTGGCTTGTCAGGTTAGAGGGGCCTGCCTCTAGACCTTCTTCTTGTTTCTCTCTTTTGAATAAACTTTCGTATAATGAATGTTCACATAAAGAGTGATAAATTCACCATTGTGTGAAAAAAGAAACACGTAAGCCATATTTTTTATTGTTAGGTCTTTATTTAATGTCGGCATGCCTGACAATTTTGGTTCCAAAGGAATAACAAGACCAGAGAGATCACACTCAGACATTGTTCCACATAAACAGATGATGTGTCTGTCTGGGACCTTGGTTCTTGAGTTTACAGGCTCACTGTTATCACAGCTTTACTGTCAGTTAAAGGCAGCACGTACTCAGCACAAATGAGACAGGAGTTTAGGTTAAAGTAAGGGTTAGAAAAAAAATCTTCTGCTGAGACTTCCTACATTAAGCTGAGGGGTGTAATTACAGCAGAGAGAGAGAGAGAGCAGCCATGTTTCTGCTGCAGATGTGTTCACTCTGCACTCAGCTGGGGTTTCCTCATCACCAGAGACAGAAGGGAAAGAGAGGAGAGAGAGAGGGGGCGATCCCTGCACTACAGATAATCTAGAAGCATGTAGCTGGAAGTAAAGTGCTCTGTTTCAATATGTGTGTGTTGAAAGGAAGACACAATGTTGTTTCTCTCTCTACTTCTTCAGCATGCTGCTCTTGTCCATTTGGACGGGGATGGAAGTTTCACCAGACTGGATAGCAGGCACTGGGAGAGGAGCCTCCACAGTCAGCACGCCCTCAGGAGACAGAGAGGAGGTCACCTTCTCCATGTTAGCATTGGCTGGCAGGCTGCATGAGAGAGAGAAAAAAACATTTTAATTGATGGGAAAGGGTTACATTGTAAAACATAATTGTATTTACACATTGAAGAGTTGTTACTGATTTAGACTTGTCTTTTAAACCAGCTTTCATTGTTTGATCTTTATATTACTGAAAATGGAGGACAAAGGACTAGCTTAAATGGTGTAAAGGTAAATCTCTGTATTTCAGTGGGTGCTTTGGTGGTCAAGTTGATCAGCTTTATAATAAATGGATTTGAGCTTATAAAATGCATTTCTTGTCTTCCTGATTACTCAAAGCGCTATTAAGCTGGCCATCATAAGCTAACATGTCAGTGCTGTTTCATACCTATTTACACACAACTGACACAGCAGTGTGAACATTTTTAGGTGTTTTCTGCCCAAGTACACAGCAACATGTGACAAGCGGAACTGGGCCTAACCCTCAACCTTCAACTGAAAGAGGATGTGTTTGAGTCTGGTTCAGTGGTAAAGCAAATCTGAGTGAAATTAAAAAAAAGCAAATACATTTCTGGCTTGATAATGTCCTGAAATTACATCACTGACACTTTTGCTACCACTTTTACCACTGATCCTTCATCAGGATAAAGACCCTGGGTACCTCTTAAACCAGTTACCAGCCAATTACAGAGCTGAGATAGCGAGACAGACATTTACACACTCACACCTAGGGAAATCTAGTGCCATCATTAAGCTAATGTGCATGTTTTGATCTGTGGAAGCTAAGCAGAGTACCTGAAAAAAAATCATGCATGCTCATGACAGATCCCGCCTGACTGGGAGTCAAACCAGCAACATTCTTTTTCTATAGGGCAGTTGTAGTCCTAAAATTCTCCATCTTCCTTTGTCCAAAGTGTCAAAAATCACTTGATTTACTTATATCCTGAAGTGAAGCAGCTTAGCTTGATTAAGAGCTTCTTAATTGTAACAAAAATGGTTCTTATCAACTATTCCCCTCCTCATAGGGCAGAAAAACAGCTTTTATTGAAAGTAACAATTGGTTTTGAATCACAATAATGCTCTTATAATAGTGTATAACTTAGAAAAGTGGCAGAAATATGTTTTAAATGCATTTGATTAAAAAGTACAGTGCAGAGCTTTGAGAGAGCAGTGATGTTGCATTTCAACTTTAGCAGTAAAATAAGTTACTTAAGCTATAGACATTCTCCTTCTTTCATTTTAATCACATTTGATATTAAAAACATACAAGAATCAAATAAGAAAATATAAGTAAAGGTAACTGAGGTACATATTGAGGCAACTGGCCCATGTTTGGCCTTAAAGAACAACACAAGAATCAGAACGTGGTCAGTAGTGCTGCCTTGATTATAGGCCAAAGATTGGAATGTGTATTTTTTATTTACTTTTCTGCACTAGTGAGGTAAATAAGATATCAGCTCAGTGAGTCTTTCTTTTGGCCCCTGGATGGCAGCAAAGTCCCATGAAGCCACAAAGTCACTCAGACGAGAGGTGAGCATTACTGCTGCTTTTCAGAGCATGAAATTCAGATATCAGCAGCAGGCAGGCCTCTACAGAGCGCCCAAGCCAAAACTAAAGAGACTCACAGCTGCAATAACACATTAAGAGAATCAGAGGTGTTTGAAACCAGCCTGAGAAAAGCCTCAGCAAGACCACTTTAATAAGATATCTGTCAGTTTTGAAGTTATATGCTGGCACATTACACAGCGGATAACTTCCTTTAATGAGTGTCTGCAAACAACAATGTAATAAATCGTGAAGCTTGTTCTTGAATAATTGATTGGATTGAAGTGATTGAGTTACTTACGTGTACTTCCTGGTGAAGCATCTGGACACAAAGCCATGCTCGTCCTTCCTCTCCTCATGCTTCCCTGAGGACACAGACAACACACTTTTACAGTCATGTGGTACTAATACGACAAAAACACTTATTTTAGGGAGTTATGAACTAAATAATCTACTGGAAAATACCAGCTCCTTTATTAAAAATGATTATCACATAAAAAATAAAGACCGTAAGGGATTGGCAAACTGCATTGGGGATATAGCTGGATAGTTGATCTTTCTAATCTGTAATTTCACACTAATCCATTATTCATAATTGATGCAAGTACTCGGACATCAGACCTTAAACTGAAATATTATATCTTGAAACAATGCTTTTTGGGAATGTATCATCAATCTTAATAATTTACTTACATTTAGTGGTGTCAAGGCAGAGACATTTTTCACATTATCATTTACAGGCAAAATTTAATACAACTTAGGCGTTAAATGTGAAGTGACAGGTAGGAAAAGAAGGTGGCTCATAGATTTTTGAAACAGTTAAAAGTTGCAGGCAGGCAAAAATGATCATTTCCAACTCTGACAGACATGAAGAGTTTTGGTCCTTCTCTGCTACTTGTAGAGAAACTGCATTTCTTTGCATTGGCTACACTGACACGACATTGCAGACAATACAATGACTGTGCTCCTCTGTGATATGACAGTTTTCTTTTCAAATGCTTTTTTTGGGCATTTTGTGCCTTTACTGACAGGAGAGAGACAGTGGATAGGCTTGTGAAAGGGGGTGAGAGAGTAGGGGAAGACACTCTATAAACTGGTCACAGGTGGGATTTGAACCTGGACTGGCAGAAGCATGTATATGGGGTGCCTGGTTGCTAATCACTCCGTCAAACCAGCACCCCAATATGGCCGTTTTAACCTGTTATATTTATCTTTTATGGTTGCTGCCAGTGTCACACAGCTGCTGCATAATCTGGTCAGTCTCTTACAATTGTCCAGAGACCTGGCTGTGAAGTTGCCCTCCATCATGGCTCTAAATACTGTAATATGTTTGCTTTGACAACAGGAAGACAAGACGCTCTCTCTCCAGGGGGCTGTTCTTTTTTCAACAGGATGACCAGGCTGGTGAAAATGTGGCAGAGCCAGGCTGAAGAGTCATGGAGGACTGTTGTATAAAGAGAATAAACTTTGATGTGGATTTAAAGTTAAGCTGATGTTTCACCTTTTAACACGCCATCCTTGCTCTGTGATGACACATGAGCTAATTCCTCCAGAGGTTGAACCCTGTGCTTTGTTATCTTAGATGTTCTCAGATGTTCTCAACTATAACACCCTCTGTCTCTGCTGCAGCAAAATATTGGCTGCACTCATGCCTAGGACCCTGATGTGGAGGAGATCCAACAGTCCTTTTTAAGTATCAGACACAGAGGGTGAGTCATGTCTAACCCCTTTACTCTGACAGTGCTATTCTTTGTGAAATGTCAGGTATAGAGGCTCAGATGTATTCAGGAATAAAAGAAGCTCAAGGCCTCAAAAGGCAAAGTTGTGATATTCTCCATTCCTCACACATTTCTTCAGAGTTTTCTCTTTCTCTGATCTGTTGGTCTACACAATGAAAGCATTTCAGAGTGAAAAACGAGCTCTGTGAAAAAGGAGAAGTACACCGTGTTCATCTGAGAGCTGTTTTAGACGTCCACTCCCACATGTTGAATTGTTTTGGATCAAGCGGGCGAGCGGCCAGAAGCCCCCGCCCTCCTGTAGCCCACGCTGGAGCTCCGTATTTTGTTGTCTCCAGGTGTTATGTAACTCAGCAGCAGCGCACTTGACCGAGCAGAATGGTTTCCTGCCCCTTTTATCTTGTATTGTTCTATTCAGAAATGTGAACGTTTCTCTTACAAAGGGCAAAGGACAAGTGTGAGCATAAGAGAGTGAACAGGAATCACACTTCTTACAGCTGTGGGAAATTCTTGAACTCATGACTCATACCTAAATTAGACTGGAGCTTAAGTTCTTGGGTAAAAAGATAAATCCTTGTAGTTCTCATAACACATGACAGACTAAATGACTCGTACATCTCAATGAAAGTTTACCATCTAATACTCTGACAGACTGGATTTGTTGTCCTCATAAAAGATGTGGATGTCACGATTGGGCTATCAAGAACTATAACCAGGTGATTATTTGCATCTTTGTGCTTCAAAGTTACCAAACAATCAAAGAGCTTTCCAGTAGATCCTTTAAAAGTCTTATAAGGGCCTGAACTTACTTTTTTTTCTTTTTTTTTTAAATGAAGGCCATAAGAATTTGTATCTTACTTGTGGAAGGTCTGAAACCATATAGAAGACCTTCTGAATCAAATCTGTTTGGGTGATTTACGGGCTGCTTCAGAAAACTGAGGAAACTGTTGCGGTGACATGCCTATTATTCATTATCCCTCAATACTCCCACCTATTATCTACTTTTATGATTTGTCTGGACTGTTTTTTGTAATGATGTATGTAAAAACTCAACCCCATCAGGCTCAACCAAACTAAAGACACTTTTTTCTTCAGGACAACCTGAACTTTTACAATATGTTTTTTGTACTGGTGTCAGATGTATGTAATAAAAGTTTTATGACCAAAGAGGTGATAATAATTCAATAATTCAAAACAGGATTTAAATCTCAAGGACTTCATACAAATCACACACAGATTTATTATGAACAAGCTTCTGAATGTTGTTCCCTCAGGCCTTGACTATCATGGGAAAAAAGTTTAGCAACTTGTAGCAAGAAATATTCACATATTTACAATTACTTCTCCAGACATCTTTGTGCCTCATTGAGATATTAGTACCACGCTTACAAGCAATTTCTGTCTCACATGTTTCAAAGGGCAACATCACATTACTCACACTTCCTCTTGAATTATTTTGGGAAGTGATGGCTAACTATCTTTTCTTTTTTTGACCTTTGGCTGCTTCTGATTTGATGCTAATGTCAAAAAAAAAAAGAAAGAAGAAGAGTATGGAAGAGAAGAGAACAAATCCAATTGGTCCATAGGACTGACAGAGACTTGTCACTTACAATTAGGGTTAGAGTAGAGTTCTAATAACATTAGAATTTTCTTTTAGTAAAAATCTATTCATCTGCCAAATGGATTGGTATCTGCCTGAGTGTTTTTACAGAAGATGTCTCATTACACCATAGCCGGGTGCTAAAATGGTCTATTTATAAAGAGTGCAGACTTTATTTTTGCATTTAAAATCTTAAGACAAGGCTTAAAGTTGATATGAAATAAGATTTTTTCATTAAAATGTAGACTTATAGTCCTTACATATGCAATATGTTTTTTTATGGTGTGTGTGTGTTTTAAGAGGTTTAAAATTTAGATTGTTTGATATTCTAAGGAATTTGATATCTTATTCATACACAGCATTATGTGTATCTTATCACTCAATTTTAAAAATCATATTTTGTCAGTGTTCTAAATGACTAAAATTAAATTAATAACTTTTTGAAGAATAATTGACAAAGAAGCAAACAAAAAGGTATTAGAAAGAACATGTATAATCATTTTAATTTTATAAACAATAAACTATGTCCCTGAGGAATCTGTGATGTATTTTGTAAACAAAATACAATAAATACAAGTTGAAACATCTCCAACACATGGCTAATCGTATGGATAAAATGAGCTTGTTTGGTTATTGTTAAATTTGGATCATCTAGTTATTTTTGACCGTTAAGGCTAAAATTGTAAATGAAACTGAAAGTAGGCTCGGTGCCCACTCGTGCTTCACAGCTGAAGAGTGAGACACAACATCTCATCATGGAAGACCAGAGGATGGTTGTTTGCAAAAAGCTAAGGGTCAGAGTCTGAAGATCTCTTTACACGAGATCCACACTGTCCACTCTTAGCTGACCTGAGCCGGAGCCCCTTCCTCTTAACTTTACTTCTGTATTAAAGGTCATCATTTCGTCTCTTGTAAGTGATTTTTCTTACTGAAGTGAGGAGTATGTGTCATCACTGCACACTTTACAACAGGATAAACAAATGTCTGCTTCAGGTGTCCAGTCTCTTTCAAACAGGATGTAAGAAACGATGAAGTGAAGAAGAAAGGAGCACTGACCTGTGATCTCCACCACTCCGTCTTTGGTCTTGACCACCAGCTCCTCAGGAGAGAAGTGGTTCACATCCAGGGACACCCTCCAGGTATCTTGGGTCTGCTTGATCTCGGACATGCCACTGCTCATCTGACGGGACAGGGCACGAGCCTGCTGGGCCATCATGGTGCTGGGGTACATCATGGAGCTGTGGGGCATCATGGGAGTGTGGGCCGCCATGGAGGAGACCTCTGGAGCCATGAAGGAGGGACGCAGGTAACCTGGCCAGTGGGCACTGGGGAAGGTGGGGAACTCCTCATGCAGAGCGGGCATGCCGAAGGCCTGGTCGAAGATACGGCTGTTCTGGTGCCAGTCCCTGAAGGGGTCCCAGCTGGGGGTGCGGAGCATGGTGAAAGGAATGCGTCTCTCAGTCATGGTGCTGTGTTTGGAGAGCTGCTGTAGCGAGGAGCTGCTGGCTGTAAAGGAAGAACCTTTTGGCCTCTCTGGAAATGTCTTCCCAGCGTGCTGTGTGTCTCTCAGCTGTGAGCTTTTATACACCCTGACACCACCCCTGTCCACAGAGCCCTCCCCTCTCACTCAAGCCCCCCTCCACATTTTTACAGAAAGTACTAGAGTATCTATTTGTGGCAGGCGTAGCAGTGGAAAGGAATCCAACAGGAAGGCCCTCCTCCCCAGGAGCAGCTGCCCAGTCCTCTGTCAGACTGCATGCTCTCCCCGCTCCTCCTAATCCCCCCACTCCCCTCTCTGGACATCCCTAAGAGCCAGAAGAATCTGTGAGGAGGCTGGGAAGCTGACCAGGCCTGCAGATAAAGCTCAGATAATACTCACATGCTATTTCTAACATGAGACTGTATATACCATAATGTTCCATATGGGACAGGCTGTACCATGCTATTACCAGGTCTGTATTAAATACACACAGTGATGACAGATTATGACATGGATGCTAATGAACAATGCACACAGACCCCCTTACCCAAGCAGAATCCTTCAGGCTGCAGAAGCAATTCCTCATATGGTCACCACAGAATAAAGAGTGGGTCCAGATCTGCTCTACATATTTCTGTAACTTGATGCTTTATGCATTGTGCAGCATTCAGTGGAGACCTAAAGTCGTGATGTTTTGTGCAGAAAAGGTTTGACATTCAAGGAGTAAACATATGGAAACACAGTTGCCATGCAACACCAACATGGATATCGGATGATCCCATGGCTTTCTAGGTGTAAATGCACTTTGTTTTTAAATGCTTCCCAAGTAACAGGAGATGAAATGACAAAGGCGACGATAATAGTTGAACTGTTGCTATAGCTCCTTTTGGTCATGTATGTAGCTCGCATGAAGCACATGGGCTCCAGTGTTTCTGGAGAGGCCATAGTACATGTCACAACTTGATCACTGGAGGATTTTAGAAGTTTTACTTAAGGGAAAGTTCAGGGTTTTTTTTCCACTATTAGAGACGAACACAGGCAGTCCTCCGTGTGAGGACCTACTTGTTCTGAGATCCTGTTTTGGGGATTTCTGAGGGCTTGAACATTTGTGAAAACTCACACAAGGATTTACAGGGACTGGCCTGAGAAGGAGAAAATATCCAGTGATTGTTGGTTTAATGGGCGACGATGCCTATTTGATGCCAGAGACCAGAGAAGATGGGCTGGTTGGTTTGAGATGCAATTAAAATAATCAGCAGTTACAACCAAGGTTTGCTGAAGAGCATTTTCAGAACAACACATGAAGCGTGTAACAGCAGCAGAAGACCACACTGAGTACCACTCCTGTCCCTCAGCTGAGGCTACAGTTCTTACTGACTTGCCAACAAAATAGGAATGGAGAAAACTGTTGAATTATGGATGATGCCAGTCACCCTCTGGAGGAGCCTGTTCAGCCTAAGACCTCTCCTTCACAAGTGCAGAACCAACAGATTGAGGAGCTCTTTTGTCCCTCAGACCATCAGACTGTACAGCTCCTCACTGGGGAGGAGGAGGAGGAACGGGAAGGCAGAGGACAGGAAGGAGCAGTAGCCATATATTTTTATTTTTACGTTATTTATATTTATATATATTAATCAATTTATTTTTGTTTTGATCTACCTTTTCTGTCTTTCATCTTTTTTCATCACTAGGTTGGATCTGCCAAGAAGAATTCAGGAGGTTCTGGAGGCAGAAGGGAGTAAAACCTGAAACTAAGTGCTCTAGATAAAGTGGCTGGTGGGTGTGTGTGACCGTACAGAGCCATAGTCGGGGTTTATCTAGAACAGGAGAAGGGATGACACTGGCCACAGGCTGGATTTGAACCCGGCTGGCAGAAGTACGTACATGGGACGTGCCTGGTTGCTAATCACTCCACCAAACCAGCACCCCAAAACACATTTAAAAAAAGAAAGACTTATTGTCTTTCCTAGAAACTAACTACAACATTCAAGTTTTAAGTTAAATTGCAAATCATCAGAATTAATTTACTTATTTAGATGCAGTAAGCGTAGATTTGAAGCCGTTTGGAACTACCTTTTCAGTGTATGTATTAACCCCTTACTGTTATTCCTTTTTTTTTTTAAACTCGCAGGTCTTTTTTGTCTATATAGATATATTTGGTGGTACATAAACACACTTTTAAGTTACAAGGCATCAATCACAAAGCTTAAGTTTAAAAAGATTAAATGTGTGACAGTAATCAAAAAATTATTACATAAAAAATTGATTTTATTTTTTTTGTGGCAAATTTTTAACTTTTGGGCCGCATTGATTAAAGGAGAAGACTGCATGCACCATTCCTGATCTACAATATCAACTTTGCCGTTTTTCTTCTGTACCTCTGTATCCCCAAAAGAAACAGAGTAAGGTCAGCGTCTCCATGTAGAATCGATAAGGAGAAGGAGCCATCAGTGGGCATCCATGTTTCTGTTGTATAGAAAAACTCTCTCTGCACAAACATTCCTTGAACCCCATTTACTCTGCAAAATCTCCAATTACAATTTAAGGTGATTTATCTGAAAACTTGCAGCTAGCAGACAGAATCTATACTCAGACTCTCGCTATGAGCTGAATCTGAAAAAGATAACACTGATCAAAAATCATCACAAGTAAAATACAAACTCCAATTCCGATGAAGTTTTGAAAGTTGTATTAGTGTAAATTACATCTGATTCAATGATTTGCAAATGTTTTTTGGCCTATATTTAATTGAAGCACTACAAATGCAAAAAAATTAAACGTTCTAACTGGTAAACATTATCGGTTTTTCAATGTTCATCCACTTTAAACTTGATGCCAGCAATGCATTCCATAAAAGCTGGGACAGGGTCAATAAAAGACTGGGAAAGTTGAGGAATAAAGGAGGAAGGCTCAGTCACTAAAAGCAAGGATGACGTGAAGATCACCGCTTTGTGAACAACTGTGTGAGCAAATAGTCCAACTGTTTAAGAACAACTTTTTTCAATGCATGATCGCAAGTATTTTTTTAATTCAATAACCAACAGTCCATACAATCATCACAAGACTCTGAAAATCCAGAGAAATCTTTGCAGGTAAGTGGAAAGACCAAAAAACCAACATTGAATGCCATGACCTTGGACCTTTGCAAGTTAAAACTTTCTCACGCAAAGCCAAAGACAGATATCAACCTCTCTGGGCCTGAGTTCCTTTGAGATGGACTGACACAGCGGAAAAGTGTGCTGTGGTCTGATGAGTCCACATTTCAAACTGTTTCTGGAAATCATGGATGTGATGTTTCTCTGCTTAAAGAGGAAAAGATCCATCCAGATTATTAACAGTGTAAAGCTCAAAAGCCAGCACCCGTGATGCTATGGGTCTGTGTTAGTGCCCATGGCTTGGGTAACTTGTATATCTGTGAGGGCACCATTAATGCTGAAAGGTACAAACAGGTTTGAGCAACACATGCTGCCATCCAAAAGACATCTTTTCTAGAGACATGCCTTCTTATTTCAGCAGGACATGTCAAACCACAGTCTGCATGAGCTACAACTGCAGGGCTTCACAGAAAAGAGTTCAGGTACTAGACTGGCCCGCCTGCAGTCCAAACCTGTCGCCCACTGAAAATGTGGGGGGCCTTATGAAGTGAAAAATGGAGAACCTGGTTGTTGAACAACTGGAGCTGCACGTCAAGCAGGAATGGGAAAGAATTACACCCACAAAACTTCAACAACCAGTGTCCTCAGTTCACAAACGCTAATTGATTGTTTTTAAAGGAAATGTGATGTAACACAGTGGTTCATACTGTATGCTGTCCCAGCTTTTCTGGAACGTGTTGCAGACATCTGTTTATCAGTTTGAACATTAAATACCTTGTTTTTGTCACGTTTTCATATGGATGTAGATTATTAAGAATTTGAAATCACTGTTTTCTGCCTTTTCTTACATCTAATAAATGTCCCACCTTCATTGGAATTTGGTCTTGTATAATTTTGTCTACTACTAAACTATTTTGTCCCTGACAAAGAGCTATGATATAAAACATGATGTTTCAAAGCCATGGTCCCTCCTTAAATTCAACATGTTGGAGGTCAAACCCTCAGGCGTTGGTCTTCATAATGTTCCTCCGCTGGTGGTAACGACTCTAAAGTTAGTTGCTTTATGAAGCTGAGGAGATAAATTGTCGTGGTCTCCTGTTTATAATCCTCAGTGTGCAGCTCCAGCTTTATTACCGTCTGTTATCAGATCAGTGTCAGTGACGCTCTCAGGCGGGCCGTCCCGTGATTTATGTCACCAACACACAGTTCATAAGAGCGGCTGTTCCTGAGCTGCTGACAGGCCGCAGACTGATGCTGCTCTGTTATCTCTGCTACTGTCCCCTATGTGGCATGTATGTGGCATGTTCATGAATGTGACATGTGCTGCTTTTGGAAACAACTCTTCAACTCTTTAACCCAAACACCTACTTGAAACAATGAGAGACAAAAAAGAGCAGACCTACAGTCTCCAGGCAAAAGAAGTTGGGACGTGATAGGATGATTTTTAGAAGACTGAAGCCCCTCATTTAAGACAACGCCCCAAAACAACAGATCTGATGCTGAAACTGTGAAGAAAATGTTTTTCATATTCTGATTTATTTCTGGCAACATGTTCGACAGAAGTTGGGAAAGGGTTATTTGAACCATTTTATGGCATTAACAATCTTCTGCAGTTTTTTCTGTTTTTAATATGGCCTAACCAAACAGTCACAGGGTTTGGCCTGAAATTTATACATTTTATTTAGCGTAATTTCTCATAGTGAGGCAACAAAAGACTGATCTTGCATTCCTCACAACAAAAAGTCTAATAGATTTGATTTTAATTGCCTCCTACTGTTTCTTCTGTCCGTCACTTTGACCAATAAGAGTACAGCATGGATGTAAACAGAGCACAGTTACTGCCTTAACAGTTGTGAAGCTCTGAAATCAACATCTCTGCCTTTGTGATGTTTTGTAGAGATGCAGCCACCAGACTGCAAAAACACAAACGTTGGAGTGAAAAGCAGAGGCAGAGCGATTTTGTAGACGACTGACTGCATTAATCATCAAGTTTCCTTTCCATATATTTTAATATTTGTAACCATAAAACAAAAGCAAAAGGAGCTAAATAATTCATGTTTGTTTTTATTCATTTCATATTTTTATGCTTTATATTTTGTGCTGTGCCAAATACTCAAAAAAGCACTTTTGATTAAGTCGCTATGTAAATATATTATATTATTTCCAACTGTTTTTGGCTTGATTTTTTTTTTTCAACCAACATCAGTCCTAATCATAAACTTAAAGTATTAATGAATATTCAGATATATATATATATATATTTCTACCATTAAATGCCATTACTTATTTATGCATTATTAATGATCTATACCAATTATCATTTTCACCTGGTTAAAATGGGGCCACCTGGTGGAGAGTAATTAAAAAGGTCAATTTTGAGTCAAAAACCCAGATTAAAGGTGTAGTCAGCGATCTTCATACTTCTAATCTAATGCACGATTTGTCGAAATCTCCGTATTTCTCCTCTCCATCCACAAGATGTCACCACTGACAGCATGTTGAAAAAAAAGTCTGGTTTCAATACACAGCCTTGGGCCTGAATTTCTGCAGGTAAATACTGTGACTCGGGCCGAGTTACCAAAACAGGGTACACCCCCCCACATCCAGGGGGCGATCATACTCATGAGCAAATCAGACAGAGGGGGGAGGAGGAGTCGTAGGATGCATAGCGTGCGCAGTTAGTGTAAGAGAGAGATACAATAGGTGCAGTAGCAATGGCTGAAAAACAGCCCAAAAGAAAAAGGTCAGAGGAGTGAAAAGTGAAAAAGAAGGGCTATGACCATGAAAGAGCGAAGACCAGGGTCAACATTGGTGTTGCTTTCTGACGGTGGAGGGAACTCCGCAAACTGAAAGACCTGAAAACGGACGCGGATGTCGCCGTCTTTCTGCTGGATAACATTAGCTTTGTGGTGCTTCACATAACAGTAACAGCCGTCGGGCATTCATCTTATTGTCTAATCTGCCAAAATGTACTGTTGTTGTGATGTTATCAATAATTGCATTTGAGTTGTCTGACGAGTCGGGGTTACCTTAGCTACGTTGGTCAGCTACGCAGTTTCTACGGCCGTTTCCATGACGAAGCACGTCCATCAACTTTCGGGGGGCGAGTCTAAATTCGTTCATAAACAACCTCTCCACTCGTTTTCTCCCACATCGCTGACTACACCTTTAACATCCAGAATTGATAAAAGGCATGTATCGTGTTTTCATGGAAGTGTGATCAAAAACTGCAGTTTGAGTAGGTTTGAACAGCACATTTTCTGCACTTAACGGTATGTATGTAACAATTGTTTGTGAGTGGCATTTTAGACTTACTGTAGGAGCTAAGCCACATATTACAAGGTCAAATAAAAATACAAAACGGCATATGTATGAACACAGAGTGCATGAAATGTGCATAACTATTCCCAAGGGTTAAATACAGTTTGGTCAGAGCTCAGTCATACAGTTACTGTCATAACCTACACAAGAATCACACAGTCTGACCTCAGCATGAGAAGACTTTTGAAAGAAACTCTATTGTTCTACTTGATATTTTACAAAGCATCCCAACTTTATGTAAACAAAGAAACGAGGTTGGATGTTAACATATTGGACTGTTACTGGTTTCATGGACGCCCATGAGCCAGAGTGGTTGTATGGGTTGTCACATCAATGTGGATCTCATCGTGAGAGGGTTCTGGTCTTTGTGCCAAGATTTTGGGACTACATTTTGTCTGCTCGCTGCCTTTAACCCACCAGACCCCTCAGGGCATTAGGTGAAGGTCTTCTGTCTGTACCTCGGATTAGATCAGAGAGTGGCCTTCTGCTACTGTGGTCCTTCTCTTTGGAAAATACTCCAGCTGCTGACTTGAGAGTCAGTCATAAGTGTTTCTATGTTTAAAAGTAAACTCAAAGATCACTTTTTCTCTCAGGCACACAAGTATTAATGGGGTTTGCTTATGAAACCCTTTACGATGAGTGTGTTTTATTTTTTGAGTGTTTTTTTATGCTTGTACATTCATATACTTGCACTGTCCTTTAACATTTGGCCTTTTAATGTTCGTGTTATTTCTGAAATATTTTTACATTTTTATTCAGTTTTATTTATGAATGACGGATTCTGTGCACCTACTTACATCATGTGACTTTTATTTCCATTTTGATCCATATAGACACTGAAGAACTGTTAACATGAACTCTGACAGTGCTAATTTGTCCATGCAGATTTTGCTGTGTTCATATAATAATGCATTATTATTTGAATTTGAAATATCAGGTAGAATTTGTGATGTGTTTTTTTCCTTCAGCTTTACATTGGTATTTTAGGTCATTTATATATACATATACTTATTTCCCATTAAAGGCTACTTTGCAATTTAAAACAGTGTGGCCCTCTGGCAGGAAAGAGTTATATATAAGGGCTTTCTTTGTGATCAAAGTTGCCCATTATTGCTTTGGACAGTCTTTATTTACTTGTGATCTCTTCTGTATTTTAGTAATTATGACCTCATTTCTCTAACATGACACATAGTTTGTCATGCTGTATTTTTGTCAGACAGAAAACGCAGAGCATGATGACACGAACACAATCTTTTCAACAGACCACATCCTCTCCTCAGCCCTGATTTAGGCTGTTTGATGACATTTTTACAGGGGTGGAGAACTTTCTACTCCATGTTTGAAGTTTTCGGTTCTCCAGTGTTCCCATTAGTGCCATCTGTAGGAGAAGAACCTGAACAACAACGATATGCCACGTAACTGCAGCCCAGAGGACAAAGAGAAAGAGCAGAGTGTCAGCATTTCTCCATTTGATTCAGTTTATTGTCGGTATAATAAGTAGTACACTACAAAGAATGACTCTGAAACCAAAGAGGCCATGGTGCTATACTGAGTAAATAAACAGAGTATCATAGTTTCTTCTGGTTACACTGGGAATGAAACACTGTGTCAGTGAGATGAGACTGGACCAATGGAAAGGAAGACTACATGTGATCCCTGATTCATTCACCAGCTGGATTTCAGTTTATGTACGAGCTTCGTTTGTGTCTTTATAATGAAATAAATCATTTTATGGTATTAAATGTCAAAGTTCCTGTGTAGAGTTTTTAGACAGTTTGGTGACAGACTGGAATTTACCCTCATTTCTTTATATAAGTGGCAAAAATCAACATAAATAAAAGGTTTATAATGTCATGACTAAATTTAACTCTGTAATTAATGCTGCCGATTATGTGAAAAATCCAAACAATCTTTTTTTTTTTACATTTTCACAGCATTAGTTGATCATTATTGAGGCGTTTTGGTGCATAAAGGATGAGAGCTCTACGATGGGTTGACTGGTTTGATTGAATTCATTTCCAATGTGACAATAAAATCAAAGATAAATTAATGAATGTAAAAACTAAAATATATAAATGAAAACAGTGTGAGCTCATGATTCTAAATGAACAGAAAGTGCTCCCACATGATTCAAAAGGAGTTAAATAAAGTTTATCTTTTGAACAGAAAATGTTAAATGCAAACATCGACCATGTGCCAATACAAAGAAAACAGAAGTTATCATATTCAGCAGGGTCTTATGGTCCCGCGTCATCTTTACACCTAAAAAATAAAACTTTTTAAAAGTTTTTAAACCATATCAAGTTTCTGCTTTGCTGTAATTAAGCTGTCAAAGATGTTCCACAAATCCACATGAAGTTATGAATTTACTCAGTGCTGGATAAAAATACCTGGTGGCATTTAATGAGCTTTCAAAGCTGAAAAGGAATTTTCATACAGCGACCTGGAACTTCATGTGTAATTTTTGCAGGCATTTTTTCATGTACTTGTTCATTTGTCCGTCTGTGACAGAGACAAATCAAAAAGTTCGGATTTTGATGATTTTTCATGAAATAATAGCCTCTGGTATCCTGACACACTACATGGACCATCTGGACAACAGCCTGTAGAAGTTGTTTCAGGACAGAAAAACTGTTCCAACACAAACTCAGCTGGCGATTGGATGAATGTGGATTCAGAATTTTGGAGGAAAATTTGATAACATTGTGCAATTGAACAGTTTTCCTCAAATTCATTCATTTTTTTTTATTAAATCTCAAAATGCCATTGATAGTGTGCTCTCCATTTCCAACAACAGTGGAGTAAAATTCAAAAACAGTTACAGACATGAATATAGTGGTTCTGTATCATATTTGAAACTGTCCTATGCTAATAAGTGAATTGAGTTTTAGTGTTTGCTCTATAGTGTTCCAGCTTTGGGCTGCACAAACGCTGAAAGATGTTTCTCCGATCTCACTGTGGACTCTTGGAACATCAAGCATTAGCCAGTCACTAGAACGAGTTTGGAAGTGGTTTGTGGTCTTATTTAATAGAGAGGTTAAAGGTGCAGTGTGTAGAACTTAATGTATAATAAATGTATAATGAATGAACCTAACCGTAGCCAAAAGTCACGTTGCTGAGCAACGGAATCCTGTGAAGACCAAAAAGGATCCTGAACACAGCACACAATTTATGTTGTGTGTTTGTTTATACAAACAGTTTGAATCCCTAAGACAGAGTAACAACTTTCTATACATCCACTGCCATCCTCTCCTCTTCTTCGCCTGCATTCCAGGTAGATTTCAGAACGGGTGGACAGATTCGCGTTTCGTTCTTTTTGTCCCTAAAAACCACCCGTAGACAACATGGCACATCAATATGTCGGCCTACACGAAACAGTGGCCCGCGGTAATGTCATTTTTTTATAAAGATTTTTCTAACTAAATAAAAATAAAACAAACATTTTCTGGGGATGATTGTACTTCTATTTTGACAGACTTTACATACACATAGAAACATATATCTCCTACATTCACCATTTCTGTTTGGCGAAATGCGGTGGATGTATAAAATGCCACATTCTACACACTGCACCTCTAAATACTCAGATGTCCATAAAGAGCTTTGCAGATGAAAAGTAATGCCTGTCTCTTCTAACTGACAAAGAAGGCCAGCCCACTTTGTTATACAGGATGCAGTGATGGGTTGAAAAGCTGTCATCAGTAATGAATCTTACGGCAGAGTGGTAAACTGAATCCAGTGGTTTAAGTCTTGTAGATCACATCTCCAAAATCTAAAACTGACAGGAAGGTGGCTTCAGTAATTTGTCTTGCATGAAATAGGGAAGTTTGTTTTGTGTCTGTACAAATAGCCCAATTTTTGTCTTAATTTTGTAACAAGTGAACTGACAAAAGAATAATTTGGCTAAAAGTGTCAGAAATGCCTCTGTGGAGGTTTTTGCTCTTGTAGAATAAGAATAAAGCATTTCTTAGAGAACAGGTGGTCAAAATGCTGCACTCCTCAGTGACAGTGAGCCATAGGAGTTGATAAACATA
This sequence comes from Scarus forsteni, assembly GCA_036419115.1. Taxonomy (NCBI): domain Eukaryota; kingdom Metazoa; phylum Chordata; class Actinopteri; order Labriformes; family Labridae; genus Scarus; species Scarus forsteni. The sequence continues at coordinate 27,169,878 of JAZDUH010000130.1, read as the reverse complement.
ATATACTGTAGACTGTATGATGTATCCTGTTTCATATTTTTCTCTGGGGGCTTTGCGGTGCTGACTCATTTTGGAAACACATGCCCCTTCTTCTAAAACCAGCTGTTAGCAGGATGACAAAATGAATCTCAGGCAGCACTGTCAGCTGGCTTGATTTGAGCTGCGACAGGTCAGTTTATATCTCGGCAGCTGTCCCATGCAGGGCTTTAAAAGAGTCAGGAAATCTTTGGTATGAATGTAGTTTAAAAAAAGACACAAAAATGTAAGCTTATCATAGAAAAAAAATAGAAAAATGACAGATTTATGTCTTAATCCACTTTTGTTTTGTCTCAGATCCAAACTACTCATTCCTCTTTGAATAATCTAAGTATTTAAGGATTCACAGATATTTTATGACACATTTTCTCTAAAGGATTGACCAGTTAAAAGCTGAAAACGTATTTGATCTTATAACATCAACGGTTATGGTTTTAAGAGTAATAAAGACACAAAAAAAGCTCATACACGCTGATCCATCATGAAAACTTCAGAGAGTTTCAGACCCGTCCCCACTCACAGGTGGATGTTTTTGTTCTGTTTATTCAGACTCTTCTCTCCATCATGCTGCCAGGGACACAACAGCCCACACTTAAAACCAACTGTTTAACAATTGGACTCGTAATGGCGTCCGTGGGAGTACATGTGGGCGAGTCCTCGTTCCACTGGCTGAAATCAGAGCATCTTTATCACACTGTGGAGCGCATTCACCCTCATGGTGTTATTACTGAGCCTTCTCCACACGAACCGACAGCAAAACATGGACATGTGGGAATACATCTGCAGCAATCTCATCTTTAAAGCACAATCTGCTTCACATGATCAATAAATTAAATAATAAATAACCAATAAATAAACAAATAAATACAAGAGGATAATAAATAGCAGTGTAAGAGTGCATGGAGGCTTTTTGCAGACAGTTTTCCTGTACAGAACCAGCAACACACGTTAGTACCTCACTGGCCATTGCAGAGGAGGTACACACTCATCCACACACACACACACACACACACACACACACACACACACACACACACACACACACACACACTTTTGCACATATACGAGGAGAATCAATAGAGCGGTGCAGCAGTGATGTAATGTTTCAGACCAGACCAGAGCAAGCATCAAACCGGATCCATCGACAAAAAGTCAACAGATTTTGAAACAGGATTGAAGATTATTTCATAAAATAAGCACCGAGGCGAAGAAATAAAGTTTACAGTGTTAACACCTGCAGCTCCTGTACCAAATAAGAGCCACACCAACACTATTCAAGACACCAGAGGGCCACTGTTGGATTATCTCGATATTTCTAGCCCATTTCACACATGCAACCCTAATTTTCTTAGGGGAACCAAACCCAGAAAACCCCCCGATCCACCATGTTCACACCTTGCCCTCACAGCAGGAAGTTTCTCTGCAGTTTGACAGCCAGCAGGAGGGAAAAACACTTCAGGGTAAAGTCTGTGTAAAAGAGCTGACTTTGGAAACAGTCATGGCATCTGCTTGTGAGGAGCAAAAAGCCCACCTGTAGGTGGAGGCTGTATAGCTTTGACATCATAAATTCCACGAAGTAAAAAACAGAGTGTTCTCAGGGGCTTTTTCTTTAAAGAGGTGGAGCACATTTCTCTGTGAACTGAGAGTTTAGTAGAAGGTGTCAGGTTCTTCTGCTCCCCAAGCCCCATCTAACAACATAAGCAAAGGAAGAGGATTATGCAGGACATGGGACCTAAAACAAAGTAAGAAAACTAAAGTATTTGTCAATATGCTTTATAAAATACTTAGAATCTTTAACTTAAATGTAAAAATAATGTTTATCCAGTAAGCAAGATACAAATTCAATACAATTCTGGGCTTATTTCATCGCAATGACCGGAGTAATTCATGGTTGTCAAGGTCATTATCTGTGCATATTTTTTAAAATCTGCATTTGAAGTACTGCAGTGTTTAGCAGATAAATAATAACAGTACAATCTCTTCACTAATGCCTTAAAATACACCACAATAAAATAGTTTTGAGGTCTGCTGTTTTCTAATGCATTAGCATCTGTGGATGGTGTTGCCCCTTTTTTTTTAAAGTGGTGAAAAATCTTTAAAATCCAAAATGAAGCGTTTTCATGATTTCCTCTGACGATGGTGTTATGTTTTTCTGGTGCTTGCTTGTTTGTTGGCAAGATTGTGCAAAAAATACTCGGCAGATTTTGCTGAAATTTTCAGGAGATGTTGGTCATGGCCCAACTTAGAAATGATTCAATTTTGGTGGTGATCCAGACATAATCACAATTAGCAAACACTTGTTTTTGCTCAATAAATGTCAAACTAATAATGATTTTAACATAATTCTGAGTGCTAGCTGTGGTTTTCAGGGTCAATGAATCATATTATGATGGTGACTTTATCATGGAGCTATTGCAATGGATGTAACAGCAAAGCCTTGCCGGAGGTTTGTGCTCTCCGAGTGCTTTCTGGTTTCTAATATTTCACATTGGTAAAACCGATAAATGTCTTCTAGCCTGTGTTTCAGTCTGCATTTCTGGCCTCTAACCAAAAGCTCCAAAAAGTCTCACAGACTTTGAAGCAAAGGAACCAGGGGTGTTTAAATGCTAATTCACGTCTGTGATTTATGAGTCACTACTGCACCGCTCTACGTGATCATCTTAACGGGGGAAAGAGTAAAAATACATAATACAGAATTGTTTTCCCCCTTTTCTCATTCAGCTCTGTCTGCAGGCGGCCGACACACTGAGCATGTCAGAGGGGAGCACAGATGCACCCTGGCCCCCTTCACGTCGGCCAGGTGACTCTCCTTTTTTTTTTTTCGAGCAGCAAGTCTCTCCTGATGCATCATGCTGAACAAGCCTCCTCAGACTACATGGAATATACAGTGCATAGTTTACAAAGCCAGAACTTAAAGAGAGTTTACATCTATACACACAGACCTATACAGCATCATAAAAAAGTTCCTTTTCTTTTTTTCCTTTTGCCTCCAGTTTCATCCTCTGACTTCTCTTTTGTTCTCTGGTTTGTTGATCGCTGTGCTGAGATGAAATGGAAGTCTTTGGGGAGACGAGATCATGATGAAAGAAAAAACAGTCTGACTCTTTGAAAGGTGAAGTGAGCTGTTGATGTTTTGCCATTGTCTCTATATATTATATATTTATATAGTATATATAGTTTTTGATTGATTGTGGGGCAGCTGTAGGTCAGGATGTTATTTCTCTTCTGGACGGTCAGAAGTTTGATCCACAGTCCTTGGGGGGCACGACACTTAACCCCAAACTGCTCCTGCTGTTGCCTCAGCGATGTGTTAATGTGTATGGATGGGATTAGTTAACACTGACGCACAAACAGCAGCCTCTGCCATCAGTGTGTGAATGTGGCGTGAATGAGTAGCTGTTAGATGTGAAGAGCGCTTTGAGTGGCCAAGCGCAGTCCATTCACCGTTATTTTTGGTTTGGTGGAAGAGAAAGAAAGTGCTAATAGACTGCAAGATTTGTTCTCTGGGCTCTAAAAAACTGATCTTTGACTCGACACCTTGTATATGTGGAGACATCTCAAACAGTGACCGCCAATTCATATGTGCTCTATTAAAAAAGAAAGAACTTCTTCTTTGATCCAGGCTCGTCTTTAGAGAGGGATTCAGTGTCCTGGACTGTCATGGTAAAATTAAACAGGACTTTTTCTCCTTTCTGATTGGGTTTCTCCTCTGTCCCGTCTCTCTCTGTCAGAACCCGGGGCTGTCGTAGCTGCTGCGGCTGTAATAGCTGTGGTGGCTGCGTGATCGACTCCTACTGCGGCTCCAGCTCCGGCTCTGGCTGCGCGATCGACTCCAGCTCCGGCTTCGACTGCGGCTCCTGCTGTGGCTGCGGCTCCTGCTGCGGCTGTAGCTGCTGTAGCTTCGGCTCCTGCTGCGGCTGGACCGGGACGGTCTGCTGTCGGAGCTGGATGAGGAGGGGCTGGGCCGGTAATATGGGATTGGCCTCTTACGAGCACTGAGAACAGGGGAGACGGAGGAGGGATAGTGTTAACAAATTGATGCTATGTGGTGGATACACTGTTGGAGTCCTACTCTGAATTGATGAGGTGTTGGTATAAATGTTAAAAAAGGAGGGAAATGTTTGTGATGACTCCCTAAATTTTGCTTGGATATTTCTGAAGTATTTCTTTATAAATACATAAATCTAAATAATTAAAAAAACAAAGTCTCCCAATAAACAGATATTGTCTATCCCTGTGCTCAGGCAAGGGAAAATTGTGCCTATCCCTATAATTTCTGACATAATTGTTCATCCAGAAATTTTCTGTAGTTTTCCTTCTTGTTTTGATTTGATGGTCTACGGTTCCATTCAACACTGCTTCCATGTTAACCACAGAGATTTTAACTTCTGGTCCACATCAGAATTCTGGCCAAAATATACTTTTAAAAAAAGTTTGGATATGTTAATTCAGTAAATAACCCCACTCCCTTAATAACACCATTTGGTACTGGACTTCATAATGATGAAAAGCTTGATTAGTCACCTTTACAGTGAGGTACAACTTTGTAATGGTTGTAAACTCGTGGAATGAGAAACAGCTAAACGTGTGGGTAGCTCCCAAAGAAAGGAGCAAAATTGCCTCCATCTTGAAGCTGGTGCTGAGGGTGGCAGCATTATTTGGTGTCAGACCTGGAATCATTTCCAAACTTAGAACCAAGGTCTGTGAGACTGATGAAGTCAAAGAGGGGAGACAGGAAGACAACACCTTACTCCACTGAGGAACAGAAGGCTTTTTGTCAGCTTATTTTGGGCCTGTTTTAGCACATTAAGCTCTGATGCTCATTTCACGAATGCACAATCCTTACAAGTTTGTACCTCGTCGTAAAGGTGACATGTCAGGCTTTCCAGTGGTACAAAATACAGTACTAGTTGGTTTTATCAAAAGGGAGAAATAAATGAACAAAATAATGTTTACAGACTTTTTTGAGGATTATGTATACAGAACAAAGAGTGGAAGCTCCATCCATGTGTTTGGGTTTATCGTGGATAGAGCATGCAATTATATCATACATCATATTCCTCCTGTTCATAAATATGACTAATTTGATAACTGAGAGGTAGACTGAAGAATGCGGGACATCTGAGCTTTATACTGAATGAACAGTTTCAGATAATTATGTAAACATGAACTGATGAAAAAGGATTTAATGTCTTATACAAGCATTTGATTTTTCTCAATCATATGTAATCCTGTTTTCAAATTTTACTTTGGGCATTTTATTTTGGAATGATAGACTACCAGCTGAAATGTTGGGCAAATGTCCATAATTTTGAGGAATAGTAAATGTCAAAACAAAAAAACAGGCACTGTTTCACCAATGTTCCAGGGGATAGAAAAAACTGCAAGCAATCACAAAAACTGCTATTTTCTTTGTGAAGAAATTAAAGGTTTAAAAAGCTACCAGTTGATAATGAATAGCAATCAACAATACCTTTAAATTGATAATACTGACTTAACTCATACAAATAAGAATAATTTGATAACTGCTGTTTAAAAAGTAGAGCTCTGTTATTCATCAAAATGTCATTTTATAGTCAAACTCAATATAATCTATTTTAAGTTATTTTTTATTGCTATTTTATTTACAAACATTTCTGCCTCAAACTATTACTTCCTACACAAAGAAAATACCTTGGTAGTTTTATCTCTTCCCTGAAATGTAAACAAAATCAGACAATGATTTGATTTTATTGTATTATTAAAACATTTCATATTCCTGAATTTGTTGAGGATCTCTGCCAAACAGTTGAGCTGGTAGTTAAAGGGTTAAGTAATGGCCTAAAAAAAGTCCCATTTTAATAAACACATATATTGATGCTATTTAGAAATGCTACAATGGCCATTTCACATGATTATAACTTCAGTTTTGGCAAAGCTCATGAGCAAACAGAAGCCAGACGGAGAGATTCAAAGGCACACAATGCAGTGATGCTCTGACATTTATGAACATATTAAAATATGATCAGGTTGTCTAAGTGCAAATCGGTAGGTGGATCAGTACTTTGTCTGGAAGAGAGCAGTTATTCGGGTTAAGAAGTCCAAGCTGTTCACCCACACACACACGCTCACTCTGAGCCCACACACACACTTGTAGCAGAGAAAAGCATGTGGTTAGTTTTAGATTAAGCTCAGATTGCCTGGTTAATAGCCACCCTGGAAGTGTTCCCTGTAAGGTAATTAGCTGTTAGCTGGAAAAATAGAAGCTCTTCTTCTCAGCGGAGGTCGACACCCAGAAAAATCAACAGTCAACAGCGCAGGGAGAGAGATAAATGCTATCAAGGTATCCCTGCTGCTACAAGGTGTGTTTCACCTTGTCTTTGAAGATTACCCCACCTCAGCTTTTGTCTTTCATATCTGCTTTGGGAATCCAAACAGGCAGAGCTATAAAGAGATATCTGCTCTAATAGACCTTGATGGCATTTTAATCTCCACGCCCACGTGCAACAACGTTAGCGTGTTAAAATGTTAGTGAGTATCCGCGGTGAGGAGGAACTTCAGAGGCCGTGTGAGTTTCTTTGCATGAATTCAGGAAAGAAGCAAAAAGAGGACAGATAAAAGAATAAAACCATGATCAGGGCAGGTTTACTCAGAGGATCTCGGGTGGTTCACTGTTCGGCCGAGCTTTAGGAGACTCACTGTTACCACGGTAACTAGCCTGCGGCAGATGAGTTCAGCAGCATCTCGTTGTCTCAGCGTCAGGACCTTTAGGAGAGGAGTGAAAGATGACACAGAGTACACACACATTTCACCGTGTCTGTTTACACTGAGAGGAGACAGCGAGTCTGCTGTGCTGCAGAGACATCCTCATAACCACCGACAGACTTCACCGCAGTCCATGTGTTGTAAAGCATAAAATACTTTATTTTTTTTAAGATATTTTTTGTGGCATCTTGTGCCTCTATTGATAGGAGAGAGAGAGTGGATAGGCTTGTAAAGGTGTGAAAGCAGGAGTAGACACTTTGTAACTGGCCACAGGATGGATTGAACCCGTGCCGCCAGAGGCATACATATGGGTCATGCCTGGTTGCCCACCACTCCGCCAAACCAGCACCCCAAGCGTTAAATACTTTAATGAGGAGAAGGATAAAATCAACCATTTGTCGACCCACCAATCAGAGATAATCACAAAATCATGGGGAGAAAACCCCTCAAATTTAGAGTCTGTTTTTCACAGGCCAGGTTCCCCCCAACTAAAGCCTAAAGACCCCGTCATCATCACCATCATCATCATCATGATCTGTGAACTGTCAACCCTTCATCACCTTCCAGCACATTAGGAGATCTAGACCTTATTTCTCTCTGTAAGACCACTGAACATAACAAACCTTTATTATAAATAAATTGAAAAAGAATAATCATTTTAAATTGAACACTGAAATTATTTTCAATGAACTGAAGTTAAGTTGGGTGGCAGCTTCTGTTGCTCCTGTGTGGAGTTTGCATGTTCTCCCCGTGCATGTGCTGATGCTTTCCAGGCACTCTGGCTTCCTCCCACAGACCAAAAACATGCTCATTTGGTCGACTGGTGACTCCAAATTGTCCTGAGATATGACTATGCGTGTGAATGGTTATCTGTCTCTCTATGTGGCCTGTGATTGGCTGGTGACTGGTTCAGCATGTACCCCGCCACTCGCCTAATGTAAACTGGGATAGGCCCAAGCCCTCATGCCCAAGAAGGGACACGGGGTATAGATAATGGATGGATGAATTTGAGCTGCTCTGCAGAGCCAAAAATGGAAACACATTTGATAATTTAACTGAATAATTTTGTGTTTTTGAAAATAGATTATGTTTATTAACCTTGTTATCAAAGTTTTTCAAGTTTGATAAACTTAAAGGTAAATGTTTGCTACAGCCACTCTTGCATTAACTACAGCTGGTCTACTTGCAGACAAACTTTTCCTGGACAGTCTTTGTTAGCACTTTGGAGTGAGATTGTGACAGACATTTTGTAACCTAAACATGGTCAAAAGGAAATCTTTGGTAAGAATATAATCCAGGGATTTTCAATGGTGAAATATAATCATGAAAATATCTTATTTGTATTCGGAGAGAAAAGCCATTTAACGTTAAAAATACCTGAAATTCTTGCTATGTAGAACAGTTGAACCTGAATTTATAAGCATATTTACAAACATATACTTGCGACTCTCCAGCCAAGATGGCAGGTACATAAAATATTCTCCAGTAAAGCACATGTTTTAACCTGCCACAGTGATTAACTGTGTTTTTGTGTGCAGTACTTCAGAACATTTAATTAAGAGCATTTGACATTATGCTCAGCAGATTGGATCATTTTATCAGCACAGGTAATAAATGAGTGGGAAGAAAATGTATGTGTTCAGCTTGTTTTTGAACATGGCTGTTTAGGTGCAAACATTTATTCAAAATGAGACACATAAGTTTTGGGGATATAGGGACAAACAAATATCTGCCTCCCTATAGCACTTGGCAGTTGTTCATTTCAGACTAGGCACACTGAAGCATCAACATAATACAGCTGATAATTACTTTACATATATAAATCAATCCCTTTCTAAAAGCACTGGCTCTGAATCAGAGATGGGAAAAATGTGGCCTGAGGGCTACATGCAGCAACCCACTCACTCAATATGGCTGACAAGTTAGTTTAAATATCAATAAATTGTAAACATGAAGAGCAAAAAATGACAAACCTGCCATGAAAATATTGAAAAACAAAAAGATTCCATAATAATACCTGGTTTTTAGAGTTTGTCCTACTCCTTGTAAGAAATGAGCTGTGTGAGTGGGATTTTGTTTCTTCAAAAAAATCCTGTGTATGCTTTACCAAATGCATTTTATTTAAAAAACGAGCTGTAATTAAAATATACCAGACAAAAACACAGTAATTATTGTTTTTTTTTTACAGAGATTCGATGGTTGCATACATGTTTTAAGATCACTGAATGAAGTCTTTCATTTGTATAATTTGCATATTAACTTGAAATCTTAATGTTGGGTGGGTGGATGAAGTTGCAAATCCTTGTTTTTCATTAATGGCAGTAAATAGAAAATGCATTAACAATAGTTCCTCTATATCTTGTAGTTCTATATCATAGCAACAAATCAATTCAACTGCTGTTTTTGGAAAATAAAGGCTTTAACAGGCCAAAATCAAATGGCCAAGGGGATTAACACTGAAATGGCTAGTTTCCTAAACAGGGTTGAGCATTTAGAAGTTAGAAAATAAACAAATCTACAGGTGTAGAGGAGTTTCTATACTCAGTCCTGTAGTTAACTGGATAATGACCCCATCTTGTGACCAGTGCAGTCACTGACTCACAATACACTATGCTGTGTGTGCCCATGTTTATCATACTACCAAAGATAAAACTTTGCTCTCACAGAGACATTTTGATGATTGTTAATGAGTGTAGACTGTTTATTGGTCTGTAGACTATAACTTCTACTGTCACAGAGCTAACGATATACAGGATTTCCATGCAGCTCAACATTTCACCACTTCTTTCTTGTTTCAGCCTGAAGCTACAAAGCTCTCATTTTGACTTTTCTACATCTATAGGGATCAAAATGTGGTGAGTTTTGGGTTTGGAGTTTGAATCAGTGCCATTTTGTAACACCTGTGTCCACAGTTTTTTACTATTCTGTAATCCCATGTTCTACAATTACGCCAAATGCTTCTCTTAACAGTCCGTCATCTTTCAGAGAAGATGAGTGTCACTTTGACAACTCCAATGCATGATGGTGGGACTGCTCAAAGAGTGACCATCAGTTGTTTTACTTCTTTTATCATACGCTGTGTAGGATATGTGCAATATAATGGAAACAGTAATGCACATTCAAGCTTCGAACAGCATCAAAACACGCTGTAGTAGGGCTGAATGATATTGGAGATCATGATTCGCAGTTTTTTTTCTCCTGCCATCCTTATTCTTCAAGGTACTTTCAGATAGTTGCTGTGTTTTTGTTGCGTCACTTTTCTTCATGAACTTCACAAATAAGCTGGTCGCTTTCGATGTTTTGCAAACACAACTGATGATTTCAACTGAAGTTCAAAGTTGATTCTCCATCAGAAGCTCCAAGTTTTTAATTTGTAAGAGATCACCAGTTTTGTGCACCTAACCATCAGTGGTTGTCAGAGATGAGAATATTTTTGGAAATGTTGAGTGTCCTTAAAGTGTCTATTCGGACTGATGCTCATGTAAGACAAACAGGGTTAGTCCTTAATTATGACCAAAAGACTAAACTCTTCTATTATGATCACATGATTAATACTGCAGTTTGGATCTGATAAACTCAAATGCAAAATGAGTGAAGATTTCCAAAAAAATATTCCTGTTTTACGCAACATCCAAACATCAGTGGAACTGAGATTTGTTCTCCACAGTGCATTGCAGTGAGAAGGGTTGATCTCAAACAGCAAATGTTGATTATCTTGTTTTATAACACAAGCTAAAAAATGATAACACGCACCAACACCTCATGTTCTGGTCTAAAAAGGCAGAACAGTTGCAAAAAATAAGCTTTTCTTGTTTTAAAAGTTTCTCTTTAAAACAGAATTAGCACTTTTAAGGTGTTCTCAAAATCCCCAAAACAAATACCTAGTGTGTTCAAATTTGTGAGAGCGATTTATTGATAATATTTAACTATTGTTTCACATTCAATGCAACAATAAACAATAAGGAGCATAAATGAATGAAGCAGACAAAATCTATTGGGATTAATTCAGTTTTTCTGTTCAACTGTAAGCACATATCTGTATTGATCTGATGCTGACTGCATGTTTATCTTGTTATACTGAAACTCTTTAATAGAATGGCAGTGTAATAACTTTTCTACCAGGATGTGAAGTTTTTGTTGAAAAGATGTTTTTAAACCTCATGATAATTTCTGAGGCAGCAGGTTTGATGCTATTGAAATTCGGAGCTGAACAGAGAGGTGTCTTTTATTGTGCGGGCTGTCAATGGCATAGATAGGCACATCTGTCAGTAAAAACACGATACAATTCAAAAACCCATTAATTATATCCAGCAGACTGCAGGCATTCATCAGGGCTGAATGATACCTCTGCAGGCTCCCAGGATAAAAACATCAAAACCATCTGATGTGTTTTTTTATTGAGTCCATAAATCTCTATTGTTATACCTGAAGATCAATCACAAAAAATGCAGAAAGCAATGCTGATGCTCCGTGTAATAAAGACAGAAAACTATGATGTCAGTCATGGGAATTGAAACTCATAGCAACTGGACGGATTAAAAAAAACAAAACAGAAATGTGTTGTTCTTTGATTTTAATATGAGGCCTGAATCTGTAAGAACTGTAGATTTTTATTTAGTGTATACAGAGAGACATTTTTGTTTAGTGTACTTTATGATTAACACAGTCAATATGTCCATAGTGTCCATAGTGTTTTATTAACAAAAGATGGTTTATTAAAAACTTTAGGGATCACATGACATTGCTGTCTATTCTTTTGAAATTATAAAAAAATTCAGGGGGGCGCTGTATTTGAGGAGGGGGTAGCATCCATGAACATACTGAAGCTGGAAATACAGTTTGTCCCTGTTGGCCTCAGGAGCGTTTTTGTTTATACACTTGTCTGTATGTAACACAGAACTGGAGGACACCACTAGAGGGCGTAAAAGATCTCGGCCATATGTAACTACCTGTTGTGTCAGAAGTAAACTGAAAACATGGGAATAACAGAATAATTCTAATCAAGACCATCATCAAATACTGTTTGTAAAACGCCTGTGCTTATGTAGTGCAGGGAGCGCTTACGAGTGCAGCTGCCGCGAGACGCACTGCGGAAGTACGATATAGCACTGTTTAGGCTCAAAAATGTACTAAATGACCTCTTCAATTAATTATGGACGCATTCGCTTCAGGACACTTGGATTACAGCGGACGAGCAGTATGAAGGAAAATAGGCACGCTTTTTGTGGACTTTATGGACCTTTTTTCTTTTGGGCCCGTTGTCCCCTGTTAGATGGACGTTTGTTGACAGTGAAAATCCCCCCGGACCTCCGGCTGCATTTGAGACATCAAAAAAGTGCTCCAGAGTGTTGCTCAGCATGAGGGTGAGTAGAAAACTAAGGCATATCATTATTTGGGTGAAATATTCCTTTAACTTCACCATCAGCATGGGAACTCTGTTTCCACAATATTCCCCTCCATAGGAACTTGTCTGTGTGTATGAGTGTGAGTAGTTACTGTGTTGACTGATGGGTTGAGGCTGACTGTGTTGGTAGATGTTGAACATAAAGAAATGGAAAAAGCAGACAGTGTACCCTTCAATGTTTCACTTTTACTAACTATTGGATCAAATAATCATTCATTAGTTTATATGTGACAAAATACAGACAGGAAAACCAAGCTAATGCAAACATACTGTACTTAAGAAGAAAACAAGCCACGGTGTCAACTCACTGATGTATTACAGTACTACAGTTAATTTATTTCCTCGCTGAATTTATTTGCAATCAGTCAAATCATCAGCCATTAACATCCACATAGTTGACAGCAAGTACATCCTCAGCTTCAGGGTCTTGATTTGTGCTGGCAGCCAGGGTTCAGTTCCCACCTGAGGCCTATTTCTCTGTTTTCTCCTCCTGTCTCTCTACCCCTTTCTGATGCTTTGCTGTCTCTCCACTGTCAGTAAAGGCCAAAAAATGCCACAAAATACTTTTTAAGTAAATGATGAGGACAAAAGTACAGTAGATTGCAGACTAAAGAAAGTGCTTGAGTGTCAAGAAAGAGAAACATCTGATGAGAATAAAACAGAACTTAAAAATAAAAAATAAAAAGGAAGGGTATACTCAGGTGTATTGAATGCCCAGTGCTAGTATTTTTACCTTACTGTCTGCACTTCACTGCACTGAGGGACTTCCTGAAGCCCATTTGCTGAAACCACATGATGTGGTAGATTCTGTGAAGGCTAAGCAGGGTTGGACAGAATCTGTCCTCAGCAGTGACAGAATTCTGCATCTTCCTTCACCTGTTTACAAGCTGCTTTTTTCTAACTATAAAGTACCAATAAAAGATTGCTTCTCTTCTCTGTATCGCTGCTTTGTGTGTAACTACCAACACTCACTCTTATTATCTCCATGTTTTCACAGCTTTCTTTTTAAAATCTGGTTCAATCAGTTTTCTCTAGGGATACGCAATACTGGAATTTTTGCTGATGTCCAACAGGTCAATATAAAAGGACTCATTATCTCGGAATAGCAGAATATTTCAATATTTCTTATTGGGCACAAATCCTCCGCGTTACTAAAACTGACAAGGTCCATTTATCTTGACCGTCTATTGGTGGTAGAAGGAATGTGAAATTAAAAAAAACAACATATCCTTTAATAAACAACACTTTTGTTTTATGAAAGTGAAAATACGTTGATTAAAAGGTAAGCCATTATATTGCAGTTGTAAATTGGCAATATGACAACCAGTGAATGGGATTTCAATGGCCAATTTGTAATATTATATGTTATAGTATTTATCTAATATTAACATAAATATCTTCCGGAAATATAGACAATATTTTTATATCTACTGATCAATACTGATATGGATCCAATTATATTGTGCATCCCTATTTTTTGTTTTTTTTATAACTCTAATCACTGTTTTTACCAAAGTAGGAATAATGGATAACAGCCCCTGGTGTAAAAGACAACCAAGTTATTAAAATTTCAACAATCTTACTGGAGTGCCTGTGCTAAAATCAGACCAAGACTGAAATGAATGTCTAATAGGTGTGTACCATGCTAAAGTATAAGAAATTTGGTGATGGGGCTTCACAATTTAATGGCTGTATTTACAAGTGAAATTATTAAGATACATTTGATTACAAAAGAAAAAACATCCATCATTGTTTCATATTTTCACATTAATAGAATTTAAAATGACTAGAACATTGTTACCATTGTTTTCATCATTGCTTATCACAAGAATACACACCAAAGCACCAAACTTACCAAACATGCCGCTTCTATCTGCCCATCTTAATTTCTTTCTGAAGTCTTTAATTTCTTTTTCACGCTGACACTTTATCAGATCTGAATGTGCTTCTTAAAATGCCCACTGATGAGTTGGAGCAGAAACACATTTTATTCCTCTTGCATGTCATTGCTGTAATTTGAAGCTATAAAGAAACGATTTGTGCCCCAGTCTGAGCGCTGTGCTGTGAAATTACAGCAGAGCATAACATCCATTAAAGTGTGACATGTTTAAGTGTCTTTAATACGAGACATGTAAAAGCTAAAAGCAGACAAACGGTATCACAGGAGGCTGTTGAGGAAAGTTTCTAAATAAAACCACATCAACATCTAGATGAGGTTTTGACATTATTTTAGGCATTCAAAAATGTTGGGCGGATGTGTTACCTGGTGATCCTGCGAGCCTCCATGAAGCTGGGGGAGTCTCTTCTTCTTTTGCGAATAGGGGAGTAGCTGCGTGAGCGGCGGCGTGCTCGGCTGTCTGTGTCGGAGCGGTTGGCACTGTCCCTCTCTCTGCACAACAGAGTAAGTATGAGGCTTTCCAGTCAAACTGTGAGATGAAATAAAAGTGAAACATAGACCAAGGCTTCACCTGGAGTTGTTCTGTCTGTTATGAGGGGACTTGGTCTTGCTGGGGCCTCGGTCTCTGGAGGCTGAACGTGATGACGAACGGCCGCTGCTCCAGGAGCTGCTGCGCTGTCGAAGGTTTGGTTTGCCTCGAGACTCCTCTTTCTTTCTGCCCGATGTGTGTGAGTGACGTCCTGGAGAGGCTGACGTGCTTCGGTGGTGTGCCTGACCTCTTGTAGAGCGTTGGTGCCGCTTGGAGGAGTGGCCACCTTTTGACCTGAAACAGAAGAGAAAATATTTGAAAATAATCTACATATGTTTTGGGCTGTGGTCATGGCTCACAGGCGAATCTGGAAGAGTGATATGCTCTACTTGGAACAAAATTCAGTAGTCAGGTTTACATGGAGCCTAATATTCCGATTAGAATCCAGTTAGAAGCCCAAACCGAATAAAAATGCTCCTCAAAACACCTCAATCGGAATAAACAGGCCAAATCTGAATGAAATTTAATTCGGTTGCACAGGGGTAGTATATCCCTTTTCCCAAACTGATTAAAGTAAAATCTTGTCATGTAAACAGTGAATCGGAAAGTTGTCAGGCTGGGCTCTGTCTGCGTATGCTCTGTCTTGACGTAAACGAGCAGTGACGTTTACTCACTTGGAAACATGGCGGCTTCCAAACAGAGAACACAGCACTGGTCTGCATCAGAGAGTTTGGTCTTTAATACATACTCTCAAAGAACTACACAATATTGCACATTTGGATAAATAAATACTGAACTATTTCAAAAAGTCCACAAAAAAACTCAGCAAAGCCGGTGTGGACCAAAACGTCGAACAAAAAAGGAACCGCTGGAAAACTCTGAAGGCTGGCTATTATAAGGCTAAACAGCACAACCCTCAAATAACTCAATAAAACACCTACTTACTGCCATCTTTGATAAATTATGTGATGTATGTAAATAGGTCTGAGCGTATCATGTGTCTGTAAAACAGCTGCTCTGATTAAATGTTGTGGCACATGTAAACACCAGAACGGAATAGATCACGCCACATGTAAACAGTTTACATGAGATCTTCAATCAGAATGATTTTAACCAGAATGAAAAAAGTCTACATGTAAACCTGGCTAGTGTGCCATCACTAATTCTTGATTCACTGCTCAATGGTGATCAGGCTTCCCAACAATATAAAACACAATATAGACTGATTTTAAGGAGGGAAATAATAGACTGAATAATTTTTCCAAATTTTAAGGAGTGCATATTTATGTATGTGTTTTTTTAGGGCTGTCACTTTAGTGCATTAATTAGATTAATTAATTACACCGCAAATTAATGCGTTATAAAAATTAATGGCAAGATTAATCATAGCACACAAACATTTTAATATTGGCCAGCTGGAGGACCCGTACATGGCAGTGGCACGTCACTTCACACATGCGTCTCTAATCAAACCAAACAAAGCCCAGGTGACAACAGGAATGGCATATTTAAGACTTAATCTTATTCTATTTTTAATTTATTTATCTACATTTGTACTGAATTCTTTAATAATACATCAGGCCTAATTGTTTTGCTGGGTGTCCTCCACCTTTTCCTTATTTTGAATTTGATTTATGAAACACACTTAAAGTGTAATTTGAGTTGCCTGATTGAGCTTAGAATTTTCTGGACAAGTTGCCCTGACTTTGGTTTTATTTAGTCACCAATAAAAATGTGGATTTACAAATCTTCACTTCTTAGTGTATTCATTTGATTAGTCCTGCACTACAATTTTATAATATCCTAGAATTCAAATTTTTTATTTGGGTACTTTAAGCAGATGTGAGATTAAAATGTGATTAATTGGATTAATTAATTATAAACCCGGTAATTAATTAGATTAATTTTTTTAATCGTCTGACAGCACTAGTTTTTTTCCTAATGGACCTGTTGGTTACAAAAAGTGGTTGCTACATCTTGTTTACTGACTTGTAATATCTGACGATCTTGTCTCCATCTGTGTCTCGTGATCTTCTGAGACAAAGTCTAGCTTGTTTGATTTTGTACTGCCGCCTACACTTTGTTCTGTCACATCAGAAATGTTGACTTGTAAGACCACAGAGCACTTTGTATGCGTGACAGCCACAGATGTAAAAAATAAAACAGCAAAAACAAAAGTTGAATTGATTTGTTGCTATGAGCTGGATCTAAAAGTTAGAGAGGAACTTTGGACTATTATAAAGCTACTATGAAAAAAAAGGCAGTTCAACTGAAAAGCTTATTATATAAATACAATAAGCTATGTATTTTAAAAATACACTTTTTAAGAGTTTTTGTAGCGTGGACTCATTCTTGCACCACTCTAAAGAGGATGACATATGGCAAAGGACCCAAATCTGAACTCAGACTAACCAGGACTATGGAGTTCTGTACATGGGGTGTAAACAGTTCACTTAAGGCAAGGCAAGTTTATTTGTAGAGCACAATTCATACGCAAGGCAATTCAATGTGCTTTGCAGAACAAGAAAAATGCATTAAAATCACAATACAAAATAAAATCAACACTAATCATGATAAAAACAAATTTAAAAAGAAGAGTGCAGATAAGATCCTTTCAGTCATATGCACAGTTAAACAGAGCTGTTTTGAGCCTAGATTTGAACATTGTCAGAGGAGAGGCCTGTCTCACATCTTCAGAAAGACTGTTCCAGATTTTAGCTGCATAAAACTGGAACCCTGATTCTCCATGTTTAGTCCTGACTCTGGGC